>CM051476.1:2110512-4510512 GCA_028015225.1 Carex myosuroides
AGATATATACACAGCTATGGAAGATGCAGCAGGAGAACCGGCAAAGGCTGGTTGAGGCTGGGATGCGGAGGTGGGAAGTCGGTGAGATTGCCTCGAGAATTGCGCAGCTCTACTATGGCCAATATCAGCGCACTTCGGATAGTGCTTGTCTTGCGGAGGCTTATGTTTTCTATGAGGCTATTCTTGACCGTGACTACTTCCGTGAGACCTCCTCTAATAGCAGTAAGATTTCCATCTCTGGTTTACCTTCAAAAAAAGTAAAACAATGGCAGCTACGATAGTGATCAATGAATTGGGTCCGGTTTCGTCCCAACCTGACCTGACCTGAATGGGAGTTCTTTGGGTATTATTGGGTTATGTCCTAGGTACAGTTAGGTCCCTTTGTCAGGTCAGAATGGAGACATCAATTCCATCCAAATTTTATTGTAATTTAAGCATTGTATCATTTAGTACTGATTTGGAATACAACAAAGAAGAGAGTATCTAACAAATCAAATAACATCTACGTCTACATCAAAAATTGATGTAAAATAGGTGATTGCTTATTTATTTTAGTGTACCATTATAAAAGGCCATGAAATGAAATAATTCATACATGACACCATGCTGTGCTACTCTAGGTGGAGGAGGGCAAGACATGGTACTGGCAAATAAGCAGTTGAGGTTTCTAGCACGTTTCCTGACTTTATGTCTTGTTATTGGCCGCAGAGAGATGGTCACACGTCTTACCTCCCAGCTCAAAACCCTCCTCGATGACTGCCGCAAGACCTTCCAGGTCTGTTCCTTTCATCATTACTTTAACTAAAAATTTATGCCTTCTATTGTTAATTAATTGACTCAAGGTCTTATTCGATGCAGGAAGCAGAGTACAAGGAGTGGAAACATGCAATGCAAGAGATCACCAAATTTCTCAAGGCGGATACTCCTTTCATGAACAAAAGGCCCTTGAGGTATAACTTTGCATTTGATATACCCCCTGATTCCCTCCGGCCTGTGCAGCCTGCTGCCACTACGGTCACTAAGAGAAACCATCTCCTTCGTGATGCCCTCTTAACTAGCCATTACCTTCATGAGGTTTTCATCCTCATCTTACTTTATATATTATTACTTTTCTGAGGGAGGGTTGGGATGGTGTTTTTGTATCCCTGAAAAATGTCAAATAATTCCTTAATTTGTTGCAGTGTGACAATCTGTATTTAAATGTTTCTTGAAGCATTTATTTCCCCAAGATTTTTGAAATGCCTCATGCATTTCAGGAGAATGAGAGTAAGCAACAAGGATAGTTCGATGATAAAGGGTTATGGTGCTTGTTATGTAGTGTCAACGATATTTCTTGTTTTCATGGTTTTGACAATAAAATATGCATAATTGTCATTTGAATTATATAAATTTTATGAGCAGATCAAGTTCACGGAGCTCACACTAGATACTTTTAGAATGCTTCAGTGTTTGGAGTGGGACCCATGCGGTTCCTTTGCACAACAGATTGGTTCTCACTCTAATCAGGCTGACACCGGGTCTCACAAAACAAATCTGTTACAAGATCTCAAGGACCCTTCGTTACCACCTAACCCTCATAAGACAATACTGTATCGCCCCTCTGCTGCTCATTTTCTCACTGTAAGATATTCTTCAACACCTCTTTTTGTACTTTCAGCTCTCTTTACTTAGTTTGTACTGGTACTTGTTTACCCTAGCATAGCTAGTATAGTAAATATAAATTTTAGAAACAACCCGAGCCAATATTAAAATTTTCTGACAGAAAACGCATGCAAATTGTGTAATGCTTCTTTCCAGGTCCTTGCTACAAAATGTGAAGAGCTTCCTGCAGATGGGATCCTCTTGATATATTTATCAGCTGCAGGTTAAGCAAATCTTGACCCATTTTTTTAAAGGTTTAGTGAACTGCTGGCGTAACTCTCTGTTTTTTTTTAATTAAAAGTGTAATTCTCACAGACAAAAGTATTATATTATAGGGGATGCTGGAGGCACATCTGAGAATTTTGAAAAGATAGCTGGTAGTTTTAGAAACTTGGACATTAGCTCATCTTCAGATGAATCTCGCAGTAAGAAAGAGCCTCGACTGTGGCTAGGTTACCGTGCAAATGAAGGTACACTGCTTTGTTACCATATGTGTAGTGTATAAATACAAGGGACACCGATCATGGTTCTGTATTTCTGCTTTCTGTTCCTACAGCTTTCCTTTATTTTCCTTTCTCATCTGGTAGAATGGTTACTTAAATTAAAACCATTTATTGCTGTACATTTAAGTATTTCAGGTTCAAGCTATGTTTACCCCAGCGATTTGATTCCATTTACAAGAAGACCTCTTTTCCTGATCATTGATAGTTGCGATGCTCATGCTTTCAAGGCAGGTTTGATAGCTCTTTTTTATTGATGAAATCTTGACACTACTGTGTTTACTGTTGTGCAACTGCAAAGAAAAGGAGGAAATTCTTTGGAAATATTGGTTTGATCAGTATATAGCAATAATATTATGGCCCACTATTGTTGCATCATATATTATTTTGCTTTGTCCATAAGTTTATAAAGGATAATTAGTTGGTCGATAATTTCTTTCCAACCTACAATATATTACTATGAGCAGGGTTCAAATGAATCATGTCTTTCATGCCTCACATCCTTATCTCCGTTTTCAAAGTCCAAACAATCGATCCGAACCACTTAACATGATCTCCATATTGAAATGAAATGTGCCTGAAGACCAAATTTTATATTTTCAAAAAAAATTATTTAACTATTTTTTTTAAATAGGTACAAAATCACTAATTTTGGATGGTCCAGAATCTTTTGAAAAACAGTGATTTGTACCTATCTAAAAAATAGTAAATTTTTTCAAAATATAAAATTTGGTCTCCAAGCACACATTTTAATATGGAGATCATGTTGAGCGGTTTGGATCCCTGTCTGGACTTTGAAAACGGAGATGACGACGTGAGGCACGATTGAGGCATGAAAAACATGGGGCATTTGAACCCTACTTTATTATTATATTCTGCTGATGTAACCGAATTTCAAGAAGGGAGAAAATGTACATGCAGATGAATAGTGCGCATTGACTTTCTGACACATTGTTGGTTCTGAAAATTATATGAGTTAAATCAAAATTTGTTACTGGTTTTGAAATTGAATAGTGGTTAATATGAAATATGTGATTCTCAGTATTATGAATTGTATATTAGGTATGTTTCAATAATTTAGGCCTGTCTATGTGGAATAACCCTCTCAAAGGTTCAGATGTCATTCATCTCTTTCTGAGTGGTACATGTAACTAAAACCTATGCAACAATTATTAGGCAAGAAATGTGAACTGTGTGCATAAACTGGATCATGTCACGAGTCATAAGTAGTGCTTATGAGGTTGTAGCATACATCAGTTTGCAGTTGTAATTAAATGGCTGACCCACGAAGAATATGTTATTGTGAATAGTTAGATGTGGAGGCTGAGATGGCCATGCCTACTCCATTGAATTATTGCTCTTACCGCACTCTCTGCACTAATTTGACAACATGATGACCAAGTAACGTATGTTTGCAGTCAATAAATGGCGAAGAGAAAGGGGAAACGGCGGCAATGCTGTTCTCACCGACCTTACGATCTCCAGTTACACCTACAACAGGTGGTGGTGTGGAACACACACGTCAGAAGAATAATGGCAATCAATTTACCATGTTTCTTACCGCACCTCTTCAGGCCTTTTGCTTTTTGATTGGAAAAGCTAGCTATGATATTGATACGGTAATCATCTAGTGTCCAAGCTATGCACATTTAGTGCGTAATTATGTGGTTTGAAACGGTTGTAAACTTAGTGAATTTAATTGACAGGACAAGTATATGGAGGCTGAGAAGCTACTTTCTCTCTCTTTGAGTGAGTTGGAAGCAACTGTAATTACATCAGCTGGACTTCATGCAGTTTGGGTTGAAGCTTTGGGTGATCCTTTTCTCAGGCGGTTTCTCCTTGGGTAATACAATACCGTTACTTATCTTAAAATGATTGTCTATGAATCGCATGTAAATTGCAACTGGTGCTTTTTTGTAAAATTCCATTCACACCAGCATTCTTGCTATTTTATTTTTGTGCAGATTCATATTTTGCAGAGCAGTCCTCACACTGTTTAAACCAAATAGCCAAAATGATGACTTCAGCCCCACATGCATTCCATCTTTGCCCGAATCCATTAACCCAGGAGCCCAAATCTGTCATTCTGCTATAAGGAGATTAGCCACATTCTTTGGTGCAACCGACCAATTTGATCTCTCTGATATATCTGTGCTACCTGTACAAAGTGGTGATTCAGTGGACAACATACGGAAACCAGATGAAGAGATATCTTGAGAGGAAAAAAAGAGGGAAAAAATTAACTTTATATACTGTTGAGAACTTGAGATAACTGTATGGTATACTCTGTGTATTGTCCAGTGGCAGGGGTGGACAGTCAACTGCTGCACAGGTGCATCACCATAATTTAAACTCATTTTGAGCTTTTAGGTTCGTACTTTTCATCGACCCGGTAATTAAGGATCTGATAATTTGGTTGATCGATCATTTTTATAGACATTGCTCTCATTTGACTGTTACAAACTGAATCCAGTGGATTGGAGGTTGTTTTATTGATGAATACTAGTCCATTTTCATTTTGGATTTAAAGAACTGATATTGTGCTATTTTTGAAAGAAATTTATCTGTCTGCCAAGCAGAGGTCAGTGGTTGGTTCTGTTCTGTTATTGGAGCAAAAAGTAACTTGTTTACCCATCGCACAATCAGATAGGTGTCCGACCACAAGTGTTGGAGCCATTATACAAGTCCATGTGACCTGCTGGCCATGCCAGACCACTTTGCTACTATGCTAACCGAGCGTGTCCTTTGCACTAAAAATCCATCTATATAGACTCTTAGCATTAAGATATCCATCAATATAAACTCGGTCGCATCCCTTAACATTTTCACCATCCAATACCTCTTCTAGCCTTTCAACAATGACATGTTACATAAAATTAGCATTTATCTTGTTCTTTATTATGGTTGTATGCCACGGAGCTACCGGCGACAACTCTGTAGTCACATGGATTGGGCGTCACTGCTGTCCTTGATGCCACTACTTCTGGACCTCCTAGAGCTAGTAATACCGACAATGTTGGCCACTATGGCACGGAAGATCACAATGGTAGTTCTAGTGCTGCCTATGGTGTGGAGGGGCAATCCAGTTGCACATGTGAGAGCAGTGCTGGTAGCAACAATGGTAGCCCCCCAACAGGGACTTGGTGGGATTACTAAAAAAAATAACGCTAAACCCAAAACCCTAAACTTCAGCTTTTGTTCCTTGTGCTAAACTATGTAACTCCAGCACTGAAAAGTCCAACCCAAAATTAAGCCCCATCAATGCTGAAATTTCGAATAGCTGTAATGCCCTTATCATAAAACATCAGGATATCTAGGATCTGACAAAGCAAATGAAAATACGCTTAAAAATGTAACTAAATAAAGTGCCATATCAAGTGTAATCAGTACATGATAAAAAACTGTATCCAATTAGTTAAAATTTAAAAACGAAAAAAAAAAGAAATAAAACTTAAAGGAGGGTTTTTATACAAACTCTTTTTGTCTATCCAAGTGCCCGAATAAAAAAATTTCAAGACAAATCCTCGTCCTTTCTCTACATAATATCTATTATTACTAAGAGGCTTTTAAACAACAGAATACTTCCCCACTTGTGCTGAACCGGGCAAGTTCAAGGCCATACTGGTACAATCCTCCAACACCTTTTTCAACTCTGCCTTTGCCTTCTTCACTGAGGACTCGGTGGGCCCCTCAATAAACAAATACAGCTTCCTCTCACCAGGACCCACTATCTTACCAGGTGGATAGTACTGCCCCCGAGTAGTAATAGCAGCACCAGTCCAGTCTGATATGGGACCCAAGGTATCCTTGTGGGTAATTCTCCACCTTGCATTTTGCGGGAAATCATTTATTTCTAATTCTGCTTCATAGTGCTCCGGCAATGCATCTGCTTGAATTTTGGCCAAATTATGCTGCAAATTGATTGCTGCAGCAAGAGCTACAGCTCGGGCAGCCGCCTCACTTGCAGCAGGAGATCCAGCAACAGCAGCTGGGAATGTAGGGGGTAGAGAAACACCACCTGGTAAGGTAACTGGAACGGGAACGCCACCTGCACCCGTTAGAGTAAGGGGCAGAGAAACACCACCTGGCAAGGTAAGTGGTACAGACATGCCAGGTAGGGTAACAGGTGTAGAAGAACTGGGCTGAGTAGCTGGTTGAGGTAATGCAACCGGTGCAGGTAAAGTTGCAACCCCACCTGTTTTTCTAACTGCTTCGTCTTCAGAATCCGAATCCGATTTGTCCTCTTCATACCCGTATTCTTTCAATTGGGCCTTTTTGACTGCTTTTCGAGCATCATCCTCTTCTTCATTGAACTTGAACCCACTTCCACCATACCCGGTTCCATGCACTGTCTCAGTACCTTGTTTCACCTTCGCCATGAATTTGTCAGCCAACATTTTCAAATCAGCCGGTACTGCTTGCTCAGACAGTTCCAGAGCCTTAACCAAATCTGGTGCATACCGCTCCTCTTCTTCAGATATGAATGTCACTGCAAGACCCTTGCGTCCAGCCCGGCCAGTACGGCCCACTCGGTGCACGTAATCCTCATAGTGATTAGGTACATCAAAATTAACCACAAGTTCCAGCTCCTTCACATCCAATCCTCTTGCGGCCACACTAGTGGCTATCAAAAGGTTGCACACATTACTTTTAAAGTCAGAGATGGTTGATTCACGATCTGTTTGATCTTTTGCCCCGTGTAGAGAAAGGCATGGATAACCGTGCTTCAATAAATCTCTGAATAAAGAATCACATTTATCCTGCGAGTGAACAAAAACGAGCATTTTACCCTTCTCATACCACTCTCCAAGCAGCTCCAAGAGCCGCAAAAACCGGTCAGATTCAGGCCTAACCTCTACTAGCTGAGTAATGTCCTTGTTAACCACACTCCTACCACCAACCTGTATCTCAACAGGTTTTGTCAGAACCCGTCTAGCGAGTATCTCTACTTGCCGGGGGAAAGTGGCCGAGAACAAGACTGTTTGCCTTTCGGGTTGGGTGTTTTGCACTATCCTGCTGATTTGGGGTTCGAAACCCATATCAAACATCCTATCAGCTTCATCCATAACCAAATAAGTAACTCTTCTCAAATTAGTAATCTTACCCGAACTTGTGCACAAAATATCAATCATGCGACCTGGCGTGCAAACAACAATCTCAGTCCCACGTTTCAGGTCACTGATCTGTTGAGCTACACCAGATCCGCCATAAACCGCTACACAATTGACACCTATAGCCTTTGAGAATTTCTTAATGTCGCTGTGTATTTGTTGTACCAGTTCTCTAGTGGGGGCCATCACAAGTGCAATAGGCCCTTCTCCTGGCATGACAGGTGGTTGGTCTTTTATGTGCCGAAGCATCGGCAAAACAAAAGCAATAGTTTTGCCTGACCCTGTCTTTGCAACCCCAATACAATCTCGGCCACTCATTATTACAGGAAGAGCTTGTGTTTGTATTGGCATTGGTTTCTCATAATTTAGTTTCTTAATTGTGTCTAAAATCTTACTGGTTAGACCTGACTGGACCCAAGTTTTAATGGGTTTTGGCACATCCTTACCATGCACTTTGAGCTCGAGCTCCTTTCTGTAGGCTGTGACCTCATCTGGGGTCATTTTTGTAATTTCCTTCACCTCTTTGTAGAATGACTTGCGAAATGGTGGGTAGTTAATTTTTGAATGGTCCACAAGTGCCAATTTATCAACTTTTGTTTTCTTGACCCGTTTCATGAACTCATCATCATCTTCATCCTCTAAACCAGCTTCATCATCTTCCACCTCAAAGTCCGTGTCAGATTCCTCGCCTGGTATGATCCTACCCATATTTTTACCCTTCTTACTGATTCCATTAGCCAGATTAACACCTTTTAAGGTGCCCTTTTTATTTGGTTCAGACCCAGACCCAGATGCAGACACAAATGCAGTTGCAGACCCAGATCCATCCCTTTTTGTCTCTTCTGGAGGTTCCTTTTGCAACTTCTCTACTTCCGGTAAAACCACTGAGGTCATGAACGCATCTAGCGGGTCAATCTCTTCTTCTTCTTCTTCCTCTTTCTTGCTCTCCAATTCTCCATTTGGAACGTTCACTCCATTTACTGTATCAATCTCCATTTCAGTTTTCTCTCTATCCTCCTCTTCATCAGATTCGCCTTCTAAGGTCCATTTTTTACCGACAACTGCCGGCTCTCTCTCTTGCTTCTCTATTCGCCTAAGCTCTTGCCACTCCTGCACACGCTTTCGCCTCTTCTCCATTTCATCCTCTAGCTTCTTCTGTTCTTCCTGCAACTCATCTTCGCGGGAAGTTGATTTGCTTGAGCCCTCCTCAGAGTCCTTTTTTCGGCGTTTATGTTCACGTTCTGCTTCTCTATCTTGACCTCTGTCAGCATCCCTTCGCCTCCTTTCTTCATCCCGGTCGGCCTCCCGCTTCCTCTTCTCTCTTTCTCTATCATCTCTTTGTCTCTCTTTCTCTTCTTTCCTCCGGGCCCGCTCCTTCTCCTTCTCCCTCTCCCTATCCTCCCTCTCTCGGTGCTTTCTTTCCTTTTCTTTCTCCCCATACCTCTCGCTCTCCCTTTCAAAATATTCATCTCTCTCTTCTTTCTCTCTTACCCTCTTTCCCTTTTCCTTCAGTCGACCCTTCTCCTTCTCTTTATCTTCTCTTTCACTTTCACTTTCTTTCTCTTCCCCGTCCCCAGCTTTTCTCTCCTCTTTATCATAGTCATCCCTTTCTCTCTCTTCCCTGTCTCTAACCTTTCTCTCCTTCAAATCATAGTCATCCCGTTCTCTGGCCTTCCTCTCCTTCTCTCTATCATAATCATCCTTATCTCTCTCTCCCCGATCTCGACCCTTTCTATCCTTTTCTTTATCGTAGTTGTCCCTATCTCTCTCTTCCTTATGTCTAGTCTTCCTCTCCTTCTCTTTATGGTAATCGTCCCTTTCTCTCTCCACCCTGTCTCCAGCCTTCTTCTCCTCTTTATCGGACTCATCTCTTTCTCTCTCTCTCCGATCCCTATCCCTATCTTTGACATAATCGTCTCTAACTCTTTCTTTTTCTCGTCCCTTCGCCTTATCTCTGTCTCTCTCTCGATCCTTATCTCTTGATTTCTCCTTGTGGCGATCCTTATCCGATCTATGTCTCTCTTTCTCCTTCTTCTCCTTCTCACGGTATTCTTTATCTCTTTCTCTGTCTCTATCTTTCTCTCGGTCTCGTCTGGATCGATCTCTACCATCCTCCGTCGCCATGGCCGAGAGTATATGCAAAAGCGAAGATGGATATCAGAGTTCGGAGACCCTAACTCGGGCTCGAATCTCAGGTGGAGATAATGTGGAAGCTATAATTTGGAAATTTCGGGAAAGAGGGGGAAGAAACCCTAGCGAAAGGAGAAAGATAGCGGTTGCGGACTGGAGGGAGGAGGACAGCCCGGCGCAACTGAGAAGAAAACAATTTAAGTCGATGATATTTACACTCTTTTAGGCCCAAATAAAGATATATATATCATGACAACGGGCTTGTCTGCCCAGAAAAATAAAGATAGCCCAAATTGCACCCGAACTTTTTATTTTTACCATCTCCAAAAAATAAAACAAACCACATAACTCTATTTAAAAAAAAAAAATCGGCTTTTACCCTTTCCGTGGCGGACTAAAAAGAGCTGATTGCCAAAAAAAAATATCCTGTCTTTTTTATTTTTCGATCCTCTGCTTCTAAATATGTCTCCAAGTTTTTATTCATTGCCTATTTTTATTTGATCTTTTCATCCTTCTATCCATTTTCTTTTTAATTAGCAAACATTTTGTTTTTCTCCTTTTGTTCTTCCCTTTTTGGTATAACCTTTCTCCACATTCATCATTTGTTAGGGGTGCAAACGGACTGTATCCGGATCCGTATCCGAAAATTAAATATGAATATCCGATATTCGAATATCCGTATGGATACAGATACGGATATAGTTTTGAATTTTAATTATCCGTATCTGAATATGTAGATATATACCATATAATTTAATATATATTATGAAAATATTTATGTATATATCTACGGATATCCGATCTCCGATCCATATCCGTACATATCCGTCAAATATTTGATCCGTATCTGTATTTGAAAAATAAAAGCGGATACGGATATGATTTTATCACTGTCTGATCCGTATCTGATCCGTTTGCACCCCTATCATTTGTTATTTTTAAGAATATTTTTTGCTTAAGATTAACTGAGAAGCAGGCCTAGAGTGGGAAAAACGTGCCGTGTCGTGCCGTGCCGTGACTAAAATGTCAAGAGGTGGTCACGGCACGCGAATGGTCACGCCACGTGAGTCACGCCGTGCCTAAACGTGCCGTGACCCGCGTGACTCGCGTGACACGCGTGACCATTTAATCATAATTTAAGTTAATTTATTCAAGATTCACCATTAAATTAATATCTAATGATCCTAATTACACGTGACTCGCGTGACTACGTGCCGTGCCGTGCCGTGACTAAATTTTTCACGTGCCGTGCCGTGCCAAAGTTTCAAAAGATGGACACGGCACGCGAATGGTCACGGCACGGGACACGCGAGTCACGGCACGCGAATGACTCGCGTGCCGTGCCGTTCCGTGACGGAACCGTGCCATTCCGTGACGGAGCCGGCTCCGGCGTGCCATTTTTCCCTCTCTAAGCAGGCCCATCGGACGGACCAAGTATGGTTCATGGCCATATTTACCGTCCGATCGTAGAGTCCAGATTCGTGCCATCAGATGGATTTCCACTTGACAGAGCGCTTCGATAATTTACCGTCAGAGTCCGTGGATCCGTATCCTCCCAGGTACTTGACTGAAGCAAATTGAAACGGACGGCCCAGATTAATTTTATATGGGCCAAACTCAATCCGGTGCCATGGAGACTGTGGGGCCTGTTTTGAGATTCGTGCCATGTTAAAAGAACGGTCCGATCATAATTTGCTTAAGTCAGGTAACCTGAGGTGATGTGAATGGAGTCCGTTGTCCTCTCTCCCCCGGTGCTTCATCTTCTCTCTCGCTCTCCGTCCCGATCGCCTTTTCTTCTCTTTGGTCGCTTCACCTGCTTTCTCCCTCCCGCTCCCAATCGCCTCTTCCTCTCTCACGCTCTCTGCCCCTCGATCCCATTCGCCTCTTCCTCTCTAATGCTGCCCCTCGTGATCTCAGTCGCTTCACCTGCTCGATATTGTTGAGACTCCACAAGGATTATGTGTTGCTGAAGAATTTGCTTAGGTGTTTGATTTGCAAACTGACCAAATGGTATTTTTTGCTTTTCATTTTTATTTTTTTTCATCTATGCACTAGCATAGTGGCATCAATTGTGGTTTTCTTTGAATTGACAGTATATCCACAAGCCAAGTGACATGGTCTCATAGCAACCTGACAATATGTGAAACAACAGTAATTGAGAAGGGCTCGAAAAGGAAAAAAAAACGAGTTACAAGATTGAATAGAGTTATACTTCTAGGTTTGATTTTGGAGTGTAAATTAATATTTAATAAGTCTCTGGAGTATAATAGATTTAAAGGCTTATGTTTATTCAATGACTCGGTATAAGTAAAGGTCAGTGGTGGGTATTCATTTTTTCAAATATTATGAAATGCTCAATAGTGTTTGTGCAAATGAATTAACTGACTCCTGCTTTCTGCTAAACACCGTTCTCATACAATGCCAAAGCTTGTTTTAATGTTATTTCTTATTTTGCTTACAGATTCGTTGAACTAAAAAGAAACTTCAATGGAGCCCATGGCCTTCATCCTGTCCAGGCAGGGACTCAACTGGTAAGTGGTAACTGCATGGCTGTGATTTCACTAGAACTAAAAGGACAATGAACTAACATTAGTCTTATTACATCAAATATATATTTGCAATATTTTCTTTTGGTCACAATAATAACATCACTTGTATGGTATTGTAACAGCTTCATGGTGTTGATCGAAACGATCCCTCTCTTATTGGAATGCAGTCTGAAACAAAGCACAGAGCGGTGTCGAACTTTTATACACTCGAGCTATGAGAGGCTTTCTAATTTTGTTGATTGTATTGTTGGCGTATGTTGTAATAATGTTTGTTACAATGGTCATTCAGACCAAGCGTTTTTTTATTTCTTGGTACTGGTACTGAGTATAGCCGGTACAAAGCATTGATGTGATCGATATTATGTTTGCTGAGGGTATATTAGGAATTGTTCTGTGTAATATGTAATAGCTTTAATTTAATGTAATAGGCACTTTTTCATATAACCTAATAAAAGACAAATCTAAACTAGAAATTACCACATATGACCTAATATACATCTTGGTCTTCATTACATGTATTTTAGAATAAAATGTTTAAAGAATTTTATAAAATAAATGAAAAGTCTGATTTTCTGAAAATCAGAAAATTGTGGTCATCTTGGTATCATTCAATTAAAATTTCTCTTTAATGTTTCCGATTCAAAATCTAAAAGTTCTTATGCTTTTAAGAACAATTTGCAGACCTTTTCCAACTTATTTCATATTGATCAAGTAAACCTACAAAAAGATATATTGAGTCTGAATGTTGCCATCCTGAGCTTTTATGTTACTTATTTCAGGATCGAATGGCAAGTTGAGGTCTGGTGGCACAAATCTCCAAACACTAGCGGACGGTAGATATGCCCATCGAACCAAACTCGGTCCGATGGGCATCGGAACGCCCCCGCTTCTTATTAACTGATGTTTAAAATTGTAATCATTATATGTTTAACACAAAGGCAGTTAATGAATAATTATAAACATAACAACACTATCTATAAACACCTTTGCAAGAGTATGCATATATAGTGCTAATTTGATAAACATCAAACAGTGCAATTGTCAAGTATAAACACAAGACTAGGCAACTTTAAACATCAGATAGCTGAAGTTTAAACATTAGACAATTCAAGGTACAAACATTGCACAATGCAAGTTTTTCACATCAGACAATTTAATTATAAGCAATTGTCTCTACAAGATTATACATTAGAAAGTTTAGATATGAACGTCTTACTGATCAAGTGTTAATATTTAATTTTAAATGGTAAAGTGTTTGGATAACATAACATGTATAAGCATCTATCGTAACAAGTGATGCTCGTGAAAGCAGATTGCACAGCAAAACCTCTATTCTCTTTTCCAACGATTTCAAAACAACCAGTACCACTAAACCTTCGCATTACAAGAGCAGCCTTGAGAACAAACCAAAACCACTAAATTAAAATAACACCGAAGGTAAAAATAAAGCCAGCTCACCTAAGATTACAAGGCCCCTGCGCATAACATAGTTAACACAGGTACTGCACATAACTTACTAGACATAGCTACTAGCATGCTACAAACTGCGCACAAATACAAAACTATAATTTGCCCCATCTGGCAACCCATTCTATGGTCTATCATAAATAAACCGCTACAATAGGAACTTAAAATTCCAGAATTTAAATAAATAAAAAACCATCATTTCAGTCACTCTCATCTATCCAGTCACCATAGATACGACTAATCTTATCAGGGCCCCGCCATTTCTGAATGGGTCTCTGTGCCTGGGCCATTGGCCTCTGGCTGACAATAGGCTGGAGCCTCTGAGAAGGGACCCCAACATGATAAACATCAACATGTGGTGAGGTGGAAGATGCCACTGGGGTTTCATTCAGCGACTTTGCAGAAACAACCCCAGCCTGCTTAGAGTCTGGTGTGGTAGCCTCCTTGCAATCTATATCCACCAAGCCACCACCATATTTGTGTAATTCTG
Organism: Carex myosuroides; assembly: GCA_028015225.1. NCBI lineage: Eukaryota > Viridiplantae > Streptophyta > Magnoliopsida > Poales > Cyperaceae > Carex > Carex myosuroides. The sequence continues at coordinate 2,124,401 of CM051476.1, forward strand.
CATTTATCATATAAAACTTCTGTTATTGGAAAATTCGTCTAACAAATTGTTTCCCCAAGATTATCAAAAAGTGTATTCAATAGGCCTTTGTGACATTCTGAAATATCACAAAAGATCATAGATTTCCATTAAATATCATGGCTGTCCTCTTATGGCCTCTAACTAAACGTAACACTTGGGGTCCTGTACTGTCTGGTTACATCATGCACCTGGCATATATCATGGCCAGTTGCTACTGGTACCAGCCGGTACTTTACAATGGTACATATTTTTTTACTTGCCTAACATTAGAACAAAAAATAAAATCAAAATCAAATGTCATACTTAACCTAACACCCACATACTAAGCAAATAATTCTTCCAATTAAATGTTTGAGGTCTTGTTTTCCTTGCTCAAGAACAAAAAAGTCCATGCAATAAATAAATGTGTGCTTGTGCCTGAGAGCATGCATGCTCTGTGTATGTGTGTGGGAGAGAGAGAGACAGACATTCTTTCACAAGAAAAAAGAGAGAGAGAGAGAGAGAAACTGACAGACACAAGAGAGAGAGAGCATCTTAATCAATAAGGTGAACTGAACTCAACTAAAAACTTCTTACAGTAGATAAAGGAAAACAGGCCATTTATAATCAATTTGGTACCTTGTTTAATACTAGCATTTCTAATTCGTGATCAAAAGAGTACTATCCCCTTAATTGAAACATGAACTGTCACTGAACAAGCTACTTTAGTCAAAATGATTAGTGTTCATGATAGAAATTTACCAATTGCTAGATAATTGTTCCAACTTAGAATGAATTTATTTCTCTTCATTATGATACCCAATTAAAATCTCCTGATCTGTGAGCCGATTGCTGCCTAAAAGGAATGCACAACTGCAGGTCTACTACTAAACAACAAATAATGAACCTCATGCTTGCAAGAATTAATTACCAGTAAAAATCCCCAGAGTAATTTTCCCTTGGAATGAACACCACTCCTTACATACTAGTAAAAATACTTGGATTGCATTTTTTTTCTCATGTAGTAAATAAAACTTCTTATGGAAACTGATCAGTGGTAGTTCTTAGTCTAGTTCCTTTTTCCTGTAATGGAAATTGGGAGCCTTGTTGGTACTATATGGTCACAGAAGAAGCAGCTACTATCTTTTTCAGAGAAGCAGCTGCGAATTGATCTCTTTTAGCTAAACATTGGTTTGTCACAAACAAACAGTAATCAAACCTACACCATAAGCTACCCCCTCACCTGCACTTCCATGCGCAAAATGACACTTACTCCCAAAAGGGCAATACCCCGTCATCTCCCACTTGTTGCAGATCCTGGTCTTCCAATTGGACGGTTTCTGACCCGCTCCGGTCGGACTCTGACCCGCCGCAAACCCAGCAGCAGCTCCTCCACCCACACTTGGCGATAAGCTGATTGCTACACTTTCTCTCGCCTTTGACTGTTCATCATGCAAGAAGGTGCAAGAATCTCCATAAGGGCACCCCTCCTCAGTGTAAAATTTCTTACAATGCCTCCCTTTGTAATTCCTCTGACCTTCACCTCCTGCATTGGACGAGGTTAAAATAGGAATACTGTGCTCTTCTCTGGGTGCTTCAAAGGAACCCTCATCCTGCCTCTGATTTTGCTCCAATTGTGCCGCAGCTAGGATTTCTTGCCAATTCGGCGGCGGCTTCCGCAATTCCTCCATTCCATGTGCGAAATTGCAATTAGTGATGTACGGGCAGGTGCCAGCGCGGAATTTACAGCAGAGCTTGGTTTTGAAGAACATTTTCCCAATGGCGCGGGACTTGGAAGTGGAGCTGGGGACTGGATTGGTGTTGGAATTGGAATTGTTTGTGTCGGATCGGGATTTTTTGTTCGGGGGTTGCTCGCTGCTTCCTCGGGACTGGCTAGGGTTAGGGTTTGTGTCGCCGGACCATGAGCGGTAGTCGTCCTCTGTGGCCCACATCGGACCCGCATCAGGGACTATTGTTATTGCACTGCTGCTATAGTCCATGCTGAGAGACAGAGAAGGGATTCAATAAATTGACTTTGCTTGGCAACAAGATTCTTAGAGAGTAAGATAATGAATGAATGAATGAGGAACTTCAGCTGCAGTAACAGAATATGGGTGCTATCGAGTCTTAAATTGGATCGGAAGTAAATCCGTTAGCTAGGGTTTCCTTCAGCTATAAAGGCATGGATTTCAAAAGAGAGATGGAAATCGGAGCATGGGGGATAAGGGGGTTTTGGCGTGTGTACCTGGGCCGTGATGGAATAGGCGGCGAAACAAAAGAGATTTGAGGAAGAGAAGAAAGGGAGCTTGTTGGAAAAGAGAAAAGAAAGAAAGAGCGCACGGGAGAGAAATTTTGACTTCACTTGATTGACAATTTATCACGTTTAGGTTGGGTAGAAATGTAGAATAGAATTCAGATCCAGTAGAGTACCCTATCGTCCGTTTTAACTTACACAAATCTTAAAATACTTGCACAAATCTTAAAGAGCCCGTGATTGATCTGAAAAAATAGCCGCACTGTTGAGATTGCGTATAGTGATAGAGTAGTACTGAAAATACTCACTCGAGTAGAATATGGGATGTTAATGGATATAATAATATGATGATAATTTGAATCAAATTTATATGAATAGATCCACTTGTATTTCAAAGATATATTTGGTAATTTATTGAATTTGATATATGGATTAATTCTTAAGAAACGATTCATCATGCTAGTAATTTAAATCGGAATTATTCATATAAATTTGGTAATTTAAATCTTGAATCATTTGTATTTGGCCGATATTTCATATTTAGGTTGACTGGAATTTAAACTGTTTTGGATTCATATTGTTTTAAATCGGAATTATTTTTACATAAAGTTTGGGAGATACAATTAAGAAAGATTGGGTGGGGTTTTAATTTAAGAAAGTATGTGAGCGAGATGTGTGTCTGCTGGCCTACGAGCTTATATATATAAAAAAATGTTAGTTGAACTGAAATTTAGGACTAGATTTGAATTTGGACTTTATTCAACTTAGTTGAACTGAAATTTATTATTTCTCATCCGTTTCTTCACGTAGAATTTACATGTTTGTCAGACGAAAATCGAGAAATGCTGTTGAGTTTATTATATCTGACAGGGTGCATAGAATATATCTCTAGCATCATATACTATAAAATGTCAGATAATTATTGTAAATAAATTGAGATGTGGCAAAAATAATGAATGCTAATGTCAATGCATACAAAAAATTCATACCTTACGTTACGTAAATTGAATGGTAAATAGACGCGGTAGAATTGTTACACCTCCGAATCGGAGTGTGACACTATACTTATTCATATTATATATATATATGTAAAAAGATAAAATTTTATGCAAGTTTTATCCTTTATCAAATACCATAAAATTTGTAACCATCAATATTTAACGATATTGATAGAACATCAAACAATATTTAATTTGTATGAAAATTAATACACAACCAATCTTTAAGAAAAACGATATGTCTATACTTGACTTGCTTTCAATTTGTTTGGAACATTTTTTTTTTAAAAGTTAGCTATCTTCAAATGTTGCTGCTACATCTCAAAATTTGATTGGTAGATTATCCATTTGTTCAATGGCATATTAATAAATGAGTATGGTTAAAATGTTCTGTTATTTTCATGCCACAATAATATTTCATATTTTTATCTTTGTTTTCAAAGTCCAAACAGTCAATTCAAACCACTCACCATAATTTTTATATTAAAATGTACCTAAAGACCACATTTTATATTTTTTTTTTTGGGAAAATTTTACTAGGTTTCTCAAATAGATACAAAAATATTGTTTTCCAGAAGATTTTGAACCATCTAAAACATTGATCTTGTACATATATAAAAATTAATAAGAAGTTATAAAAAATATAAAATTTGGTCTCCAAACACATTTTTATATGGATACCATGTTGAACAGTTCAGATCGACTGGTTGGACTTTGAATAATGAGATAAGGATGTAAGACATGATTAGGGCACAAAAACATTAAAGCATTTTAACCCTATTCTTAATAAACTTAACATTTATTTTCAATTTTATTTGATTTTTCTAAAAAAGAAAATATGGTCAAAAGTGTCAAAATAATCATAGTTAAAAATATGATAGCCATTCTAACGTGGATTAAAAAAGAAGAAAAATAAAGATGCAGCAGCTTGAGAGACCCGACATTTTTATTAATATCCAAAGTTTAATACAAATTATTAATTATGCCCACATTCCGAAACTTTTGCTAAAAATACCCAAGCCGGCCAGAAAATGGCCGGCTTAGGTACCAGAGTAAACCGGCCATTTTCTGGCCGGCTTACTCATTTTTTTTTTTTTTAGAGAGAGACACTATGAAGATCAAAATATTAAAATCTAACTCTGACAATTTAAAATTTTTGTTTAAATTATTTGTTATATTACTTCTTTGAGGAGGGATCAAGTTACAACAATCATTTTTTTCATTTTCAAAGTCCAAATCATCGATCCAAACCGTTCAACATGATCTCCACAATAAACTGTGCTTCCAGATCAAATTTTACATTTTTTTGAATTTGTTTACTATTTATTAAGTATTTTACAAAAAATAGTCATATTCAGATAATTTGTTTTTTTTAGAAAGAGACACTATGAAGATCAAAATATTGAAATCTAACTCTGAAAATTTGAAATTTTTGTTTAAATTATTTGTTATATTACTTCTTTTGATGTATAATTAGCATATTTATACTAAAATACGATAGATTAATTGAAATTATGTTGAACAACACTAAATTATGTTAAATTACGCTAAATTACATTAAATTACGCTAAAATACGGTAAATTACGCTAAATTACAAATGAATAGGGACGATATCTTCACTGAAAAGGCGAAAAACGACGATGAAACTTTAAACGGTCATAAAACGGCGCTCGAGTGTCCGATTTCAGCAAATGACCACTTTTCGGAAAGCTTGCGAAAATGCGCATGCGTTCGTGCCTGCGATGCTGGATTCCGAAATTCAAAATCACAAAAAAACAAAGGGAAGAGCTTCAAAACTTGAGTTGAAGTTTCCGATTAAGATTTTCATTTCTATCATTCAATCCAAGTAGCTCAGTAAATTAGTTACATAATGAACTTGCAGATTACCAATTTTTACTATTTTTGGAATTTTTTACTATTTTTTATGATTCATGAATGATGAGCAAAATCAGTCTACTATAGCGTAATTTTGTGTAGTTTAGTATTTTTTTATCGTATTTCAACATAATTAGCGAAGTTATTATAATTTAACGTAATTTGGTATAATTGAACATAATTTATTGTAATATAGTGTAATTCAACATAATTTCAAGTAATCTAACGTATTTTAGTATAAATATGCTAATTATATATCAAAAGAAGTAATATAACAAATAATTTAAACAAAAATTTCAAATTTTCAGAGTTAGGTTTCAATATTTTGATCTTCATAGTGTCTCTCTCTAAAAAAAAAAAAAATGGAGTAAGCCGGCCAGAAAATGGCCGGTTTACTCTGGTACCTAAGCCGGCCATTTTCTGGCCGGCTTGAGTATTTTTAGTAAAAGTTTCGGAATGTGGGCATAAGTAATAATTTGTATTAATCTTTGGATATTAATAAAAAGTCGGTTGAGAGACCATAAAATTTTTAAATTTAGTTATAAATATATAGTTTGGAAAGTGTTGCTACTGTACAACCCAATGGCAAAATTTGATTGATAAACTTAATTGACTTGAACTCTTACACAAAGATTCGACAAAAATTCTCTTGTTATAAATTCCAAAGTGAAGAAAATGGAAATGTTGCTGAGGGTGCGAAGTCTTACGTATATTTGGGCATGAAACAAAACGGGCCCAATTTAGAAGGCGTTGAAACAAAAAAAATTTGGTGGAAAAGCTGCAAAGAAAATGGAAGAATAAAAGAAATATGGGGTGAGAGAGGCTCGAACTCTCGACCTCAGGATTACTCAGTAGCTATGAGACCTACGCGCTAGCCAACTGCGCCACCACCCCTTGTTGTAAAATTAATTAGCGAACAAATTAATAGCTTATAATTTAACTAAAAACGTATAACATAAAATAATATTACTTTAAGCACATTATGCATAAAGTATCATAAAATATAAAAACTATAACGAGTATCTATAAATTACTATTAAATAAACTATATAAATATATTATATAAATGAATCTTGTTTTTATAATAATATTTTATATAATTAAATATATAAATAAAAGTTAACTTATAAAAATTTGTATTTATCAATTATTCTATTCTATAAGGTAAGATATATGAGAAAAGTCTTAATTATATCCTAACTTCATAAGTTAGCTACATTTTTTTATTCCACACATCCTTACCTCATAAAGTAATAATTTTTTTTTATCTATACTTATATAGGGGTAGAATAAACAGAAAAAAAATATTATATTAACTTTACATTTAATAGTGCTCCTTGCATTAAAAAATTAGATGTCTATAATTGAGAATTAGGAGTGTTCCTTACATTTAATAGTGTCCCGTCAATGTTATTAGATTCGTGCACAATTGATCCGCACCATCTTATTGTTTTCTGCATGAATCTTGATTTAAATCAAATAACTTGGTCTCATGTCTATTAGACACGCCGGATTCCCTAGCGGTTATGTCCGAGCCAAATTTCAAAATACGCTAACTGCCTTTGCGCTGCAAATATATATATATATATAGAGAGAGAGAGAGAGTGGCTAAGGTCAAAGTGGTATGACCAAGGCCTTGGCGCTACCAATTAGTTTTTGCAATTTTAAAGTTCAAATAGTCGATTCAAACCGTTAGATGTTCAATCTATATTAAAATATGTTTGGAGACCAAATTTTACATTTTTTGAAATTTTTTTACTATTTTTTAAGTCACTTTGAAAATAACAGATCCGGATGAACAGTAAAAACAGTGCAACCAAATTCTGGACCATGTGATCAGCAATTTTCAAAGTGGCTTAAAAAATAGTAAAAAAATTCCAAAAAATGTAAAATTTGGTCTCCAAGTAGATTTTAATATAGAGATCACATCTAATGGTTTAGATCGACCGTTTGGACTTTGAAAATCCAAAAACGACTTGGTAGCACCAAAGGCCTTGGTCATACCACTTTGATCTTAGCCACTCTCTCTCTCTCTCTCTCTATATATATATATATATTTTTTTTTGCAAAGTGCTCGTGGGCATATCTCAAGTCAGTACATCACAATATTCATGTAATAGAGAGAAGCGCACTTTCCTCAAAAAAAGAAAAGAAAAAATATATATACATATATATATATATATATATAGAGAGAGAGAGGAGAGAGAAATTTCAAAAACAAAAGAAAAACAGAAGAGAGAGAGAGAGAGGGAGAGAGAGAAAAGAAAATTTAGGCGATTCTGTGAGCGACCCCGACGCGACCTCCCACCCCAACCGACCACGATGGCCACCCATGACTGGCAAGTCGTCTGCCGACGCAGGCGCTTCCCCGACGGATGGCGTACCCCCACTGACCAGGAGATCGAAAGGGTGCGTACCTACACTCCCTACCCAGCTAAGCCCACATATGCCCAAATGGTGTCCGGCAACAGCGGGCAGTCTCAAAGCTCAGGCGGATCCCAGCGTAGCTCACCACCTTCCTCCCGACCATCATCCCGACACTCATCACAATCCTCACCACGCTCTCGGACTAGTGTACAGTACTTTGCATCGCCCCACAGCCTGACCATACTACGCTTCCCACCCTCGCCCAACTTCTCCGAATGGCGCGGAAGGTGCTTCAAATGCCTTCGAACGGGCCACACAGCGGCAGTTTGTAGGAATGCCCGCAAATGCGGCAAATGCTACCAAGAAGGCCACATTGTGTCTACCTGCAAAGGCAACTCTCTTAATGCGGCAGCTAGGCCTTTCCAGCCAGCAGTTCAACAGCAGCCACTCACTCGGGGCGAACCCGACTTTGATGAACTGCTAACAGGTAATGAGGCTCCCCCAGTTCCAGAAATGCCGGACAACAGACCTGAAAGGATCCATGTCTTCCTTGAATGGGATGAGGCATACTATCAAGAGCTAGAAACCCTGAACAGAGCGGTAGTGCTGCACGCGGCAGGCTACCCTTTACAGCTACAACTAAACCAGGTGGTGCAGCTAGCAGAAGATACGGGGCTGGTTAGGAAGGAGGAAATTAAGGTGTCACAACTGACGCGACAACGCTTTATCATTCATCTCCCGGTTGGCCTCAAAGTCGAAACCTTCATTAAGGCTACTCCCCCATCACTTTGGGACCAATGAATGTCATTCCAACAGTGGTCACCCCACGACGATGCAACAGCCATTGTGATCCCGCGTTTCAAAATCTTACTAGACCTAATAGGGTTTCCTGTGCATCTTTGGCAAGAAAATCAGATCATCAAAGAAGTCTCCCCATTTGGCACGTACCTAGGCACAGTCCAGCCAGAGATGGCTGCCGACAAGACAGCATGGAAGGTGGCTGTGGCAACTGATGACCTAAATCGCATACCCAAGAATATCACCCTTTCCGCAGGTGCAATGGAGTTCTTGGTCCCGATATCAGTGGCGGTATGGGATCAAGGAGCGGTATATACGGCAGCGGACATTCCACCGTATCCCCCGCGATACACCAGGCCGACCCCGAACGTCCTTGTAACCTCCTCTAACGAAGACCTCCACTCATCGGAAACTGAATTACACAGCTACCTGGGCCAATGCTTTGAGGAAGAGAGCCTCACAATCTCCAGGAAAGCATTACGAGAAATGTGTGCCGGTCTTGCCCCAGAAGCACTCACACCAGCCTTGCTACAAGCTCTGACCGGCCCTAAGGTTATAGAAGATGATGGCACTTTGTTTCGAGAATTGATCGGAGCCTTCGAATATAGACCCCCAAGGTTGGAAGTAACCGAAGAGAACCAGAGAAGAGAGTTCCTGGTAGAGCAACCGATAGAAGACCGGGAAGAAACGGAGGAGGATGACCGGCAAATGTCCACTGTGGCAATGGTGCAGCGGCTGAGGCGGGTCGTGCACAACCTGAAGTTGACCCGGATGATGAAACCCAGCAACAAACAATCAGACTTTTCTCTCCAACTATCCGTACTACGGATTTGCCTCCCCAAGAATTTCAGTTCTTGTCCCAATCACAAGGTACGGACGGGCCACACGAGATCCCAATAGCTCTCTATACGGCAGGAAAAGAACATCCAACACCTTTAGTTCAGAGTCAGGTAACACAGCCGATCCAGGGCGCTACAGGAGTTCGGCTAGAGGTAGGGGTGTTCATTGGGTCTGGTTTAATCGGTTTTAGACAGAACTGAACTAGTTCGGGTTAAACGGTTCGGTTTTTTCATTTTAATGGATCAATTCGGTTGGTTTTTCAAAACCGAATGATAACTTCGGTTCAGTTCGGTTAATTTTTTTTTAAAACTGAATGTACTGAACCGACTGAACTTCAATTTTGATATTATATGATATAACCGGATGTGCCATAAGCCCATAAGCCCATACGGCCATACTGCCAAATACCAATCTTTATCTGATTATCTCTATTCTTTCTCTCCCCAAATCCCTAATTCCCCATCCCATCGCCATCTGTGACTGTAACCCTAGATCTAACCGACGCGACGACACCGCTGGCGCTAGCCAATAGCCACACTCAAATACGCGAAACCTAACCTGTCCTCCTCTCTGGCTAAGTCGCGCACGCTCCACTCCACTGTCAAATTGCCGAAGTGCTGAACCCCTATCTCTCACAGTTTCACCCACCCTTATCAAATCGCTGCTACTGGCGACTGCGATGTCCTCTCTCGCACGTTGTGATGTCACGCCGGGCCTTTAAATTTCAACTGCTCTCCTCTTCTTATTAGATAAGTTTGAATCTCTCTCAATCTCTCTTTCCTCTCTTTACTATCTCTCAATCTCTCTTAGTCTCTTTAGTCTTTAGTCTCTCTCAATTTCAACTGTGCTGGTTATTTGGTTAATGGTCTGAGGAGTGAGGACTATGCTGGACTGCTGGTTAATGGAAAGAATTTATATCTATATCTCGAGATTTACAGAGACTTTGATTAATGCATTAGACAATTTAGAGCAGCAGCTTCAATTTTTTGTCCTTTGTTTAATAAATGTTTGTTTGTCCTTTGTTTAATCTCAAATTTTTTATGAGCAGCAAGCTTTATGGACCTATTTGTCCTTTTTATGTTAAGTTTGATATCAATTAATTGACATTCATGTATGCTTTGCCCTGACTTGCTTTGCTTCTAAATGGGTTATTATATTTGGCAATAACTTATAATCATGTATAATTTTGATACAAAAAATAGTTTCTCAGATTTTAAATAGTTGGCTGTTTTAATAAATGTTTCTGAGTTATAGAGTACTTTGCAGCACTACTTGTGGTTTTAAAGGGTTTTTAACAAGTTGACTTTTGTTCAATCCATTAATTATTGTTATATAGAAATATTTTGGGTGTTAAGAGAAATATAACAGTGTACGCCAAATTATTTATGAGCACAGTGCTGGTTAGTGTGTTGTATGCTGGAAAAAATTCTCATATATTGTTTTTTTTATAGATGTCTGAACAAAGAACTCAAGCCGAACAAGGGACTCAAGCTGCCCAAGGTGTGAGCAGTACGCAGCCAACTTCAGTTGATGTAATAGAAATTAGGAGTTCTAATTGCAAAAGGAAAAGGAAACTGATAAAACCAAGGTCTCAGGTATGGGCTGAGTTCACCAAGTTTAAGGATCAAAAGGGTAATGAAAATGCTAGGTGTAATTTTTGTGGTAAAGAATTCTTTGCTGATACAAATAGAAATGGTACAACAAATTTGATCTTTCAAGCACTTATATCATTTGAGCAAGGGGTTGTTGGTGAAAATACGGGTACAATTAGTAGTTGGAGGTTTGATTCAGATGTTATTAGAGAAGGGCTTTCTTGAATAAGGGTTTAAAAAGTTTGTGTCAACAGCTTGCCCTAGATTTCGCATATCGAGTCGATCCACTATTACTAGGGATTGTTTTGATGTTTACATAAATGAGAGAACCAAATTGAAAAACTTTTTGAGATTGAACCAGCAAAGAGTGTGTCTTACCACAAATACATGGACCTCTTTGCAAAAAGTAAACTACATGTGTCTCACGGTTCACTTTATCGATAGTGATTGGAAACTGAATAAAAAAATTCTGAATTTTTGTCCAGTTTCGGGTCATAGTGGTAAAGAAATTGGAATGTCTATAGAGAAGTGCTTGTTTGAGTGGAGAATTGTTAAGGTTTTTACCGTTACTATTGATAATGCAAGTTCAAATGATCTTGCAATTGATTGGTTAAAGAAAAAAATCACTAATTGGGGTACCGGTATCTTAAATGGGAAGCACCTGCATATGAGGTGTATTGCCCATATCATTAATTTGATGGTTCAAGATGGTTTGAAAGAAATGTCTGATTCGGTTGCTCGAATCCGAGCTGCTGTAAAATATGTGAAACAGTCCCCAAAACGGTTACATAAATTCAAAGAATATGTGATAATGGAAAAGATTGAAAGCAAGACATTGTTGTGTTTAGATGTTCCCACTCGATGGAACTCTACTTATATGATGTTGGATGTAACTCTAAAATTTCAAAAAGTGTTTGAAACTTATGCGGAGCAAGATTATAATTTTATTCGTGATCTTGCACATGAGGGTGAGGAGAAGGAGATGGGGCAAAATATCGGTGCACCTACCGAATCATATTGGAAAAATGCTGAAAAATAGCAGTTTTTCTAAAACATTTTTATATTTTAACTAATCGAGTTTCTGGATCATTTTATGTGACTGCCAATGTTTTCTTTCGTGAAATTACCAATGTTGAGTGCTTGTTACAAAGTTTGAGAGGGAGTAATGATATGGAATTAAGTGCAATGGCTGAAAGAATGGCTGGAAAATACAACAAGTATTGGGGTAATATGGAGAAAGCTAATTCTTTGATCTATGTTGCGGATATTCTTGATCCTCGACACAAATTAGAATTCATGGAGTTTTCTCTGAGGGAATTATATGACAAAGATAAGAGTGAGAAAATGATAAAGAAGGTCAGTGATGACTTAGTTTTGTTATTTGATGAGTATAAGAGGTTATATGGCTCAACATCAAATAACAATGGAAGCAACAATAACACTACAACAGAACTAAATCTTGGTGAAGAGGACCTACAAACACAAGTGATGGATTTGAGGTTTAAGAAGCATAAATCTGCAACAAATGCATGAGAGAGCAAGAGTGAGTTGGAGAAATATCTTAAAGATGATCTAGAAACTGATGTATCAGATTTTGATATTTTGGGATGGTGGAAGCTTAATGCTCTAAGATTTCCTATTTTGTCCCATATGGCACGTGATGCTCTTGCTGTACCTGTTTCAACAGTGGCCTCTGAGTCAACTTTTAGTATGAGTGGTCGCATACTTGATGCATTTAGGAGTTCGTTGACCCCAAGAATTGCACAAGCTCTCATATGCGGTCAAGATTGGCTTCGTTCGAAATTTTCAGTTGGTGTTGAAGAAAATTTAGAGATGCTTGATCAGCTTGAAGAAGATAATTAAAATAGCTGATTTACTAATTCAATTTAAAGATACTCTCAAGCACTTACTAATTCTTTTGCTAATTTGTGTTTGTAGAATTTTCCAAAATTGGATTGGAGAATGCAGCAGCAGCTCAAACTAATAATTAGAATTTTCTGAATTTAGACTTGCTTTTGGTTTGTACTAGTCTATATTTTTGTGCTAAAACTCAAATTAGCTAGGTGTGATATGAAGTTAGACTTGTTGCTTTGTTTTGTGATCTGACTTGGTGTTCGTGCCAAAAGTGGTGAACAAAGTTTCACTACAGACGGATCTGTAGAGTTTAAACCTTGTAAACCTCCGACTCAGATCGCAAGTACACAATCCTGTCGTGAAGTTTAGTCGGGTATCGATCCACAGGGACGACTCACTTTCTAAATTTTTCTACTCTTCCTAGTTAGGTACTAGAAGTGTAAAGGTTGTGTGTGTTCGACTATTCCTAAGTTTTGTAATGAAGGTATGAACAAATGAAATGAACAATTTTATGAACAAGTGTAATGAACAATTGTATGAAAAGACAGTAAAAATCAATTAAATGTTTGTGTTTTGTACTACTGTATAAAAGGCGTTTCAAGGGTTTCAGATTTTATCTTCAACTTTGCTGCTCAGAACCTGCCACGCGACCCGCATACTCTCGTATGCGACCCTTGTGACGCGACCCGCATGCTCTCGTATGCGACCCTTGTGACGCGACCCGCATGCTTTCGCATGCGACCCGCGTGGCCTAAGAACTCTGGACCTTTCACGCGACTCGCAAGCTGTGGCTTGCGACCCTTGTGATGCGACCCGCGTGCTAACTCACGCGACCCGCATGGCCCCTTGAGCTGAGTCTGCACATGTCAGAAACTGGTTGTTTAAGTCGTGTAAGGCTATATTGACCGTACCTAGTGTCACTAAACCTCAACTCTCGTGTGTTGGCTTAGCAAACCTGGTTTGGAAATGCAATTTCACCTTCTTAGATTTAATCAAGTTGTTTGATCTAAACCTAAGTTCTCAGTTCTGTTTACTAAAGGTATCCACAAGCTGAGCAAGTGCAAGTGGAAATTTCACCTCTCGGCTACTATTGACCTCACCTTTCGGTTCTCAGACCTACCTCAAGTACTTAACCTAATTTGCAAGAATGTGAATGCCTTATTACAAGAAGAAATACCAAAGGCATTCAACAGTAGACAATCAAGAATCAATCAAGCAATTTAGATCAAGCAATCACAAATAATACAAGAATCAAAGAAACACGAAATAACAATCAGAATCAATCCATGTGCATAATCAAACAAAGTATCAGACTAAATCCAAACCCTCGAAACTACAAGTCTACTCAGACATAAGCAAAATCAGAATAAAAGAGAGAAAGAGAATGCAAATCATAGTGAGAGATGGAAGAGTGAAGAGGATGAAGGCTTCTGGAATCTTCTTCTCCAAGTCGTGGCTCCAGATCGGCTCCAGATCGCCTCTCCTCTTCCCTGGCGCCAAGCCCTCTCTTCAAACTCGATCAGATCTCTTTTCTGGATAAAATCGTGGATAAAATGTTGGATCAAATGTTTGCTCAAATGTTCGCTTCCTTCCTGTGCCAGGCCCTCTGTATATATAGCTTTCTTAACGGGCCTCAACTGGGTCTGGCGCAGTTAAGTCAACGCAACCCGCATGAGTTGTCATGCGACCCGCATCATGCGGAAGTGATGCGAGCAAGAGAGGGTCGCTTCTGAGCTCGCGCTGGACTGCGATGCGACCCGCGTCAGGTGGGACGCGACTCGCATGGGGGAAGGTCAGAACTCTTCATGTTTTCGCCTATTTCCTGCAAATCAACCACAAAATAGCAGCAGTACCATATTCTATGGATATTCAATTTAAACAATGCAATTTAGTGGTTAAACACATGATATCTGGTCTGAAAATAGGTCGAAACAATAGATCAAATATAGACATATCACTTGGTATGAATATGATCTGACTATGGTTGAATGTGTGATCTGATTATGCTTCACCAAAGGTATACTCTTTTTCTTTCCAACTGCAATTTATTATTTATGCAATTGTACGTATGATGAATACTAACCAAGTTTTTAACTCTGCCTATGTCATATTGGACATAACCGGTCCCAAGCCAAAGAGGAGGGTTTAATTAAAAAACTTGAAAATGTTGACTTCTTCTCATATTCAAGGTGATTTATTATTTATGGATTTCTTTAGTTTTGATGGTTCTTGAGGACTATACTAAATTTGGTGCTGTGATAGCAGGTCCAGGCTCTTCAGAGGCTAGGAAGCAGATTTGAGATCATGGTCAGAATTCTATTTTTCAGCTGAGCAATTCTGTATGTATGGTTTGTTCTTTATATAGTAAGTCCAATAATCTGAATCAGGGAACCAATTGGATTTTAATTTTTATTGCTACATATGCTGTGCTTCTGGGCCAGAGAACAATTCTGATTTGTAGCAATGCTTCTTCTGTTTTTCCTTCCAAGAAGCATTCCTATATTTCATACTTGTTTCAGGTATCTTTGGGAGCTTTTCTTTTCCTTTCTTCAAGAATTGGATTTCTGTGGCATCTATTTGATAGCAAGGAAACCAAAGGCAGGACAGTAGCATTTTGGTTGTTTCAGAGCTGTCATATATATCAATGTGTTTTCGTGTAGGGAATAGAGAGTTCATTTAGGATTAAGGGTGCACTGTATATAGTAAAAATATGAAGTTATTGAATTATGTTGTAGTAAAAACAAAAATATAGGAGTGATACAATTCCTCCAGCAGTGGGTGATATAAGGCTTTGACTGTGAGATACTTTATATTTTTCCAGAAAAAATAGAATGGAAGCTATAGTTTGCAAATGTGTAATTGTAAATATCTTATATATTAGCACTGTGTGAAGGTTCTTTTTATTGACATAGATATCTTGTCAAATATATGTATGGTTTGTTGTGATGTTTTGCTTGTGTCAAATATATGTATGGTTTGTTCTTTTTTATTCATATTGATTGTTTTGTTTCATTATTCATGTTGGATAGTATTACTTCATTATTCACTCTATTTGCTTTGTTATTTAAGTCAATTGCTTTAAATAAAAAATAATTAAATATATTTCGGTTTAAACCGAATAAACCGAACAAACCGAAATAAAACTTTGGTTCGGTTCGGTTCGGTTCGGTTGATAAGCTAAAATGGTTCGGTTCGGTTCTTTTTTTGAAACCGAAATAAAAGTTTGGTTTGCTTAGTTCGGTTCGGTTTCAATCGAACCGAACCGATGAACACCCCTAGCTAGAGGTACACCCTACCCCCGAAATAGTGACAGAGACACAGCTATCTGAGTAGAGAGAACAGGAATATCATGATACGGGATTGCGTGAGACAGAAGACCCAAAAGGCAAACTCCCACATATCCCTTCCCAGCTATCACGTGAGGTACGGATTTTACAAAGGCCCAAAGGAAAATCAGTGGCTTTACAGGTGAACAAACTAAGGCCCAAGAAAAATAAAAGGAAGTCGGTCCGCAACGAACACGACGGCCCGTCTACTAAAGAGGCCCATGCGATACAAGATCCACAAGGAAATTACATTGTCCATATGAAGAAGACCCATTCCGAAAAAATAGCAGAGGCCTGCGGGATACATGTGGAAGAGGTGGACCGGGCCATAGTCGAAGATAATGAAGCCAGAGCCATACACAACCCAGAAAACAGTGCAGAAGTCGCGCCTTCACCATAGTCGGTTCGTGAACAGACCGAACACTCTGCAAATGCCCAGGCAACACCAGGCACGGTTCACTGGGAGGACTCGCCCATGCTAGACGACCCTGATGCTGAAGGTTTATACTACTCCCAGTTTGATCCCGACTCAGCCGATGAAATGGACACTAAGTCCCGAAATTTTTATTTTTAACATTTTAAATAAATTAATTAATAAAATAACCATCGTTTCTGGTCAATTCCATATTTAACACGGCCGCAGAACACCGGAGCGGACCCATTTGGGGCAGGCCGCAGAATGCCGGAGCGGACCCCCATATGGGGCCGCACTATGCCGGAGCGGACCCTGGTCTTTTTTTTTTTTTTCTGATTCTGAATTTGATTATGGTTTTGTTTTGGAAATTTTTATCAAAAATGTAACGTTTTTCTGGAAGTTGTGTATAATTACTTATGTTTGAAATGTCATTTAATCTGAAATTGTTGTTCGTCGTTTGTTTAATTAACCGAAAAGAAACATTACAATAGAACAAGGAGCCATATAAAGAAGCATACAATAGAACATGCGAATGTTATCGGAAATTACAAATACGTCTAATTAACCGAAAATAAACAATACTTTTACAAGTACAATTAGAAAAACAACATTAACTCTCAATCTCGTGCAGCCCGAGCAGCTCTGTTTTGTCTTTCTTGCGTATCTCGGCCGGCTTGGTGTCCTCTTCTCCTATTATGTAGAACATCCATCCACATCGGAATTCTGTCGTGCTGTCTTCTGCCCACAGCAATATTTTTTTTCTCTGGAACAAGGACCGGGCCATCGTGTGGAGGCCATTCCGACTGATTTCCATAAACATGCCATTGTGCGCTCCATGTGTTGATCAGTGTATGGATGTGATAATACTGACTTACAAATACGCCAGGGTCGATGCCTCGGAGACGACACACGGACAGAACATGAGAGCACGGTATTCTCTCCAATTGAGGCTTCTGGCACGTGCAAGTTACCGTGTGATCATCCCCGATTATCACCGTGTATTTGTAATTGGCCTTGGTAAACCGACCAGAATCGTCAGGTATGAAAGCGTGAACTCTCTCCTGTGTGGCGGTTACCTCGAACTCGTTGTTGTTTCCAAAGCCCCCCAGCGTCTTCATTTTATCGGACCTCTCGAACCGTTTGTTGATCAGCTACGAAAAATTAAAAAATAATGAAGAAGTCAGATATTTTTTTTAACAAACTTCATTAAAAATTATGAAGAAATAACTACAAATAAAAGTACCTTATGCACACGACACGATAATTGCTGACCTTGACTGACTTCCCATTCCGCTTTGGCCCTCCTTTGTGCAAACCATGTCATACATTTGTAAAATGTGTCTTCAATTATTGCTGCAACCGGTAGCCTACGAGAGGACTTGAAGACCTTATTAAGCGACTCCGACCCGTTTGTAGTCATGATGCCCCAACGGTAACCACCGTCCAGTGCTTGGAATATCTTCCATGGTTTGGGGCACTCGTTCTCATCTTGATCCAAATACTTACCCACACCGTCCAGCCAATTGAGGCCAATGTCACATGCCTGCCCCATTGCTTGCATTCCTTGCTCGTACCTCCTCATCTTCCTCTTAGCCACACATATTCTAAAAAAACGGATTGCCTTATCACTGCAACCGTTCTTCTTCATGTTCTCGGCTATGTGAGTAGCACAAAGACGGTGAACACATTGATCCTCATCCTCCTCGTTCCACCCCATATCATCTTGTCTGAACACCTTCTTGATACCCTTTCCCCTATCAGTGATGACACACATGAATCTGGAGCGGATTACATTACGGCGCAACCATTTCATGAACCACGCACAATCGTCATAACTCTCTGATTCTACCAGTGAAAAAGCCAACGGGAGGAGCTGATTTTCAGCATCGTACCCGGTTGCAATCAACAGCTTGCCTATGGTTAAAACCCATTTTGTAAGAGCCGAAATCAACTAAAATAAATAAAGTGAAAACAACCAAATTAGTTACCTTTATACCGGCCTAACAGGAAACATGCATCAACTGTGATGACCGGTCTGATATGTTGAAAAGCAGCTATGCACGGTCCAAATGCCCAAGCCGCCCTATGAAAATACCTCCATGGTCCAGGTTCACCAGTGGGATATGAGGTCACCTCAAACAATGTTTCTGTCAATAAATTTAAAAAAATAAGTTCAATTTTTGATTGATAATGAAATAACGTAAAAATTGAAGGAACAATGTAGTACCTGGGTTGCTTCTTTTCATTGCCTCCAACAATGGAACTACAAGAGCGTATGACCCCTCCCAACTGCCAAATTGACGGGCTATTGCCAACTCACGGCCACGCCATAGTTTGTTGTACGCCGGTATCTGACCGTTGTACCTTTCAGCAACAGCAATTCGGACAGCCTGAATACTCAGGTCGACATCGTTCCTCATGTGAGCGGATATACACTTGGCAACCATAGCAGCTGACAACTGGGCGTGATCTGTTCTTGTCGCATCCGCGTGACATGAATGTTGTGTTGGGCATTTGGAGACACGCCATTGTGTTCCATAACCGGTGGCCCTTGCGAGTATGTACCACCCACAGTAACTGTCCTTGCACTTGAACCTCATTCTTGTGCGGTCACTGTGCGTAGGTATTAACTCTTTGTTGCAAAGGATGTGAAACCTGGCAATTGCGCTCTTCATGTCCTCCTTTGAGTCATATGTTTGTCCCTCGGACAATTCATTCTCAAAATCTGCTCTACTTCCAAACAAACCCGAATTGGCTTCCATAAACCCTGATGTGTCGTTGAAAGCATGAATCGGGTGCTGAACCCCGCGATCCATTATCTGAAACCCGCTATCCATCTTGAATTTCCTTGATAGTCCGAGCACAGGCCCGGTATCTTCTTGGTCAGAATAATCGCTCATACCCTCAGGATCAATATGACCCCAATTTTCCTCTGCCTCTAGTATTTCCGGATCCACTTCTTCATCAGATTCATCCGGATTACAAGTTTGACCCCAATGAGCGGTCCGACTAGATGAAGGGTGGTCAGTCTGGGATGGGGCCCGACGGGAGGGTCGGTCCCTCTGAACTGGGGCCCGACTACTGGACGGTTGGTCAATTTGGACAGGGGATGGACTAGAGCCGGATGAGTTACCCCGACTACGACCCTGGATTAACCTCTGAACTGGGTTCGAACGCCGGGCTCTGGTAACCTCCACATATAGGTCAATTATCTTGTATGCACCCCCAGAAAAACTCATGGTTTGGTTATACAATACCTGCCACACTCCCTCATTCTGAATTGGAAATAGTTGGAACCAGGTTTGTGCCGAACTAGTCGGCATGCTAATTTTGGCATCAATTTTAAGGTCATACTGACCCTGATCCAACCCCAAATTCCCACATATACTTGATTTAAGTCCCAAATAATCCGTACCTGGCAATACCGGGATCACAGTAACGGGTCCAATACTGTAGTAAACCCCATTAGGACCTGTTAATACATCCCCACCAGTGTAGATGGATACCATAAGAGCCATTTTCCAATTCAATACAGAAGAAACCTACAATTAAAAATTAACTAAATTAATTAGTTTAAATTAATTATTCTAATTAAATTATTGCTAAATTAATTATTCTAATTAAATTTTTAATCTACTGAAATAAAAATAAAAAATTTAAAAGAAGAGAAAAAAAACTTACAGATCAGAGCTAACTCAGGAGAGAGAAGGTGTGAGAGTGTGGAATGAAATGTTCCTGTCATTTTCGGGATATAAAGACCAGGGTCCGCTCCGGCATAGTGCGGCCCCATATGGGGGTCTGCTCCGGCATTCTGCGGCCTGCCCCAAATGGGTCCGCTCCGGTGTTCTGCGGCCGTGTTAAATATGGAATTGACCAGAAACGATGGTTATTTTATTAATTTATTTATTTAAAATGTTAAAAATAAAAATTTCGGCACTAAGTCCGACAAGGAGGAATAGGCAAGGCCTGTTTGTTTTAGCTTGGAAATTGTAGTCAGACTTGTCTTTATGATTACATTGAAAAAAATAAATTTACTTTGTTGGAATACTAGAGGCTTATGTAGCAAGGAAAAATCTGATGTAGTGCGCAATCTCATAAAAGATTCGAGATGTGAAATTATCTGTATCCAAGAAACTAAATGGAACAAAGATGAATTGAAATATGTTTCACGTGTGTTACCTTCCTTTTTTGAGCAAAATTGTGTCATTCTAAGTGCCCGCGAGTCGTCAGGAGGTTGTTTTATATCTTGGAAGAGGTCATACCTGTTACAAAGCTCATGGTCAACTAATCACACATGCTCAGCAAAGCTCCTGCAAATTAGCACGGGCCAAACCATTATAGTCACTACCGTTTACGGTCCGTCCGGTGAGTCGAACAAGCTGCAGTTTTTTCACGAAATTAGAAGCATAACACCTATTATCCGGGTGCCGTGGTTCCTTGCGAGCGACTTTAACGTCGTTCGTTGGATAGTAGACCGATCCGGTGCAATGAGAGGTTTCAACCATATGTCACAATTCAATGAGATGATGAGATGATAACAGACCTGCAACTACTCGACATACCTTTAAGAAACAGAACCTTCACTTGGACAAACAAACAGCCTATACCAATCCACTCCAAATTAGACCGGGTGTTCCTAACCCTGGATCTAACCATGAAGTTTCCCATCATCACGTTACAAGCTCTACCGATGACGGTTTCCGACCATGTGCCCTTGTTGCTAACTTGCAAACAACAGTCGACCACTAAACCCACTTCAAAAATAGAACTCTGCTGGTTCAGGTATGAAATCTTCACATCAAAAGTTGGGCAAAACTGGAAGGATGTTGTTACACGCGGCCTTAAGGGCTTCATGGAACGAACGAAACGATTGCAACAAAAAATGAGACTATGGAACATAAACAATTTCAGTCAAGCCCAAGTTCAACTTAAATATTGCAAAAAACATATTCATTTCCTGGATTGTCAGAAGGAAGATAGGATACTAACCCGACACGAGTTCCAACATAAAATACAAATAAGAGAAAGAGCCTACGAACTAGCAACGTTAATCGAAGCACGTTGGAAACAACGGGCGAGGTGTAAATGGTTACGTAGCGGGGATCGAAACACGCGGTTTTTCCATGCATTTGCATCGGCTCGGGCAAGAAAAAATGCAATTCTTTCGTTGGAGCATAAAGGCCGCATGGTTACAGACCAACAGGAAATTGCAGAGGCTTTCCATATCACGCTAAAAGACCTTTTGGGGAGATCAACAAGCACAATTCACTTCGACCCTTCAAAGCTTTACACCGACAGGATAGACCTTGAACACTTGCAACAGAGTTTTGGAGAAACTGAAATAGCGGCGGCAGTAAAGAAATTGGCAAACAACAAAGCTTCCTGTCCTGACGGAATCCCAAACGAATTCGTCAAAAAATTTTGGAACGAGGTCAAAGGGGACATCATAGGAATGGGGACATCTTTCTATAATGACCTCTTAAACCTATAGACTATGAATTGCGCGGATATCATCATGATTCCCAAAAAAGAAGTATCCCTAACCGTACACGACTTTCGACCTATAAGTGTGGTAAACCTCATTCCAAAAATCATTTCAAAAATATTGGCAAATCGGTTGGCCAAGGAACTTCCCCACATGATTTCCCCTTTTCAAACCGCTTTCGTGAGGGGTCGACACATAGCAGAGAGCTTTATTGCAACACGAGAAACGCTTCAATACATTTCAAGCTAAAAAAGGCAAGCGGTTTTCGTTAAGATTGACTTAACGAAGGCTTTTGATTCTATACAATGGGGATTTCTTGCCACGGTCATGAAGGCAAGAGGTTTTCCAGATAAATGGGTTGGGTGGATTAACAACATTCTAAAAACAGCGACATCCAGAGTGATCATCAATGGGAACCATGGACAACCCTTTACACATAAACAAGGTTTGAGGCAGGGGGACCCCTTATCCCCAATGTTATTTCTAATTGCGGCGGATGTCTTACAACAGATGGTACATGCAATGAACCGAATACTAACCACAGCCATAGCTCCGAAGATCCCGGAATCGATAGTGGCATTGCAATATGCGGATGACACGGCGTTTATCGTGAGTGCTGATGAAGTCTCTCTTATCACCTTTAAAGTGATGCTAAGGCTTTTTGCCAAAATATCAGGGCTAGAGATTAATTACCAGAAAAGTTCCTTCGTCCCGCTCAACATGACCCACGTAGAGTCGGGCAAAGCGGGGGCTATCCTCGGTTGTCAGCAGACCGAATTACCTTTGATTTATCTGGGCATGCCCCTCACAGTCAAGAGGCCGGCCAGAAGCTGTTTCATCCCCCTAATTGAAAAAATGGAAAAAAAGCTACAAGGTTGGAAATGCAAGATGATCTCTTGTGGGGGAAGACTACAACTTGTAAACTCAGTCCTATCAGCTCTACCTTCCTATTTTATGTCCTGTTTCAAAATTCCAAAATGGACAATCGACCGAATGGATAAAATACGTAGGGATTTTCTATGGGGCAAAAATGGCCAAGAAAAGAGGGGTATCTCAATCATCAACTGGCCGACAGTGTGCTTGCCGAAAGAATTTGAAGGCATGGGAGTCCTTAATCTAGAGCTGCAAAATACTGCTTTACTAATGAGATGGTGGTGGAGGTTATACATGCAACCGAACTCCTTGTGGTGCAAAATAGCGTCCAGGCTGCGCAAGAAAGGAACAGTGCAACAGGGGCCCAAATTATGGATGCGCATAGGATCTTTCTTCTGGGAAACTTACAAAAAATAAAATTTATTTTTCATTGGGGTTGTTATTGCATAATTGGGGATGGGCAATCAATATCATTCTGGTTTGATTCCTGGGGGGTAGGCCAATAAGAGGTTTTTATGGGGATAAAGAAAAAGCTAATTTTCCAAAAATTTCTTTGAGGGATGCATCTCAAAAATTGAGTTGGATGTTGATATTGGATGCATGGATAGGGTTGTGCTAAATGATCAAATGGATTCCTTCTCCTGGAGGTTTAGTGCCTCGGGTGATTTCACAACCAAGTCCACATATAGATTTTTGATACAGGGGGAAAACGGATTGGCAACACTCTAACATTTGGCAATACAAAGTGCCTCCTACAGTACAGATTTTTGGTTTTTCACTACTCAGAAACAGGACACTCACGAGACAAAATCTTAAGGCGAGAGGGATGAACTGTGACACAAGATGCCTGATGTGCGACAATTGCCCGGTGGAATCTGCTGCTCATCTTTTCTTCCTATGCCCCTACGCAATTGCATTATGGTTCCACCTAGGCGTTAGGGGAGATAGCATCATAACACCGAATCAAATGTCAACAGGCGCGATTTGGGAAACTTTCAAGGCAAGGGCGCTAGCACAGGGTAAAAACGCAAGTAAACACATGGCCAGAACGTTGTGCGCAGCCTGGAGTCTCTGGAAGCAAAGAAACGAGGTGCTTTTGGGGGGGGGGAATTGGACCCGAAACTCTTGGCGGAGAGAGTACAACAAGATGCAAATCTTTGGGAGAAATATTGCTAAACTTAACGAGACAGTGGGCAACACCAGTCCCAGTTGGCGGAGCAGAGTAGTTTACTGGCTTTTTGATTTTATTTTTAGTTACTGTGTGTCTCAGCTATTGCTTGCTTCTATATCTGTCGGTTTGGGATAGGAGATAGTATTAATTATGGTAGCTGGTTGTGCTTGGAGATGTAATTTGTTTTATTATTCATTGTAGACTCATTCGTATTCAATATAGCTTGGCAGCCACTGTCAACTTTTTCAAAAAAAAAAAAAAAAAAAGAGAGAGAGAGAGAGAAGCACACAGCACATGAAAAAGCTTATCAGGGAA
Source organism: Carex myosuroides (assembly GCA_028015225.1). Classification (NCBI taxonomy): domain Eukaryota; kingdom Viridiplantae; phylum Streptophyta; class Magnoliopsida; order Poales; family Cyperaceae; genus Carex; species Carex myosuroides. The sequence goes on from CM051476.1 coordinate 2,148,565, forward strand.
ATTTTTATTTAATTAATTATTATTAAATAATAAAGGGAAAAAAAGCATCTGAGATTTTAGATATTATAGATAGATATGAAATTTTTAGGATTCAAACATTGGAATCAGTTTCTTTTTCGGATCCAAGGTATTTTATTATGTTTCAGAAAAAATTCCAATACTTTTCTATCTTAGAAAATATATTAATACTATCCAGGCCCAAATAAACCTCAATCAAGTCCCTTGACCTTGATGACCAGGCCCATTTACTTTTCGCACCGCTTTACAAGAGACCCTTTCACTCTCCGTGTAGTGAACGACGGTTCAAATCATTAGAGAGTAGAGACTTGTAAATTAACTCGCTACATAGAAGATTACATAGATTTAACCATAAGGAACTGAAATAAATTGGTGGCGTTTCTGTTTCACGTTTTCAACTTTCAACTGTTGAAGCGGCGTTTTGAAGGGACTGATGGTGGAGCCGGAGTACCACGTGGCAATTTCCTAGTGGCAACCTGGTCATAGGACGGATCTGATTTTGGAAAGCGGGAGAGTTTGCGAATGGTCGGGTCCTGAATAGTGAATACAGCTTAGCTTCATAGCTTCAGTTACTCTTACAATTAGACCCTGCAAACCACTAAAATCATAAATTGTGTAATTTCAGAAATATTAATGGCCCTTTACTAATCATCTGAACACAAAATGATATGTTGTAGCGGATTCCGTCATGAAACGATATGGTACGAGAAGGATATGTTACGTCACAACATACATGTGCATCACTCAGCATGATTTTGCACGTCATACGACATTTTTCTTTCTGACAAGAAATGACACATCACAGTACATCATACAAATCGGTCTTTACAAGTTATGACACGTCACGTAATACGAAAATGAATGATACATGACACTTCCCGGAATGCCACTTCGTAATGTATAGACAAGCTGTAACCAGGGCAGAATTAGGAAATAAAAATTGGGGGCTGAAAAATATATATGAGAATTACAAAGTTTAATAGACTAAAGTATAAAATTTCAATTTATAAGGGGACTTAGTCCCTTTGCTCACTAATGTATTCCGCCCCTGGTTGTAACATCACTGACACATTACAATTTTACTAAGATTTTTTGTTTTTTAGTTTTCAATAAAAAAAATTAAAATTCAAACGACAAATTAAATTATTTTTTCAACATAAAAATTTTCCAATAATTTTTAAATTTCAGCAATTTGAATTTCTCATTTGAAGAATTCGATAAATTTTAAAACTAAACTCAAAAAATAACTTAATGAGCGTAAGATACTCAAGTATTATTTACTCCATAACAATAATTTAAATAATTGCTTTGGTGGTATTAAATCTTGCCGACATTTTCATTAATATCCAAAGTTAATTACAAATTAATAAATATATTCAGAATTCTTTGGTTTTTCGAAAAATGTCCAAACCGGCCAGATTCTGGCCGGTTTCGTTTTCTCCCAGAAGCCGGCCAGAATCTGACCGGTTTTCTTTTTTTGTTTGTTTACCCGTTTACACCCTATAAATACCTTTTTTTCTCTCTCCTCCACACAACTCACTCATCTCAACCGTTTTTTCTCTTCTTTAAGGTACTTTTTTTATTTAATTAATTTTTTTTATTTAATTTAGGGTTTATGGTTTAGGGTTTAGGATAATTTGTTGTAATTTAGTATAATTAGCATAGTTGACCATATTTTAGGGTATTTTGGCTTTTTTTTAACATAATTAGGCTAATTAAGCGTAATTTAGCCGAATTTAGCATAATTAGGATAATTAGACCATTTGAGCATATTTTACCGAAATTAGGTTATTGTAGTATATTTTAGGTTATTTTAACGCAATTGGTCTATTTTAGCATGTTTAAGCAGAATGAAGCATATTTTGACCATTTTTAGCATATTTTACCGAAATTAGGTTATTGTAGCCTATTGTAGCATATTTTAGGTTATTTTAATCGCAATTGACATATTTTAGTATGTTTAAGCAGAATTAAGCATTTTTGGCCCTTTTTAGCATATTTTATCAAAATTAGATTATTGTAGCATATGGTAGCATATTTTAGGTTATTTTAGCCACAATTGGCCTATTTTAGCATATTTAAGCAGAATTAAGCCTATTTTGGCCCTTTTTAGCATATTTTACCGAAATTAGGTTATTGTAGTATATTGTAGCATATTTTAGGTTATTTTAACCGCAATTGACCTAGTTTAGGTTATTTTTGACATCAGGATGCGTAGAGGACGGTCTACGGCTCGTCTAGTAGTTGACGAGTCGATCATACTAGCAGCACCGAGCATTTCAGTCCTCTCATGTGGATGCCCCACGAGGATCACCGAGTCTCACTGCTTCTCGTGAGGTACGTATCATTTTTTAGGTTTTCTTTAAATTTTACTGAGTTTAAATTTTTTTATGTTAACACGTTTCTTTTAGATGTGAAGTTGCGGTGCGTTCACATGCAGTACTACGAGGTGATGGACCAGTACCTCATCAATCTGGGTCTCTACTAGGTTGTGGACATCTTGCGGACTGAGGGAAACATCATCAATGCATCTCTAATCGCAGGACTGGTGGAGCGATGGCGTCCCGATACGCATACGTTCCACATGCCATTCAGAGAGATGACAGTGACACTCCAGGATGTGAATGCCCTTTGGGGTTTGCCTATCAGTAGCACACCTGTTGGCGGCGTATCTGACAGCCGGAGATTTACTGCTGATATCGACCGGTTGTTGGGAGCTGATCCTCTCTCTCATTGGGGATCGTGGGCAGTTCAAATTCCATCTGAGGATGACTAAGTTACGAAAGCACTTCAGCGCGAGTCTGCCGGCAGATTCCACTGATGAGCAGATTCAGAGGTAAAAACTATAAATTATTTCTATAACATTACTATAAATTGTTTCTATTACATTTACTATAAATTGTTTCTATTATATTTACTATAAATTGTTTCTATTACTTTTACTATAAATTATTTCTATTAGATTTTTTATCTGTTTTGTATTGCAGATATACACGGGACTACGTGATGGACCTTTTTGGTTCTGTTATGTTTCTTGATTCCAGCGGTGATTATATGTCGATATGTATCTTCCGCTACTAGAAGATCTTGAAAATCCGTCGCCGTACAACTGGGGTGGCGCTGTCCTAGCCCATTTGTACTCCCACATGTGCCGTGGTTGTGAGGTAAGTCTATAACTCTTTTCTTACTTAATTATTTAATCAATCAATCCAAATATCCTGACGGCTAAAATTATTGAAAATGCAGAAGATGGCGAAGCAGATGTATAGACTGATACTCTTGCTTCAGCACTGGTCGTGGTCACGGCTACCGGTGGGCCGGCCTATCTCGAATGAGGCTTCAGCATGGGGAGTGCCTGATACTTGGAGATGCCCGGCATACAGGAAGAAGTGGGACGGTTACCACAACTACATAGATCAGACCCATAGTAGTACCATTGGGATCAGGCCAGTCCGTTCAGAGCTGCAGAGTTTGGCTGCTGATCTTGTTGAGTGGACATCGTACGAGCAGTTGTACGAGGAGGAGCGATTGCCAGGGAGTTGTCTGCAGGAGCGAGAGGTGTGATACTACATAGGTTCACTCGTACACTTCTGGATAGTGGAGCACCACTATCCAGATAGGGTACATCCGTCAGTTTCAGCACGCAGACCCATCTTTGTCGAGGTCCACCATCAAAGACCTACACAAGTAAGTCGTATCCTACTATCAACTATCTCATATTACTTGATAGCTTTGTATTGCAACTAATGTGTTCCTTACAGGATGAGCCACAAAGGGCAACTTGAGTGGGACTGGAGCAACCATTTGCAGGAGTACTACACTATGGCGGATCCCTAATATGGGGACTTTTATCATGAGCCAGATGCGCTCCTTCAGACCTCGGAACATCCCCTATTGAGGTACGAGACTTGGTACATACAGGTCTGCATGGCCACTATATATCTGCAGGGCAATTACGGTGCCCATTTATGCGACAAGGTCAAAACTGATGATGGTTACACACCCAACAACATCAAATGGGCTCGCTAGGTAATGCACCTAAAACTACATAGTTTTTCCCTAACTGAATAGTTCATCAAGGTTTGATCTGACAAAATAATTTTTTTTTTCAGTTTTTGTCCTAGATTAAGGAGTGCGGGCATGGGATCACTATGCTGGGAAAGAAGAGCTGGAGACATCTTGGATACCGCACCCTCAAGAAGAATGCGAATTATGTTGAGGATGCCGAGCACGGTGGGAAGCTGATCACCATGCTGCGAGATGCCGGAGAGAACATCAACTGGCGTGAGATAGATCCGACCAAGCCCGAGGTGAGCCCGGTTATGCTACATGAGATGCCATCTTTCCCCGATGAGCATCCAGAATGGGACTACCATCGTTGGGTATTGTCCAATGATGGGTCGGAGGCATTCTACGACGAGCATGGTTCAGACTTAGGTATGTCATACTTCAGTAGCTATCAGATTTGTACAAATTTCTTCATTCAGATCAAATTTACTAAATTATGTGTATGATTACAGGGTTCGGCCGAGATGCCGCCACAGCCACCGCCTCAGGAGTCCTTTATTACGGATGTCGAGTCCCTCTCGTGCAGTTTCGATGAGATCGGGGTATACAAGGAGGGTTTTATGTCGGCACCGCCAGGACCCGATATGGGACAAAGATGTCACATGATAGGGAGGCTAGTGGTAGCGGGTCTCATACTCAGGCTGACTTTGGGACTGGGCTCGCTGCATCCATCTTCGGTACACCCCCGCCAGTCCTGACAGTCTTTAGGGGTGAGTACATATGGGATACTGCCGAGCAGATACGCAGCTACGCCGATGTTGGTATAGAGACACCGAGAGAGAGAGCCTGACCGCGCAAACGCCAGGCGAATGCCGGAGTACCGCCTGAACGATGGTCCCCCTCTCTGTTTCAGCATTACCGTAGCTAGTTTTGTACTATTTATATTTGGTATACTATGTTTGGTGCTTTATGTTTCGATTATCTTATATTTCGGTTCTTTTGTATGTGTATTTTTATGATACTATTTTTATATTTTCCAGATAAAATAAATTATCATGATAATGCTAAATAGAAAATACTACAACAATAACAATAATAGTACAACATAAAATCTAAACAGAAAATATTAAAAAAAAAATTGGCACACCAATTGGCGCATCTCAAAGTAAATTGAGTCGGTGTGAGTGAAACAAGTACCCAGAAAAATAGTCAAGAAAATAATATTATAATAAATGACAAAATAAAATTACACTACATAATCATCACAAAGCAGATCATGTACAAGAAGAAAATATTTTGTGTGTAAAAAAAAATAATTGAGGAAACCGGTCATATTCTGGCCGGCTTCTGGGAAAGAGGAAACCGTGGATATTTTTCGAAAAATCAAGAAATTCTGGGTATATTTATTAATTTGTAATTAACTTTGAATATTAATAAAAATGTCGGTAAATCTTGCTCTCCCTAAGGGCCTAATCTGCGACAAATGGTAACAGCGAAAACAAATAGGCCTGAGGGGGCAAAAATTCGGGAGATGATTGGGTGAGCACCAATCTCAAAGCATGGGGTGCCCGGGTTTTGCGGGAAGCACTCTTGAGTCTAGACACAATTTCCGATGGACACAATACCTCTGTAGTTTGTATTCATTTGGAGAAATCTTGTGTTACCTTCATCATGTTTTCATCCTGTAGCAGGTTGATATGAAATATATTTGACTCGCTTTACAGTTTTCCTAGACGCATTATAGTAGATGATCTCACTCTCCACGACTCCACCTCATGGCCGACATTGCCCACTGTGCCCTGGCATTTTGACTCCCATGCCGCACGTGGAATTCTAACAACCTCTCCGTTTAAAATAAACTGGAGAGAAAACCATATTAAATGCGCACCATCTCGTCCGTTCTCTATAACGATTCAGAGCTGTTTCTCCAAGGAAAATATCAAGTACCCTCTCCTACTTAATTAAAATGGAGAGGATTTGTACATTCTGAAATGCCGGGCGGTTGTCCCGGCTGGAGCGGCTCGATGTTCCATGTCATTGCCGGCTCCTACCACTGCGGGTCCGTTAGAAGCTGCTCCGCCTTCTCTGAAATCCTTCCCGTAGAATTTCATTCCAATTATATTACATTTCACCATTTGCAATTTTGCAATTGCAATTTGTCATACTTGATGTACGTCACTTACATTTAAATTATAAACACTTGGCATGCTCTTCGCATTTGGGAATATTTAATAAATGTTGTAGATGGTTTTCAACGAATGTTACCTACTTATTCAAACAATTTGTTCTTGTTAAAACCAGTGTTTTAATATTCGGTATTCGGAAGATCACCGTATACGTACCGCATATACGATATGCGGTCGAATATGCGAATTCTTATTCGAATTTAGATATGCGGATTTTTTATTAAATATTTAATCACACAGTACTTAAATACAATAAGGCAGCATGTATAGATGTTATAAAAGACTTCTGAGTGGGACGTTTGAAGAGAACACCTACCTGGCGGGTCTGGAACTCATTTAATTGGTTATGGATTTGGATCCGGAACTCTTTTAATGGGTTTTGAATGTTTTTTAATTTTTTTTAAAGCATGGATTCAATATTCGGTATGAATAGTTATTTTCTATTCGGCCGGACACTGAATAGGAATATACGGCCGTATATTCACCGAATATAACCAAATTTTAAAACACGGGTTAAAACAACTTCCCATCCGAAGGTTTACACTAAAATAAAGATAAATTAAATGTTATTCGGAGCGATTTCAACTTATCACGCCTTTCTATTTTTTTTTTCAAGTATCAAATTTGTATTAATTTTTTTTTAAACTTGTATATGGTTAATTCATTATTTTATACAAAGTTTAAACTTGTCCCATTAAAGTTAGTAAGCTAAACCCACAACGAAATTGTTTTGGGTCAAATAAAATCATGTCATGAAATAAATAATAATAGAAAGTATATCCGGTATATATGCAACTTTAATTAACTATATAATAGAGGTGAGATACAATGGAAAAACTTATGACCGACTGCCTAAATTCTGATTTTGTACTTCTGACCAATTAATTAATGAGGTATATTTAATTTGGGTTAGTGTCTGAAGTCCTCCATTATGAATTTATGATATGATTAACCTGAAATTTTTAAAAATACTCTCAATCAATAAATAATAAACCAAAATATCACATTGCGGTCCCAAGACTGGAGCCGCCATTTGTCATTGCGGCTCCGCAAAAACCAAAAATTTTAGCTTGTTACGATTAATTTTAATATAATTGTTTAATAATTTTAAAAATAGAAACAATAATTAATAATTTAAATATGTTATAAAAAATATCAAACAAAATAAATGTACATCTTATAATTTAGATGTACTAGAAAGACTCCGAAACATTTTTCAGGCAGGATTTTTCCCGGCTGTAAAAAAATTAAACTATTTCTTGGTGTGTTACTGAAAAAAATAAAAATGTTTTGGATCTGAATTATTGACCCTGTTTCAAAAATCACTTCTAGGTAAATAAAGAAATTATCGTGATCCTTCTAGTATATTCAAATTGTAAGATACTCCATCTATTTTCGAAAAAAAAATTTGACTTGACATTTCGTAATATATGATGATATATCATTTTTTTTCAAAATAGATTGAGTACCTTAGATGAATATACTAGAAGAACCACGATAATTTCTTTATTTACTAGAAGTGACTTTTGTATTGGGGTCAATAATTCAGATCCAAAGGATTTTTATTTTATTTTCCAGTAACACACTAAGAAATAGTTTAATTTTTTTACATCCGGGAAAAATCCTGCCTGAAAAAAGTTTCGGAGTCCTTTTAGTACATCTAAATTATAAGATATTTTATCTATTTTGTTTGATGTTCTTTCTAACATATTCAAATTATTAGTTATTCTTTCTATTTTTGAAAAGTATTAAACAAATCAATAAAAATTAACTGTAACGATTGATTTTTTTGGTTTTCGTGGGGCCGCAACGACAAATGATGTCCCCCAAAGAATGGGTCCATCATTTGTCGTTGCGGCCCGGGTAAATATGAAATTCTCCCAGATCGATCTGTAGTCTTTTGATTTATTATTTTTTAATTGAGGGTATTTTTAAAAATTTCGGCTGATTAACATTCTATTACATAACACTAATTTACCCAGAGGATATACACTAACTAATAATGTAAGGGGAGGATTCTGATGTTTTAGATTTCTTGCTCTATATTTCATAATATATGTTACATTAATATTTCGGATTTAAAACAAACAATTAATCTGGCCAATTCAAAAAATTTCAGCCTGTTTCACAAAAATCCAAGAACCTACAATATATATGAACAAACTTACCAATTTGATCAGGCAACTAAAATTGAAATTTTTGGTGCATTTAATGTGACCATTTGATCTTATAAAGGAACAAACTCACATTTTTTTTTTTCATATAAATCAATAGAATTAGGAATCATTAAACTTATTTTTGAAATAACAGTGACATTATTAAGATATGATATACTAGGTTATTATTTGTAGAAACAATGTTTTAAAAATTATCATATTATTTATAGTTTTCAATCTCTTTTGGTATCTAATTGTTTTTTCTTACTTTTGTTGACTAATTTTTTTGAAAGAATTATATTTAGTATTGATACTTCTTTCAAAATACACATTTTAATTATACACTATCCGTATATCTTACCACATATACATTCATATAATATCGGATATGCGCTATATATGATGTATGTTTGAATTGCTAGAAAATAGCGTTGTTTCGAAAATTAATTTCCATGGGAAGCACTGATAAAAATTACTATATAACAGTTGTTTTCATCTAAATATTTAATATTCACAAGAGATTCTCATTCAGTTTTCAAACCTGTAACACTTGTTACAGCTGGAGATAAAAGTAAACTTGACATTTTCTTGTAATGTTAACCTTGCAGAGAATCTCACACTTGAATTTATATTCATCATATTTATTTAGAATATAAGATCATCTGTGGCCCCCTTAATTAATTATTTGAAAACGAGAGTTAACGTTCAATTATATATTAGACTTTATATTTCTCAAGTAATTACAAATTAAAGACAATTTTTCTTGTTATATATATATTCTGTCCACGGTGGCATTCTGTTTCTTTTGCCACTTCTTGTTTTCGTCTTAGACAGGGCGCTACAAATTATAAAAAAAGAAAGATAAACAACTGAAACAAAGAATTGATTCGTTCTTTAAATATGAAGTCATTTGTGTCACGGAATCCACGCTTTTCGTACGGTAATTAAGAAAATGTAATTTTTGATATAGAACTCAATCATTAATTTATGGTATTTGGTATTACTTTTGGTGTGTACTAGCTGATTCATCATTTCACTAAATTAAACAAGGAGGAAATATAATGGAGCTGCATGTACTGACTTCTTATGATATATATAGCATATACGAAGAAAGAGAAGAGATTTAATAATCGCGTACACTTGTACAACAAATTAAGCAGTTATATGTGACACATAAATCGTCTTGATATATATATATATATATATATATATATATATATATATATATATATATATATATATAGGAGTTGGCTACGGTGCTATGCATAGCATAGAGGGCCTCCGTGCTAAGGCTCAATATTTGAGTTTTCAAAATCCTAACGGTCGATCCGAACTGTTCAACATTATCTCCATATGAATATGTACTTGCAAACCAAATTTTACATTTTTTTAGAATTTTTTTACTATTTTTTTAGATGGGTAGAAAAACACTTGATTTGAATGGTACATAATTTTCAGATAGGTTGAATTGTTTGGATCGACTGTTTGAACTTTGAAAATGTAGGGTGTAATTCAGTGTCACCAAAATGCCTCCTCATATTATATATATAATATCAATATGAAATAATAAACGGACTAAATTATATTGCATACTTCAAATATTATAATACACAAAATCAAATGAATTGAATAAAAAAATTACTAAATCACGAATCCGAATTAATTAATTCTATGACTAGTTTAAGAACACATTCCATTCTTGACTAAAATGGAGATGATCGATGTTACATTTGATAAATGATATTTTTATGTTCTTGTTGGCGCAGATTTTCTTAGATGAACGACTTTGCAATTAAAGTTACGTGCATACAATATATATATCAAAGTTTGCCCTCTTGGGAGCATTGACCAAAATATGTCGCATTCCCTCGTTGTATATATTTGCAAATGGATACCCCCTTGTGCACCACAAAAAGTGAGCTTTTATTAATTTGTCTATATATACAGACGCAATTTATTAGTTTTACTTGTGGGTCAATGTTTTGGACTAATTACTGGCACTAAACAAGATGTCTATATAGATATCATATGATATGATAGGACCAACTAATTGTCAATTCGCAACTGCTATCAAACTGACCAGAAATAAATCTGCTGTTATTTCAAAGAGATCACATGACTCTGTTATTTCGATCTCAGCCGTTGATCTTTGTTGAGATTCAGACACAAAAAACTTTTTTCTTTGAGATTCGCGCATGAAAAACTTTGAACGGTTGTGATAGGAATAACAGATCCTGTGATCCCTTTGGAATAACAGCAGATTTATATCCCCTTTGTATATGTTTCTTGTATTTGCTCCACAAAAGGAGCTATTTTACAACACCCGAGGCATCCATATAAAACATACTAATTTGGATGTGAGATGAGCTTATTGCCATCCATTAGTGATGATAAATGAGAAAGTTAATAACTAAGAGTATATATATATATACTATAGAATTATTTTTCACATATGACCGAATTATAACTTTATGTTCAATCTCTATATGTTTCACTGTAGATTTAACATTAACTACAAGAATATGTATTATTCACAAAGTTAACTAATATTGAGATAAACATTCATAATTGCTATTTCTGAGTATATCACTATTACTGACGTGAGTATTCGCGAGAATACTGACACTTTTTATAAATTGCTATTTCTGAGTGTATCACTATTACCGACGTGAGTATTCGCGAGAATATCAACACTTTTTATAAGCACTTGTATCTTGTATGTACCAGCAAGGATAAACCATATTCTTGTATATTTCACATTTATCTAATTCTATTTATTTCGTATAATAATATTTATATAATGAACCATATCATATATATAGTATTTTTATCTTTACGAAATGTATTCTTTACTTGTATAAGTTATATATAACATATACTATTTGATCATATCTCTCGGTATATGTCATTGTCTCATCAAATAATTCACACCATATGTAAATTATGTATCTTCAAATACTTATATTATTTAATATCTGTTGCCATGTATTAAGTATACGAACCGTTTATATATATACACACACACACACACACATGTACAACTGTTTTGTTGTTTAGATGACTCTGTGCAATAAAGAATTTATGTGCACATGAAATTATTATAATTCTCGATCTGACTATATATCTATTATATATAGTACGCATTCCGGCTTGTATGTATGTATATATCTAGCTATATATACTTTGATGAACGATCGATTGTTTGCGCCACTTATCAGCCCATTATAAAAATGCAACTAACTAACAACTGGCTATTAATTAATTAATTATATATCTTGAACCAGGGTTAAGGGTTGGGTTAAGGGTTAAGACAAGGGTTAAGGGTATTAAGTGGGCTGCATGTGAGCCTTAAGATGTAGGGTTTGCACTTTGCAGCGCCTGCTACTAGGTCTTATTGCTAGCTGTTGGTCGGATTCGGATCTGATTACCTCAGTACTGGACCCGATAAATTAATGCACAAGTTTTTTTTTTTTTTTTTTGTTTAATTTGCTTGTTAGTTTTTGGTCTATGATGAAGAACAAACAAAAGATGGACAAGTACCAAGGTAAAAAAGCTGCCATATTTACCGGTTAGTTCACTCGTAGAGTTCTAGGAAGCATAAACCACTAACTTTTATCGGATCCGGGTCATTTCATTCGGATACGGGGTCAAAGGTGAACCCTAATGTCTAATATATTGTCCTTATCTCTCAAGCTATTCACCTATTCTTCACTAATATTTTATGTATTCTATCAACTTCAAGGCATCACCAGCACTCTCTCTCTAGATCTCTTTCTCTTTCTCTCTCTAGCTGTGAAGAAGCAAGCTCTCAGATCAAACTCTCCCTTTCCTCTACAATCCCATCCTTAATTTCTTTCCTTCTCCCTAGCTACATCCGCTTCCCTTGTGCTCTTTCCTGCTTCCCCTCTCATCTCCTTATTTATTCCTCCACAAACTCTTTTAATATAATCAACCCTTTTTCTTTATTTTTTCCTTTTCCTTTCCCAAACTCACAAGCTCCCACCTTCCTATCCTTTCTTTATTCAATCCCAAAAAAATAATAACAAAAAAAAAAAAAATTAAAATAACAGAAAAGAAAAGAAAAAAAAAATAAAAAAGCACATCGCCACCAATTCAATCCTCATCTTTTAATTATAGTTTTATTTCCTCCATTTACTGTTTGCTAATCATTATTATTTTCCTTAATTTATTACCACCACTACTTCTTGTTCAATATTAATCTTTTCTCCCATATAGAAAAATGGCTGGCTTAGATCTTGGCCCCTCCTCTCACTTCTTCCACCACCAACTCTCTCAAGATGCCAACAATCACCCCACTTCCTCCGGCGACGCCGACCCCTCTTCTGGCGGAGGCCCCGGAAATGAACTCATCGTGCGTCGGCCCCGTGGCAGGCCTCCCGGATCTAAGAACAAACCAAAACCGCCTGTCATCATCACACGCGAGAGTGCCAACGCTCTCAGGGCCCACATCCTTGAGGTAGCTTCTGGGTGCGATGTGTTTTCAGCCCTTTCAGCATACGCCAGACGGCGCCAACGAGGCGTATGCGTCTTATCAGCTGCTGGATCGGTGACTGATGTAACAATTAGGCAGCCGACATCTGCTGCCTCGCCTGCTCCGGTGGCAGCGTTACAGGGTAGGTTTGAGATCCTGTCTCTCTCAGGATCTTTCCTGCCTCCACCGGCCCCACCGGGTGCGACTAGTCTGGCAGCCTTCCTAGCAGGAGGACAGGGTCAAGTGGTTGGTGGGGCCATAGCAGGACCTTTGATCGCAGCCGGCCCAGTAGTCATAGTTGCAGCCTCGTTCACTAACGTGGCCTATGAGAGACTGCCACTTGAGGAGGGCGAGGAGGAGGTGCAACCTCCACCTGGCATGGGTCGGAATATTCCCGGAGAAAATGACAACGAAAACAATGGAAATGGCAATAGCAATGTGCCGTTTGATCAGACCGGGAGCTTGCCTTTCTTCAACATGCCATTAGGGATGATGCCGCAGATGCAGTCGGACGGTCATGGTCATGGAGGCTCTGCATGGCCACCGGGTAGGCCCTTCTAGTTTGCGCATGCATGGATCTATTGTATCCAATCCAACTATTCATGAGGCTTAACTAGAGAGGTTAGGGATTTTTATCATTTGAAGTGGTTCTATCTTGTACAAGTCGTTAATTAGTGTCTCTCTCTTGTTTTCTCTCTATGCATGTCTTCTCTTTTTCTCTCGGTTTGTTTTTGATCCGTGGATGTGAATTGTGCACTGCTGGGATTTCTTTTTGTTTAATTAGTAAGATAATTAAACTATCATTTGGTGAGTTCAAGTTCTTATTTTAGTGTTTGTATTATTTTATGTTGGTGACAGTACTGTTACTAGTGGGTTTGGGAATTATCACCTTTGTGCCCCTTTATTAATTTAACACTAAATGTCTAATCTTATGGTTCTTCAGTTGTTCTTTTTTTTTTTTCTCCTTATTTTTTAATTGTTCAGTCAAGAATGCACTGTTATATGCTCTTTTCTTTTCTTATTAGCTAGGTTTTACTTCTTCTTTTTTCTCTCTTTTTTTTATTGGCACTTCTGGTTCACTTGTGAAAGAATTATTTGCACAAGCTATTAAATTTTTTTTTTGTCGTTTATTAGCATATATGTTAGGCTGATTATATATTTGTATTTGGTGAACAACATGTTAAAAATTGAACAAGATAAATTGAGAGCACCAATTTGGAATGATGGGTACTGTTATATATATTTCCTTCATAGATAATGCTTAAGGATGATCTATTTGTTAATATACAAAATGGGGATTAATTAAGACTAGTTACAGAGTGAACTATAGAATGATTTACTTCTATATATATTTAGAGTGATCTTCTATTATAATTGTGTGCTGGAGTCCATATATATATATATAATACTCAGAACACAAAAATGGATATATATATATGCTTGTAAGAAAATATTATTTGCCTTGGATAATTTTTTTATCTACAAATAATTAAATATATTTTCAAGATCTATCTGATACTATAAATCTCAATTTTGTAAATCCCTTTTCACTATTTAAAATTGAATTTGATCCCATTTCCTTTTGTTTGCTTTAGTGAGCTTTGCTTGGATTTCTATGATAAATGGAAATGATCAGCAACATCTTTGTATTACAATACTTATTATGGCATGTGTCCCGGGCCAATATGCACTTTCACTGTTCACTAGCTTGCACTTGTTTTCATGGCATTGTCTCCTTGATTTGACTACATATATATTTCTATTTCCTAGTTCCCATGATCTATTGATCTTCCTTCCTCTCTCTACTATATATGTTGTGTATAAATATTATTGCACTATTTTGTAGATGGTTATTCAAATTTTAATCAATTAATTACGGCATGTATATATATATATATACTAGGTAGTTTCTGATATTTTTTTTACACTCCAAAAGCAAATTTTTTTTATTTTTTTTGCCAATTATAGTATATTAATTAATGGTAGTTCAATATATCTTAATTTGATTCATGTGATCCTTGCATAACCTCTTAGCTAGAGATGCATTAATTAATAGGTGTATATAAAAAAATAATTTGGATGTCAATATACATTTTATTTTTATCAATACCAGTAAAAGAGGATATTTATAATTGATTCTATATATATTGCGACATGTACTTGATTCATGACAAAGAAACTATTAGAAAATTAAGCAGCTGAACACATCTTCAATATTAATATTGTTTTGTTCATGACAGTGGAAACTGAATCCAAAACATTTTTCAATTACCAAATTTTTTTTTTTTGTCAAGTTATTTTCGGTTTCTCTTATAATTAAGTTATATTCTAGCCAAAAAGTTTTTCGTCAATAATTTCCTATCTTACTTTTTTTATTATTTCGTTTTCCACAACATGGCTAAAAAAATTATAATATATTTAATGTGTTTGTCCAGTGACAGGTTTCTCTTAATTTGTTTGTATATAATTAATCGAATCAATTAGAAAGTTATCATAATGGATAATTTTCTGAAATTTTACATAAATACCTACTTCATGGGGAAAAATTGGTTCCAAATTATTCATTCTAGCATAACCTAGAATAGATAATGTAAAACCCAAGAAAAGAAATGCATGTATTTTGGATTGGCACCGGTACAGTGTTGAAACTCATTTGTTGGTACACCATCAATTGTTAGATCATTATCCAAATTTCTAATACTCTTTTGTTATTTCATCTTATTAGACACACAAATGCATGGTTTCATGCAATTGCAGAATATATATAATTAAGAAGAAATTGGTCTTAAGTTGATCCCACAAAAAATCAAGGCATGCATATATATATGAGCTAGCATATTCATTTGATCCAAAGTCCAAAACAAAAAAAACTATGGAACAAATAAAAAAACAGGTACAGGTATGGATTAAAATTTGACGCTGGATAGAAAGCTAAGGTTTCATGTATAATTAATCAATCTCTTCACTAAAGAAAATTAATCATTGCAACTTTAATTGCCGTTGCATGCAGCAATAATTGAGCATATATATATAGAGCGCAACTCAAATGCCGATCATTGGGTTGTCATTCATTTTAAAACGGATGTAGAAATTAAAATATGAATCTGATTAAGTTTTTTGAACAACGAACAGTTAATGGACAGCTTTAATTTTGAACCTGGCTGAAGAACCCAGTGTATGGAAACACTACTAACCTACATATATATATACGAGGGACTACAAGCTTAATTTAATTTTCTCTGAAGCTTTACAAGAATTCAATAGAATTGTAAATGCATCATTTGATTAATTAATAGTTTAAGACCAGCGGAGTTTCTTTCCATCAGCAATATTGGAGATCACAAACTTTGCCAGAAGAAATGCTTCAATTAAAGAATATTGATTATTGTTTCAAATTTCATTTTCACAATCTAAACCGGCTTGGATAATGGATAATATCATCCTTTCTAATCCAAGTTTGTCAATTGTTAAGATTTTGAGATCCTCATTATTCATCTTGTTCATCTTACTATCATGCATTTTCTGGAGTCTACATTTTCGATAACTTGTATTTTCTAATTAAAGAGATGTATTTTTAACCATAATATACTTTCTCACTTTATATACACTTTGCTTTGAATCTTTTCCTCTAGTTTTACCTTCTATATATATTTCCATTAAGCTAATCAGATAAAATGTTTTATAGTTAAGGGATGATGAAGAAATGAACCCATTAATTGAAGATGATTCCAGCTAGATTACATTTCTTCATATATATAACCTACAGCAAGCCACCGCCGGTAAAAGATACAAAGTAAAAATCAAACTTGAGCGGCCTCTGCCAAATTGCATGTGTAGCTGTTTAATTAATTAGTTAGCAAGCAAAATCACACTTAATTAAAGAAGAGGAGATTAACTACATTCCAGTAGAAAAGGATTGCACAGTTTGAATCCTGATCATCCTAATGTGAAAGTTATTGATATTTTGAAACTTGTGTTTTTTTTTTTTTTAATTCTTCTGTTGGAAATTTAGCTACAATTAAGAAGACATTCAGAAAACCTCATCTTTCTTTTGTTTTTTTTTAATAATTAAGGCATGACATGCCCATTTAATTAGCATGAAACTGTAAATTACAGATAATTAGCTTATTATCTTAACTTCTATCCTCCTTCAGAAATCCAAAAGGATTGATTGGTCTCAGCACACGCCCACCCGCTTCATTGATAGTGTTGAGAAATTTTCCTACAACATTCTAGAACTTAACTTGTCAGTACTACACACCTAGAGTAGTTCTATAGAGCAAAATGTCAAATGTTCAAATCTTAACCTTGAGCAAACTCATTTATATATTTAAAAGAAGTTCTATCTACATATATGCTTTACATATATACCAATTCCTCTAGCCACAATAGCCTATCATGACATCGATCGCTGTCATAGTGAAAATATCAGCATAGAATTTGCCTACAAAAATCAATTATGATGAATTTTCTCAAAAGTTGGTTTGAATTACCATGACTAGACCAACCTCTTGACCGCATCTTGGTTGCTTAATGTCATACCCTTGAAATTTTCTTTGGAAGTTGCAAGAAGGTCTGAAAAGCAGGAAACACATGTATGTATAGAACAACTAACAAAAAAGGGCTTAAAAGGGCTTAACCATTTACGCTAGTTTTAATGGGCCAATTGATCATAACCTTTTAGAACAACCAACTACAAAGATAAATGGGCCATTTGGTGATATGGTCTAATAACCTAAAAGGCTAGTTTTAATTGGGCTTCACCATGACAGATGTAAGTAGGAATCCAGGCCCAGATTATTAAGCACTTTATGATTTTAAAACATTTTTATAACTAAATATACTTATCTGAGTTGAGAAAAGTAAACTTGAAGAACAATTTAAAGGAATTAATAAAATTTTGATTCATATTTCATCATTCATACCATTATATATACATAAAATTTTGAACAATTTCAACGTTATAAACTTTCACTTGATGTGGGAAAAATGATAGAGAGCCCTTTTCAAACTATTATTGCTTCTAATTAAGTGAAAATTTACTGGAATAGTGTAATGAGCAACTGATAGCAAAAAAAAAAAAAAAATACAAAAGTAAGGACAGTTGAACCTTATCATTGTTATAGTGTGAGCTCAACTCTAAAACCTATGGAATTGGCTTCAAACGACGAATCCAAACCGTTGAAATCCTTTTATCTTACGAGTGATGCGTCTACATGTAAAAGATTTTAAATTTTAAATTAATTTTGTATAGAGTCAAGTGGTCAAAAGACTCCCAAAAAATGAATGCATTAAAATTAATTTATAAACTTTCTAATTTTGACCACTTAACTTTATACTAAATTAATTCGAAACATTAAAATTTTCATATGCAGATACATCACTTGTAAGATAGAAGGATTTCAACAGTTTGAATTCGTCATTTAAAGCCAATTTCATAGGTTTTAGAATTGAGTTTACAAAAAGACTTGGTGAACTCAGGAACACCGAACTACATAATTGAAATATAACAATGAACACAAAAATAATGTGGGACCTAAGAATAGTGACTTATCTCGCTTTGACGGTTTGACCAAACATGAACCACTTTAGCTAACAACTTTTAATTATCTGGCTAAAATGCTATTTACGTGTTTTCCCACCTGAAAATAGGCATGGGTCCACCACTGCTGTCTAAAATAGTAAAACTTAATCTCATGCAATTGCAAGCAATAGAAGCCTAGCTACCAACCCTTAATCAATGACCTTATCAATGGAAGTAGTCAAGCAAATCAAAACCCTGGATCACAAAAAGAAAAGAAAAGGGGGAAAAAAAGTTAATGAACTAAAATTCAAATTTTTTTATGTGAATCCATGAATTGTTAAAAAAGTGACACAAGCATTTCGAATACGTCATTAATTTGAATTTTAAAACTTTGAGTCAGGCTAATGTACTAAATATAGCATTTCATCCATAATGCTAATCAGTACAACTTATGTATTTTCCTATTTGAAAGGTCTATCTAAGCCCATGAACGAGATCTACATATCAAAATCTTGTAAAACATCAAATTTTATTAATTTTTATATTTCTTTTTTGCCATTTTTTGGATTTTTTAAAGAAGTCACTAAAATTGTAATGATACATGTATTTCCGACATTTTTATTAATATCCAAAGTTAATTACAAATTAATAAATATACCCACGTTAGCTGAGTTTTTTAAAAAATGCCCAAACCGGCCATTTAATAGCCGGTCCCCTTTTTTTCTCCACCGGCCATTAAATGGCCGGTTCTCGAATTTTTTGTTGTTGTTGTTGTTGTTTCATACCCTATAACCCATCTTTCTCTCTCCTCCCTCTCACAACTCACGCAACTCACATAAGAGAGAGAGGAAGAGAAAAAGAGAAAAAAAAAGGTGATTTCTGAGGCGATTGATGGACCAAAATGGTACTACTTACTTTTAAAGATTTATAAATCCTAATTTCTACTTACATTTTGTACTGAGTTTTCTACTTACATTTATAAATCATATGTATTTCATCTTCTAGTTGTATTTCCTTTTCTTCTAGTTGTCTTTCATTTTGTACTGGTTGTCTTTTAATGTTCAACTGTTTGTCTTTCATCTTGTATTTGTTGTCTTACATGTTCTCCTGGTTGTCTTTCATATTCTATTAGTTATTTTTTATCTACTACTAGTTGTATTAAATCTTCATCTAGTTGTCTTTCATCTTTTATTAGTTGTCTTTCATCTTTTTCTAGTTGTCTTTCATCATTTACTGGTTGACTTTTATATTCTAATGGTAGTTTTTCATCAAATACTGGTTGTCTTTCAAGTTCTACTGGTTGTCTTAAATCTTGTACTAGTTGTCTTTCATGTTCTACCGGTTGTCTTTTATCTTGTACGGATTGTGTTTCATGTTCTGCTTGTTCAATTTTCTACTGGTTGTCTTTCATCTTATAATAGTTGTCTTTCATTTTCTACTAGTTCTTTTCATCTTCTTCTAATTGTCTTTCTATTTGAACTGGATGTCTTTCACGTTCTACGGGTTCTCATTCATCTTGTACGGTTTGTCTTTCATATTCTACTTGTTGCCTTTCATCTTGTACCGGTTGTCTTTCATGTTCTACTTGTTCTCTTTGGTTGTCTTTTATCTACTACTAGTTTATTTAATCTTCTTCTAGTTGCCTTTCATCTTCTACTAGTTGTCTTTGATCTTATTCTATTTGTCTTTCATGTTGTACTTGTCTTTTATCTTCTACTGGTAGTCTTTCATGTTCTTCTATTTGTTCTATTTCATATTCTACTGGTTGTCTTTCATCTCGTACTAGTTGTCTTTCTTATAATACTAGTGTTTCATGTTCTACTAGTTGTCTTTCATCTTGTACTGGTTGTCTTTCATTTTCTACTTGTTGTCTTTCATGTTCTACTTGTTGTCTTTCATCTTGTACTGGTTGTCTTTTTATCTTCTTCTAGTTGTCCTTCATCTTCTACTAGTTGTCTTTCGTCTTGTACTGGTCGTATTTCATGTTCTACTAGTTGTGTCATTCTTCTTCTACTAGTTGTCTTTCATCTTGTACTGGTCGTATTTCATCTTGTACTGGTTGTCTTTTATCTCGTACTGGTTGTCTTTCTTAAATTACTAGTTGTATTTCACGTTCTACTGGTTGTCTTTCATCTACTAATATTTCATTTTCTTCTAATTGTCTTTCATCTTCTACTAGTTATTTTAAACTTCTTCTAGTTGTTTTTCGTCTTGTACTTATTGTCTTTCATTTTCTACTAGTTGTCTTTCATCTTGTATTAGTTGTCTTTCATGTTCTACTGGTTGTCTTTCATCTTGTGCCGGTAGTATTTCATGTTCTATTGGTTGTCTTTTATCTACTACAAGTTGTATTTAATGTTCTTCTAGTTGTCTTTCATCTTCTTCTAGTTGTCTTTCTTCTTTAACTGGTTGACTATTATGTTCTAATGGTTGTTTATCATCTTATACTGGTTGTCTTTCAAGTTCTACTGGTTGTCTTTAATCTTGTACTGGTTGTCATTCATGTTCTACTTGTGGTCTTTCATGTTCTGCTTGTTCTATTTCAAGTTCTACTAGTTGTCTTTCATCTACTAATAGTTGTATTTCATCTTCTTGTAGTTGTCTTTCATCTTTTACTAGTTTTTTTTTTCATCATGTGTCTTTCAATTTGAACATCTTGTCTTTCATATTGTACTTGTTGTCTTTCATGTTCTGCTAGTTGTCCTTCATCTTATACCGGTAGTGTTTCATGTTCTACTTGTTCTCTTTCATATTCTACTGGTTGTCTTACACTAACTACTAGTTTTATTTAATCTTTCTCTACTTGTCTTTCATCTTCTGCTAGTTTTCTTACATCTTCTTCTAGTTGTTTTTCTTGTTCTACTGGTTGTCTTTTACTTTGTACCGGTAGTCTTTCATGTTCTACTTGTTGTCTTTCATATTTTATTGGTTGTCTTTCATCTTGTACTGATTGTCTTTCTTACAATACTAGTTGTGTTTCATGTTCTACTTGTTGTTTTTCATCTTTTTCTAGTTGTCTTTCATCTAGTACTGGTTGTTTTCCATGTTCTACTTGTTGTCTTTCATAATCTACTTGTACTGATTGTCTTTCATATTCAACTATTTATTTTTCATCTTGTATTGGTTGTCTTACATGTTCTCCTGGTTGTCTGTCATCTTGTACCGGTAGTATTTCATCTTCTAGTTGTTTTTCCTCTTCTTCTAGTTGTCTTTCGTCTTGCACTGGTTGTCTTTTATGTTCAACTGTTTGTCTTTCATCTTTTATGTTCTTCTGGTAGTCTTTCATCTTTTATCGGTAGTCTTTCATATTCTACTAGTTGTTTTTTATCTACTACTAGTTGTATTTAATCTTTTCTAGTTGTCTTTCATCTTCTATTAGTTGTCTTTCATCTTTTACTGGTTGACTTTTATGTTCTAATGGTTGTTTTTCATCATATACTGGTTGTCTTTCAAGTTCTACTGGTTGTCTTAAATATTGTACTAGTTGTCTTTCATGTTCTACTGGATGTCTTTTATCTTGTACGGATTGTGTTTCATATTCTGATTGTTCTACTTTCTACTGATTGTCTTTCATCTACTATTAGTTGTATTTGATCTTCTTGTAGTTGTCTTTCATCTTCTATTAGTTTTTTTCATCTTCTTCTAATTGTCTTTCAATTTAAACTGGATGTCTTTCACGTTATACTGGTTCTTATTCATATTGTACGGTTTGTCTTTCATGTTCTACTTGTAGCATTTCATCTTGTACCGGTTGTCTTTCATGTTCTACTTGTTCTCTTTGGTTGTCTTTTATCTACTACTAATTTATTTAATCTTCTTCTAGTTGTCTTTCATCTTCTACTAGTTGTCTTTGATCTTATTTTATTTGTCTTTCATGTTGCACTTGTTTTTTTATCTTGTACCGGTAGTCCTTCATGTTCTTCTATTTGTTCTCTTTCATATTCTACTGGTTGTCTTTCATCTCGTACTAGTTGTCTTTCTTATAATAGTTGTTTCATCTTGTACTAGTTGTCTTTCTTATAATAGTTGTTTCATGTTCTACTAGTTGTCTTTCATCTTGTACTAGATGTCTTTCATTTTCTACTTGTTGTCTTTCATGTTCTACTTGTTGTCTTTCATCTTGAACTGGTTGTCTTTCATCTTCTTCTAGTTGTCCTTCATCTTCTTCTAGTTGTCTTTCGTTTTGTACTGGTCGTATTTCATGTTCTACTAGTTGTGTCCTTCTTCTACTAGTTGTCTTTCATCTTTTACTGGTCGTATTTCATGTTCTACTGGTTGTCTTTTATCTCGTACTGGTTGTCTTTCTTAAATTACTCGTTGTATTTTACGTTCTACTGGTTGTCTTTCATCTACTACTAGTAATATTTTATCTTCTTCTAGTTGTCTTTCATATTCTACTAGTTATTTTCATCTTCTTCTAGTTATCTTTCGTTTTGTACTTATTGTCTTTCATTTTCTACTGGTTGTCTTTCATCTTATATTAGTTGTCTTTCATGTTCTACTGGTTGTCTTTCATCTTGTGCTGGTAGTATTTCATGTACTACTTGTTCTTTTTCATGTTCTACTGGTTGTCTTTTATCTACTGCTAGCTGTATTTAATCTTCTTCTAGTTGTTTTTCTTCTTCTATTAGTTGTCTTTCATCTTCTTCTAGTTGTCTTTCTTCTTTTACTGGTTGACTATTATGTTCTAATGGTTGTTTTTCATCTTATAATGGTTATTTTTCATCTTATAATGGATGTCTTTCAAGTTCTACTGGTTGTCTTTAATCTTGTGCTGGTTGTCATTCATGTTCTATTGGTGGTCTTTCATGTTCTGCTTGTTCTTCAAGTTCTACTTGTTGTTTTTCATCTACTAATAGTTGTATTTCATATTCTTGTAGTTGTCTTTCATCTTTTACTAGATTTTTTCATCATCTTCTAGTGTCTTTCAATTTGAACTGGTTGTCTTTTATGTTGTACTTGTTGTCTTTCTTGTACTACTAGTTTTCTTACATCTTCTTGTAGTTGTCTTTCTTGTTCTACTGATTGTCTTTTATCTTATACCGGTAGTCTTTCATGTTCTACTTGTTCTCTTTCATATTCTATTGGTTGTCTTTCATCTCGTACTGGTTGTCTTTCTTATAATACTAGTTGTGTTTCATGTTCTACTAGTTATTTTTTATTTTTTCTAGTTGTCTTTCATCTAGTACTAGTTGTTTTTCATGTTCTACTAGTTGTATTTCATCTTCTTCTTGTTATCTTTCATCTTCTACTAGTTGTATTTTATCTTATACTGGTTGTATTTTATGTTATACTGGTTGTCTTTCATCTCGTACTGGTTGTCTTTCTTAAATTACTAGTTGTTTTTCATGTTGTACTAGTTGTCTTTCATCTTCTTCTAGTTGCCTTTCATCTTGTTGTCTTTCATATACTAGTAGTAGTATTTCATCTTCTTCTAGTTGTCTTTCATCTTCTACTAGTTATTTTCATCTTCTTCTAGTTGTCTTTCGTCTTGTACTTATTGTTTTTCATTTTCTACTGGTTGTCTTTCATCTTGTATTAGTTGTCTTTCATGTTATACTGGTTGTCTTTCATCTTGTGCCGTTAGTATTTCATGTTCTACTTGTTCTCTTTCATGTTCTACTAGTTGTCTTTTATCTACTACTAGATGTATTTAATCTTCTTCTAGTTGTCTTTCTTCTTCTATTAGTTGTCTTTAATCTTTTTCTAGTTGTCTTTCATCTTTTACTAGTTGACTTTTATGTTATAATAGTTGTTTTTCATCATCTACTGGTTGTCTTAAATCTTGTACTAGTTGTCTTTCATGTTCTACTGATTGTCTTTTATCTTGTAAGGATTCTCTTGTTCTATTTTCTACTGGTTGTCTTGCATCTACTATTAGTTGTATTTAATCTTCTTGTAGTTTTCTTTCATGTTCTACTAGTTTTTTTTTATCTTCTTCTAATTGTCTTTCAATTTGAACTAGATGTCTTTCACGTTCTACTGGTTCTCATTCATCCTGTATGGTGTGTCTTTCATGTTCTATTTTGTTTTTCATCTTGTACGGTTGTCTTTCATTTTCTACTTGTTCTCTCTGGTTATCTTTTATCTACTTATTTAATCTTCTTCTAGTTGTCTTTCACCTTCTACAAGTTGTTTTTGATTTTCTTCTATTTGTCTTTCATGTTGTACTAGTTGTTTTTCATCTTGTATCGGCAGTTTTTCATATTCTTCTATTTGTTCTCTTTCGTATAGGGCCATTTTTCAAAATTCTGAAAAAAGTAGTATATAAATTTTTCAAAATAGTGAAACTTGGTATCGTATAAGTTTTTGATATTTAGATCACATTGAACAACTGGAATCATCCATTCTGAAATGAAAAGGTATGATTTGGATTGTTAATGCTAATGTTAGTATTTAGCAAAACTCTTGAAAATGTTAAGGTGATGATAACATATGAAATCTATAAGATAGTGGTACTGTAATCCTCCTCTTCTCTAACTTATTTTGACGAATATCTTCTTTCATGCTTACCAAGATTATCAAAATGTAATGGTCTCTAACACAGTAGGCATTTTTTTTAGTGGGTAATTATGTCAATACGGTTGGTAACTCAATTTTAATTCCAATTCTAGTGGAGGCTGATCAGAACTCTCTATCACCTGCATTCCTCCATCAGGTTAGGTGCTGGATTGAGGGGTCCACAGCTAATTGGACTTTACCAATGTAAAATGTAAGGAAAACCAGAAGAAAAATAGTTACCAAAGAATAGTATAAAATGTAAGGAAAACATTAATTTGCTTTTAAAACCCAAAATTCGATAACTGGAATGAGAACCTTCATTACAGGATACATACAAGGGATACAGCCAGGCAGTGTTAATTTATTCCATACATTATATATTGAGAATTACTTGATAAGACTGCAAAAAGAAAGCAACATCTACATTCTATAGGCAAACAGCAAACACACCTCAGCAGTCTGAATTAACAAAAAAAAAAAAAAAAAAGAAGAAGAAGAAAAATTACAGAAAGAAGCTGGTTTATTCGGCAAGTTGAAGAGAAATTGATCTCTCCCAGAGGAAAATCTCTATACAAATTCTCTGTAGGTTCCTCTGATACAAAAAGAATTTAGAAAAATTTCCACTGGAAATTTAACTGCTAGTCTTCTGTTCTGAGCTTGGTGATGCCTGTAGGATCGTCATTAAATCAATTAGTTGTGGTACAGATTCTGAGATAACTTCAACAAAACTTAGTGTGAGGATTACATATTCTGCAAGAATGCAATACCCCTTGCTTGGTTATCTACTGGAAAATTTGAATGTTCAGATTTTTGGTATAATGATCACCATCTTATGTTGTACTGGTACACATCAGCATGCACCAAGTACAGGCACACTTGGTTGGCAGGGTACCAGACCAGCACAATACCCAAACCAGTTCTAGTTCTAACCTTCTTTGATGGATAATTTTGTACTTAAGGAATCAAGGTTCTCATATACTTGACATTATATCCAGTAAAATTTGAAAATTTAAATGTGAAATGTGCAAAATGTAGACCAACCCCAATAGAAGTAACAAAGTTGCAAACAGCGCACTTGACAGATCGGGCTCCATACTGGTACATGAGCAGCATATGGCAATTACCACAGTTCACATGTGCTACCTGATTTGCTGAATATCCACCAGAAGAATAACACAAGAGAGATTAATTATTTCAGATCAAACATAATTAGTTGTGAAGATATGAATTAATGGGATGTACCTTCAAGGGCAAGGTTAACAGTATGACAACATGAACACTGCACACTTGTTGCTCCGCGTATATACATTAGGAGAGTGTGGCAGCCTCCACATACCAACTGTGCCATCTCTGTTCCTGCTCTCAAAAAAACATAGAATTGGCAAAATGTGTAATGTGTCATAATCTTTCTGAGAAAATATGAATCCAAGGTATGTTGTTCTTTGGAGAAGGAATCCCCATTAGCTCT
This sequence comes from Carex myosuroides, assembly GCA_028015225.1. Taxonomy (NCBI): domain Eukaryota; kingdom Viridiplantae; phylum Streptophyta; class Magnoliopsida; order Poales; family Cyperaceae; genus Carex; species Carex myosuroides. The sequence continues at coordinate 2,174,918 of CM051476.1, forward strand.
TTAGTTTTGTTGGTTTCTTTGGAGTCCGAATCTGCTGCAATTCCGAGATTGATCACAGGATCCTAAAATTCCGAGATCAACGGTTCAAACTTTTCCATGCGCGGATCTCGGAAACGTTCTTGAAAAAGTAAATTTTCATGCACGCATCTCGAGAAAAACCAACAGTTGAGATGGGATCGCAGGGTCCTGTGATTCCCCGAGAATCACAGCAGATTTATTTTCGTTTCTTTGAGAAAATGTGTCTCTGGATAATTTTTTTCTTGTGAACACCCAATTTTAAGTATGTTATGGTGTAGGTTCTGTTTGATGCACATATATGGTGCTTTTATTGTTTCCTTTGCTTTCGGTATTTGGCTCTGTCATATCTTTTCCTTTTCCTACATGAAACCTAAGTAAGTTTTCTGTGTTCTTCAATCATAAAGAAAATTTAAATTAATTTATTCACAAAATGCATTTCATTAGTTATTTTTCCTCTTAATTTGCAGAATCCCAAGTTATATGGCATTTTTTGTTGATTCAAACTTGTAAGGAGTATTATAATTGGCAGCGCAGCTCAACAAATGCTCTAATTTTCTTTTCTTCAAAATGGTCTGGCTATAATCCATTAATTTTCATAATTTAAACAGTAAACTGTGAAACCACTTAAGCTGACTCATCTTGAGAAATGTTTACCTGGTGGGGGAACCGACGTGACGGCACTACACACAGCACAACAAACAGAGGCTGCACCAATTGGATATAGAAGTAGGTTTCGGCAACCCGAACAAACTAGTTGGCTTTGTGCTCCTAAATGTAGAAAAGTAACTTCACTTAAAATCATTGCTTCATTGCAAAAACTTAAGAACTCTAGAAACATTACAGGATATATTCAAACATACTATATATTCTGTGTTGGTTTGAGAAATTTATCTGCAGAAATCAGGCTAATCAAGTAACAAGAGGACAATTATTTATGGAAAAAAAAAACTAAAGTCTTATCCAAAACATATACAAGGAAAATTGAGGAATTTATAAAAAAGAGAAAGAATATACCATTTGCTGGTGGGGTAAGAGGAACTGGAGCAGGATATGGGGCCAATGGAACTGGCATTGCCTTTTAATCTGATTTTCACTTCAGCTCTTAAATTTTTTTGATAATTAGCTCAAGCTAAATTGGAACCAGGATCTGCCAATTGTTCATACAACTATGCATAAGAAAATAAAGGGAGAAAAGTAATAAAATAAAACAAAGGACAAGAAGGGGAAACTAATATACTGATACTTTCATGCTAAAAAACATACTGACACTTAAAAACTGATTACCCAAGCAGCATTTTCATCTTCCTTTTTCATAAGAAACAAAAGTATCATCCAGAATTTAAATCCAGACTTGATAATTCCAACAAAGAGGGTATAGTGTAATCACCTTTTTCACATACTATGCTGGTAAGATTAAGTGCTAGAAAGCACTGATAGATCCAACAAATGAGCTCATTTATAATCAGATTTGTTCATCTAATTATTTGGTCCTCTTTGCTTTACCCTTTCTTCCCTTTCAGTTGTTTTCCCTTTTCTCCTCCTTGTCTTTGACTTGAAAGAAAGCAGAGAAAGGAATAGGTTGAGCTCTCAGCCTCAGCTTTGCTTTGTGTATATATAGAAATAGCAAGTATTTATTTCTTTACTCAGCAAGAGCATTTTAGATAGAGTTTTGCTTTATTAGAAAGTTACTAATTACCAAATAAAAACAAAGGTCATTTATTCGTTTGTTTTTATTTCAGAATTACATTGCTCAGCTCCTACTATATGAGGGAAAATACATAAAATAGTGCCAGTATTCATTGATCAGGATTAACTTGATAATTTCCACAACAATAAAAAATAACTTGTGATTTTGAAATCCAACAAACTGAAATATGTGTATATTTTATGCATGTCATAAGTATTAAAAATGATAATATCATTTATCAATGACCTAAAATTAATAGCGATATATATTAAGTGGTTTTTGCTGGAATATAAAAAAATAACAAATTTTATGAAATTAATATAAAACTAATATCTAATTCTAACAATATATCTATAATTTATTGTGTTTAATTTTTTTTATACTTTACTTGAAAAATATTGTCAAAAATCTCAAATTAGTTTGTTTAAATCCCATTTATTTAAATAAGAATTGGTAAAACAACAATCCCATTCATCATCAAGATTGTACCTATAGGCCATCTGAAGAAAGCGTTGGGAAAACTGTAATATATAATTTGTATCGTGAAATCAGATAATTTTTAATCGAATTTTGCAAAAGTCAAATAATATCTCTAATAAGTAATAAGCAAATATTATTTGCATTTTTGGGAACCCATCACTATTTTCTAGAATTTATTTTTTTATTATGAAAAACAGTGATTTTCAAATGTCTTTAAAAAATAGTAAAAAAATTTCCAAAAAAATACAAGCTTTGGACCTCAAGCACATTTTAATATGAAAAATATGTTAAGCACTCCATATCGACTATTTGAACTTTGAAATCTCAAAATCAAACTGATAGTACCAAAATCTTGGTCATGCCATCGTGAACTTAACCAATCTCTCTCTCTAAATATATATATATATATATATATATATACACACACACACACACACACACATAGGAAATTGCTAATATGCTATGCATAGCATAGAGGGCCTCCGTGCTACGGCTCAATATTTGAGTTTTTAAAATTCTAACGGTCAATCCGAACCGTTCAACATGATCTCCATATGAATATGTACTTGCAAACCAAATTTTACATTTTTTAGAATTTTTATACTATTTTTTTAGATAGTAGAAAATCACTTGATCTGAAAATTCTGTACCATTCAGATCAAGTGTTTTTCTACCTATCTAAAAAAATAGTAAAAAAATTCTAAAAAATGTAAAATTTGGTTTGCAAGTACATATTCATATGGAAATCATGTTGAACGGTTCGGATCGACCGTTAGGATTTTGAAAACTCAAATATTGAGTCGTAGCATGGAGGCCCTCTATGCTATGCATAGCACCGTAGCCAACTCCTATATATATATATAGAGATAGGCTATGGTGAGTTGTGAAGTAAAACGTCGTTTTACTTCACGCCATATTTTCATTTTGAAAATCCAAACAACCGATCCGAACCGTTCAACTTTTTCTAAATATTGAAATGTGCATGGAGACTAAATTTTACATTTTTTGGAATTTTTTTACTATTTATTAAGCCACTTTGAAATCGCTGATCTATTGTGAACAGTAAAAAACAGTAAAATTTTCTGGACCACCGGATCAGCGATTTTCAAAGTGGCTTAATAAATAGTAAAACAATTCCAAAAAATATAAAATTTAGTCTCCAAGCACATTTCAATATAGAGAACATATTGAGCGGTTCGGATCGGTTGTTTGAATTTTCGAAATAAAAATATGAGCGTGAAGTAAAAATGACATCTTACTTCACAACTCACCATAGCCCACCTCATATATATATATATATATATATATATATATATATATATATATATATATATATAGGTTTGCTAATATCAAAACCTTTGTTCCTAGGCCGTGGAACAAACACTTCGGTTTTTACATTTTTGAAGTCCTCGATTCAAACCGTTCAGCATTCAATCTATAATAAAATGTGCTCAGAGATCAAATTTTACATTTTTAGAACTTTTTTACTATTTATTAAGCCAGTTTTAAAATCGATGTTTTCAATGATCCAAAAAAATTTCACTGTTTATTAAAATCAGCGATTTTAAAACTAGCTTAATAAATAGTAAAAGAATTTCAAAAAATGTAAAATTTGGTCTCCAAGCACATTTTAATATAGAGATCACATCTAACGGTTCGAATCGACCATTGAACTTTGAAATTTGAAAACCAATTGGTTACACCACAGCTTCAGAACAAATATTTTAATATTAGCCAACCTCTATGTATATTTATAATTTATATATGAGGAGGGATCAAGTTACAACAAATTTGAGTTACAACAAAGTTACAACAACTATTTTTTTCATTTTCAAAGTCCAAATCGTCGATCCAAACCGTTCAACATGATTATCTAAATAAAATGTGCTTGCAGATCAAATTTTACATTTTTTTTGAATTTTTTTACTATTTATTAAGATGGTACAAAATTCAATGGTCTGAATATGACTATTTTTTGTAAAATACTTAATAAACAGTAAAAAAATTCAAAAAAATGTAAAATTTGATCTGCAAGTACATTTTATTGTGGAGATCATGTTGAACGGTTTGAATTGACGATTTGGACTTTGAAAATGAAAAAAATAGTTGTTGTAACTTTTATATATATTTATATTGATGCTGTTCGCCTGCTCTACAATAATTTTACAGAGCCTTATCTGAAAAGAAAATATTGATGCACGTGAGCGGCCGGCGTACTAAAGTCCATGGTGGGAAATAGAGGTTCTTGCACAGCCACGTGTACAAAAACGACTGGTCTAAAATGAGCTTCGTAGTACAAGGTAATGAATTGACGCCATGGTGGGGCCCATCTACAGGAGTATCGTCCTCGATTCCTCACTTGCATTTCTCTTACCTCAGCTACTGTCATTTCTTTTGTTTTCTTGCTCCTGTGTCCTGTGCCAAACATACGGGTTATGCCCGGAATTGGATTTGATTTATTCTGATTTGGGTTTTTATCTGTATTGGGATTTTGAGTAGAATTTGGTTGTTCTTTAAGGGTCCGTTCTGGCGCCCCACGGCAACAGTAAAATTTAGTTCAAAATTTTTTTGATCCCACACCCATACCCATTCATGAGGGGGCACTAAACAGGCTCTAAGTTTATTAAATTATTTTGTAAATTCAACTCTAAAATCTATTAAATTAGCTTCAAACGACGATTCTAAACTGTTGAAACCAATCTACCTTACGAGTGATGCGTCTATATATGAAAATTTTAAATTTTTAAATTAATTTTGTATAGAGTCAAGTGGTAAAAAAACGTTCAACAAATAAATACATTAAAATTAGTTTATAAACCTTCTAATTTTAACCGCTTGACTTTATACTAAATTAATTCGAAATTTTAAAATTTTCGCATGTAGAGGCATCACTCGTAAGGTGTTGATGAATTTTAATAGTTCAGATTCGTCGTTTGAAGCAAACCCGATAGATTTCAGAGTTGAGTTCACAAAGGGGCTTGATGAACTTAAGAACACCCTAGTTCTACTCTTAGATTTTAGGATTGAGTTTGAAATTTTCAGTCATCTTTTATTTCTATTTGTCTCGGGTTACTCTATTTGGATCACTTGAATTTGAACAGATTGCACGGCGGAATTAGAAAATTAAAATTGTAAGTGTTTTCTTTTTATTAAAGGTTCTATTTTACTATTTAATATCTATGAGGATTTCTTCATTTGATTGTTGATATTGTTGTGTAGTTTTATTTTATAAGGAGACTATAAGGTACAAGTTTTAGTTTGTTACTGACTGTTTGGATTTCGTGCTTATGATTGTGCTCCAGAAGATGATCATTAAAGGAAATGGAAGAGAGAATAGGTGAGAAGCAATTAAAATGGATCTAATCGAGATCGTTGGCTTAGGTTTTGTCTTATTTTCATCTTTATGTTTAAATATTACGTGAAAAAAGTTATTATTGCTCTTATTTATATTTTAGTGCAGGAATCATGTTTTAGGGTTATTTTACATCATTTGGAGTAAGAATCGGGTTGATCGGAAAAACGCAGCACACCGACTAAGGTTTTGGTACGGACCGTATTAGCCAATACGGACCAGAGCCCCAATACGGACCAAAGAAGGCCAAATACGCATTAACTCCTGCGGCGACACAATGGGAGTACGGTCGGTATTAGCCAATACGGACCATACCTGAGACACCCTTTGGTGAATTCTTTGACAGCTGTATCCATATCAGATAACTTGGACTCCACTTATCTCCAGGAGCCCCTTCACTCCTATATAAGCCTTCTGGACTGAACAGAAACACATCTTTGCATCTTATGGTTTTATATATTGTTAAGTGAGAAGAGAGGAGTGTGTAGAGATTAAGTAGGAGGGTACTTCGTGTATGATTGTATTTTTCTCTTATCTCTTTATAAACATGCCATTCAGCGACAAAGTTTAGATTCTTAGGATTTGCAGTAAACCTTGTTACTCATGATGCTTTGATATATACTTTTATTTGATCATTGTTTAGTCTTTTGTTGTTCGATTGCTTTTGCGCTTTATGTTCTATCTTACTTGATTTTGTTTATTAGTCTAGACTGTCATGTGATGGCCACGCATGGAGTTAATCATCATTGGGCTAATCTAATTGGGATAAGAAAGAATAAAAATACTAGATTAGTGGTGGAGACCTTAACCGGAGATACCACTAATTGGATCAACAAAAGTACACATGAGAGTCTCGACATTCGCAGACGAATGTCGCATTGTCATGCCTTACCATGGGGACACCCAATATAACCAAGATAGTAGGGCGACGTACCCAATAAGTGAAGTCTGAATTCTTTTGGGCTAGTCACAGATCTCCTTGCACTAATCAAAACAAGCCTTAACGGGATCTCTTGATTGGTAGGGTGGTTGCTAGGCGAAAGCGGTAATCACTAAATTGGATTAGAAACCCTCATACAACAACTGAAATCCAACATCAAATAAGGTAAGAATCAAAGCGGATTGAAGTAACAACGGTGTGCTAAAATCTCAGAAATTCACATCTCTATCTTTATTTTACTTACTTTTAATTTTCGCCAAATACATTGATAAAATACAACAACTCTTTGATTTAAGATTTTGTCTAGCATTTCGAAAGATTGTGATTTAATCGCTCAAGACCTTAAATCTTATTCCCTGCGGATTGACACTCGTTTATACTACTCGATAGGATTATGCACTTGTAATCTGACTCGATAGCAAACCGGGTTATAAATTTTATTAGTCTGATCACGATTACTCCCATCAGGTGCATATTAGATGTTTGTACAGTTGTACAAATATATGAACATCTTTATAAATAAATTCATATAATAATTTTATCACATGAACATTAATTATGAATATATGAAAATATCCCAATAAGTGAGTAAAACACAAGTTGTGGTTTCAGAATTCTTTCAAAAAAAGAAAGAGAAAAAGGCCGAAAATGATATTGGCTAAAATAAAAGTATCTGGAGAAACTGTCATTGAAGATGATATATACATAGAAGAAAGAGACAATTTCTCAAGAATAGAGTTAAAATGCACCGTTAATTTTGTGTTTCAATTATATTTTATATTATTATTTTTGTTTCCAAAGTCCGGAAAATTGATATGAATTGCTCGACATGATCTTCATATTAAAATATACTTAGAGATCAAATTTTTTATTTTTCTGAATTTTTTTAGTAAAAGAAACATGTTCTTTAATCTCAATCAAAGATCTTATATAAGGAGGATGCATGTGTTTTCAAAATTTTATCTCTAAGAATTTATCTTTGATTTACAAGTTAAGACAATACTCTGCATATGAAAAGTTAGATTGTTTAAAATTGAGAAATTTTTATCTCATTTTTTCATCACAAACTTTTTTCTCTCACTAAATCAACTACTACACTTTTCACTTTACCAACCTCTTTTATCACACTTGAGAGTAGGTCTTACTCTGATTCAATGGGTTTAATAACCGTCGATTTGCTTTAAGATTCGTGCAGAACGCTTTAAACTTCGTGCGTGTCTGTTTCAATTTTTGTGCGCACAAATCTTAAATTAGATCGGACGGTCATCATGCTCGTTGAACCTAAAAGTAGGTTCGATGGGCATCAGACGACAATAAATCTGCTGTGATTCTCGGGGAATCACAGGACCCTGCGATCCGATCTCAATTGTTGGTCTTTTTTAGATGCGTGCATGAAAATTTACTTTTCCAAGAATGTTTCCGAGATCCGCGCACGAAAAAATTTGAACCATTGATCTTGAAATTTCAGAATCCTGCGATCCCTCTCGGAATCGCAGCATATTCAGACTCGTATCGGACCTACTGCGTCCTCCTTTTATCATGTCCCTACTTTCTCCAAATCAACTACCATATCTTTCACTTCACCAACATTTTTTATCCCATTCTTACTTCTTTATTTGATGAGATCACCAGCTTCCTTATTTGCACGGTGAAATCTTCATGATTCTTTTCTTCTCTACTTTTTCATATATGAACAAACTTGTAACTCATAATCTTACAATTGCAAAAATTGAATATATTTGCCATGTCAGTAATTTAGTCATTTTCTTCACATTATTTATTTTAAAACCTGCTATTTTGATTCCACTGACGTGGTAAAAAGGATTAATTTTTAGAATTAACATAGATAATAATATTTTACAGTTGCTGGAATGGAGATGCTCATACCACTAAACTAAGATGTTATATCAGGTTCGAAATTTGAAAAAAAAAAATTTAATTTTTCTAGTACATTTTCTATCTACATTTATACAAACTGGATTGTACTGGTTTGAGTATATTATTAAGCAGGTTGGGTTTCTGGAAAAAAATATTTCAAAGTTTAAAAGAAATTATTATTATTATTTTCATAATAATTAGGATGATTGAATAATATAAAGTACAAACTTATTCCATGTCCAGAGTGTTTTTTTTTTTTCTTAACACCATCCTCTCAACAAATAACAAGAATCTGAGTTTGTGCCCAAAATTGGACCTAATGGGGATGTCAAACTCATGCATGAGTACAAAACTGACAATTATGTGTGCAAACCTTATTCCATAGCCCCATAAATTTTAAATTGTTTTTTTTTTTTGGCCGACTAGTGTCTGAATAATTCATTTGAGCATAAATTGGCAAATCTGTACTTTTTATTATTTACAAAAAAAGTAGAAAAAATAATATTAATCCTAGCACCAAGAGAAGAGTACAAAAGTATGGAAATTGGCAAATACTAAAGAAGAGTACCAATTATATTATTTTTTTACAAAAAGAATAATATTTTGCTACTAATAATAATTAATGAGGAGGGTTCCAATACCGCATACTTTTCATATCTCATCATACCTCATATTTTATATCTCTGTTTTTAAGGTCTAAATTGTCGATCCGAACCGCTCAACATGATATCCATACTAAAGGTATGATTGGGATGAATTCAAAAACAGTGATTTTGTACCTATCTTAGAAAATAGTAAAAAAAATTCTAAAAATTATAAAATTTCATCCACAAACATATTTTAGTATGGATATCATGTTGAGCAGTTCGAATCAACAGTTTGAACTTTGAAAACGGAAATATAAAATATAAAGTATGATGAGATATGAAAAACATGAGATCTCCTCGTAATAAATAGTCCAATATAATGAATTTATATTTACACTATTAGATATTTGAATTGTGCAATATATTGATTTATAAAATAAATTGTAACTGTTGAAAGTTCATTTTTCATTGTTGACAGTTGAAAGGAACAACACAATTAAGTCATATTTAAAAATAAAATGAATACGGAAATTTGATCAATTAAATAAGAAAATTAAATGAAAATCAAATTAATTTTGTCATGTAGTATCTCTCCCTACAACTTTTCATCAAAGTCTGTCATCAATTGTGTGATTTCTTGTGCAAAATATCAATCTTACCAAGTGATTAGCATTATCTTTTGTGATTGATATATCTTATATGGAATAGAAGTAGGAAGTTCATCAAACTTCTTTTTTTAATTCAATTCTAAAACTTATCGGATTAATTTCAAATGATGAATCGGAACTGTTGAAACTCATATATCTTACGAGTGATGCGTCTACATGCGAAAATTTTAAACTTCCAAATTAATTTGTATAAAGTCAAAATTAGAAGGTTTATAAATTAATTTTAATGCATTCATTTTTTGAATATTTTTTGACTACTTGACTCTATACAAAATTAATTCTAAAATTTAAAATTTTCGAACCAGTACTCGTAAAGTAGATGAGTTTCAATAATTTAGATTTATCGTTTGAAGTCAATCCGATATGTTTCAATTAGAGTTGAGTTCACAAAGAGATTGGTGAACTTAATAACACCCTAGTTGTATACATCTTATCTGAGATCTCATATTGTTGAACTTAAATATTTCTTGACATTTTGGCAGCATGACAAAAATTATGAATACAATAAGTCAATCACTTGAGAGTAGATCCGATGGGCATCGGACCTACTCTGGTTCGATGGGTTTAATTACCGTCGATTTACTTTAAGATTCGTGCAGAATACTTTAAACTTCGTGCATTTTTGTTTTACTTTTCGTGCGCACAAATCTTAAATTAAATCGGACGGTCATCATGCTCATTGAACCTAAAAGTAAGTCCGATGGACATCGGACCTACTCCGTTCTCTAAGTCAATAAGCAGATAAAATGGTTGACATCCCTAACAATGAACTTCTCATTCTCTAATTATAGGTGTCCTTAAACGTAGCTTTTGAATAACTTACTATAATTATCCGATCAATTAAATTAAATTAAATTAGTTTGAAAAAAGCAATATTATCCGTGACCACTCAATACAAGATATCCATGATAGACTAAATAACTTCTGATATGGACTTTCTTGTTATTTTTCAAGCATCTGAAAAGACCTCCAAATTAGGTCATTTTCTGTACAAAAATTTAGGCATCCTTTGGTTTTGATCTAAACAAATTTATTGATATGAAATTATTACGAGTGAGTCTATGGTACTATGCAATGTACGGATTAGTCCGTATTACGGAGTCATATTTTCATTTTGAAAATTCTAATGGTCAATCCGAACCGTTCAATGTGATCTCCACATTGAATATGTACTTGCAGACTAAATTTTATATTTTTTCAAATTTTTTTACTATATTTTAAGATAGGTAGAAAATCACTTGATCTGAAACTGGACCATCCAAAAACAGTGATTTTCTACCTATTTAAAAAATAATAAAAAAATTTTAAAAAATAATAAAAAAATTCTAAAAAATAAAAAATTTAGCCCACAAGTATATTCTCATATAGAAATCATGTTGAACGGTTCGGATCAACTGTTAGAATTTTGTAAACAAAAATATTGATCCGTAGTACGGACCAATCCGTGCTATGCATAGTACCATAGACTCACTCAATTATTACTACAACGAGCTTCAAGAAAAATGAAAAGGATCAATATATGTGGATTCGTTTTCAACGAAAGACAAGCAGATCTCCATGGATAATGAGAAAACAATTGGTTCAAAACTAATTCGGCTTGAACGGTTTAAATATCTTTCTTGCCGAGGAACACGTATTCTCCGCATTAACTCAAAAGAGAATTTTTTGAGTTAATGAATCTCAACCGTCTGATTTTAAACAGAATCAATCCGTCTCCTGCTTATAACATAAGAGCTTTTTAATATTAGTGCAGATCTATTTCACACGAATTTTGAAACCAATCAGATGGTTGAGATTCATTAACTAAGAAGATTCCTTCTTGTGTTAACGCAGATGATACGAATTCTCTTGCCAAGTCCATTCTGTGGCCCCCACATAATCCTTGGGTGACCCCACTTGATCCACAGTACTCATCCTCAACACGAATCCAGATTAATTGCGGCGGGTACTGATGCTCATAATGGTGTGGCACATCCAAACAGTTCATAAGAAATTAAAATCTGTCAAAGAAAGGTTTTCTGTTAAACAAAGCAAGAACAACATAATTCAATCATATCACATAGGAGTATCTCCATTTTTTACTTTCAAAAAAAAATGTTGATGTGACGATTACAAATTTACAATTCTAATTGGGGAAATATATACGACGTAATTTTTTATTTAACAATGTTAATAATTTGAAAAAAATAATAATATAACATTTTATAATTACAAGGAAGGATGAAGATGCTTTAAAATATAAATTTAGATTTAAGTTTAAATCTAACCTACAAGTTTAAATATGTTAATAATGAATCTTACAACTACGTTTGAATATTCAAATTTAGAAGAACTAATGTAATTATGACATGCATCGTGTACCATATCCTTATCGTTTGATAGAATTATCAGTGTCATGTAGGTTGTTCATGAGCTGAGTTGAGTCCAAGTTGAGGGCAACTTGCATTCAATTCGTGAACTCATGAGCTGAGTTGAGTCTGAGTTGCTAATTCAGTTTCGAGTCAGAAATCCCAACTTGAATTCAACTTGCGATTAACTCGAGTCAACTCGAGTCGACTCATAACTTGTAAATAGTATATAGTTTATCAAATTAAAAATTATCAAAACAAAATTTAACAAAAAAAATAGTACACAATTTAAAACTTTACATAATGATTGAGAAATACATAATTAAATAGTACAAAGTTTATCAAATTACTAAATGTACAAAGTCTAACAAAACATTACATTGTTTACCAAGTCAATGAGTCAACCGAATTGATTCCGAACCAAATTGGGGGCAACTTGGATTCAACTCGTGAGACAACCGAGTTAATGAACTCGAGTCAGTTTCAACTCGAGTTGTTGGCGAGTTGAATCCGAATTGATTCCGAACGAGTTATGAGTCATGAATTTTTTTGTGCACACCTACTGTCATGTGCCTAGTGTCTACAATAAACACAACACTTATTCAGAGAATCATGTGGTAACATGCAACCACTCACAATTTTAATCCACTTTTTCTACTAAAGATATATGTTGGCTAGTTTTAGGCATAGTCACAAGATTCGCGAATAATTCTTTTTGTTTTGTGATGACGAACCGAACGCCAAATTATTCGGTTGACCGAACTTTGACCGAATTATTTCCGAATAATTCGTGAATTTTACGAACTTTTCTTGAATTTTACAAATTATTAGCGAATTTTTCCAAAACATTTTTTGTTGGGTTTTTTTTTCTTTCTTGTAGGACTGAGATATCTAATTCAGATAATTCCGAATCATTCTCAAATTATACTCGAATTATTTCCGAATTATGAATTTTTGACCTCGTCGAACCGAATTTGAATAGTTCATTTGTCACTATGGTTTTAGGTGTATCTAACATGCTACACATTTTGGTGAGTTCCAGATGACACAGAGAATCCAAAATTTCTCACCTTGGTTCCATTTTTCGTTGTTCTTGTTGTTGATTAGGATGCGGTCATATCATATCATATCATATCATGTGGCAGTCTGATATATTTTATGACCGTCCAGTGTAAATGTGCTTAATCAAAAAATGAATTTCATTTTTTAAGACAAAAAGGTGTCTAGAGAAAAGAGACAAAAGAAAAATCAAAAATGAGAAAGAAAAAAAAAAAAGCTCCATTTTCATCTTTCGGTAGGCCCAGCAAAATTGGTTAAAGGGACCACGATTTTGTACGAAGGCGAGAGGCATTTTTCCCCGCATTTTTAAACACTTCAGATTGGTTCGATGGGTTTAAAAATAGATATAATGGGACCACGATTGGTTCGATTGGTTCAAATTGGTTAAAGGGACCACGATTGGTATTTCAACGTTGAAGAAAAATATAAAAATAGATATAATGGGACCACGATTGGTTCGATTGGTTCGATTGGTTCAAATTGGTTAAAGGGACCACGATTGGTATTTCAACGTTGAAGAAAAATATAAAAATAGATATAATGGGATATATAGGACAGTGCTACGGTGCTACGCGTATATAAGGGTCCTCCGTGCTACGGCTCACTTTTTGAGTTTTCAAAATCCTAACGGTCGATCCGAACCGTTCAACATGATCTCCATATGAATATGTACTTGCAAATCAAATTTTATATTTTTTTGAATTTTTTTTACTATTTATTAAGCCACTTTGAAAAAACACTAATTTGTACACAACAGTAAACTTTTCAAGACCATTGGATCAGCGATTTTCAAAGTGGCTTAATAAATAGTAAAAAAATTCTAAAAAATGTAAAATTTGGTTTGCAAGTACATATTCATATGGAGATCATGTTGAACGATTCGGATCGACCGTTAAAATTTTGAAAACTCAAAAAGTGAACCGTAGCACGGAGGGGCCCTTATATACGCGTAGCATATTAGCCAGATTCGGATATATATATAGTAATCAACCATTTAGAACAATAATTGTATCCTAATAACTCCACATCCACTAAGTTAGAAATGATGACATAAGTGTGTCATAATTTGCAGATAAGATGTCTGATCAGAATCATAGTCACAAGATTCACGAATAATTTGTTTTTTTGTGATGACAAATCGAACGCCGAATTATTCAGTTGACTGAATTTTGAATTTTACAAACTTTTTTCGAATTTTACGAATTATTTGCGAATTTTTCCCATAATATTTTTTGCCTTCCTTGTAGAACTGAGATATCTAATTCAGCTAATTCCGAATCATTCTCAAATTATACTCGAATTATTCCTGAATTACGAATTTTTAACCTTGTTGAACCGAATTTGAATAATTCATTTATCACTATGATCAGAATTAGGAAATTGTATAATGAGAGGATTGCAGAAGAGTGTGAGCTTTGCATGCACCGCATCCACGAGAGGGATATTCCGGCAGGGTCCAGTTTGCACCGAGTGTAGGATCTAATTATCTAAAATTACGACCACACATTAATCTTTCGCGGCTCCTATCACGCTCTCACATATCGCCAAGCACTGCTTTTATATCTTCAATTATAGGAGTCGTGATAATGAAGTAATGATATGCATCCCCCGTCTCCATCTCCCCCCATTGTGATCAGTAACTTATATTTCTATGACGCTTTATCTTAGACGTAATGTACAGTGGATCATACATTTCCTGGGGCTGCACTGTGTTGTAGAGTGATTAAAGCATTCATAAAAAAAATTATAGCTCTAATCTGAGCTATGCAACAGATAAATAACCCAGATTGTAAGGGCCTGTTCGGCACCAAGAGGAGAACGGAAATGGACTTGGGAACAGAAAATTTTTAAACTGAATTTTACTGTGCGCGTGGTGAAAAAAAATTCAGTCTGAGTGAATTTTTCTTTTCCCACGTGCACAGTACAGGCCCTAAAGCATTTAGATGCAGCACCAGCACCGACAGATACTTTAGTGCTGCATTAACTTGGAAAAAAGAAGAAGCTACAGATATATACCAGGTACAAGAAAATTAAGAAAAATAAATCTAGATTTTTTATTGCGTGTCGTAAAATGGCACATAACTGGACGAGGCAACCCCAGAAACTAAGCACTGTGATACGTACGTATCACAGTCATCGGCGGATTCATGTACAAATTGGGTAGGCAAGTGCTTACTTCTGAATTTGAATTTTTTATTTTGATTTAGTACTAATTGTTCAATGTACCTACTTTTGGTTCGATGTAGTGCCTACTCCTGGTTCAAGTTAGTCCGATTTTTTAACCGATTTCTTCTGAGTTTTGGTTGATTTGATAGGTGTATTTTATATACACCGTCGATCTAGTTTTTATCATTAAATAACACTAAATATCTTGTATTTTGAATATAAAATGAATAGAATACACCAAGAATCAAGTTACTGCGTTCGCTAGGTATTTCAATGCAGGAAACAGTGCAAAATGAAGAAAAATCACCCAGTGCGGACGCACTCAGTACTTAGCCAATTTTTCAGCGTCGCAGACCTCACAGATGAAAAGTCCGAGCGCAGTGCGGACGCACTCGCTACTTAGCCGATTTTTGCCACTTCCGGATTTCG
The DNA here is from genome assembly GCA_028015225.1 of Carex myosuroides. Lineage (NCBI taxonomy): Eukaryota > Viridiplantae > Streptophyta > Magnoliopsida > Poales > Cyperaceae > Carex > Carex myosuroides. Next base: position 2,190,530 of record CM051476.1, read on the forward strand.
AAGAAAAACAGAAAATTCAAGGCCAGTGCGGACGCACTAAGGTCCAGTGCGGACGCACTCAGGAAATTTTGCAGAAAATCCAGAAAAGGAAACTTGGAACCAAAGGAGATTTGGAGCCGGTGTGACCCAGACCACTCGCACTCACCACCAGTGCGAACGCACTGGACTCGCAGACAGCCAGAAATTCGCATTTTCAAGAGGTTTTCTATTCTTGGCTTCCAAGGAACACGTTTTAGAAGGCCAAAAATAGTCATGGCAGTCTGAGTAATGCACCCACTAACTCCACTTCTATCCTCTAAATTGGGCAAGGCCTTTGGCTATAAAAGGAGAAGAATTTCATCTCTCTCATCACCCATTAATATATCCATTTTCCACAAATTGAGAGAGAGAGAGATCCTGCAGAAATTCTCGAAGTTCCAAGGAAGGAGAAGAAGAAGATTCAAGCAAGGAGTCGGCAAGATCGAGGTTTTAGATCTAAGAAAGGGTGTAATCATTTCTTTATCTTATTTCTTATTGTTTTTGCCAATCTTTGTTATGGATCTCTCCAAGAGAGAGTAGTTCTCTTTCTAGGGGTTGAGGTCAATGCATGAACTTGTTTAATTCTAGATTATTCGGATATTTGTTTTTATTATGATTGTGTTATCGGATTTGAATGTTAATTTCTGTGATTTATTTTTTATGAATTTCATTAGTACTTATTCCTTTGAGTTCACCTGGTTAGGGTTTATTGAATTGAAGTAGTTTTGAAATCGCGTTGATCGTGTTTTTCTGCTTTAAATTTATTAAATTCCGGCATTGGTCAAGTAGGAGACTACTAATTGAAACCATAAAGACACACCTTAGATTGGGTTAGAAGCGACCGTACTTTGATATCCAATCCGGAACTATAGGAATTAAGGTTAGGATTTTGGTGAAGGACCGAAAGGCGAAGGCAAATCCTAATTAGGACACCTTAGAACAAATATCGATATATTGCTTTGAAGCATGAGATTAAATATCCCTCTAGGTTAGTGACAGCCCTAGAATTCGAGGCACATTAATCCATCTACCCGAAGTATTTGTATTAATATTTGTTCCAAAGGCTAACATAGGTTAGAAACCTCATCAAATCAAACATGAATTCAAACAAATCGAATAAATAGAATTAGCAAGGAATTGTAGACCGAATACCCCTATATCTCCTCAAACTTGCAAACAAACCAATCTTTCTTCTCTTTATTTTATTTACATTTATTGTTTGAAACTCCTCTCTTTCGGGTATTGAACCCAACCTTAGGATTTTAGAACAAAACCCCCCTTTTACTTTTATTGTTTAGTTTTAGAAGTAGTTTTCTTTATTAAAAATTGGTATTTCCCTATCTCCCTGCGGATCGACACCTAAATACTACAATCGATAGGTTGTGCGCTTGCAACTAACCTATTCATTGAGTAAGAAGGTTTATAAATATTAAAGGCAAAAGAGTACAAAATTCTTATATCTAAAATACTCAACACGATTATGTGTATTTTGTTTTTTTCGGATATGCGATACTCTATTTCGTAAATAGAATGAAAGATAATAAGAGAACAAGAAAGATCTGAAGGTGGGACCTATTATTACAATTCTAAGAAATGAGTTGGTCGAACTTTTGTGCCTTTTATTATTCAACACTTATATTTTAGTTAAATTTGTATCTAAACTTTAACTTCAATTTGCTAATTGGCTAAGAACAGTCCCACTTTGAATTGTGCCAAAACAAATTTTTAATTAGCTTACTAAAAATATTTCAATGTTGCGTCAATCGATTTTATGAATATAACATATTTTATAATAAACATAGTTGTAGGGATTGAGTTGTAATTGTGTACCCGATAAGTTAATGGATTTGAACCCGATTAGCTATTTGAATCCTATTAGTGCCCTACCCTGACAGAAATTCTGGATCCGCCCATGCGTACAGTATGTACCGTACAAAACCAAATATAGATTTGTGAACTCTATTCAACCATACACGTTTTTGAATGAGAGAAAAATTATCACTGAATAGATCGTAGTCTCTGCTTTTCTTTTGCAACTCATTTTGGGTACGTTTGGATGGGAGCTAAAATAATTAGAATATCGAAATTTGAGAATAGTAAATGAGAATAGAGAAAAAAATAGTAATTTTCATATTAGTGTAAAAATGGTGCTATTCAGATTAGTAAAATGTTGTTTAGATTGTACATTTGGAATAGTGAATAGCTGTTAACAAAGTGCTAATTAAGAGAAAAGATAGGCAAGTGGGGTCTCAAACAAATTGTCACAACATAGAGATAACATAAGTGGTGCCAATTTTGTTATTTCGGAACTATGTTGTGTTGGTAGAAATTCGAGAAGAAATCATTTCTCTCTCTTCACACTTCCAAATAGTAGTTATTCCAACATTCATAAACAATAGAGAATAACAGCTATTCTAACTATTCCGAATAGCAAAAATATTATTTGAATGCACATTATTATTTCGAATGGTGTTTATTCTAAAATAACTCGTATTTTTAACACATCCAAACATACCTTTAACACATCCAAACATACCTTTGAATTTTTTGTGGCAGACTGAGCTTTATTATAAGGAAATATACTTTGCTGAGCATTCAATAAAGTCAATCCGTCTGATTCCACACTCGAGATTTAGTCTTTTAGACAAGAATTAATCTGAATACCTACAGATCTGAGATGGAAAAAAACAGTTAAGTGTCCTGAAAACCAGCTTTTAACTGTCATTTACTGTTTGTGGGTCCATGCATTAAAATTTCCAAAAGAGAGGCCACCGACTGAGAATTTTTTTTTTTTAAACCATTATCAAATCATCAGAAGTTTCCAAATCAACTTGAGTGAACTTTTTTTTTTACGAAAACTATCACCACCGAAGATGATGCTCGGTATTGAATTTTGAAAAACAGACTCCATAATTGAATTTGAACCCATTTTGACCTCCTTTCTTGTTATGATGTCACAGAAAATCTAAGAGAATGCAACCGGACATCAAACTCAGTTTGGATAATTCAAAACCGGCCATCAAACTCCGTTTGAGATCAAACTCCTTCCTTGTTAATTAATATTAATTGGATTGGATATTAAATAAAAAAAAAACAAAAAAGAACAAAACCGAATTCGGTTTGTGGATATGCTTCTTGGTTTTGTTGAATCCCTTTCCTTTTGCTTGATATTGTTTCTTATTTTGTATGTAGTATCAGCACATAATTTGCTTAAATTACTGTTTGTTACATTGATTTCTGGATGCCAGTGATACATTATAATGCACACATAGTCTCGGTATGGCAAAAAGTAAAACATAAATAAACAAAACCGAAGATTGTATTCGGTATGGCAGAAAGCTAAAAAAAAATTAAAAAAAAAATAAACAAACCGAAGATGGTATTCAGTATGACAAAAGCAAACAAAAAAAACCGAAGATAAGTCTTCGATTTGACAAATAAGAAAACTGAAGATAGTTTTCGGTATGCTTTTAAATTGGAACGGGTTTGTAACTGTGTGACCGTTGTGTAGTATTCAATACCGAAGATAATGTTCGGTTTTCAAATTTCATACCGAAAATCATCTCCTGGTTTTTGTAAAAGAATTTGTAATCGTGTTAGTTTAGGAATTTTTGACTGTGATGGCTTTTAAAAAAAATTCGCAACTATACCTTTTACCGAACTTTAGCCTAACATAACATGTAATGATTCTATTGTTTATACTGGTTACCGATAGCCAGCAAAGCTTCTCTCACTATTTTAGTAATCTGGTGCATTTTAGTTAATTATTGCTTCACAAGAAACCATTTTTTTCTTTTAAACTTCTAAAGTACATATCCACAGAACTCTACACAAAATTGTTTTTTTTATATACATATTTTAATTTATTTCTCTGTTTTTTTTTTTTTTTGGTTGGGGGTGGGGGATTACAATTGGCCTGCACGAATATCTCTATCCAAACGTTCTGCATTCAGTGTGCCAGGAAGCTCTCTAAAATCTTCATTAAATATTGAATATGCGCTGAAAAAATAACACCAAATCAATCTATTAAAGTAGCACTATGATTAATATTCTGCTTTTAAGTGCAAACTGGGATACCAGACAAACAATTTTCTTTTATTTCAAGCTTCTGTTTTCTTCCAGCATTTTGTATAGGGCTCTTAACAGGCAACTATGCTGGTACAAAACAAATGCACTAGTAACAAGCAGAGAGGTGCACGAGTGCATCTCATGCAGAGTTGACAGAGGCAGGGCAACAGAGGCAATATACTCTTACAAAAGAAATACCCAGAACTTCATAAACTTGTTTTGCACATGCAGGTGTAGATAAAAAGTATATAAGAACGTACGAAATGGAGCACATACCTAAGCTCACCCCTCTGTCTCCTCCCAAGATTCAAAAGTATGAGAAGAAAGCCAGTACCTATTATCTGCATTTAATATATAAGGGCCAATTTTATCATTGAACTAGTATTTAGTCAAGTTCATTTCGAGTTCATTTTATTCTATGAACTCATTACAAAAAGATGACTATTAGCACATCGACAGAATGTATAGTTGATGATACAATTAATCAGCATCTAACAGGCTGGTAAATGTATGGCACGTACATTCATACACCAATTAAAATAGAAAATTGGTAAATGATAGAAGTCACTTACATATATAGGCCCAAGATCCAATTTCTGAGCAATAGGCGCTAATAAAAACCAAAGAATGATGAATGCCCATGCCTTCAGGCCCATAGAGAACATTACCATCAGCACTATATCTATTCATATAAAAATTAAGCACAAAATTACGCAAATACAACTAATTTCCAATCATATGCTCTCTTTTTTTTTCCTTAGAATGAGTAATACATATTAACATGTTTGTGTGACGTACCTGGAATTCTCAATTTGTGGCTGAGAAATGTGAAAACTTTCCTTTTCCACGGACCTGCTGTTTGAGGAACTACAAATTTCTATAAAATTTAACAAAGTTTAAAGTTCATCTTACTGACTGAAATAAGAAAGGCAAACTACAAAGCCAGCCATTATAGAAAGTCTAATATTCAAATTCATCCCTCAAAGTTTAATGATTGTATAATTCTATTTTTTTTTTTTTTTTTTTTTGCAAAACCTAGTGGATATATCTAAGCTTTATCCTGAACTTTTCCTTTCCAGAAGAGCATCTATTGATAAATAGCATTCAAAGAGTAGGATGCAAACTCAAAAAATCAGGGATGAATTTGAATATTAGGTCGAAACACATGGACCAAATTGAAAATTTACCCACCAATTCTTCATCTTCATCTTCATCATCAGAATGGTCATCATGTAGATGCTTAGCAGGTCGAGTGGGCATGACAGCTACCATCAAACAGTCTTAACTCCAAAGAAGAAAAGATAAATCAATAAAGAATAAGTGTAAATAAATAGTTTAACCAAACCAGAAAAAGGAAAAAGGAGATGTACTTAGCTAAAAGCTGATAAGATTTTTTTTATTTTAATCACTGGGGTACATATAGCTGAATCATTCATAGCAAGCCTTTATTACAGAACAACCTCGAATAAGTTAGTCAATCTTATGCATTGTTATGTATCGACAACAGTAAAAGAAAAGCTAGTTTTCTATACCACCATGGGAGAGCCTAACAGTGGCATCTTCAACGCTATCAGCACTCTGTTTATCATGCAGAGTCTTTCCACGAAGAACCAGCTTTAACCGATCAGATGGTAAATCTCTTGATAATGCTATCCTTCTCCTCAATTCTCCCACCTGTGTCATACGACAGATAATTAAGAGTGCCCATTCTTATCTGACAATCTGAGACCTTTTGTATCTGGTTGAATCATCTCTCACTTATTATATTATACAATATTATAACTCTGTTGCCGTTATATAGATAAAAAATAAATATTTACTCCAAATCAACACAATGTTAGGAATATTGTTAATTTCCAGTGGGTTTTAACTAAATCTGTGTCTCCATTCTGACTGAACAACTAGTCACTCAGCAGTGAAACCCAACCTGAAGCACACATTCAGTTCTCTAAATGCTTTAACTAGGCCTTCCGGCAAGACTATAAGTAAATTCACCTCAAATGCTCCATATGCCCAGACATTGTTACCCAATTCAACAGATCGCTATGGAATATTTCTTAAATTCAGGTATATTTTATCAAAAAAGTGTGCAAGACAAATACTGATCGAGTTAGAGAGAGAGACCTTCATGACAGGAGGAAGGGGAAGAGAGGCGGGGCGGTAGGGACCGACGAATCGGACGGTCACCACCACTTCGTCTCCTTCCGACGCCATCTACCACCTCTTTGCTTTACTGATCGAGATTCAAACGGGAATGGGGGGTTTAGAGAGAGAAGAAGATTATTCGTCCGAAAATTAGTCCCGATTTGAGATCGAACTTGGAAGATCGCACGCAGGGAAAACAGAAAATGGGCTCATCAGTATATGTCCAATATATCATCGTAGTAAGGTCCATGGGCCATTAATGGGCTTTTCTGGCACCCTGGAAACTGTTTTATGAAATCTACACAGTGAGATTTATAAGGCCCGTGTGTTCTGCGCGGGAAGCAGTCCGATTAATCTACACAGTAATGTGTACATCGTTTCTTGTCAAATATATGTCCAACATCTGTCAAGTGGGGTCCAGTTGGAGCAGGGACCCTTCACCCTTGGGCTGATTTAGACAGACTAATGGATAGCTTGGTGTTACTTACAGTGAAGTACCCCAAGAAAATGACTAGCGTCTTAATGTGCCAAAGTTGGTATTGGGTTCATTTCTAAGCGGGGCCATTGTCATGACCAATTATAAGGCAATAATAAGTTATTAGACCCGGGGCTAATCACTTTTTCTCCATGATAATGTTAAACATTTCAGTAAGTCCAGAACAATTTTTGCTCTATATTAACATTTTAGCAATTTTGCTCAATTATTTATATCTCATAGCTCATAGAAAATCAGTATCTAGTAGCAAAAACAAATATCTTTTATGTTAAAAGTCGTAAGTTCGGAATGTGCATGAGATTCCATATAAATATTTAAATTATTTAAATGACTTGACCTTTAATCATTACTCTATTTTTTTTTTATATCTTATATATCTAGAATTTTAAATATCCAATGATAAAAGAGGCCCCATGATAAAAATATATATATATAAAATTACTTAGCAAAATATAGCTGTGAGGTAATTCAGGTCATTTTTTTTTTTTGACATGAATGTAATAATGTAAAATAACGATATTTTAATTTTGTTATAAGCATACAAAATAGAAGATCAATGTAAGATGGTTTGAAAAAATAATAATAAATATCGTTATTTATTATTATTTTTTGAAACGGGTCAAACTTAACATGATTGATTTTAGGTGAGATGATCCAATCATCATCTGACTCGCGTGTCACGGGTCAAACCAACTATACCTGTGTAACCTTACTATCATTAATCCAATAAATATCTCAATAAATATATCTAGTCTAGTGGTAAAAAAAGGTTAATTTAATATATTTATTATTTATAAGATGGGTACAGAATTTATATCTATTTATTAAGATGGTACAGAATTTAATGTCTGAATTTGACTAGTTTTTGTAAAATACTTAATAAATAGTAAAAAAAATTCAAAAAAATGTAAAATTTGATCTAGAACCACATTTTATTGTGGAGATTATGTTGAACGGTTTGGATCGACGATTTGAAATTTGAAAATGTAGAAAATGGTTGTGGCAACTTTGTTGTAACTCAAAATTGTGGTAACTAGATCCCTCATCTAGTTAAATTTAACTTTTTTGTAGAAATAAGCTATTCTAATAAGACAAACAAGTTGGATTTCCGATTTTAACTATTCAAATTCAACCAAACACGGAATATGCTATTCCGAATAGCCTAACCTAAATAATAGCCTATTCTCAACCCAAGCAAACATACTATTAAATCGGATCAGATCAAGTTAGTGACTGACATCCGTTATCAAACCTGCTAATTACTTCGTTACATGTAAGGCATACATAGTCAGGATTTTTATCAGGAATGAGTAAAAAAATTTACTGATGTGATTAGAGGGTTATTAGAGATAGGGCGATAGCACAGTTGGTTAGAAAAAAAAAGTTATAAGACTGTGGCTACCCAAATGTCAAGAGTTCGAGCCACGCTCGCTACTTCGCAGTCTCTGCGAAGATTTTCAAAAAAATACTAGAGAGTTACGGACTGCTGTAAATTAATTAATTCGGTATATGGATTATTTAGGATTAAACAATTTTTTCTTAAAAGATGGATAACAATCCGATTATACATTAATATATACTCGGTTTTTAAAATTTAAAAATAGATATTTATTTACCTCTGATTCAATGTGGTTCCGTTACTGATTATATATCTTGTAGTTTGTTTGCTCTGATCATTTCTTCTTTCTAGATTTGAATATAAAAAAAATAAAGATATTAACGGTGTGGTTTTGATTTTAAATAGCAGACAGAGTTATATGTAATTTTATTTTAATTTTATTATTTGTGCGTTTAATGAAGTCCATATATTTACTATCCGATTTGGAATTCCGTCTCATGATTGGCTTCTTAGTTATGGAAAGATTCTTTTAACCTTTTTCCCTTTGTATGAACTTTCCTTTGATATGACTTGTGTTGGAAAATTAAAGGAGTTGGATTTATGGACTCATTTAATTTTAAGCTGAAAAGTAAATAATATAATCTAGGGGGAGTTTTTCACGTATAACCCTTAAAAACTTTAAAATTACGTAATTTTTCCTCTAAAACTTTAAAATTTACTCTTTTAAACTTTAAAAACTTACAAATTTACTCATTTAAATGTCTTTTCTATTAAATCTTATTTTAAATTTATAAAGTATCCATTTTATCTTCTTAAATAAAATGAAAATATGTAGCGTGTTTTAGAAAAATATTTGTCTTCTAATTGAACAATTTTAAAGAATAACTATGTCATTTTTGTGTTTCTAACGCTTATATAGTGTGTCATTTTTTGCATCTGATTGCCAGCCTTCTAGAGCTGAAACTTTTATTTATACCATATTAAAAAAAAATAAACCAAAAAACCATGATTCTTGGAGAATTCCGAAAACACTCGGGCTGCAAAATGGTTTGGCGGCCCCATTCTTGGGGGCCGTAGATTGATTTGGAGGTCTCCAAAAACCCCGAAAATGCACTGTGCTATTAAATATATTTAGGTTTTTGAGGGGCTTCCAAACCAATCTGCGCCCCCCCAAGAATGGGGCCGCCAAACCATTCTGCGACCTGGGTGTTTGGAAATTCCCAGAATTTGAGTTGTTTTGGTTTTTTTTTTTTTTTTGAATATGGTATAAATAAAAATTTCGGCTTCTAGAGAGCTTTTATCAAAACTTTGGTCCCAATTTGTTTATTTTTTTTATAAACTCCTATTAATACTTGATTCCTTTATTTGTCTATCCCGGATATGTAAAAGATTAACATTGTTGGAAATTAAAATGCAGAGGTAATGTGATGAGGTTCTTGTTCAATATGTTAGACTTATTTATTTTTATTTTTTTGACCTTTTCTTATTTTAATTTTTCATGCTCAACTGTTTTGAGCAATTTTATTTTCTTTATTTCAATTTTAGTTACAAACCCAATGTAACATCACAAATATCATAATTAAATAATTAAGGACATGAGTCTTATTTTTCTCAAAAAAATGTGATGAGGTATTTAGATCATTTCAAAAGATATTTGATCAATATCAAGAGAACATGAATAAAAAATAAAAAATTACTAAGCCCCAAATGAAAAGTAGAACTGAAGGCATGCATTTAGAAATTAGATATAAATTTCTCAAAATTTTAAACATCCTCCTAATAGAAAAATAAAAATAAAAAATCACATGCCTTATTTTTTTTGGCTTTCAGGGACTTAAACAAGAATATGCTTACTGAAAGGACAGTGAAGGTAATTGTTTTTTTTCTTTTTCTTTTTCTCATTTGTTTTGGCATCTTATGAAAGCTTGACATGACTGGACCGGCCATGAAATGTTTATTTTTCAAATAACCCTTTCTTTTTCAGTGCCGACCTTCTTTTTATTGGCATTATTATAATGGGAGATTAAATTTGAAAATCTTCATTTGGCACAAAGTTTACATGATAGATAGGTAATAAAGGACATAAAACAGCTGAAATTCCGAGATCGGGTACTGTTCACTCTGAAATTCCTGCAATCCGAAATCCAGCCATCGAATTTTTTTTGAGAACGCATCTCGAAACATCTGATTTTTCCTTGCACGCATTTCGAAGCAGTTCGACAACTGGATTCGGATTGCAGGGATTTCAGGATGAACAGTACCGACCTCGGATTTCAGCAGGGATTTCAATGCACTCTTGTGGCACTATCAATTAGTAGCAGGCTTGAATCAAATACAAAATACTTGATTGAAATCATCAAATTTAAAAAATTTAATGCTTGATGTTCGCGCAGAAGCGCAACGCAAGTTTCGGTACGCTTGAGGGCGTACCTTTTAAAACCGCGTTTACACTCCACGAGTAAGGGATGCAAGTGCACAACCCCTATCGTGTAGTATATTCGGGTATCGATCCACAGGAACGGTTAATTGCGAGGTTAGATTCTATCAAACTCAATCAAAAACTAGAAGTGAAAAAGGTTTGGTTTGGTGTTTAATTTCCTAAAGGGTCAGATCAAACAATTCAAGAAGATGTAATAAAATGCTAGAAGAAATGTAAATTGTGTTTTGATTATGGATAAAAGGCGTTTCCAGGGTTTCAGACTTCATCTCTGATCTGCCTCTAGTGGTACGGCCCGTACCAATTTGGTACGGCTAGGCCGTACTTCACTTGGTAAGGCAAGGCCGTACCACCCTGGTAAGACCCGTACTGGCTTCCCAGAACAGAACCTACCAGTTCGAGTGAATGCATTTCCTTGCTGGTACCTTGTGCTAAACTCTTTAGAAAGGTTCAATTGACCATACCTAAGGTTCCTAACCCTCAACCATCGTTTGTTGGATCAAGATCTAGGTTGGAATGCAATTGATTGCCTTTTAGGGATTTCTACACCTCAACTCTCGTGTGTTGGTACAGATCTACCCTAGCTGGTTGATTGGAGGTCTAAGGCACCCTCTAATCTGTCGATTAGAGGAGAATTCAACCTCTCGGCTTCAATTCGAACTATTCTACCCTAAGCATTTGATTTGGATGAGAGATTGAGATGATCACATGACCTTGATAGGTTCGATCTAAACCTAAAGGGACATCATACAACAATCACAGCAAGCAAAGCAAAAGATAGCAAATAAGATCACAATCAATCAAACTAAAGAGTTCATACAAAGTACAAGTCAAAGAAAGTCAAAACAAATCAAGAATCAATCTCTAACCCTAGAAACTAAAAGAACTACTCACAGCACATGATAATATCTAAAAATACAATAAAAGGGAGAGAGATAGCCATGGATCGAAGGGATCGAGAGGAGGAAGCTAGATCCGTCGAGTTTCGCCTCTTCCTCTTCCTTCCTTCTTGCTCTCAGCTCCTTAGCTCTCTTTCTCTCTCTTACTGTGCTCTCAAATGGATCTGGAATGGAATTGATATCGAAATTGGAGAGTTCCCCGCCTTAAATAGCCCCTGCCCAAATTTGAATCTGTCAGGACGCCTTCATGTACGGCCCGTACCAATTTGGTACGGCCTGGCCGTACCAGGCGTGAAGAGCTGAAAATGGCTAAGTAAGGTCCGACCCGTACCAAGCCTGGTAAGGGCCGTACCTCATCATGTGAATCGCCATTTCTTCGTGTGTTTTGCTCCAAACCTGCAGAAAACAAACAAACACTCAGCAGTACCAAATTCTAAAGATATAACAATGAGATGCACATGATTCTGGTGAATTATGGCACGAATCTGGTACTAAAACAGGCCTAAAATAGACTAAATATGCGAGGTATCAAATTCCCCCAAGCTGGACCTTTGCTTGTCCTCAAGCAAAAAGTTTCAAACTCGGGTGAAAGTGCTGGAAAACTAAATCTAAATGCAGATACAAGTCTAAATGTGAAAACCTACGTGAGTGTGCTATAGTCAAGAATTTCTAGAATTGATTCGGTTGTAATTCAAACATTCCTTTGTAAACCTTGATTCACTCCAACAATTAGTCAATTGAACTTCTTATTTTGAGATGCTTCTAACAATGGAAAGACTAATTACCTAGGTTTGATCGAATCAATTTCATTCTTTTTCCGAATTATTGCTTTTATTCAAAGTGATTTTTCTTTGCATTTGCCCTCCCCCAAGCTTGAATCAAGCTTAAGGGTAAGAAAGTTGCGAACGAAGTGTGTTGGTATGAGCAAAATTTTCTTTCTTTATTTCTAATTGGGAGACGAGCTCAAAGGCGCCCATTCGAGGCTTATTGCCAGTACTCTTATTTTCTCCATCTTTTCTCTTTTGTTTTCTCTTTTTCTTTTTCTCATCATTTTTTTTTTATTATTTTATTTTATTTTTTTCTTTTTCTTTTCTTTTTTTGGTTTGCTCACACCATGAATACACACATCCATTGGTATTCATTCATACTAATGGATATTCCAAACTTTCTTAATTTGAAAATCTCAATTCCTAAAGGCACAATTCAGTTTTTTCGAATAATCTCGTTCGATTCAATTCTAAGTTTGTTTCATCTTTTCCATTATTAAAAACATCTCAACCTAAGTAGTTCAATAACCAATCATGGGTTAGTTCCAATTCACTCAGGTCTATCCTAATCACAACCAAATTGTTTCAAAGTTATTCTCAATTCTAGCAATTCACGCAAATTTTCACCTAACAATGCACGAAAATACGAAAAAATGTAAGAAAAATAACGATAAAGTAAATATGACCTAAATGCAAATGCAATCCCCCCAAGCTTAGCCTGAGCATTGTCCTCAATGCTTCAAGACTATGAGATAAAAGAGATAAAAGAAGCTCGGGGAAAAGAGAGCGAACCTGATCAGTCCTCAGGGTGGTCGTACCAGAGCCAGTCGCTAAACCGCTCCTCTATCCCAGTCACGCGCTGCTGGAGATCATGGAGTATGGCGCCCTGCTCACGAATGGCAGCACCCTGCTCATAGAGTGCAACACCCTGCTCCTGACGCATGCCGTACATCAGGTGGTAGACATCCTGGATGGTGGGCTCAGAGAGAGGAGGGGGGTACACAGGTCTACTGTAGGAGGTGGAGGGGCCGGCAGCGTAGGCGGAGGTGGATGGGCCAGCTCCATAGAATGAGGTACCTGCACCAAAGGGTGAAGGATGTACCTGCTCGAAGAAGGGGGGAGCCGGGCTGGGGAAAGGTGGCACATGAGGAGAGAGAGGATGCAGCGGCTCAAACGGAGCCTGGACTGGAGAGGAGGTGGCATCGATCATGTCCTCATCGCCCTGCGGTGGTGGTGGAGGAGGTGGAGGTGGGGCTACAGGGGCAGGCTGCACGCGGGGCGGACGGCGGAAAAACCAAGTGCTCCGGTCAGTGAAGGAGAGAGTGACCGGGAAAGGCATGACATATCTGGTATGCTGGTCAGGCATGCGCCAAGCCCAAGCACCTCGCCCATCGCGTCCTGCTGCTGACTCGATGAACTTGTAGGTGCAGAACTGAGAGAGAGAGAGAGATCGGGAGCTCCTGCACTCCTCGTCGCCGATAATCTGGAGGTGTAAGTGCTCGGCGATCAGAGTGACGTAGGCAGAGATGTAGACAGTGCCACCCGGCTTGGGCTGTCTCTGGATGTCGATCCAGTGGTGGATCATGGCGAGCATCAGATCGGGCCGCTCGAGAGTGCTGTCAGGGCGCAGCATATGATCCACCAGCTGCAGATCCTCAACATTGGCGCGGGCGAACGTCTCGCCACGCGCAAAGATGGTGCAACCGAGGATACGCAGCAGGACCCGGATGACTGGATGTGGGACATTGAGCTGCTTGTACTCCTTGTTGAAAGCTGACCCGGCTGGGGCGCCAGAGATCAGCTGCCAGAAGGTGTCGCGCGTCAACTCCCCAGAGAAAGAAAGGGAATCAGTAGTCGGGTTCGGCTCAAAGCCAAACCACTCCCTCAAGTCAGACAGCCATACTCGGTGGGTCTCACTCAGCATGCGGAACCTGATGAACGGGTTGTCGTTCCGCGAGTACTTGAGCTCCAGAGAGGAAAGAAACTCCATGGTGAGCTTCTTGTATCCCCTCTGGGCGATCTCCCAAAAGGCTGGAGTGATCCCGACCCGGGTGGTGATGCGGCGGAACTCATCCTCCAGTCCCAGTGTCTGAAGAGCAGAGAAGTCAACAATCCTCGTATTGTTGATCGTCTTCGTCAGCAAGGTTTCGAAGTTCTTGAGCTGCCGACGGGTCGAAATGAGGAAGTACCGCTCGGCGTATGCGTCGGCACGCTGAGTGGCATCAGAGAGGGCCGTATCGGTGCCCATGGAGTCAGAGGCGTGGTCGGAGCTGTGATCGGAGCTGTGATCGGAGCCGGGAACGGAGGCCTGGTCAGAGGCCTCGTCAGAGCCCTGGTCCTGATCGGCAGATGGATGGTAGGAGGGGCTCTGCTGTGGGCTCCGGTAGACGGACTGATGGCCACTGGAGGTGGTCTCACCCTCGTAGTAGATGGGCTCCATCGCGTCCCGAAGTGAAGAACTCTGGCGAGAGCCAGACCTGGCTGCACTCTCCCTGGAGTAGCGAGAAGCGCTCGAGCCACTCCTGGACGCACTCCGGTGGGAGTGATGAGATGACGTGGGGGCGGCGGTAGGAGGGACGTCGTCTGGCTGGCCAGTGATGGAAGGGATGGTGTCGTCAGAGGGTGCGGAGGCGCGAGAGGAATGTCGACTCATCGCGTGCAGACGTTCGTGACGTTGGGTGGTAAGGGTGGGACTGGGTAGGTACGGCCTGGTCTGACCAAGTTGGTAGGGTTTTGGTGTTGGCTAGTACGGGCCGGACCTACTTGGTACGGGTGGGCCGTACCAAGCTAGGGTTTGACAGATCAAGGGTGGAACCGAGAGAAGAAGAGAGGGATGCACGAAAAATGGGTGAAAACAAAGAAAATTGAAGAAATGCACTAACCGAGGGCAAGGAGGTGCGGGTCGGACCGAAGAGGTGTGCGGGTCGGACCGAAGAGGTGTGCGGGTCGGACCGAAGAGGTGCTGGTGGTGCGCTGATCTCCGGTGCTCCTGTGCTTCTTGTGCTCGGTTAGGGTGGAAGGAGAGGTAGATGGAGTGGAGAGGGAGAGAAAATGGAGAGGGAGAGAAGAGAGAGAAGAGAGAAGGAGAGAGGTACGGCTGGGAAGAAAGAGGAAGGGAAGAGGTGCGGGTTCGGGGGTGTAAAAAGAAAAAGGCGGCAGTTATGGCATCGGTTCGCGTCCCTGACCTAGGTACGGCCTGGCCGTACCAAATTGGTACGGGCCGTACCAACCCTTCAATTTTCAGGCCGTACCAATGTGGTATGGCCTAGCCGAACCAACCTCAAATTTTTTTGGTTTCTCTTTCTCGTGACTTCTCAAGCCGCTCGTGATGCAATGCAGAAGAATGAATGCATGTCTATCTGTTCCTAAGATGCAAAACAGGTAAAAATGGCTTGGGCTGCCTCCCAAGGAGCGCTCGTTTTAGGTCTCGAGCTCGACCTTCTCTCTTCAGGCTTTGGTTTGAGATGGATCGGAGAGATCCAAGCTCACTCGCAATTCTTGGGGATGGTCAGCAATGTAGTGCTTAAGACGCTGACCATTGACTTTGAAAGTCTGCCCCTCCTTGCTTTCCAATTCCACAGCGCCAAATGGGAACACTGCCCTCACCCGGAATGGACCGGACCACCTGGACTTCAGCTTTCCTGGAAAGAGCCTAAGTCGAGAATTGAACAAGAGGACCAGATCTCCCTCGTGGAACTCACGAGGCATGATGCGCTTGTCGTGAACCTGTTTGGTCCTTTCCTTGTAGATTCTCGCGTTCTCGTAGGCATTGAGACGCATCTCCTCTAACTCATGCAAGTCAAGGATGCGTTTCTCTCCAGCTGAGAGCAAGTCCATGTTGATGGCCCGTGTGGCCCAGTATGCCTTGTGCTCAATTTCCACGGGCAAGTGGCAGGACTTTCCGTACACCAGTTTGAAAGGGCTCATCCCAATCGGAGTTTTGAAGGCTGTGCGGTAGGCCCAAAGTGCGTCACTCAGCTTGAACGACCAATCCTTTCTCGTTCGAGCCACGGTCTTTTCCAGGATAGACTTGATCTCCCTGTTGGAAATCTCGGCTTGACCGTTGGCTTGAGGATGGTAGGAAGTGGTCACCTTGTGAGTGACTCCATGGCGACTTAGGAGATTGTCGAACTGGCGGTTGATGAAGTGCTTGCCACCATCACTGATGACGGCTCTTGGAACTCCAAAGCGAGGGAAGATGATGTCAGTGAACAGTCTTTTCACTGCATTGGAGTCCGCATTCTTGCACGCCACTGCCTCCACCCATTGGAGACGTAGTCAACAGCCACCAGGATGTACTCGTTCCCACAAGAGGGTGGAAACGGTCCCATGAAGTCAATGCCCCAGACATCAAAGATGTCTACCTCTAGAATAGAGTGGAGAGGCATTTCATTCCTCTTGGAGATGTTCCCGGTGCGCTGACACCTGTCACAAGCTGCAACGAAGATCCTAGCATCTCTGAAAAGTGAAGGCCAGAAGAAGCCGGATTGCAGGACCTTTGAAGCAGTCTTGGAGGATGAAGCGTGTCCTCCGTAGGCTGAGGAGTGGCAGTGCTCAAGAATGGAGCGCGTCTCATCGTATGGCACACATCGTCGGTAGATACCATCAACGCCAATCTTGAAGAGGTAGGGGTCGTCCCAGAAGTAGAACTTGGCGTCCGATCGCAGCTTCTTCTTCTGCTGGTATGACATGGTAGGAGGAAGCACTCCTGAGGCGAGAAAGTTCGCAATGTCTGCATACCAGGGCGCTGACTTGGTGTTCACTCGGTCAGTTGCATGGAACGTTCGATCTTGCACCGCATGAGTCGCGTGCATCGGTGTACCAACCGAGTGGATCTCCTCCATGGCAGAAATCGAATGGAATTGGTCATCAGGGAACGAGTCATCAATTGGCAGGCTACCAGAGCCCTCATCTTCCCAGCGAAGCCGGGACAGATGGTCAGCCACGGTGTTTTCGACTCCTTTCTTGTCCCTGATTTCGATGTCAAACTCCTGCAGGAGGAGAATCCACCTAATCAAGCGAGGTTTGGCATCCTGCTTGCTCAACAGATACTTGAGTGCGGCGTGGTCAGTGTAGATCACTATCTTGGAACCAACCAGATAGGATCTAAACTTGTCGAGAGCGAACACAACAGCCAAAAGCTCCTTTTCGGTTGTTGTGTAGTTCATCTGGGCAGGGTCTAGCACCTTGCTAGCGTAGTAGATAGCACATGGCTTGTTCTCCTTCCGCTGCCCAAGAACCGCTCCCACAGCGTAATCACTCGCATCGCACATCAACTCGAATGGCAAGGTCCAGTCTGGAGGCTGCAGGATGGGTGCTGAGACAAGGGCTTCTTTCAATCGGCAAAACGAATCGACACACTCCTGCGTGAAGATGAAATCAGAGTCCTTGATGAGCAGGTTGGTCAATGGTTTCGCGATTTTCGAGAAGTCCTTGATGAATCGGCGGTAGAAGCCAGCGTGTCCCAGAAAGCTTCGCACAGCTTTGACGTTTGTTGGGATCTCCAGCTTCTCGATCACCTCCACCTTAGCTTTGTCAACCTCAATCCCTTTTGAGGTCACCACATGTCCAAGGACGACTCCCTCTTGGACCATGAAGTGACACTTCTCCCAGTTGAGGATTAGGTTGACTTCTTCGCACTTCTCCAAGATTTTGCAGAGGTTGGCTAGACATGAGTCAAAGCTGGTCCCATAGACAGAGAAGTCGTCCATGAAGACCTCAACCTCTTTCTCGACGAAATCGGAGAAGATAGCCATCATGGCTCTTTGGAAGGTGGCAGGTGCATTGCACAGACCAAATGGCATCCTACGGTATGCGAATGTACCGTAGGGACATGTGAAAGTGGTCTTGTCTTGGTCGTTCGGGTGAATGGGGATCTGAAAGAATCCTGAATACCCGTCAAGGTAGCAAAAATGAGAATGAGTCGCCAGCCTTTCAAGGAGTTGGTCGACAAACGGAAGTGGGAAGTGATCCTTGCGCGTGGCATTGTTGAGCTTCCTGTAGTCAATACACATGCGGTACCCAGACACCACACGAGTAGGGACTAGCTCGTCTTTCTCATTCCTCACCACTGTCGTGCCTCCCTTCTTGGGCACCACGTGAACGGGACTCACCCACTTGCTGTCAGAGATGGGATAGATGATGCCTGCATCCAGGAGTTTGAGAATTTCCTTTTTCACCACCTCTTTCAGGTTGGGGTTGAGTCGCCGCTGGTGCTCCACAGACGGCTTGTGATCATCCTCAAGAAGAATCCGGTGTGAGCAGATAGCTGGGTTGATCCCTTTCAAGTCCTTGATCGAGTACCCAATCGCGCCCTTGTGAAATCTCAGCTTCTCAAGCAGTTTGGCGGTTTGATCGGGGTTCAGATTCGCATTGACGATCACAGGACAAGACTTTTCTGGATCGAGGAACTCGTATCGGAGATTGGTTGGAAGAGGTTTGAGTTCGGGAATCGGACGCTCAGGCTGATCATTGACACGAGTCGCATCTGGGCGATCTGACTCGTGTGCTGTCGAGACATCGGCCTTGGCAGGCTCCGCTCCACTCCTCGTCTCAGAGTGTGATGTACGATCCTCCAGATCCTCAGGAATCGCATCCGCTGCACAAATCGACTCGCTCGCCTCGCTTGGCAACTTGGAGAGGAATTCAGCGTCTTGGCGCAGCGAGTTGTTGACTTGTTCAAGAAGGTAGTCTTGGACCAGATCGGCCAAGTACTCCTCTGTCCTGTCAACCCGGAAGCACGTCTCGGATCGTGACGGATATCTCATGGCGCGGTCGATTTGGAACTTCACCTTCTCTCCTCCAAAGTTCAAAGTCAGGATGCCTTGCTTCACGTCAATTATCGCGCCAGCTGTACTCAGAAAAGGTCACCCCAAGATGATTGGGACTTCCTTATCTTCTTCCATCTCCATGACGACGAAATCGACGGGCACGAAGAACTTCCCGACTCGAACTGGCAGATCCTCCACCACACCAAGTGGAAGTCGGACTGAAGAATCCGCCAACTGCAATGTCATCCTTGTGGGCTTGAGCTCCCCCACTCCTATGCGATCATAGATGGTGCGTGGCATGAGACTCACACTCGCTCCTAGATCACACAGGGCTTTCTTGATTGTCGCCTTCCCAATAGTGCATGGAATGGAAAACTTTCCAGGATCGTCCAATTTGGGGGGTAGCTCGCTTTTCAAAATTGCGCTGCATTGTTCCGTCAGCTTGACTGTCGCGTGCCCCTCTAAGCTTCTCTTGTTGGAAAGGATGTCCTTCAGAAACTTGGCATAGGTGGGCATTTGGGTCAAAGCGTCGGTGAAAGGGATGGTGATCTGCAGCTGCTTGATGACGTTTGCGAAGTTGGCAAATTGCTCGTTCAGTCTCGTCTCAGCTAATCTCTGGGGGAATGGAACAGGTGGCCGGTATGGAGGTGGTTTCTCGGCACCTTTCTTCTTTTGACTACCTGACGCTTCGGATGGAGGTTGTGCAGGTCTTGCCGAGCTAGTGCAGTCTGCACTCACTTGAGGTTGGATGACCTCAGCTCGTTCTGGATTAACCTCCTTCAGTGGAATTGACACAGGGGTCGGGGTCGCGTCAGGTGTCGCATCGAGAATCGGATCAACTGTGCCCTCACTTGGCATCGGTGGCTCGTCGTATTGGGTCCCGCTTCTCAGAGTGATCGCCTTAGCCTCTTCTCTTGGATTTGGTTCGGGTTGAGACGGAAGCTTCCCGGGTTGAGAGTGGCTTGAGGTGACAATCTGGCTCAGCTGCTCCAGCAACTTGCTTTGGGCAGCCATTTGAGTGGTCATGCTCTGCATCTGCTCCCACATCATCTGATTCATCTTGCCCTGCTCGTGAGTGAAGTTGTTCACTTCGGCAGGCGCAATTGACTTTGAGGGGTCAGAGGGAGCTGCTCGGTTGCCGTGATTGGGAAAGGAAGCGTTCTGGTAGAAGCTCCTGTTGCCATTGTTGCTGTTGCTGCTCGAAGCTTGGGTTCTCCAATCGTTGTTGCTTTGAGGGGGGTAGTTTCCATTGTTGTTCGTCCGATTGTTCCAGTTGTTGTTGTTGTTGTATTGCGGCCTTTGGAAGCTGTTGTTGTGGAAGGGGGGTCTGAACGAAGAGTTGTTGAAAGGCGCAGGGTTGTTCTGGTTCGGCCTCCAGTGCTGCTGCTCAACCGGATCCTTGGAGTAGGATCGGCTGAAGGGAGGTCGTGGGAAGAAGGAAGGCTCGTTGTTGAGAGAGTTGACTTGCTCACTTTCCTCGTCTTGTTGCACCAGCGGGCATTGCTCGTATGCGTGCCTCTCGTCTCCGCATATGACGCAGACTTGGGGTTGCTGTTCGACTGCCTTGACACTGAGCTTGTCTATCGCCCGCTGCATGGCGTCCATCTTGGCGGTGAGAGCCGTGATGTGATCGAGCTCGTACTTGCCACCTCCTTGGCTACCTCCTTGGCCTCCTCGCTGGCGCGACGTGTCGCGGCCGGACCACTGCTGGTTCTGCGCCATGCTGTCGATCAAGTTCATAGCCTCTAAAGGCTCCATTGACATCAGCGCGCCTCCCGCAACAGCGTCCACGTAAGCACGTGTGCTCTCGCTCAGGCCGTCGTAAAACGTTTGAATTAAAAGCCAGTCGGGTATACCGTGGTGTGGACAAGAGTACTGCAATTCTCTAAACCTTTCCCAAGCCTCATTCAGGGGTTCATCAAAAATTTGCCTAAAGCTGGTCAGGTCATGTCTTACCTTGGCTGTCCTCTTGTGAGGGAAAAATCTGGTCAGAAACAATTTGGACAAGTCCCTCCAAGTTCTAACAGAGTCCCTAGGCAAAGATCCTAACCATTTCTTGGCCTTATCCCTAAGAGTGAAAGGAAATAGAGCAAGCTTGGTGTAATCAGCATTCTCACCGTTGGTTTTGATGGTCGTGATGCACTCGAGGAAGGTCTGGAGGTGAGCGTGCGGGTCCTCGTGGTCGAGTCCGTGGAAGGTGTTCTGCTGCACCATGTTGACAACCCCCGGATTGAAGTTCGGTTGCTGTCCTGGAATGTGTGGCAGCCGGATTGCACCTCGCACGTCTCCAGCTCTCGGCACGTTGAACTCTCGCAGCGTTCGAGGCATGAAAACATCCTCATCATCGTCTGTCAGTCGGCCTTCTTCTTCTCGCCTTTCTCTTTCCCTGGCCTCTGCCTCCATTCTGAATCGAGCTTCGTCCTCTGCCCCAGCCATCTCTTCAGGTTCAGGTGCTTTGGTACGGGTCGGACCAGATTGGTGCGGCCTGGCCGTGCCTGAATCGGTACGGGTCGGACTAGATTGGTGCGGCCTGGCCGTACCAGAGGGTGGCTGAGCAGTCTCGGCTGAGTCTGGAGGAGTTTGATCGAACAGTGGGCCCTTGCTTCTCAGATTGTACTTCAACCTGTATTTTCCTGCAGGGGGAGTTCAAAAGCCAGTTTTTAGTGATTTTGAATAAGAAAAAGCAAGAAAGATACAAGATAAAATCTAGATTAACTAAGCAAAGTAAAATCTAACTAGGCAATTGGTTACCGTCCCCGGCAACGGCGCCAAAAACTTGTTCGCGCAGAAGCGCAACGCAAGTTTCGGTACGCTTGAGGGCGTACCTTTTAAAACCGCGTTTACACTCCACGAGTAAGGGATGCAAGTGCACAACCCCTATCGTGTAGTATATTCGGGTATCGATCCACAGGAACGGTTAATTGCGAGGTTAGATTCTATCAAACTCAATCAAAAACTAGAAGTGAAAAAGGTTTGGTTTGGTGTTTAATTTCCTAAAGGGTCAGATCAAACAATTCAAGAAGATGTAATAAAATGCTAGAAGAAATGTAAATTGTGTTTTGATTATGGATAAAAGGCGTTTCCAGGGTTTCAGACTTCATCTCTGATCTGCCTCTAGTGGTACGGCCCGTACCAATTTGGTACGGCTAGGCCGTACTTCACTTGGTAAGGCAAGGCCGTACCACCCTGGTAAGACCCGTACTGGCTTCCCAGAACAGAACCTACCAGTTCGAGTGAATGCATTTCCTTGCTGGTACCTTGTGCTAAACTCTTTAGAAAGGTTCAATTGACCATACCTAAGGTTCCTAACCCTCAACCATCGTTTGTTGGATCAAGATCTAGGTTGGAATGCAATTGATTGCCTTTTAGGGATTTCTACACCTCAACTCTCGTGTGTTGGTACAGATCTACCCTAGCTGGTTGATTGGAGGTCTAAGGCACCCTCTAATCTGTCGATTAGAGGAGAATTCAACCTCTCGGCTTCAATTCGAACTATTCTACCCTAAGCATTTGATTTGGATGAGAGATTGAGATGATCACATGACCTTGATAGGTTCGATCTAAACCTAAAGGGACATCATACAACAATCACAGCAAGCAAAGCAAAAGATAGCAAATAAGATCACAATCAATCAAACTAAAGAGTTCATACGAAGTACAAGTCAAAGAAAGTCAAAACAAATCAAGAATCAATCTCTAACCCTAGAAACTAAAAGAACTACTCACAGCACATGATAATATCTAAAAATACAATAAAAGGGAGAGAGATAGCCATGGATCGAAGGGATCGAGAGGAGGAAGCTAGATCCGTCGAGTTTCGCCTCTTCCTCTTCCTTCCTTCTTGCTCTCAGCTCCTTAGCTCTCTTTCTCTCTCTTACTGTGCTCTCAAATGGATCTGGAATGGAATTGATATCGAAATTGGAGAGTTCCCCGCCTTAAATAGCCCCTGCCCAAATTTGAATCTGTCAGGACGCCTTCATGTACGGCCCGTACCAATTTGGTACGGCCTGGCCGTACCAGGCGTGAAGAGCTGAAAATGGCTAAGTAAGGTCCGACCCGTACCAAGCCTGGTAAGGGCCGTACCTCATCATGTGAATCGCCATTTCTTCGTGTGTTTTGCTCCAAACCTGCAGAAAACAAACAAACACTCAGCAGTACCAAATTCTAAAGATATAACAATGAGATGCACATGATTCTGGTGAATTATGGCACGAATCTGGTACTAAAACAGGCCTAAAATAGACTAAATATGCGAGGTATCACTTGATTTAGAAATTAAGGATATAAGGGATGTTAAACTAATAGCCTATAACAACACTTAACATTGCTTTTCGTTTTCAAACATTTCAAGAATATTGACTTTGAAAAATATTGTCAAGATTGTTAATTTTTTTTTGTAAACATAGTTTATATAAAAAAAATTTGTTTGAAACCATAAAACTGAATCTTAATACTTGTCAAAATAAAAAAAATTAATCACAATTTTTTTTTTTACAGTTTTAGACCCATCTATAATTTAAAAAAGAGTAAAGATGTTGTCCCCCGCACTCCAGTCCCCTAAACGTCCCCCCATTCTAACTAACTTTGTCAATCATTAAACCACCTTGAAAAACGTGTAAAACATGTAAAAGATGAGTCCAGTTTTTTCTTTAAATACTTGATATTTTAGGTATGAATACTTGATGAATTATATATGAATATTTGATATCTTAGGTATGAATACTTTCCATTTTGTATGAATATTTTCCATATTTGAATATTTGATACCTTGAAAAACGTGTAAAAGATGAGTCCAGTTTTTTCTTTAAATACTTGATATCTTAGATATGAATACCTGATGAATTATATATGAATATTCGATATCTTAGGTATGAATACTTTTCATTTTGTATGAATACTTTCCATATATGAATATTTGATATCTTGAAAAACGTGTAAAAGTATGTTATCATGGATCTCATTTGAAAGAGAAAATTGTGTAGAACACGTTCGCGGTTTTAGATTTGCAAAATTCCTCATAGATCGTCAGAAATATTGGTTAGATTGAACGGAGAAAAAAAAAACCACCTTGAAAAACGTGTAAAAGATAAGTAGTGATGTGTCCAGTTTTTTTTTATGAATACTTGATATCTTAGGTATGAATACTTGATGAATTATATATGAATATTTGATATCTTAGGTATGAATACTTTCCATTTTGTATGTGAATTAATTTAATTAATGAATGTAGCATTGGTGGTGTGATCCACGTGACTTTTTGGTTGTGGTCCCCAATCCAGTCTGACAGTACTGGCCCCGAAAAGTAATGGTCCCCAGTTGAATAGATGTTTGACAAATTTTAGTGATGAATACTTCATTCATTAGGTATGCATACTTTCAATTTTATTTCCTTTTGTCTGACAGTTGAATAGATGTCTGACAGTTGTACTTTGACTGTTAGTTAGCGGGGGGACGTTTAGGGAACTGAATGGGGGGGACTGTTAGTCGATCCCTTTAAAAAAACATTTTTTTAATTAGTAACCATTTTATTAATCATCACAGTTCCAAATATGTCTCTTTCTGTCATTATTAATGAATCTGTTTTGAAGAAATATAAGGATCTAGTACTGATTTGTATATTGACATAATTAATGAATCTTGTCCCATAACTGCATACTTTATTTTGTTTGTTTTTTTGGTGCTAATTAATAAAGGTGCATTGGTGCATGTGTTGAGTTCGCTAATGTGGAAATTAAGAAATCTATTTAGGAGGCTCCTGTCATTAATTAGTCATTATTAAATCACAACTATCTGATTAAATTAATATGAACCGTTCCACAATTTTTTATGTTATTGAAGCATCACTTTTATTCTAACAAATCTGGGGCTTAATACTATAAATCTAAGGTTTCAATTGCATATTTTGGTGTGTCATTCCTCCGAATTTTTTATTAATAGGAAATAATATTTTTTTTTAGAAAATCAGGTCATTAATTGAATATTTTTTTGAGACAAAACGACATAAATTAGGAGTCTAGACACTATAGGTGGAGGCTCAGGTTGGGTCCGATGCTCATCGGACTCAAATTTGGGTCTGATGGGTTTCGGGACCATCCAATCTGGTTTAAGGTTCGTGAGCATGAATTTTAAAGAAGAAGCGAAATTGCGGGCGAGAATTTTAAAGTAGATCGGACGGTCATCAAACTCATCAAATCCAAATTGACCTCGCGCACAAGACTCGCTTAACATTAAAAAAAAAATTAGACGTGGGCTGTTGAAAATTGTAGGCTCTCAACCATGGTTTCAAAAATCATAATCGTAAGCGAAATTGGCAAATTGATCAATGAATCGGAATCGGATAAATCAATGAGAATCAGCTGAATTAGATCAGAAGGTTTTTATAACAAAATTTGTTTTGTATTAAAAAATAGGAATTTTTTTAACAAAATTAATTTGTTGAATAACATTAAATAATTATGTAAAACACTAACTTTTTGTAGAATATTTGTTTAGAAATTAGCGCAATAGAAATTTCTTTAATTAAATGAATGTAAAGAAAAATTAAACTTTTAATTGAAACGACAAAAAAAGTTAAACTAGAACTTAATATATATATTATAAAAGGTCAAAAAAATAGTGAACCTCTAGAAATTTCTTTCATTTTTAGGTCTTTTATGGCAGTCTTTCAAATATCATAAAAAATAGTAAGAAAATTTCAAAAATATAAAAATTAGTAAGTTCAATATATAACTAATTTATTGAGCTTTTCGAATATGAAATTTGTATGATATTTTGGCCGAAGTGGTACCGAAATACAATATTCTAAAAACTATTTTTTAAAATTCAGAATATAGCAGTTCCTCCCTCTGACTATAGTTTATAAAATCCAGCCCAACAACAACCCAATAATAAAAAAAAAAGACTCATATAAAATCCGGATATTCTTTGCTTTGCTGCTTTTGTCATGGGTAAAGTTCTTATGTAAATTTTTTTTATTTTTAACGGACTCATATATAACATATTTGATATTTGGGTTCTGGTCAAATTTTATCCTAGAAAACATGAGCTAATTAGGAATGGCAACGAGCTGACTCGGTCCGAGCTAGACTCTAGCTCAGCTTGTTAATTTTGGACCGAGCTACAGCCGAGTGAGCCGGACCTAGGGTATCTGAGCTAAAATCTCAGCTTGAAATTGTGACAAGTCAGTCCGAGCTAGCTCACGAGCTGACAAACTGGCTCACTGGGTCTGACTAGATATTGTTTTAAGAAGAAAATAAATTTTACAAACTTTTTGAATCAAGCTGGATCGAGCTAGACAGTATAAAATGCACACAAATTCATATAAATTCACAAATTGATGCCTAGCCAAGCTAGGCCCCAGCTTAAAGTCGTTAATTTTGGACCGAACTAGTGACAAGCTGGCTCGTTAATAGCTCGGTCCAGCGAGCGAGTCAAATGCGAGTCACGATCGAACCACAAGCACGAGCTTTTTTGCCACCCCTATAGCTAATTAATCCTGGTGCAAAAAGCTTCTAGATAGGTTGAACATCTGGCGAAGGAAACCATAATTTAAGAAAATATTTTTTCGAAATTAACATAATTACTTTTTTATTTACAAAAACTATGCCATTTCGGTCCGTTATTTTTTTTGGGACCGGACCGAAATGTCATTTCGGTCCGGTTCTCTTTTGGATTTTCTGTGGCGGCTCATATGAAAACTTGTGAAACCAGTACCACAGAAATTCAAAAAGGAGATCGACCGAAATGTCATTTCGGTCTGGTCCCAAAAAAAAATAACGGACCGAAATGACATTTCGGTTCTTAAGATTTTTGTAAAAAAAAAAAGTAATCATGTTGGTTTCGTAAAAAAAAAAAATTAATTATGGTTTATAAAAAAAATTGTGGTGAAGGAGAGCGTTGGAGTTTATGGTGTTTGGCCGTTTGGGCGGTGGCGTCCAGAAATTATTTCTTAATTCTTTAGGTGCGAGCAGACGCACGTCATAGACTCATAGTTCATGACGTTTTGCTTATAATTAAACTTTTTTAATTTTAAATATTAATTTAATTTAATTTTTAGTTTTTTTTATTAATAAAAAAGTCAGCACGTTATATTACATATTATTTGGAACACATATATAAATTCTATTCTAATCTGATGTGGCAGTTGCTATTAGAGTTATCTGCATCTCTGAAAATTACATATTATTACGTTATCTGCATCTCTGAAACTATTAGAGTTTCTAATCTGATGTGGCAGTTGCTAAACTAGTTTCAGAGATGTAGTTGAATTTCTTATTTAGCAATTTTGCAATAATTTCTTATCAAGAAATCTTTTATAAACTTTGACGTGGCAAAACGATTGGCATGTATTCGCTAAAATTAGTTTAATTTACTGCTGATGTAGCTTATCAATTTTAATTTACTGATGATGTGGCTAATTAGAAACTCTAAAATTTAGTTTCAGGAATGTTAACATTTATAAACTCCAGAGTCTATAATTTTTTAAAAACAGTTAACAGTTATTTAGAAACTCTAAGAGTTTCAGAAATGCAGATGTTCTTATGTCACGTTTACGTAAAACTTGCGTGTATATTCGGGGTTGATTTATTCGGTCTTAATAGTACTACTAATTGTCCCTTCATCTCTCTTTGTAATAACTCAGTTCAATTATCAAAGATTTCATCATATCTTGCCGAATGAATGATTTGTGGCCAAAATCTCACCTTTAAAAGTACTTGGACTTGAGTTGTCCCACCTCAGACAAATTAAACACTGTTCATTAATCCACACACTGACATTTCAATGTTCTTTTCATTAGTGAGAACTTTTTTTTTTTTTTTTTTTACGTTGAATTTACCTTCAGTGTCACCTCAGAGTTCATCTCTGCGCACATTTGACTATTATACTTTCTCGCTTATAATTTCATTTTTAAAGTTCAAATAGTTGATTTGAACCTTTCATCGTGATCTTCATATTATAATGTGCTTGGAAACCAAATTTTACATTTTTTGAAATTTTCTTACTATTTTATTAGAATTTTTGAAAATCACAGTTTTTCATTAAATAAAATAATAATAAAAAATTCAGAAGAACAATGATTTTCAAAAATTCTAAAAAAATAGTAAGAAAATTTCAAAAAATGTAAAATTTGGTCTCCAAACACATTTAAATATAAAGATTATGTTGAGAAGTTCGAATTGACTATTTGAACTTTGAAAATAAAGACATGAGCGAGAAATAAGACATCCTCTTTACTCCTCAAAACATCGTACTTTGATAGATAGATAGGCTATTATGCTTTAAGAAGTAAAGAGAGTGTTTTACTTCCCACTCATATCTCCAATTTCAAAATTCAAATAGTCAATCCGAACTTCTTAGCATGAAGGAGACCAAATTTTACATTTTTTGAAATTTTTTTACTTTTTTAGAATTTTTGAAAATCATTGTTTTTCTGAAATTTTTATTATTTTATTATTTAATGAAAAGCCGTGATTATCAAAAATTCTAAAAAATAATAAATTTTTTCCAAAAAATGTAAAATTTAGTCTCCAAGTACGTATCAATATGAAGATCATGTTGAGAAGTTCGAATTGACAGTTTAAACTATGAAAGTGGTATGACCAAAGTCTTGGTACTATCAATTCGTTTTTGTGATTTTTAAAGTTCAAATAGTCGATATGAAGTGCTCGACATGTTTTTCATATTAAAATGTGCTTGGAGACCAAATTTTATATTTTTTTGGAAATTTTTTACTATTTTTTATGAATTTTTAAAATTCTCTGTTTTTCAGATTTTATTTTTATTTTTTATTATGAAAAACAGTGATTTTCAAAAATCTATTTTTAATAGTAAAAAAATTCCAAAAAATATAAAATTTGGTCTCCAAGTAAATTTTAATATGAAGAACATGTTGAACACTTCATATTGACTATTTGAACTTTGAAAATCACAAAAACCAATTGATAATACTAAGATCTTGGTCATACCACTTTGATCTTAGCCAACTTATATATATATATAGAGAGAGAGAGTAAAGCTAGGGTGTGATGTGCTCACCAAGAGGGGTTGGTGAGTACACCTCCAAAAGTCTATCGGATTGGCTTCAAATGACAAATCAAAACCGTTGAAATCCATCTACTTCATGAGTGATGCATGCACATGCAAATTTTTGAAAGTTTTGAATTCATTTAGTACAAGATTAAGCGGTCAAAAAAATGATGAAAAATGAATACATAAAACAACTTATAAAATAACTTAATAAAGGTTCATTTTTTTTACCACTTGACCTTGTACTAAATGAATTCGAAATTTTTTCAAAATTTGCCTGTACATGCATCATTCATGAAGTAGATAGATTTCAACGGTTTGAATTTATCGTTTGAAACCAATCCGATAGACTTTTGGAGATATGCTCACCAACCCCTCTTGGTGAGCACATCACACCCTAGCTTTGCTCATATATATATAGAGTCCGACTAATGTCATGACGTTATAATTTCATACTAAGTTATAACGAGTCAGTTTTTGTGATTTTAAAGTCCAAATATTTTTGTATTATTGCTTTGCTGAATTTTTTATTATTTTTGTATTTAATGAAAAGTTGTGATTTTAAACAAATCTAAAAATATAGTAAAAATATTCCAAAAAATATAAAATTTGATCTCCATGCATATTTTAATATGGAGAACATGTTGGAAGGTTCAAATCAACTATTTGAACTTTCCAAATGAAGATATGAGTGGAAAATAAAATACCTCTTTAATTTCTCAAGCAAGTTAGCCCATCTATATATATATATATATATATATATATATATATATATTACATGTAAACATTCTACTCATTGTTTTTATATTAAATAGTTATTTTTAAACAAATATTGTACTTGTAAATACTTACCAACTTTCTTTTAACATTTCTTCATTCCGTTTAACCCTTTTATATTTGCAATTCTCAGGATGTGTCGGATACAGACAAGGAAGAAAGCATACAGAAAAAAGGTGCTAAGCATTTTCAATAATAAATTTTGTTTTTTGTATCATTTAAAATTTTCAATTTTAAAAAAATTATAATAGTAGTCTCCTCATTAAAATAAAATTACATGATATATATTTTTTTAATAAAAAAGATGAAGGTCTAATCTACCATTTTATTTAATGTTCATATATAAAAGATTACATCTAAATTTCAATTCATAACCTCTCACACGGAATAGTGTTACTTTGAGCGCAAAGTAGGTGTGATGGACTTTGAACTTACTTTTGAGTCTGATGGGCACTAGAGCCGTCCGATTTGATTTAAATAAAGCGCATCGGACGGCTCCGGTGTCCATCGACCCCAAAATAGATCCAAAATCCATCACAACACTTTTCTCGTTATCTTTTGCTCTTAGATTAAATATTGATACTTAAAATTACATAAATTTAAAGTGCATCGAACGGCTCTGGTGTCCATCGAACCTGAAATAAATCCAAAATCTATCAAACCTACGCTTTTCTCGTTATCTTTTGCTCCTAAATTAGATATTAATTCTTAAAATTAGATAATATTTATTCATCCAATTCTCAATCTCAATTTTTTTTTATTCCGCTCAGATATAAACTTTGTAAAGTGACGTTCTGCCTGGCACTGTAGCTACTAGCTAGCTCGTATCATTACATTTCACAAAATTTATAGTTTGTTCTTCATATATATTAATTAGATTTGATTCTACTTGGAGTGACCTTCTATTGATGAATAGTTTAATTCCATAGTCGGCTATATGTTTAAAACAAAACCACATGTTCATATGTTCCCCATCAAAACTTTGATTCCTTGATCCTTGTTTTAATTTCTTTCTTGAAGTCTTAATAGAGTGGGGCTAGCGAAGGATCTAGAATTCTAGATACTGTGCCAAACTGGATTTTGCATCTTTAATCCTTTCTCAAAGCACTTTTTTTTTTTTTCTTATTTGACCTTGTAAATTAGTCTTCCTAATTACTTTTTGTTAGTGTAATTTGGGACCCACCAAGACAGGACCATTGCAATTTGGTCTTTTATAATTGTCCTCTGTTGGTACTATTTCGGTTATTTGGTGCCTGGACCACCCAAATCACATATATTATAATTGTAAAAACATTTTAAAATGATAAATAATGAACTATCTTAATTTGTTTTTTTCTTGGTTAAGAAATTCTCTTTCCCAACCCCGACCAGTAACTGTTCTCTGATGGTGAACTTTGACTCAGCTATACTTACCAGCATCATCTGCTTTCAAAATTATGTGCATCTAATTAAAAAGCAAATATAGGTGCATCTTATCTTGGAGTTGTTATGTTGTTAGTTAGTCATATTTATTAACTTGATTTCTATTGATAGGCACTGTTTGTCTACTTACCCAATCGGGTTCTGACACATGTATTTCACAAGAAAAGGAAGTTCCTTGTTTTGACAAAGAAAGGACTACACAAGTTTCTGATTCGACATTTCTTTAAGATGCTTTGCTATCAAGAATTTATCATACCGGTACCATACCAAATTAATTGATCAACTTGTAACATCAAAAAGTTAAAAGGTGTATAAGATATGATTTACAATTACCTGTTTATAATTGGTAGAGGTTAGGATAGTGCACAAGTAGATGCTGGATTGAGACCTGACCGGTATGGTATTATATGATATTGCATTCTAATGTGGAATGTGGACATAATTAATTTTTTTAGAATGTCTATTCAAAGGCATATTTTATTTCTTTAAGTTGGAGAAAGTCTATTCATAGGGAACCTTCATTTCATCAACTTGTGTGTCTTTTTTCCCTTTTTTTCCTTTTGGGAAGGTACCATTCTTTCCTCAAAACCACAGGTTTTTCTTTCTCCCTTTCTAGCTATAAGATTGGACTAGCCCATTTAATAGAAGTACTTTCCTTCAGCCATAACTGTTCTAAGCAAAGCAGCAGTGATAGCCCATGAAACAACATAAAGCAAAGCTCTCTGAGGTAGGTCCAGAACCAATATCTTTTTTCTTTTCTTTTTTATAAATAAAGAGTCAATTAGTTTACACAGTTCCTATTAATTATATGTATGTTGACATGGATGATAGCTTGTTCATTACTTATTTTCTGTTCTTTCTATTCTTTTTGAACTAAGAAGCCCTTTTGGCCATCCATTGTTATGAAGAAATGGTTGAACATCAGACCAAAGTTGCATGCTTTCAGTGAAGATGAGATTGAAACCGACACTGATAGTGATGATGGTATTGCCAAAATCATTCAAGTTCTTTATTTCTTATGTTTTCAATATGTATTCTAGCTAGAAAGTAACATCGTTTTCATTTTTTTTTCCTCTAAGATGCATGTGATAGGACAGAGCATCCCTTCTTTGATTTAGTCCAGAGAAGTGGTATTTCTTTCTTCTTCTTTTTCTTTTTATTTGATCAACTCTTTGTACTTTGTTTTAATTTTGGAGTTTATATGTGTTTTGAGTTGAATACAATGCAGTTAAAAC
Organism: Carex myosuroides; assembly: GCA_028015225.1. NCBI lineage: Eukaryota > Viridiplantae > Streptophyta > Magnoliopsida > Poales > Cyperaceae > Carex > Carex myosuroides. Next base: position 2,222,929 of record CM051476.1, read on the forward strand.
TTTATTTTTCTAGGATTTAATTGACCAATCTCAATTTATATATTCCTTGTCTTTATTCAATGTCAAATTTCTCTTAGGTATTGAACCAAAACCTTCTTCGGCAAGGCTCCGGAGAGGAAAATCAGAAACTTTGCGAGTTAGTTATATAACTAAAAAGGATGTCAGGTTTGTCTCCTTAAAAAAGATCTTGAATGAATTTTATTAGTCTTTAAAAAAATAAGACTCTTTTGACTGCTGTCTGGCTTCTTCGAGTTTGTTCTGGCACAGTACCTAAATTTTTGGTATGCTATAAAATTTCCATTTTTGGAATTCCTTCATTCCATATTTTTTTTTTCCAAAAATAAGTAGTATTTTTTTATGGTTTCATGGTCAAATTACCAGTAAGACTTGGCCACTACATTAAGAGAAAGGGAAAAATGTATAATAAGTTTGCAGAGTAGGCTATAGACTATTCTGCATTACATATTTGCAATAATGAATTTTGTAATTCTATCTTTCTTTAATTAGGTTGATGATTGGAACATATAACGTCGCGGGTAAAAGCCCATTAAGCGAAATTGACCTTAGTGAATGGCTTTGCATGGAAGAACCAGCAGACATGTACGTTCTGGGGTGAGTAAATGCTTTGCTCTTGACAAAAGAAAAAAAAAACAAAGAAAAATCCTTTGCCTCTCCTATGTCACTAATTGTGTAATCAATTAACCTTTGATCAAAGAAAACAAGGCATAATTGACCTTAAACATCAAGTTCAAATGACAAAAGAAACAGGAACAAAACCTACTGGAACTGGTACATAACCTAGGTGTCACCTTACTTTGTTGGTTACAGGTGTATATAGGCACAGACTTCTATTGATATTTTGTTACTCTTGCTTGTAATTATATATCTCCGGATTAGCACATTTAGTGCTTTCTAAGGTACTTATATTTACTTATCTAGTCTGCCCCAATTATTAAAAATATTGTAACTGCATGCAGCTTCCAAGAAGTCGTCCCTTTAAACGCCTCAAATGTGCTAGGGGCAGAGGATAGAAGGCCAATTCCCAAATGGGAATCTCTTATTCGTTCAACACTCAACAAATCTCACCAACTAAGATCGATTTACAAGAGTTATAGCGCCCCTACTTCCCCGCCTCTTTCCCCTTCACCCTCTAACAACATAGAAACAAGTACAAAAAGTGAGCACAAATGGTACTTAAATGACTTGTTAGACTGGCCTGAGTACTCACTTGAAAAACCAGTACAACCCAAGGTGACTGGTACCAAACTGAGACGAGTCTCAACAAGTATTAATTTATCACTAAAGGGTGGACTGAAAAGGGTGTACCATAGCTCGGGAAACCTCGGCATGTTATGGTCTGAGCAAGAGGAAAAAATAGACATGCTTAATTCTATTGATGATCTTTCTGACAAGGTGTCAGATGAGGGGGTGAATGCGGTGGAAAAAAGTGAAAAAGGAGGCATCGAAAGAGTGATGAAAAAATCGTGTAGCAAATTTGTGAGGATTGTCAGTAAGCAGATGGTGGGGATATATATTTCGGTTTGGGTTTGTCGAAGGCTGAGGCGGCATGTGAATAATCTGGAGGTGGTGCCGGTCGGAGTAGGACTTATGGGATATATGGGCAACAAGGTAACATATTATTTTCCCAAATATCCTTAATTTGGGCCCTTAAAAATGAAATTCTGTCAATATTCCCCCATAAATTGTTGGTCATGTACCAGTTGCGGCATTATTAAGCAAGAAAAATCATCCCTGCAAAAGGTTGTTTCCTATTTTGTTCAAGATATGCCAATAATTAATACATCCCTTTGTTGCTCTGCATTGGAAGACTAGAACTATCATGTATATATAGTTTACAATTCCATGACAGGAATTCCCCATTTCTTACTTCATGACCAGTACAAAATGTTCATTAAGAGTATCAATATTGATTTCATTCAACCTTATACCTGGAGCAGGGCTCAGTATCCATCAGCATGTCTTTGTTCCAGACCCGATTATGTTTTGTTTGCTCTCACCTCACTTCAGGCCATAAGGATGGGTCCCAGCAAAGAAGAAACTCTGATGTGTACGAGATTTTACAACGTACCCATTTCTCTTCTTTACTAGATCTAGAGGAACCTCAATTGATCCCTTCCCATGAGTAAGTCATCTCTATTATTTTAAACAATGCCGATCATTGATTCTTTTTATTTTATCAAATGCAGAAAATAAATGCTTTATTCATTATATGTCAATGACGATGGTGAGATCACAATGCAGTTCCAGTATCCACAGTAATAATGAATCAATGACACAATATTAATAATAATTATTCAAAATATATTACCATGCAACTTTGGGTGTTAAATGTAATATCTGTGGTTCACTTTGAACAGTCGTATTTTTTGGTTTGGAGATTTGAATTATCGGTTAGAGATACCAGATTCCCTCGTTAGAGATCATATTTCAACGAGAAAGTGGGATCAGCTCTTGGAATTTGATCAGGTAATTCCATACTATGAATCCATCTGATCACTTCTAATTATTTGTGAATATGTCAATTAAGAATGATTTGTTAAATACTACTGATGAAAGCTAAGGAAAGAACTGACGAGCGGAAACACATTTGATGGATGGAATGAAGGGAAAATTGATTTCCCACCTACATACAAGTTCGAACCCAACTCCGATACCTATGTCGGCGAAGTGCCCAGGGAAGGCGGAAAAAGGAGGACCCCTGCATGGTACACTCTGTTTCTCTGCTTTTAAAAAAAAAATGTACCGCTTTGCATTGTATGATACCAGTATAATACCACACTAGTATTGCTATCTGTGCTGGTTTTGATACTTCTCAAGTTTTTCATCACTGTATCTATTTGTTATCCTTTTCATTTTTGGGAGCTAATATTTAGTCATTATGTTGAATTAATTCAGGTGTGACAGGATACTTTGGTTAGGGAAGGGAATTAGGCAGCTTTCTTATTGGAGCTCTGATTTGAAGCTCTCAGATCATAGACCCGTTAGTGCTCTTTTTTCAGTTGAGGTGGAGGTGCTTGATCAGAGGAAACTTGAAAGAGTTTTGAATTTCACAAGCGCAGGGTTCTCCCCTTGAAATTAAATCAATTTATAAGAATGTGAGATGTGAAATGGATTCTTGTATAATAGGACAATTTTTTGCCAAGGGTTATAAATTATATGGGGTTGTCTATAGTACAGTAAAGTTATATTAGCTGTAGTACAGCAAAATCAAACTAAATCACAATCGTTAATTATATAAACTATTTAACTCTCGTAATCCTATCCGGCGTTAAATTAAACGGAAATGTTTTTTCGGAAGGGTAATATAGTCTCTCTTTCTTACCCTCCGTCTACGTCTCCTGCTCCTCTCCTCCGCTTCTCTCTCGTCCAGACGCGATTTCCTCCGTAAACCCAAACCCAAACCCTTTCTCTGCATCTCTGCCTCTCTGCTTCGCTCACGCGCCGCCCCTCTCCGCACCCCGCCTTGGCCGTCTCCGCCTCTCCTCTCTACCCGCGCGCGTGAGAAGCTCTCTGCCCAGTCGCTTTCAGACTCACCTCTTTCAGACCCTCTCGCAGTGACGAAGACAGGCGTCTCCCCTCACCCTCTCCGTCTTTCTCTCAAATGCCACCGAAAACGCTCCTCTGGTACCGCTCCCGAGCTGAGCCTCAACTGGACTCTGATGGTTATAGAGACAATCAGGTGTGGCGCCTGCGGATATGGACTCCCTCTCTCTCTCTCTCCGTCCAATGGCAGCCGAGCGGAAGACCAAGTACGATCGCCAACTCAGGTAATTCCTCTTGCGGCTTAGCTTGCCTGATTTGAATAGCTGTACCAGTTAAAAGAACGGTCTGAATTTACTAATTCTAAAATATTCCCTTGTCCGGAATTGCAATCCCAAATTGCAAAGGTTCACAGAACGGACCCCCAATATTTTTTAGAATTGCAATCAGGACCTTAGTATGCATATCAAGATAGGCACATAGGACTTTAGGAACAAGGCTCAAGCAAGGGAAATAACTTTCATAGCTTGAGACATACATGCAAGGTTCTGTTTATTTTTATTTTTATTGTTGAACCCAAAATGGATTGTAGATGGAGGAAATCAATGCACCAAAACGTATTTTATACAAAAATTTTTGCCCAAGCTTGGAAGAGTACATTAAAGCAGTTCAATGTGTATCAAATGATGACCGCTAAGTATGTGTAGTTGTGTACCAGTATCAGGTTCTGGTATGGACCCTGGCACGTTGGAATCCCATATTACATGTAAGGGTACTTGTAATCAGATCCATGGCAGAGGATAATTACACTACCAGATCTATATACAACAAGCCAGATTAAGAGATCGAGCTTAGAGGAATTGTCAGAGAAGATTATAAGAAATAAGAAGGAAAGAATAGGAGGGTATATTGGTCCATTTTATTTCTAAAATAATTATAGGATAAATAAATCAAAGGGGATAGAAACATAAGGGGGACTTGGATTAGCATGAAAATATGCAAAAGTTGGTGATATTTGTTAACTCTTATGTTTTCAGGAGATCTTGTCAAATGCGATGGTTTGAGTTGACTATAAACATGCTATGAATTTCTTGTGGCCTGTCTGGCTATGTGTGTGCATAAGAGAGAGACAGACAGACAATGCTACCAAGGTTTTCAAAAAGAGAGGGAGAGAGATTAAGACAGCCAACACAGTCTTCCACTGCCAAGAAGACTATTTTTCTCGTTGGGAGAAACTCGCTCATCTATCTCTCATTTGGATTTGACTGCACAGTCATACCCCTTTTCCAATAATTCTATGCTCAACTTGCATGATTTTTCTTCCAGGAGACCCTCAAAGTAAGTCAAACCTGTTGTTTAAAAATTGGTTTACTCAACAGTTTAGTTACTCCATAAGTAAACTGACAGTGAGAGGTAGCTTTATTGTTCTACATTCTTATATACATCCTAGACCAACTTGGTTTGGGCTAACCAGATAAGTCCACTATGTCAGGATCTCAGGATATCAACCATCTGTCTGACAGTGAACCGTGACACCTGACAGTGATAGGTTTATGGACAGAGTCTATATCAGGTTTCTTGACCCTAGGCAGGTCAGGTTGAGAGGACCAACTTTTAATTTTCTTAAACTACTCGTGCAACAATTTGCAACCCCTATCTCTAATGTGGAGCATTCATCAACTGCCAGAGCAAACATATAATCATGCCATATACAGGAGCATTGTTGTGTACCTGGATCAATGAAATCTTGGGCATCTTTTTTAAATTGGGCTCGGTTTCTTCTTCAAAAGATTCTCTATCAGATGATTCGTCTTTTCTAAAGTACTCCTCAATTCATCTTCTGACGTGCGATACTTGTTACAAAATGATGACATTACATGATGTCCTTGTCTGATTTCTTAGCTAAACAGTAAACAGTGCTGATGAGGAGAGCAAAATGGAAGAGCACTAGGGAGTTTTGAAGCAGAAAAATAGCAGGGGGAGGTGTCGGCTAGAGTTGATTTAGAGGCACAATGATATTTAGAGGGTAACATGTTTGGTCTGTTGGTGGTGTTTTGTTTTAGAATTGGTCTGTGTATAAAGGATTAGAATTGTAAGAAACTTTATTATTTATGTAACAAATGTCTTTGCTTTTGTTTTTGTTCTTTTTAATTCCTGAAGAGCCTATTTAACTCTTTATTTAGGAGCCAATTTATGTGAAGAGCCTATTTAACTCTTTATTTAGGAGTCAATTTATGTAATAAAATTGTATAAGACCTAGATAAGAAGAAACTTTTACTTGTTATAAGTATGGCTATGATGTACATATTTCTCATACTGATTGTGCTCGTTGTGACAAGTTTTTAAACATGCAGTTAAATTTTTTTCTAACGTAACAATTGTGCATCAGAAATTTACATGAAGTAAATGGATATATCACGGAATAAATATATCAAATTTGTAAAATAATTATATGCTAATATTCTGTGATGGGCATTGTGGAGTTATTTCATATTTAGTTCATTATTGTTACTGTTGTTCTTGTTTGTTATTACCTTACTGCTAGCTAATGTTTTACATGTCAACTTTTCTCTTCTGGTTATGCGTTGTTTAAGTTTAGTTATTCCATATCCTTTTGTTAAGTTTATTGATATAGATTTAGAATGTTCAGAAAGAAAATAAGATAGATGATGACTGGATTAGTTACATCTAGACCTGAAGTTTTCTTTTATATTTTTCCAGACAAACCTGATCCGAACCATTGAATAATTAATGGTACTGATATATGCCTGAACTATACAACCAGATCATAATTTAGGGGAAGGGTTAAAATGGCTGAATTTACGTTGTAAGCACGTAGAAATCTCTAAAGAAAAGGGATGACTGCTTAATAGGATGGTAAATTATGTATGACACAAGAGAATGGATTTATGTGCCATAACAAAAAGAGAATTCACCTTAGAGATTATGTGCCATAACAAAAAAGAATCTTCAAAGAATGGATATTTGTCTGATGATGTGCCAAAAAGCATTATACCAATGAATGGTGAAGAAATTAAGTATCGTACTGACAAAGGCTCATAAAGAAGATTAACAATGAAAAAGGTAACTGTTCTATAAACAAATCGATTATGCACAAATTTAGCTAAGATCCTACTATATATAAAATAGAACGATCCAAGATAAACCGAAACAATAGAAGGATCCAAGATATGTGCACTGGTACGGTAACTACTCATAATGCCGTCATGCTAGCATGGACGTGGCTTGTGATCCTTTGCATTCATGGTGATGACCCATTGACCCGTAACATTTCGACTTTTACATTGACGGATTTAACTGAGATAAAAGAATTCTCTCCTAATATTATGTATGTGTGTCAGCAGTCAACTTGAACTATTTAAACTTAATTGAACGGTCTCAGTTGAATTACAACCTTCTCCACCGCAAAAATAACAAAATGGACTCGCTAACATAAATAAGTTAGCCAAGTCATAAGACAAACACACATTCTTCTAACAACAGTAAGTTCCTGGACATTGTTTTAAATAGGTTGCAACAGTTGAAAAATAGTTATTATCAAGACTATCAAAAGCAGTTGACAACAAAAAAACAAAAAAACAAAAAAATTACTGGTGCAATATCAAAAAAGGAGACTCCATGCTGAGAACTCTTAAACGTACTAAAGAACACTTGACCTCATCAAAAGCTGTTATATATTCTATAACCAAGTTTCAAACTTGTCAATTTATTGACATAAAAACTTGCATAATACAGCCCCAAAATAGCTAACTAGCTCGTAACATCCATGATAGCTGTAACTAGATCGCCATTAGCCACCTTGAGTGCCTTGACAGCTTTAGCCCTAGACACATCCGCCTAAGTCATGACGAGCTCAATGTCCTTTGGCTCGACACCAGTCTCATCAACTTCCTCATCATCCTCCTCAATTGTGGCAAGAGGCTCGGGCTGTGCAGAAATGTGGCTATGGTCACGTGCCTTGAACTGCTCAGCAGCCTGTGTTTGGAGCTGGGAACTGAGATCCTCCATCTTTGCCTCACCAAAGACTATGTAAGTTTCTGAGTTTGGGCTCTTAAACACATCTGGTTTAGAGATGGCAAATAATATCTGCCAGTGAAAGAAGAGTGTCAGGCTGAGAGTACATATGACAAAGAGTAGGAAAAGAAAACGAATTCCAGTACATGAATCAACATGGTAAGTGCTCATAGTGCACCTGTCCTGCACTGGTACGGTAACTACTCATAATGCCGTCATGCATTCATACCCGGTGCTGGACACTAACCTAGTGTGTAGCTGTGTGTATGTAGCCGTGTACTAGGTTGGTAGCCTTAGTTCTAACTATTAAGCCATCCTGGCTTTACTAGTGACAATCCTAAAGGAAAATGGTACATTGCCAAGGAATTAGATTGAAAACAGCAACATCAAGCTTTTTTTGCAAATCAATATTTCACTGGAACTTAACATTTGGTTGAAATGAAACTCAGACAGTAAAATAGAACGATCCAAGATAAACCAAAACAATAAAGAAATTGGAAATAGAGGCATATCGGTAACCAAGCCAATACGGGGTCTGCACAGGCTGGCTCATATCAGTACATCAGTGCAGCACTGACATTACCAGTAGAGTATCAGCCTCTTTCATGCAATACTTTTATGTCATGTATAATTTACACTCAAATAATGTAACAGACATACTCAAAATAAAACAAAAGATAACAAAGCACAGCATTCACAATTAGAAACTAGGGACCAAACTTTATTTGACCTAATCTATCCCCGACTTCTAAATTCCTAAATCCTATTTTTAAATGAAGAAGTTCAAAATATGTGATATTATTACCTATTTGAGAATCAATTCTCTCAAGCCCCGTCAATCTTTTGATGTGTATTTGCTTAAAGAAAAATCAAATTGGCTCATGTTGTAGAAGTTCAGTACAAATTCAACAAAAGTTGGAACTTAAACTTAAAAAAAGAAAAATTAACTAATTAAATCATGCAATCACAATAAACGTATTCTAATTTCTCAAGGATCTGGGCAAGTGAGAGATAATTGAAAAAAAGGACCTTTCAATTCCAGTGGAATTGAGTTGCGTTAATTGAAAACAATGTGGAACGGTAGAAGGAATGGGGTTTTACGATTTGCCAAGAGAAAAAAGAGATGAGAATAGTACCACAAGCACCGAGCAGCGGAGGAGACAACGCGTTGAAGCCCTGACGCGATTTCTCTGCTCTCTTCTCTGTTCAAATGGATCAGCCGCGATTTTTTTCAAGCCATGCCGCGATTTCTCTTCTCTCTTCTCCGTTCAAAAGGATCAGCCGCGATTATCAAAATTTTAGGGATGAGAGGAAAAGATCTCCGTGAGAAAGAGATAACAGAGTCCGCAAAAAAGTGAAATGGACAGTTTTACCCTAAATAACTTAAAATTGGAGACAAATAGATTAAAGGTCAGATTTTACTTAAAACTAATTACTGTACTATAGCCGAAATAAATTTGCTGCACTATAGACAAACCCAAATTATATTATATACTATTACCTAATTTTTTTTTTACTTCGTTCCGAAATTAAAAAATGTACTGAAGAAAAAATTAATTAAAATCTTAAATTAAGACAAATACATTTAATAAAAGAGTACATAATTAATTCGTATATTGAATTGGATATATTTCAAATATTGATTAACATTTATTAATAACATATAAAAGATTTTTCAGTCATAAGATTACATTTGACAACCACTATTAAAAAAAATAGAGCCCGTTCGACAAGAGTGGAATAGAGAAATAGAGTGGAAAAGATGTTCTATTCCTGCTGAACAAGAGAAAAAGTGAGTGGAATTAGAGAATTGGGAATAGTGAAATTGGGTTTGAACTTTTACAGTCAAACTCCTATTTTTTTACATTTAGGTCCCTCCTCTATTCCTTCATGAGCTATTTCTTATTCCATAGGAAAGGTGGAATAGAAGAATTAACATTTTTTAAGAGATAGATTTGGTTCATTTACATACTCTTCAACTCTTTCACTATTTCATTTTTCTACCATCAACCGAACAAGACCGGAATAGTGAGAAATTGAAGTCTATTTCAAATTTCACTTTTCCTTTGTTCCAATGATTTGTCGAACGGACATATAGTGCTAAAAGGAAATAGTTGCGACAGCTTTTATTGTCTAATATGGAGCGAAAGAGGTTAGCACGTCATCCGACCCGTTACGACATTAATATTCCCAATTTTTTTTTTTAAATTTTAGCGATTATCCTTCTAGACTGATTATGTGGCAAACCGAATTCATGTTTAGTAGAATCCTATTAAATCGTCGATATTTCCTATTTTTTTGTTTATGTCCGGATTGTAAAAATACATCCTTCATTGGTTTATAATGGGGCATTGTAAAATATGCATTTTCTACCTGGTAACAGTTACTAGCTCATAGGTCATGTTTGGTTGTGGAGTAAAATTAATGAGGATTAAATTGCTTACTCTATATATGTTACTCTTCATATTTTACATCTTGTTTGGTAGTTGAATAGTTGAAGTTATAGCTTAAATTAATTTACTTAGAGGAGTAAGATATTGGAAAATGTGTCTTTGTTTATGACAGTGAGCTATATAAGTGGAGTAAGTGTGGAGTAATTTAATCCACTTAGAGAGGTGGAGTAAGTTACTCCGGATTAACTCCCTTCCTACTCCATCTTACTCATATTTTACTTTTATTTGACTACTTAAGTGTGGAGTAAGAGGTTTACTCCACCTCTTAATCACTCTTAATCATGCTCATTTGTTTAATGCCAGTCGTAACGATTATCAGCCGTCATAATAGTCATAACAATGTCTTAATCACATTGTTTATCTAGCTTTCAAATATTTTTATTTTTTGTAACAGTTATTTAATCGTGAAAATTGATGTTCCATTAATGTTCGTATAACGACGAATTAACTAAAATTTCAAAATCTAATGGCTACTTTTGACTATTCAATGACAAAATTGATCGGTTATTGTTATTCCCAAATCAACATAATATAATCATTATAACTTGTGTGAATAGTTATATGTTAAAAGAGTATTTAGGATTTTTTTTTTGTTGAAATCTCGTAGGCACTTACATTGATTTAAAAGTTACTGGTAGTTGTTACATGATATTAGACAACGAGTGTCTTTAAAAATATTCAGCTATAAAACAAATAAAAACACACAATGAGTATTTAGGATTTAATGTTAGATTAAATTCTCAATTAAGTGATCTAGATAATGATACAAATGTTTGAGAGTTTTTAGTCTCTAAATGTTACAAAAATAAATTTTTGAAATTTTTAGTGTCATCAAATGACCGTTTCAATTCTTTTGATTTTTCACTATTATAGCACACTAAATCTAATATGTTCATTTGATATTTGATAGACATACCGGATTAAAGATAAACGAGTATAGATATATCATATCCGTGTCCATTGGAAGTTACACAATTATTTTCATCTCAAAGTTTTGTAACATTAAAAGCCGAAATTTTTATTTATAACATACTTCAAAAAAAAAAAAATCAAATAACCATCATTCGCTGAAATTTAGATTTTCACCACGGCCGCACCGACATTTTGCGGACCCATTTCAGCAGGGCTGCAGAATGCCGATGCGGACCCTTAAATAGGTCCGCACGGGCATTGTGCGGACCCAGGGTGCATTTTTTTGTGGTGTTTTATCGAGGCACCACGTGCATCATACAATTTTTTTTATTTTTTAATACTATGTTATGAATCCATGAGCTTTGACCAAGAGCTTTAACTCCTTTTATTTCATATCTTAGGCACCCCAATTACTAGCTTTGTATCTGTATCGAGGCACCCCATTTATGAGATATCTCAAAGTTTTGAAAAAAAAAAGAAAAATGGGTCCGCAGAACGCCTATGCGGTCTCCAGCATTTGAGTCCGCAGAATGCCGGTGCGGTCGTGGTGAAAATCTAAATCTCAGAGAACGATGGTTATTTGGTTTATTTTATTTTGAAGTATGTTATAAATAAAAATTTCGGCATTAAAAGGAAGAGTCAAGGGGGAGAAATAGTTTGTACTAACTAATGCGGTGCAAAAGAATATGAGAATGAACTAAATATTACTTTTAAGTAATGAAATTTTTCTTGCCCTTGAAATATGATTTTTTTTTTTTTAAAAAGATTCTGTTGAGCTTCATAAGTAGTATCAAACTGTGCAAAGATATGAAGTTTGAATTGTTTTTCTAATCGAACTGTTAACTTAAAGGTCTCAAATTTTCATAATTTTCATGACGTTTTTTATATATGGATTTCAAGAGAAAAATTTATGACTCTCAAGTTCAACTTTTTAATAATTTTTAGTTAAGTTTAGATCATTAATTTCTTGATGATACATTCGAGGCTATATTAATATTAGAGTAGGATTAAAATGCATTATTGTTTTCGTGTTCCATTCATGTCTCGCATCATTATCTCCTTGTTTAAAATTTAATTAGTCGATTCGAACCGCTCAACATGATCTCCATATTAAAATGTGTTTGGAGACCATTTTTTTTAGAATTTGTTTACTATTATATTAGATAGGTACAAAAGCACTGTTTTTCCATCCAAAAACAATGATTTTGTACCTATCTAAACAAGAGGAGGGATCCAATTACACCATTTTATGGTGACACGTCTTGACATAAATCATTTTTACGATTTCATAGTCCAAACAGTCAATCCAAACTGTTTAAGATGATCTCCATATTAAAATGTGCTTGGACACAAAATTTTACATTTTTTTGAATTTTTTTAGTATTTATTTGGAAATTTTGAAAATTATTGTTTTTCAATGGTCCAGAATTGTCTCAAAAACAACAATTTTGACACATCTTAATAAATACTAAAAATATTCAAAAAAAATGTATAATTTGGTCTCCAAGCACATTTTAATATGGTTCGGATCGACTGTTTGGACTTTGAAATCGCAAAAATGACTTATAAACATATGGTGTCAAGATATGTCATCATAAAATGGTGTAATTGGATCCCTCCTCTCTAAACAAATAGTAAAAAAAAAAAATTAAGAAATATAAAATTTGGTCTCCTAATACATTTTTAATATGAAAATCAAATTGAGCGGTTCGAATAGACTGTTTGAATTTTGAAAACGAAAATAAAAATGTGAAAACACGACTGGAGAAAAAAATAATGAGACATTTAACCCTACTCTTAACTTTATTCCATAATTTTCAATTTAGAAAATCTATAAAGTTCAATTGTAGTTAAAATAATTGCATTTTGTACTTGGTAACAGTTACTAGCTTATAATTATTAGTGACTGATATTAATTTTAAGAAAATGACTGTGTAATGATTATATATTGACCGTGATAACGGTGCCATCACTCTGGATTTCAATAGAAAAACGAAGGTGTAACGATTATCAACCGTTATAACAATTAAAAATTGTTGCACTCCTTGTGAATTCTAGCACACATTGTGTATTTATTTTTATGAGAAGAGAGTAGGTCTGATGGATATCGGATCTACTTTTAGGTTTAACGAATATGATGATCGTCCGATCTAATTTAAGTTTGTACGTACGAAAATTGAAACAGACACGCATGAAGTTAAAGTGTTATGCACGAATCTTAAAGCAAATCGACGATGATTAAACCCATCGAACCAGAGTAGGTCCGATGCCCATCGGATCTACTCTCAAGTGTATTTTTATAGGTAACAGTTATTTAACCGTGATAATGGCCGACATTTTTATTAATATCCAAAGTTTATTAAAAATTAATTAATATACTCAGGTTCGCTGGAAATTAATAAAAATACCGCTACTTTTTATTGACTAAATAGGGTATTAGTCATTTTTTGACCGGTTGGGGTATTTTTATTAATTCCCAGCGAACCTAGGTATTTAATTAATTTCTATTAAACTTTGGATATTAATAAAAATGTCGGTGATAATGGTGTAGTGTTTGTATAACGAATAATTAATTAGATTTCAAAATCTAATGACTAGTTTTGGTTTAATTGACTAGAATTTGATCTGTTATTGTTATTCCCAGGGCACCATAATCATTATAACTTGTGTGAACATTTATAGGTTAACATATAATTGTTATAAGTTATAGAAAATGTTGAACATATTATTTTTGGCAATCCTGACGACATTTCTCAAATTAAATTAAAAACATAAAAAATTGTGGACATGTAATCAGTGCTATAAATGATTTTTATGTCAAATTTCATGTAATTTTATCTTATTTTATATTTTAATCAAAAGTCATGCAAAATTTCAAATTATTTGATCAAATTTAAATCAAATTACATAAAATTTTACAAGCATGTTATGCATTAAATACAAATCAATTTTTAACACTGGAATTATAAAATTATAAATATAGATCAATTTTTACTGTTATTGACGAAATCGTCAAGTTAATTTGTTATAAATTATCTAAGCTCAAATATAAATAATTAAATTTGAAGACCACGTCAGACATTGACTCCCATAATTGCTTGCCTACGGGCCTTCGTCAAAAAAAAAAAAAAAAAACTGTAAAGCTCTGGTGACTTTCTTCTTGTATGTGTAGCGGGTTAAAAATAACTTTAAAATGACCCACTAAATTTTTGACTAGTTTAGAACTCGATGCATGCAATCTGAAATTGACAAAGCCGACCAGAACTGGAATCCAGCTTACAGTTTTTTAGCTAGTAGTAAGGCCGATGAATTCAATTGCGCCACGCACCGTCACCTCTTTTGTGTCGACCCGTTTCTTCTCTCTCTCTGGCCCGATACTCTCTCCCTCCTCTCTAAGCCTCAAACCTCTATCAGGTTCTCTTTCTATCTTTCCTCCCTTTCCTCATTTATTGTTTAGTAGTTCTCTCTCATTTACTTGTCAGAATTTGGAATTAGGGGGAAAGGGGTGGAATGAAAGGCGGAAAGAGGAAATTATTTTACTAAATTAGACAATTAAAATAGGAGGAATGTAAATTCAATCGCTAGACGATTACAGATGATTTTTGCAATTTGCAGATTTTCAATATTGGCTTATTTCCTTGGTTTTGTAGAAAAATACAAGTTATTTGGTCAGTCTAAGGGTCTTCGTTCAACTTCAGCTCAACCAATCAAAGCAGTAATGGAACTCAACAGAAACCTGTATCCGCAAATAGAACCATACAGTTCAGGCTTCTTAAAGGTGTCAGATATCCATACGATATACTGGGAGCAGTCTGGGAAGCCAGATGGCCATGTCAGTTTGCTTCATTTTTTTTATGCCATTTTTGTTTACTAGATTCTACTAGACACATTGATATTCTCTAATTCCAGTATTTATGGCTTTCTAGGTACTAGATTTTATATTCTGTTGGTGTTAGCTTGAAATTTCACTTATGGATCAGAGTTCAGCATTTACTGTTTCGGTACCAAGTCAGTTAGCTATCATTGTGCATTTATTTACATAAATAAACATCATGCAAAAATCAAATAGAACCAGATTAGGGTTTGTTTTCTTTAATTTTTGTGATATGAAGCTTTTTTTACCCTTTCCAAACTATAATTTAGAAGTGATGTTTGTTGGCAGCCGGTGGTGTTTTTGCATGGTGGTCCAGGAGCTGGTACATCACCCGGTAACAGAAAATTCTTTGATCCCACCTTCTACCGAATCATTTTGTTCGATCAGGTGTGCTCCCTCATTTATTACTTGTATTCCTCTATTATACTTGATTCTTCTATTAACGTGAGATACACAGAGACCAGGAGTAGTATATTTCTAATCCTGATAGTTGTGATGCTAGATGCCACATATTTGATAGTTTCTATATGCTTATTTTGTTATATCAATGATTAAAGCCTAAATAAGCCTTGACTATTATATCTTTAGCTTTTACGTTTCACAAACCCTTAAATAGTTTTTAATATTTGCTGCGCACACAAAAATACCTCAGAGAGGAGCAGGTAAAAGCACACCTCATGCATGCTTAGAGCAAAATACAACATGGGACTTGGTGGAGGATATAGAGAAGCTTAGGAAGCATCTCGAGATCCCAGAGTGGCAGGTTGTCACATTTTCTCCATTCCTTTTTGGTATCTATTTCATAATTTTTTATACACAATGACATTTTCTGAGGAATATAATATAAATATATAGGTGTTTGGCGGCTCATGGGGAAGCACCTTAGCCCTTGCCTATAGTCAGTCTCATCCTGACAAGGTTACTGTGATATTTAATTGCACTTTAATTGAACATTTTTGTTGATAGGAATATGCTGTTTTCATGGAGTTAATTTTGTTATGCTATGTATTAGGTCACTGGTCTCATTCTTAGAGGCATTTTCATGCTCAGAAAGAAGGAGCTTGACTGGTTCTATCAGGGTGGTGCTTCTGCTATCTATCCTGATGGTAACTGTCCTTTTACTGTACTTAAATGCTTTCTTCTGAATGAACTATAGACTGTTGGAATTTATTCTTTTATGTAAAAATTATGAAATTCAGCATGGGAGATGTTTAGAGATTTCATTCCAGAGGACGAAAGGGATGATTTCATTGTTGCCTATCACAAGAGGCTAACATCTCCTGACATAAGTGTCCAGGTACACTATACAATTGACTCTTCACATTGATATGTTGATTTACATTGTTACTTGTCAATTTTGCTTTATTAATTTCTAGGTACAACTCATGTAGGTAGCAGCAGCTAAAATATGGACAAAATGGGAGATGATGACAGCACAACTCGTACAAAATAAAGAGTTGATCTTGAGAGGAGAAGATGACAAATTTTCTCTCGTAAGCATATCATTGTAATTATCAGTTTATTTGGGGCTTATCATTACTGAGATGTCTTAATTGAGACTAACAATACCATATTAATTTTGTTTCAGGCATTTGCAAGAATAGAAAACCATTATTTTTTGAACAAGGGTTTTCTACCTACTGATTCTTACCTCTTGGAAAATGTGGATAAGATCCGTCATATTAAAGCAGTTATTGTACAGGTTCTCAATAATTTCTATATCAACATATGGCACTTGTTGAAGAAAATAACAATTAGTTAGATTTATTTTCTCTTAAATATAATCTAAATCTAGGCGACTTTGGCAGGGGAGATATGATGTATGTTGCCCAATGATGTCCGCTTGGGATCTTCATAAAGCTTGGCCTGAGGCCGAACTCAACGTATGTTTCATCATATTTTTTTTTTTTTTTTATGTTTTGTTTTTGGTCTAAGTCTTCTGGTTGAATTAGATTCTCTTTCGGGTTTGCTAAATTTTCTTAACTGGTACATGACTAAGCCTCATTATTATTGCTATTTAATATATTTTTAATGGAGTACAGATAATCCAAGATGCGGGCCACTCAGCCAATGAAGTTGGCACAAGTGCTGAGCTAGTGGCAGCTAATGAGAAGTTTAAGCACCTCGTACTAAATGGAGGTGCATGATGACCCATATTTACCAAACTTTCAAGGGTTTGTTGAAATAAATTTTGGAAACTTGCTCACTGTCTGAGTGGTGTTTTCAACTTGTGTTGTTGTTGTTGCTGGAGTCAGATATGTATGCTTGAGTTTCTTTAGAAATATGCATTATCTGGTTAAGATGGTAACACATGATATGTTCTTTAGTTTTCTTCTTCATTAGTCAATCGAACTATTCATCTATTGGTACAATCGAAGCAAGACACATCATGCATACTCAAAGAATCCAATGGATATAGAACTAATGACAGCACAATAAACCTATCACCACAACACAACGCGACTTCTGGCTTTTCAGTGTGAGACATAATTTTTCATGATATATTAAGTTGGAGCTATGCTTAGATAAATTTAAGCAAGGTCAGCTGCACAGCAATGCAGGACCATATGATTTGCACAATTGAATTTGATAATGATGTTAACAGACAAAGTCGGATACTGGTTTAGAATTAGAAACATTCACTCATCAATCCTCACATTGCATGGCTTTCTTTATGTTATGCAATGTGCACGAGACGAGACTTGTCACTGCCTCGATCGTCTCTGCTGTTAAGTTTGCCGTAGGCGAAGGGTTTGCCAGAATTTGGAATCCAATGGTGAGTAGTGACCCACCTTCCATGCCTCCTTTTTCATCCTTGTTCCTAGTTGTAATCACTATAGGTTTCGATTCGAGTCCATCTGGTAGAATTGCAAAACCAGAGGCTAGAATTGGCACACTGCTTGAATCGCATCCGGTCATTACAGATTGCAGGCTGTCAGCTTCCACTTGGGCAAAAGCTATCGCCGACTCGTATGAATTTGTACTGCTATCTTGTAAGATGAGTTTGTTGGATTTGTCCTGGGATTTCGGGGCCTGCAACTCAGGCCAAGAGATGACATAACTTATTATTGGTTAAGAACAACACTTGATGACTGAGTATCAGCTACAACAGATACAAACTAAGCTGTACTGGTTGTATATACTGTCATTGAACCTTATTTTAGGGAAACCTTAAAAAAGAAAAAAGAAAAAAAGCTTACATGAACTGTTGCGCAATTACCACGATCCTGACCCTTGGCTAAGCTCACAATTGTTTGTGTAGGCCCTCCTGAGAGCATGATATCCCACTGAAATTTTTATTACAAAAAGGATACAAATCATCAGCAATGCAAAGTTATGTTATGTTTTTCTTTAAAGTTACTCGATATTTGTGTGAAAAAACATACATGACATCTTCTTGATTCGTCTCTCAGAAATTCAAATAAAGTGAGTGGAGAGATGGGCAAAGCAGTCGACAAAACAGCGCAGGCAATCAACCCTTGAGGCTCCCCTAGTTCATTTATGTTTTTACGAGACATGAAGCGAATCTCCTCAGTTCCCTTCAACAACTTTTGCCACGAGCGGTGGTGGTAATTAGAAACACAACTAAAGAAACCTGTAGTCAGCCTGTCTGCTAGCTTCAACATGCTCTTTCTTCCTGCTAGTGTAGATATCCCTATCAAATGAATGAATAAGTAAATGAGAACAATCAGAAGCAATCAAGCTTTAAATTTTCTAATAAGCAAATCATATTTTGTAGCAAGACCTCAAGGCATCATGTCTGCCCATCTAGACTTCAAACTATCATATATTCCCTGTACATAGCCTGAGAGAGCAAGAAACCATCTATTGGCCTCCATTAATTCTTCAAAAGATGTCCAAACAAAAAACCTTTCTTTTGTAAATATTGTATTAAATGGAGGAGAATTATCACCGTTAGAGTCCTTGGTTGGAACATTGGTGGCCATGCAAAAGACAATACGCTCGCATTGTTGTTGAAGAGTAGCCATCCAATGCCTGGCACCAAATGCTTGGCCACCGAGAACAACCGATCGGTACATGGCTGGAACTGTGCTCTTCTGCCATTCTGTATGCTCTACCCATGTAACCTATAATGTCACAAAATGTAATTGTAATTGAAGTTCACTTTCATATACAATTAAATGTTTAATCAGTCCCTCCCTGACCTACCCCCCACCCTTATTTCGACTTACCTTGCAGTGGCCATTAGCCTGGTCCTCTATAATGCAGCCAGAGGGATTCTTCCTGCACTTGACAAGTGAAGTATCAATGCTTTGTTCGATTTTATCGACGGACACATCTAAGATGGCCCACTTCTCTGCGCTTAGCTTCTTGCTGTACCTAATGAAGTACAACTCCCTTGTTGGTACTAGTGGTGTTAGCATTTGTAGCTCTGCAAACATCTAAGTTATACCATATCCGCAATCAGTATCAGTAAGTTACAATTTATTGTGAATTATAGCATGTATTTGCTGATGTTTTGGATCAAATAAGAGTACCAATTGAACGATTCCATCTTTGGTTTCAGAGTCACCAGCATGGATAACATCCAGAGTGATTGCCTTGGCAACCATACTTGGGAGTAGTGACTTCCATTGTTTCTGCACCGGTATAAGGACTATGTTAGGCACTTTACTGACATATCAATTATGGAAAAACATAATTTAACTATTAGAAAATTCAAACAAACAAATATCGAGGACCATATGAAATTAAACCCAATCATAATAGTACCACATCCAAGAAAGCTTGCACAAGGTGATTCATTTCAAGAAACACTACTCCACTCTCCCTTGATGCCTCAACAGCTTTCCAAAGCAAGCAATCTTTGTGAGTGCCTCTGGCGAATTCGCGCAGATATTCATCATAATTTAGTATGTCCCTCCCTGTTTCGATGCTTCGAACCCAGAGTGGTTCTCCAGAGGAAGCCATTTTAATGAGCTCATCCATTGCTGTTTCAGCAATCTCTAAGATTCTAGACTTATCAAGACCAAAGTGTCCCTTATAATTCTCTGGGGCCCCACTAGTCTTGTTGTTTGATACCATAGAGCATGAGGAACTCGGGGAGGCAGTTCCTTCGGCTGTTTTTCCCTGAATTCCTCTCAACTTCTCTATCTGCAAATTTGGACACAGAATAGTTTGGATTTGATTCATATAATATGTTTGTTCAATTTTTGAACTAATTTACCAACTAGACTGCTGCATTCTAGTTGATAAAACCAAAGTAACAGTAAAAGTCGATCTCAGGAAGATCGCAAGATAGCACTGACTATTGCATTCTTCTGAGGTATGAAATGGAATATTAGATATCCAAAGATAAGATAATGTCATTTATTGTGCAAACCTCAGCTCTTAGGCTGACGTTCTCAATCCGCAGCTGCTGCTCCTCTGTGGTAACCCCACCATCCTTGCTTGTAGTTGCAAGACCACAACTGGGGCAACAGGCCTTATTGATTGCCTCCCTCATGGCTCGGTTCTCCTCCCGCAGCTTCTCCAGCTCAGATTTGAGTAGTGAGTTTTCATGCCTCTCTTGAATTGCCTAATGATATAATCAGTCATCAGTTTTAATTAGACGATTATGTCATTTGAACAAAACATGGAAAACAACTATATATTTTACCTTTTTGTTTATTTGAGGAAAAGATGATATCATACCTTGATCTGTGTACGTCGGTTTTGAAACCAAAACTTGACTTGGCGGGCAGAAAGGCCCAACTGCCGGCTCAGTTGCTGTCTCTGCTTCTCATCAGGGTGTGGTGATTCTTTGAACAATCTATTCATGCAAGATTTAAAGAATAAGACAACGTATTTACTATTTAACTATCTCGTAATGACAATCATAAGCAGTGTAGAAAAGAAAAGCAAGCAGACAGATATTATACTGACAATAACAAGGATAATCAAATGTTAAATTTTAACATACAAATATTGCAAAATTCATGAACACAAGTAAAAAAAATATAAGCATCCTAAAAAGATGTAATTACCATCAAAATCATGCAAGACACCATCAAGGAAGTATAATATACTCGCATTAAATTAAAATTCAGGCTAAAACCACAAGAAATTATATTATTTTGTCTTTTCATCGAATTTATAGTAATTTGAGCTGGTTTGTATAATGTTGTGTATTCAGTGGTCAATAGGCTCTCCAACCCTATTTTAGCTTTGCAAAAGTCACATGCTCAAAAACGAAATGCAAATATCACACTTACGCTTCCATGACCCTTATCTGCTCGGCGGTGTGTCTATGGTAGTTCTTTTTCCTTTTCTTTTTGTTACCACCATCAGTTGCATCCTCGTCACCGGATCCATTTGCCACCTCAGCTTCATCAGACTGATATCTGGGTCCGGTGTTCTCACTGCTTATCTCCGCCGGCTCCCCTTCATACCCACCACCTCCTGTCCCCTCATCCCCTGCTTCCAGCTCCTCTCTTGGCTTTGGTGCATTCCGGAACACACCCGCCTTTCGATTTGTAAAAGAGTTAATAGCTTGGAAACCATACGAATCCAACTACTAGTCATTGTATGCAAAGACTTATTGTTACATTAGATAATGCCATCCCTTTATTTCTAGATTTTTATTAAATGAAACCAGCGTGGTAATTTTTGTTCTTAATATATATATATATATATATATATATATATATATATATATGCTGGTCTACTTTTCTGATAATGTCGTTCGAATGCCAATTATATATAGGAAAACTTCGTATCTGCACCTACAGTCCATTTTCTCATATCAGGCACTTGACGTAATAACTTATAAGATTGAAATTTTATTTGAAGGCACCAAATCATTAAGAAAATATGAGAAGTTACAAGACTAACAAATGAAAGAAGCAACAATAAATTTAGGTTGAAATTATCCCAGCCAACTTTTGCAATGAAAATAATTAAGCTGTCATGTACATATACTAAATGCTTTACAGTATCCACATGCACAATATTACAACTGTTTTATCATCTAAAATATGTTTAATTTATATTTTCATAATTAAAAAAATGATATTCAACTTACAAGAGAAAGAGAGAGAGCTGGGGATGCAAAGAAGTCCTTGGTTTGTGGATCATTGGCATCCATGCCTAAATGAGAGAACTGTATCATAAAGGATGATTGATGTACATTAAATATTAGATCAGAAAAAGAAAGGGAGAAGGTAGAAACATGGAGGTAAGGTGATATAAAGAGGAAAAAACAAGAGATATTATTCAGAGATAAAGGGAGTTAATAGCAAAAGGACTGTTAGGATTGAATGTTAGTTATGACTCTAGCTAATAGCCCTGTATTGCTTGACTTCACCTGTACTGGTAATGGACACCAAATTCCACTTCATACTTTGGCAGATACTGTTTCATCCCTCTTTGATATCTTTCCTGCTTGACAAGCCAATATTTTGATGATCCTGTACTTTTGAATCATCTCCAAAAATCCTAACTGGTGGTTCAACTTAAATTTTGAGAGTCTCGATAGGAAAATAAACCTTAATTTTGTGGCGTAAATACGGTGCTGGAGTATAAGGCCACATTTGGATTAAAAAAAATACAAGATTTATTTTATGTCTAGTACTCTTAATATGGATAAATTTTATCTAATTACATATCGGAATCACATAGATTTATCAACCCCATCAAAATCCCCTCAATTATGGAACTCGGTTACTTGGAGTTTACAAAAATGTTGTTGATCATAGGTCAAAACTAATCAGGCAATCTAAAATTAACTTTCATACGTGAAACTTCGACAGGCAGCATCATGCGATAGCACTGGTTTTGCTATCGTAATTCTATACATCTTGTAAAAGAAATAATAACTTAAGAGGTACCTATTCAGTCGCTCTTTCGAACAGAGAATGAGGCGAGGAGGAGCAGACAACAATGACGAAAGAATTTTATGTTCCTATTGTGGCAGTAGTTAGATCGATCCTAGGCGATCATCACAAGAAATGTTAATAGAGTTCATCTAAATATATATGATTATGAGGTATTTGGTAATGTTGGATATGCCTTAACATTTAGCATTTAACACATGCGACAAAAGAAAAATATTTGCTAAACTGCCATTCTCACAAGATTAGCACGCATCATTGAAAGCACACTGAACAAAGTTACCAGTTCTGGTAAAAAGCAGTAAGAAACTGTCATGAATTTTGTTTTCCTTCAATGTTTTCTCTTTCTGGTGGCAATGTCTGTTGTCCAGATGGCAACATAACGGCTGTGTTGGTGGTGAAAAAGGACAAGGCTTCAAAAACTTCCATCAAAATTCTTAGAAAGATAATGAATAGTACATCAAATTTAATTTGCAAAAATGTACACGCAAGTGGCAAATTAAGACCTAAGTCCAATCCCTCAAACTTTTTTTTTTTTTTTTTTTTTTTGGGAAACAGAAGCAAAGGAGTGAACAAAGCATAAGGTTGTGTATAATAAATAAAAAAGTTTGATAGCTTCCAATGTAAATTTCCCTTAATTGTAATAAACGTTACTGTACAAGAAAATAAAATTATAATATTTGTGTAGAATTTTCAGTTACATAGCCATATATAGCTGCCAATTATAGGTACTTCCAAATCCAATATGAGGAAGGTCTGAATGGTAGTTGGGTTGGGATAAAATCTGGTGAAGGATGGAATAATAATTCATGCCGAGTCTGATGAAGTTAATGGACATATCTAAAGGGGCCTCATAATTGCACGCATCCTTGTTTTCTCTCAGTAAATGAGTTTCACGCCTTGCGTTATTATTTATCAAAACATAGGAGATAGGCTATCATACTTTGGAAAGTAAAAGTAAAGATGGTGTTTTACTTTCCGCTCATATCTTCATTTTTAAAGTTCAAACAGTCAATCCGAACATCTCAACATGATCTTCATATTGATATGTGCTTGGAGACCAAATTTTACATTTTTTGGAAATTTTTTACTATTTTTCTAGAATTTTTGAAAATCACAGATTTTCATTAAATAAAATAATAATAATAATAATAATAAATTTCAAAAAACACTGATTTTCAAAAATTCTAAAAAAATAGTAAAAAATTTCCAAAAAATATAAAATTTGGTCTCCAAGCACATTTCAATATGAAGATCGTGTTAAGAAGTTCGGATTGACTATTTGAACTTTAAAAATAGAAATATGAGCGGAAAGTAAAACACCTTATTATCCATTGGACTCATTTTGGGAGCGCAAGCGAATTGGGCCTTTTTCTTTGAAGTCATGGAGGCCTAACACTAACATTTATCTTTCTTTTTTTCTTTCTTTTTTTACACGCTATCTCGTCGTACATTGCACAATTAATGGGATTGCAGTGTTTGATATACAGCTTCTTCTACACTGACTTCCTAGATATAAAATTGAAGCCATGAATGCATTGGTACTAAGTGAAGATGACTTGGAAAAGCATTCCAGCACATGTGAGCAATTTTTCATTGTCTGGCAAGAACATTAAGGGCAAAGTAATCACGGTACCTATCTCAAATTCAGATCCTCCCCGGTACCGTAATAAGGAATCTTTTAGAATTAGTAGATCTAGACCGTCCTTTTTAACTTGGCATGAATCTCAAAGCCAAATAATACTGCCCCTGTCCTGAATCTCAAAGCGGCTCGGAGTTAATCTCAAACCGTAAAGTGAGGAGAATCTTTTACGGTACCTCTTTTTCTCTTTAATGTTATTTTACTACATATTCTGACATGTGGCGTCTTGAATTTGGCTCGTTGCGAGCTCCATGGGTGCATCAATGGTAAAAAGAAAAATGAAAATAAACTACTATCTATCAGCAAGTCATGGCTCCTTAAGAGCTCCATGAGTGCGTCATGAGGGCAAGAAAAGGTTTACATACATTGTAGAACATCCACAGTCTGATTAACATTTGAATTCTTTTGCATTGTAACTGTAATTAAGGTCTAAAGAAACAATAACTTTTTTTTCCCCAGCTTTTCTTCAATTCTCAGAGTACAGTGCATCTGCCCTTTTGTTCCGTCGCATTCTCTGATTGATTGTATGAAAAGTTCAGTACATCAATCCCATACTGCAAAGTTGGCCAAAAGAAACACAAACAAAATGAGTCACAACTAAAAAGGGTAAAAGAAACAAAAATATAATTCCTCTCAACATTCCTACAGTTGCTTCACTAAACACAACCCAAAACTGTTCATCTTTGAAGACCACTAGTGGTAACCGGTAGTTCCCAATCAATCTTTACATAAGTATTCTCCTTATCAGTCATTCAATACTTTGGAAGATCCTACAGATGGCAAGTTACCTATTTGTCCTTATAATAAATAAATTCTGAGACGAAAAATAGGAAACCAATGAAACTCCTCAATAACTGAAAACAAACCTCTTTGCCATGAAACCTTATCCACTTGAGAATTTCTCAAAGAAATTTGTTGTATATAATTCAATACCTTGTTTCTCATCCTTTGGCTCCAGGCATCATTTCTGATTGGTCGAGGCTCGAGAGTGGGTACTCCAGATGAAGCCTGGGGATTCTGTCTGTTACTAATCAACGGTTGTCGAGCCCCGTGACCGTCTCTTTGCCTCCCAATTATGTACTCTTCATCATCTTCATCCTCATCAAATGGTTGATTCGATGATCGCACTGCCAGAGCTAGCATGAAAGCTATTGCCTACAAATATTTTATAATAGAAGTACATATTTAATTTAAAAACAAGGCAGTATATACATATATATATATATATATATATATATATATATATATAGGAGTTGGCTATGGTGCTATGTGCTCAATATTTGAGTTTTCAAAATCCTAACGGTCGATCCGAACTGTTCAACATGATCTCCATAGGAATATGTACTTGCAAACCAAATTTTACATTTTTTAGAATTTTTTTACTATTTTTTTAGATAGGTAGAAAATCACTTGATCTGAAAATTTTGTACCATTCAGATCAAGTGTTTTTCTACCTATCTAAAAAAATAGTAAAAAAATTCTAAAAAATGTAAAATTTGGTTTGCAAGTACATATTCATATGGAGATCATGTTGAACGGTTTGGATCGACCGTTAGGATTTTGAAAACTCAAATATTGAGCCGTAGCACGGAGGCCCTCTATGCTACACGTAGCACCGTAGCCAACTCCTATATATATATGTGTGTGGGATGTACCTTGCTTCTTAAAAAAAATTCAATTTTAAAAAATAGTACCTCCAAAACAACAGCGCCAAGTGCAACCCACTTAGCAATTTTCCAGTGTTTCCTCAAAAAGTTATAAATTATTTCAAAATTCCCTGTTTTGTCTGCAGGAATCACCTATAAAGTGCATAAGATACAATTAATTCCCAACAGGGTTACTAGAAAATTTAATAAATTATAAACCAAAATAAATCTATTAAACCAGAAAAAATTGAAAAATGTTTACATCTTTCCAGTTGTGGTCCAAGAAGATAAATGCTACTGCAGCGAGCTCAGCAACTATCAACACTATAATCAAGAAGGAATACTTTTATTTGATATTAAGGAAAATTATGCTAGTAAGAATTTCACGCACATGAGATGTAAATGAGGTAGTGTCGCATAGCTAACAATAACAATAGGATACTTCATGTTTGCTAAGCACAAGTCAATGATAAGTCTTAATCACACCATAAAGCCTAAATAAACACCTAAACGGGAAAACAAAAATGGAAAACTTTGTGATTGAACCAGAGCAATACTGGTACTGGTACTGGTACTGGATAGGCTGACACTTGTGTCTAAATATAAAACAAATACAACAAATAAAGAAAAGGATGTGTTTATAGAGGGTAACAATAAGGATACAAAAGACAAGCAGCATCCATTCCTTGTTACTGCTCCAATGCACCCAAAGCAAGACATAATTAACAGTAGAAGTCCAATTCCTATAAAAGCATATATAAACCTGCAGAAAATAAACAAATAAAATACAAGAATCTTACATAAGCAAAAAATTCTTAAAACTGGATCTTCTACCAGCCGGCAGCCAGGCCCGGTCTGCTGTACCTTATTGAAACTCTTTATTACTATTTTCTTTTGGTAAAATGAATTTTATAAATCAGTCAATTCAAAAAAGAAAATTATACTAAGATAAAATTAATACTAATAAAAATATAATGACATGGTAATTGTATCATACGAACATCCCAAATAAGAATTTCATAACTAGCAATAAAAAATAAGAGATCACACGTACCATGCTTTCTCAAGCTCCTTGAGGATATCGTTTGATACAAAAAAAAGTAAAGGATGAGAAACTAAGTCAGAATTAGTATCAGAAGAAAGCTTTATCCATTTCACTAGTATATAAGTTCCGTAGCCAATCATGCCCAATCCAAGTATCCCAAGCACGAGATTGAGAAGCTTCAACAAGAAATCAAATAGCACTCGGCAAACCATGGCTGTTTAAATTAAGAACTGAAATGCCGAGTACAGGATTTATGGATATTCAAACAGAAATCAGAGAAACGGAAGCAATTAGGATCGGAATTTATCAGAATGAGACAGGTTCGAGAACCAATACCAACAATTCTTCGTGGGAGGGAAATTGGTATACAATTGGGTATTGTTTGAGATCTTTTAACAATAACAAAGCAAAACTTGCGGGCAAAAGAAAAGAAAACTATAACAAATTCAACAAGTAATTGATCAATGTTGGATAATTGATAAGAAACGGGGATGGGAGTTACAGTGCACAAGAGGGAGATGAAGTGGTTTGGCTGGATCCAAAATGATAGGTTTAGGTGCTCGCTCGCGAGTTTTCGAGACTTGCTTGATCTCCTGTAGCTAAAATTGTGCATTAGTTCGTGCGTGGATCGTTGAAGGGGGGCCAGCATAATTAACAATGAACCAGAGTACACATAGCAGTACATAAAAGATCCGAGTCGATGATTGAGCTGTGGTATTCATTTTACATTTCTTAGAGCTGTGGTATTTATTTTAGTGCCGATCGGTAGCTTTGATTTCTAGTATTGTTTTGTTTTTTTTTTTTTTATTAGATACTGTTATTTATTTATTTCGTTGCTTAGTTATATTTTTTTTTGTTATTTATTTATTTTATTTATTATATTATTATCTTGTCATACACAATTTTTTTTTCAAATAAATGATATATCTAAAATATTTTAAACGAACGACATTTCTAAAATACAATACGACAAAAAATATATCAATTTAAACAACATTTGAATGAAAAACAAATAACATATTTTAATTTTTCTTTTTAAAAATAGGGGACCGCTCCGGCATTGTGCGGACCCATTTAAGGTTTCGCACCGGCATTGTGCGGCCTCTCTGAAATGGGTCCGCACAATGCCGGTGCGGCCATGGTAAATTTCAAAATTTTCAAAAGCGGTAGTTTTTTGGTTTATTTTTTTTGGAACTGTGCTATAAATAAAAATTTCGGAACTAGGGTATAATTCGTGACTACACGTGTCGTATCCAAACGTGAATAACATTTGGTTATATTAAACTATTTTTCATAATTTAAGTTAGTTTATTCAAAATTCGCTATTTAATTAATATCTAACGGTCTTGATCACGCGTGACTCGTGTGATCGTGTGTTATGTCGTGACGTGATTGTACTATTTTGCGTGTCGTGACTCGTGCAGTACCAATTTTCTAAAAATAATCATGTCACGCGATTAACTATTTTACATCCCTACTTATAACGGAAATAAATCTGTTCTTATTCCTTTGAAATAATTGCTTCCGGTGAGATGAAGTCTCATTGTTGGTTTGTTGCCTCTGTACAAAATGGTTCTCTGTAAATTAGTGTCTTTGTATTATTATAATATCAGTTAGCTACATCCAATTTAGCAGAGTTGGGGTCCTACTGTATTTTTGTTTGACTTTAATTGAATGAGATATCGGCAAATGATAAATTAAACTCAAATTTTCCATTTCAATAAGCGAAAGACGCAAAAGAGATTGAATTGAGAAAAGAAGATGTTCCGTCTGATGAGAAGCATGTGAGATTTGTTTCCCATCAAATCTGAAGCGTTCACTTATTTAAACGGTGTAGATTTATAAATAACATAAATGATTCGTTACGGGACATATGTACTTTAATCAGAAGGCCCACACAAGGATAAAATGGGAAAAACTAAATTTTAATAATAGATAATTAACTCTATGGATAAAAAAGAAAGAATTTGAAGAGTTGAGGGACAAATTAGATATATTTAAGAGTTCAAGGGTAAATAAGAAATTAAAGAACTCTTGGAGCGTAGGTGAAAAATTAACCCTAATTATTTTTACTATTCAATTTCAACTTTTAAAAAATTATTGAAACAATCAAATTTAACAGTCACTATTTGTTTGTAAATTTGCAGGTTGAGAATTAATAGATTGAATGTTTATCTAGGAGCTAAATCAATGTTTTAATTGTATTCATAAGAACATTGTTTATTTTAGGTTCATTAGGCGTATTTTTATTGTATTCGTGAGAACATTAGCATTATATTGTTTTATTTATGGCTCTTTATATTGATTTTTAGATTATTATGGCTCATTTATATTTATTTTTATGGCTTCTTTATATTTGATCCGACAAACAAAAAATATTTTCAGATTAAACGACATTTAAAACAAAAACCAAAACAAATAAAACTATTTTAAAAACAAAAACCAAAACAAATGAAAAACCTTTATCATAAAAAAAAAACTGGGGCAGGGGCATTGTGCGGCCCCCTGACTGGAGCTGCATCGGTATTGTGCGGACTCCAGTATTTGAGGCCGCAGATCACCGGTGCAGCCTTGGTAGAAATATAAAAACCCAGAAACAAGTGTGTTTTGGTTTATTTTTTTTGAAAAAATGTTATAAATAAAAATTTCGGTACACCTCTGCATGGCACCTTTATAGTACGTTTCTTTTTCATTTTATAATTATCATTAATCAATATTAAATCTCTTGACTAGATCTATATAACTATATAGGTCTCCTTCTGTTTGATATGGTAGAATACTCATGCCTTTCTTATTTGGATACAACCCTCAATATTAATACAGATCCCTCCTATTTCATATGTTTGTTTGAATCTGAGAAATAAATGAAAAACGATAAAACTTTTCTTTAGTTTACTCCCACACAAAGTATCTTGAATTTATTCTCCATTTGTATTTTATCTCAATTAATCAAATTGATATGGCGGAGTTGTTGTCAGTCGTTTCTATGATGTGTCTAAGAAGTTGACTACTTCAAATTATCTTAGTTGCGGTTACATCTTATATGATGAGATAGAATACGCTTAAGGACAGTACTTCGTACGATCCAGATACTATTGTTTTAACTTGATTTATTTTATTTTGATTAATCTACTCAACTATCCAAAATGTTATGAAAATTTGGAAACAGGAAAACACCAACTACAAATCATTATAATTCTTTTTTTTTTTCTTTTGGCCAAGAAAGCATAATAATTCTGCCTATCCAAATATAATAGCATCCAATATTGAAAAGTCCAAAGGTCAAAATAAGAGACTTCTATTCTCTGTACCTGTCAAACAAAGAAAGTTTCCAGGTGAGCTCGGTGCATAATTTATTCAGTACACAGAAGACAAGGATCGGTATCAATAGTTCAATACCTCTGTAAGTGCAATCATTAAATGATGAACCGACTCAACTAAAAACTTGGAATTCTAGAACTAACGAGAACCAATGACCAAGAAAGTGAGGGAACTTCCACGGAACCGCGCCTTTTGTTCTTCTCCTTCGTGATTTCCTCCTCCATACCTCCTCTGCTTAGCTGATTTTAATTCCTGGAGAAAATTTGTTACTGTTATTTTTGCAAAGGAAACTAGGAAAGAGAGATGGCGACTATGGATAGTTTGATAGGGTTGATGAACCGAATCCAGAGAGCATGTACTGTTCTTGGCGACTTCGGTGGTAGCAGTGATCTGCCGACTCTTTGGGAATCGCTTCCTTCAATAGCTGTTGTTGGAGGCCAGGTACTCTTTTGATTTTGTTTCTCTTTTTTTAAATTTTCTCGCAGAATTAGGTGCTTAGTGGAGATGTTAAGCTTGAAAACACAAGGGTTCTTTTAAGAAGCCAACTAATTATGAAAGCCCCTTATGTAATTACTTGAATTTTTTTATTCTTATCCTCTGCTTTTTGCTTTGGGGAAGGAGCAGAGAGGTACAAAAAAGCATGGTAGTCAAGGTCAATCATGTCACTAGAATTAATTTGAAGGTTTTTGGCAAAGACATTGAAAAGGAACCACAGGATAGAGGAGGATAGAGGAGGTGATTTTAATTATCATCCCCTGTTTGTTTGCAGAGGAAATAGAAGAGACCAGGTCAATGGATCCTGGGAATAGTAAGATTACTACAAAGGGAAATGTGTTGAGTCCATTTTAAATGTCCATCTTAGTGTCTATTTCTAGATACATCCTATGCCTAAATTCTTTTAATAAATTCACATATAAACACTTAATTAGTTATCTTTAACATTAAGTTAATTGCTTAAAACATATAATAGTAAAAAAAAATAACCGGATGACTATGTGTTTTCAATATTGAATTAGTTACTTCTAATAAATATATTGTTCTTATAGAATATTAGCTACTTTTATTAACATTTTTTTGTTCTGTTTTATCTATATATTCATGATTTCTAAGGCATGTCTGATGATGATATTGAAGTTCAATAATGATCATTCATGTGACTCCCGTATCATCACTCGACGTATCTTGATATCAAAAGGAATAATTGGTGTTATAAGGACTAATTAAGTGTCTACAATAAGAATATTTTGTGCTAGTAGTAACTCGTTCAATATATTTGAAAATACAAGGTCATATTTTTCTTTATTATATGTTAGAAGAAACTAACTTCGTGTTAAGGATAACCACCTAATTGTTTACAGGTACAATATATCTATTTAATCAAACTTCAACTGGATACATCCAAGGGTGGACGCAGGATAAACACTTAAATGATGGACTCCTCTCTCTCTACTTCAAAAGAATTGTTTACAAATTCTAAATGACTATAATGCCCCTGTTGAACTTGTACCAGACTTCCTTTTTTATAAGAGTTATAAAGAAACAGGAAAGGAAAGATTAAGAAGCATTATTTTCATTTATCTCACCTCCCTTACTTCTTCTTTGAAATAATTTATGTCAGAGCTCAGGCAAGTCGTCAGTTTTAGAAAGTGTTGTTGGGAGAGATTTCCTCCCCCGTGGTTCAGGTCTGTTCTTCTTTATAATTTATCTATGATATCTTTCTTGCACGATTTTTATTTAAGGAAAATATTGTAGCTCGGTTGGAGTAATTTTGTCATTGGTTTACCCACCAACAACATCACGCTACTTGTAAACCCTATTCTATCAAGCACAAAATGAGGTGTAAATCATGTATAAATTTCTGTATGAGTGAATCGTGTATAAATCTGAATTTTTGCAAAGCACACACTTATGAATGACTGCATGGGATTGCGTGACCTGCTCTGAGTGGCGAGTGAGCTCGAGACAATATATGATGTCTGTCTAACCTCATTTCGTATTAATTCTACAGGTATTGTGACGAGGAGGCCATTGGTGTTGCAGTTGCAGCAGACACAAGAACACGAAGCAGACTATGCCGAGTTCCTTCATCTGCCAAAACGAAAATTTACAGACTTTAGTCAGTTTCATTTCCTTCCTATTATATTTCATAGTCATAGCATTCG
Organism: Carex myosuroides; assembly: GCA_028015225.1. NCBI lineage: Eukaryota > Viridiplantae > Streptophyta > Magnoliopsida > Poales > Cyperaceae > Carex > Carex myosuroides. The sequence goes on from CM051476.1 coordinate 2,255,352, forward strand.
TTTCAAGGAAATTTTTTAATATAGTCCTATTTTTGCAGATCTTGTCAGAAAGGAAATACAAGATGAAACCGATAGAATTACTGGGAAGTCGAAGCAGATATCCCCTGTTCCCATTCAACTCAGCATTTATTCCCCGAATGGTATGTACTAGATTGTACTGGCCAAGTTGTTTCTTCTCTTTTTCTGTTTTCCTTGGACCTTATATTTTTTTCTCCGTTTGGGCATCAGAGACTAATTTAAGCTCAAAATCTGAACCACAAGCCCCCCAAAAGCAATTCTGTAGTAGTAAGAGTTAACTGCTCGTAAACCAAAATCTGGTTAAAGTACTGACTGGATATGTTAGGTAAATAAATGAATGCATTACTAAATTAAACATTGGTATTAAGCTTGTTAGTTGTTTTTCTTAACAGTTGTGAATTTAACTCTGATTGATCTACCCGGGTTGACAAAGGTTGCTGTCGGTATGCATTTCTCTTCTTTTTTGGTTTTATATTTATTATTTTTGTTATTGCTCTTGTATTAGTATTAGAAATGCATTAAATTCAATCTACTACAGAGGGACAGCCTGATAGTATTGTTGAAGATATTGAAGATATGGTGCGCTCATATATCGAGAAGGTATATGTCATATAAGAAAATTTGTAAATAAGGAAACCTGTACTCTTTTATTTTTTGGAGAAAATGACAAGGTGGAAAATATTTTGGTACAGCCAAATTGCATTATATTGGCAATATCACCAGCCAATCAAGATATTGCTACCTCTGATGCAATCAAGATTGCGAGGGAAGTCGATCCCACAGGTATGCCAATAAAAATCTATCACCATTTCTTTTCTTTGTAATAGGGCTGTATTATGTTCTTTATACATTCTAATAATGATTTTTATTATTGCACCTTTTATTTGACAGGGGAAAGAACATTTGGAGTATTGACAAAGCTGGACCTCATGGATCAGGGGACAAATGCACTTGATGTAAAAATCTTATGTTCTCATTCGTTGTACCATGAAACTATTGTGTAAATACGTGTGATGACTGATAAATTTTGTAAGTAGGTCCTTGAAGGAAGAGCATATCGGCTACTACACCCTTGGGTGGGAATTGTTAACCGGTCACAAGCAGAGATAAATAGAAATGTCGATATGATTCTTGCGAGGGAGAAGGAAAGGGAATATTTTCAATATAGCCCAGACTACTCACATCTTGCTAATCGGATGGGTTCCGAATATCTTGCAAAATTACTTTCTCAGGTAAGAAGGGGGAAAATTTTAGTATCAATGTCACTTCCTATCTAACTATATTCTAATGAACTCTGGATAAGTAAAGGCCCTTGTATATTATTCGAATATATTTTGTTTCTGCTGCAGCATCTAGAGTCAGTTATTAAAGCACAGATACCAAGCATTACGTCTACCATCAATAAAAGTATTGAAGAGCTTGATAAGGAGTTGGATAGTCTGGGAAGACCTGTGGCTGTTGATGCAGGGGTATAATTCTATCTCCTTTATTTTCATATTTCTTAATTAACTTCTCTGGTTCATTTTCAATATAATTTTGTTGGTAATTTTCAGGCGAAACTATATACCATCTTGGAACTATGCCGTTTGGTTTATCGAATTTTCAAGGAGCATCTGGACGGAGGGTCAGCATTATTTTTTTTTTCTCTTTTCTTTTTAAGTGTATTTTGTATCCGCATCCTTCTCAATCACGACAAGCTTATCAAAATTATATACTCTGATAGGCGACCTGGCGGTGATAGGATATATGGGGTGTTTGACAAGAATTTCCCAGCTGCGTTAAGTAAATTACCGTTCGATAAGCATCTATCGATACAAAATGTGAAGAGAGTGGTAGCGCAGGCTGATGGTTATCAGCCCCACTTGATTGCACCTGAGCAGGGTTACCGCCGTCTTATAGAGTCTGCTTTGGCTTACTTCCGTGGTCCTGCTGAGAAAACTGTTGATGCTGTAAGCATCTTCTTTTACTTTCACCAAACATGATGGCTAAGAGTATTACTTTCTTTTTGGTTTTTTTTCTTTTGTGATACACTAATACTTGGTACTGTGAGTAATCTCACATATTCCAATACAGCGCATTATTACTGAATGATAAATAGTTTTGGCTGTATGTTTACAATATCATGAAAGCATCATTCGAATATTTTTTACTTGCTCGTTGAATTGTCGGTTAGATTGCAATCTATTTTTGTATGGCCATTAGCAATTTCCTTTATGAAATTCTTAATTGTTTTTTACCCTCCAGATTCACTTCATCTTAAAGGACCTGTTGAGGATGTCTATTGGAGAGTGTCAGGTAACCTTTCTATAAAATTGAATATCATCAGTTACCTTGATTTGCAAAACTGGTGTGTAACTTGTATTTTTTTATGTTATACCAACATGGATGACAATCATGGATCTGGCATCATACTAATCATATACAAGATTCTCATGTAAGCAGCAGTGTCATGCCTGGTGCTTGATTAATGTAATTACAGATTTACGGCCAAAAGCACATTGATTTGCAACCAACTGATACTCAAAAAAGTAGTCAACGTGGTTTTCTATTTGCTTTGTAATGTTGCATATAAATACATATTAAGCAAGCTACTTTAACTATTACAAATAGGAGCTTAAAAGGTTCCCGAGATTACAATCTGAGCTGGCAGCTGCGTGTTATGAGGCACTGGAGAGGTTTAAGGAGGATAGCAGGAAGACAACTCTAAGGCTGGTTGACATGGAAGCAGCTTATTTGACAGTGGAGTTCTTCCGGAAGCTTCCTCAGGACAGTGAGATAAGACCCAGCAGCAATGGCAAAAAAGGAGGCAATGCACCCCCCGAGCCTCAAGACGTGGACCGGTACGGTGAAGGGCATTACAGGTATGGCTCAAAATACTTCCATACTCTTTATATTACTCATACCTTATTAGTACTAATTAAGCTAACACAGTTTGGTCCTAATAGACATCTATACTCTATACAACCTTAAATTAACATCAGGCCTTCATTTTTCAGGACAATTGCATCAAATGTGACAGCATACATATCCATGGTGTCTGACACGCTTAAAGACACGATACCAAAGGCAGTGGTCCACTGTCAGGTCAGAGAAGCCAACCGATCCCTGTTCACTAATTTCTACAACCGAATCGCCAGTAGAGCGGTACAATCTACCTGACACTTCTGTTTAGTTTCTTCCTCAGAATTATATTTGGACAATGCAGTAATCAATAGTCTGGTTCTCTTCTATAAAATGGAAAAAAGATTACTGGCTTATGTTTTACCAATTCTTTTAAACTTTTGTTTTTTACAGACAAATGACCTTGGTGAGATGTTGGATGAAGACCCGTCGCTGATGGGGAGGCGGCAAGAATTGGCAAAGAGGCTTGAATTGTACCAGAAGGCTCGTGATGAGATTAATTCTGTCTATACTCGATGAAATATCACTGAATTTTTTTTTTCCCCTGTTACATTCGTTGCATTCTTATTTCTATGAGGCAGTTTGTACATATAAGATCTTGCATTGTTGATTTTCATGGCAAGTAAAGATAAAGGCATCAGTTCACATTGGTATTGTAAATTTGTAATGGAACTACGCTGATTTGATAACATGTGACAGAGCATGAGCATTGTGCTTCCCTTCTCTTCCTCGGGCGGTTAGCGATTTAATTAATACCGCAACATAAAAGAGATTGAAAGCTACCAATGACAAATGGCGGTTCTCGGGGAAGAGTATCCCCTCCAGTATTTGCAAAAAGATTTTCTTCACTTTATGGCTTGAGATTTACTCTCATTCGCTTTGAGATTTGTACAAAGTTAAAGAACGGTTCGGATCCAGTAATTCTAAAAGATTCCCTTTTACAGTACCAATGTGGATCCGACTCTGCTGCTTTTCTCTAAGAAAACCATTCAAAAAATTTCATTTACGTATAAAGAAATTTTTTCATGAACAAATCTCAATAAATTTGAATGGTTGGAATCGGAAAAGCAGAACCCTGCTTTTCTTAGAGAAAAGCAGCAGAGTCGATCCGTTCGGGGCAGCCTGTCCAATGACTCGATTAAGGAAAGATACCAAAAGTAAGGTGTAAACCGATCGGATAATATATATCCGTATACGGATAACCGATATTCAAATATCCGTCCAAATACAAATATAGATATGATTTTAAATTTTAATTATTCTTATTTGAAAATTAAATATGGATATGTGATATCTGAATATCTCAGTGCATATACGGATACAGATATGCCACCAATCGTCTCATTAGCCCGTTACAAAAACCCCCGAATTCATATCACGTCGAGTTTAAATCTGATCTATTTTTTATATATTAGTACGAATTTTAAAGAAATTTTGTACATTACAGATTTTAATCGAATTGATTCGAATTTTAATTGGACGGTTCAAATTTAACTTAAACGGTGAGTAATGCAAGGATCCGGACTCTCCACAATCCACACACACCCATAGTGACAAATTAAAAGTTCGGATTCGGTTCGGCGAGGTCAAAAATTCGTAATTCGGGTATAATTCGGGAATGATTCGGTACAACAAGGAAGCAAAAAAAAAAACCGTAAAAAAAAAATTCAAAAAAAAAAAAAAAATTTGGCGTTTTTTTTGCGAATAATTCGTAACTCGCGTTTTATACGCGTTTTATTCGCGAATAAAACATATTATACGTTTTTCTGCGTTTTATACGGAGTTCGGTTCGGTTATGTCGAAAAAAACGAATTATACGCGTATAATTCACGTATTATGTCAATATGCACACACCTAGCATCTTAAAAACTCGGATTTGATCCTCAAATTTATATAATAAAATCAAATTAATCTTTGAACTTTCATTTAAACTAACTTAATTCTTGAACTTTTAATACAAAACCAAATTAATCCATATACTTTTCAAAACATATTTAGTTAATTCTCTCATCAATTTTTTTACTGATGTGAATTAATTTATTTGACACAGAGACTTTCATTTGACACTTACATATGAACCAATTGTAAATTAATGTTAAATTAAATTTATTTATTTTCGAACAAACTCGGCATATTCGTATATTTTGATATACTTCTTATGGTTTCGACTCTGTATATTTTCTTAGTATAAAATGATTGCAGTAATACTAAATAATTATTTTATTTTCCGTTGAGCAACACATTGTATTTGTATAGCAAAAAATGTCATGGAAAAGCCTCATTGTAATTATTTATATATAATAAATATAGAGTGTGGCTATGGCACTATGCATAGCGCGGATTAGCCTGTACTATGGATTAATATTTTTGTTTTCAAAATTCTAACGGTTGATCCGAACCGTTCAACATAGTAATTTTCAATCCATCTAAAAAATAATAAAAAAAAAACAATTCTACCTATCAAGTGATTTTCTATCCATCTAAAAAAATAATAAAAAAATTTCTAAAAAAAAATACAAATTTTAGTATACAAGTACATATTTATATGGAGACTATGTTAAACTGTTCGGATCGACCGTTAGGACTTTCAAACTAAAAATTTGAGTCCATAGCGCGAGCTAATATACGCTATGCATAATTCTATAGCCTCAATCTAAAATATGACTCCACATAAAATTATAGCACAAAAAACTTCATGATAAATTAAAAAAATTGTTTGCACTTGATTATTATTCAGATGGGAAATTAAATTATAAATATCAAATTAATTTACATAAGCAAACAATTTGATTAGAGCACTAATCTAAATTCTTTTAAAAAGTAAAGAGATTAATTTGCTTTTTTTCTTTAAATTGAGAATTAAGTCGGTGTAAACGAAAATTTAAATCTTTTGAAAAGTTCGAGGAACCTGAATTTTCTAGAATTAAAAGAAGAGAGAGCTCGGCATTTTCGGCCATGGATTACCTCGACGAATACGATGACGCGCGGCCGCGCTACCAGTTTCGCGGCGGCGGTGGTCGTGCCACCAGCTCGGATTCTTCCTCCGACTCATGCGCCGTGTCCAAGACTCATCTCGCAGCCTGCTTCTTCGGTTCCATGCTCCTCTCTGTCTGTGCGTTCTACGCTTTCCAACTTTCTTACGACATCCTTTTCTCTATCCTTCTCTGGTTCGCGCTCTCTCTCCTTCTTGCTCCATTCGCCCCCTCCTCTGCCACGGGTGGAGTCGTTTATGTCGGCGGTGGCCCTGATTTACCCGAGCCAGTCCCCTCAATCCTCAGCTCTGATCCCGCTGATTCATCTAACAACAGCAACCGACGGTCCAGATCCCGGAAGCAGGTTGATAGATCCTCAGTTGAGACTGTCATTGCCAGATCTTCTAATGATCAAAGGTATCTTGAAATTTCATTATTTTGTTATGAAAATATATTTTAATGCTTCCAGTTCCATGGTTATTTGATAGTAATCTGAGTTGAACATGGATTTGTATAGTACCAAGTGACACTGGTGCTGGATCAGATCGGTGTAGCTTGAAAGCAAAATTATACCACCTTGCTAGTGTTGACTCAATTGACTGATTTAGCTGTTAACCAATTTTCCAACAATTAGCCAAGGGAAGGAAGAAACAGGAACAGGACCTTGTGATTCTCAATTGTAATGGTTTTACTTGCCAGTAAATACAATCACTTCTCTTGAATAGTACTAACTGGAGCTTTTAACACAATACTGATAACCTCTCACACGTATGAAATTCAATTTGTGCTTTCTCTCTTATGGCATATCTATAAAATTGCTATATTATGGAAAATCAGCTTGGACCAGAAAAGATCGGAACAGAAAGCTCTAGAAGAAAAGAGAAGAGGAGAAGATGCGAAAAGGGAAAAAGAAGAAGAGAAGGATTGGACAGAGGAGGATCTGGATCTGCTAAGAAAACAGATGACTAAATATCCTGTGGCTGGAGATCCAAATCGATGGGAGAAGATTGCATCTTCACTTAAAGGGAGACATGGTCTGGAAAGCGTGATCCGTACCGCTAAATTGGTGCAGGAGATGAAGACGAGAGGAGAGAACCCGTTTGAGCAGTTTTTGAAGAAAAGGAAACCTGTGGACCCTCGAGCAGAAGCAGCAAATAGTGAGTTTTTTACTTCATATTCTGGTACATAGAATTAAGTATCCTTGCCTGGTGATGTTTTGGTATATTAAATGGAAATAACACTCTGATTGGTACTAACTCTGAAGAGAGTTTATTTCATTTCAATAGAAAAAAAAGTAGAGTTTGGAATTGAAATCACATGATGGGAAAACGCCACTTGCTGATGAGAACTATTAGCAAGGAGTTAGAGAAGGTCCAAAGAACATTCCTCATAAATTTTGCCACTCAAAACCTAGTTAGGATTTGATCCAAATTGAGATTTCGAGAGTTGAAATATCAGAACTGATTAGAGGAGATGAATGGCAATAAAGAAGAGAAAGAAAGTAGTTACCTTGTCGGAAACCTAAACCCTAAGCCATAAATAGTCTCCGAGTCACCTCTCTCAACTAGGCGAAGGCAGAAAATTTAGGTAAAGATGAATTTTGCTTTGCAGAATGAACTCTTGCCAAGTGCCTACTCTTTACATGCAGCTTCTTGTTTGACTTTCTCCTCCTGCAAATCCCACTGATTGAGTTTGATTTGCCTGCGTGTTCCTCTTAAGATCAGACAAGGGTAAATAGGGAAATTCCTTTTCACATTTTGAGTTGGGAAGCATCCCTTCCGATCAGGGTGTTGGACTTCTAGCATTCGAGTCTTTTAGTCATTTGTAGTGGTAGTAAATGGGCAGATTGAGTAGTTAACTACTCAAAATGGGTTCAGGTCAGTTTTGCTTTAGGTTAGTCCAGTTGCAATTAGCCATCCAGGGTGGTATATACGATGCAAATTAGACTTCTAACTAGTCTCTGTCACTTAATTTTTTTTAAAAGCAAAAAAATAATAACCCAATGTGGACACCTAAATTTTCATTATGAAGACAAAAACATCTTACGTCATTCTAATTTACAAAATTCAACATTATGCCCACTATTCCTGCTTTCAAGCCCCTGATGAGACGAAATGCTAGTGTACCTGCATAGTAAAGATAAAAAGAAGCAAACACAGGCATCCATGACAGGTGCACCTCATATAAATGCAATCCCAATTCTACCTCTTCTAATGGTACAGGACCCTGGCCATAGATCCGGCCGGAATCATGTGCACTTGTCTTTGTAAACTGCTTCAGGTTGGTCCAGGTTCTGTCAACCTGAGGGTTGTAATTTTTCAGCTCTAGTTACTTCTAGAACAAATGATCATTGGTTGAACATAAGTGCATTCCCGTAGTTTACCCTACCATCCATTTCCCGTCTCTTATGGATCAACAGTAGGAGTCTTTCTTTTTTTGCCTTTTGGTGGCAATTTTTTAAATGTCTTGATTGGCTGCATAAGAACAATGAGATGACAAGGTTCTAAATAGCGATTATAGCGGCATAGCGGGGAGAGAAAAAAAAGTTATTGCGAATAGCGGAAGCTATCGTACATAGCGTTTTTTTTTTTTCAAAATTTATATTCTGAATTTCTACTAATTATCAACATGATCAGTATTGGAGAATTGAAGAATTGGGGTAACAATCAAATGACAACTAATCTAAATCTATATTTTTTTCAATCATGTAAATAAGAAGAAAAAAAAGGATTTACAAGGTAACATTCTTTAATAGTTCATACTTCATAGTATTACATATTATAATAGACGAAGAGCAATTAATTTTACAAGTGAAATGAAGCAAGTATATCTATTTGAACATTTTATATATTGTAATAATCAAAATCCGTTTTCAATTGAAACGAACGACAATAATATTACAAGTGAATACTAGACGAATAGCAAGCAAAAGGAAGAATTAATATTTTAATATTTTTCGATATAGAATGAGAGACTAAATTACAAATAGAAACAGAAGCACATAGTTCGGTTTAGCATACTTATCATAGCAAACCATGTAGCATCAGAAATAAGAACAAAAGTTCATGTAAATCGCAAAAAAAAACTCATGTAGCATAGCGGTAGCAATTGCACGTAGCGGTAATAGCAGTCAGCTATTACAGCTATAGTGGTCATAGCTGAATTAGCGCACTTTTATCTCATAGCTTAGCTTTTATGGTCCGAACTAGCTATTTAGAACGCAATTGAGATCCAAACTGTAGTCTGCCTAGCCATCATGGACCTGTGCTAGTGGGATCCATATCACCTAAGGTAATGGAATATTTCTGTTTAGATCCAGACCATCCGATCAGAATCCACACAAATATTAAAGGGACCCCGTGCATTCCACTCGGGCTGGATTGGCTCGGATTCTGATCAGACAGTCCGGATCTAAATGGAAATATTTTGTTACCTCAGAGGATATGGATTTCGTGCTAATGTGTGTTCCAGGATGTGACCCATACAAAAAACCCAGTAATGGGAGTGGTATCGTATATGGTTAAACTGATAACTGACATACCTGTTTTGGTTTTCCTAAGGTGAGGTGATGGAGTCAAAAGCTGATTTGAAGGAGGTTTGGAGTTCAGGTGATGATCTGGCACTACTTAATGCTTTAAAAGCATTTCCAAAGGATGTGCCCATGCGCTGGGAGAAAATAGCGGCGGCTGTACCAAGCAAGTCAAAAGCTGGTTGCATGAAGAGAGTCGTAGAGTTGAAGAAAGATTTCCGTAGCATGAAGGCACCCGAAACATAGTTAAAAATGATTTTACATTCATTGTTCAAGAGAACCGATAGACATAAAAAGACCATTTCTATGGTGGCATACATATACAACTCTGTTATGAAACGGAAATGTCAATTAAAATTATCTTATTTGAATTTTTCTGATATATATATATATTTTTTTTAAAGCTAAACACGACTTGTCCGTAGAACTGATTTGAATATGTAACATTCTATCGGGGTGAACCGTGTAAAACAAGGTATTTTGCTTCTTTCTTCGTAAAATCTGTTTGGGCCGCTCCGGATCCTAGTAACTCAATTTTTGAGTTTGGATCATGACCATGTGATTAGAATCCGGACCAATCTGGTACGGGATCTCTTTAGTATTCATGCCAAAGCAGACCGGACGCTCCAGATTTAAACTCACCGTTTGAGTTACTTTGGTTTGCGCTATAGTTCATTCCAAGGAATATAAGAATTTCAGGGAATGCAATGCCAAGGAATGTCATTCTCAGAAATATGCTATTACCATGTTTGGTTCACATGATTATCATTTTCATCATTCCAGGATATATACGATTACAGTGTTGTTTTTTATTTTATTTTTTCTGGCGCTTCAACAATATATAATTTTTATTGCAGTTTACTTGGTAATATATAGCAATTGGCACCAGTAAGTGCATGAACAAATATATAGCAATTTTTTTGCATTTTAGAAGCCCGTATGCCGGTACATAAGCTGATACAGTCCATTTTGTCAATACCAGTAAGTGCATAAAACAAATACAAAAATTTATACACTACATTTCTAATACCAGTAAATGCATAAAACTAAAACTAAGGTAATTAATAACATCCCTTTGCCCTAAATAGACAAACTAAGGTAAAAACACGTCATTTGTTGAATTCACTATTGACCCCCTTCACAGAAGAAAACGATAATCATACAGCATACTTTTTACGAGGAAGGACTCTGGCTGCACTTGCACTTTTTAACACACCCATATTTAAATAAAAGGAATTGGCATTCATTTTTGTCCAAATTCATAAGACTTTTATGAGAATGGTATAATTATAAACGTGTGTAACATGATGTAAATGTATGTCTATCAAATACATATGATTTATATGAGTTTTATAATTGTAAACTTATGTAATATGTTATAAATCAATGTTCTAAATAGCGTGTTATAGCAAATTGATGTATTACTAAATAGGTAACGTAGAACACTGGAAGCCTTTCGACGTGTTTTTTAGCCTTTTCCGTCATATACATGTACAGAAAATTGATGTATTACTTACAATTATTAAAATTAGCTCAAACAAGTTATTTTAGCATATGGTTGAGAACAATTGGAGAATAATTGTGAATTTTGATTAGTTTGTTGACTTGAATAGGGAAATTGATTACACATGCTAATAGATGCATGTAATGTACTATAAATGCATTTTGTAGCAGACACGTGCAGAAACTTCTCTAGCTGATTTTTATGTCTCGTAATAACTACACTAGTAATTTAATTATCATGTACCAAATTATTTCATGTGAAATTAGTTGTTACTTTTTTTTTATTTTTTATCCAACAATCAATATATTCAATTATCATATATAAGCAACCTTCACAAGTGGCACTGCATTTTCCTAAAAATACAATTAAATTGCAAAAATAAAATATTGCACATTACTTGAATCTCCTTTTCAACTATACAGCAATACATTATTTCATCACAATAAAAAAATATAGAATTGGATGCCACAAAATTTCCAATTACAATAATTTTTTAAAGTTTTATCAAAATTGAGGAGCATTGATTCATTCCGAATGCTCTGGACCTGAGGACAAATGTGGAGTTTGAATTAGATTTTTAATCTATATCTTAGCTAAATGTGGAATTTCAATATCATTCAATATCAGTCTTTTTATATTTTTTTATTACTATTAACTATTGTTTTTAATTGATTTAATTGAGAAATGGATATAGTTATAATATAGTTATATTTAGATGGAAAATAACTAATTTTTAAGTTTTGATGGAAAATAACTAATTTTTAAGTTTTGATGGAAAATATTTAATTGAAGAAGTTATAATAGATATATATCTAAATTTCTCTTAAAAAAGAAGCTAGTATCGTGTGAAATGAAAAAAAAAAAAAATACTCCTTAAAAACTTCAAAATTACATATTTTCTCCTCTAAACTTCATAATACCATATTTACCCTTTTAAACTTCAATAACTCACAAAATTTACCCATTTTATTACATTTTCTATTAAAACTCATTTTAAATTTTATAAAATATCAATTATACCCTTCCTGCTTCCCTGCTTCCCTGCTTCCCTTCCCCCGCTCACCTTCGTTAGAATATAATTAGTCCAGATAAAAACAACTGAAAAATAAGAAAAGAAAAGCGTCAAATGGAGCAACCAAGGGTTTGGTGTGATTCCCTCAAAGGTTCGCTACACATGCACCTGTCCTCTACCTCCCTTTCGAGCATTTTTACAAACACCTAATGCTTGTTTGTTTGTAATGGTGAAAACTCGTTTTATAGTCCCTGTGACTTTTTTTTTCTACTTGATACGATGCTTATCAACACTTTAGAGAAGTTTTGAATTACTATTTCATTGATTCATCATAGAGAGCATACATAGAGTTATATAGGCTTCTCAATTATTCTAACTAAGGTTTACAAGATGAATTATTATCTAACCACAGTATAACCAGCTGCTGACAATGCTGATAAATGATTCTGTTATCTAACAAACATCTGGATGTGCATCCGCTGCTTTTCTTGATAGAAAAGCAGGGAGCTGCTCGTCTCTTTCTCTCTGTATCTCTCTAAAAAAAGAGAAGAGAGAGAGAGAGAGTCACGTGGGAGAGAGAGGACGAGGAGAGAGATAGAGAGGCAAGCAGGGGTTTGGCAAGCACCGGATCTCGTTCCCAAACATCTTCTAAACAAATTATATTGTAGCTCTCCAGTTGTGTGAGTGAATGGACATCTCCATTGGAGTGTATATCGCCTAATAATTCCTTCCGAATACTAATCTGGAGTTACGAATGGATGTCTCAAGGTATGAAACCATACACTCCTGAAAATGGGTATGTTATTATCAAGGCATGACTAGTTTACTTTTCTTCCTTTTCAGTTGTTTTTTCTTAAACGAATTTATAATTTATAATGAATGTGAGAGTTGCAGGGAAGAGAAGAAGGGAAGGAGGGGAAGGGCATAACTGACATTTTATAAATTTAAAATGAGTTTTAATAGAAAATATAATAAAATGGGTAAATCTGTAGGTTTCTGAAGTTTAGAAAGATAAATATGATATTATGAAGTTTAGATAGGGAAATACGTAATTTTCAAGTTTTTGAGGGGTATACATGAAATTCCCCTAAAAAAATGCAAATGATGCTGCACTTTTGGCTTACGGAGTACTCGCATCTTCGAGTCCGGCGCTGTGCCAGCGCTCATGCCACATTTTATAATGCTACCGAAAAAATATTTATTGGCTTAATTATTATTCTTAGCTATATAATTTAAATGCTTGTCGTTAATACCGATTTGATAATTTCTATCGGCATACTGTTTCGGCACCTTACATAATAGGAGATTTCACGACTAACTTCAACAACTTTTGTACTGTCTGCGTCTGCCGTATGGAACAGCTTATGTCTGAGTCTGACGCCCGTAAGTCCAATCTCTACTGTTTAATTTGCTTTAAGATCTGTGTATTGTCTCAATATCTGTGTTTGTTCGCTTTAAGATTTATATCGGTTTATTATGTACGGATCTTAAAATGAATCAGACAATAAAGAAGCTATCAAACTCAAAATTGATTCTAATGGACGTGGGACGAAATTTGTATTTGATTTAGAAACTTTTAACTTTACGATTCTTTAATCAATGTTGAGTTTAAGATAAATGCATCGTGTTTCATACATATTCTATGATAATATTTAATTTCTGTCCGGTCAACTCCGCCTGTTCGAATGGAGACCTCCATGTTTTACACAAAAGGAGAGCTTATATGATTAAACCTTATCTTATCCACACCTTCCTTCAGAAATTAAAATTTGCTCTGCCACTTACCTGCTTTAAATTATGTAGCAGTTGTATCCCCGTAAATCTTTCATTCCGTAACTACCGCTATATTACTCGCGACACACATTTCTTGATTTCTTGTAGTCAACTTCCATAGCGGCCGTTCAGTAACAAAAGAGCTTAATATGCTTCCTTCAGCTTTCTTAGTCGCTTAATTCTACTGAACATCACCTCTTTTACTTAAATGGCTAAATCTTAATCTCTGTCCGTATCTTAAGGCACATCTACCTCTTTCTTTAGCTTTCATTTATAGATAAAGACAATCAAACATCAGCTCCTTAGCGCCTTAGGCTCTTAGTTCTTAACTCTTAATCTTACCGAACGGCTCCATGAATAATCAGTTTACATGCAAACTATCATGTCTATGCTGAGGTCAATTTCGGTCCGATGTCCATCGGACTCAAAGTGAATTCAATGGGTTTAATGACCATCCGATCTGCTTTAAGATTCGTATTCGCAACTTTTGTGTCTGCTTTAAAATTCGTGCTCACAAATCTTAAAGCAGATCCGACAGTCCAGAAACCCATCGGACCCAAGCTACTCTCGTCTATGCTAACTAGTGCAGTAGTGCTTAAACTGGCCTCCGGGTTTTTCTAAAAGAAAAAAAATAGTGCTTAAACAATTAATTAATATATCCATTTCCAATAAAAATTAATTAATATATCCAATACATAGTATTCTCCGCCCTCTTACTCTTTTCTACTCTCACTCCATCTCTCTCTTTCTCTCTCTTGAATGATAGCAAAAATGTCACCGACTCTCTCTCCAACTTCCTCCTCTCTTTTCACTTCTCCAAAGGTACTTCACTATTTATCTAACTTGAGTCCTCAACTTTTTATTATTTCTTTTCGTAAAATCACATTAATTTACTTGATTTTTTTTTTATGACTGATCAATAGCTAAATAGATCGAGCCCCTGGCTCGGATCTTCCCAATTTATCTACTTCAGCTGCAAGCGGAGCTTTCCGATATGCTACGTGACAGGTGGCAATGCCTCTTCCGTTGATACTGGTAAATTTTCATTTATTTCTTTCCCAATTGTATCAAATTAATCCAGTTGAGAGAGAATTAGGTTGCGTTTGTGTAGCTTGGAGGAGATTTTATTTGATTAAGATATGCTGATTTATGTCATTCAAAATCTCATTCCTTAATTGAAGTGTATCCTGGTATGATATGCATGATATTATCTAAGATATCTGTGCCGCTCTACAGCTGTATATGTTTATTGTTTTATTATTTTTTGTTTTGTGTAGAACTAAAGACTGAGCTAGATGCAGTGTCTAGCTTCAGTGAGATCGTACCAGATACTGTTATCTTCGACGATTTTGATAGGTACCTCTTCTCATACTTATTTACAGTTTTCTTTTGATAATGCTGACAACTGACATGACACTTTTTGACACTATTAATTTTTATGAGATTTTAGATTCCCCCCTACAGCTGCCACTGTTAGCTCCTCCCTTCTTTTGGGCATTTGTAGCCTTCCTGACACCAAGTTCAAGGTACCAATTCACAGTTCTACCTACAATTAATACAATTCATCTTCTTTCTTTTTTATGACTTCGGATTAATGCTCACTTGTTCAAAGTTTGATTATAAACATAAATTGCTCTTTTTGATAGAGTGCTATAGAGACAGCATTGGCAGATGGTGAATGCATTGAGCTAGAAAAGCCCAGGGAACGCTTGTCTTGTTTCTCTAACAAGGTTTACTTGCCTTATATTCTGCTATTTTCTGTGCATACACTGTAGCACGCTGTTGAAAAATTAAAAAATATAATGTAAACTGATTAGTCTGCGGTTTCAGGCTTTGGTGAATGTTGGTGCTGATTTGGCGAAGTTGGTTCCTGGACGTGTCTCCACTGAAATTGATGCTCGCTTGGCCTATGATACCCGAGGAATTATTCACAAGGTATACATGCGATTCCTCTGTGTATTAGGGAACTTTTTTGCTTGAAACATGTGTATTAGGGAACTTATACCTGGCAACTAAATAACTAATCATACATAACATTTTAGCCTTGTTTGAGTGCTGAACATTATGCGACCGGAAGGGTAATCCAACAAAGGACCTAAGGCTAAAAACCATATATACCAAAACAAACTACTTGAGCATAAATTGTCTAATTGTTATTACAGGTGCATGAACTATTGAAGCTGTATGATGAACATGATGTCTCAACACAGCGCCTCCTCTTCAAAATCCCTTCTACTTGGCAAGTATGACCTTTTCTGGTTTATGTTTGACAATTAGAAGCTTCTTGTAGAATTAAGTTACTTTCAATGATTAAACAGATTAGTGTTGATAGAACCCTGTTTATACTAATATTGAACCATTTCACTACTAGTGGGTGGATCCCTTTTTTTTTTTTCTCTTTTGTTTTCTTTGCCGGAACTGACCCTAGTCTTAAACTCTTAATCACCAATGCCCTGATACGCAGCTGAAATCGTATCCCAAGTCAATCGGTATGGTCTGTTGGTATAATTTCATGATGTAGAGTCACCTCTAGATTTTTAGATGTTCATTTAACCTAAACTATGAGCTCAAAAAAACGAAAGGCTAAATTCTTAGCCCTCCCCACAAAGAAGGGGGTGGTAGTGACCATCTTGTTGGGGACATAATTATTGTCATCGGGCTAAACCATGCTTTTATTGATTATTGAAGGGTATTGAGGCTTCTAGGCTGCTAGAGTCTGAAGGCATCCAGACACACCTCACATTTGTTTATAGGTTCTCTTACTCGTTACATTCTCTTCCCATCTTTAGTGCTTACCAACTTTTCTGATCTTGTGACACGTTGGGAGTGAAATTTGTAATACAGCTTTGCACAAGCAGCAGCAGCAGCTCAGGCGGGTGCATCTGTCATCCAGATTTTTGTTGGCCGCATCAGGGTAACTGCTCATTTGACTCCCCTTCTGTTCATTTAGCTCGGTACACATTGTTTTTAGTTTGGTTACCCCCATTCAACCCCATTCTGTTCATTTAGTTTGAGGAACTTCGTTTTTAGTTTAGTTTACTATGTTAAAATAGACAGAGTATTAATCTCAGTTAGAAGTCAATCTTTTGAGTAATTTGCAAATTTCGTAAAATGGATTTTAAGCAAAGTTGATTTATGCAAAATCTGACTACACAGCCCTTGAATTTAGATGATTTTATTCAAATTTCCCTAACGGTTCATTACTTCATGCAATTTTATTTAACAAACTTAAAATTAACCTAGCAAAATTCAGGTTGGATCTATTCATTCAGGTCCAACAGAATTTAGGTTATTGTGGGTTCAGTCAAATTTTGCTAAACTTGGTCTTCAGAGAAAAAAATGTGACCTGCTAGGGATAATGGTAAAATTATCTTAACGGTAGGGTTGGGACCTCCTGATATGGTTATTTCGACAATCTTGACAATATATATCCAAATCAGGCTATAAGAATATCTGGAAAAAAAAAAGAATCATAGACATGTTGTTGGCCTTATGGATTGGTTGTGTATCGGATTTCATGTAGTTTTAGTGTTATTTGATATATCATCACAGGGCAATAAATGTAGACCGTTGCAAATTTCAAGTCATTTGATGAATGATAAATGTTGCATCAAATTCCACTATTTTGCATTCACACGATATGAATGTAGTATAGATCTCATTGCAACGGTCAGGTTCCAAAATTCCAAGTTATTTTGACAATTATTAAAAAAAAAGTTCGTTAATCCATTGTCAGTGGATTCCACAACTTCAACAGTAAGTAATCCAATGAGTAGGTAAGTAATCATAGAAACATTGGGTGTGTCTCTTCCTTGAAATCACAAGAACTGTCAATTGTTTTCTCCAAATATGAACCGTTTATGCATTTTGAAAAGATTCTTTTGTTTAAGAAAATACCATTAATATAATAGTAACACTGAGTTGCTATGCAGGATTGGGCACGCAACCACTCTGGTGATCCTGAGATAGAAGCTGCCCTCAAAAGAGGAGAGGATCCTGGAATAGCTCTGGTATGTTAATCCTTGTCATTCTTAAATAAACATCATTCTAAGGACATATTCTGTTCATGCCTCTACACACCTCAGAATATCCCCTTACCAAATAAGTAACATGAAATGTATACCCTCTATTATCGGAAATTATCACATACATCCCCCATTTCTGTTTTTTCTTTTTAAAAAGGAATTCAAATTTCCTTTCCTTTCTCCCAACAATTGTAGATAAAAGTAACAACTATGGACCTTAGTTGTGGTATCTTTTAAATCTTTTTTCTTTGGGATATGGGGTTATGATTTAGAACGGTAAATTATAGCTAATTTTCCTTCTTTTTTTGTGTGTTTTACATGATGTTCTGTTATTTTGTGAGGTATAGCGGTAGGATACATATAGATGTGGCAAACTTCAGAGTCATTTTTGGGTTCAGGTCTTTTGCATCTGAGATTCTTCGGGTCAGATAATCTTTAGTTTAAGGAACAGTTCCAATATTGGGCTCTTTGGGATCTCGGTTTCAATTGGGTCTCTGATTTGGTTTGTTTGGTTGCAAGATATGGTTGTTTTTAGATTTTTTCAGTCAAAATTGTTTTGGACTGCACATTGGCCTTTTTCTGGTTAGACAGAACATATAATTAGATTAACGGGTTTAGGTGTTAGTAATTGTTGATTTTGGGTTGGATCAGGTTTGGACCAAAAGCTTTTAATCCGTTTGGTCAGGTCATAATTTGTTTCTTGACCTCACAGAAAAATTGGTTCATTTTTGGTTAGGACAAGACAGGTACCTCTTGGGAATCTGATCTCATTTTTTTTCCAGCTCTGGTACCCATAATATTTTATGGTTCTATACCATGAATCATGTGAAATTCACCCTTATTGAAAATCCACATGAAAACATACTTATGTTCTTTCTTCTTTTTTTTAATGAAAAACCTGTAGGCATCATACTTATGTTCTTGTTAAACCATAAAAATGTCTGCAGGTTAAGAAAGCATACAACTATATTCACAAATGCAACCTAAAGACCAAAGTAATGGCTGCTGCTGTTCGCAACAAGCAGGACTTGTTTAGCCTTCTTGGGTACAATTACAATAAACTTAAATGTTTGTCTATTTACAATGATGGGTGAAGAACTTATTTGATTTACGCTCTCTTTTGTTGTCCAAATAGGATTGATTACATTATTGCCCCTCTAAAGGTACTCCAAACTATGAAGGAATCAGTGACTTCTCCCGATGAGAAGTATTCCTTTGTCAGTCAGTTGTCTCCTGCTTCAGCCAAGATGTATCAGTTGACCGATGAAGAGGTATATACTCCAATACACAATTTTGTTTAGATGATTCATATTTATTTGATCGGATGACTATGATATATTATTGATGTTTCCTGTAACCAACGACAAGGATATAAAGTTTTCTTATTATCCACATTTATAGTGAATATTTCCTTACTAAAAGTAGGAACTACTCTTATAAGCAAATTAAATAATTCCTACTCACCATTATTTTTTATGATACGGTCAAAATCAATTACTGAATTTCTTCTCTTAAAATGTGGTGTAGCATTGCTCCCATGTATATTATGAAATATGATTTACAATTATTACACAGAACTTATACAGTAAGACCAAGTATCAAAAGTGGGCTATTTAGACCTTATTTGACCGGTTTAAGAACCATGTTTGTTAGGTCAAGTATCTTGTTTATAATGATACCAATAAAAAGAAAATAAAAATGAAATGAAAAGCTTGTCATTCAACTTCAGATATTCTCAGTATGCATCAAGTATAAAAGTATAAAAAATAAATGCATGTCTTTCCAATGATGCAGCTGGTGAAGTGGGACCAGCTGAGTCTTGCTGCATCTATGGGTCCTGCTGCTGAGGAGCTACTTGCAGCTGGGCTGGAGGGGTATTCGACCCAATCACAGCGTCTTGAAGAGTTTTTCGGAAAGATATGGCCTCCACCTAATGTTTAAAACTTCTTGAATTCTCCTTGTACCTCTTTGAAAATGGAACAGTGACTTTTTTTTCTTTTTGCTTTGTTCTCATTTCATATCGGCATAAAATAATCCATGTTTACTTTGGCTAGAGTTCTTTAATATCTGTTCATTGTATTATCTTCATGTATCTCTTTTTTTTTTTAGCAATTAGTAGAATTTGTGTGAACATTTTGTGAGTTCCAGTGTTTCTTGTTCGTCGTCAACTTATGCTTTTGAAGTTCCACAAAAATACTGTAACGAATGACAGTATTGATTGGTCCTCAAATATTTATTTGTAGTCTAAATTATGGCCCCTTAACTATCGACGTTAGGTGCTACCTTGCTTTTCAAAACCCTTTGTTTGGTTCAATCTGCCTCAACTATCATACCTGGTTAAGTCCATTGTTTCATCACTATGTAGTATGTGATGATGTGGCACGAGCTATCACTTGATGTTAGCTGCTCTCATTATGAGACCCATGCCATTACTATACTATGTCTTCACTTAAAACAGATAATAAGAGGCTGCTTACCTTTGGTTTGGCCTCCACACAATCTTCGGTTCACTCCATTTTGCAGCCCACAAGTCATCTCAGGCCACCCTCCTATAAACCAAGCTATGCTTGCAGAGATGAAAATGAACCTCTTTAAAGCAACCAAACCAAAGCCAATGCCAAAAATATTCATGCAAGTGTCGTTGATTATTTTAACCGTTTATAAACTGTTGACCATGGTGGTGATATTCAGCCTAAACAGTCAGTACTTTGTCCCAGTCTTTCTTTGATTGCTGCTTTGGATCATCACTTCTACTGGAAATATTCAGGAATCAGGGATGTCTGCAAGGTACGAGAAACTCCTGCAATGAAGCTGGAGAAATATTTGACCAATTTAGCAATTCCTTTCAGTTTTGTTAAATTTTAAGTAGGAACTAGGAACGAGAAAAAAAGGTTCCTTTTCTTATTATTGGTAGAGATTTTTTAATTATGTTTGCCTGCTGGTTTGCAGGTACCTCTCATAGTAGTTTGTAGTATCTTTACAAGCCTTTTAAAGTTGTAGTGCTTATTTTTTTTATTTGGACATAAAAAGATATTTGATCTTGTCAATATATTTCTAAAGAAAGGTCAAAGAAGTTCGAGAAAGATATGTGTAGTTAGATATGAAGATGACTTACTTGACCAAATTTATCCAATTTTAATGTTGTGAATATCTGAAAATGCATACAAAAATCGTTAAAATTCAGACAGCAGTGGGAAATTTCAAAATTTTCAATGAACTGTACATGAGTGGTTCCATATCTTGTCATTCACGCTTCAGATATATGTACCGCATCTAAATATGTGATCACCAAATATATTGGATTTGAATTGTAAGTTTAATTTGGTTAGGACGATCTGTAGATAATAAGATCATTACCGACTAATCTTACACAATATTTACTTATTAAAAGCCTAATGATTATGTGGTTTGTAAGATAATTGAGAACCAGTGCAATATCTGACTGAATACAATTAAATCTGAGTTGTCAGTTTTAACTTAGACAGCCACTGTCAAGAGTTTAAAAAAAAAAAGTTTTAACTTGGCACGAATCTCAAAACAAACCTCCTATATCTACATATACGCATTAAATTCCAATTACTCGGCTGGGAAGTCATTGAAGCTAATTGTACTCAGTCAGGTCCCTGACTCAAGCAAATTACAAATGAACGGTCCAGATTTGTTCTTTTAACTTAGCACGAATCTCAAAACAGATCCTCTATAGTTTTATTAGACACCGGATTGATTTTGATTCGACTGGTTAATCTGGACCATCCGTTAGTATTTGCTTGAGTCGGGTACCTGGGAGATACGGATTCGATACCTTACTACAAAATATAATGCACCCGATTAGGACTCTGAAATGCAAAATTATGTGACATGTCCATTATATACCGCTCCGTTTTCATGGTTGCTGTTCTTCATCTCGTAACTTAACTTCTGAATCTAATTTAAATCAGCTGCTGCAGTTACAACCCCGACATTTATATTAATATCCAAAGTTTAATACAAATTATTAATTATGCCCACAATCCCAAACTTTTGCTAAAAATGCCCAAGCCGGCCAGAAAATGGCCGGCTAGGTACCAGAGTAAACCGGCCATTTTCTGGCCGGCTTACTCCATTTTTTTTTTTTTTTTAGAGACACTATGAAGATCAAAATATTGAAATCTAACTCTGAAAATTTGAAATTTTTGTTTAAATTATTTGTTATATTACTTCTTTTGATGTATAATTAGCATATTTATACTAAAATACGTTAGATTACTTAAAATTATGTTGAATTACACTATATTACAATAAATTATGTTCAATTATACTAAATTACGTTAAATTACAATAACTTCGCTAATTATGCTGAAATACGGTAAAAAAAACACTAAACTACACAAAATTACGCTATAGTAGACTGATTTTGCTCATCTTTCATGAATCATAAAAAATAGTAAAAAAATTCCAAAAATAGTAAAAATTGGTAATCTGCAAGTTCATTATGTAACTAATTTACTGAGCTACTTGGATTGAATGATAGAAATGAAAATCTTAATCGGAAACTTCAACTCAAGTTTTGAGGCTCTTCCCTTTATTTTTTCGCGATTCTGAATTTCGAAATCCAGCCTAGCTGGCACGGACGCATGCGCATTTTCGCAAGCTTTCCGAAAAGTGGTCATTTGCTGAAATCGGACACTCGAGCGCCGTTTTATAACCGTTTGAAGTTTCATCGTTGTTTTTCGCCTTTTCAGCGAAGATATCATCCCTATTCATTTGTAATTTAGCGTAATTTACAGTATTTTAGCGTAATTTAATGTAATTTAGCATAATTTAACATAATTTAGTGTTATTCAACATAATTTCAATTAATCTATCGTATTTTAGTATAAATATGCTAATTATACATCAAAAGAAGTAATATAACAAATAATTTAAACAAAAATTTCAAATTTTCAGAGTTAGATTTCAATATTTTGATCTTCATAGTGTCTCTCTCTAAAAAAAAAAAAAAATAGTCTGAATATGACTATTTTTTGTAAAATACTTAATAAATATTACACAAATTCAAAAAAATGTAAAATTTGATCTGGAAGCACAGTTTATTGTGGAGATCATGTTGAACGGTTTGGATCGACGATTTGGACTTTGAAAATGAAAAAAATAATTGTTGTAACTTGATCCCTCCTCAAAGAAGTAATATAACAAATAATTTAAACAAAAATTTCAAATTTTCAGAGTTAGATTTCAATATTTTGATCTTCATAGTGTCTCTAAAAAAAAAAAATAGAGTAAGCCGGCCAGAAAATTGCCGGTTTACTCTGGTACCTAAGCCGGCCATTTTCTGGCCGGCTTGGGCATTTTTAGCAAAAATCTGGGAATGTGGGCATAATTAATAATTTGTATTAAACTTTGGATATTAATAAAAATGTCGGGTTACAACCTTATTTGGCGTTACTTTTATCTCAAAAAAAAAAAAAACTTCCGTTTAAAATGAAGTTCGAATGCACCTGGACTATACCGGAGAGAGAAGACCCTTGGCATTTTCTCAAATTGGATTCCGGGTTTCACCCTCCTTGGATTTTGTAGACCGGGTCTATTCAAAGAAAAACACAGGGGTCTTCTACTCTTCTTAGCAGGCGATTGACAGCATTTACCAAAAACCGCCATAAAGCGATCGGACGGCCAAGATCTCTCGTCTCTTAATCCAACAGTCAGAGATATGAATAGGCAATAAGAGAAAGTGATCCTTTTAGGGATTTCTTTCCTTATCGGAGAAATTAGAACCTCTTTAGTTGACCGCGTTTTAACAGCAGATCAGCATTTCTGGATTTGGAGCACAGTAGTAAATGTAGATTATGAAAAAAAAAGAAAAAAAAAAACATAATAATTTTAATATGTTTAAATAAAGCTTTCGTTTAAAAAAAATTGTTTGGTACTTCAAAATAAGAATCTTAATATAATTCACATATTAAGTCTAAAACTAGTTCTTCATATGGACATATTATATAATAGCAATAGTTTTCCATATTCTTACTATATTGCTATGCAAAAAAATTATATTGCAATATGAAAATCTTAGCAAATATTGTGCCTAATGTCTGAATTAAAATTAATTTCAATACATATCTCGATCATTTGTTTCATTTTTTTTTCTGTCAAGAAAATCACATTTGCTTTAAATTGCAATATATATACATTGTATAACAATTTATCATTTTTCTGTTCTCAATTCAATCATCTGATTAAAGCAAACGAACTCAATTTATTTGAACGATACTCTTAGATTGACTATATATTATCGAGGATCCGAAATTCCAAATCTCTCCGTTTGGATGAATCAAGGAATAGCTCGGAATAGCAGCTGTTCCTGGGTTAGAAATAGCTGCTAACCCAACATTTCATAGGAATAGCGGAACAGCAGCTAACCCGAGCTATTCCTTTGTTGAGAATATCGTTTTTTTTCACCCAAACGTGCTGTGTTAAGAATAGCTCGTCAGGAATAGCAGCTGTTCCTGGGTTAGCGCTATTCCTGTGTCATCCAAACGCACCCTCACTCTCTAGTATTATTTTGGTCTATGATAGACCGAGCTCATGAAGGAACAATCGCGTGATCCCTTTCCATTTAAAAGGGCTACAAGGAGAACGGAGTAGGTCCGATGCCCATCGGACCTACTCTTTACTCTTAGGTTCAACGGGTACGATGACCGTCCAATTTAATTTAAGATTTGTGCACACGAACATTGAAACAAATCGCACGAACTTTAAAGCATTCCGCACGAATGTTGAAGTAAATCGACGGTGATTAAACCCATCAAAGAAGAGTAGGTCCGATGCCCATCGGACCTACTCTCAAGTGGGCTAGAAGTGGCTCCATTCGTCTCGAGTCACGACAAAACACAAGGCAGAGAAGGAAGAGAATAGAAACCAGAAACAGAAACAGAGCATATTTGAGACCAGCGTTAACTGAATTTCGTCGCCAGGCCATAGTGTTAGAATATCTCTTTCTTATACGATTAATCGTGCGCCGATACCACTAACATGCGCCTATCCAGGCTGCCGCCGGCTGTGCTACTGTGCGCCGCTTCAGTCTTCTTTTCGTTTTCTCTCTCTTTCTCTCTCTCCGCGAATACCACGGGGTATTACTACTTAGAGGTCTATTACAAGGTTCTAAGCCCATTGGGAGTGCCTCAAAAGGTGTTCAAAAAGGCCCTATTTTTTGTAATCTTTTCACATTTATTGATTTGTATGCATTCCCGAAATTGTTGATATCTTTCTTTTTTCAATCCTGTCGATTTTTCTGAGAAGAAATCTCAAATGCTGCATTTCTAAGTGTTCATAGATTTTCTATGTCAAATTAATATTTCTGAGACTGAGAGGGACTATGGAGAAAGAAAAGTTCTAAATTTTGTGTGTCAATTGGAGTTTATTCCGAGTTTTATGTAAACTAAGAACGCTTGTCACAATCTAGAGCTTCCTTTTCCCTTTTCTACTTGTTCATAACCTCTTCCGTCCTTGCTAGAAGGTTTTATAATTTCAAAAATGATTTGTAGATTGAGCCGGTTTATTCTCGCCTATATCTAAACCCCCCTTTTCAAGAAAATTGCATTGAAAATATGAATAAAACTTTCATGATGGCATTGCACTTGTTTAAAAAAATTTAACTGCTTTTTTTTTCCTCTATTTTTCTTTTTGTTTCTGAAAAGATTGTGACTTTTTTATGGGAACTTAAGATTGCTATTGTGTAAATTTTGTAGGTAATTACAGTTAATGGGACTATTCCAGGGCCTTTAATTAACACCACCACCAATTGGAATGCGGTCGTCAATGTATTAAATGGCTTGGACGAGCCACTCTTACTCACCTGGTAAACAATTTATCGAGCATTTATCCTTTATATAATTTTATAATTTGATGTGAAAACTTATTTTATTCGATTATCTAAGCTTCATCTGATCAAATGATAATCCCTAAACTTCCAATATGTTTCTTTAGCACCCTTCTTCCAATATGAATAGTTCAAGCACCATCAACCTTATTTATGGTTATCCAAAAATTCATTTTTTCAATTTGAAATTGAAACACACTTAGTTTGCTAGATTGTCCATGCCTCCATCCAAGGAAAAGAAAAAGAAAAGTTGTTTGTTGTTGTAATGCAGAATTTTGAAAGTTCTATAGTTAGAAGTTGAAAACGAGGAAAGTTTAGGTGCCACCTTGCTGCATCTTATTGTAGGGATGGATTGCAACACAGAAGGAACAGTTGGCAAGATGGAGTGCTTGGTACCAACTGCCCGATACCACCAGGCTGGAACTGGACGTACCAGTTCCAGGTCAAGGACCAGATTGGAAGCTTCTTCTACTTCCCTTCGTTGGGCCTCCAACGGGCTGCTGGTGGATTCGGGCCTGTCACAGTTAACAACCGCAATACTATACCAGCGCCATTTGCCCAGCCTGACGGCGATTTCACAATTTTTATCGGAGACTGGTACACCCAGAATCACACAGTAAGTTCAGGTTTTAGAGTCTGGGATTTGTCTCTCTTTGTTTGGTATCAGATAATTTAAGAAACTGTTCATATTTTTTTTGTAGGATTTGAGAAAGCTGCTAGATGAAGGAAAAGATCTGGGGATACCTGATGGAGTTCTGATTAATGGCAAGGGACCATATAATCCCACACTGGCACCAAAGACTTTTGATCATGAAACTATAAATGTGGAATCAGGTGAGAAGTTGCATTATTGTTACTTACATTTTTGTACTATTTTGTGTCTTATTGTACTCTAGTCATGTCAGTATACATGTTGCACTATCTGCCTGGAATCAAAAGCTTAAGTTAGAAATTAAGTTATGGCACCTGAATAAATTTCAAATTTGGGTTTCAGTTTTGATTTGGATTATGGGTCGGTCAGGTTCATGATTAATGATTTTGGTTGTTCCAGAGTACAGCACTAATGACTTGAAACTTCAGTTGATCTTTTTGTAATTGTATTGGGATTTTTGTATGGGGGTTTGTTTTTGGGTCAGTTCCAGATCATTCCAGATCATTTTGGTTTTTGATGGGGGTTTATATATTGGGTAAGTTAAGGTCAGGTCTGAAATTCAGATCCAAGTCCATTGGACTGGAAACCAGATTTCGAAGGCTGCATGGCACAATAGCACTAACCTAATTTTTAATTGTACACAGGAAAGACATACCGGATCCGGGTTCACAACATTGGCACCTCCACTAGTCTGAACTTTAGGATCCAAAGCCACAATCTACTACTAGTGGAAGCTGAAGGCACCTACACAATCCAACAGAACTACACCAACTTAGACATACATGTGGGTCAGTCATACTCCTTTTTAGTCACAATGGATCAAGATGCAAGCGCCGACTATTACATTGTGGCTAGTGCGAGATTTGTCAATGAGTCAGCTGAGCCAGGTTGGGCTAGGGTTACTGGTGTTGCGGTTTTACATTATTCAAATTCACGAGGGGCTGCATCAGGCCCACTCCCTGACCCTCCAAATGACATTTATTATCGGTCCTATTCCATGGACCAAGCTAAAACAATCAAGTAAGTCTTTTATTTTATTGGTATATATATATATATATATATATTTACTTTGAAATCAAAATGATATATCTAAATAATGCTCTATATCGGGTGCACAATTTTCAGGATGAACACAAGTGCTGGTGCCGCCCGGCCGAATCCTCAGGGCTCGTTCCACTATGGTTCAATAAACATAACTCATACATACTTGATAAGAAGCGTGCCACCACTTTACATAAATGAAAAGAGGCGTTCAACACTTAATGGAATCTCGTACACACCGCCTGACACTCCTTTGAGACTAGCAGATCTACATGAGTTGGAAGGGGTTTATACACTAGACTTCCCTGCTAGGCCAAAGAATAGGCAGCCTCGGCTGGGTAGATCTGCTATTAATGCTACTTATAAGGGGTTTATTGAGATTGTTTTTGAGAATAATGATACCACAATTCGCACCTTCCACTTGGATGGATATGCATTTTTTGTTGTTGGGTATATGATCTTGATTCTCTCTTTTAATTTCCTTTTCATTTTAATCAATGTCATCTCTCATCATATATATTCTATCTTCTGATGAAGGTATTTATGGATTTTAGGATGGACTATGGGGAGTGGTCAAAGAATAGCAGAGCTACGTACAATAAATGGGATGCTGTTTCTCGCACAGCAACTCAGGTTCTAAGCCAAATATAATTTTATGACTTTAATTTAGTTGATCCTCTGTATTTTGCATTTTCTGCTTTATTTACTTTGTTTTTTGTAACAATAGGTCTTTCCAGGGGCATGGACAGCAGTATTAGTGTCTCTAGACAATGTTGGATTCTGGAATCTGCGATCAGAGAATCTTGACAAATGGTATCTAGGCGAAGAGGTTTATGTCAGAGTAGCCGACCCAGGTGGCTATAACAGAACAGAGATGATGGTGCCACATAATGTTTTGTATTGTGGCCTTCTAAGCAAACTGCAACGGTAAGTTCCATTGGTTCATTTAGCTGATTCTAGCAGTGTGCATCAGTAGACACCAATATGAATTATTCAGAATACCAGACTAGGATTTTAGAAAAATAAGCTAGCTTGTTCCTTCCATAATTTTGTGAATTTATGTTAATGCTAATTTCCTTTTTTTCCAGGCCGCAAACGCCTCATGCAATTAAGTCAAGTACTTCGTCTCTGGGAGGAGTGATACTCAACCTAGCTACCATGTTAGTACTGGTGATGTTAGCCATTATACCTTAATAATTATGCTATATACCAAAGATAATTATCCTATTTTTGTTGGGATTGAAGTTGTATTTTAAACTGAATAGTAAGTTTGGTAGATGAAGACACTTGCTGGACATGTATTATTTACATTCATTTTTTTATGAACATGCATATTGCCAAAAACAAAAACAAAAACAAAAGAAATTCATTTAGCAGTGCTTTGACGATATTTTATAAATTCATGACAAACTTTTTATTTTGAAGATTACCAAATCTTAAGTAGATTAATTAACAATTTAATCCACATAAAAACAATATGGTAGTTGATCTTTTTTGTAGGTTTTGAATTTGTAGAACATATTCCGTTATTTAGAGTCTATAACTGTTATTATTTTCTGGGTTTTGATCAGTATCCAAAAAAGGACTACTTATACAAGCTTATTTAATATTTAGTATATTGTTTCACAAAAAAAATATTTTATCTGCAATTTAATTAATATCAACATAAAAAATTTAAACTATTTTTTTTTTACTTTTAATGAAAAAATAGTCTAGTTCACATACATATTAAAAACTGATTTGATTCTCCGTTATAAAACATTAAAAAAAAAGGGTCCGCCTAGCTCTCCCCCGTGAACAATCCCCCGTTTCATCCCCCGTCAGTTGCATTAATTAAGGTAGTTAGTTAGTTAGAATTTATAACTGTCAGTGTATTTTAGGAATTTGCAGAAGTATTCATATGTAGTACAACTAGTATTCATCCATATATATGAAGGTATTCACATTTGCAATAAAAACATATTTGGATATATTACAACAAGAAAGTAGGGGACAAACAACATGTGTGGGGGACCGCACAACTGTCAGAGCATTAATTAAGTAGAGGACCGCATAACCGTCAGCGCATTAATTAAGTGGGGGACTTCTAACTACCTTTAGCTCATTTTAGAAATTTGCAAAAAAAGTATTCATCTGTAACACAACTAGCATTCATCCATCTATATAAATGTATTCATCTTTGCAATAGAAGCATATTTGGACACATCAATCACTCATCTTTTACACGTTTTTAGAGATGGGTTTTTTTTTCTCCGTTCAATCTAACCAATATTTCTGACGATCTGTGAGGAATTTTGCAAATCTAAAACCACGAATGTCTTCTACACAATTTTCTCTTTCAAATGAGATCCATGATGACATACTTTCGAGTTGTCCGTTGCACAAGTATTCACACCTCGTCATACAAGTATTCATCCCGCATTAAGCAAGTATTCATCCTCATCGTGTAAGTGTAAATAGTTAATGTACCAAGAGTATTACAAACATATGTGCATACCAAACAAATAAAAAGTATTCATCCATAAGATATCAAGTATTCATACATATAAGTTAAAGTATTTATGCCTAAGATATTAAGTATTCATCCATAAACGTTGAAGTATTCATCTCTAAAACATTAAGTATTCATCCATATGTACTTAGTACGCACTGTTCTAATTCACCATTAATGAAACTTTGTTCTTTGCAAATAACTCGGATCTTACCCGGCGGAGGCGGATCTGACCCGGCGGTCGACAGCGATGGATCTACTCCGGCGGAGGCGGAGGTGGGAGAGAGAGGAGGCGGAGGTGGGAGGTGGGAGACGGAGGTGAGAGACGGAGGTGGAGGTGGGAGAGGGAGGCCGAGAGGGAGAGGTGGGAGAGGCGGGCGGAGGCGCAGAGGGAGAGGTGGAGAGGGAGAAGTGGGAGAGGTGGGAGAGGGAGGGAGAAAGAGGAAAGAAATAAATGGAGAAAATTGAGTAATTAATTTGTAGGGCCATTAGGTAGTTAGAATTTTGAATTATAGTTAGAAAAGGTAGTTAGTTAGTTGGGAGATGAAATGGAGGAAGATATAATTACCCAAAAAAAAATTATACAAGTAAATCAAGCCATCCTACCAAATGCATTAAAGTTTCCTATACGGAGAGAACTCTATTAACTTTCTTAATTAACAGCAGGAATTAATTAGAAGAAAAATAAGAAGGTATCTAGTAAGGGCACTCCCCTTTAAATCTAAATGTCACCATTAAATAGTCTTATAGCTAGCATATATGGAAGTATGAAACTAATTTTCCTTTAAACTAGCAATTTTTTTTAATAGTTTCCGTTTATATGATATTACAAGTTATAACTAGTGTTCATTGTCTCAACCTCAAGGCTATAACATCTGGAAAAATATTATTAATGATGATGAAGATAAGACTCTAAACAGATATGATGTAAATCTAAGAGAATAAAAAGGAATGTTAACATAATTTTGTGCTCTTATTTAATTTGTCTTTGTCGGTTTGCATTACACTTTAATTTAAATAATAAAAAAAATTATAAGTTTTTAAAACTTAAATGGGTAACCTCCCTCATTAAACCTTCCTATTAAATATCCAATCCAATAAGAATTAATTAATAAAAAAAATTCCCTTTCCACTCTCCTCTACTTGAATAGATGATTTTGTCGTATAATTATTGAGTGAGGCTATGGTACTATACATAGTGCATATTGATTCATACTATTGATTAATATTTTTATTTTTTAAATTTAAACAATTGATCTAAACAATTCAACATTTTTCTGTTGGGTTTCGACTGTTCAAACCCATTGATTAATTTTTAAGCTCAAGCTGCGGAAAGACCGTAGAACAAAAATTTCTATGTCTAACTTAAGCTAAGGATTAGAATTGATATCGTTTTTTTAATTCTTTAAGGATCTATTCCCGTAATTGATTTCTAAAACTTAAATCTATTTATCAAGTAAATAAATTTATATAACATTTATATCTTGTATCCAAATTCCAATTGGATTGTAGTCGCGTCTCGTAGCACCAAACGTATGGTGCCTCTATCTGTTATCCACCAGGACTAACCGGAGAGCGGTTTATTTCTTTTGCCAGAAATACCGTAAACCGCAGAATTATGCAAAACGCCGAATCCCGAGAACTACCGTAACCGAGAAAGAGAGAAATTATAATTCAAATCGATCGACAGATCTGAATCCGATTATGTGAATTAGTGAGTTTCTCTCTTCATGGCACCTTCTATTTATAGGCATATGGCATGGCAATTGAATTACCAAAATGCCCCTAGATAGTCGGTTCGGCAATGAGAAATCAAATTGGATTTGTGTATCAAATTGAATTTGTTATCTTACGTGTCAAAATTCAATCTTATTAGGCTTTAGCTTTGGGCTTTTAATTAATCAAATTAATTAGGTCTTTTTCATTTAATCAAACGAATTTGATTTCAATCAAATTCGGCCAAAAAGAAAACTTTAGGCCCAAATATATATATATATATATATATATATTAATTCATAATTAATATATTTATCCATTAGTTAATTATATAATTGTTCTGAACAATTATATTTCTTACGATCGTTGTTTCGGTAAATTTATACAACGTACCGTGTACGTTTATAAATTAACCAATATTTTTGCTTGTCATTTTACATGACATTTATAATATAATTATATCAAGTATAATTAATTATAACCATCTTACTATTGATCATAACCAAGTTATAATCAATCACAATAAGATTCTCCGAGTAGCTCCTATACGGTGTGACCTGATAGGATCTGTGTTATGTTGGTAAATAGAATTAACACTGTTTTTAACTTCTATAATCATGAGAGGCATCTGGTAAAACGCATCATGACCATCCAATTACACAGATGATGCTGTACTGTACAATATCACGATCCAGTAAACTATTTTACTTGTGTTTAATTCTTTCGTATCATAGCTGTCAGATTAATTTCAAGGTAGGTTTGTGTCATCCTTGCAAATTAATCTTTTCTTGATCTTGAACAGATTATCAAATATGATTAACTCTTGTTAATCATACCGCATGCAGATAATCTTATTCTATCAAGGGGCCCAGTGACGCTGTAACTCGTATAATAAATACGAGGGACAATAGTACTTTTGGTAGACCATCACTTCCTCAGCATAAGTTATGTATACCGAAGAGCTACCGTTATGGCTACTTTTTACGGATAGCGTTAGGTAACAGTCACAGATACATTTCTTATGTAGGAACGATGAATACCTCATACTTTAGAATTTAACACTGAATGAAAGCATTAATGACACGAACACAATTCCGTATAATGTTTCATTCGGGGTCTGTCAAATACCATGTTCCTGGAATATGTATATATGTGATTAAAATGACAACTCTGTGTCTATGGTCTATAAAACTTGACCATCTTTTAATCCACATACTAACCTTGTAGCGGTAGTTAGTGTTCCTGCTAATTACCTCGGTCAGTGACCTTTTAAGAGTATATATATCATCTGTATTATGAAGTTTCATAATTTCAGTCATTAACTCGAAATGATTCATAAATTCAATAATACTCAAGGAAACAAAATGACATTTTATTAATCATTCAATTCATGAACAAAGCTTTATATAATTAAATTATCGTATTATTGACTTCTAGATTATTACAAACTAACATTATCATCGTATGAAAATGTACTTGTAGATAAAAGATTACATTTTTTATAATTGTTTTATTATTTTTTTAGATTGGTAGAAAATCTTCTGATCTAAAGATTCTAGACAATTTAAAAATTACGATTTTCTATCTATCTAGAAATCTAGAAAAATATGAAAAAGATGTAAAAATTAGTTTGCAAGTACATTTTCATATAGAGTCATGTTAAACGATTTAGATCAACTGTTTTAATTTTGAAAACGTAAATATTGATTCATAATACGAACTAATATGCGATCACTCATTTTTTTTTCATAATGGGCGATTTTTGTCTTTATAGGGGAGGTTGTAAAATTGTGTATGTACTCAAAATGATCTGAAAAATAATGGGTGATTTTATTTTTTTAGCTTGAGATATTGTACCGTAGTCTGCATGTTAAAACAAATTTGGAAGTTCTTTAGATCTTTAATTTCTTATGATATTAAAAACTTATAATGGAAGGCCCTAGAAGTGTAATTTAGTTAGAGGAGGGTTCAAATGCCTCCATTTTTCATGCCTCCATTTTTAAAAACTTTAATAACTCAAAATTTAAAACTTAAAAGTCAAAATAAAACCGTTGGATATGATCTACATCATTTTATCTATGTGCTCATAAAAAATTATTACATTTTGATTTTGCTTTTATGTGAATCAATAAGTTGAAAAATCAACGTCTAGAAATTATCCACATTAGTACGTTTTTTTTACAAGCTCTTGATGACAACCAAAACAAAATCAAAATGGGATAACTTTGTATGAGCACATAGATAAAATGATGTAGATCATATCCAACGGTTTTATTTTGACTTTTAAGTTTTAAATTTTGAGTTATTAAAGTTTTTAAAAATAGAGGCATGGTGGAGGCATGAAAAATGAAGGCATTTGAACCCTCCTCATTTAGTTAATAATTTTTTTGTTTATTGCGTTCGCATTCTTATATTTTGATACACAATTTGTCTAAAATATAATTAATATATGTATAATTTTATATTTTTTGGTTTGATGACCATTTTGTTAGTTGTTCATAGTCATCAAATAAATATAATTATTAATATATTCATTCACATCTTACAATTTATTCGTTAACCGTCATAATTATCGATTGAATCCTTAAAGTGGTACTAGATCAATATAAGATTGGTACCAAGTGAATATCGACGAAGTATGGCCGTGGTAAAAAAAAATCCGAGGTTTAAGGAATGCTTAAAGTATAGCTAGGATTATATATTTGACACAGAGTAATGGTCTATTTATATATTGATATATTTCCAATTGTTATATGCAGAGTAATGGTCTATTTATATATTTTACGTATATATAGCTAGGATTATATATATATATATAGAGTAAGGCTATGGTGCTTTGCAAAGTAAAACCCTCTCTTTACTTCGGGCTACTTTTTGCATTTTGAAAATCCAAACAACCGATCCGAACCGTTCAACATGTTCTAAATATTGAAATGTGCTTGGAGACCAAATTTTACATTTTTTGGAATTTTTTTACTATTTATTAAGCCACTTTGAAAATCACTGATCCAATGGTGAACAGTAAAAAACAGTAAAATTTTCTGGACCACCGGATCAGAATTTTCAAAGTGGCTTAATAAATAGCAAACAAATTGGCTAATTTAATAACGTTAGAACTTCGGATTGGCTAATGTAATAACGTTAGAACTTCGGCCGAAGTTCTAACGGGTCGTTTTTGCAATTTCAAAATCCAAACAACCCATCCGAACCGTTCAACATTTCTCTATATTGAAATGTGCTTGGAGACCAAATTTTACATTTTTTGGAATTTGTTTGCTATTTATTAAGCCACTTTGAAAGTTTCTGATCCAACGGTGAACAGTAAAAAACAGCCAAATTTTCTGGAAATGCAATAAAAACAAAACCAAGGGGCAAACTGAATAAGTCAATGTACAAAACTGACAAGGGCATACACTTCATCAATATTTCGCCTTTGATTTTCCTTTTATTCATTTTCTGATAATAGGAAGAAGTAATCATAAAACCTAAAAACAGTTTCTGTATAGAATTAAGTCAGGTATTGTGTCAGTCAAATGTATGAGCATTAACACAACACCATATCTAGATGCACATGCCCAACAAAATAACAAAGATCAAATAGAAATCACTAGTATAAGAAATGACCTAAAATGACCAAAAACACAAAGGAAAATATTAAAAATAAGGACAATAATAATTAGGCTATGCCACTTTACAGGCAGTTAGAGGACATCACGTGGAGCCATGCCCATATAAAATTTTCCTTTTTTTTACTTTTAAATTAATTTCTGTGGATTTTTGAATTTCATCTTTTCAATTTTATGTTACTGTTTACATAGTCACTGGCCTTAATACTGCCCCCTAGAAAAATGCATACTAAAAACAGTTCTAGGTCCCCAAAAATATTGAAATTATATAAGGATTCTAGATTACAACTTGGCATGGATTTCCATATAAATAATCAAGTTTGTTTTAGCCAATCAGTGGCAAATAATTTTCAAAGTTCAGCATGCCAGAATTGTATGAACAACCAGCTGCCAGTTTATTTTTGATTAAAAATTAATAAAATAAATTTCATAAAATATGGGAGAAATCATAAACAAGAAGGTAACATCTATAAGAACATCATTGCATAATTTACCAGCCATGGTTGCATAAAAAAACCTCCAAATAATACTCGATTAAAAATTGTTTACACATGGTTGTATGCCTGTTGTATGATTGATGTTTATGCTTATAAGATCATTTTTTTTTGTAGATACATGTATAATTTAGAGGTAGATGAGATGGTACAATCTGGAGGCATTCTCCTCGGTGTACCGCAAGCTTTGTGAGAAGGATGTGGTGTTTGAGTACCTAGTTACGGAGAGTGCTTAAAACATATGGGGAGGATATTTGTCATTTCTTGAATTTGTGGTATTTTGTTTGGTGTTATAATAGCTAGGGATTTTTGGCAATATGTTGAATGTAAGTTCAACTCAATGAAAAATAAAAAAAATGAAAAATGTAAGGCCGATTCATGTGTTTCTGTTATGCTTGTAAAATGAAAAATGAAATTGTTGCTTGTTTCAACTCTTACTGCTTGTTGTTTTTGCAAAGAAAAATGAGATTGATTGAAAAATATATTTATGTTTCTCTTTATTGTATTAATGGCAGTAATTGCATAATTGTGTGTTTCTCTAGTTACTGCTCAAGAACTGCTCATAATTGTGTGTTTGTCTAGATACTGCTCAAATACTACTCAAGCACAGCTACTAGACATTTTTTGTGCTCCAGTAAGTAAACTAAATTAAATGGAAAAATTCTTTGTAAATTCTCAACAGAGATGTAAAAATAAAATAAGAAAACAAAGTCTCACATTCAACGATTTCAACATAAATTGAACAAAACAATACATTTCCAACATAAATTTGCATCATAAATTCCCATAACAGCACAATACTATGTCTCAAAACATATTATATTAAATATCCTTAACAAAAAGTAAGCATTAGTTACTACATTAAACAAAACCCTAAATCATCAACCATCTTCTTCATTCTTCACTATCATATGAATTGTCGCCTTCATTGTAATCTGCATTGTCGTCCTCATTGTAATCTTCTTCTTCACTCGCAGGCAGTTCTTGTGCTTGATCCAACCCTAATTTCTCATCATTTTTTTTCTACCGAAAAAGAAGACAATAATGCATGTTACAAAAAGCAAACATAATTGGCATAAGCTGAAATTGAAGTTTTTTGTTAAATTATTATACCTTTGGACATTTTCTCATGTTGTGGCCTTCCTTTCTATGACAGTGCTACAAGTGCGCATTTTCTTGGCATCTTTTACTTCAATCGGACGTTTGAATCTTTCTGGTCTTCTTTTGCCTTTACAATGCGAGACCGGCGGATCATGCAACTTAAGAGATTGTGATGCTTCACAGCCAATCAATTCTTTTCTTTGCGTAGGAGTATCTCGGAAAATTCTTTGATTGCTTTTTGTTGCATCACCTACGAGCTCATCTAATTTTGTACAAACCATTTCATACGTCGCATGATCTTTGAGTGCCTCCTTAGAAAGTATTTGCCATCGTTGGTTTAGGACATTAAGCTTGACATAATCTAGGTTTATGTCTTCCATGCTTCTCTCATTTGTACCTCTTTTTACGCTTGCATTAGCATCACGGGTCCATCTTTTTAAGATGTAGTGTTCGGGAAGGAATGGCTCCATTGATGTTAGTCGCATCACCTCTAGTGCATGTGAACATAAAAAATCCTCAAATAGAAACATTTTGCAATCGCAATCAGCCTTACCATTTGCTTTGTCTATGCAAACCATGCGATTCGGTTTATACCATTTGTATCTTGCCTTTGCCTTTGCTGGACGTACTTCGTATAGCTTGTCCTTCTCCACCTCACGAATCTGCAACCCTCCACATTTCTTTAATTCAGCCTTAAAATGAAAGAACATGTTGCGAGTGTACACTCGTCGCGCTTCAGCCTCTATTGGATCGGTAGTCGACAATTGTGGGATCTCATTCAATGTTCGAATGTCCTCATCACTCTCTTTCTCGTAGACACCTTGAACCATCTTTTCAAACTTTGTTGCAAAATTGTACAAAGAAGTATTGGAGTCCATCCAGATCTTTGTTACGGAATTAATGCTCTCACTTCGTTGTGTAGTCGACATCCCAGCGCAAAAAGTCTCACGAAAATAAGCAGGGGCCCATTCGTCACGTTTGTCGAACATCACTTTTAGGTGCTTGTTACCCTCCATTTTATATTTCTTAACAAAAGCAATCCAATTTGCTTCAAAGTCTTCAATCGTCCAGCTATAAGTAATGAGATCAGAAAATTCATCTTTGAAACCATTTACCACCCCATAGATCACCCCCAAGTGCTCCTTAGCCTTAATCATCACATGCCACAAACAACACCTATGAATAGTGTCAACACCAAACACTTTCTCTATCGCTGCCTTCATCGATGGACATTGGTCTGTGAATATGGACTTTGGTTTCCTACCACCCATCGCTTGCAACCATGTGGTGAACAACCAATAAAAAGTTGTCTTCTTCTCATCTCTAATTAGGGCACAACCAAAAAATATTGATTGTCGGTGATGGTTAACACCAATGAAAGGTCCCATGGGCATACTATACTTGTTGGTCTGGTAGGTTGTATCAAACACGATAACATCACCGAACTCTTGATATGCCCTTCTCGACCGACCATCTACCCAGAATATGTTTCTCACAGCCTTATCCTCATCGGGCTCTATATCGAATAAAAAATCGGGATCATTTTGTTGCCTTCGCCCGAAGTAGTCAATCAACGCATTCGCATCCACCCCTACCAATTTTTTTTTGCCTTCCCAATTTGGTTGCTCACATCTTTTTTACTGTAATGAAGGTTCTCTCTGCCTCCTGCCTTCACTACAAGATACTCCCTAATTTTGACAGATCCAACATTTTGCTCATTCAGTATCTCAATTTCTACCCTCTCTTTCATAGAAATTTGTTTGTGCGAACGAAGGTGTCGCTTCTTCGAAGGAGTGTTTTGAACAAATGCATGGTTATGTTCCTTGTAAAAAGTTGATACCCTCCATTTCCCATCCTCATGCAACCTCACGGTGCACGAAGCCTTGCAACCACATCGATGAAGAGATGTTTGCTTTTCAGGTGTTTTCACAATTGTATCACTAACCGACTCCAATGGCTCTTCCATTTGCCTCTTTTTTCCTTTAGCAAACCCTTGTTTGGAACAAACCAGCCTAACTGAAGTTATTACCCCTTTCACATTCTTGTTGAAGGTACTCGTACGGATACTAAATCCAGTTATGAAGCCATATGTGTTGTAAAAATCATAAGCCATTTGTTTACTAGAGAATTCCATCCCTACATAAGGTTCCATGCTTCCCTCTTCTAAAGGAACGACAGATTCCATAAGGTTACACACTTCTCGGTCTCCACACTCATCCGCTTCAGGTATGACAGATTCTAATGTGTCCATTAAATATTCTTCCAAACCAGTCATCTCATCTACCTCTAAAGCATCCATTGATGAAGTGTATGCCCTTGTCAGTTTTGTACATTGACTTATTCAGTTTGCCCCTTGGTTTTGTTTTTATTGCATTTTCTGTTTATTCAAGTGCCCTTTTTGACAGAATATCCGAGATAGCAAGGTTAAAACCCAATTGATTTAGTAATGGAGAGAATCATAGTGACAACTTGCAATGGAGAGAACCACTTGACAAAATTAGAGGTGTGATTCTAAAAGAGGCGTTTATAATTTGAAGAATTTCCAAAAAAGAATTACCTTGATTTTGATCCAGAGGTGCGATTTGAGGAAGAGGCGGCAGACAGGAGGCGGGCTGTGTGCGATTGAGGCGCGAGGAAGAGGATCGACGCGGGCTGTGAGCGATTGAGGCGCGAGGAAGAGGATCGACGCGGGCTGTGAGCGATTGAGGCGCGAGGAAGAGGATCGACGCGAGCTGTGATCGATTGAGGCGCGAGGAAGAGGATCGACGAGAGTAGTGCGAAGTGATGTTGAGGTGTGTGCGGCAAGCTTCCAGGGCGAGGTCGCCAGTTTGAACGAGAGAGAGAGATTTCGAACGAGAGGAAGAGGTGACGAAAAGACAAGAGGCGGGAGGAGGGAGTCAATTCACTGAACCAAACCTAGTTTATCTAACGGAGCGACTTTTTAATTTCCTCCGTTATATCAAATTTGATCAGCGCTTGATGAAAAAGTGAATCTAAAAGGAAATTCGACGGTCCAGACAATTAGAAGCATATCGCTGAAGTTCTAGAGGAAGCATGTTAGCCTAT
This sequence comes from Carex myosuroides, assembly GCA_028015225.1. Taxonomy (NCBI): domain Eukaryota; kingdom Viridiplantae; phylum Streptophyta; class Magnoliopsida; order Poales; family Cyperaceae; genus Carex; species Carex myosuroides. The sequence goes on from CM051476.1 coordinate 2,295,128, forward strand.
CTCTATATATATATATATATATATATATATATAGAGTAAGGCTATGGTGCTTTGCAAAGTAAAACCCTCTCTTTACTTCGGGCTACTTTTTGCATTTTGAAAATCAAAACAACCGATCCGAACCGTTCAACATGTTCTAAATATTGAAATGTGCTTGGAGACCAAATTTTACATTTTTTGGAATTTTTTTACTATTTATTAAGCCACTTTGAAAATCACTGATCCAATGGTGAACAGTAAAAAACAGTAAACTTTTCTGGACCACCGGATCAGAATTTTCAAAGTGGCTTAATAAATAGCAAACAAATTGGCTAATGTAATAACGTTAGAACTTCGGATTGGCTAATGTAATAACGTTAGAACTTCGGCCGAAGTTCTAACGGGTCGTTTTTGCAATTTCAAAATCCAAACAACCCATCCGAACCGTTCAACATGTTCTCTATATTGAAATGTGCTTGGAGACCAAATTTTACATTTTTTTGGAATTTGTTTGCTATTTATTAAGTCACTTTGAAAGTTTCTGATCCAACGGTGAACAGTAAAAAACAGCCAAATTTTCTGGACCACCGGATCAGAATTTTCAAAGTGGCTTAATAAATAGCAAACAAATTCCAAAAAATGTAAAATTTGGTCTCCAAGCACATTTCAATATAGAGAACATGTTGAACGGTTCGGATGAGTTGTTTGGATTTTGAAATTGCAAAAACGACCCGTTAGAACTTCGGGCCGAAGTTCTAACGTTATTACATTAGCCAATCTCTATATATATATATATATATAGAATTGAGTTATGGTGAGACGTGGAGTAAAACAATTTTGTACTCCATGGCACTATATTTTCATTTTGAAAATCCAAACAACCGATCCGAACCGTTCAACATGTTCTCTATATTGAAATGTGCTTGGAGACCAAATTTTACATTTTTTGGAATTTTTTTACTATTTATTAAGCCACTTTGAAAATCGCTGATTCGGTGGTCCAGAAAATTTTACTATTTTTTACTGTTCACAGTGGATCAGCGATTTTCAAAGTGGCTTAATAAATAGTAAAAAAATTCTAAAAAATGTAAAATTTGGTTTCCAAGCACATTTCAATATAGAGAACATGTTGAACGGTTCGGATCAGTTGTTTGAATTTTCAAAATGAAAATATGGCGTGGAGTACAAACTTGTTTTACTCCACGTCTCACCATAGCTCATCTCTCTCTCTATATATATAGAGTAAGGCTACGGTGCTTTGCAAAGTAAACCCCCCGTTTACTTCGGGCCACTTTTTAGATTTTGAAAATCCAAACAACCGATCCGAACCGTTCAACATGTTCTAAATATTGAAATGTGCTTGGAGACCAAATTTTACATTTTTTGGAATTTTTTTACTATTTATTAAGCCACTTTGAAAATCGCTCCGACGGTAAACAGTAAAAAAAGTAAAATTTTCTGGACCACCGAATCAGAAACTTTCAAAATGGCTTAATAAATAGTAAAAAAATTCCAAAAAATGTAAAATTTGGTCTCCAAGCACATTTCAATATTTAGAACATGTTGAACGGTTTGGATCGGTTGTTTGGATTTTCAAAATTCAAAAAGTAGCCCGAAGTAAACGGGGGTATTTACTTTGCAAAGCACCGTAGCCTTACTCTATATATATATATATATATATATATATATGAAGTGTCTACGGTGTTATGCATAGCATAGAGGACTCCGTGCTACGGCTCAATTTTTTAGTTTTAAAAATCCTAACGGTCGATCTGAACGGATCTGAACCGTTCAACATGATCTCCATATGAATATGTACTTGCAAACCAAATTTTACATTTTTTAGAATTTTTTACTATTTATTAAGCCACTTTGAAAAAAATAATAATTTGTACACAACAGTAAAATCTTCTGGACCATTGGATCAGCAATTTTCAAAGTGGCTAAATAAATAGTAAAAAAATTCTAAAATATGTAAAATTTGGTTTGCAAGTACATATTCATATGGAAATCATGTTGAACGGTTCGGATCGACCGTTAGGATTTTGAAAACTCAAAAATTGAGCTGTAGCACGGAGGGCCTCTATGCTACGCGTAGCATATTAGCCAGATTCTATATATATATATATATATAGAGTGAGGCTACGGTGCTATGCATAGCACGGATTGGGTCCGTGCTACGGCTCAAAATTTGACTTTTCAAAATCCTAACGGTCGATCTGAACCGTTCAACATGATTATAAAATGAATAGTACTTGCAAACCAAATTTTACATTTTTTCGAATTTTTTTACTATTTTTTTAGATAGGCTGTTTTTGGATAGTCCAGAATGTTCAGATCAAGTGATTTTCGAAAAAAATAGTAAAAAAATTCGAAAAAATGTAAAATTTGGTTTGCAAGTACATATTCATTTTATAATTATGTTGAATGGTTCGGATCGACCGTTAGGATTTTGAAAAGTCAAATTTTGAGTCGTAGCACGGACCCAATTGGTGCTATGCATAGCACTGTTGCCTCACTCATATATATATAATTGAGCTATTGTGAGACGTGGAGTAAAATAATTTTGTACTCTATGGCACTATATTTCCATTTTGAAAATCCAAACAACCGATCTGAACCGTTCAACATGTTTTTTATATTGAAATGTGCTTGGAGACCAAATTTTACATTTTTTGGAAGTTTTTTACTATTTATTAAGCCACTTTGAAAATCGCTAATCCGGTGGTCCAGAAAATTTTACTGTTTTTTACTGTTCGCAGTGGATCAGCGATTTTCAAAGTGGCTTAATAAATAGTAAAAAAATTCCAAAAAATGTAAAATTTGGTTTCCAAGCACATTTCAATATAGAGAACATGTTGAACGGTTCGGATCGGTTGTTTGAATTTTCAAAATAAAAATATGGCGTGGAGTACAAACTTGTTTTACTCCACGTCTCACTATAGCTCATCTATATATATATATATATATATATTTCCAATTGTTATATTTTATTTTTATTTGTAAAAAATGATACATAATCCATCTGCTTCATTCTAGAAACAAGCTCAATTTTTTTTTTTACAAATCATGGCAATAACTCATTGTGCATCTATTGTTTTTACAATTTTGAAATGTTTCTATTTTATTTCCTGTAGGGTTAAAATATCTCATTGTTTTTGTGCATCAATCATGTTTCACATAATTATTCCTGTTTGCAAGATTTAAACAGTCGATTTGAACCGTTCAACATGATATCCATATTAAAATGTACTTGGGATCAAATTTTATACTTTTTAGAATTTGTTATTATGTTTTAGATCGATACAAAATCACTGTTTTAGATGGTCCATAACCTTCTGATGTTGTAACTATCTGAAAACAATTAAAAAGCCAGACTTGATTTATTTATTTTTAATCTAAAATCAGATTTGGTTTAGATTGTTTAATTATAATGATCGATTGTATGAACTGTTGACCTATTTTCAGGCTTGTAATTTTCAAATTTTCATATTAATGAAACTGATATAGGTCTTTTAAAAAATATATATAATGATCGATTTGGATCTACCATCAAATTGTTTTCATACTATAAAATGATTCGAATCTCGAGGAACTGCTTTGAAACTCTTGCGGTAACACTCTTTCTTGTGAGATATCGAAAATTTAAAATTCAGATAAAAAATATTCAGTAAATATTAAAAACAGTTTGATGGCTTTATTTAACTCTATGAAAAGAAAAGAAAAAAACGCTTGCGGAAAGCTCGAACCAAAGCATGATGACCGTCCGATCTAATTTAAGATTTGTGCTCAGGAAAATTGAAACAGACGCGCACGGATTTTAAAGCGTACCGCACCAATCTTAAAGCAAATCGACGGTGATTAAACCCATAGAACCAAAGTAGGTCCGATGGGCATCGGACCTACTCTCAAGTGATTCATTTGTTGCTTTCTCGGAGTATTTTTCAGAAAGCGGCTTCCAATTTCCAAATTATCGCTAAGCAATTCTAAAAATTTAGGGGGCTATTTTCAGAAAGCGGCTTTGAACAATTCCCAATTTCCCATTTCTCTCTCGATACTTCCTTTCTTTACTTCCCCCTCCCGTTCACCTCGCTCCGCTTAACGCCTTAACCAGATATCAAACGAAAGGAAAGAAAAACACGAAACAGAACAGTTCTTCGCATCATCAATGGTTTCTCCTACCTGCTGGAAGGTCCGGTCATCTTTCCTTGCCTCTTTTATTTTTATTCGGGGATAGGGTTTCTCTCTCCTCTCCTCCACCTATCTCTTGAAATTTCGCTTTTCTCCCTCTCGGTAACTTTCGCTATCGATTTGTCGCCCGATGGCGGCCAGAACCCTAATCTAGATGTCTGAATTGATGGTTTCCGAGCCTTTGCCCCCTATATTCTCTCTATTTTGTTTATATTTTTCTATATGATATTTCTTGCTTATTTCGTACTGAGCAGCCCCTACCAATCTTAGGTTTACGTAAGATGCAATGTATGAAACCTCCATTTTACGATACTAATCTACAATCTGATTGATTTCGACTTTAATTTCAGTGCTAGTGAAACCAACCTGAAGACTCCCGAGTCTGAGATTTATCTCTTTCCTTCCACTATGAGTCTTGAGCCGTTCAATAGGTATGCAATTTTTATCTTTGCTTGAGTTTCCATTTCATCTTACTTAATAAATAAATTTCTACACCAGACTTTGCATCATTTGGATCAACTCATGGTGATGCAGATTGGTGAAGCTCGCTGCTCGAGCATTCTATGATGACATTACCATGAAAGGTGATAACCAACCAAAGACTGGTAGAGGCGACAACAGAGGAATTGCTGTCGTGGTCCTTGATGCTCTGACAAGGTTAGCTAATAGCCATCAGTTTGATAGTTTTATTCGATAATGGCATGGCAATTTGTTTGAAGTCAAGTCAGTAGTTTGTATGCCATTGAGATTTTAATTGTCAAAATGCTTGCCTTTTTTGAGCATGTTTGACTCTTAACTGAAGTATTTGGGTTCTCTCTAAACACTAGCAATTTAACCGATTCATTACAATAATGTTGACAGATTGTATTTCTAGCAAAGCAATATTTTGAAGCATTACAAAGCAGTTTATTAATTCGATGCTTCTGATTTTGGTGAACTTTTACAAGTCAAGCCTCACTGTTATCAAGAAGTTAAAACTTTTCGGATGCTTATACTTTGCATAAGTTGTTGTAATAACTTTTCATAATATAGGGAAAAAAATGAGCAATTTAAGCCAGGGGCGGAGCCACATACAATGAATGGGGGTCAATTGACCCCCATTCATTCTGAATTTTTTTTTATTTATACTCTATTTTAATATAGATTAAAGTAAAATATTATGGATAGTGTGAAATTGACCCCCATTCGTAGTAGAAAAATTTTATATGCTTGACCCCCATTCACGTTTGACCCCCATAGTCTGAAAGTCTGGCTCCGCCCCTGATTTAAGCTGTACTAAACAATGTGTCAGTCAGGTGGCAGTTCTTAGCCTAACCAAGTTAAGGCAGATTCAGGTGGACTCCGCAGACCTTTATCGCTTAATTAGCTGATTCTGTTCAATGTGACCAGTTTAGCAGTTGATTGTATCTCTTTCTTTTGGTTACAATAGGAGGTTGAGATTCAAACTATCCCAACTTTGTATGTTGAGAATTGTATATGAAAAGAAGAAAATCCAGTATTAACCCAGAAGCAAAAGAATCTAACCATTTCAGTTCCTGGCACTGTCAGGCCAACAAAAAGTGAGTTCTAATTAGTGACAGGTTAACTGTTAACATATGTTGGGTACTGGTCAATATACTTTGCCTGCTGGTCAAGATCAGTTGGGTTTGACCTGATGTTATTTTTGAACAAGAAATTTCAACTCAACATGAATCAGACCTGATTCTTCCTGATACTTTGCAATCCGTAGCATTTCTGTTGCCTTTGTTTGTTTGACAGACTTAACTTTTTCAACAGGCGTCAATGGGTTAGAGAGGAAGATTTGGCGAAGGCATTGAAGCTGCATTCAAAACAACTCCGTCGTATTTTGAGGTTTTTTGAGGAAGAGAAGTTTGTCACTAGAGACCATCGTAAAGAGGTATGTAGCATCCCTTTGTCCCATATATGAAAATAGTGTATGGTACTCACCTAAATTTGCTTGTTTATGAAAACATGATTGGTATTACCATGTTTTACCAGACTTGTCTTTTTTTTATGAAAAATTGATCGGTGCAATACCATGTTTAACAGTAAGCGTCCTCATTTACATCATTGTATAAACTCAAAATGTGACCTCTGTTGCTCGTTGTCCGATAGTCAGTTTTTTATTTTATTTTAGGAATATAGAATGAAACTCCCCTTATGAGTTATGAAGCCACCTTTTGATGTGATTTTGCTTCATTTTTTTTTAACGTCTCGCATTTTTGTAAATGTTTTCCACTTCCAGTCAGCAAAAGGCGCAAAAATATTTAGTGCAGCTGTTGCTGCAGCGACCGCCGACGGCCGTCAAACAGGTAAGGAAGGTGAAGAGAAGGTCAAAATGCATACTCATTCGTACTGTTGTTTGGACTATGCACAGGTAATATTCATCATTAAGGTTCTGTTCTGAAGCTTTATCTTCGATATGTTAAACCGTATTATTCTTATTTGCTTTTCTTTAATTATGAGCAGATCTATGACGTTGTTAGATATAGGATACACAAAATGAAGAAAAAGTTGAAAGATGAATTGGATAGCAGGAACACTGTTCAGACGTACATCTGTCCTAATTGTGCAAAAAGGTAATAGAATTGAAAAAAAAAATTGTAGGGTCTTTTTTGTTGCTCCTAAAAGCACAGACTTGCTTTAATTTTGCATATGCTGCTGCTAGGTAGCATTTGTCACACTCATTTCTATTGCCACATCATAATTAAGCAGAGTTATTCCCCTAGAATATTAATGTATGATGGATGTTGCTCAATATTACACGTGTTGATTGCAGATACTCAGCTTTTGATGCCCTTCAACTTATTAGTTATACCGATGATATGTTTCACTGTGAAAGATGTGATGGTGAACTTGTTGCTGAGAGTGACAAGCTTGCAGCTGATGAAATGGGAGAAGGAGATGACAATAGGAGTCGGCGGCGGGAGAAATTGAAAGATCTTCTTCAGAGGATTGAGGTTTTTCTTTACTTCCTGTTTTCCAATTTATATTTGCTTTCTGGGATCACTGTTGCTTTACCTGGGAAAGGATGGAAATAGTACATTTGGAGCTGAGATGCAGGTATTGCCAAGACTGATATTGATAAATTAGTGCGGATATTGTAATTCTTTTAGTTTTGCTGGTCATGCTATATATCTATGAGTTTAGGAGCTTTTTGTAGAAATTGTATCAGACATTTAATGTCATTTATTAGTAGTGGGATAGATGCACTTGTTGCACCAAGCAGCATCGAGGACCGACCTACTCTTTTATCAAGCAAGCAGCATTTTAGTATATCAGGTCTATGTTCTTTTTGTGTTCCATGCTTTGGCAGGGTCTTTGTTTTCGGAATAGATATGAAATTGAAGTCGTGTTATACTGGTATTACTTGGACTGTGTCTCTACTGTCTACTTTGTTGCTTTACTCATGATTGTATTGTTTGTTTAAATATATGTTAATGCAGGAGCAACTGAAGCCATTGACCATTCAACTGGCAAGGGTAAAAGACTTGCCAGTGCCTGATTTTGGGACACTTCAACAATGGGAGATTAGAGCAAGGGCAGCTGGATTGGCGTATGGTGACATTGATCCTAATGATGCTAATAAATCTCAGGTTCCAGGATATGGTGGCACACCAATGCCTTCTCTTGGGGATACAAAGGTACGGCCATATTTCAATGCGAGATTGTTTTTGTTCTTCTTAACTTTATTTTATTTTATTCATGATTTCCATCATATACAAAGTCTTTAAGTATCAAAACTGGTGCTTGCTTTGGTGTTGCTGTTGTGTACTGCATTAACTACTCATGTTTTACTTATGAACATGAAACTTTCTTCTGTTCTGATTTTGGTTTATAAAGTTCTAGCAGAATTATGAATATACTGTGTATGAATCAAATCTGGTTGTCTGTTAGATTATTTCAGGTTTTACTAATCTCTTTCTTTGGGACATCAGTTGCTATGGAAATATCAAATGATAGGAATTACATGTAGCTTTTGGCAACTTATAATTCTCAAAAGTTTCTAATACACATGTGTAACTTGATAAATCTGTGTTTTATCAGGTTGAGGTTGATCTAGGTGGTGGAGTGAAAGAGGAGGTACAGCCCGAAGGTAAACCTACCAAGGCCAAGGTTCTGCCACCATGGATGATCAAACAAGGAATGGTTCTTACAAATGAACAAAGGGGTGAGACTAGTCTTGAGGCAAAGGCCACTCAAGAAGTAGCCATTGATGACAAGAAACAAGCAGATTTGAAGGAAGATGACAAGAGCTTAATGGTCAGTAATTCTTAGCTTAATATGTGGTCTACTTCAAACTTCCCATTAAAAGATACAGGAGGAACATACGGTTTACATTGCAGTGTATGTTTGGAATCAGATTGGATTGGCTGATTTGATACGGTTTAGCTGTAGATGGGTAGTGATTTAATTTTTTCAGCCCTTCATTGGTCTGCTTTTGTAGCAGACTAGCTGTTAATGCAACACCCTAGCCATATATTTGCACATTATTATCTATGTATAAAGTCGGTGAAGTCCCGAAAAGCTGTTAAACATTTTGTCTATGGATATTAAGGTTCCTTCGTTTCCTTTGTTTCTAATATTAGGATGAGTACACAAAGGCATATTTGGCTGCTTACTACGCAAAGATGCAAGCAGCAGCAGGAAGCCAATCAGAAAAGCAAGAAGAATTTGGGGTTTCTGCATCAGACCGATCTTTTGGCACTCCAGTAACATCAAGTCATCGGCAAGTGGGAATGAAATCAAAACGAAGTGATGAGGACAATAATGATGTTGAGTGGGAAGAAGCTGAACCTACAGGTACAATAATAGTGGCCGCGCCATTACCAACATTATAATGATAAATAAATAATTAGATAAAAAGTTAAAGAAAAAGATGATTCTAAGATGCTCCTCCCCCTTCTCAAATCTGTCAATTTGTATATCGAAAAGAACTCTCTATCTTGTTCTCCAGTCAACAGAACTTTTTGACAACAGCAATTTTAATTTTAACCTTATTTTGCTGCTCAAAACACAGCAGAGGGTCAGAATTGATATTGTGCCGAGTTAAACTGTATACATTACACAATTGTGTGATCAATGGGGATTATGGGGTTATGTCGGAGCCTCGGAGGCACAAAGTAGAGGGTATTCTTTCAAATGACAGGCCAACAAAAACTGGTTTATGGTTAAAGACGGAATTAGGAAGGTGTAAAGGATATATACTGAAAAAGCTCGCTTCCTCTTAATTACTTCTACAAGCTAGTAAAGGATCTTTGATGCATTTATATTGCTTTCTCTTTAACTATATATTTGTTCCGCTATGTTGTTTAATCTGACCCTTTCTGAACTATTTACAGCCAGAAAATGGCAACTTATTCTGTTTTTTCTGCCCAGTTGACACAGGAAATGCAGAGGCATCATATAAGCTGGCAGCAGATTTGAATGTGGAGGCCAAGGAATCCGAGGAAGAGGAAGATGATATCGATTGGGAGGATGGGTGATAAGGAGTTGTCCGATGCCATATCCTCTATGTTGTATCGACCTGCTTTTATGGAGTTGGTTTTGATGTTAAAGGTGATTGCACTTGGTTCTGGTGCATGCACAAAAAAATTATGTTCAACAGAAGTTCTCTGGGTAGTGGAGTTCCATTTTTTATTGCTCTATTATTTTTGCTATTATTTGTTGACTTGTTCTTAATAGCTCGACACTAATTGCCTTTTTATAGCTTGGAGAAGTCTTTCTGAAGCTTATGTGAATATGTGATTTTCTGCTTGGTCCTTGCTTGTAGTGGAAGTTATCTCAATCCCCCCTATAATCATTATTATTTATTTTTTGTTGTTTTTACTCGCGTCTTTTTTTTTTTTCTCTCCAGGCACATGAAGTCTTCTTGTTCTAGAAAATTGTTGCCTGCTTTAGTGTCACATATGCAGGAAGGGAGAAATTTGTTGTCAATTGGTTTTATTATTATTATTTTTATCAAATGCAAGGTACTGGCCGTCCATTTTTAATATCTGGTTCGAGTACTTGGTCGGTTTTGAGCTCCCATCTCATCACATCACATGAAGAAGTATTATTGTAGATAATTGAGCTAAGTGTAGTTCTCTTGTTAAGATGTTGTTTATAGTGAAACACTTACCACAATTGTTGATTATTAAAGTTTAAATAGCTTGACATTGTAATGGTATAATAGCTTGACATTGTAATGGTATAGTTTCGTTGTAGCTTTTGCATGTATTGAATGCTAACTAGTTGAAGAAAATTAGAAAAATACAGCTATTACTGCTGTAGCTGCCACTAAAGTGATTATACGCTAAAAAAAAGTATATTTTATATTTATTCATTACTTTCGATTGTCAAGTTTGATTAGTAGGTCTAGAAAAGACTAATTAAAAAGTAGCGAAGAAATATAATATTTGAGAATTTGGAGGGATCATAATATTATTTTTTTAATCGTTTTTAAACGCAAAGTTTATATTATATACTAAGTACTTAAAAAAAGATATAATTCAAACTTCAGATCTTTTTGAAAAAAAATTATATATTCAAATAAAAGCTATCATATAGAACAGCTTTCACGATAATTGTTATAATCTATTGTAGTTTCTTTAGGATTTTGTTGTAGTGAACCATGCACGAATGGTTATTTATAAAAAATGATCCTTTGCTTTTCTATTATTATCCCCGGCACTGGGGCATACTTCTTTATTAAACAGTGCGTCAATGCACATGATATAAATTCTTATTTTGACTCGGTTTCAATTCGTCAAACCTTTCTGTTATATATATGTGATATTTTTAATGTAGCGGGTAGGAAAAAAAAAAACACTATTATTCGAACATTTCTATTACTTTTTAATGTGTGGTATTACATGTTACATAGATTGGAAATTTATTGTCACATTACTTATCTTGTTTTACCGAGCACATTGAGCTCAAATGTGAAATGCATCGTACGACCGTTTTGATTGTTTTTCGTTATTTGTTTGAATTAAATTCCCTACATTACTTTGATTTACGACCATACGGAATTGGAGAAAAAATTGATATGTAAAGTTGTATTTTTTATATGGTAATTAAAAATAAAAAACTGGATCCGAAGTTTCATGTTGCTTTGGTCATGTTTAGTTGCTGTTTTATGGATATAATTTGGACGAGGAGGATTCCAATACCTTATATCTTTCATACCTCATATTTTATATCTTTGTTTGTCAAGTCTAAACTATCGATCCAAACTGCTTAATATGACATCCATACTTAAATATGCTTGGGGATAAAATTTTATAATTTTTGAAATTTTTTTACTATTTTTTAAGATAGGTACAAAATCACTGTTTATGGATGGTCCAAAAACAATAATTTTGTACCTATCTTGAAAAAATAGTAAACAAATTTCAAAAATTATGAAATTTCATCCCAAGTATATTTTAGTATGGATATCATGTTGAGCAGTTCGGATCGCATATTGTAAACAAAGATATAAAATATGAGGTATGATGAGAAATGAAAGGCATGAGGTATTGAAGTTAATGAAGAAATTTTTTTTAATTACAATACTGGATCGTCTCTTTTAATAATTTTTTTTATTCCAAGAAGACAAAGAATGAATTAATATTTTCTTACAGTAATTATTGAATTATTAAGTATACAGCAACATTTCATTAATTAGTTGAAAGTCTAAAGCGTACGCCTAAAATATATTTCTTCTACTGTCATGTTAACTCTTTTTATTTGTTTAATTAATTAAAATTTATAGTTATTTTACTACTACAAATAAAAAATAAATCCAAATTTGCTTAGAATTATTTAACTGTCTTCTATTTGTTAACGTCGCAGATTTTCTCTTTTTTTGGTGGAATTTGAAGAAGATGAGCAGGAGAACAGCTTGGGTCTGATGCCCATCGGACTCAAATTTGGGTCTGATGCCCATCGGACTCAAATTTGGGTCCGATGGGTTTCGGGACCGTCCGATCCACTTTATGATTCGTGCGTAAGAATTTTAAAGCAGATACAAAAGTTGCGGGCGGAACTCTTAAAGCAGATTGAACGGTCGTCGAACCCATTGAACTCACTTTGAGTCCGATGGGCATCGGACCCAAATTGTACTCGGTGAGCAGATGTGTATCAAGAAAATGAAGAATCCAGCCACTACATATATACTCATTCGAACCGAGTGACAAGCCTCAAGAGACCAAGCTCTCTGGGAAGGGCTACTCCAAATGTGATCTCGACAAATTTTACAAGATAAGCACTACATATATACTGCTTAAACTTTCGTATAACATTGTTGTATTATTAGTTTTAATTTTAATGATTTTGACGATTTTTCAGATTCAACTAAAGGCGAATGCGACACAGGCAAGGAAAGTTGAAGATTTTGAATCTGTAGATATTTCCACCAAAAAAAACAGTGATCATTCCGGTCTTCCTTAATTTGTAATGAACCACAATTGTTATTTGGAAATTAGAACTTTAAAATTCATATGTTTTGAAAATGATCTTCAGCTTTTCTATTATTATGTCTTTATTAGCTTATGGGGACATTTCAAGATGCTAATGAACCTGGACGACACACCACACCGTTATGATGGGCGGTGCAAGAATAATACTTTTATTTTATTTTTAGAAATTAGAAGTTAATTTGTTAGAAATAAGATGAATTGTTAAGTGGATGAGACAGTACCTTTGATTCAGTCTCAATAAGTTTCTGACGAAAACACAATTAGTCATAGTCATAGATAACTCTCCCCAGTTCTAATCACTGTAACTTGTACTGGGCCAATCATGCAACACAAATGATTATTTGATGGACAGTTATCTTCCCACTGTACCAGTACCAGTACCAGTACAATTTTCATGTAGAAGAAAAGGTTGGGATTCAGTAGCTCAGTGAAACTGTAAACCCGAAATTACCCCAGATTCGTCTTATCTCTATATTTACGAAAATTGGAGTATCCAGGTATAAGTAAACTGTAAATTTCAGATTGATTGGTTTAGATGGAGTGTAATTTTAGAAGAGGACCCAAGTATAACTGTACAAGTAAACTGGTTATATTAGTGTACATTTCAGATTGAATGTATAATTCGTCTTATCTCTATATCAACTGTAAATTTTATCTCATCCTCTCCTCTGCATTTAGTTAAAAAAAAAAAAACTGTTTAATAGGTATAAGGTAATACATGAAGAACATCCTCTGCATCTAATCAAAAAGAATTTTTTCAAAATTAAAAAAAGTTTCTTTTTAATTAATAGGAAAAATAGTCTACCAGCAAATATATTAAAAATTATAAAGAGCTCTGAGCACAGATCAGAAATATATGAGAAGAGCAAACAGGTTTGCTGGCATAACAACGAACCTGATCCTAAACCATAGAGAAAGTAAATAAAAACTTTCAGCACAAATAAAGCCAACACTCAGCCACTCAATTTATAACTCTTGACACAACAAATAGGTCGCTAAATATCATACATATAAAGTTTTAGGAAACTAATAAAGAATAACAAGGGCGATACAGAACGTAAACATAACATCAATTAGCATGCTTAATATTAATCATTGTAAATTATAAGGATTTATTCGAACAAATAGTTGTAACATTGCACAATCAATGCACCTGGAGGCTCTACTTGTAACAAAACATGAATTGGGTTGTTAAAACATAAATGCATGTTTGACAGAGAATCTTACTGGTACTTGCTGGGTAGCCCTGAAAAGAAGCATAGCCCTGCTACATGCTACCAGATAACCTTTGTAACAAAATGAATTCGTGTACACTAATTAAAGAGGTATCAGTATCACTCACCTTTAGACAATTCTATACATTAGAAAGGAGAAAAGCAAAGTCGTTTTTATTATCTACATGAGTTTGCGACAATATGTTTCTATACAAGGTATCCTAGACTTTAATTATACCAATGCAAAAGCCTTCTGACATTGTCTTTTATATCATCCCTTCTTAGCTTAGCGATGGCACGTTTCTCTAATTTTCTTATCCACTCTTTTGACAAATTAAAATGCTGGCCAACTTCCTCCAGTGATCTACATGTTCCATCACTAAGGCCATATCTTTGTGCTATTATTTGTTTTTCTCTTGGATTTAACTCCTCCAAGATAAATAGAAGCTCCTCGTTCAATATTTTTCTATTTATGGAACTACACCCTTCTAGAGATTTATCAGGAATTATATCCTGCAATTATGAGAAAAATAGTTCAGAAAAAGTTGAATTTAGAGTGCTAGTCCAATATCAAATTAGGCGCATCATAAAAACAGAACCCGGAAAACTTAGTAGAGCGAAAGCTATTTGTTGTAATCCTCAGAATTTCATAAACAATACCATGTAAGTTTCTATCAGATTAGTGAGCATGGTCTTTCTGGGTCAAACCAAGAGGCACCAGACTTGGGAATGTAAAATTATTTTGGCTTATGGTATTTTGTGGACGCTTAAATCATAAAAAAGTTGGATTTTGTAATCTAATTTGTTTTTCTTTTTTGTATACACATTTTTGCTTCACGCCACATTCTTTTTCCAACAAATAGAAAGACCATGCAAATTTCATAATGTAACATGCATGGATGGTTAAATTCTCATCTGAAAATTAATAAAGAAAAGGGTGGTACCTTAAATGAAATGCTCGAACCATGTTTAAAAGGTTTCTCCAAAGACCTAATAGACCGAGAACACCTCCTAGCTAATCTAACTTTGGCCAAAGTAAAACCGGTAAATTTAGCTGTCTCTTCATCACTTGGATACCTCCCTAAATTGAAATATAGTTCCCTCTGCACCTTTTCTATCTTTTGAACCATACACTCTGCCCTTACCTTGAAAAGGATAAAGCTGGAATTAAAAATGATTTGCTTGTATATCTTACAATTACATCACATGGAAAACGTTTCACTCTTTGAATAAGTCTTATTTTTATTTTTATTTCCAAAATTTCAGCAAAATTCAAGTCAAGCAAGAACAGATGGTGGTTCACGTCTGCATGGACAGGTTATGAAATGATGTGATACAATGTCAAATACAGTAGGGAAATCAAATTTTGTTGGCTTAACGTTGCAATTTATTTTGTTTGGGTGTTACTTCATAGAACCCTGAAAAAGTCAATTTATTTTTCCAGACAGTGCTAAATATAGGCCAGCAGTGACAAAAAAGGAACGACTTTGATTCTTCAGCCGGTTGTATCACAAAAAATTAAACACTCATAATAGGTACTTACTGACAATCTGAATATTCTAGAATTCTGAGCTATAAATTCAAAAATAGCCTTTCTGATCCAATGTCGAATATAAGTTGAGAATCTGTATCCCTTGTTGCTGTCAAATTTCTCAGCACCTTTCAACACACCCAGATTCCCAGCCTACAATAAAGAAGAAAAGATGAAGCAGTCTTCAATATCTCTTTCAAAACTATTTTCATCATTTTGACATAATTATGTTACAACTGTACCGTAACTTATAAGTGGGTGAAGAAATTATGTTAGAGAGTAAAAAGCTGCAATAGTTTTTTCTGTTTGTTTTTTGTACTAACCATTGATCTAACAGAGAACATTTGATAAACAACAAAAATTTAAAATGTTTTTCCAATAGAATAAAGATAACCTGTACTAAATCGTCAGGGCCAATTCCCAATCCTCGATATTTCTTGACAAGGAATATCACCAGTGGTTGTGTACACTGTACAAGCTGATCTCTACAATATTGACCATGTATCAGTAGTCGACTCAGGGTTCCTGTATCAGTTTTAGCCGCCTTTGCCCAGTCAGCATAGCTAACAGGTTGACCTGTCTCCTTTTCTATCACCCCACGAATCCTTTCAAGTTCAGAAGCTACCTAGAAAAGTAAACTCTCTTTTGTTAACCCAAACAAATTGCAACATGTACTGATTACCAAGGTCGGTCCAATTTGGTAGAGTACTATTGAGTTCATGACAATCAGTTCAGTAGCGGTATGTATAAGCTGGTATATACCACTACTGACAGTATGATACTCTTGTTTTCAGCAGTATAAAAAAATGGCAGATTAACCTATTACCTTAACGCCCTCTGAAAATTCACATTCTTCTTTTGCAGTACAGTGATTTCTACTTCTCCACCCAAACGAGAGAATCCGCTGACGGTACTTTTGCAATTTTTTAAAATTTGTATGTGGTGTGGAAGCAAATGGCTCAGTCTCAGTCACTCTCTTACGTGATGCTTTAATTCTCTTTAATTTTCTCTCTTGACTCTTTCCGCTCCTAACAATGATTACTTTGTCCTTTGGTTTCTCCACTGGTACCTCTAATTGTAGGAAATCAGGTTTTAGAGGTGTTGATGCAAGATTTTGAGAGAGACAGTCATGATATAATTTCAGGGGTCCTAGCTGCTTTATCTGTAGTATAATATCTCTCTCCAAAAGTTCCAATTCTTTACTGGCCAAAATTCCATCTATTTCATTGAGGTTTTCCATCAATAAGCCTAATTGAATTGAACGAGAGGTGCTTTCCTCATGTAGAGAGTTACTGTAAAAGTTTGCCTGAAATCAGAGCAATTTGTTTCTCAGTTGTTTTGGGGTACAGTTAAAATAAGAAGGAAATCAAATTCATGAATCACCTTTGATTTTATAGCATCAGTAGATGAACAAGCAGACTCTTTTACACTGCCAAGATGAAGTTTCTTGGATTCCTCTGGCAACAGTAAGGCCGTGGTTCTTGACTTGGGATTTCCATCTAAGAAGCATTTCATCAAACGTGTTATGTATAATTAAAGACTAGATTGTAAATAAATCGATAATCAGATAAAGAGGTAAAGAGCAAGGACATACAAACTGGTGATAGTGAAGCGGCATCACATGATTGCGATCGGCATATCCATATTCTTTTGGCAAATTGAATATGAAGTCTGCACAAATTAGAAAGAATAAAAACAAATTATATCTGTACTAAACCAAATTCCACCATTCTTCTATTTAACAGCTTTGATTTTTAAAAAAGAATCGGCTAATTCCTGTTGCATACGTGCTTCTAGTAACTTGCAAGGGTAAAAATCTAATGTCTTAGAATAGTTGTTATAGGTAGTGGTATTTTTGTAATTTCCTTATGGTTTCTAACAGCTATAAAGAGAAGCTGTCATTGTAAGAATGATATGCAATTAATCAGAAATTCACTCTTTCTCTCAATTCTCCTTCTCTCTTATCTTCTCTGTATCTCTATCCCTATCTCTCTCTGCCCTCTCTTCTCTTTTACTCTTCCCTTCTTTCTACTGTATCTCTTCTTGTTATATCCTAAATTCAACTTGGGATATGACAAAATATGATATAAAATAGAAGCCTTAGAGAGGAAGAGAGACCTGGAGACCGGAATTGGTGTGGGGAGAAGGAGCCATTTCTTGCGTGGCTGACAGTGGGCCCAGAATCTACTGGTGGTGCAGGGTCCGATACTTCTCGCTCCAGCCACAGCCTCCGACGAGTGCATTGATGTTTCCAGCGGGGAGAAGCTGTGAGCAGTTTTGAGTTCTGCGGCTAGATATTTGCGCGATATGATCTAGTAGAGCCTTTGAGCAGAGAAACTTGGTTTTTATGTGACCCTTCTTGTTATGGTATTTTATGCGGCGATATACTGGCATTCGTCCGGGACCGATAAAAACCCGAAATTTTTATAATATCCAAAAAAAATATTAAATTTCAAAATCTACGTGCTGTTTGACAAGATTTCAAAAACTGTCCAAACCGCAAATTTATATCACGATTTTAGGTCAAATTACCACAGATTTATTTCCCTTTTTTGTTTTGAAATTCCAAAATCGCAAAAAAAACATAATTTGCAGTTTTAATTTTTTTTTTAAAACATAAAATGTTATAATTTATTTATTTTTTGTATTGAAATATTATAAATATTTTATATATTTTTTTGAAAATAGATGGAATACTATATAATTTGATTTATTAGAAAGACTGTGACAAATAACCCAAATCAACATTTTTCAGACCGGATTTTTCACGGCTATAAGAAACATTAAAATATTTATTTGTGTGTTATTGAAAAAAATAAAAATATTTTGAATCTGAGTTATTGATTCCGGTTCAAAAGTCACTTCTAGATGAATACAGAAAATGTTTGAATTCTTCTATTTTAAAAAAAACAAAAAAGTTTGTCAAAAAAAATTTCAAACAAAATTTTTGTTAGAGATGTCAGAGAATCTTTTTTGTTTTTTCAAAAATAAAAAAATCACAATATTTTCTGTATTTACCTATAAGTGACTTTGAACCGGATCAATAACTCATATTCAAAATATTTTTATTTTTTTCCAATAACACACAAAGAAATATTTTAATTTTTCTTACACCTGCAAAAATCCGGCCTGAAAAATGTTGATCTGGTTATTTGTCGCAGACTTTCTAATAAATCAAATCATATAGTATTTCATCTATTTTCAAATAAATATATAAAATATTTTTAATATTTCAATACAAAAAATAAATAAATTATAAACATTTATGTTTAATTAAAAAAAAAAACTTAGGACCGCAAAAATAAATTGCGGTTTTGGAATTCCAAAACCAAAATCGCAATTTTTTTTTGCGGTTTTAGGCTTTTGAACCGGAGAAATTTTTTGCAATTTGAACAGATTTCGAAATTCCACTACATTGGGTGTAGATTTTGAAATTTCATATTTTTTTTTGGATATTAATAAAAATTTCGGTACTAGGTTCTTACGTAATGCATATTATGTATTATGTCAAATAATTCCAATAGTTGTCATATATTTTTTACCAAGTCAAAATAAGCAATAGTTGTATATTAACCTTTCAAACTTGTTATTATAAATTTTAAATTGTACACTTGTTGTTTCATAATACATTATACATGCGACATGATGTATATTTATTATTTATTATTTTGAATTTTTATATTTATTGTTTGAACTTTGAACAACTTCAAAATGCACACTTATCTGTCTTATAATATATTTAACTATCGTAGAATGTGTGTTTATTAGCTTTTTTTTTTGTTTAATAGAAGTTAGTCAAATCGGCGAAATCAATCTACTTGCACGAGTGATGTATTTTACATATAAAATTAATTTTTTTTTACATTAGTGTAGAGTTCAGCAGTAAAATATGACAAAAATTTAATGTATTGAAATTAACTTGTAAATATTATTTTATTACTCGACTTTATATTAAATTATTTCAAAAATTTATAAATTTTGTATGTAAATGTATTACTTGTGAAGTAAACTTGTTTTAACAGTATTGATGAATTTTTAAAATAAATTTCATCTTGAAACTCGCTAAGTTTAATAACACCTTAATATCTTATATCTTCATATTAATTTCCTTATCATTTTTGTTAAACACAGTAATAAAAAAAACTAACATCTATGATAATGGAAAATATGTCTTTCAAAATAACGAACCAAATGTTCCTTAAAAACATTGTATTGAGAACTTAAAATGACCAATTTACCCTATCAATAAACGGAGATATCAATTCTATCTTCGACAGTAAAAAAAAAAACAAATTTGATTGCCATGGGTTCTTTACTATTTACTCTGCTTTAAGATTTATGCGCATCACTTCAATACTCATGTACATACGCTTAAAAATTCATAACGATTCAGCATCAACGAACAATTCACGGCTAACAGATGACAATTTGACAATATTATTGAAACCAAAATAAAAAAAAATTTAAACTATAGACGCCTACACACAATGTTTTTGTTTTCTTCTTCCTTTCTCGTAGAATAGGTACTAAATACTAAGAGAAGGGTTGTGATGCGATGAGTCTTTTATACTAGAAAATGTCACAAACTCACCTTTTATTTTATTTTAAAATTTAAAATTTTAATATCAAATTCAAATCGTCAATTTTGTTCATATTAGAGATGCATACACATAAAATTTTATGACTAATGCTCGTTTCATGTTAGATAAAGTAGTAAAAAAATAAACAAATCCAGTAACTATGATTGATTTATTTTTTGACATCTAGTATAAAATGAACTCAAAAAATTATAAAATATTATATAAACACATTTTTCATAAAAATGAACAAGCATATTCGTTTTAATTCAACATTTGAGCTCAAGGTTTGAAATGCATATTAAAAATCAATTTGTGATGTTTTATGGCACGAAATACTTTAAAAATAAACGAATTGTTTAAATTACTTTTAAAATTATCAATTACCAACTCTTCTATTTGCAGCAGAACGACCAAAGCACAGATAGCGGAGGTCAATTTGGGTCCGATGTCCATCGGATTCAAAGTGAGTTCGATGACCGTCCGATCTGCTTTAAGATTGGCGTCCGCAACTTTCGCGTTTGCTTTAAAATTAATGCACACGAATCTTAAAGCAGATCGGACAGTCTCAAAACCCATCGGACCCAACCTGCTCTACAGATAGCGTCCACCCCTTTTGTCTGAATTCACATCACCTAAAGTAACTCAAATTTAAAGTTTAGATCCGGACCCGTTACATCTATTTTGATGCAAATATTAAAGAAGTCCTTGCATTTCATCTCAGACAGGATCAATCAGAAATTGATCCGATGGTATGGATCTAAACTCACAATTTAAGTTATTTGAGAGAATCCAAACTCTTTTTTTGATTTTTTGTATTTAGAAAAAAAAACCGTACTAAGGTTTTTCTAAAAATAAACTCCACCGCATCATTAATGCAGTGTGAATTTGAAATGCAACTTTTTAACATACTAAATCTGCATCTTATACACATACTACTGTCAAAATAATACTCCCGGTCGCATCAACAGCACAGTCGAGTTTATTTTTCAAAAATATGTGGGAACATATTTGTTTCCACTTTCTACCGAAATTTTTTTAGTTACCACAGTAAAAAATAGAAATTAAATGATATTTTCAATCCTACTACTTATGCGGATCCAGTTCGCGCACCAAATTGAGTTGGTGCGCGGACTGGATTGGCGTATCAATTGGTGATCTAACTGGGTTAAGAGATGAGAAAATTAGAATTAAGGACCACTTAACTTACAGAGAGAAATAGTGGAAAAGAGGTGGTCGTGTGGCTTGGGTAACTGACTGGTGGGTCCATGAGAGGCGCACGCACAGCACTTTGGTACTATAGCCAATGAATTAGGAAGCTATCTCTACCCTTTTGCAGCTTTGCTTTGTGACCGCGCAGGAAGATATTTTAGGAGTCCTTTCATTCACGCATGAAAATTTGAACTTCGCATGATGTATGACATGAGATGGATATACGGGAATTTAAATTTGAACTTTGTAACAGTGGTAGGCATTTGCCTACCTCTGGAAATTTTTTTTTTTTTTGGACCGGGCTTTTCGTTTGGGCTTATCTACCCCTGGAAATTGCCTACTACCCCTAGCCCAGAGTCCAGAGTCCAGAGGGAGATCAATCAAAAGAAAAGACCTAACCCTCAGAGGAGAGTCTGAGACGCGAAGGAGAAAGGAGAGAGGATCACCGCTGCGCAAAGGAGAAGGATTGCCGCCACTTTGCCGCCTGTGTCCGCTGATCGCCACATGTACCGCCTGTGCCCGCTAGCCCTAGCCGCTGATCACGCCTGTGTACTCTCGAAAAGGTTTTCATTATTATTTGTTTGTTACTGAAGTCAATTTCCTATTTGATTTATAGTAAGGTTTCGTTGTTAATTTATTTTTCAATCAAAATCTGGAAGTCTGAATCAAGGTCATTGATATCTGATTTTTCTTGATATCAGAGCAGAGATCCGTTTCGTCGTCTCAGTTTTTATTTTATCCATCTCAATTCTCAATTACTCTAGTTCTTGCTTCGTTTTTATTTTCAATTTTTAAGTCATTTAGTAGCATAAGTTGCTCTTTGTCTTTCACCACTGGTATCGATATCAAAAGCAAGTTTTTCACTGGCGTATTGTTTTGAATTGTCAAGAGAATGGAAGAAAAGGACTTTGATGAAGAAGATTAATTTTCAAGAAAGAAAATAACAAAATTAAAAAGCAACAATTATAAATTTTAATGGATTTATAGCCATGTAGCTGTAACTAAATTTGTTAACTTCAATTGATATTTCTCACCTTTTCCTTTTCTAGACTCATATGACAGAATATGGTTTATATATTGTAAGCAGTTATTTAAAGGTTTATATGAAATTATATTTTATTAGTTTCATATGGAACAAAATATGTTAGTTGGTATAACAAATGTAATAATACTGCTTCGATGTCAGTATCAGACCAACATTTTTTCTTTTGATGGCTTCTTCGTTATTGGTCTGAGAATTATTGTAGCAATCACAAAAAAAGGTAGTTTGAAGAATTTACTGTCATATCAAATTGTACAAAGGCTCTTAGGTCATTTGTTAATTCTAATATGCTATTGCAATAGTCTAATCCATTTTGGTGTGAGCATCGACCAAATGTTACAGTAAAAAAATGTTGTGCTTTTATTCATTAATTTATCTATTGCAGTTTTGAATCTCCCTGGAGAGGCATGCAAATGTTACAATAATACATTTCTAGATTGCATTCATACCCTTGTATCTTTGTTTAAACTAGATTTTGCTACATGCCACAAATATTCGCCTACCCTTGACAAAATTCCTAGCTTCGCCACTGGCGCTCTCTCGTCTCTATCAACCAATCGGAGACCGGCGGTTCACCGAGATCCCACGAGAAAAACAAAGGGAAGAAAAAAAGGGAAGGAGAAACCATGAGTGTGATCGACATACTGACACGTGTCGACGCGATATGCAAGAAGTATGACAAGTATGACGTGGAGAAGCTCAACGCCAACAATGTCTCCGGTGACGACCAATTCGCGCGCCTCTTCGGCTCCGTCGAGGCCGACATTGAGACCGCTCTCGAGGTAGGTTTTGAATTATGTCGTCAGATCTGTTAAGGGTTTGATTTTGTGCATGTTGGTTGAATTTTTTTTTTGGGATAACTTTTTCCGGGTGTAGAAATCGGAATTAGCGGCTAACGAGAAGAATAGAGCCACTACTGTCGCATTAAATGCAGAGATCCGGCGCATCAAGGCGCGGCTCATGGATGAGGTGCCTAAGCTTCAGCGGTTGGCGCTTAAAAAGGTACGGATTGCTATTTTTTTTAGATCTACTTAATTTTTTTATTCAGCTGCTGTGCATTATTCTGAGATCGAGATGGAGTGAGGTTTTTCTCCTCAAGTGAGATTGGAGTGCTTAGTTTTGTTTCCTTTTTTCTATTTTATTTCAACATGAAGATGAACCTCCTGAGAAAAACTCTGATCATCAGTTCTCTTCTGCCTTGGTTTAACTCATATATATATAACCCCCAAGGAATATTGGCATTTTTTGCTGCTTCACCACTTGAAGAAATTGCTGTTTCTTCCTATTAACCAATCTCCTAAAGTTTGATCAGTGAGTGCTTCCCGTAAATTAGGCCAAAATTGACTAATTTATGCAAATCTTGCAAATTTAACTGAAAATTATTTCTTTTAGAGAGCGTAATTTTCTGTGATATAATGTTCTTTTGCAGATATATCTGCAGTACTGTAAAGCTGGTTCTTTCAGAATAACTAAAAAGTTCACTATACTTATTAAAATTTATGGATTACATCCTAGTTATTTGACCTTTAACTAAGGGTGTAAACGGATCCGGATTACCTGGCCGAATCCGCTCCGTATCCAGTTACTATCCGTATCCGTTTTAAACGGAGCGGATACTTAACGGATACGGATACGGATACGGATATATATTGGATAACTCCAAAAGTCACGGATATGGAAACGGATATGGATGGAGAAATACAAACGGAGCGGATATCCGCACTATTACTATCCGAATCCGCCAATACTCCCCAGTTTCTCCGGGCCTCAAATTCGCTAATCTTTTTTATCTCTTTCCAGTTGCTAAAGGGTTATATATTCTCCGTCTCTGTTTCTTTACCCATTGTGGGACTATACTTCATATCCGGAATAAAGTTATTTTTTGTTGAAAAGCACGCCTTGGGAGCTGAGAGCATTCTCGCCTTGGGACCCGGCCCGGTCATTTAAATTAACAACTAATTTGGCATGTGGACCCTGCCTCTTCGTCTTATATATTTTTTTAATTCACGAGGAATTTGATGGAACTCCTTGAGATATATAAATTAAAACAAAAGACATCTTAAATAAGCACCATGAATCAGAAGAAATCATATATATAATATTTTACAAATTACTAATTTAATTTAATTTAAATAAATTAACTTAAATTATTCATTCATTTTTATATTTAAAGTTTATTAATTAGTATTTGTATCTTAAAGTTCTGATAACTCAATTATTCGATAATTATTCGTTTCGTATTCGTATTCGAATCCGTATCCGTATCCGTAGATTATCTGCTCCGTATCCGTATCCGTTTAAGGCAGATTTGGTTTTAGACTTTGACATCCATTTACTATCCGTATCCGTATCCGTATCCGTATCCGCTCAATGAAAAACGGATACGGATTTGGTATTAGCATTATCCGTTCCGTATTCGCTCCGTTTTCACCCCTACCTTTAACCCCAATGTTTTAAGTCTTCCGGTACAAATGAAAACCATTATTGCCTTGTTAACTAGGTACTTTGCATGTCATTTTCATTTAGCTAATGCTTCATATTCATTGGATTTGTTATAGGTTAAAGGCCTGACAAAAGAAGATCTGGCAACAAGAAATGACCTTGTTGCAGCACTGCCAGAGAGGATCCGGTCGATACCAGACGGTACAGCCCAACCAAAACAGTCGGGAGGCTGGTTTGGTTCTGGTTCCCGCCCGACCAATGAGATTAAGTTTGACTCAGGTTCGTACACTTTTCATGTAGACTCTTTGAACTATCTTTGTTGTTTCTTTTTCTCTTCATTTGTCATTTTTTATTGTCAAAATGAGACAGGTAGGATAATAGGTATATGAAACTCAGGTATGCTCGTAAACATGTCTGAACAATATGTTAAGATTCATAAGAACCAGCCTTTGGTCTAGTGGCAAAAGGGAACACCCGGGAGGTCGTGGGTTCGAAACCCAGAAGTTGGTAGGCTACACCTTTATGGACATTAAAATGGAAGTTGGTAGGCTAGACCTTCATTTTTCTTATAAAAAAAAATATGTTAAGCTTCATAATGAGCTATTTATTTGTGCATACAGTTTAGTGTAATTTCCCCATATTCAATGTAGATGAGAATATCATCTTGCTTCTTAGGAGCATTATGTTTGAGCTGTTTTAAAACTAAAATATTTGTTTACAGTAAAGAATTAATGTTCTCACTCATTTACAGTGAGTCATGTATACTCGGTAATTAGCAACAGTAATATTCCAGAAGCCTCTGATTCCCCTGCCACCAAAACCAGGTTCCCGTGTCTGATAAATGTAATTTAAATGTTGCTACTATTGTTGGGTGTTCATTATAGCATTAGTACATAAATAATTTCTGACAGTGTTTGCGGTCAGTTAGAATTTATGATTTAGGGAGCATTCACTTTTTTAAGTTTTTCAACATGGAAGTAAACATTTTTTGTATACTACCAATTGTGTATAGATGGGAATTTCGAGAGTGACTACTTTCAGCAAACTGACGAGTCAAATCAATTCCGGCAAGAGTATGAGATGCGCAAGATGAAACAGGCAAGTGTTTCCTTTTCTGGCCTGCGGTACCGTACCAGCTGTGTTGTCGAGAGGACTGGTACATCAGAGGAAAACATTGACCCGAACATTTAATTTCAAGATAGGTTGAGTAGGACCCTGAGCATTATATTATTAAAATGCCAATATCATACCAGCTAGGCTCAATACCCTTTTATACTCGAGAACACTCGAACAATCCCAGTACCATAGAGATATCAATTTCCGAGTTTGTACCATTTTGTAATGTAAGTACCGCTATGTATTCTAAATGACTTTAGCATCCTCATATATTGGCTCCTTAAAATATCGATGTCTTTCTGTTTTTTCCAGGACCAAGGACTAGACATTATTTCTGAAGGCCTTGATACTCTAAAAAATATGGCTTCTGATATGAATGAGGTAAACTCAATATTGCTATATTTAATTTTAATCATCATTTGTTAGAAGTTTAACACTGACGTAAATTGTGTAATAACCAGGAACTGGATAGACAAGTCCCCCTGATGGATGAGATTGACACTAAGGTATACTTTTCCTGCCCCGACATTACATATCTTGGGAGCAACCTGATATATTGTGACATGGTTTATTCATAATTTATTTACATTTTTTTCGTTGTTGTAGGTGGACAAAGCAAACTCTGACTTGAAAAATACAAATGTCAGACTGAAGGAGACTGTTAATTCGGTAACCTTAGTAATTTTCACATGGTTTAAGTTTGACAATTAAATTATACAGTCTTGCTTGGTTTTGTTTATTCTCTGATTTTTCTTAATCTTGTGCAGCTGAGATCAAGTCGTAATTTTTGTATTGATATCATCTTGTTATGTGTCATTCTGGGCATTGCTGCTTACCTCTACAAGTAATATTTTTTTTTTTTACTTTTTTCTGTCAAATACTCAAATGCAATTACATATTTCATTGTGCTATGGTGAAAATTTTGGTTGTTTTGATATTATTTCCTGATTTTGTTTTGCAGTGTATTGAAAAAATGATGCCACCACTCCATCATGATGGGATTTCTCTGGTGCCTTGGATTACTTGATTTTATGTTATATCATAGTTTGATGAGTGTTGAAGCTTGATACGCCTTTCTTGTGTATTAATATCTTGATTTATTTTTTTTGCTTTATTTTTTTCTGTACAATCCCCCTTGAACTTGTGTGTGTTGACTATACATTTAAGATTGGCTCCGTCTGAAATATTGTAATTGAGTGTAGTTGTATGTTCTATTTTGTTATATCCCACCATTCGATTAAGATTGGCTGGTTCACGTTGCTTCCGTTGTAGTAGCACTAGACCAAAATCCGTAGGTACCTGATAACCTGAACGCTGTTTTATCTAATGACATGACCTCTCTCTTTAAAGGAAAACGAAGGAACAATTTGGAGACGGCAAACAATTCTATTTGTGGGTTTGTCTTTGTCTTGAAGCAGGTAGAGTGGCGGGATCAAATGTTACCTTTTATTCCATATCATATGTAAAGTAGGCTGAAAGGCATCTCAATCCTTCCTACTAGGGCTAGGAGCGGGTCTCTTTCGTACACACAGAGTTGTCCCAAAAACCATGGTCGCTCTGCTGGAGACGAGATATCATTATCACTTTTAAATTCTGTAGGTATTCAGTTGCAATTTGCATTTGCATGCACGTCCTTTTATTTTTTTTATTTTTTTTCTCTTTTGATATGTCACCATGTACGTAGAATTAATCTTTCGTCATTACATTATCCATTACTGATTAAATAACATAACCACAAAGTCAGAAGTACCCACTGTTTTTCAAGAAGCTGCTTTCTTATATGTTTTCTCGATTAAAGATCTGCCCAGTAAAAATTGTCCATTGACCCCAAAAAACAAAAAAAAAAACAAAAATGCACTAGTATTATAAAACATTTAAGATAGTGATGAAACAATAAAAAGATAGCAAAACAATAGTGACAGTTTTTTCAATAATATGAATTTATTATAGAAAAAGAAGGCGAAGGAAAAGTAGACAAGAGCTTTATCCTTTGCGTCTTAATCTGGTAAAGACCTGCCACGTGTGACGTAGGTTGCTGTAATCAAGCCTAAATAGCCTTGCACTTGCACTAATAACATTTTTCTCCCCATTTGGTACATATTTAAATAAGAAAACAACTTATTAACTTTTCTTCTTTTTTTTGGAAAAAAACTTTCCTACACTTCGATAATAAACAAACCAAATAAAGAAAATCCGATTAATATGGGCGCAAATGATTTTGATTTGATAAACTTTCTTCCTTTCAGAATTCTGACAAAATAATTCATGCATCTCCTAAAATAATTCTATCATTTATTAATGTAAATTAAATGATCTTCAAACAAGTTGATCTCTTATTTGAGCAACAGTTTAGCATATTTAGGAGCAAACAAATAATTTACAAGGCCTATATATATAGTACTAAAAATGGTTTGTTTGTCGAAACTTGAAAACTTTTCTTCACACTAAAAATAAAATACAAACAAGAACATACTAGTAATTCTGAGAGATAATGGAACAAAACATTGTGAAAATAATAAAAGAGTTCAAATGAATAATAGATTTCACAAAATGATACATTGTTCAAGGATAACTAAATTAAGGTACTAATCAAATCAGTTGATGAAATTTATTTAGATAATTTACATGAACCAAAAAATAAGAAGGTTCTATGCAACCTACAATGGTACCACAGTAACGATTGCTCCTGTTCCTGTACATTGCACCACAATGTCTAAATTTAAACCTAAATATTCTCTTCAAGAATCACAGCAACAATATAATTCAATTCAAAAGTTTGTCAATCCAATCCACATTTTGCTCCTCAAATGTTTCATTTAAATTATTGATATCGATATTGCAATTTCAATCTTGACCCAAGGCACCATTTGCAATATTTTGAACACCAATTACTTGGCGCTCCCTGCACCTCTCAAGAACTTTTGTATCATTATTATCGGTTCGAAACTGAGGCAGCAACTGATTCATGCTTAAAACCGACTTAGGCGATATGGCATCGCTCTTCTCCTCCTTTACACCATCGCCATCTCTCAATCCCATTTCCGAGTGTGCAAAAAAACAAACCTTCCTTTGACAATTCCCCTGATCCCGACACATCTGTGTCTTGTACTTGTCAGGATGGAGCCACGTCTCGAAAACGCCATGCGCAAACTGACACCTGTCGCCGTTCTCACATTGACCCCATTTTCTAAAATCCGCGCACGGTTTGCCAGTGTACGAGTACGTCCGTGGGTCTCGCCGCCTCGCCTTCTCGCCCGGGTGCAAATAGTCGCAGCCGGTCCAGTCATGATGGCCCGACTGGTGGTACACCGCTATACCTTGAACTGATACATCATGAAATAGTCACGTGAGTGCCCGCCAGCCGTGCCGGTACGGGAATTGACCTCCTTCAGGGGCTTCGACTCGGAACTCCTCATCAACCCAGCATAATAGCGCATCATAGCCACAGAATTCTGAAATTCGGCGCAGGGTATCCGCTGCACTGAATACTCCGAGTTGCAATCGTACAGAGGCATCACCATCGGACATGCATATGGTGTCGCTTGGTAGAGGCGATTGGGACTGAGATCAGACATGGCGGAATGGGGGGTTAACTAGCTAGGGTTTGATTTGAGAGGGAAATTAAAAGATAAAATAAAAAATGCCACAGATTCTTCAAATTCTTGAAATATATAAATATAAGTGGAGCAATACACCGGAGACATTCAGCGCCGTCTTGCAAGTTGAATTGGAGAAAGGAAGCGAACCGACGCCGCTTGGTATTTATTCATTTCTTTTACTTATTTTGGTTTCGTGAGTCTTGCTATATGTAGTCAATTGTATTGCATATGTAAAAACTAATTATATATAATTTATACCGGATAAGCTCAGGTAATTGTAGCAAATTTTATTATAGTTAACTCACTAGCTTGCTGAGGAATTCAAATGTGGACAATCTAATTTTGAACATGTGCACAGTTGGCAAATTATTATTCTTGGTATTCACCAAAAAGTGTACTATGTGTTGAAAATAAAACAAATATGAAAATATTGCCTACTGGTGGCAAAAAAATTGCTTGCGTTGAGCAAATGTTCATCATTTTTTCCTTCACCGCGTCAAGGTTCACATGGTAATCTGCCATAATAGATCAAAGACCAAAATAAAAGATCCAGATATATGAATTGGAATTTGGAAGGTTCGACAGACATGGAGAATAAACGGCAACCAATTATTATTAGTCGGCCACGTGGAGCTGCTTTCGAAATCAAACGCCAAGTTTGCTGTTTGCTGTTTGCTGTTTGCTGTTTGCTGTTTGTAGTGGTGTCCCCCAATGCCAGTGAAACTGCGTGATTACTGTGTGTAGACGTGGTTTATGGACCTCTATTGAATAGGAAGTTTGTCAGTATATGAATGCAAATTGTGGATACCGTGAACCTGGAGTAAACAATTAATTCCGAGGATAATTGGATAAGGCCTCGGACGAGGGGAACTTGGCGATGAAGCCAAAGATTTTATATTGAGCTGGTATAAAATGAAAAGACATTAATTGTTTTATTTATGTGTCAAGTTATTATGATAATAAATAGACCAGTCAACATTTTAGACCAACACATTCTTATATAATTTTGACATGCAATTTTGTTTAATGAGTTCGCATCTCCTGAGATAACATAATAATTTGAATTTATATTCAAACTGTTCATCAAAATTCGAACTAATTCGATCCTAGATAAAATGTGTATGGAGTCTCTTTATTATTTGTATTAAAAAAAATTGAACGTTCTTGATCTAAATTCAAATTTTTTTGTTTTTCTTCATAAGTCTTTTACTGCGCCAAAGTTTGTGGGAATATGTTTTCATAGATTAAACATCAAAATAAAAGCTCCAGATATTTTCTTTGTTTTTTTAAATCAGATTTTTTTGTCGAGAGCGAATCAGAAGATTCCACTTAGACTGTAGAATAAATATGAAAAAGGCTTCCGCAAGGAATTTTCTTTATAAATTTATAATTAAAAAAAATTTGAAACCAACATGATTATTTTCTTTTTATTGTTGAAAATTTTCGCAGAAACTGCGAAGTCGTGAGGGAAATCAAACTCTCGACCTTTGGGTAACCAACAATCCTAGAACTTTTCTTCTAACCAACTGTACTACCTCCCCTTTCTCAATTAGTTTTTTTTTTTTTTTTACAAAAATCATAAGAACCGAAATGTCATTTCAGTTCGAACTTTTTTTTTCCGGACCGAAATGGCAATTTGGAACGTGGTGGTTTCACAGGTTTTCAGCCCAGCAGTCACATAAAATTCAAAAATCTCTGGAATGAAATGTCATTTAAGTCCCACTAAATTTTGTTTTTTAAACCGAGACAGCCTCTTCTCTCTTCTCTTATTTCTTCTTTCTCCTTTCTTCCTCCTCTTTTCTTTCCACCCGAACCAACTCTCTCTTTTTTTCAACTCTCAAAATTCAATTTTTTTATTCTAATCACATTTATTTGTATATTTTCGGGAGGAGAACAAGAAAAACTTCAGATGTACAATTTTCGTTAGGTACGTGGTTAATTTTTTTTTTTTTTGGATAAACAATTCGAATTATATAAATTTTTTGTAGTATAAATAAGTAATTGTAGAGTATTTTGTTTTTGTAGTGTAAAATGACTTTTTGTAGTGTAATTTTAGTAATTGTAGAATTATTTAATTTGCATATAAAGTAATTTAGCTTTTTGTATGTAGTATAAATAAATTGTAGAATAATTTAGTTTTTTTAGTGTAATTTTAGTAATTGTAGAATGGCGTAGTTTGCATGTAGAGTAATTTATCTTTTTGCATGTAGTATAAATAAATTGTAGAATAATTTAGTTTTTTTAGTGTAATTTTAGTAATTGTAAAATGGCTTAGTTTGCATGTAGAGTAATTTAGCTTGTTGCATGTAGTGAGTTTACATGTCAAATTTATAAATTTTCAAACTAATTTAATATAAAGTCAAGCGGTTAAAAATAATGAAAAATTAACACATTAAAATGAACTTATAAACCATTTTTTTTTACCACTTGACTTTATACTAGATTAGTTCGAAAATTTATAAATTTGATATATAAACGCATCACTTATGAAGTATATCGGTCTCAACGGTTTGAATGCATCATTTGAAGCCAATTCAATAGGTTTTTGAATTAAGCTCACAGAGGAACTTGATGAGCTTAAGAACACCCTAGTTCTACTCTGTATTCTTGTTGAAGAAGTTACATTCTAATATTTACAATTATTAGTCGTTCAGAATTATATACAATATTATTTATCATTATTAGTCGTCCTAAAATAAAAATAAAAATTGAAATATTAAGTAATATGCTAAATCAAAATGAAGTATTATGAAGTAATATGACTTATTCAAAAAGAAATAGAAAGAGAAATAAAAATAAATTATTTCTTTATTTTTTAATTTGTTGACAAATAATTAGTTTTTGACAAAAGAAATTAATTGCAGGGAAAAGAACTTCAATTTCATGGGTTTATCCCAAAAATCCCACGTTTTAGAACAAAAAAACATTGTTTTTTAGTGATTTAAAATTTGAGTTGAAATTTTTAATCTTCGGCAGTTTACTTTTAAATAATATTATATATTATTTTGAATGACTTACAACGACAAATATTATTACGTAATATTTTTAATGAAAACTATCAGCGCCTACGGACTTTAACCAAAATGGTTTTTTACAACGATCAGTAATACGTAATTTTTAAAATTTAAAAGATTATAAGAAAAAATCAGCCGAATTTTTACTAATATTCAATATTAAATAAAAAATAATAGATATGTCCATGATTTTTTCAGAATTATAAAAAATTTAAATAAAAAATACCAAAAAGCACCTCAAAATTCGCCTGTTTACACCTCCAAAATCGCCTCTTATCTTCCTCTTTCTCTTTCTCTTCCTCTTTTTCATTTTTGTTGGATTTGAGTGGATTGTGAGTACGAGAAGAGAGAAACATAACTATATAGCCTTTTTCCAGGAAAAAAAATAAAAAATAAAACCCTCAACAGCCAGAAAACCTGGTCCAGAAAACAAGTCAACCGCTAGGTTTTCTGGCTATCTAGAAAACAAGTCAACTGCCAGGTTTTCTGGCGGTTCTGAAAACAAATGGACCGCCTCTGAGGCATCGACCCTGGCACTTTTGTAAATCACTACTACCGTATCTAGACACTAATCAACACATGGAGGGGTAAATGGCATGTGTATGACAATCAGTCAGAATAGCCTGAACAGGAGGGCCCTATCATTGTTCCAGAACATAGTCTAGTTACTCTAGGTAGAAGACGACACAACATGATTCCGATGTGGTTGGACTTACTAAATAAGAGAAGAAGAGGACACCAAGTCAATCGAGATACACATGAAAGACGCAACATAGCTGCTCGAGATGCTCGAAGATGATACAATATTTATTTTATTATTCAATTTCAACTTTCAAAAAATTATTGAAACAATTATATTTAACAGTCATTTTTGTTTGTAAATTTGCAAGTTGAAAAGCTATCAATGTATTAAATGTTTATTTAGGAGTTAAGTTTATGTTTTTAATGTATTGAATGTTTTTATTGTATTGGTAAGAGCATTGTTTATTTTAGTTTTATTAGAAGTATTTTTATTGTACTCGTGAGAACATATACATTATATTTTCTATTGATGGCTTTTTCATATATATTTTTATTATTATCTAATGAAAAAATACTTAATTTTTCTATATTTTTATGAAAATAAAACAAATAAATAAACTTACATCTATTATTTTAACTAACTATACTACAACAAAATCAACACAAAAACCCAACTACAATTAAATCTATCTGTTTTTAAAATATCTATATATCTATATATATATATATATATATATATATATATATATATATATATATATAGACTATGGTGAGTTGTGCTTCACACCATATTTTCATTTTGAAAACCCAAACAACCGATCCGAACGGCTCAACATATTTTAAATATTGAAATGTGCTTGGAAACTAAATTTTACATTTTTTGGAATTTTTTTACTATTTATTAAGCCACTTTGAAAATCGCTGATCCACTGTGAACAGTAAAAATTTATGGACCACCGGATCAGCAATTTTCAAAGTGGCTTAATAAATAGTAAAAACTTCCAAAAAATGTAAAATTTAGTCTCCAAGCACATTTCAATATTTAGAACATGTTGAACGGTTTGGATCGGTTGTTTGAATTTTCAAAATGAAAATATGAGCATGAAGTAAAAATGACCTCTTACTTCACAACTCACCATAAGTAGGGATGGCAATGGGCCTAGCCTACGGGTATTTTGCCAAGCCCAGGCCTAGCCTGCCCGTAAAAAATTAATGGCCCGCCTGCCTGGCCCAGTCTAACGGGCTTGAAAATCTAGGCCTGGCCTGCCCATAGGCTTTTCCTCCAGGCCCAGGCCTGCCCGTGCCTGCCTGTCTGTGCCCATGGGCTGCCTTACCCGGCCCGGCCCGGCCATGCCCAATTCATTTTTTGAGGCCAAATTTCTCCAACTTTTTATTTTCTTTTCCAGAAATTGTAGCCTGCTGGTATGCATTAATTCCAAATACAAGTATAACTGTAAAGATAATTTTTACGACGAGAAAATAAGAGACAATTAAGGCAGAAGCAATTACACAAATAAGCAATTACACAAAGAAATGATGCATAATTGTTATTACAGCAAGTCTAATTTAATAGCAATTACACAATTACACAAATAAGCAATTACACAATTACACAATCACACAAATAAGTTTAATTTAATAGCAAAACAACAACGAGATGTAATTTAACATAACAAACAACATAGTTTTTCATAATTCAACAAAGTATAATTTAACAATAAGATAAAATAAAAATTTAACACAATTACACAAATATTGGTAATAACAAAGCATTGAACCCACTACTCCTCTTCTTCTTCTATTGCTCTCATCTGCAATAATTAATTCATACATGAAGTTATATAAATTAATTTCTTCTATTTTGTATAAACTAAACCTTTGTATTAGGCAGCAAAAAATAGGCAGCAGCTATATATATACAAAATAGAAGAAATAGGCAGCAGCTATATATATACAAAAATAGGCAGCAGCTATATATATGCAAAAAATAGGCAGCAGCTATATATATGCAAAAAAGGCAGCAACTATATATATGCAAAAAATAGTCATTAGCTGCTCTATATATATACAAAATTACAATCAGCAGCTACCCTAAGAGTTATATATCTATACTTACCCAATTTTTTAATAACATCCAATTAATAAAAAATAAGAAGAAGAGTTACCTCAGCATCTACATCTCCATCTCCATCTCCATCTAAATCATCACAATATGTCTTAAATGGATTACTCTCTTCCAAATCTGAAAAAAAAGACAACTCATAGTTAAATGAAAATATGAGCATATTTAATTAAAATACTACAAAATTGAGACTATACGATATTATACCTTCGAAATCAGCCCTTAACCAATTTTGTGCGCATGCTAGAGCTTCAACAAGTTGAGGATGAAGTCTATTTCTTTGTGGACTAATTATTCGCCCGCCCATGCTAAAAGCTGATTCGGATGCAACTGTTGAAACGGGTATTGCATATATGTCTCGAGCAATGTTTCGCAAAGTTCGAAATTTGGATCCATTAGACTTCCACCATTCGAGCACTTCAAAGTCATCGTCGTCAGTTGGAACCAAGCCTTCTTCTAAGTAAAGTTCCAACTCCGTAGTCATGTTGTAATCCTTCTTCATAGTTTTGTTGTTTCAAGCAATTCTCTTTTAGTCTATTTGACTAATTTGCAAAACATACAATTATTGAATTTTACGTTTTTCTCTATGTTAGAAAGAATGCAGGTTCAAGGAAATTGGAATTGCAATTTAGAGCACTTGGACTGAAGAAATCATCAAGTTATTTATCAAGAATTTAAACTGTAAATTAATAATTGGTAAAGTAGCTTTGATGTTGAAAAACAGGGATAAAACGTTGGAACGATTAACAAAACGTTCAGACGTTTTTCTATGTGAAAAATCTGGAGATTAATCGATTAAAAAGCTGGAAAAACATTCTAAAACGTCCCAGACGATTGTCAAAACGTCTGGACGATTTAAATAAATTCTCAGACTTCAAATTGCATTTTGATCGATAAATCTCCAGAGGAAAACGTCCTGAGACGTTTGTTAACCGTCTGCGACGTATTAGCAAATCTCACAGAAATTTGAATTTTTGACCTAAGTTGAACTAAAACGTTTTCATCGTTTTACAAAACCTTGGGATGTTTTATGGCAGAAAACTCGTTTGAAAGCTGCCACTATAAATAGAACCTTAGGGTTCTCCTCAAATCAAGATAGCCGACCCTAATCATTTCAAAAGCAATTTTCTGTGAGCTCAAGTTCCTCCATTGTTGTGAGAACAAAAACTTCAATATCCCTCAAACAACCTCAAATCCACTTCACTAATCTTAAGTTAGATTAGGTTAGAGTGAGTTCTTGAGTGTTCATCTTGAGATTTCAAACTTAGAGACTTCGTTCTCGATTCAAGTTGGCCGTGTGACTTCCCATTGGTTGTAAGGGTTCACCGGTTCACAAGTTGTAACCTTTCTTCTTTGGGTAATAGAAAGGCGCACCGAGAAGCGGTTGCGACGCCCCGGAGATGTAGGCATTTTAAGCCGAACTCCGTTATCACTCCTTGTGTCAAATCTCTCTAAACTCATCTACTTTATTTTATTTGCAATTATTTCTTTATTTTCGAAATTAGTGGTGCCTAAGGGACAACAAGTTTCGGCAAACATGTTGTAATCCTTTGGAAAACCAATTTTTGGTTTCTTTACCCTTATGATTGGTTCCGCAACTTGTTGATTCGAATCTCTTCTTTGATACTCCCGAAACAATCGACGGCACGAATCAAGAACAATAAAATAGAGATGATCACTGTTAAATTAATACAAGTTCTAGAACAAGGAGCAAAGAACAATAAAATATTTTATACTCCCCACACTTGTGCACAGGCCACAGCTACCATTCTACCAAATGTATACAACACCTCAGGTAATTTAACACAATACTATGAGATGCAAAGTGAATTAAAAGGTACTATATAGTATATGCTATGCAACTCCATCCTGCACCAAGAAACTTCCTTCCCAAATCAGAATTCATTACACCAAGTTTGGAAATTGGAACTGATCATTTTGATTCTTAGGTTTTGTACTAAGCATTTAAGCAATTAGAACATATCTGATCTGAAGAACTGTATTTTAACTGGACAGTAAAGAAAAAATTGTTCCACCAGCAGAAGCGAACTACTAGAGTTGACTTCTGGTGCCACCTTCTACAAGAAAAAATTCATTGAAAAAGGCAGCCAAAGGGGTTTGAACCTGGAACCTTTTTTTTCTCAAAAAAAAAATATGAAGCGGTAGGCAAGTTAAATTTAGACTCGCAAAACAAAATAGAGGAGTAATTTCAGGAGAAAAAGAAACAAAAAATAGAAAATACCCTTTAGGCGCGTCGATTCCAAAGGGGTTCCTTCGCCTCACAGCCGTCAAGAAAATTCAGCAAGCAACCCACAGAGAAAGGCTCCACTAGGCACCTGAAAACACCAAGCAAGAACCGAAGGCAACCGATCACAACCACCGGCACCCAAAAACCCTAGGTTTCGGAAAATTTAGCATGCAACAGGGAAAAAACGGAAAAGAGAGAAAGGGTAGAAATCTCAGCGCATGAGGGAATCAAGAGAGCAAGTGAGAGAGGAGAGAGTGGACTTCGGTGTCAGCAGGAGAGAAGAGAAAGGGGTAGAGTTTAGCAGCGGGAGAAGAGAGGATAGGAGGTAGCGAAGGAGATAGAGAGGGGGTGGGGTTCGTGAGGCAGAGAAAAGAAAGACAGAGAGGGAGAGAACGGGAGAAGAAAGGAATAGCGGCTGGATTCCCTGGAAAAAACCCTAAATCCAATTTCATAATTTTCGTTGTATTAAAATATAAGCCCAACGGGCTGCCTGTGGGCTTAGAGGGCTTAGAGTTAAGCCCAGGCCTGGCCTGGCCCGTCTTTAGGCCCGGCCTTACCTGGCCCATCACAGTGCCGGGCCGACCGGGTAAAGGGCGGGCCGGGCGGATATTAACGGGCCTCCGGGCCAATCGGGCTTTTTTGCCATCCCTAACCATAAGCCAGCTCTCTCTCTCTCTCTATATATATATATCTCTCTCTCTCTCTATATATATATATATATATATATAGAGAGAGAGAGAGAGAGAGAGAGAGATAGGCTATGGTGAGTTGTGAAGTAAAATGTCGTTTTACTTCACGTCATATTTTTATTTTGAAAATTCAAACAACCGATCCGAAGAAATGTGCTTGGAGACTAAATTTTACATTTTTTGGAATTTTTTTACTATTTATTAAGCCACATTGAAATCGTTGATCCACTGTGAACAGTAAAAAACAGTAAAATTTTATGGACCACCGGATCAGCGATTTTCAAAGTGGCTTAATAAATAGTAAAAAAAATTCAAAAAATGTAAAATTTTGTCTCCAAGCACATTTCAATATAGAGAACATGTTGAGCGGTTCGGATCGGTTATTTGGATTTTCAAAATGAAAATATGAGCGTGAAGTAAAAATGACCTCTTACTTCACAACTCACCATATATATATATATATATATATATATATATATATATATATATCGGACAGCAATGGCACTTGGTGGCTCCATTATTGGGGCCGCAACGACAATTGGCGGCCCTCAAGAAATGGGCCACCAAGTGCCGTTGCGGCCCTGGTAAATTTCAAATTCTCCAAATAAAGTGGTTTTTTTATTTTTTATTTTTGAACTATGGTATTAATAAAAATTTCGGTTGAAAAGAAAGAAAGAAAATTAATATTTTATTAGTGCAGAGGCCTTCACTCGTAAATTTTTCTACGATTTCTCCTTCAATTTTGCACACCTCTTAAAAATTATGATGCAACTTTTCCTCCATACTACAAATGCTGATATAAGTAATAGCTCTATGTTTATCTTGTGTATCTTCTCCAGCACTGAATTAAGCACCATTTGTTGTATATCCAAACATTTGGGAATGTCATTGTAGAATTGTCTCTGTTCAAAATCTAAAAGCCACTTGTATATTTTTTTATCAAGAGAGGATGAGTTGGGGATGCAAATTGTATTTTTGTCATGATAATGAATTCTGTAATCATTTATTTTTACAATATGGCAATGGAATCTTAATTTGGAGAACAATGAATTGCTTTGAGAGAATTGTCTTCAATTACATGGTGTCATGATTAAATGAGGAAAAGTTGTATATGTGTGATCTGTTGGATATTGTGGCTTCAAAGAAATAAAGTTATTATCAATTACGACCAATCTAAATCTCCTTCTAATTTAGCATCTTTAACACTTTCTTCATTTTTATTTTGGATAGGAGGGACTTATGGGGTAATGGGGTTCAGTGACAGAGTTACATGAGAACATAAAAGACACTTGTTTATCTCTGATTTTACAATATATATATATATATATATATATATATATATATATATATCTATATATATATATATATATATATATATAGATAGATAGACTATGGTGAATTGTAAAGTAAAACAACGTTTTACTTCACGCTATATTTTTATTGTGAAAATCCAAACAACCGATCCAAACCGCTCAACATATTCTAAATATTGAAATGTGCTTGGAAACTAAATTTTACATTTTTTTGAATTTTTTTACTATTTATTAAGCCACTTTGAAATCGCTGATCTACTGTGAACAGTAAAAAACAGTAAAATTTTCTGGACCACCGGATCAGTAATTTTCAAAGTGGCTTAATAAATAGTAAAAAAATTCCAAAAAATGTAAAATTTAGTCTCCAAGCACATTTCAATATTTAGAACATGTTGAGCTGTTCGGATCGGTTGTTTGAATTTTCAAAATGAAAATATGAGCGTAAAGTAAAAATGACATCTTACTTCACAACTCACCATAGCCCAGCTCTCTCTCTCTCTCTCTCTCTCTCTATATATATATATATATATATATACACACAGATAGAGAGGGCTATTGTGCTTTGCAAAGTAAAACCCCCGTTTACTTCGGGCCATATTTTGCATTTTGAAAATCAAAAACAACCGATCCGAACCGTTCAACATGTTCTAAATATTGAAATGTGCTTGGAGACCAAATTTTACATTTTTTTAAATTTGTTTACTATTTATTAAGCCACTTTGAAAATCGCTGATCTACTGTGAACAGTAAAAAACAGTAAAATTTTCTGGACCACCGGATCAGCGATTTTCAAAGTGGCTTAATAAATAGTAAAACCAAACAATGTAAAATTTAGTCTGCAAGCACATTTCAATATTTAAAACGTGTTTCATGGTTCGGATCAGTTATTTGAATTTTAAAAAATAAAAATATGAACCGAAGTAAAGAGAGAGTTTTACTTTGCAAAGCACAATAGCCCATCTTATATAGTGATGCTTCTGTGCAT
This sequence comes from Carex myosuroides, assembly GCA_028015225.1. NCBI lineage: Eukaryota > Viridiplantae > Streptophyta > Magnoliopsida > Poales > Cyperaceae > Carex > Carex myosuroides. The sequence continues at coordinate 2,335,368 of CM051476.1, forward strand.
ACCGAATTTTTAGCGAAAATTTTGTGAGATCAACTACAGCCATTGATTTTTAAGGGGCAAAATTGGGGGAAGTTATCCTCTGCGGAGTTGTATAAAACTCCGCAGGTGCGGAGCAAATGAACAGACCAGATTAACTCTCAGCCGCTTTGTGATCGGGTTAACGGAGGGGGCAGTATTATTGTGCTTTTAGATTCGTGCAAAGTTAAAACTAACGGACCACTAACGGACCAGATTAAAAGAACCGCAGTCTGCGGAGCTTTTAAGCTCCGCAGAGGATAACATTCCCAAAATTGGCATACCTTTTATCCGTTAGCCTCTCCGTTATTTCTTCCACTTCCGAACCATTAGCTCGGCACCCCTCTCCCTCTCGGAATATTATCCTCTGCGGAGCTTAAAAGCTCCGCAGACTACGGTTCTTTTAATCTGATTCGTTAGTGGTCCGTTAGTTTTAACTTTGCACGAATCTAAAAGCACAATAATACTGCTCCTCCGTTAATCCGATCACAAAGCGGCTGAGAGTTAATCTGGTCCGTTCATTTACTCCGCACCTGCCGAGTTTTATACAACTCCGCAGAGGATAACTTCCCTCCCTCTCGCCGGTCGCCCCCCTCTCCCTCTTTCCGGTCGTCCATCCTCTCTTACGCTCTAAGTTCTCTCCGTGTCCCTCTCGTCGGTCACTCTCTCTCTCTCTCACACACACAACAATCTTTCGTCAGAGGGAAACCAAAGTAGGTTCAGCGTGGGACCCACCTCTCCTTTTGCTTCTTAGGGCTGGGAAACGAAATTTTCCATCGTTACTTCAGTATGTACTGGTATGAGCCCCACGTAGCTGGTTTTGCCATGGAACTGTGCTTCCACATAAATGCACCCAGTGGAGCCCAAAAATGGGGTGTTCTTCTTATTTGTTCAACTTTAGAAATAAGCATCGGATAGTTATCTATAAACATTTGCTCTGATCTTTTCGTCTTTCTAGGGATTTCATTCCACAAGTGAGGATTAATTGAAGCTTTCTTTGGCTATATATATTGAGGTCGATATGTGCTAACCAGTTGGTACTGTGTTGATTAATTGAGTATCAATTGAAGTTTAGTCTGTACCATGTTGATTGGTGTGCTACAATGATTGAGTCACATGCACATTTTATCCACATTCTAATTCAATTTGTCCTCAATCAATCCTCAATTGTGCAACTAAGGCTCACGTCAAGCTCGGGTGTAATACAAGCTAACTATTGTTGTTTTTTTTTTCTTCAATTCTAGTTGCTAATATTTTCAATGTGCAGATATGTCCAATTTGTGTAGCTAGAGTAGGTATGGATATTGTTGGACATATAGTTATGCACAAGATATCATTTTCTCTTTCTATTTATATTTTCCTGCTCTTACACCATTTCCAATACAAATCAAAGGTTTTATTAGTATAGGTATTGATGGAATAGTTACAGTCGAGGATTAGATCTTGAATCTCTGTAGTGACAAATGCACCGAATTTGCAACATGAGAAAAGTGATGTACTTCTCTGAAGTAGTGTAGTTCTCTCTCGTTTGTATTTCTCTGTTTGATTCTTGTAATGGGCTTGTGGGTTAATGAAATGAAATGAGGAATATATGCAAGTTGTAACAAACCCAGAAATCCTTTGTATCTAAGTAGTTACCACTAGTGGTGGCGGTGGACAACACCAATGATGCATCAGTATTTGTGCAATCCATGCCACTCATGGTTGTACTTGTACCACTGCAGGTTGGTATTGTTGCAAGCCCAATCCACCTAGTTATTGTCTTTCTATACTGGTATGAAGCTTAGCAGTGATCATTGGTTCTGTTTATACCAGTGCAATATCTGATCAAGACCGGTACTGTCGTTGAGTCGGTTACCGAGGAGACCCGTGAATCTTGATAGAGTTGGCATTTCTCCTTTTTGTTTTCGGTTCTTACAATTTTTATTTACTGGTTAATTTATTTCTTGCAAAACTGCAAGTCTCACTGGAAATCTATAATGTTCAGTACTCATCCACTAGTACCAAAAGAACACTTAGGTTGTGCTCCGGAAGGGGTTAACGAAGGGGAGGGTAAGGAAACTTTTGAAGTTTCACCTGCTCCATAAAATAAACTCAGAAGGGAAGGGAGAGCGAAGTGATCCTTTAACCTCAGATGACTGAAAATCGTCACCCCCAAATCGGGGTGTAGATGACGGAAAATCAGGACCACCAGCGGACCTACCAATCTTACCCTTTTTCGCGCCTGAGAGTATTGAAATGATAGCCGTGCATGTGACTCGGAAATTGAAATGATACAGTTCGAAAAGAGTTTTGGATCTGCTGAAAACTTGAGTTTCTTTTATCCATATACAAGTACTCAATATTTTTTTGTGCAATTTTGGCATTAATTGAGGTTCCTTGTTGGAATAATTTTTGAAGTTATGATTTGACAATAGTTCATAGTGCCGTCAGTTAGCATAGGAGTACTGGTATGCAATGGTTTAGTCATACAAATGTTTACTATTTTACAATTTTACTATGACTGGCATGTTTACTTTTGATCAGATTATAAGACTGGTGATACCAAAAATTCAATGAAAATTATTTGTAGAACTAAACAAGTTAACCTTATTTTTTTCCCATCTTCAGATTTTAATGCACTTAAATGAAAATTATTCTTGTGGCAGGCAAAAGACCATTGCCTTGAAAAGTAAATCCAATATATCAGCGTCAAAATTCATTGAAATAGAAAATTTGCATTACGTATGTCACACCTCAAACCGTGATCAAACTATTGAGGATACGACACATTCTGTCATATATTTATGATCTCTCATAAATACAAAAGACTGAATAATTACATGTCATCAAATCAAATCAACAAATCATAAAACAACCATAATATCATGCCCACTTGAGTTCATAATTCGGGTACATACGGAAAATTAAAAGTACATCTACGCAATGTTCATAATTCACACGAATCTCCATGATGAAATCAGCACGAGACTGGTAAACATCATAGAAGTAATTGATCACAAAAGCTTTTAACAAAATCTACAAACAACAATATCATCTGAGTATGCCAATCAAGGCCAGGGAGGCCGGCAACTTCTTGATAAATTTTAAAATCTGTGGCAGATTTAATTGCACCAGAAAGAAACAAATCCTGCAAAGATGTCGATGGTTAACGATCATAGAGCACATGTATATTTTAATTTAAAAGTTATTAAGCCAAAAGCAGTACTTTCCAGAAAACAAAAATAGAAACCTGTGCAGTGATTTTTCTTGATGGATACTTGCAGACTAAGGCAAAAATGTCAACATCTTAATAAGAGAAGTCTTATTTCAAATTAGACTGACCGTTACTTAGCTAGTGATAACAGCAACATTTCTCATTTCTCATTTTAATAAGAGAAGTCTTATTTCAAATTAGACGCGCACACATGAAACCACACCATTCATGTTAGACTGCTTCCAGTCAGCTCCTTCCAAAATCCCAAAAAGTGCATGTGCTATAGGAGGCTTCTCAAGTCTGCTTGGTATATCAATGTATGCAAATTGAATAAAGGTAATTTGAAGTAACATTTGGTTGAGGACCATGACTATTCGCTGAAACAAAATAATTACAATAAAATTAAGACGGAACAGATGGAAACAAATGAAACATGATACTGGTATGAACTAGCCAATTTAACTACCCAAAAATAAAAAGAATAATTGCAAATGCCAAGAAAAAGTGTCTACAAATTAGTAAATTACCTTCTTAAGCTGGTGGTATCTAGCAAATCTGCAACTCCACCTTTGAAAGGCCAAATTGGTTGAGAGAAAAGACCATCAAAAGGGATTCCTCGGGTTTCAATAGGTACAGACATCTTGAGATACTAAGCGAAACACTATGAGGGTGTTCGAAAACCATCCTTAAGAGGATTAAAATTTTAATCCTTGCTAAGGAGCACTTATTCAGTAAGATAGGAAGATTAAGAATGAAGACTTAGTATTACTAATCAATTAAATGTAAGAAAACATCATTAATAATTAGAAAAAAGGAAAATGGCATGAAATATGCACATAGGCCCTTTACAGTTATTATATTTGATGTAGATCTAAATGATGAAAACTGACAACAATATGTAAAATTTACGAATGGAACCCTTATATTTTTACTATTATCATATCCTATTAACTAATGGATATAATCTACACAAGTGAAACTAGAAACAACAAGCATAGTATTAAAGTATAATGGACCTGGACTTCAGCTCCCTTTATTTTTTTTATCTAATCTGAACATAAAAATGAGAGATAAAAGAAAAAAAAATGGTATCAGCTTTTCTGCATGAGTCGACCAATCATCAGAAAAAAAAACGGTATCAGCTTTTCACACTGCTGGACAAGATTTCTGAACAAAACCAAACAGTTCAATTTGTGCCCAACCTCTTGCTTCCAACTCCTGGACATGAAAAAACACACAAAAAAAAAGTAGTTTTGTTTTTCTGGATAGGAGCCTCAAGACAGAAGCAGCATTTGAATATGAGCACTGTAAAATCTATAATATATTATCACGCGCAATATACATTTTTCTTAGCAAAAACATAACATATTAGAGAAAAAGCACATACCATCAACAAGATTACCACCCAAAGCAAGTAGGATACAAGGAATCATAGCCTCCCTGAATTTCACCAAGAGAAAAATAAATAAACAAAAGCTACAGTACAATTTTAAGAAGACACCAGTCTTATGTTCACCTTATATACTACACAAATATAGGTCGAAGATTAAATTATTATATTTTTAGAATCTCCCTATTATTTGATACCAAATTTAGATTTTTTTTAAATCACCCTGTAATATTACCATCTCTATCTCATGAAGTGAATGCTTTAATAAGACAACCTTAACCGTGTCAACTAGAGGAAATACAATCAATTAGAACAAATTTCAAGCCACATACTCATAATTTTAATAACAATAAATTTCAAGCCACAGACTCATAATTTGAATAACAATAATTTTCTTCGTTGCTGATGTGTTAATTGAAAAAAGAAGTTAAAAAAAGAGAGAGAACATACCTTTTAAAAAGCACCCGGACAACCAAGGCACCATGCAACTCTTGCATATGGATTTAAATTTGGTATGAATTAGAGTGGAAATTACGAGTTTTGAAGAGGTTTCAAGCACAATCAGTTCGACCAATCGCTTCCAGCTGCATTAAGGTTTAATTATGATTTAGAGGGGTTTTGCATATGGCATAACTGATACTTGTACTGGTTGGTCCATGGAATTTGCTATAAATTCATTCCATCTTTTTCATGTTACAAAGTTAGAGAGATATTTAGTTACGTTTATATAGAGTTTTCCCAACAAAAATCATAAAAAACCCAATAAAAAGCAAAATACTAATTGTCACACATCAATGCACTTGAAAACTATTCAGTCTCGTAATTAATTACCGAGAAATAGTGTGCCAATACTAGTACTGATAAGTTCTAAAACTAGCATACCAGTGCCAGTCGAATTCCTGTTGTGTGGTTTAATATTTTCTGTTGTGGCATGCAAATTTGAGGGATTCACCATCTGATTGATTCCTAAAATATAGAGGATCCAAGAAAAAAAAGAGAATATCATAAATAATGAGCAACTTAACAACCAGCTAGATGTTGACTGCAAAACCAAATCCAATCACCTTTGAAAAAACCTCTATATTCAGTCACCACTCACCGACAACCATGTGGAAACCTATTAAACGTAATATTTCCATTCAATTGCTGAAAAATCAGAAATCAATCTCTCCTCTATTCACCAATCACGTAACACTAGATGCTTGGTACTTCACAGAAAGTATTATCTAATTGTTTGAAAGAATTTACCTTAATTGAAGGATGACGGAGAGATGATGGAGAAGAAGATATGAGGACAAGATTGTACGTTCTGTCATTATCTGCGGTGGGGGACGAGGCAGTGAGTGCGACAGAGATGGAATTGAACTAGGGTTTTGGATTGATAAAGAGACGGGGACGGACCCGCCGAGTCGGGAGAAATCTGTGATGACGATGGATTTATCTACCGGAGGCGCCGCCACACTGGAGATCAAGCCACCGTTGTGTCTGGCGGAGGAGGTGGAGAGGTTAGTGGCTGACGGAGGAGTGAGGAAGAAGAATTTTCGGTTTAATAGATACAGGGGAGAGTTCGAGGGGGCCACGGAGGTTAAGAGGAATGAAGTGAGGGGTTGCGGCCCTTGCGCCTGGGAGAGAGGAGAAAGGAGAAAGGAGAAACGACAGACAAAGCGAGGAAGGGAGGAGGCGAAGAAGCAGGAAACAGAACTGGACGTTTCGCTGTTAAAAATGACTATATTATCCTTCCGACAAAATATTCCGTTAATTTTAACAGAGATTATTTAATAGTAAGAAATATCATAACCGTTTGATCATAAATAAATGAACGGTCCAAAATATTTGGTATGCACAGAAGCATTTGCCGTATACAGATATATATATATATATATATTGTAATTTTTATATAAAAATTAAGGAAATATACTTGTGCTTAATATAATTAGGCAATATATCTTATTCTAAAAAAAATGTCTCATCCTATTTTGTTTTGTTAGGATTTTTTTTAAAAACAGGAATTAAAATAATAAAAGTTAAAGAAACGGCATGATTACGCGGTTTGTTATAAAAACGGCAAAAACCGAATAGCCTATTCGATTAAGGGGTTTTTTTTTGCTTCACCGAATAGGCTATTCGGTTTACCCTATTTTCACAAAACCAACTCCCCGAACTGTGTAACCATTCGTGTAACACCCCCTAAACCGAATAGCCAATTCGGTTTGGAGTTTTTTTTTTATTTTTTAATGTAAACCGAATTGGCTATTCGGTTTTGGGTTTTTTTTTTCTTAAACCGAATAGCCTATTCGGTTTGGGTCATTTTGTTTATTTTTAATTGTAAACCGAATTGGCTATTCGGTGAAGAATATTTTTTAATTTTTTATTTTAAACCGAATTGGCTATTCGGTTAGACGAAGTTCTGTCAAAATGATTCCTTCTTCTCTCTACTCATTTATTTCCAGAGACAGAGAAAACTTCATTTCTTTCCGAGACCTTCGTGCTTCTTCAGTGTGAACAGTTTCAGTTTTCCAAATTACAGATCGGCCTCTCCATTGTGTTTCTAGCGTTCGTCTGAAGATTGTAGTAAGTTTTTTTTTTCAATTATGATCATATTTTTTGCTGTAAAATTAAAAATTATCGAAGGTTGATCGTGAAAATTTTTGTTCAGGAAATGTCTCAAGTATTAATAAATGTGTACCACAGACGCACCAACCTGTACATTTCCTGTTACTAACTCAACTAGTCTTGATGAGCTAAGAAGACAGATATATGTTGGCATTCTTTTGCTCCATAGCCGGTTCGATCTGACAATCAGCGCACGTTTGAACACGGCACCACCTGGCTCAGCAGAAAAATACCAGTTGTTCAATTTATTTACACTAATTTTATTTACATTACATTTATTTACACTAAATTTATTTGCACTAAATTTGTTTGCACGAAATTTTTTTGCTCTAAATTTATTTGCACTAAATTCATTTACAATTTATTTACACTAATTACTATAAATTAATAGCAAAAGTAACAAAAAATATTTTACCGGTAACAGGTAGGCCCCACAGACAGCTGACATCTTCCAATGTCACTGTGCACTCCCCCACCGGAAGATGAAAAGTATTCGTCTCGGGCCTCCACCTCTCGACGAGCGCAGTGATCAACGCTTTATCAATCTGACAATCATTCACCTGCGTCATCTGGTACAAGCCTAAATTCACCAAACCTTCTTTCATCCGAGGTTGGTAATGAACGCCAATTTGGCAAGGACCAGGACGCAGTGCATAATCAGGCTGGAACGATAATTCCATAGCAACAAAAATTAATCGTGGCTTACAAGTTTATTTTGAAATTTAAATCCAAACCGGTATTAAATAAATACCCTCGTTGAATTCGCCCTCCCTATCTTATGTTCATCATTACTCAATTGCAACAAGGGTTGTCCATCAGACATTTTGCACTACAATATAAATAAAATTACAACATAAGAAAACTCCAATTAGTTAACACATAAAAAATTCCATTAGCTAATTTACTCTACATACCAAATTTAAAAAATCTACAAAGTTAAATTATACTAAAAGAGTCTAAATTACATAAAAAAACTAAATTATTCTACATTTATTTAAAAAAATAATTATGAGCAAGATTACTCTACATGCAAACCAAATCATTCTACAAAATCTAAAATTACACTAAATACACTAAATTTATACACTAAATTACTCTACATATTTACACAATTTATTTACACTAAATATTTATACAATTTATATACAATTTATTTGCACTAAATATTTATTTATTCTAAATTTTTTTACACTAAATATATTTACCCTAAATTTATTTACACTAAATTACTCAAAAAATTACTCTAATTACTCTAACTATTTATACAATTTATTTACATGATATATTTATACAATCTATTTACAATACAATACACTAAATTACACTACAATAAACTAATTTACACTACAATACACTAAAAATAAGCTAATTTACTCTACATAAAAACTAAACTAAATAATTCTACAAAAATAATATAAAATTCGGATTTTTTTTCAAATTAATAATTTACACTACAATATACCAAATTTACACCACAGTACACGAAATTACACTACAATACACTAAAAAAAATAATTTACTCTAAATACAAACTAAACTAAATAATTCTACAAAAAAATTGTAAAATTCGGATTTTTTTTTTCAAATAAAAAATTTAACTACATACCTAACGAAATTTGTAGATCTTAAGTTCTTCTTGTTCTTCTCTCAAAATTATACTAAAATATGTAATTAGAATTAAAAATGACGAAGATTTGAGGTGGTTAAAATTCGTCAAGGTTCTCTCGGGTAGGGGAAAGAAGGGAGGGAAGAACGAAGAATGAAGAAGGGGAAGAAGGGGAGGGCTCGGGTTGGACGAAATGGCTCGGGTTTTTTAGCCAAACCGAATAGGCTATTCGGTTAAGCACAACTTTTTGGCTTAACCGAAATCCCTATTCGGTGAAGCCCAAAAAATAGCTTCACCGAATAGCCTATTCGGTTTGGCCAAAAATTGTGCTTCAATGGATCTTCTGTGGCAATGTTCGTACAACCCCCATCAGAGCCGACTGCTTAACCGAATAGCCTATTCGGTGAAGCAAAAAAAAACCTTAACCGAATAGCCTATTCGGTTTTTGCTGTTTTTATAACAATCCCCGTAATCATGCCGTTTCTTTAATTTTTATTATTTTAATTATTGTTTTAAAAAAAAATCCGTTTTGTTATGTATGTATGAGCTCTGTTTTTATTTTCAATAGAAGTGGTGATTCTAAGATACCACTATGTTTCAAAAAGAAAAAAATATAAATGCTCACACAAAATTGAATTATGATAAAAATATTTGTTAAGTTGTTTTTCTTCTCAGTGCAGGGATATATATATAAAAAAAAAAAAAAACAGGTCATAATGTGCGATGACACCCATCACCGTCTTTAATTTATTTATTGAGTGCGTCAAAATTACCGGTCTTTTGGGGATTTTAAGATAACATTTTCCGTCGCCATCTCTCTAATACGTGTCACCTTGTGAGTTCTTCCCCGACATCACACTACTCTTCCCTTTTCACAATGCACCACCGTCCACCGCCCCCGGATATCAAGATGTGTGGCCATGTGGGTCTGGAATAAAAGTTCATGCATGAAAAATAAATATGCCTTGTGACATGTTTAAACTGTTTCGTCCGTCAGATTGACAGAGAAGGATTAAGTGATGATTATATAACAGTTTGTTTAGATTTGGTCATTGACTCATTGCACTACAACAAAAACACCCGTCAGCGACCAGCATCAGCGACCGTTTCGGTCGCCGGTAGCTGAAGACCCAAAAAAAATTAAATCTTTCGGCGACGAATCCTTCTATGACCAGTGCCTTATCTTTCTGTGACCGATTTGGCCAATCGCAGAAGGGTTCCGCTACTGTAGTGTTGACTCATCTGAGATAAATTATTTGAATATTAATTTATCCGGATTGCTAATCCAATAATATAGTACTCGACATTTAAGTGCGATTATGATCTTTTACACATTTGGATGAAGAAAAAAATTCGTCCAAATTTTTGATAGTCTGTAAGATCTCGTTTTTTCCTTTAGAAATTAAATAACCCGACAAAATATATGTAAATTTATAATTTGGTAGTATATATGCATTTGCTCTCCTCGAATTTTCATTTATTGGAAAGCACTGCTCGAAACCTAGAATTTGTATACCTCACTTATTCAAGAAGATGGAGAGGAATATACAAGGAGGGGGGTTTCAAATGGGCTCATACTTTCATGTCTTTTGTACTTTATATTTTATATTTTTAATTTTAAAGTCTAAACTGTCGATTAGAACTGTTCAATATGATCTCCATATTGAAATGTGCTTGGAGACTAAAATTTATATTATTTTTGGAAAACTTTTTAATATTTTTTGTATAGGTACAAAATCATTGAATTTGGACCATCTAAAAAATAGTGATTTTGTACATATCTAATATGGATATTATATTGAGCGATTCGGATCAACCGCTTAGACTTTAAAAACAAAAATATAGAATGCGAGACATGATGAGACATAAAAGGCATGAAGACAATTAAACCCACCTCATATACTAAATAGAGACGAAAAGAGTTGGAATTAATTTAAGAATAATTATTTGAGTACCCTCACTCCTGTACTCTCAAAATTCCCGCACTCTATTTAGAGAAATTATGTACTGTGGTCACCACTAATTATTATTCTAAAAAGATATTATATGGTCCTCACTAATTATAATTCTAAAATCCCTACAACACTCTTCATCTATGATCTCCACTAATTATATGGTCCTCATTTCTCAGTTCCCGCACTCATTCCTGCGTCAACTTTCATAGATATAAATACTTGGAAGATAAGATATTAACACTTGAAAAATAAGATATTAATATTTTGATGCGTAACTTTCTATGATCATATCTTTTTCAGTCTCCCAATCGTCTCCGCGTCAACCTTCCTCTAATTAAGTAGTGGGAACCCCGTATTACCGCATCAATCTTACCCAATCGTCCCCGCGTCAACTTTTCTCTAACAAAAATAGTTGACCACATAGGTATAAATACTTCAGTGCAGATGCATAAATACTTGCAGTACTTGATATTAATATTTTCAGACGTCATCTAATGTCATATGTAAAAAATACTTACAAGTATAGGAATAAATACTTGCACGCTGAGGTATAAATATTTATGTGGCGATGAGTCCAAAAGTACGTCATCATGGATCTCATTTGAAAGAGAAAATTGCGTAGAAGACGTTAGTGATTTTAGATTTGCAAAATTCCTCACAGATCGTCAGAATAATTGACGAGATTGAACGGAGAAAAAAAAGCTACCTCTAAAAACGTGTATGGTCTCCTATGTAGTTTGAGTGGTCCCCCATAGATATTTATGGTGCGGGTACGTTTGGGAGATTTAATTGGGGAGACAATTATTTACGTAAAAATTATTTATCTCACAGGTATAAATACTTCCATGCATAGGTATAAATATTTCGTTGCATATGTATTAATACTTTAGAAAAAAAAATTATGTGCTGGAGTTTTTGCAGTCCCCCAGATAGTTATGGTAGTTATGATGCATATACAATGCAGATACTGTAGCGCTTGTACTGTTATCAGCTTTCAATTCCATTATGACGTAGACAAAGAATTTGCTGAAGTGTTTTATGTTTACCATGTCATATGACAAGCTAAAGCCATATAAGCACAATTAAATATACCATAATAATAGAAGGTTCGGTTGTAACCAAATGAGATTGTTCAAAAGCTCGATTAACAGAAAGAAAAAAAAAATCAAAGACTTATTTGAACCAAGTTTAATAGTTCAGGGACAAAAAAACACATTTTCTCTTCTTCATTTTTTGAAAAAAAAAATCTGGAATAGAAAAGATTGGCCCCTTTCTAATATTTTTTTTTTGTCTTATTTATTTTGTGATATTTGTGCTGCATATGTAATTATCACTAAATGTTCATTAATTATTCTTAAATTAACAATAATTTCTTTAAGTTAGCAGTTAATTGCTATCAAAGTTTGGTCATTAGTGGCGGTATAAGCATCCCTGTGAATTGAAAATTTTCACTTTTGTTTTTCAAAAATTCTAACTTTTATAAAAACTAATACTATTTAGTCCTCTTTATAAAATGAAATCACATAATATTTACTTATTCAGTCAATTCTAGTTTTGTGGTTCCGTTCCGTCCCTGCATAGTGGAAGTGTTGAAAAGAAAATGTGTTTCTATTTCGCACAATTTGACTCCAGTTCAACAAGCATAGTACAGTGAAAGGATGAAATTGAACATAGCTGGGTTAAAATACCTTATTGTTTTGTGTCTAGGAGCGTCAATGACACTCTTCAGGTGGAGATGCGGGTCGCATCAGGATAATTTGTAACGGGTACAGATATGAAAATGCTTACACCCGACCCTTACTGTACCCGTTGACACCCCTATTTGTGCCCCAATATCATACCGCACATCATTACATCTCTATTTTTAAAGTTCAAACAGTCGATTCAAACCGCTTAACATGATCTTAGAGACCAAATTTTATATATTATTTTTAAATTACTATTTTTTTAAATATGTACAAAATCACTGTTTTTTATAAGATTATGAAACATTAAAAAACAGTAATTATGTGTCTATCTAAAAAAATATAAAATTTAATCTTTAAACATAATTGGAACACAAAAAACAACAAAAACAACATCACGTTTGAAAAATATATTTTTTCACTATATCATCTCCCCGTAGTACAATATATTCCATTTAGATGGAAACCTAGGAACAAAAATACAATAAAATGGGATGTGACACTTTCATTCAAATTTCAATTTTTCACAATACCATTCAAAAATTTCTTTTTTTCAATTTTTTCACAATACCATTCAAATTTCAATTTTTCACAATACCATTCAAAAATAGTTATTGTAACTATGTTGTAACTCAAATTTGTTGTAACTTAATCCCTCCTCTTATGTTTAACAGCTATTTCATCACAATTCAACGTCCTCCACCATTATTTCTCTATCTAGCCATATCAGCAAGAGGCTAAGGTTTGGATTTTATTTGAGGGGAGGGAAGAAGTGACTTCGTCACAAAAAACTAAGGATCCACCCGAGCCACTCAATTATTAATTTGAAACTAATTTCTGAGTTGTTATTTTGGTTGGACTTAGTTATTAATTAGGGAGATTTTCTGTGCTGTTTTTTTTTTTTGATAAAATAGGCCACTCTTTTTTTAAATAAAATAACAAAATCTACTAACTGGTCACACAATATGTATGAAAATACAAAAATGAAAATATTGTTTATAAAGTCATTTAAATTGTATGATGGTGTCCATTTTTATGACTATTTCATCCATTTGGAGCTTTTGTTTCATAGACAGAAAATCTGTCCGTAAAAAAATAAAAAACATTAATATAATTATGATCTAACTTTGATAGCATAACTATATAATAACAAATTTGGACCCATCTTTGAACTAAGTAAAAAAAAAAAAACAAAGTCTCTCAATAACAAAGTTCAAAATAGTCTTCTTGTCATACATAAAAAAAAGGTCAAAAATAAAAAAACAACAGAAAAAATCTTTACACATAGTTAAAATTTTATTTAACAATAAATAAATTTTGAATTTTTTGTTTAATTGTTTTTGAAATATCTGAGAAAATCAAATATTATTTAGAAGTTACATGAAAAAATACAAAACTGAGAAAAGATCCTCTAATTTATAATTTTATTTCTGTGAGAAAAGGGTATTAGGTTTAGAGGATTGTTTAGAAGTTCAGGCATATATTTCATACTCCAGCTAGACTTCGACGAAAAGAAGGTTCATATTAGAATGGTATAACTAGTAACAAAGCAAACCTTGTAATTATCAAACAACTAGAAACTTTTGATCCTCAAGAAAACTACATTGATTCTAGGTCACCTTCGGCAAAAGCATCAAAGTAATAACGCCATTCTGGGCTACCAGTGACATAATATATGTCGTGGTGCTTTAGCTGTCAAATAAGCAATTACAATAGTTCAAATAAGTCTCTTGAAACTATAATATGCAGAAAAAACCAAGTATCATTCTGATGGAATAAGGCATTTGTAACAATTAGAATTGTGGTACCAAAGTTGGCCAGTCAGGATAGGCACATTTAAATAATGAGGGGTGAAAAAATTTCAATCTGATGTGAACCATCTGTTTTTAGTCAAACTGCCACAATCCATAATGGCAAAAGATCTATATCAATATACTAGAGGAGAGGGAGAATTGATTGATTCAAGGTAGAATATGCCCAAAATAAAATTCATGGAAGTCTGACATATAGTCACTAGTAAGGTAGAATATACAGATGTCTGAATTGCTATGGGTAATACCCAGAAGGAAGTTAGCAGTTTGAATAAATGAAAGAAAAACAAAGTAAACAAAGTACATTACCTCAGAGTAGTTTAACGGACCTGAAGGCCTTCTCATATTGGGGATCCATATATTAATACCATTATGCCCACTACTTGCAATCATTGTCGCACTAGGATGCGACACTATACATTTATCAGCTTCCCCAGGATCTGCTATCAGCAACTCGGCATTACTCTTTCTCCAAATAAACTTCTTTCTCCAAATAAACAGCCACCCACAGTCTGGCCCACTAGCAACATACTCGCAATTGGGGTGCATATTAGAAATATCCAAAGCAGCAAATGAAATACCCAAAGCAGCTAGTCCATCATAATAAAACTAGAATAAAATATTAGTAAAATGGAGGGTGTATATTAGAAAATGTTGATTGCGGTTTTACTTTCGAGTAAAAGTAAATACTATAAGATTGCCTTTATCTCTATAATTGCAAGTGTTGACTGGATATGGAATTACAATTTTAATTAAAATTATATAAAATATTAACTAACTTTGTAAGATTGTTAAATTAATGATATATTCGAAATATTCCTATAATTTGTAATTAGTTTGATGAATATGATATAAAATCGATTGAAATATAATTACTAAAATCATTGATGTGACAAAAAAGTTATTGGTTGTAATTGTAAGAATGAAAATAATCTAATAAAGTTATAAAGGCAAATATTGATCCAGAAATTGAAAAAATAAATATATCCAAAAACAAATAAGAAAAATTAGATGAGATGGTTTATTATTTGTGTGGAGAAGGAAGAGATAAACCTCTCCATTATGCAGCACTTACAGTTGGGGCATGCATATTTGTTTTGAAACACCAACAATTATTTGGCTAACTACCAACAATTATTATTTTGGTTTTCTCCAAAATCTAATAAAGAATACGCAAGTGTAAAATCTTTTAGTTTATAACATCAAAACATATGTCAAGTCTATTGTAGTGTTCAATTTACTATAAATCCTAAATAGAAACTTGAAGTGGCGCTCAAATTAAGCATTTAAGAAGTTATAATATAAATTGGTTCATACATAATTTGTGCTTGTTCACACAATGTATTCAACAAGCATTAAAAACATTTACATACTTACAAAGAATGTGAGCTAGAAAGTTGAATTAATAAAATGCAAATTTATAAGAAGAGGGACCATTTATTTAGTGATACATCATAATAATATTATTTGGTAATTTAAATTTTACCATTTCAAATAACAAAAGTGAATCTTTTATCTGGTTTAATATAAAAGAAAGCAATGTATATGTGTTAAATTTAATTATATTTAGTTTTAGTATCAATATGTTGGAAAATCAATAGCTGGATGAATCAATTCCTATGTTGACTTTTTTTCATCTTATACCAAAATTGGCCTCGAAAGTTATTTTTTTTTATAAGTTGATATAAGTTGCTACTTGGAAAAAAAAATTCACAAGTAGTTTCTATAAGTTGCAGCGTGACTTCGTCACAAAAAACTGAAAACAATTGGAACCAAACCATCCCAGTAAGAGTTGCCCTCTCCTCTCATTCATTTTCTCTCTTCCACTCGGGTCCCCTATTGGGAATAAGCCAAAGAGATGGTTCAGTCTCATTGATTTTTCACACTGTGTGGTCGTTGGTGTAATTGTTCGATATCATTGGTCTTTTCCTAATGGGACTGAATCATTAGTTGGTCTCATCTATTTATCGAGAAAAAAATAATTCATCATATTTCCAATAATTTGATTTTTTTTATTTAGAAAATTAAAAAAATTGTGAATGGCATCGTAGTTGTACTCTTGAACTAAGAACTTTTAATAAATATTTATGACATCTACTTTCAAATTGAAAAAAAAATATAGAGATTAATTAATACTAAATTGCTGGATATTTTCATCATGTATCAACACAAATTAGTGATGCTAATTGAATTTTACAGTCGGATGAATTGTCATAAATCTGAATTTGGAAGGATAATTATTAGAATAAAAAATTTATGAGGTGATTATAACAACTTCAATGTTTTGAATGATGCGGTGGCATTTCCAATAAATAAAAAGAACTTGCTTATTACAAATTTGCGTTGTCGGATGAAACTGCTTGTTTTAAATTAAAGCGTTAAGATTTTAATATCTTGTGGGCGTGACCAAAATGTAAAGTCTTTATGATTCGATTGTGCAAGGAGAAAATAGGGGTAAAGATTTTAACAGAGCAGTTTTGACTTCATGCGGCGCACAAACTATACAATCAAAACAATCCTGCATACTATTTTTGCGCTGCATAAAGTCAAAACTACTCTGTTAAAATACTTACCCGAAAATAGATAAAACCAACGAGCAATTCTTTAAAAAAAAAAAAAGTAATTCTGTATATAAAAACCAAACGGTCACCTTGATTTCAAGACCTTTTATTCGTCATGTTCAGTGAATTCAAAAGGATAATCTTTATCGTTAGCGCACTTTATCCTCTCTCGATATCTGCTGAGCTGGCCCAATGAGTAGGCACAGAGGTGGCGCGTCCTATGTTGGTCCAATGACGCTCGACCGTCCGATGTGGCAAGATGCAGATTGAAAAGATATAGTAAGTGACAGTACACACGAGTCCATATCCTCGACGGTACCGTAAAGATTTCCTTTTACAATTAGCTATTTACGGTTGAGATTAACTCTCAGCCGGTTTAGGATTCGGGCTGACTGAGGGGGCAGTATTATTGGGCTTTGAAATTCGTGCCAAGTTAAAAAGAACGGTCCATATCAAGTAGTTGTAAAAGATTCCCTATTACGGTACCGTCGGTGATATGAATTCCAGTGCACACTCCGTAGAGACTAGAGACTAGAGAGAGAGAGTGCGGCGACACTGGCGAGTGGGGTTTAACTTTAAACGCAGCGAAATAAATTCCAACCACAAACTCAGTGCTTGTTCGTCTCCA
This sequence comes from Carex myosuroides, assembly GCA_028015225.1. Classification (NCBI taxonomy): domain Eukaryota; kingdom Viridiplantae; phylum Streptophyta; class Magnoliopsida; order Poales; family Cyperaceae; genus Carex; species Carex myosuroides. Next base: position 2,352,828 of record CM051476.1, read on the forward strand.
TCCCACGATATAAGCGCCAGACCCCTCAACTCCTCTGTCTCTTCTCTATTCTCCGCTCCTCTTCTCTTCTCTTACAAGAATCCCAATTGCTCGACAAGTTACCGGATAAGAAGTTACTAACTCGTAGAGCGCCTTTACTTCTCTTCTACTTGGCGTTTCCACAGGGAGAGGTGTCAGCTTAGTTTCCATGGCTCTAGCAAGCTTCTCCGTTCCTACGCATTCGCTCGTAGTGCTACCTTCAGATTTCCAAAAGAGTAACGCTCTCGCCTCCGTTTTGCTTGCTCCAATCCATCTCCATTGTAATAGGAGCCACAGTAGGCTATGCAAGGTTTGTTTTCTCGGATCTCCTTTTCACAATTTTATTTTCTCTTTCTCAAATTTTCTGATTCCTAGACGAGTCTTCTTCTCTATTTAGTGCTTGCTATTTTATTTGGGAACTTCTTATTTTTTTATTTTTTTGAAAAAAAATTGGCTCGCTGTAGTTTTGATTACTGTTCTCTAGTTGGTTCTATTGATAGTTTTATTTTTATTTTTTGTTATTGATCAGAATTTTCTGTTATACAGCCTAGGAGAAGAGCATGTGTTTCCGCCTCCCTGTCAGACCAAGGGGAGTACTATGCACAGAGGCCACCAACTCCGCTGCTAGACACCGTCAACTATCCAATCCACATGAAGAACCTCTCAATGAAGGTTGATTCTCAATCTTAAAAATATACCCTGAAACGTGTTTGATGAAATGCTTACAAGAGTTATTTACTTTTAGTACAGGAGCTTAAACAGCTGGCAGATGAGGTCCGATCAGATGTAATTTTTCATGTTTCAAAGACTGGAGGCCATCTCGGCTCAAGTCTAGGTGTGGTGGAATTAACAGTGGCACTCCATTACGTTTTCAATTGCCCCCAAGATAAGATATTGTGGGATGTTGGCCATCAGGTTACTATCTCTTTCTTTATTTTTTTATTGATGTCCTTTATTATATTTTTTTATTCTGTTGTCATCATCAAATTTCTATTAAATTGATTTCCTTTATTATTTTACACAATATAATGAGGTCAACCTGAATATATTCTTTGGGTGATTAAATGCTAACACAGCATGTGATTTGGCACATGATGTTATTTTCAGAATCTTATTATTTTCAGAATCATTGGCTTATTTACAGATTGGACCTTTATAAAATGAGTTATTGCATATTATGAATATAAAAATGTATATAAATATTTGGACCCATGGGAGCTCTTCAGTAAGTGCACAAAATTATAATTAGATTTATTGAATAGCACTGTAATTAATTATTTGCAGTCATATCCACACAAAATCTTGACTGGGAGGAGGGACCAGATGCCTACTCTGAGGCAAACTAATGGTTTATCGGGATTCACCAAGCGATCTGAGAGTGAATATGACTGCTTTGGCACTGGGCACAGCTCCACCAGTATCTCAGCCGCTCTAGGTAATTGTTTAGCTCTATTTATGCTAATTTTTATTTATTTAATTTTAATTTTAAATTTTGTTATTCAAATATATTAATAAAAATTGATGTATAAAAATAGTTGTTAATTGTATAAAATCTTCTAAAAGCTAATATGTAATTGAGCTTCTAAATTGTTTCTGAGAACATTTCTATAATTAAGCAAAACTAGAATAACTATAATCAACGAAGTTTCAATATGCGATATTTTTTTTTAGAAAAAGGGTGCTTTCACCAACCAACTTCCATTAACTTATTAAAACGAGCTTACAAAATACAATATTTTTAATTTATATAGAACGACCAAGAAATATAATATGCCCTGTTACGTATACTGGTATATTATCAGCACGCCCCAGGAGTCAACCACTCATTTTAAATATCTACACAAGCATCCTGATATGGCCACCCCCAATGCTTATATGCACAAACTGCCTGTAAATAGCAAACTTTTCCAAAAGACTCCTCAAAGAAAATAAAAAGTAAAAAACCACACCCAGCAAAGAATGCTAAGTGGGTCCACACCATCAGTCTTCCAGGGAAACTGCCCCTGGTAATGTAAAATTACTTGTGCAGACACTGTCATTTCAGTTCAACTTTCTCATGATGGACTGATATATTTTTTTTCTTTTTCTTTTTTTTGGAAAAATGAGCAGGTATGGCAATTGGGAGGGACCTGAAGGAGAAAAACAACAAGGTAATAGCAGTAATAGGAGATGGTGCCATGACTGCTGGCCAAGCATACGAGGCCATGAACAATGCCGGCTATCTAGACTCTGACATGATTGTCATATTAAATGACAACAAACAAGTTTCTCTACCAACTGCCAGCCTTGATGGACCTATTCCACCAGTTGGAGCCCTGAGCAGTGCCCTTAGCAGACTACAGTCTAGCCGGCCTTTAAGAGAACTCAGGGAAGTTGCAAAGGTACAAAATAAAACTATTTAGTGTTGACATGTTGGCAAGTACTGATCGAACCGGAATTTAATCTCATGCTTGCAATTATTACAGGGAATGACAAAGCAGATTGGTGGATCAGTGCATGAACTTGCGGCAAAAGTTGACGAGTATGCGAGAGGGATGATAAGTGGGTCCCGTTCAACTCTGTTTGAGGAGCTTGGTCTTTATTACATTGGACCAGTCGATGGGCACAACATGGACGATCTAATTATGATTCTTAATGAAGTGAAGAGCACAAAGATAACTGGCCCAGTGCTCATCCACGTTATTACTGAGAAAGGCCGTGGATATCCATATGCAGAGAAGGCAGCTGATAAATATCATGGTATAACTATTAGAAGCACTTTGAATTGCACAATTTAGAATATTTGAGCCTTCTCCATTTTAAATAGTTAACAAGTTTTTCATTTGAAGGTATAATTTATGGAGTGTAATGTTAAGTCAATGTAATTTTGGGAGATATGCATGATTTTTTTGTTTTACTTTTTTTTTTATAATATATTAGTTATAGCCTTATTCCTGCTTCCTCTCTCTCTCTCTCTCTCTTTTTCTTTTTATTTGAACAACCAACAAACAGTCCAATAATATGCTAGTCTTGGCTGATTATCTGTAAATAAGGTAATGTATTGTGAAGTTATTGCTTTTAAGAAAGTAAAAAAGTTCCATAAATTTGAAGCCAGGCTTTGCAAATCATAGCCACCCGAGAAAAGGTTTTACAATCGAACATTTGCTAAATAGCATATGGTATTAATTCATTGTAGTGCCTTTTTGCATGCAGGTGTCGCAAAATTTGATCCCGCAACTGGAAAGCAATTCAAGTCAAGTGCCAGCACCAAATCCTACACCAACTACTTTGCGGAAGCATTGATAGCGGAGGCTGAGGCTGATAAGGATATAGTTGCAATCCATGCCGCTATGGGAGGTGGCACTGGCCTTAACTACTTCCTTCGCCGGTTCCCTGACCGGTGCTTTGATGTCGGCATTGCTGAGCAACATGCTGTAACTTTTGCAGCTGGCATGGCATGTGAGGGTATCAAACCATTCTGTGCAATTTACTCGTCCTTCTTACAAAGAGCTTATGATCAGGTATGTCCATTCTCTTCATACATTGTTCTAGCATTGCTTCTTTCATATATTCGCTACTAATGTGTAAAGCTGAAATTTACTATTGGCATCATAATTATCTGCCTTTCTTTGCTAATAGTTTAGTCCTCTTTATTTTTGTAAATGGATTTTTTGTTTTCCTGCTTATGGACTTAGATTGATTGAAGTTTTGAGTGTGGTAAGCTTTCAGTTGGATGATTAGGGTCCATAAGGCTGAAGTGTCAATCTTAAATTTCAAGGTGCTAAACCCATGAACTTGGGGCTCAGAGATTAAGATGCCATGTTATTATTATGTTTAATAATACAATGAACCATGGAATCTGTTCTCGTGGCATATGGAAGCTTTTTTGTTAACAACCATTTAAATATATTGAATTATTTTGCCTTATATGAAATTTGGAAGCTCTTAATTGGACAAAAATTGGAAAAAATAAATAAATAAGAAGGAAAAATGCGAGCCACATCTAACAGGCATTGATGAATTCCTTATTTTATTATAGTAAATCACCATTTACGCTGTGTAAACAACTCAAATGTTTAATGATCTGTTTTTGGTTAACCATTACCTGGTGTTTGGTGCACAGGTTATACATGACGTGGATCTGCAAAAGTTGCCAGTGAGGTTTGCAATGGACCGGGCCGGGTTGGTTGGTGCAGATGGGCCAACTCACTGTGGGGCCTTCGACGTGACATTCATGGCGTGTCTCCCCAACATGGTTGTAATGGCACCTTCTGATGAGGCTGAACTGTTTCACATGGTCGCAACTGCTGCTGCAATAGATGATAGGCCTTCCTGCTTCCGCTACCCTAGAGGAAATGGTATTGGTGTCCCCCTCCCCCCTGGAAATAAAGGTGTCCCACTTGAGGTAATAGCATTGTAGCTGTGCTTATGGTTTTTATTCATTCAGAAGTGTATTATTATGTTGAGTCTGTCAAGCACTGGAGTCCTGGATTTCAGTGCCTTCCTTATTCCGAGATAAATGGAATTAGATCAATCATTCTTCCAAGGGTGCCTAATGAATGGGACTTCATTTTTATCTCAAATTGGAAATCCTTATTCTTGGTAAAACTAAATCCTAGTCAATTATGAGGTCAAGACAGAAATATAAATCACCGGTTTTATGGTCTCCGTCAATACCGGCATCAGCTATTGTCGAATTCAGCAACTGGGGGTACAGGTACCTCTAGCAGATCAGTTGAGTTGTGCCTCGCCTGAGTTGTCTCAGGCTGTTTTCTTTTACTTGTAACTTTTTGTAATCAGAAATTCCTTCCTTTTATTAAGTCCTGGTAGAAGCTGATGATGCTATTCTTGTCCAAGATAGTCTTACCACTTTACCTATGAATACATTGCATAATGTTTCCCTCAACATATATGACAATTTAACAGTGTAGTTATTCACAGGTTGGTAAAGGGAGGATAGTTTTGGAAGGAGAGAGGGTGGCTCTTCTTGGTTATGGATCTGCCGTTCAAAACTGCTTGGCTGCTGCATCTCTTGTGGAGATGCATGGTCTTAAAATTACAGTTGCTGATGCAAGGTTTTGTAAGCCATTGGATCGGTCTCTTATCAGGAGCCTTGCCAAGTCTCATGAGGTGCTGATTACAGTTGAAGAGGGCTCAATAGGTGGTTTTGGTTCCCATGTTGTTCAGTTCATGGCTCTTGATGGCCTACTTGATGGTAATATAAAGGTACAAACTTCCTAACTTGCTTTACAATACTCAGTACTCACTATAATAAATTTTACTGACATGAAATTTAAGCAAGTACTTTCAATTATTGAAATTTTACTGACATTCTAACCTTGCCATCTTAATTTTGCTTGTACAGTGGAGACCCTTGGTGCTTCCTGACAGGTACATTGAACATGGGGCACCAGCCGATCAGATAGCCGAGGCTGGCTTGACAGCATCTCACATTGCGGCAACTGTGTTTAACATCATCGGACAGACAAGGGTGGCTCTTGAAATAATGTCATAGTAAATTTGTGCTGATTTAGCTTGTGTTCTATTTTCAATTTTTCATTGAGGAGACTGTTCTGCAGTCTACATGAGAAAAGTATGTACATGTTGTAGAAATATCGCTAGTTAAACCCCTGGTGTAGTTCTTGGATTGAAGCTGATTTTGTGGAATAGTGCTGGTAGTTAATTAATAATGACAGAAAGGTATTTCCTGGAAATTTTCTCAAAAAAGAGAGGTAATTCCTTGAAGGAATGTATTAATGAGAGAAAGGTGGAAAAATTTAACGAGTTGAGTTACGACGCAGGCCAGACCATAGGTCATAAGCCTCTGCTCAAAAGTCTTAACGAATTTGTTGCAGCTATTATTAGTTTGAAATTTTAGATTCGGCTTTAGATATATTCTGTTTTTGTCCTGTGAATAAAGAAAGATAAATGCAAAACCAGCAAAGATGAACCGAGCTTAATTGCGTTGTTGTTTTAGAGAGAGGTTAATTGGGCTTGCTACACTGGCCTTTTCATCAACCCTTCCTTTTTCTCAGTCCAAACTGTCAAATAAGGTGTATTATTCAGTGTTCCTATTCTTTTTCATTTTTATTTTCAGAATCAGACTTTTATAGATCCAACAATCCAAATAATCTTTTTGCACGTACACAATTAATAACATATATTAATTAGTTACCAAAGCTAGCACCTAGCTACACTAGGCCAAATTCGCTTTATTCATTTTTATCTTAATCAAATATCAGCCTTCACTTTCGGCATAGAACAACTTATTCCACTTTCCCACTCGCTATCATGTATGGACATGGACACTACAATAATCCAACCAAAACTCAACAAAAGTTAACAAATCAAACATGAAACTTCGCCATCCATGGAATTCTCTCATGAATTCCGACCTCTTACCCACCACCCATCCTCATCAGCTTTCTCCACAGCCTCCCCATCTCACCGTACACATCCTCGGTCGGTAATTCATACCGGCAACACGGGCACGTGTTCTTCCTACCCAACCACTGCAATGCACAGCTCCAGTGGAACCGATGCCCACACGGCAATTCGCACACATCTCTCCCCGTTTCCATTTCTTCCTTGCACACCACACAGTCGCCGCTCTCTCCTCGGCTCTCCACTGACGGCAGTGATACCACTGCTGCTGATGAAGTGGCCATTTCACCGACAGATTTTACGGTGCCACCAGATACAACATGTAGAAACCTCCTGCACTTGGCAGCAGTGTCAACGTAGTGACTGACGACGGGCCATGAGGTGGATCCAAGACCAGAAGGGCTGAGAAGAGAGGTTAGAAGGTGAGTGGTTATGGTTGAATGCCAGTTGACAGGAGAAGGAGAGGTATTTGGAGAGTAGGAATCACACATGGCCATGAGGAGAATGGCAGCGTCGAAATCAAGGAGGCGAAGGCGGTGAGAGGGAGAAGGGGAAAGGAGGAGGAGGTTGAGGTAATGAAGGAGGAGGCGAGCGAGTAGGAGGGATTTCTGACAGAGAGAGAGGGAATGGAGGCGAGCTAGAGCAAATGAGAAATGCGGCGGTGAGAGGAGGAGGAAAGCGAGGCGGGAGCGAATGAAGCGGTGGTCGGTGGAGAGGGAGGAAATGAGAGAAGAGAAGGAGCGAGGTGGATGAGAGAGAATGGATGCCATTAGGTTGTCGGAGGGAGAAGAGGAGGAGGAGGTGGTGGAATGGTGATCCATTGATCAGTGTGGATCGAGTTGAGATCGAAAGAGAGAGCGGTTGAGTAGGATTGGCGCGAGCTAGCCCTTTTATGGGGTTCTGATTCTCGTTTTCTCTCGCTTTTCAGAAAGTGGTCTGGATCCTATACAACTTTGTAGGTACCGTTGGATGGTCATAGCCAGATCTAGACCATACACTTTCGATCGAGCGCTTAAAATCTCTACCCAATCTGACAGGTGTCATTATGGAGTTCTCCCTTGCAGCAGATGCCTCCAGGGCCCAGGCATTTTAATATTGCCCAAGTTTAATTTGAACCCGAATCGAACTCTAGTTGAAAATCAAACAAGCTATTAAGCTCGAGCTTATTCGAACTCGAATTGAGATCGAATTCTACACAAGCTCAACTATAAGGATTTTTTTATAATTATTTGCGTAAAATCGTAAATAATTAGTGTTTACTCCTTTTAAGATTGTAAAAATTATATTTATACATAAAAATAAGTATTATATGTTATATTAATTGCCAACGAGATATATCAATCAAATATCATAATTACATATCGAGTTAGTTCGAATTTGAGCTCTAACGAGACTGAATTGAACAATTTATAATTATAATCCAACATTATGAGTATTATATATATGATTTATATATAGTGTCTGTACAAAATATTTACCATAGCATAAAATTTGAACAATTTGTAATTAATAGTTTTTTTTGTGCATAATGAAACAATATTCAACCTGTATGATATTTGATTGTTAGACTAACAAATAACTAGTTCATAAATTTACTTTTTAATTTCAATCTCATTTGAATATATTTGAAAGTCAAACAGTCCAATTTGAACAATTTCAATCTCATTTTAATTTTAATTTTGATTTCGGAATTCAAATGAACAAAAATTAAAATGGAATTTTTTAACATATATGAAAATGAAACCAAAAAAAAATTGCTATAGTAGGGACATTATGGTCCATAACGTCCCTACTGCAGCAATTTTTTTTTTACGGAATTAGAGGTAAAATGAGAATTTGGCGGGACGTTATGGAACCATAACGTTCTTCTTAGATTCCGAATTTTCTAAGAAATTTTCTCTATTGTCGATATTTTTTTCCTATTAATAAAAATATCGGTAACCTACGTCCTAAATTTTTAATATGAGATGATATTTAAAACATAAGTTCTAATATTGTTCGAACAGAGCAATTAAATTCTCCAAAGAGTTAAGTTTCCTTGTTCAAGAGAAAAAATAATGAAAAAAGAAGCATCCTGTTAGGGATGTCAACGGGTACGAAAAGAATCTGGTGGAAATATTTTCATACCCGTACCCGTTACAAATTGTCCTTACCTGTACTCTATTCTTCCCGCTACAAATTATCTTACCCGTATCCTACCATTATCTGTTATGGTCGTCGGATAACGAAGCGGTAGTGGATAAATAACGGGTAATACTAATATATAATTATTTCTATTAATTATTAAATAAAACATTAAAACATTACATTCATTTCACACATGTATAGTATTTTATTGAAAGAAATATTTTTACCATAATAAAAGTAACTAAACTAATTAAAGTGCTATTTTCAATACTTATTAATATATATAATATATATAATTTTTTTTATAATAATCCCATCGGGTAACGAGTACGAAATAGACTTTACCCGTATCCTTACCCGTTTAGATAACAAAAAAATCTTTACTTGTATCCGTACCCGATAAGTTTAAAAAAAAAAATCTTATCCGTATCCGTCTTATCGGATACGGTACGGGAATCAGGTAAACAGATAAAAGAGTACCATTAAAACCCCTACATCCGGTGTTTATTTTACACCGCGTAGAAATTTTCACGGAAGAACCCATTTCAGGATATTTAACAAGATTATATTAGGTTAGGTTGGATAAGCTGGCGAAGTTGCTGATTAGAGAATAGAGAAGACGAAGCATATGCATATGCATATGCATATCGGTACTTGGAGTGGATCTGTTGATGGGGATGTGTGGCCCACATGTCGGCGTCGTATTCGGAAGGAGGCCAAGAGGGAGACTTTGAAATCGTCGTTTTGTCCTTTGTTTCACCCCATGCATTCTATTCCGTAATGGGGGATAATGGCGACCGCATGTGCGCTCGTCCCTCCTCACTGGTGCCAGATCCCAGCTCTACTCTTTCCTAGGTGAATATGTGTTACTAACTAACTATACACTTTTTCTTTTTTCTTTTTTTTTTGAAAGGCTTGGTGGTGGCATGTGGAATTCGTATTCTCTGCATTAACTCAAAAAAAATATTTTGAGTTAATGTATCTGGACCGTTCAATTCATTTTAACATTTGTGCGGACTAATCTATACTAATATTAAAGTTGTGACTAGATTAACTCCGTTTAAAATCAGACGGCTGAGATGCGTTAACTCAAAAGATACTCTTTTGAGTTATTGCAAACGATGCGGACTCGTGGCATGTGTTACCAAAGACTTAATTCATGAATCAACCGCATGTAACCAATTATCAATTATGATTAATACAAAGAGGAGGGTTCAAATGCACTATAGTATTGTGTTTCAATTATGCTTCATATTTTTTATCTTTTTTTTGAAAGCTTGATAGTAGCTATCAAGTTACATTGCTGTGTTCTTGCCTACAATATTTTTTATCTTTGTTTTCAATGTCTGAGCAGTCGATCCAAACCGCTCAACATAATCTTCATAATAAAATATGAGTATATGGTACTATGCATATCACGATTTGATCCGTAATACGGATCAATATTTTCGTTTTTGATATCCTAACGGTCGATCCGAACCGTTCAAAATGATTTTTTTTAAGGTTCAAAATAATTTTCATATGAATATGTACTTGCAGACCGAAATTTATATTTTTTAGAATTTTTTTACCATTTTCTAAAATAGGTAGAAAATCGCTGTTTTTGGATGGTCCAGAATTTTTAGATCAAATTATTTTCTACCTATCTTAAAAAATAGTAAAATAATTCTAAAAAATATAAAATCCGGTCTGCAAGTACATATTTATATAGGGATCATATTGAACGGTTCAGATCGACCGTTAGTATTTTGAAAACAGAAATATTAATTCATATTATGGACCAACCCATAATATGCATAGTAAGAAAGAAATTAGGTCAATTGAATACTACACAAATAAATATGTTTCGATCCGTGAGCCATTTGACTTCATAAAACGAGAATTAATAGAGATAAAATGAAAAAGTACATGATTAGTGCGTTGCTTGTAGTCAAAATAGCTATGATAATATTTTTACTATTACCATGTTACGATGGACTCGGATTGGATTTAAAATCGCAATATATTTTCTTCTTTTTGAGTAATTATGTGCGGAGAAGATATGAATCAAAATGAAATCATTTCTTCATCGATCTTCTTAGTCAGTTACAGTAGCAGAGAATTGTAATTGGAATAAACAGTAAAGGGTGAGAGATTGGTCAACCCAGCCTTGACACATCAATAATCGGATAGCATAACACGTGCTAATCAGCAGCTTTTTACTGTTCTATTTGGGGCCCACCGAACCATGCTTCGAACCTGATCTCCTCCCGTCCTTAAATTAATTTATTCCTTTTCTCGTCACAGTTGCATTGCATGACTTGGCTCAGCTGGAATCATTATTCACTCATTCTATTCTATCTTTCTCCACGGAGATTCCATATATCAGACGACAACTGCATTTTTTCTGGATTTTTTTTATAAACCGTAATTAAAAAAAAAATTACCAAACCAACATAATTAGTAATATAATGAACTTGTAGAATACAATTTTTACTATTTTAGAAATTTTCTTACTATTTTTTACTATTTATGAAAAATGGCAAAAATGACTTAAAAATAAAAAAATGCTGATGTGTTGGGTTATTTTCTGCCATCTTTCATAAATCATAAAAAATAATAAAAAAATTTCAAATATAGTAAAAATTAATATTCTACAAGTTCATTATATAACTAATTTACTGAGCTACTTAAATCGAAATTTAAAATTTATACGATATATTTTTCGGACCGTAGCACGAAAAATCTTATGATATTCATAGCACCCAAGTCTTACTCTGGATTAATAATAATTGGTTTAAATGATCTGCAATATAAATATTTTGGGAATTAACTTCTCAGAAAATAAGACCCGGCTAGAGATCAAGTTCAGGCCTGTATCTAGTTGACCATCATGTTAAGGTTACAGGCCTCTAAAGCCCAGATCATTTTGGGCTAAAATTTCTACAACTATAATTATCATATACACTAGCGACTATTCTTGCGTTCCGTTGTGACTGTTGTTGATTCAAATTATAGAAGAACAATATATGAAAAAAATGATCAATAAAAATTAATTTTCAGTGCAATGTTAGATATTTTAAAAAATTAAGAGTGGTACATTTACAACATATATAACAATTGCTATACAAAGATGTAATGTTTGAAATAAAAAAATCATCACTTGAGATCGTCTCAATAGAAGAAGGAATGAGTAGTAAAACTGCTTTAATTTTTTTTTGTATGTTCAAAATATACATCATATATATTTTCAAATCACCTATTTTTTTTTTTCCTTTAAAGGGTCAGCAGAAGAATAAAGTTTCTGAATTTTTTTTGCGCCATCTAATGTTAATCAGATGGATCAGGTGCGGGCAAAATAAAAAATAAAAAAGATTTGAGCCATCTAATTTTTTTGTGATTTAAAAAAAATATATATGTCAAAGTTCTCCTTTTTTAAACATTAGAATAAGACCGTTTGAAAGGAATTTTGTTGCTCCTTAACTGAAAGATTTAGTAGATCAAAATGCTATTATTTCATTATTTTAACCAAATGTCAAGGGCTCAAGGCTATGACCTGATAAAAATAAGATATATTTTCTAGAGGGAATTTCATGTATATCCCTCAAAAGTTTCAATATTACGTATTTATCCCTCCAAAATCAATAATTACATATTTATCCTTGAAAATTGTACAAACTCGCATATTTGTCCAATCTAACACTATAACATATCAAATATCTCCAAAAATAATTAAATAATATTTTTTAAAACTTTAAAATTTATTTACAATATTAATTAAGAATATGTTGACCATTATGCCCTTCGTTTCTGTCTCTCTAGTCTACCTGAGTTCTCTTCTCTTTAAGGCGCCAAACCTCCCGCCTCTCTCTCCAACCGTGCCAAATCACATATTTCTCCCCGTCTTCCCTCGTTGCTTTAATTTTTCCATCTTCGTTTGGAGAGAGAGGCGAGAGGTTTGACGTCTTGGAGATAAGAGAACTCAGGCGGACTAAAAAGACAGAAACAAATGGACATAATGGTCAATATATTATTAATTAATATTATAAATTAATTTTAAAGTTTAAAAAATATTCTTTAATTATTTTTGGAGGTATTTGATGTGTTATAGAGTTAGATTGGACAAATATGTGAGTTTCTACAATTTTCAAGGATAAATATGTAATATTGAAACTTTTGAGGGATATACATGAAATTCCCCCTATTTTCTACTACATGGCTCAAAATCATATTCTGACATGAAGTACATTGACACTTTAATTGGAGTAGAAGTGGGAGCGGGCCCGCCTTGTTATTGGGCTCAATATTATTGGGCCTAGGCTGTACTTAAAAAGAGCTCCCAATCTCAAGATTATTTTGCTAATGTGCTTAATTTTAATGCAAACCTAGTTAGGCCTACCTTGTTAGTTGTAATAAGAAATTCGCCTACCTAAATTTGCTTACAAAGAAAAAAAAACAAAAGAAGCTTCAAAACACCTTTTACAGAAAAAGTAAGAATAAATTAATACAAAAATTGAGGCAAATCCGAGAGGCATCATATTAAATTCGGTTCGATGTCACGTTAGAGTCGTCCGATCCACGTCAAGATATGCACAAACTACCTTAAATTTGTGTTGATCAAGTGCACACGAATCTTGACGCATATCAGACGGCTTTGACCAAATATTTCTAGGTATGGAGCTGGGATAATCATCAGGGTGGACAAAATTTTAGAATGAGACATGATTTTATTATTTTTTTATATTAAGTATTTTTTTTAATTCTGAGAAAAATATAGAAATAGAAGTATAAAAAAACATTTTAGGGATAGACAAAATTCTATAACTCTCGCCTTGTTATTAGGCATATTTTTGAAAAATTCTAAACCGAACTAAACAAGATAAACCGAACTTAATTAAAAAATGAATCGAACCGAACCATTTAATCCAAATTTTTCCGGTTCGGTTTAAAACCAAATAAACCGAACCATTTGAACACTCCTGCTGGCAACACTAGTACTAAGCTGTTGGAAGTTGGGGGTTTGCTATGAGCCTCTGACCCGTCTCTCTCTCTCTCTCTCTCTCTCTCTCTACCAAAACCAACCAATCCATGAATCCAACAGCTCACACCGTATAAAACAAGCCGTCAATTTAGACTAACAGATGTAATTACTTTAGCACATTTAATTTTCTACAGTTAGGTGTTGAAAGCAACCCACATCTTCTTGATTTTGAATAATCAATTCATCAATCAAATTCATGATCTCTTGGTAACATGAGTCCACAAGTTACATCAAGTTTCAAAAAAAGACCACATTTAAAGTCGAAGTCAGATTTTCAAACTATAAGAATCAAATGTAAAATATAAAGAAGAAAATGAAAATCAATTTTACAGTGACCATAGCATTCTACTCTAAAATATATAGAAGAAAATCATGCTATGCTTAATTTTTTTAGAACAAATTATAGAAATATATCTAAAGTTGAAAATAATTATAAATTTGTCTCATTCTAAAATTTTGTCCCACACTGCTTCCAATGAAAATATTGTTCAAATTTGAAAACAAAAATCGTATATATATTGTTTATCAATTTTAAATGGCACATGTATTATTTTTTTTTATCTATTTAAAAGATGTTTAGATTTTCATTAAATAATTTTATAAAATTAACTGTGGTCAGTGAGGACTGTATTGAATGACCAATCATCTATAATTTATTTATGTTTAATTTATACTTTATTATCATCAAATAGATGTGTATCATGGTGAATGCAAGTGAGAATAACCATATATTTATAAAAAATATATATATATTCACGCCGCACATGCATTAGAAAATTTCATTTATTTATCCTAATAGGGTTCAAATGCCTTCATGTTTTGTGCCTCCATTATGCCTTCATGCTTTAAAACTTGAATAACTCAAAATTTAAAACTTAAAATTCAAAATAAAACCGTTGGATATGAACTACATCATTTTATCTATGCACGTGTAAAAATATGGCATTTCAACTTTGTTTTGGTTGTCATCTTGAGCTTATAAAAATGTATACAAATGTGGATAATTTCTAGACGTTGATTTTTCAACTTATTGATTCACATAAAAACAAAATTGAAAGTGATAATTTTTTATGAGCACATAGAGAAAATAATATAAATCGCATCTAACGGTTTTATTTTGATGTTTAAGTTCTAAACTTTGAGTTATTAAAGATTTTAAAAATAAAAACATGATGCAGACACAAAAAATAAAGACATTTGAACCCTCCTCATCCTATTATAAGGCTGAATGAAATATTTGTTATGTATTTAACCATGTCGATGTGTATTAGTTACTTTATAAGGTTTCTGCAACTATTCGGATATATTAAAAAAAAAAAAAAAAAAAAAAGGCTTGCACGGTTGAAAGTTTCACGTGGAACACATCATATGGACTCGTGGTCCTCATGGAGGTCACTAGCATTTATTTTAGTCAAATCAAAATATATAGTGCTAGCTTTTAGCTTTTGACTCCACTTTCGGCTTCGCTCTTTACATTTTACACCAATTCACTGTTCTTGGCAGAGGACGGAGACCGACATTTTTATTAATATCCAGAGTTTATTACAAATTATTTAATATACTCATGTTAGCTAAACATGGGATTTTATAAAAATGTCTTTATCGGTCAGAAAATAACCGGTAACTTATTTAATCAACTACCGGTTATTTTTTGGCCGGTAGTATTACTGGTTACTTTCTGGTTGGTACCTGTGCTATATATGTGTGGAGGATTGACCGAATTTCTCACAATTCATTCTATCAAATTTCATGCCATCTCTCCTCGGTTGAGTTTTTTCTCCCAGATTTCTCCACATCTTCTCAGATTTACAAGTAAGTCCCTATAATTTTTTAAAAATTTATTTTTAGTGCACAATGATTGTAAAATGTTAGGATTTATTAGTAATGTAACAAAATTAGAATAATTTAGTTGTAACTAGTGTTAAATCCATTGTAGTTAGTTCTAATTATTAAATTTAGTATAATTTAGAGTAATTATTCAAATTTAGGGTTTAGGGTAATTTATTGTAATGTGCATAGTTCACCATATTTAAGCGTATTTTAGCCTTTTTTACCGTAATTAGGATAATTAAGCGTAATTTAGTGCAAATTAGCATAAATAGGGTTTAGGGTGTCGGGTTTAGAGTAATTAGTCGAATATAGGTTTTAGGGTATTTTAACCTATTATAGCATATTTTAGGGTTATTTTTACCGCAATTGGCCTATTTAGCATGTTTTATCATAATTAAGCCTATTTTAGCATATTTACCGAAATTAGGGTATTTTAGCCATTTTTGACCATTTTTGGCCATTTTTAGCATATTTTACCGAAATTAGGGTTTAGGGTATTTTAGCCTATTATAACATATTTTAGATTATTTTTACCATAAATTGGTCTATTTTAGCATGTTTTAGCATAATTAAGCCTATTTGGCCCCTTTTAGCATGTTTTACCAAAATTAGGATATTTTAGCCTATTATAGCAAATTTTAGGTTATTTTTACCGCAATTGCCCTATTTTGGCCCATTTTAGCATATTTTACCGAAATTAGGGTATTTTAGCCTATTATAGCATATTTTAGGTTATTTTTACCGCAATTGGCCAATTTTAGCATGTTTTAGCATATTGAAGCTTATTTTGGCCCATTTTAGCATATTTTACCGAAATTACGGTATTTTAGCCTATTATAGCATATTTTAGCATAATTAAGATTGTAGCATAATTATGCATATTTTACCGAAATTAGAATTTAGGATTTACTTAGCTAATCGAATTTTATTTTTGACATTAGGATGGCTAGAGGACGTCCTAGGACTCATCCAGCATCACCTGTAGTTGACAAGCTGATCGACACTAGCAGCACAGAGCATTTCAGTCCTCTCCTGTGAATGCCCCACCGCGAACACCGAGTCTCACTGGCTTCTCGTAAGGTACGTATTTTTTGTTGAGTTTAAATTTTGTTGTGCTAATACCATGTGGATTACTTTTTTCAATGCATGACACGTTTCTTTTAGATGTGAAATTGCGGTGCGTTCACATGCAGTACTACGAGGTGATGGACAAGTACCTCATAAATCTGGGCCTCTACCAGGTTGTGGACATCTTGTTGACTGGGAGCGGCACTATCAATGCATCTCTCATCGCAGGACTGGTAGAGCGATGGCGTCTGTTCGCTTCCCAAATGGTGGTAAGGCAAAGTTTCACTACAGCAAGCTGTAGTTTTTAAACCTTATAAACCTTCGACTAGGGCTGCAAGTGCACAGTCCCGTCGTGTAGTCTAATAGGTGTCGATCCACAGGGACGACTCAAATTACAAATTGATACTTTTCTCAGTTAGGTACTAGAAGTTTAAAGGTTGTGTGTTTGTCTATTCCTAAGTTTGGTAACAAATGTAATGAACAAATGAAATGAACGAATGAATGAACAAATGCAATGAACAAATCTATGAGCAAATGCAATGACAGAAATGAAATCAATTAAATGTTTTGTTTTGGACTATTGTATAAAAGGGCGTTGCAAGGGTTTCAGATTTCATCTTCAACTTTGCTGCTCTGGACCTGCCACGCGACCCGCATCAATGAAATATGTAAGGTTTTTGACCTAGCCAACAGACCAGACCGAACTGCACGCGGGCCGCATCAATGACACGCACCCCGCGTCACCACCTGAAGAAGAGAACCCGAGCCGCTTCGATCTGACTCGACCGGCAATCATCGCTGAAGAACCTGTGAACGCGAGCCGCGTTACTAACACGCGGGTCGCGTCGAAGGATGCTGACAACCAGAACCTGAAGAATAGAGGAAGCGGGTCGGATGAAACTGACGCGAGGTCCGCACGCGAGCCGAGTGCACCAGACGCGGGGCGCATCAAGGCCCAGACAGAGCTGCTGACTCCTGAGCTCAAGCCTCTGCCAGCTAACCTCAGGTATGAGTTCTTGGACCCAGATAGATCTTATCCTGTGATCATAAGTGCAGATCTTCAACCTGATCAGACTGCTACGCCCTTGGAGAAATTAAAAGCTCACAAAAGCGCGATCGGGTGCTCGATCAAGGACTTGAAAGAAATCTTGCGGATTCTTCTGATGCAAGAGTTTGATCGCGTGGTCCGTGTATCCGCATGCTTTCGCATGCGACCCGCGTGGCCCTCAAGCACTCAGGACCTGTCACGCGACTCGCAAACTCTCGCTTGCGACCCTCGTGATGCGACCCGCGTGCTCTCACACGCGACCCGCATGGCCCCTTGAGCTAAGTCTGCACATGTTTGGTTGTGGTTGTTTAAGTCGTGTAAGGCTCGATTGACCGTACCTAATGTCACTAAACCTCAACTCTCGTGTGTTGGCTTAGCAGACCTGGTTTGGAAATGCAATTTCACCTTCCTAGATTTAATCAAGCTGTTTGATCTCAAACTTAAGTTCTCAGTTCTGTTTACTAAAGGTATCCATAAGTGGAAATTTCACCTCTCGGCTACTATTGACCTCACCTTTCGGTTCTCAGACCTACCTCATATACTTAACCTAATTTGCAAGAAACATCAAGACCTTATTACAAGAAGAAATACCAAAGGCATTCAACACTGATTAGGAACAAATGGTTTGAGATTTGTAAAAATGAAAGCTTGAATGTCGAGATAGAATTTAGAAACCGAATTGTGCCTTTCAAATAAGGAAATAGGGATTTCAAATAAAGAAAAGTTGGGATATCCGTTGGTGTGAATGAACACTAATGGATGTGTGTATTCATGGTATGTGCAAAATGTCAGAATTTGATGTCTCCATATTTGATCTATTGTTTCGACCTATTTTCAGACCAGACATCATGTTTTTAACCACTAAATTGCATTGTTTACATTGAATATCAATAGAATACGGTACTGCTGCATTTGTGGTTGACTTTGCAAGAAGTAGGCTAAAACAAGAAGAATTCTGACATCCTCCATGCGGAAATACATCGGTAAACTGGAGCTCTATACAGAACTCAACCTCGCGATCTGGAGGCATCACAGGTAACTCCTCCGGAAATACATCGGTAAACTCGCTCACAATCGGTATGCTGCGTATGTCTACCTCCTCGCTCTCCGTCAGGACTACAGCTGCGAGATACGCGCTACACCCCGCGGTGATCAGATGGGTCGCACTCAATTTATAAAATCAATTGATTTAATGTATTAACCTTGGTATTTCTTACTCAATTTATAAAATCAATTGATTATTCACATTGGTATTTCTTACTTAAAATTTCTTATTTGTAAAATCAATTCTACAATTTATAAAATTTACTAATTAATTAGATAAATAAACTTATACAAGTTAATTTATTCATTTAATGTATTAACCTTTATTTTCCTTGATCACTCAATTTAAAATTTTAATTGGATGCAAATTTTAATTATCGACTAATTAACTACATTTGAATTTACGTGTTATAACAATTCTGATTGATATTTCGTGTTTCTTTGATTCTTGTATTATTTATGATTGCTTGATCTAAATTGCTTGATTGATTCTTGATTGTCTACTGTTGAATGCCTTTGGTATTTCTTCTTGTAATAAAGCCTTGATGTTTCTTGTAAATTAGGTTAAGTATATGAGGTAGGTCTGAGAACCGAAATGTGAGGTCAATAGTAGCCGAGAGGTGAAATTTCCACTTATGGATACCTTTAGTAAACAGAACTGAGAACTTAGGTTTGATATCAAACAGCTTGATTAAATCTAGGAAGGTGAAATTGCATTTCCAAACCAGGTCTGCTAAGCCAACACATGAGAGTTGAGGTTTAATGTCATTAGGTACGGTCAATCGAGCCTTACACGACTTAAACAACCACAACCAAACATGTGCAGACTCAGCTCAAGGGGCCATGCGTGTCGCGTGTGAGAGCACGCGGGTCGCATCACGGGGGCCGCAAGCGAGAGTTTGCGAGTCGCGTGACAGGTCCAGAGTGCTCGAGGGCCACGCGAGTCGCATGCGAAAGCATGCGGGTCGCGTCACAAGAGTCGCATACGAGAGTCGCAAGGCAGAGGCTGATGTCATTACACCGAGAGAGAGAATCTGGCCGGTTCGAGCAAACACCGGAATACCAGTTAAGCGATGGTCCCCCGATCCGTGGCAGTGATTTTTTGTACTATTTATATTTGGTATACTATATTTGGTGTTTTATGTTTGGATTATCTTATATTTTGGTTCTTTTTTATGTATGGTACTATTTTTATATTTTTTTTATTTCTTTTCGTCACTAACTTACGCAAAATTATGCAAAATTACTCTAAAATAAATTAACATAATTACACTAAATTAATATAATGAGAATTGTACTAAAATAAAATAAATCATCACGAATATGCTAAATTAAACTAAGTTACGCTAAACAGTAAATACTACAACAATAACAAATATAGTACAATATAAAATATAAACGGAAAATACTCAAATAAACTCTAAAGCAGTTAAAGAAAATATAAAAATAATAATAATACGGGTACCGGCCAGAAAATGGTAGATAGTGTATTAAATAGGGTACCGGCCAAAAAATAACCGGTAGTTGATTAAATAGGGTACCGGCCATTTCTGGCTGGTAGGGACATTTTTATTAAATCCCAGCAAACTTGGGTATATTTATTAATTTGTAATAAACTTTGGGTATTAATAAAAATGTCGGGGCCGGAGAGAAGAAATATTCAGGATTCAGGATTTTCTGCTAAATTGGTTATTCATTTGAATCAGGTGTGTTGGCTCCGAATACATAAATGAGGGACAAGCTCCCGCAGATTTATATTAGATGATAATAGGATTTATTCAAAATAATATGTTACAGTGCAAGTGGATTCAGAATTTTTACGACAAGGACAAAAAAATAGCGGGTATCAGATAAAAAACAATACTACTTATAATTTTTAATGTCCGGATTTTAATTTTCAATAATTTAACTTCTAATTCTAATTAGTAATTACCAATTCGGATTTAAAAAAATTTATTATAATTTTAACTCTAAATTGAACTTTAATGACATATCAAAATTTCAGAGAAGAGCAAAAAAAATTTCAAAAGAGAACAAAATTAGTCTTAATCTATAAATCTCCATAAATTTTTATAATTCAGAGAGGACAATTGTCCCGTGACTCTACCTGAGTCCGCACCTGATTACATCAACAAAACATAAATTTAATGAACTCTCAAAAAGAGGTTACCCTATATTATTTCTATGCACTTCAATTTAATCCCACTTGAGAGTAGGTCCGATGGGCATCGGACCTACTTTGGTTCGATGAGTTTAATCACCTGTCGATTTTCTTTTAAGATCCGTGCGGAATGCTTTAAACTTCGTGCGTATCTGTTTCAATTTATGTGCGTACAAATCTTAAATTAGATCGGACGGTCATCATGCTCGTTGAACCTAAAAATAAGTCCAATGAATATCAGACCTACTCCGTTCTCATTTAATCCCAGCACCTCGGGAGCCCCCTAAAAATTTACATAATGTTCAACATTTTATTCATACTCTAGCACCATCGACTTGCAATACAAAAATAAAGAACACCGTCAACCAAAGTCAAATGCCATCACTGAAAAAGAAATAAATTTTAGATATTGTTTGTTGTTGGCTGCGTTCTATCGAGAGCAGCTTGGGTCCGATGAGTTTCGGGACCGTCTGATCTGCTTTAAAATTCGTGAGCACAAATTTAAAGCAGACGCAGAAGTCACGGGCACGAATCTTAAAACAGATCGGACGGTCATCGAATCCATCAAATTCAATTTGAGTCCGATGGACAATGTACTCAAATTGACCTCCTTTCTATCAGGGACATGAATCTGTCTTAAATGCATAACGATAACGTGGGTCATCTATGACCATATATTTGTTTTATGACTTAATAGCTAGTACCTATGACCAGTTGACTACTGAATTTACAAAAATATTTAACATATAAACACGATATATGACACGTGACGAAGCACGATACGGACACGGCACGTGTTTTGGACTTTAATGTGTCGACATTTCACAAGTCGTGCTGTTAGAAGTACGTGTCCAGACACTAACTATAAGATGCATGATATAAATTTTGGAAGTGACGTGTCGACATGTCACGTGTCATAATATTAGAAGTACATGTCCGGACACCGATCATAGAGCACGACACGTGACACGTTAAAAACACATCAAAATATACTTCAGTATAGGGCTGGGCAAAATAGCTCGAACTCGTAACTCGCTCATTTATAGCTCGCTTTAACTCGCTCATTTACAACTCGAGTTAGTTCCAACTCGAGTTGGCTGACTCGTTTAATAAATGAGCTGAGTTTGAGCTGACCCCAACTCGCTCATTTATAACTCGAGTTACATAAAGTTACACAGTCTTGGACACAAAAAATCTCAGAATAACCAAAACCAAACCCAAACTCGACTCAAACTGGGCTCAAACTCGTTTATAACTGTGTTGTATTGATTTAACTGGTTAAACGAGTTTATAAACGAGTTGTGAGCCAACTCGAGTTGATAACGAGCTGAGTTCGAGTTGGCTCTACAGCTCGTTATTACCATCCCAACTCGAGTTGACTCGCTCATTTATTTAATGAGCTGAGTTCGAGTTGGGGTAACTCGCTCAAACTCGGCTCATTTACAGCCCTACTTCAGTTTCTTTATTAATCCATTCCTTTTCTTAAGAAAACAATAATAATTTCGCTGAAAAGGAGAGGCAACACAGCGGGAAGCCGATTGATTGAAAAGAGAATTACAGTCCTATAACTATTTGATCATATTTATTTATTTAAGGTGTTCGAAGTTCAAATTTATAAATTACGTTAATATATTTGATTGATGGTACGAAAATTGTGAACTACTGATAGTCAAACACATAAATATTTGATTATATATATTTTTTTAAATCTTTGCAGAGGCTGTAAAATTAGTTCAAATTTATAAATTACGTTAATATATTTGATTGATGGTACGGAAATTGTGAACTACTGATAGTCAAACACATAAATATTTGATTATATATATTTTTTAAAATCTTCGCAGAGGCTGTAAGGTCGTGAACGGATTTCAGTAGCCACAGTCCTATAACTATTTGATCATATTTATTTATTTATTTTAAGAAAAATGGAATATTCTTACCAATTTTATTAAAAATCAGACCATTCTCCTGTGAAATAGTTTTTACGACTACTCAGATACAATTTCAAAAAGAGCAACCTATTACACAGTTTACTAGTCACAAAAATAGTAGTAGAATTTAGGTAAAACAAAAATATCATCAAATAAGCTAAGCAAGACAAAATTAAAAATTTTGAAGTCAGATCATTAGGCTGATCTTGACTACTTGTTTTGTTAGATCGGTGAGGAGGGGTGGGGCCTCTTGGAACCGTATCCTCTCAGATATCTGACTCAAGTAAATTGGTCCAGATTAATCCTATCTGAACCAAACTCAATCCAGTGTCTATGGAGACTGTAAAGGGTCTGTTTCGAGATTCATGCCATGTTAATTTTGTTGAGTCAGGTAACATTAGCTGATGTGAATTCGGGGCCTCTTGCTTCTCCATCCTCTTCCCATGACTAACATTCTGGATTTGCAACCCAAAACTAAACAGGGTGGGGCCTCTGACCCAAACAAAGAAAAAAATTGTCTTGAATTTTCTAAAGAACGTGGGACGGGAGACAGTTGGGTTGGGTCCCATTTACTCTCTCAGTTGCATTTGCATGTCTTGAATTTTATGAAGAAAAGTAGTGGGCCCCACGAGTCATGCAAGAGCAAGACCAATGAACTACTCGTATTAAACTGGAACCCGCCAATCAGATGACGAAACTATAATCAAAATGAGAAAATCGAGGCAGAGAAAGATAAATGAAGCTCGAATTATATTTACCTTATCCCCGTTTTCTTCGCGGAAGCGAAGCCGCAAAGGAATTGCTTGATATTAGAGCATCTGCATCTCTTAAACTATCAGAGTTTCTAATCTGATGTGGCAGTTTCTAAATCAGTTTCAAGAATGTAGACCAGTTTCTTATTTAGCAACTGTGCTCAAGAATTTCTTAATAATAAATCGTTTAAAAACTGTGAGTTGTCAAAATGATTGGCCGGTGTTCACTTAATTTTTTTCTTTATTTTATTTTATTGCTGATGTGGCATTTTAGAAACTCTTAGATTAGTTTCAGGGATGTGAACCCTTAGAAACTCCATAGCCTATAATTTCTGAAAATTAGTTAATAGTTACTTAGAAACTCTAAGAGTTTTAGGGATGTAGATGCTCTTAGAATTTCAGGATGAATATATATACACACACACACACAGGAGGGATCAAGTTACAACAAATTTGAGTTACAACGAAGTTACAACAATTATTTTCTACATTTTGAAATTTCAAATCGTAGATCCAAACCGTTTAACATGATCTCTACAATAAAATGTGCTTCAAGATCAAATTTTACATTTTTTTGAATTTTTTTACGTATTTTACAAAAACTAGTCAAATTCAGACCATTGAATTTTGGGTAAAAAAAATTAAAAAAAAATGAAAAATTTGATCTGGAAGCACATTTTACTGTGGAGATCATGTTGAACGGTTTGAATCGACAATTTGGAATTTCAAGATGTAAAAAATGATTGTTGTAACTTTGTTGTAACTCAAATTTGTTGTAACTTGTATATATATAATAACTTGCTAATTGCGCTCTTCTAGAATCTTGTCCGGTTGTTACCCACAATGATATATTAATTGCAGTGTTATTGATAACTTTAAGCTATTGTTCAATGATTAGCCAATTGCTAATTGAATTATTTCAACCCCTGTCGTCCTTTAATCAATATCATTTTTTCAAGGCACGTTGTAACGTGTCATGCTAAGTTACTATTTATTACCAGTGCAATTATTTGCAGGACCTGTTGTTAAGTGATGACGAAATATGTTTAACTTGCGAAGCCTCTTTGATATGTGTCTAAAGTAATTCAAATAAAAAGTTTGGATTCGAACCATCTGATTAAAATCTGCAATCTTTTTGACAAGGCCTCTTTGATATTCATGTAAATTCTAATCGGTCAGGATTTAACCTCAAAGTTTGAGTTACTTTAGGGATCCGAATTCCCTCCAACTCTCCCACCTAACTTGGTTTTTGTTAACATAAATAGAAGCACAACAAACAAATCCTCTCTCTATCTATCTCTATTTACTTCCTCGCCTTTCCCTTTTGAAAAATAAAGGAAACTGCCACGCTGTGCTTAGGGGTGCAAACGGATCGGATATTATCCGTGCGGATCCGGATCCGTATCCGATTTTTTACGGATACAGATATTCGGATACGGATAATTTGCGGATACGGATGCGGATACGGATATTACTTATGCGGATACAGATGCGGATACGGATATTACTTATGCGGATACGGATACGGATATGGTTTCAATTTTTGAAAGCGGATACGGTTACGGATACGGATATTATCCGTATCCGTAACTTTTTACGGATACGGATATTCGGATGCGGATAATTTGCGGATACGGATATTCGGATACGGATAATTTGCGGATACATATATTCGGATACGGATAATTTGCGGATACGGATGCGGATACGGATATAAATTATGCGGATACGGATATAGATATGGTTTTGATTTTAGAAGCAGATACAGATACGGATCCGTAAATTTTTAGATTTCGGATATCCATTAAGCCATCTGCTCTGCAAAACCCACTACTAATTTTTTTACTTTATTCCTTTTGTTACATTCTCTTACCACAATATTATATGCAAACAGCTGTTGTCAACTTGGATTCATTTTATCCTCATACCAATTACATTAAAATTTCAAATATACTAAAGGCTGACACTTGAACCTACAATTTCAAAAAGTAAATATAAAATAACAGTGCTTTAAGCCTTCAACTGTAGAAGATTTTAGCACCGTAAGAAATTTTTGTTTCTTACGTTGATTATTATAATTATGTACATGAATATATAAACATGATTCTAGTAAACAAAAATTAAACAATAACATGCGGAGATGATAGTGTGATTATTATTTGAGAGACTGACAATAATTATGTTTATTAAATAATTTTTATTTGAAAAATTAATTTGTTGAATAATAAGTTATTTTAATACAACATCCGTATTATGTATCCGAATGATATTCGTATTCGTATCTGCATCCGTTTAATATCCGATTCGTATCCGTATCCGTTTAATATCCGAACCGTATCCGTTTAATATCCGATCTGTATCCGTATCCGGAAAAATAAAAACGGATACGGATATGGTTTTACCACTATCCGATCCGTATCCGATCCGTTTGCACCCCTAGCTGTGCTACACACAGATACAACAAAGAAATTTCAAAAACAGGATAAGAAGGCCACAGAATCATCATCTCTTTCACGCTCCCTCTTTTTTCATTCTCCCTCTCTCCAAACTGTAGATTCAAAGAGAGAAGAGAGAGTTAGGGAGAGAGAAAGAGGGGGGAATCCCCCCAAATTAAAAGGAAAAAGAAAATTAAATTCGGGGAGGAAAGACACGGTCGTAGCAATGGCGAGGCTGATTCTGGGATTGATGGAGCTTTTTATCAGCTCAATGGTGCATATGCTTTTCGGGTTGTACATTTTTAGCACGGCCGTTGCATCGGACCTGTCTGAGGTGGCGACACATTGTCTCACGCCTAACATTTTCAATCTCACGGCGAGAGAAGAGGAAGATAAAAGAGGGAAAGTTGTGGTCTTGGATGGCTCGCCGGAGCTACCTCCGCCGATCGTCTTGGTTCATGGCATTTTTGGGTTTGGCAAAGGGGTAAGAATGTCATTTCATCTGATGGCTTGAAGATGGGAACCAGCTTTTCTTTACGCGTTTTTTCCTTGAATTTGTTTGTCCAACCTGAAATGTTGAGATTTACATATGAAACCGTAGCATTGGATATATTGGTAATAGCACTGCTTCCTAAGCATAGTTTTGGGATAATATACCGTAATTTTTATGCTATGAATTGACGCTGGCTATAGAAGGACAGGAACATTGAAGGAAATTTTGGTTAAAGTCGAGATTGAAAGGGGTATATAGTATATACTCCCGAAAATAATTTCTCAGGGTTTTATTAAATCAGTAGGCTGAATGGAGATGAATTAATTGATATTGTTGCTTTTGTAATTATATGTACGCAGAGGCTTGGGGGGCTTTCATACTTTGCCGGAGCCGAGAAGAAGGATGATCGTGTTTTGGTTCCTGATTTGGGGTCACTAACCAGCATTCATGACAGGTAGATTTGCTCCCATTTTTTTATTTTTTCTTTGGGATTTAATTTTTTTTTATTCTTTGATTTCCTGCCATTAATTGAGGTCTGGAAAAGGGCAAAGAGGGTTAAATTGGTTGATCACCAGTTTGGCCTGACCATAAGCTCTCTAGTAATTAAAATTGATTCTGAATCAAAAGAGAAAGAAAAGTTTGTTTCTCCCTCTGAGAAACTTGAATTGTTTTTTACTATAAAAGGTGAGAAATAAGGCAATTGAATGAGTTTTGTGCCAGGGCTCGGGAGATGTTCTACTATTTGAAAGGAGGACAGGTTGATTATGGCGAAGAGCATAGCAACGCCTGTGGGCATGCTCGATATGGAAAGATTTATGATACAGGTAGCAAATTAAGACAAAGTTCCTATTAGGGGTAGTATTTGCCTCAAACTTTTTGCACTTATACATTTGAATGTTGTCATGGTAGTACCACTTGTAAGTTTGTTGGATGAAATGTTGACCACCTTGACAACACCAGTTATGTGTGGGGGGAAATGTAACAATTCCTTTTTTATTTCCCTTTTTAGTGATCCTTTGTGCAACCTCGAATATCTAATGTACATATATATTTTTATCTCTTTACTGCTCCATGTGCTGAGCTGTCAGTAGGTAGATGATTTTGTCATGAAGCAGTTTTCAGTAAACTTGGCATATTTTTAAGCAAAAAATAAATAGAGAACAATGAGGATTTCCACAAGATTACAAATTTCTCAAATTAGATTTTTCTGTGTGATTGAAATTCAGGGCATTATCCAGCATGGGATGAGCATCATCCAATTCATTTTGTTGGTCATTCAGCTGGGGTACAAGTTGTTAGAGTGCTGCAGCAAATGCTAGCTGACAAGGTACCCTACTTGCATTCAATTATCTCATCTTCTGTATTTAATTTTAACTTCACCGCAAAGAGCAAGTAAAACTATAAAACCTTCATTTTCTACCAAACTGTCCTCCTTTTCATTCAAAGTTTATTACCTACCAATAACTGCACTGTAACTGATGATACAACGTAGGAATTTAGTGGCCATGAAACTTCAGAAGACTGGGTGATGAGCCTAACCTCCCTGTCAGGCGCACTCAATGGCACTACTAGAACCTACTATGACGGAATGCAGTAAGTAGGACTATTCTCTTTTTATAACCACTGAAAGTTACATGCAATTGCAAAAAATATTACAAAAAAAAAGGTTAAGTTCCATCGTTATTGTTGACAAATGAAATTGGTTCTCATACGCTTTCTGTATGTGAATTCCACAAGTTATTACGATGAGTATGACTGTTATGATATTCTCTTTCTACACCCACCCAAATTTACTTATTTGCAAGCTACAAAAGATTGACAGCTGACTTGTAGGCCTGATGACGGGAGGAGCATGAAATCTATTTCGCTGCTGCAGCTGTGCCGAATAGGAGTGATACTGTATGACTGGATTGACATCCCCTGGCTCAAAAACTACTACAACTTTGGTTTTGACCACTTCGAGATGTCCTGGCGAAAAACTGGCATATTGGGTTTAATTGATCTTCTTTTGGGCAACTCCGGCCCATTTGCCTCGGGAGATTGGATATTACCTGATCTCACACTGCAAGGGTCACTCAAAATGAACTCTAAACTGCACACATTTCCCAGTACGTATTACTTTAGTTATGCAACCAAGAGAACCAGAAAAATTTTTGGGACAACATTGCCCTCGAGCATATTGGGGATCCATCCGATGCTCTTTGTCAGAGTTCTGCAGATGTGCCTGTGGCGCCACCCTTTGAGTGCACCGTTACCATACAAGGGTTACAGGTGTGTAAGATATGGTTCTGTTCTAATAGTATGCAATATTTCTTTTGGCTTCTTTGTTAATCAAGTTGAATTGTTCGAAGTAAATATCAACAAATATATTCCATTGTTATGTGCTTGCAACAGAGATGAAGACTGGGAGGATAATGATGGAGCACTCAACACGATATCCATGACGCACCCTCGCATACCTATGGAGCACCCAAACCATTTTGTGCTTGATGATTCTGAATGCCATCCTCTGAAACCTGGAATTTGGTCAGTATGCTTGCTGAAATATTATAATCTCGATCAGCCTTTGTAGCTAGTACTAGTAGGAATTTATTATTACCTGGGTTATATGGCTGAAGTGGGGCCCATTTAGTAAAGCTTGCTGGTAGGAGTTGGTGGAATCTTTGTCCAGTAACACAATGCCAACACATATGGTCTGGAATAGTATTTGTGAACCAGCTGTACGGAAACCCTTTGATGTAAATCATACTGCCGAACTTAGTTAATCCAGAGAGCATCGGGCCTAAATTTAGTGAAAATTGAGCGCGGAATAATTCCACCTGTTCTGCAGTTTTTAGAAAAATCAAGACTTGTGGTGCTTGATTCCGATAAAATTTTCTTAGCTGCAACTTATCTAGCTGGCATTGTTGCCTTGTCAAAATTTCATGTAGCACAGAGTAGTAGTTGTGTGTGTCAGTCACATTGATTTGCAGTCTGGCATGACCAAACTTTGGCAGTTTTCAAATAACCTTAAAATGATGTAGTTATTCTAATTATATCACTTCATGGATATGAAGTATCAGTTTACTTCCCTAATCAAATTACGGTAGATCCATGGATATGGGTGCTAATTTGTAGTCTTCACTGAATTTTTTTCTGTGGCGCTTCATATTATGCAGGTATTACAAGATTATGGAAGCAGATCATATATTTTTCATTGTGAATAGAAAAAGAGCAGGAGTGCAATTTGATTTATTGTATGATGGCATCTTCGAACGGTGCAGAAAACATGTACTTCGAAATATCCACCAACCCGTACTTCCAAACCAAGACCAATAGCTCTATATTTTTTATCATAAAGAAATTTCACATTTGGAGTGCAACTTGAGGTTTTCTTTGATTTCTTTTGGCCATACAAATCGTGTTGCCAATTCAAGTTAGAGCTTAAAATGCAGCTTGTCGTTCTTGTACGATTAGAAAATCTAGAACTTCTAGAGCTTTACTCATCCTTTCATTTCATTTACCTTTGTTTATACTTTATACTTTGCGAAAGAAAAAAAAAAAAGGAGTATCAGCATTGATCAAATTATTCTGTTCACGTAAAGCAGCAGCTTTCATGGCATGAATAGATAGAAGCCTCTGATCTGAAACGATAACGGAGAAATGAGTTCATTTTATTAAAACATAGTTGAATAGAGATGATTTTGAATTAAATCGAATCTAATAATTGAGGTTTCAGCTAGTACAGGGAGCCTGAATAGTAGGTTGAACAAAAAAATAAATTCGAGGAAGACAAAATACAAATTTCTCATGAAATAAAATTCAGCTTCTGTTCATATATCGGCACTCATAATCAAACTCCCTAATCATGCTCCATAATTCATTTATTTTGCATTTGATGCTTCCTTCGCCCTTTCCGATGGGAGCCGAATGCAATCCAATGTAGAACTATTCTCAGACAATTTAACAAAAAATTAAATAAAACCATAGGTTCACTTGCCGCTGTTAGCCTTGGAACTTGGAAGTGATTTTCTTAAGGTTTGTTACAAAATCACAATCAGCTAATATAGTTCAAAAGTACTACAAAATTTAGAATAACAGCTTTGTTCCAGCATAATGAATATTTAAAAAAAAAATTATAGTTATAACAAACTTATATGATAATCATAATAAAAGTGAGGCTATGGTACTATGCGTAACGCACATTGGTCGGAATTACGGATTAATTTTTCGTTTTAAAAATTCAAATAATCGATCTGAACCGTTTAACATAATTTTTATAGAAAAATTACTTGCAGACTAAATTTTAGAAACTTTTCATTTATTCTTTCAGAATAGTAGAAAATCACCACTTTTGAATGATCTAAGATATTTAGATCAGGTGATTTTTTACATATATAATGAGAGGAGGGTTCCAATACCTCATGCCTTTCATATCTTATCATGTCTCATATTTAATATTTTCGTTTTCAAAGTTCAAACTGTCGATTCGAACTGCTCAACATGATATCCATACTAAAATATGCTTGGAGACCAAATTTTATAATTTTTGGAAATCTTTTTACTATTTTTTAAGATAGGTACAACATCATTGTTTCTGGACAATTCAAAAACATTGATTTTATACCTATCTTAAAAAATAGTAAACAAATTTCAAAAATTATAAAATTTGGTCTCCAATTATATTTTAATATGGATATCATGTTGAGCAGTTCGGATCGACGGTTGAGACTTTGAAAACAAAAATATAAAAATGAGGCATGATGAGTTATGAAAAATATGAGGTATTGGAACCCTCTTCATATAGTAAAAAGACTTACAAAATGTAAAATTTAGTTGCACTTGCAAGTATATTTTTATATAGAAATCATGTTGAACGGCTAAGATCGATCATTTTAATTTTGAAAATAAAGATATTGATTCATAGTACGGACCAATATACGCTATGCACACTAACATAACCTCACTCTTAGAATAATCAATTTTTATATAATTTTGTACTGCTCCGGGCCATCTGTCGTCCGTGGCGCTCCACAGCCCAAATGAAGAGCCTAGCCGAACTCTTTCGGTCCTGCAATTGGATTATTCTTTCCAATCCAAGTGATCTCATGTCGCGCCCTTTTGCTTCTTCAAGACCTCTACTCACAAGTCACAAGTCCTTTGTTCGATTTCACACATCCGCAATGATACGTACACCTCGAAACGTACTGTCAACTTTTAAGTTTTGGTGGTTAAACACACATTGAAAGTTAATCATATAAATTTTTCATGCGCATATGGAGGACTGAAAGAAGTTAGCTTTACCTCCATTTTACACACAATTAAAAATGAAGGGAAAAAAAATACATAACAAAAACCAACAAACAAACAATAATATATCTTGGTAGAATCATTGGGCCGTAGATTCAAACGGAAAAATGATAAATATAAAGCACAGTGAACAACATAAACTTAAATCTATAGGCCCAGTAATATTTTAGTCTGTATAAATAAACCTATGGGCTGTTCAAAAACAGTGATTTTCTGCCTATCTAAAATATAGTAAAAGAATTTCAAAAATTATAAAGTTTCATTCCCGAGCATATTTTAGTATGTATATCATATTGAACGGTTTGGATCGACATATTGGACTTTGAAAATAAAAATATAAAATATGAGGTATGAAAAGCATGAGGTATTGCAACCCTCCTCATAAAAAATTTATATAATTGACCTTTATTTATATCTAACTTTTGTAGTTTGAAAGTTGGCTCTGCCTCTGCATGGAGCTGATGTTATAGGATGTAATACTTTAGTATACTACGGACAAAATTCATGTGAATTGATAACGCAACAGATGAATTTCATGGCAAAAATCAGTTGCTTCTAAGGAAACTGCAACGACATCGTAACAAATAAAAAATTTGTTGTGTCAAATTATTAATGTAACAAATATGAGAAGACTTTGCAATGAAATATCACATTGTATAATGGCTAGTATCTGAAGCAGTGTTTTTTTTGCCAATATTATATCACGGATCTGATGCACGTGGCACTCATACATAGCGGACCTGTGTGTGTCTGGTATGTAAACTTGGTCTGCGGAACGAATGGTGATCACGGCCGATAGAATATTACCAGAATATCATAAATAAAATTTTATAAATAAAAGTTGGAATCACATCTCCTCGTGGTGTTTCTGTGGCCGATTCTAATTGTGGCAATTAATGTATCTCGTAGAGTATCTCTGTATTTTGAGACTCATGAATACAATTCTATATATATATATGGAAACTAAAATTTTCGTTTCAGTCAGAAACACAATCCAGTATTGATCATATTATTGCGCTATATAGTTTATATCAGGTTTTGATTTGTTTTGATATGTATTTAGATATAGATAGAAAAATGTCTCAAACTTTATGTAAGTTTAAATATATCTAAGCTGTGAAGTCGTGAGAGGAAATCGAACTCTCGATATTTGAGTAACTAACAATTTTAGAACTTTTCTCCTAACTAATTACCTCTCATTTCTAAAGACTTTGGCACTTTTCACTGGATTTTTTTTCCAAAAAGAAAAATCCGGTAGGTTATGAGCAATTTAGTTTTTACATAGGCATGATATTTACCAAGAAATTTCTTTTCCTGTTTGGCCAGGCCACACGCTTGGCAATAAACCAGTGGTCTCTTACGCACGAACTTTTTTTTTTTTTACCTGAGATTATTACTGAATGTCGACATTATGCTGCTCATTGGTCCCCTGAGGAACCAGTCTCCTTCATGCCCGCTGTTTCAAGAGATCCCCGCCGTTGATTGACGGGAATAAACAAGTGGATCTCGACGGATTGGCTATTTGCTGTTTGGGGTCAACCAGCTGATGCTTTCCTCTTTTGTCGCCTTTCTGCTATGTCGAAAGCCAGTGATCCCGGTTCCGACATCACCAACTCTGTTGCGTGGTACTGCTTCCTGGACCTGGTCTAAATGATCAAGTATGCCCCATGCCTAATTGTTGGGCAGATTCTGTTTATATTTGTTGAATACGTAAAGTGTATACGGTTGCTGACGACTCATCAAAATCATTTAGAAAGATTCATTGTAATATTCCCTTCAAGTCAAACACCTCCCTCAAAAAAAATAACAAGGTTCGCATTGCTCTTCAATTTCAATAAAAAAAGTAGCGTAGCTTGCAGTCTTGCACAAGGTCGCATTCATTCTTTGAATAAAACAAGATAACATTTTAAATTAATTATTATATTTGCGTTATTAGTGATACATTTACTTGATTCACTTGAACACCCATTGTTGATTAGATGGCATTAATGTATTGATATTTGAAAAGGTATACCTGACAGCCGTTGAAAATTGATATTAACAAAAATCAAAATAAAATTAACTAAGATACGAATACATTTTGCTTCGATTAAAATAGTTTTTTGATACGTGACAATAAAAAAATATTTTTTAAATTTGAAATCGTTTTGATAAATCCTAACATCATATTATCAGATGAATTTGTTGTCAATATATAATTATATCATGTTAATTTTGTGTTTCTCTTTCAAGATACTGCGAGCCACTAAAATAACATTTCCAATAGTACGAAAATTTAATAGATACAGAATTATGTTACAACTTATCTCCAATTTCCAAAACTATTGTCAATTTTAACGATTAATCCCTCTAAATTTTCAATTTTTATAATTACCTCCAATTTTTTTTTCTAATTTTGACAATTATATAGTAGAATTTTGTTTTCAGTGGTTATGGAGGGACAAATCAAACTTGAGTGTCCAATTCATGACAAAAGACAAAATTTGGTATTCTCCAACAAAATTTACCCTAAAAGTTTTATATCACGAGTTTTGATGTCATAAAATATTACAACTCTATTTTTTCATTTACATTTTAAAAACTATAATTCAAATAACAATTTCAAACTATGATCTTATTTATTTTTTACCAAGACTTTATCCACATAAATTTTATAATTTTAGAGTACATTTTGTACTTGATCAAGATATCAAAAAAATTATTTGCGATTCTTCGTTAGATCTTCTATCCGTTTCAACGTCTCTCTAGCAAAGCGATTTATATTTTTGATTTCTTGTACTAAGAGGTTGACGATTCACAAACTTGACGGTGTGTGGTCCTCACAATCTAGCATCATAATACTTTATAATAACATAAGGTTAAATGACTTCAATGCAACATAAATGTTTGAGTAAGTTGGACGAGGGGCGAAACCTAGTTGCCACCATCCAACCCCCTTCCCCAGCCTCTCCTACCCAACCAGTCCGTTCCAGCCCACCTTAGCCCATCCGCCACCACCCCATCAGTCAATTTGCCTCTCTCTGACCCTCTTCTCCAGTGAGGAACGTCGGCTCCGACCTTTCAATCTTCTCCTCATCTTAGATCTCCGTCTGCCGGTGCTTTCTTTCCCGCCACCAGCTTCGCTCATTGGTGCCTTCTTCTTGACGGCTTCAACCTTCTCCCGCCGCAACTAAAATCTAGATCCAAAAGAAAAAGCGAGGGAGAAGAGGAGCAGCCCCTCCGTCTCTCCCCCTCCGCTTCTTCCAACCGCCATCCAACCTTGTCAATCTCTAAAACCTCTACACCGGAACCCTAGGTAGGGTTGGAGAAGGTCGTGGTTGGTGCCGGCCTTCTCCACCCGCCACCCAAAAAAAAAAACCCTAGATACCTCCACCTTTGTGTTGTTGGTTGGCTGGTGCAGCGGAAAGCAAGAAGGTGAGAGAGGAGATTGACGATCGCTTCAAAACGATTTGTTAGATGTTATGTTGCTAGTTATGTTGTATTATTTAGATGTTGATGTGTTTTATATTTGTTGTGTTGTTTGTATGATGTTGCGATGATGTTGTGATGATGTGATGATAGATGTAATTATACTTTTATATGATAAAAGTTATACTTAACAACTGCTGTTAAGATTTTCCAAAAAAAAAACATAAGATTAAATCATTTGAGTTGCTGGGATGTAGATGCTCTAAGCTTACAAATTTTCTGAGTAAACTAAACTTAATACAATTTTTCTCATTTTGCAAACTGACTAAGTTTGTTCATTTTTAAATACTTAAATTTTATCGACTTGGGGCGGGTAAGATACAGACAACCGGGCAAACCTAATAAGTCAACACCATGTTACACCGAAAAGGTATAGTACAAAGTTTCAGTACATCAAGCTGTACCTTTTAACCTTAAAATACACTTCTGGTTCAGACTGCAAGTATACAATCCTACCGCGTAGTATATCGTCGGGTATCGATCACAGGGACGGTTCAAGTGTTATCCGGACTCTACTTAGGTTAACTAAAAACTAGAAGTTGGAAAAATGTTGATTTTGGTTATTTAATATTCCTACAGATTCAAAGCAATAATAAAGTGCAAGAAAGAAGATTAAACTGGTTTTAATCAATAATAAAAAGCGTTCCCAGGGTTAAGACTTCATCTCAGTTTTGCCCTCTGGCTGTCCTGTCCGGGCCGTGTCAATTCCTACACGGGCCGTATCAGTTTACACGGGCCGTGTCATTTCGCTACACGGTCCGTGTCAGCCTCGGGTTAATGCAGCAGCTACTGTTTCTTTGTATCGTTCCTTTGCGTAGGGTTCTACTGACCGGACCTAGTGTTTCTGGACCTCAACTGCCGTTTGTTGGTTCATCAACTTGGTACGGAAACTGCAATATATGCCCTCGTCGGGTTCTAGACCTCAACTTTCGTGTGTTAGTCCCTACTACCTAGTTGCTTGATTGGTATACTAAAGGTAACTCCTATCCGCCGATAGAGAGTAATTTTCGCCTTCCGGTTACTACTTGGTCTCACCTTTCGGGTCACAAATCCTACCTTATGTACTTAGTTTGGTTGAGAGACGTTAAAGGGCTATAATGCCTTATAAATGTGATCATTCATCTAGTGGCAAACCAATATAAGTCAAACACTTCAATCTAAGCAATTAAAATACTACTCAATCAATCAAACACAAATTTCAATATAAAGATTCAATAACTAGCATGCAAGACAAAACATTCGATTACATCAAAACCCTAGAAACAAAGTAAACTACTCACTCATAGTTCTAAAACAGCAAATACAAATAAAGATAGAGTTGATCATGACAAAACCCAAAGCACAAAGAAGATCAATCGAAAACTCGCGTATTTCGCTTCTCAACTTCGCCTCCAAGCTTAGCTGCCAAAGACAAACCCTAGAATCTCCTCTCCTGTTCCAGAATGACTTTTCCTGGAGAGAAATCACGATTATATGCTTAATTGGTCGACCTTCCTTCAATAGCCTTCTTTCCAGATTTCTAGATCTGTTTCCGGAATTGCTTGATACGGGCCGTGTCAAATCTGTCCGGCCCGTGTAACCTGTGTACTTAACTCAAATTGTAGATCTTCTCGCAAGCTTTCCGAAAAGTGGTCATACACTCAAAACGGAGTTACGAGTCAAAAGTTATGACTGTTTTAAATTCGGGTGCTGAAATTTCAGCATCATATGGATGGTGTCCTGGTCGTGTCTGTGGTCGAGTCGAGGTTGACACGGGACGTGTAGAATGTGACACGGGCCGTGTAGAGACTTCAGAATTTCAGATTTCTCCTCGATTTTGCCCGAATCCTGCAAAATAAGAATAAACTTGCAGCAGTACCACATTCTAAAGATATTCAATGAAATACAACTGATTTAATAGATTTAAACACAGGTTTGGTATAGAAATTGGTCGGAATTATAGGTCAAATAACGAGACATCACACCACATGATAGTTTGAAAACAAATTTTTAATCGAATTTTAAATCTAAAAGCTCATTCTAAAAAAAATACGTAAGCCACGACCTACCAGTTTTCAGGCTCACGCAGCCTACAAAAACGCCGGGTCTAGGCTCCCAACTCTCTGGAATGCTGGGGCCCACTTTCCCGAACTGAGCATCATCGCACCAAGTCGCCAACACTCGTTGTCGTTGGTGAATTCATTCATCATTTGACGGGTAGCAGCTAACCCCAACCGCCGTCTCTGACCCCGTCTGCGCTCTTCCTCTCATCTCTCTCTCGCTTTCATTTCCTACTTCTTCGCCAACCACCTCACCTCCACCAAAATCATCTCTTGCTTCTAGAATAAGAAATAATAATTGGCGCTTGTTTTGTAGGCTTCCACCAATCACCTCCCAACTACTAAGGTTAGGATTAGGGTTTTCTGACTTTTCTCCAATGGAAGATCCTTCCTTCCCCGCCGCTGACGATCCAGCCTCTCTCTGGGACTGGGATAATATTCTTAATTTTCCATTAAATCCTGAAGAAATCACTGACGAACCGTTGATTCTTCCCTGGAATGCCACCGATGCTGATGTCCTCCAGTCCGGCGATCATCTGCCTCAACCGATCGAAGAAGCAGCTCCGGCGCCACATCTGCCTCCATCTTCGGTGGAAGGATTGGGTCGGGTGAGGAAAAGGGATCCGAGGCTGATCTGTCCGAACTATTTGGCTGGGAGGGTACCCTGCGCGTGTCCTGAATTGGATGCGAAGGCGGCAGAGGAGGAGGAGGCGGCAGAGTTAGCTTCCGGAGTGAGGAAACGGGTCAGGAAAAGTGGGTCGGGTGTGCAGGTTGAGATCCGGTGCCAGGTGCCAGGGTGTGAGGTGGATATAAAGGAGCTGAAAGGGTACCACCGCCGGCATCGGGTATGCTTACGTTGTGCCAATGCGACTTGTGTCGTGCTTGAAGGGGAACAGAAGCGATATTGTCAGCAGTGTGGCAAGTGAGTCTGTTTTTGTGTTCAATTCTATTGTTTAGTTGCTTCATAGCAATTTATGGTTTCAAAAAGGATATACCAAATGAATGAAAGACACCTCTTGTCCATATATATGTATTGACATTGCTGTTGGTGATGACCATATTGATTTCTGACCAATTTATGCCCATACTTGACTCGTTGCGGCATAGCTAAAAGTGAATTGTTTTCTCATTTGATTGTGATTTTAGATTCTTTGATGTCCCATTTCCCAATTAGCCAGGGAGAAAGTTCATCTAGCAGTCCTCAATTAGCCAATCTGGTTTAATTGAATATCAATATTTATCGATTTATAAGATCGATGAAGATTATAATTTTTGTGAATCACTCAACCAAGACATTTGGTATTTGTCTTTTCAGATTCTTCTCCATAACATGTATCCTCAGATTAACAAAAGATAACTTCCATCATGTAATGGACTAATTCAGTTGAGAAATCACAAAAGGGTGACACAACTAATTGCTGGCTACTTGATATTTTTTAGTACCTTTCTCAACTTAATGCTGGAAACCTGATGAAGGAATTTACCTAATAATATAAATCTGTCCTGTAGGTTTCATGTGCTACCAGATTTCGATGAAGGTAAGCGTAGTTGTAGGAGAAAACTAGAGAAACACAACAAGAGAAGGCGTAGGAGACCTGACTCTAAGAATGACCCCGAGAAAGAAATGGAAGATCAAGTAGATTTCCTGGCTGATTTGACATTCGAGGGGCTACCAGGGGGAGGTACAATTATATTACTGTTGGGATCTTTTTTAACAATGACCTATTAAAGAAAATTGCTTTTTTGAAATTTCACTTGTGTTGTTATAGCACTTCAAATTATCTTTTTTCAGTGTTCACTGAACTTTTTTTCTCTGTACATTGTATCCTGTTCAGAGACCTCAAATGGAGTTGTCTCTGAAACAGTGGTTAGCAGCAAAAGCTTGGAGAAAGAAACATCAACAGGATCTGATGAGGGCACTGCTTCTCCCAATTGCACCTTACCTAACATGCCTAACGAACAGAACAACAGTGTCACGTCCTTCATTGCAAATGCTGAGGTGTCAGAAGAACAAAAGTTGGATAACACAAAACCTTTATATTCCTCCCTGGCTCATGATAACAGGAGCATGTATGCATCTTCGGTAGGGTTGGTTTCTATTTGATTTCTTCTTCTTGCACATTTTTGTTTCTTATATGCATTGCTATCCAGATTTGACTTCTTATTGACCAATTTTTTTTTTAATATGTAGTGCCCTACAGGGCGCATATCATTTAAGCTGTATGATTGGAACCCTGCAGAGTTTCCTAGACGGTTGCGCCACCAAGTATGCACATCAACTATACTTTACAATCTCATGTCATTTTTAAGTGATAATAAATTAAAGTTCTTTCATTTGGAAACCTTCAGATATTTGAATGGTTGGCTAGCATGCCTGTTGAATTGGAGGGTTACATTCGGCCTGGATGCACAATCCTGACTCTCTTTATTGCAATGCCGCAGTATATGTGGGATAAGGTATGTAGGATAATTTTTAATAAGCAAATGATTGGAATCTTCATCACCATCCATTCCATCACCAAGGCTAAAACCTGCATACCTTGTTATATCATGATTATGCCCAAAGACAATTTCACTAATTTATATTTGAGGTGGGTTCAAATGCCTCCATCACGCTTTCATTATTTAAATGTTTAAATAGTAAAATTTTACTGCTCAAATAACAAAATAAAGCTGTCCAATGCGATCTATTCTATATTTCCCATGTGTGCGAAAATTTGGTCATTTCAGCATCATTTTGAAGTAATTGCAGCTTCATTTTGTGTCATTTCAGCACCATTAAAGAGCATGGAAAATCAATGCTAAAAAATTGTCCGATCAGTTGAAATTTACAAACCCCTTGACAACTGTCTAAATGAAGCTGGAATGACGTAAAATTTTACATGCATGTAAAGAAAGGGTTATAGATCACATATAATGGCTATATCCTTTTCTTTTTGAGTTCTAATTTTTGTATCATCAAGGAAATAAAAGGTGGAGGCATAATATAGGCATGGACGGTGGAGACATTTAAACTTGCCTCTGTTTTTCTTGAGCTTACCAAATTAGGGACCATTAATATATGTTTGTGCATAGTAGATGATATGTAGGATCAGTTACAGGATCTTTGTAATTTACAGTTTCATGTTGAAATGAAAAGGGCTCTCACCTTTTTCAAAAGAACCAAAAATTGTTTGTGCAAATGGAAAATAAAATAACTTTGAAGTTTGATTTTATATTAGATCAAAACTTCAATCATTCACTCTTGTTATTTCTGCTGAATCTGTCTCAACAGCTATCCAGAGATACTGCTTCTCTTGTTAAAGACCTGGTTAATGCACCTGATAGCATGTTGGTTGGGAGGGGGACATTCTTTATCCAGCTCGACAATACAATTATTCAAATTCTGAAAGGTCTGTTTCTAAGTTTATGAGTTCCCGTGGTCCGATAGAAGCTTAATGCTATAAATATACCCAGTCAATATCACACTTGGTTATGGTTCCTCTCAGACATACACAACTTTTATTGGCATTCTTCAAGATAGAATGTATGTTTTAGAAATGTTTACTGAAGCTATAGTTAACATAAGATTCATTGTAATGTGAAATCAGATGGTACTTCATTGATGAACATCAAGATGGAGGTACATGCACCTAGGATTCATTGTGTGCATCCGACATATTTTGAAGTTGGGAAACCGATCGAGTTTGTTGTTTGTGGCAGTTACCTCAACCAACCCAAGTTTAGGTAGGTTAGTTCATTGATCTCCATTTTTTTCTTTTTGTGTGCACAGGAAATTGCTGTGCAAAATCTTCAATGATTTTCAATGTCAAATTGTTATTTACTATGATAGATCACTGGTGTCATTTAATGGAAAATATGTGAAGCATCAATGCAGCCGAGTTGGATATAAGAGCACTGACAGCCAAACTCATGGAAATGGAGAAGATTATTTCTCCAGTTCAAATCATGAAATGCTGAAGATGAGTATAACCCAAACTGACACCAAAGTTCATGGCCCTGCTTTTATTGAGGTTACAATACTTATCATTGTGATATTTGATTTTGAAGATTCAGGTTGTAACCCCTCCATTGTGTGACAAAAAAGAACTTGGTCCTTGAAGTTTCAGAAAAAAAGGTTGGCGTGTGAATTTGGAAATATTAAAGACATTGCTCACGAAACTTTCATCTGCACATAGTCAGTCCATTTACATTCAGAAAAGAAACTAAAATATAAATCCTTAAAACTTTTCTCAAAATATAGAAATGTCCTTTCTGAGATGATGAGAGCGGTGTGCTACATTGTATGTGGGATGGTTCAGTTAAGAAAAGAAAATCCCTGTAAAGTATAAAATGTGCAATTTGAACTGTTTGATTTTGAACAGGCAGCTCACAGAAATTATAGAAGCGAGATGCCATCGCTTTTATCGCAGCTGATGCGAATTAAAAAAACTAACTCGGTTATTTTGAGAGAGTTCAAGGACTAATTTAGGCTTTTTTGAAGGTTTAGAAACCAATCTGTTTTTTGTTGGAAAGTCTAAAGCAGTTAAGTGCAAATGGAAGTTTGAATCAATTGTTTTCTTTGTCCAAAGTTCGAGGACCAATTTGATTTCTTTAACAAAACTTCAAGGACAAATTTGGTACAAATTAAAGTTCAGGAACCATGTTGACCAAAGCCTGATTTTTTGTACTACTGTTATTAGATATGTATACAAAATTTATTGGTTTTTTTTTTGCAGGTCGAGAATGCATCAGGGCTGTCCAATTTTGTACCCATCCTTTTTGGTAGCAAACAGATTTGTACCGAGCTAGCGGAAATCCAAGAAAAGGCACTTAGTACAAGCCTGTCTTCTCACAGCCTTTCCTGCGAGTACTTTGTTTCAAAACAAAATGCCATCTCTCAACTACTGTTAGACATCGCGTGGTTACAGAGGAAGCCTAATTTAGATGAATATAAAAATGAGCTGCACACAGTTAATATTCAGAGATTAACGTGCTTATTGAGGTTCTTAGTTGCTAATCATTTAGTTAATCTTCTTGAAATAGTGTTGTGCTCTTTGGAGAATTTATTTGGCAGTGAGGTGTTGTTTGACTTGGAGAAACACAAGCATGATACTGATGTGGCACAGTTTCTTGATCTGGTGGGACTTGCGAAAGAGTGCTTACGATGTAGAACTAGTCATGGCCTGAAGCCTGACCTAGGCTTGTCGAAGTATACTTATTCCAATGATGATTTCATATTGTCAAATGCATGCACAGAACAGGTAAATTGCCATATATTTCGGACTGGGGGACGTGTATCATTTTTCTTGATAGTGTTACATGCCAGAGGTTTGTTTTGTTGTGTAACAGTATTAACACAGCATTATCCTCTAATGTCACTAAGCACTAACAATTATACACGCATGATAATCCAATGATAGTGTTGACTCCAATAACCTTTTCTCGGTTTCTCCACTGTGAAGCTTCTGATAATGAAAGGAACTTAAAAACATATGCATAGTTCCAAGTTGTATACCAGGGGGTTATTATTACTGCTGATATCTGGTACTGCAATATGTGGCATGGTGACTAAATTCTGTTTAGCATATTAATGCCTAAACAATTATTTATGGTTCTCTTTAGAAAATGCCCTTTTGTTGCTAACATACTCAAAAACTAACTTTAGAAAATATGGAATCTTTGAATCCATTTCAGGAGAACGTTGCAAGAAGAGAAGATGAACAATGCTCATCTAATACTGCACAAACAGAGGATGAAGGGGTTGCACTACTGCAGAGAGAAATTGCACACAGAGAGTGTTGCAATCCACAAGTGGGACGCACTTGGTCCTTTGCTTACCCTGGTGGGCCCACTAGAGCCCGGTTTGTAGCAGTTGGTATGGTAGGTATTCTTGTATGTGTCACTGCGTGTATTGTGCTATTTCACCCCCACAAGGGCAGTTCGTTGGCCGTGCCTGTGAGACGCTGCATGTTTTGGGACTCATCATTTTAAGGAAATTTAGCTCGAGTTGATAACTTGTTTGTAATTGCTCTTTTTTCATGTAATGTCTGTTTATATAGGAATGTGCTAGAACTTTGGTTTTTGAGCAGTTTCAACAGCGGGACTATATAACTAGGATATGTGAGATTTTGAAGCAGGATGAAATAGTGTTGCTAATAAAATAACAAGTAGCATAAAACCCAAGGGATGCCGTTGTTGTATAGCTAATTTGGTGGTGTGGTACTAACGCTTTGTAAGAGAATTAAGGTAAATCTCTTTGTAATATTTGCATTTCAAGTTCATTGCTCGAGTTAATGCAGTAAAATCGATTGCTTGCTTGTTATGTTGATTTAGCTGCTAATCTTTTTTGCTACTGCCTAGAGAGATGTTAGGTTAAGTAATTAGTAAGCATATAGTCGGTTATAATATCTTCGTTTTGTTTTTATTCAAAATATCAAAAAAGAAAGGGGCCGAACCACCAGCCCAGATGAGGTAATCT
Organism: Carex myosuroides; assembly: GCA_028015225.1. Lineage (NCBI taxonomy): Eukaryota > Viridiplantae > Streptophyta > Magnoliopsida > Poales > Cyperaceae > Carex > Carex myosuroides. Next base: position 2,396,374 of record CM051476.1, read on the forward strand.
GAAGCCCAGAAAAGTCCAGTGAGCTTCGGAGCGGTCCGATCAAAATCGAATGGTTTGGGTGTAAGTTTATTACCTGGATGGTTATTTCATTGATCATTGGATATCTCCTGGACGAGAGCAGCTTGGGTCCGATGGGTTCGATGACCGTCCAATCTGCTTTTCGTGCGCACGAATTTTAAAGCATACGCGAAAGTTGCGGGCACGGATCTTTAAGCAGATCGAACGGTCCTCAAACCCATCGAACTCACTTTGAGTCCGATGGGCATCGGACCCAAATTGACCTCCTCCTGGACATGCTGGCATCAGCTGATATGGAACTAATACCACCAGGTGGGACCCTCAATAGGCCCCATAACAGATAAAAATAAACACAAATTGAAGAGAAGCAACCCAATACAACCTCTCATGTTTAAGGGGCCATGTGGAGGTCCAAAGGGAATAATGCTTGTTCACAGTAGTATCTAATCTGTCGATACACTTGTAATCTGTACTCTTTATATGTTTTTAATGGAAATTACCTACGGGTTTTATTACAGGACCCTTCCCTCTCTATTTTTTTTTTTAGCACACAAGGCTTAATGATTCTCTCTTTTTACCTTACAATAATAAATCTTTCATCTTTTCTCTTTTCTAACTACATAGAGACCTGACCTGACCTCGCATTTGAGCTCAAGTAACTTATCGTAAAATTGATCCATGATTCAACTGGTGTGCCACTGTTTTACCCCCAACAGGTCAAAAAAAAAAAAAAAAATCTCAAATTTTAATCCTGCATATCTGCTCCTTGCTCTGAATTATTAATTTACAACATGATTGTACCACACCAGCGGTTATAAACAAGTGGATTTTTGTTTGTCATGTACCCACCCCACCAACACTACGGCCAGTCAAATAAAAACTATTAATGGATCAGAGTGGGATACAAAAGAAATTTAATTAAGAAATTATAAACTAGAAGACCTGAGAAAGAGAACAAAAGAAACGCCGATGAAGGCACATGCATCCCTCAAAATATAAAACGTGGGGAGAGGCTGCGTGGTTGGTGGGTTGGTCGGTGAACCTTCTCTTTATTTATTGCTTTCTCAGGTATGGTACCTCTTCTAGTTATACACTGTTCAAAACTCTCTCTTTCTCTCTCTCTCCATTTATTTTGTCTGTACCGGTACCTAATTACACTGAGATATTAATCATTTCTTTCAGCTTGAAATGGAATAGAGTCATAAAATTCACTGTGGGAGGTTTCTATTGTTTCACTACACTTAGTAATTAGGATATATTCAACTTTTTTTAACCTTTCATAAATCTCTAGGAGTTTGTATTGTTTCATTCCACAAGGTTAGATCCAAACTTATAATATATGGGACCTCTTTAAGATTCGTGTTAATACATAATGAACGAACCGAATTCATTGACCTGGTCACTACAAATCAATAATGTATTTCATAAGAATAGATTCCTTATTCCATTTTGATTATCCCTGGACTCGCCAAACAGGGCTAAAAATTAAAAAAGGAGACTATCCATTCGTAAAGATATCTATATAATTGAAAGCAATTAGCAGGATACCATGGCACGCTGCACAATCTCTTTTTTTTTTTTTTTCAACATTTCGTCAAAACGTGTCAGTTAGGCGAATCACCACAGTAGAAACATTATTGTAACCAAGAAAATAAGATGAGGAAATAATGCATTTGCACAACCGCTGCTTTGTTGCTTGGATTTGACTCATTGGTGCAATAATTATACCATGGCGTTGAGCAAATTGCAGAGTAAACTAAATAATCTGAGAGAAATATCACTTAATAGTTTATATGCATGTTTATGTCCGAAATTTATATTTTTATCATTAAAAAAAATAAACTAAATAATCACGATTTGGTCAGAATTTCATTTTTGACACAGCTGCATTGTCAAAAATATAGTGTCCGCAACTTCACGTTGCGGACAACAACTTTAACCAACATCTTGTTTTCAACGTATTTTGATTGGCTAAAAAAATCTGGGGGCCCACAAAATCTGAGAAACAGCGGCTGTGAGTAGGAAAAAAGAAAAAGATGTTGTCCGCAACGTGAAATTGCGTACACTCAATTTATGTGTACAATTTCACGTTGCGGCCGTGTCAAAAATAAAATTCTGTCAAATTGTAGTTATTTGGTTTAACTTTTCTTTTAATAATGTATATTTAAAAATTTCGATGTTTATGTGGTTGTAAATGTTTACAAATAAGAATTAATGCAATTTGATTATGTTTTGAATGTATATTAGCGCAGTTTAAAATTCTTAATTTGGATATAATACAGTCCAATACAACAAATAATTTGACCTTCTATATTTTCAGATAAAATACCATTAAACTGTTATAAATTAGCGACATAAAAATTAATATTCTTAGATCAAACAAGTTATGAAACCTGTCACATCACCTCAAAAAATATATATTCTTATTTTGCCAATAGACATCCAGTCCAGAACAAACAACAAGGAGAATTCTTATCGGTAAAAAATATTAAAAAAATAAGAGAGAAAAACAGAAAGAGTGTATTGGTTTTATCATGTAAAGAAAAAGAAAAAATGATTCAAACTTTAATATTTTTTGAATCGGTACAAATTAGAAATTTAACGGTAATCTTTTTATTTCTCTCTTCTTTTTAAAATATTTTCTACAAATAAAAAATTCTCAACAAGTTTACGAGAACGGAGTAGGTCCGATGCCCATCGGATCTACTTTTAGGTTCAACGAGCATGATGACCGTCTGATCTAATTTAAGATTTGTGCGCACGAAAATTGAAAAGACAGCACGAATTTTAAAGCAAATCGACGGTGATTAAACCCATCGAATCAAAGCTACTCTCAAGTGCAAGTTTACATAGTTACATACACTGTACAGAGTACAGAGAAGGAGAGGGAGAGAGTGGACCTGAGGGATGTGTTTGTTTGATTTAAACGGAGAGAGAGAGAGAGGGGATACAAAAAGACAAAAGACAATAAAAGAGAGCCAGAGCCCAGAGGCAAGTGAGGCGCGTGCATCGGAATTCGTGCTGAGAAGCACAAAACGACAAAATAACCCGGCCGTCTTTATTTAACAGCGCAGAGTGCTCTCGCCTCGCACTCTTTAAGGTCGCTCCTCCAGTCCCCCACTTGCTTTTTTGTTTTTGTATTATTTATTCGTATACATTACGTAATACACCAGGAACGTTGTCGGATCCTCTGCAGCTGCTGTAGTATGGATATCATTGGACCGTCCGAAATTAATGATCCTGGTTTCAGATCAGATGGCAGCCATTGCGTCTGATGTGTCTCTGACGGAATGGACGTAGAGTGGGAAAAATGGCACGCTGGAGTCGGCTCCGTCACGAAACGGCACAGAACGGCACGACACGAGTGTCATTCGCGTGCCGTGACTCGCGTGTTCTGTGCCGTGACCGTTCGTGTGTCGTGCCCATCTTTTGAAACTTTGGCACGGCACGGCACGGCACGTGAAAAATTTAGTCACGGCACGGCACGACACGTAGTCACGCGAGTCACGTGTAATTAGGACCATTAGATATTAATTTAATGGTGAATCTTGAATAAATTAACTTAAATTATGATTAAATGGTCATGCGAGTCACGCGGGTCATGGCACGTTTAGGCACGGCGTGACTATTCGCGTGCCGTGACCACCCCTTGACATTTTAGTCACGGCACGGCGTGGCACGAGACCAAAGTCACAGCGTGTTAATCACGGCACGGCACGACACATTTTTCCCACTCTAAATGGACGTATATACTTTGAAGAGTTATCTGTACTCTCGAGATATTAGTTCGTAGTTATTCCAGCAAAGCTAGGGTGTGATGTACTCACACCACACTAAGAGAATTTGATGAGCACAATTTCGAAAGTTTATTGGATTGACTTTCAACGACAAATTCAAACCGTTGAAATCCATCTACTTCATGCATATAGATGTAAACTTTTTAAAGTTTCGAATTCATTTCGTACAAGATCAAGCGGTTAAAAAAAAATGAAAAATGAATAAATAAAATAAATTATAAAATAACGTATAAAAGATTCATTTTTTTTACCGCTTGACTTTGTACTAAATTAATTCGAAACTGTAAAAAAAATTCATGTACATGCATCACTCATGAATTAGATGGATTTTAACGGTTTGAATTCGTCGTTTGAAGCCGATCAAATAGATTTTTAAAGTTGTACGCACCAAACCCTGTTGATGAACACATCACACCCTAAATTTCCTATAGTTATTCGATTATTATTTTCAAGAGAAGATAGAAAACAAGTTTTCACATTTAAATATTCATAAAAATATAACACTCACATTTCGAAAACTACAACGGGTGAGAGCGTTGACTTAAGCCACCATACCCAAAGCTGGTTCTCGTGTGAAAAATAATGTGTTATTAGAGCAATTTGATCCTTATATTACATTTATTTTATTATTTAATTAAAATAAATGTACATACTAAACAAGTATGAGCATAAATGTATTCTTAATTATTTAAATGACATGGGTATAAAATTAGAATAAATTTAAAAATTGTTCAGTCCTTCGTGAAATAAATTAAAACTGTATTAAGTTTTAATAAAAAATTTAGCTTTTTTTTTAATAATTTTATGATGGAAACTTTAAATTTTAAACTGACTCAAACTTAATACCAATTTTATCAAAATGATGAGAACATATATGATACACATGACCACTGGCGGATACAAAGAGGGTCATGGATAGACAAGTGCCTACTTCTTGATTCGAACTTTTTTTAGAACAAGTGACATTTTATATTAGTTATCTCCGGATGGAAATAATACCTATTTCTGGATTTAAATCACGGCCAAGTAGAAGGAAATTGTGCGGAGTAGAAAGTTAACTCAGACTGATTCGCGTAAAAGAAAGAAATAAATAAAAAGACGCGGTCCGATTCGCTACTTGACTCAGAACAATCGTTGATTCATCAGAGAAAAAAAAGCCCACTACTAGAGATCTAAATATGTATTGTACCGTGACTTGGATTGCATGGCGAGCCATGACCAAGTCAGATTTATATGTGTTGTGTTGTGATCAAATTTAGAATGATGGTCATGACCAGGGGCGGATGCAGGATTTTGATCAGGGTAGGGCAAGAAATTATTGAATCGGGTTTCAAATTGAATTTAATTAGACCGTATCTTACATAATGTACCAAATTTAATATACAATGAGCCAGTTATTTTAATTGGACTGCAGGGCAGGGCAATATCAATTTTCAGGGTAGGGCAAAGACTCAAAATTCAGTCTTTGTAAATTAGTTTTGGATTTTCAGGGTAGGGCAGTTGCCCTACCCTGTGCTACAGTAGATCCGCCCCTGGTCATGACACGTGAATGGTCACAACACATTAATCACGTTGTGACCACACGTGACATGTCCAATCGTAACCGGTTACGTTTGGTCACGTTTAACTATTTTTCATAATTTATGTTTTTTTTATTCTAGATTCACCATTCGATCAAGATCTAACAGTTTTAATTACACATGACTCACATAACCATATGTCGTGCCGTGTCGTGCCAAATTTTTGAAAGGTGGTCAAGTCACTTGAATGGTCATACAACAAGACACATGAGTCACAATACATGACCGGCACACGTGCCGTGACGTATTCGGTCGTGCCATGACATTTTTAGATCTCTAACTACTACTCAGCTCCAATTCGTCAGGAGAAAAGAAATTATACTCTTGTTAATATTTTATGCCTACTCCTGATCGAAATTCTGAATCCGCCACTGCAGGTGACGTCTAAAATTAATATACCTTAATTATTAGATGCATGCTAGTATTATTCTTATAATTTTTAATTGTAGTGTATCCCTTGTACAGGGACATAGTTAGGGTAAGTAAAAAAATTATTGATACGTCTAGTGGGTTGCGAATCATTGTGAATTAATTAATTCAGACGTGAATCCAATTCAAAAATAAATAATTTTCTTTTCAAAAGTAGATAACAACCTAATTATACATAAATTTATACTCGATTTTTAAAATTCAGAAGTAAATAACTTCTTACTCTTGATTCAATGTGACTCCGTCACTGTCTTTATATAAAACGTAACATGATGTAAAGTGAAGTCTTGTATAATCAACTAGTTTTTACAACCGACTAACAACAGTTAAATAAATGTCTTATCTTTCTTATTTATTTATTTTTCTTCGTTTTTCTTCGTAAATCTCATAGGCGTTAGATTTTGAACATGTAACCTCTCGTACAAAGAATATTATTTTAATTAATTTTGTCAGGCTTAAATTTTCAAACTAAATATCTTATGATTTTAAAACACTATTTGAATAAATTATATCCATATCATATTTAAATAGTATTTTTTTTTTACTTTTTCCTGAATATTTTTAAATTACGAACTTGACACTGGAAGTAAAAAATCAATATAGAAATTCCAGCTGAGTAACTCTAATTTATTAAACATTAAATGAGGCGATTCACGAAATCATGTAATTTTGTCATTTTCTAGTGCGGCGCCTGTAACATGGGGCTAAATGTGAAGAAAACAAATTAACTAAAGGTGAGCACTCATCATGTGCGTTAAAAATTGCCATTTCTACCCTCCATTTTGTTTTTATTATACCAATGGACAATGATGGTGGGTTGCCATGCAATACAGATTTCTTTCTCCATTACTTCCAAAAGAAAATAAAACATTACAAAATAAAACAAAAGGTCTGATTGTGAGTACACATCAAAATTTGCTTGGCGTTCAAATTACCTCAATTGAGCAGGACCATTGTATAATTTTTTGAAAAAAAAAATTTAATTTTTTTGTCTAACCAAATTTCTCCGAATCTAATCGTTATGATGTATTTAATGATGCCTCTGCTATTGCCTTTTTCTTAAAAAGAGTAAAAAATTAATGATTGTTTTTGGTGTGTTTTGAAGTGCTGAGAGTAGTTACAAATGGCATCAATTTTGCAACAGCTGGATGCTCCAACAATAAGTTATTTTGGTCTTTTGTTTCCCTCTAAATTTGCCAAAACAACCCCCACACTGTAAGAAATATTTTTTGGATTTAAAAAAATAGAAATGGGGGACCTCAATCACTCTGTCTAGAGAGAATTTTTTGTCTATAGAAAATATTAAACAAGAAGAAAGAGAAATAGAAAGAGTATGAGTAGATTTTCATGAGTAGAAAGATCGGTAGAAATTCTACTGATCAAAATTTTGGATCGTAAAATTCTTACCGATCTAAACAAAGCTTTTTCATTGTTTTAATTTTCTTTACTAAATTATGAAAAGTTTTTTAAAAAATAGATAGAATATTTTAAAATTTAATTATATTAGAAAGACTATCTATTTTTCTAAAAACCTTTTATATTTTAATAGAGAAAATATAAAAAAAAGAACAACTTGTTTGGATCAGTAGGAGTTTTACTAATCCAAATTAATTCAAAAATTAAATCGGTAGAATTCTTACCGATCTTTCTACTCATGAAAATTTGCAAGTACTTTTTCTGTTTCTGTTTCTTCTTTTTTAATATTTTCTAAAGTAACTCAAAGTTTGAATTTACATTCGAACCGTTCGATCAGAATCTCTATGAATATTAAATGGTGATGTTTGGTTGTGAACTAAACAATGAAATAAGGTCTTTAGACCTCACTTATTCCACCAAATATGATTTAATTGAGCTAGACTATGATGACATAAGCCGATCTTTAAGCCATCCTAAAAATCAAAAAGTTAAACTAGGTACTTGTGATTTTCCTTTATTGCTCCTCGTCTAACTATTTATGTGACTTGAGAGTAAAGTAATGTTTTGTTTTCTAATGTTTTGCAATTTTTTATATACATTTATTGTAAAATTAATCTTGAGATTTTTTTTTTAATTCTTCGGTATTTTATTTTCAAGATTTCTGTTTCTCAATTAATTTTTTTTTATATCTTTCTCGGTTCTTCGGACCTTCAATTTTTATGTCTTATTTTCTATTCTTTTGCTTGGTACCACATATTTAGAATTTGATAAGACATCATATACTGGTACCATGAATTGGATCCATATATACCTAAAATTTTTATTGATAATTTGTACATGTAATTGTGGATCCGTACATGAACTGGATCCATATATACCTATTTTCATCGAGAGCAGCTTGGGTCCGATGCCCATCGGACCCAAAGTGGGTTCGATGGGCTCCATGACCGTCCAATCTGCTTTAAGATTCACACAAGAACTTTCGAGTCTGCTTTAATATTCGTGCGCACGAAACTTAAAGCAGATTGGACGGTCATGGAGCCTAGAGTGGGAAAAATGGCACGCCGGAGCCGGCTCCGTCACGGAACGGCACGGTAACAGCACGGAACGGTACGGCACGCGTGTCATTCGCGTGCCGTGACTCGCGTGTCCCGTGCCGTGACCATTCGCGTGCCGTGACCATCTTTTGAAACTTTGACACGGCACGGCACGGCATGTGAAAAATTTAGTCACGGCACGGCACGACACGTAATCACGCGAGTCACGTGTAATTAGGACCATTAGATATTGATTTAATGGTGAATCTTGAATAAATTAATTTAAAGTATGAATAAATGGCCACGCGAGTCACGCGGGTCACGCGGGTCACGGCACGTTTAGGCACGGCGTGACTCACGTGGCGTGACCATTCGCGTGCCGTGACCACCCCTTGACATTTTAGTCACGGCACGTGAAAAATTAACTTGGTCACGGCACGGCACGGCACGAGACCAAAGTCACGGCGTGTTAGTCATGGCACGGCACGGCACGTTTTTCCCTCTCTAATGGAGCCCATCGAACCCACTTTGGGTCCGATGGGCATTGGACCCAAGCTGCTCTCATTTTCATCATTCAGTTATGTTAAGAATGAAAAGAAAAAAAAAACTGGATCCTTACTATATTGCACTTGTGGATCCGACTTTGCTGCTTTTCTCTAAGAAAAGCAGGGTTCTGTTTTTCAGATCTCAACCATTCAAAAGTTTTCATTCGCGTATCTCGATAAAAAAACTTTTTCATGCACAAATCTCGACGAATTTGAATGGTTGAGATCAGAAAAGCAGAACCCTGCAGCAGAGTTCATTCCTTCAATTCTATAGAATTTTGACTGATATATATATAGTGGTACTGTAACCAATTCAATTAAGTAAAAATAAATGGCTGCAAGAACTATATAATTCAACTAACTTAGCTGCAGTAATGTTCGCAAAACAAAATATAATAATAATAATAATTTAACCCATATCCTAAGCTGTCAAATTTCAACCAAACAATAACAGCTTAAGCCGGTCTAAATTGAAATAATCAACTTAGGCCTCAACCAAACACCACCATTGACCTCTAATCTTTTTTTAAAATAAAATCGCAATCAGATATGATTTTTCTTTATAGTTTAGCATAAAATAATATAGATATTGCAAAATTGACCGTCATATTTTTTTGAAAAATTTACATGATCGATTCTCAATATGTGTTTCACTCCCAATCCATTGGGTTTGAATTATTTGAGGAGATTTGGACCTAGTACTAAGTGGTAGTTAAATAGAAAAATAATAAATTTAAGTGTTTTGATGGAAAAATAAGTAATTTAGAATGAATATATAATTTTGTCTTAAAACAATATTTTTTTTCAAGAATATTATATTTTTGTTTAATTAATATTTAGCCAAGAAGATACCGGCCTAATTACATACTACAGAAATTTTATCAAAAGCAACCTGGTAAATGTAAAAAAAAAAAAACAGAGAGGACATAAACGAATTTTTTTTATAAATCATAATTAAAAAAAATATTTTTACAAACATGATTACTTTTTTTTACAAAAACCATAAGAACCGAAATGGCATTTCGGTCCGGTCCTCTTTTTGAATTTTTTGTGGCAGTCCATATGAAAACTTGTGAAACCAGTACCACAGAAAATCTAAAAAAGAACCGGACCGAAATGTCATTTCGGTCCGGAATAAAAAAAATAACGGACCGAAATGACATTTTGGTTCTTATAATTTTTGTAACAAAAAAAAGTAATCACGTTGGTTTTGTAAAAAAAAAATATAATAATTATGATTTATAAAAAAAAACAGAGAGGACATAAACACTGAACAAGGCTTTCTTTTTCTACAATAATTTCTTGAATTTTACTTTTGCTTACAGTCTACGGCTAGCTAAGCTAGCACTAGAGATGCAGTACTCGTACTATTTTGTTCCTTTCCATTTTCTTATTTTTTGACATCCGTACTTAGCTTTTTCAAAAATTGCTGTGACAAGAAGCCGTGTCAGAAAGAGCAAGACACGTTTCGATCTGCGAGGGAAGCACTCCGCTCTTTTGTCAAAATTCAAGTGGTTGATTTGATTGGTTCAACTATGATCGATTTAAATAAATGTATTATATTATAACCAACCGGAATTGCAGAGTTGAAGCTGTAAGGTGACAAATTCTACATGCAAACTCAGATCCTCTGTGAACGCCGTCTAAATATAAAAGTATATCAATTGTAAAAGTAATAGGGATGATTCGCTACACGGAAAATCTTCTGTGAATGCTACTGATAATCCACTGAATTTTTTAAAGCTGTACTGAGCGTCTGATCTGAGATCGACATGACCGTCTCTGGTGGAGAAAAACTGGGATTGAAGTGTTCAGTGTTTCCCGGTCAATTTTAGGTTCGAAGAGATGTTTTTTCAATCACTTCACAATAAATAACATTGCACATATATATATATACCTTTTGGCATGTATTTCAGATTCAAAAAATAAAATCGTTGATGTGATGTGAGAGATCGAATTCATGGCATGGGATCTATAGCAGGATCCTATGTTTAATTTCTCTCCATTCTTTTGCGCCTGGCAATGTCTGGTCTGGAGCCTGGTTGAATGCACATACTGATGCGCGCACGTGGCAGCACCCGGTGCTTCCACGTCGCAATCGCACAAATAGATGCTCTCTTTTTTGCGTTTGCATTGATTTGACTGAGATTTTTTTTTTTTAAGAATACCTCGCAGGATATGTTGCATAGATACGGGTACGGATATTATATCAGATACGATACGGATACGGTGATACGTTAATTTTTAAAAATCCCGAATATGTTACGCCAATTAAATATATTATTTTTTATTATTTTAATTATATTATTAATTAAACACTTATATTATACTATAGTTACATATATTAGCAACAAAGGCTGTTTGCAGCAAAGGCTTGTGTAGTGTAGTGGTAGTTGCTTTGGTTCTCAACAAACAAGCCCAGGTTCGATTCACGCTGCTGGAAAAATTTTTGGGTTCTTGCGCGGCTCATGGTACACCATTCTTGCGCGGTGTACGGGTGCGGTCCACGGGATGTGGCGTATCCGTGGCGTATCGAAAAGTATCAGAGCGTATCGGTGGAGTATCGGAGGTGTGTCAGATACTCCAGCTGGCGTATCAGACACGTATCGGGGCCGTATCGGGTGCGTATCCGTATTCGATACGCACCCGATACGGGTACAGGACCCTAGGTGAAGTGTCGGAGTAACATAGCTCGCAGGTATATTTGACCAAGATTTTAAAATTACTATTAAATAATATAAGAAACTAAATGAACTAGCTTAGAATTCCAGTTTTTTAGAATGACCGAGACTATGACCCGAATCTAAAGTTTGAATCAGGATCAATGACTCGAATCTAAAGAGTTTTCATTTTTTTGCCATAAAGACACAACAAGTAGAAGTATGATGAAAATATTAGAAAGGATCTTATAGTTGATAATCACCTAGATATTGTAGCCATCCAGGAAACCAAAAAAAAAAAACTTTACCAATAGATGGCTTAGGAACTTGTCCTTAAGAGTGGATCAATGGATTTGGATTCCATCTATAGGAAGTCCAGGAGGCATTTTTTGTTGTTGTGATAGTAGTAAAATTAAGGTCATTCAACACACTTTACGCACTTTTTGTTTAGATATTATACTAGAAAATAAATGTGACAATGCCATATGACATTTAAAACAGACCTTTTGGGAAGTCCACAAAAGGAGCCACATGTGCTAAATAAGAAAATGGCTCCTTTTGTGGAGCCACATGTGCTAATTAAGGTCATTCAACACACTTTACGCACTTTACGCTCCTTTGTGGACTTCCTCACAAATTATATGTTGTATTATGACATTTAAAACAGACCTTTTGGGAAGAGTTGTCCCAGGTTAGAGATCATAGTAAGGACATGTGGCTCCTTTGTGGAGATTTCAATGCCATTAGGAAAAAATCAGAAAATCAAGACATAATTTTGATGTCTCCCTTAGTAAATAGTTTAACTCTTTTGTCAATACACATCATCTGATAGAACATAAGCTGCATTCTAGAAAATATACATGGTCCAATAGTAGGAATTTTACACTACTAGATAGAATCTTCACCTCTATGGCATAGGATCACAAATATGCATCTAGTTCTATTTCAGATCTTAGTAGTAATAGCTCTGACCACTGTCCTCTCTTGTTTCACACCACCTCTTAAATGCCACACAAACAAAAACCATTTTGATTTGATCCTATATGGACAGAGCAAGAGGACTTTGTACTACTCATGCAAAAATGGTGGAATGAGGTTCCCCTTAGTTTGCCTGATATTGTCAAGAGTTGGAATAAGAAGTTAAAGCATGTTAGGAAAAGAATTAAAGGTTGGACCAAAAACTTTTATGCTAAACAAAAAAGAGAGAAAAAATAAAAAAAATCCTTGCTTCATGACCTTGAACTCATTAAGGAAAATAAAGATTTTACCCAACAGGAAATGGAACAATGGATTTCTTTGAAAATAGATTAGATGAACTATACCAGGAAGAGGAAACCCATTGAAGGGTCACAACAAAAATGGTTGGAAAAGGGAGATGCCAATACCAAGTATTTTCACACTTTGGCTACCCATAGGTCTAGATAAATAGAATTAATACTTTAGAAATTAATGGACAACTTAATAATAATGTTTCTGATATCAAGGCTCATGTTCTTGACTGCTATAAAGACTTATTAGGATTAGAAGGGTTTAAATATGCTCATTTAGAACTCAATTTTTGGGAACAAGGGGATAAATTACTAGACCTAGAACAGTGGGATCTTGAAAGGCCATTAACCGAACAAGAACTACACAATGCTGTTTTTGCTTCTGAACCAAATGGTGCCCCTGGCCCTGATGGTTCAGCTTCAAATTTTATTAATTCTTTTGGGAAACAGTCAAATAAAACTTAATGATTCTCCTCCATTATTTTTATGACCATGACTTGGATTTACACAAACTCAACAAGTCATGTATTTGTCTAATACCCAAAGAAAAAAATTCTACTCTTAGAAAAAAAATTAGGCTTATCAGTTTAGTTAATTGTAGTTTTAAGATAATTTCTAATTACTCGCAATTAGGATGGAACAGATCATGCCAAAAGTTATTGATCTCAGTCAATCAGTTTTCCTTAAGAACAGATATATTATATATAATATGATCCTTAGTAAAAAAATCATTCATTCATGTCAGGTTAGTAAACAACCTGGAGTAGTAATTATAGTAGATTTTGAAAAAGCTTATGATAAAATTCATTAGGAATATTTGTTAGAGGTTTTACACAGTAGAAATTTTGGATTTAAGTGGATACAATGAATTACCCTTTGGTTACATAGTTCCCAATCATGTATCAATGTCAATGGAGAACTTACATAATACTTTTACTGTAAAAGAGGGGTTAGACAAGGGGATCCATTGTCTCATTTTTGTATATTTTAGTTGCATATACACTTAGTAAATTATTTAACAAAGGTAGACAGGCCAACATTATCCAGGGGGTTAGGACCAGCATGCATAGATAATAGAGCCATAACTAATTGTCACTGTGCAGATGACACAATCTTATTCTTGGATGCTCAGGATAGGAATGTGGAAGTTCCATGGTGGACAATGATGGCATTCGAAGCATTGTCTGGGATTATAATGAACTATGATAAGACTGAAATGTATACTCTTAATGTAGGGGATAATGTAGTTTTAAATCATATATTTAGTTATCAATTAGGAGAATTTCCTATCAAATACTTAAGGTTACGTCTGCATAATCAAAAACTGATGGTAGCTGATTGGAATTTCCTTATAGGCAAAATTGAGAGTAGGCTGCCTAATTGGTAGAGTCAACTTATATCTATAGGAGGTAGAACAACATTACTCAACTCAGTTCTTACTACAGTTCCACTTTATGTTGTGTTAGTATTTAGAATACGAGTGACTGTTTAAAAAAAAATCAGAAGAAAATTTTTATGACAAGGATCAGATAGGAAATTCAAATATGCTTTGATAAACTGGGAAACCATTTATATTACTAAACAGTTTGGGGGTTTGGGAGTTTTAGATCTTAATCAAATGAACATTGCACTTCTGCTGAAATGATGGTGGAAGTATAAGAATTCAGAATTCCAGAGGATATGGAAAACAATGATTATACAGAAATATTATACTGGTACTCCAATGCCATTCTCTAATTTCTAGTCTTACATCCTTTAGCTAGAATCACTCGGTAATATTAGTGTCCTTTATGAACCAGGTGTGAATTCCCAAGTTAGATTTTGGTATGATATACGGTTCTTAGAATGCACATTAGCTACTAGATTCCCAGTCCTATATCAGTTATGTAGTACAAATGAAATTATGTTAACAAAAGTCATCCAATCCCAATGGCAAAGATTGAAATTTAGAAGAACATTGGAAGGGACAAACCAACATGACTGAAGGGAAATATTACACATCCTTAGTGTCACTTCCATCACTCACACACATGACAAACTATCTTGGAGATGGGAAGTATCAGAGAAGTTTACTACTCAATCCATTAATAAATTCCTAAATTGCAGATGGGAATTGCATGTCTTACCATTGATGTGGTGGACCTTACCAGTTTCACCAAAAATTAAAATTTGTATGTAGCTCACTCAACATAACAAAATCCTTACAAAAGATAATCTTGATACCAAAGGGTGTACTGGATCACCAACATGCTTATTTTGTGCTGCCACTGAAACAATTACTCGCCTGTTTTTAAAATGCCCTCTAGTACAACATATATAGTTCTGGTTAGGTAAAACTCAAGATTATATGCACAATTGGGATACTTTTGAGGATATTATTGATTTTGCCTTACACTTACCTGGTACACAGAGAGCTGGTTTTCTGATAATTGTCAGTGCTTTATGTTGGATTGTTTGGAAATATAGAAATGATATTTGCTTTAATAATAGTCCTATTAAGACAGCTAGATCTATAATGCTGCTAATTAAATCTTTGGTACTCTATTGGACAGGAAATCTCAAGAAAAAGGCACAGATCTCTACTGAGGAATGGCTGCCAGTGATTGAAGATGTTATCCATTTGGACCAATACATGCCTCTTGAGATTGTGGTGTATCAGCTTCCTCCAGGGTCTACAGCTCAGGGATGAATATGCAGAAGACCCAAATTTTGTCTTTAGTTATTATCCTTAACCCTTTACTGTGTAGCTTAGTTAGTGCAACTTTAGCATACTATTGGAGATTAGCTATCTCAAACTCTTGGTATATCTCTTGGCTGTTATGCCTATTATGTTGCTCTGAACAAATGGTATGCCTCTTCTGTATGAGGCTCAGTCCAGCTTTAGTTGGCTAACTGGCTTCTGTATTTAACAATTTTAAGTAATGAAATGGGTTTTTGCCTCTTTTAAAAAAATGATGAAAATATTAGCAGCAAAAGAAACAGTTTGAATAAGATTTGGATCCCCATTGATACTTATCCAAACTCTGGATCAAGGTCATTGGTACTAGTATTGGTATTTCCAGTACATTGAAATTCCAAGATATTTTGTCTATTTTTTATATTTTTTAATAATAATTTTTAAAAATAAAAAAAATATGTGTTTCAAGTTTAAGTGGACACGGTACCGGAGTTCTCCGTTTCAAACCAATGAAAAAGAATTACAGTTCGGAAGGTTATTGCATTCTTCTGGTCTTTTATTTCTGATCCATATATAAATACTAGTATTGTGTCCGGGCGTTACAAAGGGGACATATTATAAAATTGAATAGAATATAAAGAGACCTTTTTATTTGTCATTCACACAAAATTAAGAAAAAATATATTTAAATGAAAATAAAAGACACATGCAAAAAAAACGAAGATCCAAATAATAAATAACAATAAAAGAAACAACAACAAATGAAAAATGGATCAAATATAACATGAAAAAAAATTCTTAAAGTATCATTGTACGATTTAATATCTAATTTTCTACACAAACAAGACAAGTCATTAAACGATTAGAGGATAAATGATATGTAAAGAAACAAAATTGGGAAGATATAATTAAATGATTCAAATAAGAATTTTCTCTACATATATATTTTTGATGAAAATTAGTTTAATAATGGAAATTTCTCTACACGAAAGTTCTTGATATTCTTCATTTTCTCTCCAGATCGGAAAGATATGATTGTTTTCATCAGCACAAGATCTGCTCTTCATTTATTCACAAAGATACAGTAGCCCTAAACAAAATTCGAAAATATATGATTGTTTTCATTTTCATTGTCGAAAATATAGAGGAAGAGGAGAAATGAAACGGAGAAATAAGAAAATAATTTAATTGCAAGAATCGGAGATAGCTGTAAGGAGAAATAAGGAAACGGATCGCTAGGGATTCATTCAATTTTAATTGTGACAAACCATGTAGCAGTCTGTATAACAAGTATGTTTTTAACTAAATTTAGACTTCTACACATAAAATAGATGTATTTAATCAAATGAAGACAGATTATGTGATTGGAGTGCTGATATTCAATTCGAAAATTCATTTTTCAATCTCAGCCGTTGGCGGATCAGAACAACTATGTGATTGGAGTGCATAATATAATAATGGGGATATGTAGCAAGTAGCATATCATAATATGTTATTTCTTTCTACCCGCTACACGTAGACTACAAATAATATGCAATCGAAAAAGTATTTCCGTTTGAGGAAGTAATGGCAAGCGGAGATATTGAGCTAATCATTTAGAAGTATTTCTCCATTTGTGCACACTTATTAGACCAATTTTGATGGCAACATCAGAAAAAAAAAAGTAATAATAAAGAAAAGGGTTTGAGCACTACCAAACAAAAAAGAAAAGACATCAATACCTGGTTTGGTTTATTAGGGAGAAATAAATTAGACGCGTTTTTAACGAGAAAACAAAAGCCAAAAAGGACACGCTAAAAGTAAGAAAAAGGTCTAAAGTAGCTGAGGTGGACACCTCCTGACCATTGAATGCGATTAATATTTCTCCATTCGTAATTATCCTAACACCTCCATTTCACGGAGAACTTCCTTAAAAATGGAAATGGATATCTCCGGTAGCATTGATTAGAGGGGAAACGATCACCAATTAAGGACCTTTTGTTGCCGAGCGCGAGTGCTGGCGTCCGCCTCACGCAGCAATCTTTTGTCCTTTTCTAAGGATTATATGTGGCTACATCTGTGCTGATCTTATTGTATCGTATAACGATTAATGGTGATATACATATAGGTGGCACGTGCCTTTCAGATCCGGTAGCAAACTAGCAACGCTAGTTTGCAAGGTGGGGTCGTGGCAAAAAATAGTACCTGGCACTGGCAATGTCATAGTCTCATATAGAGGAGATTAGACCCCGGTACAGAACTGGTACAGTTGGGCGCTACAAATGAAATTAAGTACTGTTAGATGAGCTTCTATCGTTTGTCCTTTACTCTCTGTTTTCTATCATTTTTCTATTTTTATTTTGTTTACTTCTCTTCTTGTGAGATTTTCCATGACCATTTTTCTACCTTGGAATTGGAGGAATTAATAACCTCCCAGTGAAAATTGCTCTCTTTTCTTGTTAGCTACCTCTGTATTGTGTAAAAGTGTGAGCTAAAAATAAAATTACCTCTATAAAACTTTTACCTTTGACTATTTACCTCTGAAATGTGAAATCTCAATGACACAGCAATGGTAAAAAATTACAAATCCAAACATCGATTTATTTATAAATATATAAACACTTAAAATATTTAATCTTATTAACACCGATAATTAATTACATAAACAGTCCAATTATAACTTTAACAATTGACAATTGTGTATGAAGACACTTGGATGCTGACATGGACAGGAGGCGTGAGAAAAAAAGCACGTGACAAGTTGTTGCTGACATGAGGCGCATAGGCGCGCTCTATTTTTTTTTTTTCTTTTTCATTTAGTAAGCGCGGCAAACAATTTTTGCTTTAAATAGTAAAAACTGTTAAAAGGGTTGAAAACAAGAAAGAATTGTAGGACCGGTGGGCACCGGAGCTATCCAATACGCTTTAAGATTTGTGTACACAAATTGTAAAGTGCATCGGACGGCTCTGGTGTCCATCAAACCTATTTTGCGCTCTAAAAACAGAGTACATATTAGTCTGTATAACAATTACGCAGATGTTGTTATTGAAAATCATGATAAAACAAAGTAGAACAATAAATACATGTATTAATATGAAATTACACCGTCGGTTGCTTCTATTAAGAGATGAAACTTTAAAAGTTAACCTTTTTAAATAGTTCACAAAGAAAAAGTCCAAGAAGATGCGAGCAACTTGCACCCTTAGTTGGCGCCAATTTTGTATATAAACCAACCTTTTCAATCTTTTTGCTTTTGTATATAAACATGTACATTTTATTGGTCCTTGAAAAGTATTTTATTCAACTATACTCACTTTTCTTCCTTGGAATAAGAAGACAGTGAGATTATTTGCAAAAATATCTTTCTTTTTCTTGCCGATTTTACCAAGGTCCAAATATAGTATGTGGCCATGATTATATTGGCCTTTGTTTTACAAGTCGACAAGTATAGTCCGTGGCAGATAGTTTGATCCCTAGCACAGTTTCTGATTCTAATTTTGCCTCATTTCACTAAGCAAACCAATGATTGATTTCTTTTTCTTTTTTTTGTTTGCCGAGTAAGTTAGGTGCATCTTAACGACATTTTCTTAATTTGTCAATTTCTTTTTATTTTATGCTGATTGGATGTACCATATGTCAATATAACTATTCTCATTCATCAATTGCTTGATTTAATCGGTTGTTCTGTCTAGTCTATATATCCTAAAATTGTGGTATCACGGGTAGATTCGCTTTGTTGGCTCTTTCATCGTTAATTAGATAAATCCAACGGCTGAAAATTAATTAATTAATATCAGCTTAAATTCGAATTCTGGAAAAAAAAAATTAATGTTATTTATACTTATTATAAATTTCCTTTTCATTTTATATTTATCTGTCATCTCTTTAATTCACTTCATATTTAACCAGACAATTGTATTTTAAATTATATACATCAAATTTTTCACTTGAGAGTAGGTTCGATGGGTTTAATCACCGTCGATTTGCTTTAAGATTCGTGCAAAATGCTTTAGACTTCGTGTGTGTTTGTTTCAATTTTCGTGCGCACAATCTTAAATTAGATCGGACGGTCATCATGCTCGTTGAACCTGAAAGTAGGTCCGATGGGCATCGGACCTACTCCGTTCTCAAAATTTTACATACTAGGGATTTAAAAAAAATTGGCATAATTATTTCTCCCTCTTCAAACAAAATTAATTAAAAAAATTCCGTAATTTTTATCAATATAGTAATTAGACAAGAAAATATTTTTTTTTTCAGACATTACTTGAAAAAATTTACACAGTGCAAAATTAATATGTGAATTGGATTGTTCAATTTTTTGGTGAGACAATTCAAGATTCACACACAAAAACATGCCTTGACTATTCCTCAATAGTTAACTTTTTGTTTATTCCTTTTCCATGATAATGAAACAGCATAACGAAATTATTATGTTTGATGGTGAATCAGACAATTTCTTTTTGTCAGTCACTTTTTAATAATTGAATTACACCAAACATTGTTTCGATTATTGAGTCCATTTTGAGGTAAATATTAATGAAATGGGTGATTTAATTTAAATAGTTTATACGAACTGTTAAACACGATCTCCATATGAAAATGTACATGAAAATCAAATTTTATAATTTTTAGATTATCTTTTTTTTTAATATAAAAAATACTACCATTTCGGGTGGTGTAGAATTTGTAGATAAATTAAGAAGTTAGTAAAAAATGCTAAATAATGTAAAATCCGATTTGTAAGTATTTTTGCCCATACATATCACATTAAGCAGTTTAGATCTAGTGGCGACTTAGTAAGAGCTTTCTGAATTTTGAAAATTTTATGGACATCTATAGGTTCGAACTAACTTTGTCTTCTTCATCTGTAATTTTATTTGTCCTCTTAGAAATTCTAATTTATAATTAGAGTAAAAGTTAGGGTTAAATTAGATAATTTTTTTAATTTTGTTTGGTAATTAAAATTAAAAATTAGAACATTAAATTTAAAACTCATAGCATTGTTTTTTATCTAGTATTCGATTAACTAATGAGTTTGACCCGATTCATTTTTTTTGTTGCCCATAACGAAAATTCTGAATCCATCCCTGATCAGATCCACTGTTTATGTTTCAAAAACGAACACGAATTTATAGTACGAACGGCCATATAATATGCAGAGTGAGCCTATGGTGCTATGCATAGCACGAATGGGGTCCGTGCTACGGCTCAAAATTTGACTTTTCAAAATCCTAACGGTCGATCCAACCGTTCAATGTGATAACCATATGAATATGTACTTGAAAATTAAATTTTATATTTTTTCGAATTTTTTTACTATTTTTTTAGATAGGTAGAAAAATCAGTGTTTTCTGAAAATTCTGGACCATCAAAATTCTACCTATCTAAAAAATAGTAAAAAAATTCGAAAAAATATAAAATTTCATTTGCAAGTACATATTCATATGGTTATCACATTGAACGGTTGGATCGACCATTAGGATTTTAAAAAGTCAAATTTTGAGCCGTAGCACGGACTCCATCCGTGCTATGCATAGCACCATAGCCTCACTCTAATATGCATATTACCATAACCTGATTTGTAAAAAAAAAATGCATACTCGTTTTTTAAAAACAAAACCTAAATATAAATAAATAAATAAATAAATAAATAAATAAATAAATAAATAGGAGGGAGGTGGCAGCTTAGTGGATGCATGAAACGACCACGAGCGACTTTCTGGTCAAAACACACTATCGCCAACTGGTTGCGTAACACTCTGCACTTCACAAGGGGTTCGCTCAAATCTCTCTTGCTATTTTATTTTAGGGTAAATTTCTCCAGATGTCACTCAACTTTGCTCTTTGTCACGAATTGGTCACTCAAGTTTCATTTGTCCCCTGAAAGTCACTGAATTTCGTATTTGTTCCAATTAAGTCATTCTGTCACTTTTTCCATCCAAAAAGTTAACAGATCTGACGTGGACGTCCAACTCAGCATTTTCGAAAATTATTAAATCATTTTGACTTATTTGGGTACAATTTGGAGATACCATTATATTATCGTATTTTCCCTCTTTTTTTTTTCTTTCCCTCTTCTTCCTCAGACTCTTCATTTTCAATTTCTCCTTCGTACTTTCTTTCTTCCCTTCTCTGTCACCTGATCCAGCGATACTACCTTATTTTACTTTCCTTTCTTACCTTATTTCCTCCGTACTCTTCTTTCCTACCTCTTGTTCTATGTTCTTCTTTATTATGATTCGAAAATTATTTTCTCTTAAACCCTAATTTCATCCTCAACAGAAAAATTCAACAATGAAGCATCGAAAGAACTCCCATGTGTGGCCTATTTATGGTACGGAGACTAATTTGTAATACTCTTTTTTCTTTTCTTCTAATGACCAGTTGAACCCCTTTTGTCTTTTTTTTTTAATTTGGTGAACGCAAATGAAGGTGCACAAAACTCTGTTTTGACATATATACTTAGTCAAAAATTGAACCAAACCCATCATTAATTTGTTTTAAGCACATTTGATTTTTTGTATTTTCACTATTATCACGACATTGATTTTCTTGGAACTATTTGTAACACCAAGCTATGGTAAAATTTCTACTTATGCTCTACTGAATTTTGCATACGTCTTTTGTAGGTCCAGGTGAGCAGAATTTATTTACATGTGAAGTGTATCATGGAGGAACCATTTATACAGATCATAGAAGAATTAGATACACTGGAGGTAATAAGGCTTACTTCGACTACTTAGACCCTGATGAAATATCTCTAATTGAATTAGCTACAATGGTAGAAAAATTAGGATATTCTAAGGAGACTCCTATTTGGTGTAGAGCACAGGGTGAGAAGAATATTAACCCAAAGTTATTAGAGTCTGATCAAGAATTAATGACAATGGTTAATCAAATGAAAAAGAAGAAGAGGGTGCTAGAGTGTATGTTAGACCACAATGAAAATAACGGGCTTAGTGCAATTCAGGATGAGATTTTACATGGTAGAAATGTAGTGGTCGCAGAACACGAAGTTGATTATCTTTTTGATAGTAGTCAAGTTTATAGTTATGGTAGCGAAGAAGATAGTGATTTTTATGATCCCGATAATGATTTTGGGGCTCATGATGATGATATTCACTTTGAGTTGAATGTGACATCTGGTATAGAGAGTGATTTGGTGGTACAACAACACATTGAAACAGAACCTGTTGAACTAGAAGATTCTGACTATGCTCCTTCTGACGAGCTAATAAGTGAGGGTGAATCAGATAATGAGATGGGGAGTAAAAGGAGGTATCCCGAGTTCAATTCGACAATCGACATGGCTAATCCATATTTTCAAGTTGGTATGATATTTGGTTCTTTCAATGAGTTTAAGAAAGTAGTGATAGAGTATGCAATTAAGGAAAGAAGGAACATTCGTTTTGAGAAAAATGATACTAAAAGAGTTAAAGCAGTGTGCAAGAAGGGTTGTCCATGGATGATATGGGTTTCACGATTAAGAGACGTGACTGAAAATGTACAGGTCAAAACCTTCAATTGTTCTCACACGTGTGTGAACGAGCATAATATAAAATTTCTGACAGTTAATTGGCTTGTTAAGAAGTACCTTCAAACGTTTAGAGCTGATCCGACATGGTCCTTAGTAGGGATTATCGACCGAGTTCGTAATGACCTGTACTTGGAAATTACAAGACAAAAGGCTTGGAAGGTTAAGTCAAGTGCCCTCAAGATCTTAGCTGGCAATGAAGAAGAGCAATATGCCAAATTACCAAACTATGGTCATGAGCTAAAAAAGACCAATCCCGGGAGTACTGTAATATATGATCTTAGGTTACAGGTTTTTAAGAGAGCATATGTTTGTCTTGCGGCATGTCGAGATGGATTTCTAGCAGGGTGTAGACCAATAATCAACTT
Source organism: Carex myosuroides (assembly GCA_028015225.1). NCBI lineage: Eukaryota > Viridiplantae > Streptophyta > Magnoliopsida > Poales > Cyperaceae > Carex > Carex myosuroides. Next base: position 2,419,686 of record CM051476.1, read on the forward strand.
GGATGGTTGTTGGTTGAAGGGTAGATATGGTGGTTGGCTTCTAGCTGCAGTGGCAATTGATGCTAACGATTGCATATTTCCTATTGCATATGCTATTGTAGAGGGTGAAAATTCAGAGAGTTGGCGCTGGTTTATGCACAACCTTGCAACTGACATTGGAATTGTGAATAGTAATGCATGGACATTTATGTCAGATAGGCAAAAGGTACAAACTTTGTTATTTATTTTTTTTCTTTTGTGACAGAAAACAAACTTTATTATTCTTGCTTTCTCTAAGTTATTGAATCTTATTATACAATAACTTATTTTTCTTTCTCTATACTTTATTATTCTTGATTTTTTTGTGTTAAACATTAACTTATTATGCTTTGATTTTGATTTAGGGTCTGGTACCAGTTCTGAATACACTTTTTCCGGGGGCTGAGCATAGATTTTGTGTACGTCATATGTACCAGAACTATTTTAATGCTGGACATAAAGGAAAAACTCTCAAGAGACATCTCTGGATGGCTGCAATGGCTACACATGAGGCTGATCACGAGAAGAGGATGTCTGAACTTAAAGAGCTTTCACAATCTGCATATACATGGTTAGCGAATAAGCCAGCCAATGAATGGTCTAAATCACAGTTTTCAACAAGGTCCAAATCTGATATGTTGCTAAACAACTTGTCTGAATGTTTCAACAAATATATTCTTGATGCGAGAGACAAGCCCATTTTAACCATGTTAGAAATGATAAGAACCAAACTAATGCGAAGACTTCAGGTGAAGAGAGATGAGATGAAGAAATACAAGGGTCCTATATGTCCTAAAATCCAAATAAAGCTTAACAAATGGAGGGATGAATCTGTCAAGTACACTGCCATATGGAATGGTGGTACTCATTATCAAGTGATGGGTCCCGGTGGGCAGTTTGTTGTTAACATAGCTGCTGCTTCTTGTTCATGCCGCAAATGGGACCTAACAGGTTAGAATATTTGAAATGTTGAACTATTTTAGAAACAATTTACTTTTATTTGTGTTTGCTTATCAGATGTTAATTATTTTAGGTATTCCATGCCAACATGCTTGTGCAAGCATGAGAGTTAATGGTTTGGTGCCAGAGAACTATATACATGATTTCTACAAAGTGGAAACATTTTTTAGAATCTATAATCATGTAATTACTCCTATACCTGGACAAGAGTTATGGGAAAAATGCTGTTTTTTAGAAGTGATACCTCCACAGATTAATCCTCCTAAGCCTGGCAGACCTAAGAAGGTTCGAAAAAAGAATAACGAAGAGTTAGAGAACAATGGTGGAAATAAAATTTCCAAGAAAGGAGGAGCAATTGTATGCTCAGTTTGTCACCAAGCAGGTCACAACAAAAGAAAACATGGTCCAAGGACAAATGGTGTCACCGATCCCACTGTACAAGTACAAACTCAACCGACACAACAATCACAAGCTCCAACAACAAAAATTGATAAATTACCAGTAAATTATATTTCAATTTCGTTTTATTTCACTATTATCTTTATTTAGCATTTTATTATTCTTAGAGGTGAATCTTCAAATTGCAAACAATATCCAACTGATTGTTTTTTTATTTGTTAATTTGAAGGTGAGAAGGAAAAGAGGCATAGATGCATAGAGCTATACTTTGATGTAGAAACATAATAGGTCTATTTTGATAGATAGAGACAAAGCTATCTTTTTTGTGTATTTTGATAGATAGAGACATAGAGCTATCTTTTTTGTGCACCACCGAAAATACTCTATTTTGATATATGTTGGTGGTAGTAGCCTTTTATGAATATTTTATAATACTTAGAAATGTAATGTTGTTATTGCATAATTTTATGTGGTTCAAGTTTAATTTGATTACCCTTTATATTGGAAAAAGTATCCTTGTTTCTCATGTGATTGATAATACTTGTAGGGACTAAATTGTAAAAAAAAATTATATTTAGTACCATGTCAGAAATGAGATTAGAAAAAAAAGTGACGGAATATCACTGTTCGGAACAAAACAAAGGAGTTACAACGATATTTGAGTTTAGCATTTTAGCTTCGGCATTGTTCATAACCCAAATCACTTTATTATACCGAAGAGTTCAGGAAAGAAGAGGGAAAGAAAAAAAAAAGGGGAAAGTATATATGGTAATAGAATGGTATCTCCAAATTGTACCCAAATAAGTCAAAATGATTTAATAATTTTCGAAAATGCTGAGTTGGACGTCCACGTCAGATCTATTAACTTTTTGGATGGAAAAAGTGACGGAATGACTTAATTGGAACAAATACGAAATTCAGTGACTTTCAGGGGACAAATGAAACTTGAGTGGCCAATTCGTGACAAAGAGCAAAGTTGAGTGACCTCTGGAGAAATTTACCCTTTATTTTATGTTAGCGTCGTTTCGGAAGTTAAACTCCTATTATTATTATTATTATTATTATTATTATTATTATTATTATTATAAAACAGGATCGAAATTGAATCACAAGTTAAAACCACCAGTACTTATGCACTTGGGTCCTTATACTGTCGGCATGTTTTTTTTAATAGAACTATCTACCAACAAAATAAAAAAATATATATATACTGTTAGAATCATAGATAGCATTTTCTTAGAAGCTTTATTCCATAACAAGATGCCATGTTATTAAACAAACGAAAAAAAATATATATAACTTTTGAGTTGATATAAAAATTATATTTTTAATAATACTGTGGTATAAAAATGTAGGCTTACTGCAGTGGCACAGATCTTCGTCTCTCTTTGAAAAGACACATATTTAATTCTCGAGAAAAACATCTAAAAAAGATGAGGTGTGCCAGAACTTCTTAAGAAATAGTAGTAGTAGAAGTAATAATAATAATTATAATAATATGGTACATTTTCAACCTTTGTAACTCTACAGTCCCTGGAAAAAAATAGTTTACAAAACTGACAAAATGAGACAAGTGTAAATTTAAATTAATTTTGTAATAAGTGAATCATTTTTACAAGTGCAGCGACACTTCATGCAAACATTATATCTCCCACGTTAAAAAAATTGTAGTGCACTAGTGCATATCCAACATAGTGTACTTTATATAAATTACACTTCATTAAATGTTCAAAATTAAAACTATTCATAGAAATAGAGAAACAAAAATTTCACAAATAAGTAATTTTAGAGGGTCTCCTAGCAAAAATAACATAAAAATACTAAGCACTTTTAACCCGGACGGAGGGGAGGAAAGAAATAGAGAGGGAAAAAGGGGGCAGAGAGAGAGAGAGAGAGAGAGTAAAATGCCAGTGGGGCCCACCTCCACAAGTTTACTTTTTCAGCCGCCCCGATTTGTCGTCTCCTTCGTCTCTCTCCTTCCTTCCCGCATTCTCTCTCTCTCTCTCTCTCAGTTCCTTAGCCTTTGACTCCTCTCTCCTCGCGTACTCTCATTTAACCCCCACTCGCCTCCCCTCTCTCTCTCTCTTCTCTCTATCACTCTTTCTCTCTGCAGGAGTTCGTGCGATAGAAGTCGAACAGAGAAACCAGACTGGAGTTATTGAGGCAAACAAGAGATCGGCGGGGAACAGCGATTGAGTCAGATTTCTTACCTCGCGTACTCTGCTCATGAGAAAAGGCGTTCGATTTATCCTCTGGTCGACCGACAAATCTCGCGCTCTGCCCCTTTGATTTCTCATATTGATCAGCTTTGCGGTCGGTTCCCTCTTCGCCATGGCTGGGAGCAACGAGGTTAACGCCAACGAATGCAAGGTATTGTCCCCTCTCTCGTCTTGTCTTCTTCTCTTATCGTCTCCCCTCCTTCCCGGGCTCAGATTATTAAATTTATTCGCCATCATTCGTGGTTGATTTTTGATGTGTTTGTTGCTATATTTGTGCTGTTTCGAGAGCTGCCTTTTGGGGGGTTTTGGTTTGTAAAGTTGTGATTAGGGCGTTTCGTTTTAATCTTTTGATTTAATTTAAATTGTACAGTTGATCCCTCTAATTTTCGATTTCGTCCTTTGTTTTCCCCTTCTAGCTCCCCTTCTTCATTTGCCTCGACCACCAGGAAAAAGATAAAAATCCCAAAACCATTTAAATCTCTTTCAAGGCCCCTCAATACCATATGAAGTTATACACTATAGCCAAAGTCTGTTTGTAATAACGGTTTATTTTCTGTGTATGATAACAGATGGCTGTGCCACTACACACATGGGTGCTGATATCCAACTTCAAAGTAGCATACAACATGTTGCGCCGTCCTGACGGCACCTTCGATCGAAGCCTCGCCGAGTTTCTTGACCGGAAGATCCCGGCAAATGCATCTCCTGTAAATGGGGTTGCCTCCTTTGACCTTATAATTGACAGGACCACCAACCTCCTGGTTCGCATCTACCGGCCGGTACCCAACCCGAACCCGAACCCGGAAACAGCCTCCATCCCTTCATTCCTCGAAGACTTATCGGGACCCGCATCCCCAGACCCATTTCCTGTCATAATATTCTTCCATGGTGGCAGCTTTGCTCACTCTTCTTCAAATACTACAATCTATGATGCTTTGTGCCGGCGATTTGTGTCCCTCTGTGGGGCAGTTGTGATCTCGGTCAATTACCGGCGGGCCCCAGAGCACAGACATCCCTGTGCTTATGATGACGGCTGGACCACATTGAAATGGGCATTGACCCAGTCATGGTTGCATAGTGGCGACACACCTCGCCTTAGGGTCTTCCTCTCAGGGGACAGTTCAGGAGGCAATATTGCACACCATGTGGCTGTTCGTGCGGCGGAGTCGGGAATTGATATTGCCGGTAACATTCTGTTAAATGCCATGTTTGGTGGCAATAAGCGTACAGAGTCGGAGAGACGACTCGATGGGAAGTACTTTGTGACATTGCAAGACCGGGACTGGTACTGGAAGGCGTATCTGCCTGAGGATGCTGATAGGGATCACCCGGCTTGCAACCCTTTCGGGCCAAATGGGGACCCATTGGACAGTTTATCATTTACAAAAAGTCTTGTTATAGTGTCGGGTCTTGATCTGACATCTGACCGACAGGTGGCATATGCGGATTGGTTGAAAAAGTCAGGGCATGAGGTGAAATTGGTGTACCGAGAACAAGCCACGGTCGGGTTCTATTTATTGCCTAACACCAACCATTACTATGAAGTAATGGAGGAGATCAAGAGCTTTGTTAGTTCTAACTGCTAGTACATAGAAATCATACAGGAGTTCATACAGAGAAGAGTGAGAAAAGGGGAGAGGAGGTTATATGCTTGACTTGAACAGTTAGTGGTGCTATAGTTACGTTTCAGCTTGCTCAGATTTCGTTTGGCAGATGGTTATTTTTGGAGAAGTCAATCATATCAAATCAAATCAAAGGGGCCAGTTGTATTGTATTACGCTGATGAAGTATTTTTAAAAAGGTTTTCTTGGTATTCTGACAAAGAGCTACTGTGGGCTCCACTGGTGTCGCTTGGATCGAATCGGATCGGCTGTTTATTTCGGTGATGTTTCGGTCAAGACCCATCTAACATGAATGTGAATGTGTATAGTGTTGATGTGTGGCTAGAGTTAGGGTTTTTTAACTTCATGGTGGAGCAATTGGGGAAATCAGTTCGTGTTGTTGTGAAATGGAAATCAAAGATTCATGTTATACTTTTCTAGGTTTATCACTTTATCAGTATAATTATTATGCCATCCTCTTTCTCATTTTTCTTTCTTTTTCCTGTGTATTATGTACTTTTGATCTTGCTGATAAAAGAAAATTATACATTGTTGCTAATATAGAGATCATCATGCAATGTTAATTGAATTGGGTGCAAAAAGAACAAGTGTGATGTGTGTTGTCTTCATGTGATCATGAATGATTGTATGCTTTCTTTTCTCCAAGATTTAGAAACTATGTACAAACACTACCTGAGAATAAATGTGACGCTTGTTAACCAATTTACTGTGAAAGACACTCAGAAAAATAACTCATAACAGTTCCAATCTTACCTCAGTTATTTTTGGAATTTGTTAGCTTGGTCATTTTTAGAAATTATAGGCTACTGAAAAGCGGATCTCACAATACAATTTTGATTTTTGATTTAAAGTTTTAAGTTGTGACTTTTTGCCATGTCTACATTTAAGTGAAAATTACAAGTCATAGCCTTATATATTGAATATTGACTACGAGAACATAGCTAAATAAATATTGAATATTGACTAGGTGAAATATGAGAGCCTATAGATAATAACAGAGCAACGGAGAGATGTGCACTCCTGAAAAATGGTTGTGGTATTTTGTGAACTAATAAATAATAACAGAGAAGGCTTAATTCTGAAGAAAAAGCCTATGGATGAGCTAGAGAGAGAAACTTCCAATTCATTTAAAATAAAGACGCAGTCCGTCCAATTCAGGCGCAGCTTAGCTGGAGGGATTTTTGTTCTCATGCGTATGAATGAGAGAGTTAGAGAGAGTGAGAGATGCGTGCGTTTCTCTCTCTACCTTCTTTTCCCTCTCTCTAAACTAATCCATGAATAAATGAGCAAAATTACAACATTTCGCTCCATAATAAATTTTCATCCAAATTTGTCCTTGTTCAATCTATCTAGCTCATCGACACCGAATGTTTTTTAATGCGAGAATAAAGTTCTTGTTGAAAATTTCAACTAACTCACTGTTATAAAAAAATATTACTTAAGTTATAGTCTAATAATTTTTACAAAAAAGAATAAAACAAGAAGAGAGTTCAAATGCCTCCATTTTTTGTTTCTCCATCATGCCTCCATTTATAAAAACTTTATAACTTAAATTTTAAAACTTAAAAGTCAAAAATAAAATCGTTGGATATGATCTACATCATTTTATCTATCTACGTGTAAAAAATTATTACATTTCAACTTTGTTTTGATTGTCATCAAGAGCTTGTAAAAATGTACTAATATAGATAATTTCTAGACGTTGATATTTCAACTTATTGATTTACATTAAAAACAAAATTAAAATGTTATAATTTTTCATGAGGTCATAGAGAAAATAACATAGATTATATTTAACGATTTTATTTTGACATTTATGTTTTATTTTGCAATTTAGACAGTAGACAACAGTATAGGAGATCAATCTAATGTTAATCCAATTTTTTTTTATAATGAACCGTGATGGGACACATTTAAATTAAAAATATTATTGACTGCTAAAGTTTTCAATGAACCGCAAATTATGTAAAAATTATTACTTGAAAGGACCAATTTATAAAACTTACACCTATGCTCATGTTTGGTTGTGGCATAAGTTATAAAATAAGTACCTTATTTTACACCTATGCTGTCAAACATGGATAAAATATGATGAAATAGTATACCATAAAAAATCACTTATGCAGTCATAAATTAATCCACCTATTTAGATTGCATAACTTATGCCGTGTCTCTCCTCTTAAATTAACCCACTTATTCAAATTTAACTCATGACTTAACTTTAATCCACAACCAAATAATAATATTTTAGAGATCTATATCTCAGCAACTCAAATGAGTTTCTAAATAACTGTTAACTACTTTTTAGAAATTAATTAAGGTCTCAAAAGTTTCTAAACTCTACATTCCTAAAATTAATTTTAGAGTTTCTATTAAGCCACGTCAGCAATAAATTAGAAAAGGAGAACTAATTTGAGCCAATCATTTGGCCAGCATAGAATTTATAAACAGTTTCTTAATAAAAAAAATTCATGCATAGTTTTTAAATAAGAAACTCTTCCACATTCCTGAAACTGAATTAAAAACTGCCAAATTAGATTAGAAACTCTAATAATATCAGAGATGTAGATGCTCTTATGCCGTCATAACTTAAAATAAGCAACTTATATCATCATAACTTTAACCCACAACCAATCATGAACAGAGGTGGAATTGACAAAGTAGAATACTAATCAACACATCCCTTGATTTCTAATGAAAGAAAACACAACAAAAGTCGCACCTAATTAATGTTAATTACAAAAGTCATACCTAATTAATGTTAATTACATTTAGTTAAAGAAAAGAAAATGATAGCATTATATTATACTTTATACAGATGGAAAATTAAATGATAGAAAAGAAATGGAGCTTCCCCGCTCCCCTGAAATGGACCCCTCAAAGGGATGCTTCAAAAGACACATGAGCTTTGTTCTCTTCTGATGGGGAATCCACCTACTCTTTGGAATTTATGGCGCTCTTTCTTTTCCCTCTACAACGGGACAAAACAACCTCTGCGCCTATCTCTTCGCTTTGTCCTCTCCATTACTCCAAAATACTGGACATGTCCTTATCAGAGGTGGGCCAAAGATATTGACAGAGCAAATTTGGCTTCATTTAACTCAACAGTCATCCACTTTTTTCTTTTGTCTCTATTTCTATTGTCTGTGCGCTGCGTGAAGTCAAGATATCTCTGTTAATATTTTATTTTCAAGGTAGGATCCTTGTAAATACAATGAGTAGGGTTAAAATGCACTGTTGTGCTCCAATCATGCTTCACGTCTGTTTTTTTTTTTTTTTCTGTTTTTAAAGATCGAACAATCGATTCAAACCACTCAATATGATCTTTGTATTAATATGTGCTTGGAGACCAAATTTTACATTTTTTGGAATTTTTTTTACTAACTTTAGATATGTACAAAATTACTATTTTCAGAAGATTCTGGACCTTCCAAAACAGTGATTTTGTACCTATCTAAAAAAATAGTAAACAAATTTCAAAAAATAAAAAATTTTGTTTCCAAGCACATTTTAATATGAAGATCATATTGAGCCGTTCGGATCAATTGTCTGAACTTTGAAAACGGAGAAATTAGTGCAATTTAAACATGAGTAATTGTTTTATTCAGGAATGTCGCCGTTTTTATAACAAATGGAGAGGATGGTGAAGCTTTCTACATCGTATTAAATTTGACTCTCTCTCTTCTTTTGACTTTCTCTCTCCTCGAGTTGATGGATTAGTTTGTCGCGCCGTGAGTATACTAATCATGTTTACACTAATCAAAGATACTTTTTTGAATAAAATGGTGAACTACTCACTACTACTACTATTGCCAGAGCACAATTAATTAAAGCAATTGCTTTTGTCGTTTGTGCTAGACTTTGTTTCTGTCGTTTCTCTAAGTTGTTTAGTCGTGGAAGCCAGTTTGAATGCTTTTCACTTAGAAAAAGTAATCAATTCTTTATTTGTTTATGGAGGAAATATATAAACTACAAGCTATAAACTCCTCTGTTATTTTGTCTGTTGCTAAGATGCTTTGAAAATGGAGCAAACTAAAGAATAGAAAATTAGTAGTATTATGTAGCTTGTGGTGTTTGTTTTCTTTGGTTGTAATTTGCAAAGCTTGACTGGAATTTTAGAAGGTAGATGTTGTCGGCCTATAATCAATCAATGTAGTTTTATAGTAACTGTTATCTTTGTTATTATTTTGAAAAAAAAAAATAGTGCAGATTACACCTGTCACAAATTTTAAATTGACATATTTGTTGATTCCGCAAATTTAGGTTTTTTTTCCTCTTGCAATTTGTTTTTTTTGTATTTATCTTTTTGTTGATAGGGAAAATGTTCATGGCTAGGGGTGTTCATCGGTTCGGTTCGGTTGAAATTGAACCGAACTAGGTAAACTAAAGTAATAATTCGGTTTCTAAAATAGAATCGAACTGAACCGATTTAGCATTGCAACTGAACCAAACCAAACCAAAGTTTTATTTCGGTTTGTTCGGTTCAAACCAAAATATATTAATTTTTTTATTTAAAGCAATTGATTTATAATAAACCGAAGTATATTAAGAAATAAACCGGGGTATTAAGAAATAAACCGGGATGGCCGGACCAAATTCATAATATATAAAAGTTCGGCTGGTTAGGTTATTTCGGTTTGAAAATTTTCAAACCGAACTGAACCGAAATTATAATTTGGTTTTAAAAAGCAAACCGAACCGAACCATTAAACCGAAAAAACCTAACCGTTTGATCCAAACTAAATCGGTTCTGTTCAAAACCGACTAAACCGGACCCAATGAATTCATGGCAAAATTAAATATGTAAATTGGACGTTGTTTATTTAAAACGGGCTAAGTTTTTAGTGGAATTTTAGTACAAAATAAATTTTAGATACCGTTTGGTAGAAATTATTGGAGATTAAAGAGAGAGACAGTGTCTTTGACTGTGAATGGATTTTTGTTGTTATCTGATTTGAACATATGTTAATCAATTTCTACGTGGTATATAAATAGAGTACGGACCCACTTACAATATTTTATAATAATTTAATTTTGTGATTTTCAAAATTAAAATAGTCGATCTAATGAACGATATCTATATTAAGATGTGCTTGGAGATTAAAATTTACATTTTTTTATTTTATTTACTATTTATTAAGTATTTTAAAAAACTGCTGTTTTTTAGTAATCCAGAATTATCTTAAAACAACAGTTTTGTAAAATACTTAATAAATAGTAATAAATTAAAAAAATGTAGAATTTTATCTCCAAGCACATTTTAATATATAAGATCATGTTAAGCGGTTTGGATCGATTGTTTGGACTTTTAAAATTATAAAATCAAATTGTTGTATGATGTTGTAACTTACAAATCTTGTAAGTGAATCCCTCCTCATAGAAATATACATATATTAATATACTGAGTCTATGTATGGATCTAGGAATGATTGCATTTAGGTTTTAAAATAATCTGAATAGAAATTGATCCAAAATTAGGTACTTGATAGATGAGGTAAGCAATGACATCACATTGGAAAGAAGCGAACTATTCATTGTTTTTTTTTGCTTAATACATTATCATGAAATTAGTTTGGCTAAAATAATGTAAACAAACTTTTAATATGAAATCGAAGATATGATCATATTAAGGATATTATGGAGTTTATAGATTTATTGAGAATCAAATAAATTATTTGATAAATGATAAATTCACATCAGAAAATTTAATATGTATGGTATGAGTAATTTATAGATTACTGTAGATATTTTTTAGACTTCGACTCCAAATAAAAATATATGCTGGAGAAAATTTAAATTTTAAATTGAGATTGAAACTGTTATTGAATGCAACACTAAAATATAGAAAAACAAATTCAATGAAAAAAAAATCAGCAGTATAATAATTCAATGCATGCAGTAACTCAGAGGATCTCACACAGTATGAAACAACTCGTGGAGATTGCAACGTTTTTTATATTCCAAAAAAAAATGCAAATAATTAAATTTAACAAATCACAAGTTCACAACAGAAGGAGAAAATTAGAAGGACAATAACACATATGCAATGACATGACTAAGAGCATCTACATCCCTAAAACTCTTAGAGTTTCTAAGTAACTACTAACTAATTTTCAGAAATTATAGGCTATGGAGTTTTTAAGGGTTCACATCCCTGCAACCAATTTAAGAGTTTCTAAAATAACACATCAGCAATAAAATAAAATAAAGAAAAAAATTAAGCGAACACCGGCCAATCATTTTGACAACTCACAGTTTATAAACGATTTATTATTAAGAAATTCTTGAGCACAGTTGCTAAATAAGAAACTGGTCTACATCCCTGAAACTGGTTTAGAAACTGCCACATCAGATTAGAAACTCTGATAGTTTCAGGGATGTAGATGCTCTAAAGAGACAAATACGCAATTTGTTTATAGATTATAAATTAATTTGTAAATTTATGTATTCATAAAATTTCATTATGTTAATTCGGTGACAATTGAAGACGCTCTAATAAAGAAAATAAATCTGCTGCGATCATCTGGGATCGCAGGGAGGCGATTCCAATTCTAACCGTTCACATATTTTGAGATTCGTGCACAAAGACTGACTTCTCAAAAGAATCCTGAGTTTCATTGTTTGAATGGTTGAAATTATAATCGCAGCAGATTCGCTTCCTCTGATAAAAGCGCAGGGTTATTTAGAGCATCTACATCCCTAAAATTCTTAGAGTTTCTAAGTAACTACTAACTAATTTTCAGAAATTATAGGCTATGGAGTTTCTAAGAGTTCACATCCCTGGAACTAATTTAAGAGTTTCTAAAATGACACATCAGCAATAAAATAAAATAAAGAAAAAAAATTAAGCGAACACCGGCCAATCATTTTCCCAACTCACAGTTTATAAACGATTTCTTATTAAGAAATTCTTGAGCACAGTTGCTAAATAAGAAACTGGTCTACATCCCTGAAACTGGTTTAGAAACTGCCACATCAGATTAGAAACTCGGATAGTTTCAGGGATGTAGATGCTCTTATACGCCATGTGATATTTAATAAAAAAATATGCAAATTTCAACAAAAAGACGTAAAATTTGGTGCAACACTTTTCATTCCATCATTACTAAAATTGTGTCAAGCAACATAGGATCTTGTCTACATACAAAAAAAAAAAAAAAGGCAATTTATTTGGTGTTGTTATTAATTTCTCTACCATTGCTATATAGGGAAATTTTTTATTGGTAGTAATTATTAGAAAAGAAGAGAGACAAACAGTAAGAGTACATTAATATTTATATTGGTAGTAAGATCGGTAGTAATTTTACCGATCTTCAATAAAAAAGTTTGAATCGGTAGGAATTTTACCGATCTAAACCAGTTTGTATTTTTTCCTTTTAATTTTTTCTAGTAAAAATATTTATTTTTTACAAAAATAGATAAAGTACCTTAAAATTTAGATATATAAAAACATTCCATCTATTTTTTGAAAAACTTTTCATATTTTACTTGAAATAAAATATAAGAATTCTCTCCATCTATACATCAGATTAAAAAAAAAGTTAAAATCAGTAAAATTGCTACTGATCTTACTACCAACATAGATATTACTGTACTCTTACCATTTGTCTCTCTTTTTTTCTATTAATTACTACCAATAAAAAAATTCCGGTATATAGACTTGTTCACATGCGATGTAATAGATGGCCCATAAATGATGATCATGCATGAGCATGAGCCTCGAATTAAATCCATTAACAAACTAAAGTGCGTCATCATTCATGCACACACACACACACACATCAATTATTAATTCCCTTTTGATTGTATGTGGTGGCCAAATCAACCACGCACAACCAAAAGGAAAAGAAAAGAAATAAATTAAGACCTAATCAAAGCTAGCGTTTGGCGAGTTCATGTGATAATAACATCGCAAAATGAACAGGTGAATTAAAGTAATGGACCACTAAGAGAGGTTGGGGGAGAGCATAAAATCAACCAAATCTCTCGCTTTTTCTTGTTTTGTCGTGTTCATCCCTTTTTGTATGGGTTGCAAATTTCCAATTTTCAATTCGCAAGTCGTAGCCCTACCAGATTTTGGCAAGTCGTTTTGGGTATTTTGGGTTTGTTTTGATTCTTCAAGGTTTCATGCTTTTCATGTCAAGTAACAAGAAAATGGTATATGAGAAAGGTCAAAACTATGGGAGCAGCTTGGGTCCGATGCCCATCGGACTTAAAGTGAGTTCGATGGGTTCGATGCTCGTCCGATCTGCTTTAAAATTCGCACCTGCAACTTTCACATATGCTTTAAAATTCATGCGCACAAATCTTAAAGTAGATCGGACAGTCTCTAAACCCATCAGACCCAAGCTGTTCCCAAAAAATATAAATGAAATCTACTGACTTGACTTATAAAAGACAGAAAGAGAAACGAGAGGAATTATAGACAAATTTAATCTAAAGTCAAGTTTAAAATTGTTCATTTGAGATTTCAACGAATTGATTTAAAACTTAATAAATTTAAATGATCTCGTGAATTAAGAATGTTCGTACAAATTTTAACAAAGATCAAACAAGAACAAAAAAATCTACCTTAAAATGAAATAAGATACTGATTACAACCTTTAGATGTATTGTTCCAAATATCATAAAATATATTGCACGAAACTTTGAGTAAATGATCACCGTTCGATTTGTGCTGCACTGTTTAAATTGTTTGGTATATTTTAAATTTGAATTATTTATCAACTCGGGTTCCAAATCAAGCCATTTTTATAATCTTCTACAAGACTGTAAATTAGGTTTTTGATTGGGAATATTTCATTTATTTGTTTTTCAAGAAATTTGAGTTGGATGGTGATACGTTCTATTTCGGAGAGAATAGGTCGTATGTGAGATCTGGGTTGCTGACATGTCCTGTTCCCGGGAGGCTAGGCCGTGAATGAATGGTCTCGGTTATCGGTTTCCGAGGTGGGAGAGGATTGAGGTATTCAGACTCTTTCGTGTAATGATACATTGCTTAAGAGAAAGTCCGTTCCCTAGCTTAATTGAGTTTGGGGCTTTATATAGGTCATCTTATAACTGTCATATGAGAACAGTGACGGGACCGTGTCTACGTGGCCTGACAAGTTGTCGCATAGTAGCCATGTAGATGCAGTATTGTCTCGTGGTAATAATATTTGATAAATTTTCTAACCCCTAAACATTTATGTTTTTGAAATTCGGGTTGTCACTTAAACAATCTGATATCTAAATATATTTAAATCTATTTTTTCTTCTTTTCTATTATTTATTATGAAGTGCTCTCACTGTTCTCAGATTTTTACTTAAATTCATTTAGATTGACTATCACAAAAGAAAGAAGTGGTCATTTGATGACTGTTGGAATAAAAAAATAAAGCTTAAAAATTGATTGTTAGACACAAATTATTAAGTGTATTAAAATTAAGTTTTTGTTGAAAGAATGTATTAAAATAAGTTAATCCTTTGTTCTAACAAATGAGTCAAATAGTGAAATAGAAGTGCTTAAAGTAACATTATTAACAGTATTTATTTGTCACTGTTGTCACTGAATTTTTTTAACCGTGTTTAAAATAAAAACCAATTAGTCATTTTTCTTCTTCTTAAATTATGATTTTTTATCAGATTTGCAAGTAATACATGTGCAACCAGAACCTGGAAGTGCATCTGCTGAAATTCGATACCGGTAACAGTAATTTTGAAATCTCTGCAATCCGAATCCAGCCGTCGAACTGTTTCAAGATGCGTGCAAGAAAAAAACAAGCTGTTTCGAGATGCGTTCTCGGAAAAAATTCGATGGCTGAATTCGGATTGCAGAGATTCAGGATTACTATTCATTGGTTTCGGAATTTCAGCTGATCCGAATCCGGTATAACCTACAAGGACCAATTTTTATGGCTGTTGTCATTATTAATATTATTGTTATTTGTTTTCTTATCGTTATTATATTATTATTAATATTACTATTAATATTATTTATTATTAAATTCCTGTATTTACAGGCACGAAACAAACAACTCCCCTAAAACTTTGAATTAGCGTTTCCCTTTTACGAGGAAAAGGACCGTTAAATTTACAGTGTGACACTGTTTAATTAATAGTACTTTTCCTCTTAATTGAATTTATTGTGCTCTGCTCAGCTCCACCTTGCAACCTGTAAGTAACTAAAGTCAGCTATTCATTAGCTGGCTGCATAAAATTTCCATTTTAATTAATTCTATTTCTCTCCACTTTGCACCAGACACAGGAATAAATAGAGAATAGTTATGCACGCGTTTCACTGTTCCTTCTCTGAGGCTTTTTTTGAATATTGGAAATTTGGAATGATTATTTTTACAAGTGGGGGTCCGATGATTATTTGATCTAATCTCTGATTTGAGCCGTCCGATTTGCATCAAAATTTGTACACACTTGATCTGTATCTTAGTTATGAATTTAATTTTCAGTGTTGGAGTCGCTTGCTTGCTTTAAAGTATGAGGTATTGCAAATGTTTGAGTTTCAATCTGGACCGACCAGTCAGACCAATCTGATCCAAACCTTTAAACTCAAAACTCGTGACTTGCTCATAACTTGCTAAAAACTCGTTAATAACTCGATCATTATAAACTTGCTTGTTAACTTAATGAACCGAGCATGAACAGACTCTAACTCGCTCATTATTAACTAAGTTACATAAAATCATGCCACATCCAATTCCAACCAGATCCAAATCCAAATTAAAATTGCAAAATGACCCAACGTCCTAGCCAACAGAGTTGGTTAAATTTGTTAAATTATGTTAGGACTTTCGGTTTAAAAAAATTCAAATTATTTAAAATTTATACATCAATTGATCTTAAGTCTTAACGAGTTACGAGTAAACTCGAGTTGTTAACGAGTTGAGCCAGGGGCAGGGGCACCATTAGGTTCAAAGTCGAATAAGGCTAATTTGAGTTCCTCCTCAGTAAAGAGTTGTTTCAGACTATTCACCTCTTAACTCAGTAAGTTTCTCCGAGGGTTCCCAAAATTGAGGATCCAGAAAACCAAATTTGTGACCCTCTTCTCCTAAAATAGATTTATGATATTGCATCACATTTCTTTTGATCAATGACAAGTTAGTATTACTAGTACCATTAATCTCTAGTGAATTAATCATATTCCCTTTTTTCCCTTTTTTTCCTATGTGTAGCAACAATATGGAAGAATTTAGTGTTTAAATCTCCTTCTTCTAATTATTTTTGTTTGGACCTATTTTTTCAGTAAATCTCTTCCTCGATATATATATATCATCTAAAAGTTATTAGGATAATACTCTCTTTTCCTGTATTAACTCAAGAACATGAATCCTATCTAAAATGTATGTTTTATCTCTTTTCTTTTGGCCATAATGGTTTTTTGCCCACCCTGATATTTTTCTTCTCATAAATTTAAGTTTTTCATTCCAACTGAAGCCTAGATTAGTGTTATCTAGAGGAAATTCCTCCCACCACTTTTCTATCAATCTATTGAATTCATCTCTCTCTACCTAGGAGGGGTCAAACCTAAATGTGTGTGTTTGATGTGGTGTAACACTAGAAGTATGTAAAATCAGTGGACAGTGATCAGAGCCAAAACTACTAATATCTTGAACATAGCTATTAGGATAGGTAGAATCCCAATCTATTGTTGTGAATATTCTATCTAAAAGTGCAAAAGTTCCACCATTAGACCATGTAAATTTCCTATTGTCGAGCTTATGTTCCACTAAGCTATGTCTAGCAATGAATTCATTAAACAGAGTACAGTAATATCAAAATGGGGGCCTGATTTTTCTTTCCTATTTCTAATGACATTAAAATCCCCGCACAAGACCCACATAACATTAGGGGTCTTTCTAATATTATCTAGTTCCTGCCATAACTCTTTTTTCAATGATCTCTTAACAGGGCCATAGACAGCTGTTATTTGCCAAATTTGAGAATCAAGCTTGTTTTCAAAATGAATATCCAAACAATAATCTATATCTCTGACAAGAATTTTTTTTAATCTTATTACTATCACTCTAAAATAGAATTCCTCCAGATCTACCACTAGATGGTAATCAATGCCAGACATCTAATCGAGAAGAAATGGTTTTCAAGATCCTGTTGGAGAAATCTGCTGTTTTGGTTTCCAGGATAAGAACCAAATTTATCTTATGTTAACTAAGATTGTCACTTAAAATTTGTCTTTTCCTATTAGAGTTAAGTCCCCTAATGTTCCAATTAAGAATGTTAAGATTCATAAGGAAACTATTGATTCTACTGGGCTATCCTCAAGAGAGGCCGAAGTGACATATCTATCTATTACTACAGTATCATTTGATTTTGTTCTATCAAGTAAATCCTTAATCAGAATTTCAAATCTAAATGGGCCAATAATGGGCCTCTAGTTATGCTTGAACAGTTGATTTTGTTCTATCAAGTAAATCCTTAATCAGAATTTCAAATCTAAATGGGCCAATAAATGGGCCTCTAGTTATGCTTGAACAGTTGAATATGTAATTTTAAGCATGAATTTGTTTAAAAGGAGAGGGAGGCCTCCCCCTATATATCCTGTCCTTCTCTGGATTTATATAATTTTGACAGTTTTAAGGACTAATTGGAAATAGTGAATGTTCACCAATCAAATTAATTCTTTTGAAAAAATTTCAAATGCTAAGTTGATATACAACTTTCTAAATTTAAGAAATACTAATTTTATTTATTTATTTATCTTATAATTCAAGGTCCCAAATTTGGTTTTTTTTTCTATGACATAACCGATTATTGGCATGGTGAAAGAAAAGATCTTCTAAATTCTTTCCGCAAGATTTTACAGTTCTGGAACAGTTAATTCACAACTGAACTGAACGCTACTTATTAATTGTCTAAAATTATGGCGAACCTTTCAGCTATTAATAACAACATAATTTATTGCCGATTCAGTAAAAATTTAACCATATCAACCACAGTTTGCAAAATAAAAAATTACTTACTAAAGTATATATATATGCTATACTTTCTAGCTAGTGCACCCCCACCATATGTCATACAAAACTATCTGTTGCAAATTTGATAAAATAATTACGCCATGGTCCTATGAACACAGATAATTGATGATGTCGAAACCAACATTTTCACGTTTCCTCTATAATAATCAAGTACCATGAACAGAGACTTTGGATTTCTGTACATGGCTGGATTCCATTATTTCCATATGATGAAAGGGGTATGCACTTGGGCCATATTCTTCCATTCATTCCCTTCAGTACACGTACTCTAACCCTAGAGCATGTATATGCAAAATGTTGTCTCATTTTAATATTCAAAGTCATCTTCTTTGGATAATTAGAGGTCATAAAGCCTCTTTTGTTTTTATTCTCAGAGCTCATTTACAAAATTTTATTTTCTTTTATCTCATTAAATATGACCTTTTTTTTATGTATTCAAATAGGCAACAGCGTGGAATCAACAATATCCAGATAAGGTAGTTGTAATCTTTAGCTATCTGTTTGTTAACTTGGCACGTGTAAGCAACCTTGCCTCTAAAGAGTTATCACGACACAAGAAACCTTCTCTTTTTCTGTTTTGGATGGGAGCAGAAATTTTAAAAAATTATGATTTTACATGTGTCAAGGGATTTAGTGAAGCGCCTCTTGGCTACTCCAAAGAGCCAAGTCGTCTATTACTTCTGCGGTTGGAGTAGGGGTTTGAAAACGGGGCAGTCCGGTCCGGTCCGGTGCAAACCCGTCCAGTTCACGGGTTGACACGGACTCAGGGGTTGGCACGGGTCGGGTTCCACGGGTTGAGTTTGGTTCGGTCAACCCAAATCCGTGCTCAACCCCTTCCACAGGTCGGTCCGGTTTTTTTTTTTTTTTTTTTTCTGTTTTTTGGGGGGAAATTGGGAGCCATTTTTTAAAATTTTTTTTGAATTCGGACGGGTTTGGGGGGTTGGAGCGGGTTGGCTCGGGTCCCGGGTGGATTGGGGGGGGGAGGGGGTTGGCACGGGTTGGGTCCGGTTCGGTTCGGGTTTGCTCCAGTCCGGAACCGGGGGTTCAAACGGGTCGGGTCATCGCGGGTTGGGTCCAAAAATCCGGTTCCGCGCCTTGTTTAACCCGGCCCATCCGTTTGAACGGTTCGGTCCACGGATTGCCACAGGTTCGGGCCGGTCCTGGACCGGCCGGGTTTTTTCAATACCCTAGGTTGGAGCTTTGAATCTGCCACGTACATCATAGAGATTTATATGCAATGGACAAAAAAAAAATTGAAGCAAATTCATGATCGTAGGCAAAGATAATGTGCCTTTGACGCTTAAACTTTTTACATCATTTTAATTTAAAGAAACTTGAAAGTATTGTAGATCCACTGATATTGGATTCGATAATAACGACAATTAACAAAATTTATATGAGAAATATGGTTTTGATGCAACCATCTTTTTCGCTGTCGTGGACAGTGTTGCCATCACTTGATTGTTTTTTGCACCCAAAAGATGCGAAGTAACCTAATGAAAACAATTGCAAATTCAATGATTTGTTAAGATGAAGAGAAGTTCAATGATGGATTTTCGTGGCAAAATTGAAATAAAAATATTGTATGGCAAGCATATGCCTGACTATTGTCTAGGATTTAATGGGTGCGCAAGTAGCAATCCATAGAGCGCAAAACCAATGACATTCAAGCTAAGCATTGGAAAATGCATCATGCAACAAGTCAAAAGGCTCATCTCTTTCAATTTTCAGTTTATTGCCTCTGCTATGCCGCTTTTTTTTATTAAATACCCCAAAAATAAATAAATTAACAAATCTGCCCTCTCCTCCAAATTTTTATTAAAACTACCCGGACTGCTCCTTCACTGGGCGATCCACTGTTCATACCAAACCACCCCACTGTGGGGCGGTTTGCTAATTTTTTTTTACTGTTCATACCAAACCGCCCCACTTTGGGGCAATTTGGTATTTTTTTTTTTTTTTAGAAACAATATGAATATCAAGATGCTGAATTCTAACACTAAAAATTCAAATTTTTTTAAAATATTTGTTAGATTACTTCTTTTGATGTATAATTAGCATATTTATACTACAATACGCTAAATTACTTGAAATTATGTTAAATTACATTGAATTACACTAAATTACGTTAAATTACGCTAATCTCAAAACTCAAAACCCTAAATTCTTATTTTGGACAATTTCTAAAACCCTAAACTCTAAAAATTACCGTACATTAAATAATTTACAATTTTCACATAACATATTTGTAAAAATTAGTAATATTTAAAAGAAATATTTAAAAGAAACCTAAACCCTAAACCCTAATTTCTACACCCTAGTTTCCGACATTTTTATTAATAAATATACCCACGTTAGTTGGGTTTTTTGTTAGATTACTTCTTCTGATGTATAATTAGCATATTTATACTAAAATACGCTAAATTACTTGAAATATATGTTAAATTACGTTGAATTACACTAAATTACGTTAAATTACGCTAAACTCTAAACCCTAAACTCTTATTTTGGACAATTTCTAAAGCCCTAAACCCTAAAAAAAATACCAAACGCTAATTTATAAATATGTGATGTAAAAATTGTAAATCACTTAATGTACGGTAATTTTTAGAATTTAGGATTTAGGGTTTTAGAAATTATCCAAAATAAGAGTTTAGGGTTTAGAGTTTAGCATAATTTAACGTAATTTAGTGTAATTCAACGTAATTTAACATAATTTCAAGTAATTTAGTATACATATGGTAATTATACATCAAAAGAAGTAATCTAACAAATATATAAAAAAAAATTCAAATTTTTAGCGTTAGAATTCAACATCTTGATATTCATATTGTCTCCAAATTTTTAGCGTATGAACAGTGGACAGCTCAGTGAAGGAGCAGTCCGGGTAGTTTTAATAAAAATTTGGAGGGGAGAGCAGATTTGTTAATTTGTTTTTTTTTTTGGTATTAATAAAAAAAGTGGTCTGCTATGCGATTAATCGCAAAAGTAGTTATATAATTAAGGAAATATTTTATGCCTCGATGAAGTAAAGATAACATTAGTCTTCATGGAAAGTCACCCTCTTTTACCTGTGGCGACGCCATTTTCCTTCATGTTTGAACCTTTTTGACATGTCTTTCGACGCTTCAGAGAGTAGAGTTGCCATTTCTGATTACGCGTGCCTTCTTTAGATAACACTTTATTGGTAGTTACAAGAACTTTTTCATCTTTTTTTTTTGTGGTCATTAGCTGGGCGTCGAGAACAAAGAAAGACGCTTTCATTTCTAGGATTGCATTACATTAAATAATAAAATTTTCCAATTTTTTTCTAATCTACACAATGAAGAGAACTCCCAAAATTCAAATAGTTACCAGTCCCAACTGTCAGTGACGCAGCCATATAGAAACTCCTTGTTACACCTAACCAGTAAACTTCAGTGTGTTGAAATATGAGCAATGATTGATGCAAAAGAGTATAAGCAGACCAAAATCCAAAATGTATTCTCAAAGAGAGGCATTTAAAAGGTGGGATCGCTTCAAAATTCTTTATCTTGACAATTTTGACAATCTAAAAAAAAAATAAAGCTTAATTATAAAATTCAACATTATAGACAATCTAGATTATCCACATATCATGTCTATAAAAAACACTCGATTTAGTGTTATATTCAATGTACATCAAGTAGTGTGAAATTTCGGCAGTTCAAAATTAACAGTCCTTGATTGTTAGAGACTATCTGTGTCCAATAACATACTATATACTTCTCAATTTTCATTTTTATTTGAGTTTTTTTTTAAAAATCATTGTCAATATTGTCAAAATAACCATTGTTAAGTGATCCCTCATTTAAAAAAACAATAACAATACAGTGAAAAAAAAGTGATTATTTCTCTCATTTTTGTAAATAAAAAAGAATATCTACAACTAATAAATATACTTTGCTCAAATAGAGCGAACAAAATTGTTGACAATTTTAAAAATGAAATTAAACAAACGGAATAAGAACTTTATTAGCTCTGCCTTTGACTATCAAAACTGAGGCTAGTATTTGATATAACTGAAAGTGAAGCAAGCATTGAAAGAATCTTTTAAGGATTCCTGAGTTCTAATACTACAAATAACTCACATTTCTGTGATTGAGAAGGTACGAAGAACATACCAGATCAGGCCTTCTTCAAGCAGGTTTACTACTGGTCAAAATCTCAGGGTTTTACACTGCCAACCAAAAAAGAAAATTCAGATTAGACAATTAAAAACAAAAACCATTTCAAGTATTCAACAAAGAAACCATTTACAGCCACAATTATTACTAGAAAGAAATCAAAACTATTACCTCTGTTTGTCAGGTATATATGAAAGTTCAGATTAGACAATTGAAAACAAAACCATTTCAAGTATCCATGTTTTTGGCTCTTCCTTTCTTTTTTCTTTTTACTTTTACCACTATATGTGTCGATATACTTTAGTATTTTACATTTAAAATAACCATTGTGTACACACATTTTCAGTTTATTTTTCGGAGGGTTGTGATAAGCAGCACTAAAAATGAATATTGAATGCCAAAACAGGACATTCCTATAATAGCACAATTTGCAAACCATGAAGATAATTTTCATGATAAAATATTAGAATATGTCTAGTTAGCTTTAGTACTTTCATATAATTAAATTCTCCAACCCAAGGAATTAACATGCAAGTGAACTATGAGGAATAGAAACTTTCGCAAATATTGTTTCAGGAAAGATTCCTTATTCTATCCGTACCGGGTGCATGGAAATAAGGTTATAGAGAATAAGCTGGTTATCGGTCTTCTCAACATTAATATGACTTGGCTCAACTAATATTAAGACAATGTAAATTAAAAGTTGAGGTCATAATATCACCTTAGCAAATTGCTAGATGACCCAAAAAAGACAGGATCAAATCTCCTTTTGTTTCAAACAAACTCCAACTACCAATTTACTGCATTACTGCTTCTCTAGGAAACTGAAACCCACATTTAAACATCAAACCAATTACCATATCCATCTCCAACCTCCTCCCAGCATTCGAAAACCCTTTGTATAGTACCTTAAGAGTATATCTATCCCGCATCGGCCAATACGAATCCATCTTATCAACTACACAACACATCTCCCTTAACCGTCCTAGGCGTGAGTACAATACCATCTTGCACCGGTACAGATCCTTGCACAGACTCCAACCTGCTTTCTCGGCTTGTTTGATGAAGTGATCAAGCCGGTTAACATCACCGCCCTTATAATAGACAGCAGCAATTGTCCTCATAACATCAACAGACCTTATGACTATGTTCCTTTTATATGCATCAACAATGTGCCTCTCCATCTCATCTATTGAGCCTTCTTTAGCATAAAACTTAATCAGAACTACATGTTCATGTGGGAAATACTCTTTGGCTCTAATTAATCTAACCAATTCTTCAATCTTTCTGAGACTAGACTCACCTCTGACCTTGCTGTATGCACAAATCATGGCCCAAATTAATGACCTCTGTTGAGCATGTTCCTTTACCAACTTGTACAGCTTTTCCATTTTCTCCAGTCTGCCGGCAATAGCATAGCCACGTAGCATCAAAAGACATATTCTCACATCAGGCTCCTTCAAAGAACCGAATATTCTCTCCATTTCATCCCATCTTTTGCTTCTCAAATACCCACACATCAATATGTTGTAGGTTTGAGCAGTGCGTGGTATGCCGGATGAATCCATAGCACGGAGAACTGACTCCATCTGATTGACTAAGGTGTTGAAGCTATAGAGGGATAGGAGAATATTATATGATACACTGTCTGGCCCAAATTTTGTTTCGTTTTTTAATTTATCAAACAAAGAGATGGTATGGCTGAGTTCACTATTGTACATGAATGCAGTCATGAGTGCATTGTAGAGGATGCGATTGCTAGCAGTAGAAATAGACTCGTAGAATAATTTGACAGCAAGAGAAAGGTTATGGGCCCGGCCGGCCAGAGCTATGGCTGATGCATACTCCTCTGTTGTAAGAGGAGGAGAATCTGGCAGATTCCTTCTCCAATAAATAATCTGGAAAACAAATGCCCTTAATTTGGATACAAATTTGTGCACGAATGGTACTCCAAGAGCTAATTCTCAATTACTGGTAGAGAAAATTGAAATTTTCTGCAAAGAAACACAAGGAAACTAATCTTTGGCTACTGTTCATCTATAATAAAAAAAAATCTTTCAGTTCGAAGTTCGAACTATGCTTCTCACCAATCATAATTTGAAATGTGATACGAACAGGAGAAATGCTAGAATCAGATAAGAACTAAAACAAGCACGAGTCAAAGAGTACCTGAAGAGCGAGCCGTGGTCGAGGTTTAAACAAGGAGAGCAACTGGAGAAACAGAAAACCATCAGTGGAGAGGCGTACAATCGATCTGACCGGGTCTGATTCAAGCAATGACGCCAGATGAGACGAGGCATCGTTAGCTAAACAAAGAATCTCTTTCGCAAGAGAAATTATCGTGGAGCGAGTGTGGTCGGCAATGTTGAGAGCTGAGACGCGAGAAATGGAATTAGAAGCGCGGAAAGAGGAGGAAGTGTGAAGTAGAAGGGACTGGGGGGGTTGAGGAGGTGCGTGATCGGGGGTGGTTTCGGGGAGGGAGAGAAGATCGGCGGAGAGAGCGGAGGTGGGTTTGGGGGAGGAGGCGAGGTGGGGCTCGCGGTGGCACTGGCGGCAGTGGGGAGATAAAAGGTGATAGAGCGAACGAGGTCTTGAGAGTGGGCTCTTTGCCATCGAGAGGCGAGCAGGCGAAGCCGCCACCGGATAGCTCACGGGAGAAGAGGTTTGTAACAAAAGCCGTTCGAACTTCGAAGCAGGATGAAAAACCTGATCGCGGATCCGCGATGAATTTCGGATCCCCTCAGGCCTGAGTGTAGAATTCCTGAATCGGGACCGTTCTTTAACTTGGCACGAATCTTGAAACGGAACGCCTATATTTTCCCTTTCTTAGCCACCGGATTTCTTTAGGTCCGGCTGGAACTAAATCCAGACCGTTCTTTACTCGTTGTACGCCTCAAGTACATGAGGGGAGACGGATCCGCTATGAATTCCTCTCCAGTTTAGATTACTGGAGTGGTTCGAAAAGGACCATTTGATGTAAAAATAATGTGGTTTGATTTGTTGAAAATTGACAACAACAAAAAAAGAAAATTAGAAAAAAAATGCTATATTGTGTTACAGTGTTTTTTCTCCAAAATTTAATTTATTTAAGAACTCGAGATACATGAATTATGAAAAGAACATTTCTCATTTTTTTTTGGATTCCTTTTTTCTCACGCATCAAAACGGGTTCATAATTTTTCTGAGTCTATTTGAATTTTGTTAAATCAAAATAAGCACAATTTTTATTATGCTTGTTCACATTATCATAACTTATATTTCAGATTTAAAATTCTCAGAATGTCCATGTTTAATGCATATAAAAAGTAAATTTTTTTCACAAAATGTCAATTTGGTTTTAGAGTACTGCATCTGGGATACACACCCTAAAAGTAGATGAATGACACATAATTAAGGGTGAAAACGGAGCGGATAGTGGTAAAATCATATTCATATCTCTTTTTTTATTTTCCGAATACGGATACGGAGCGGATATCAGACATATCAGACGGATACAGATACAAATCAGATCGGATATTTATTAAAATAATATTAAAAATATTAAAAAATATTTAAAGTTTATAATATTTATCTAATTATAATGGTGAATAACATAATTTTTTTATAATATATATTAAAATATATGGTATATATCTACTATTCGGATACGGATAATTGAACATAAAACCATATCATTATCCTTATCCACACGGATATTCGGATATCGGATATCTACATTTAAGTTTTCGAATACGGATCGGATATTATCCATACCGTTTTCACCCCTAATGACACAAGTTACAAAAGATTCATTGAATGAAAAAAAAAAAAACATTGACCGGTATATATGCCGATGCATACTGGGTTTTATTGGAGTTTGTGGAGGAAAATATAATTTAGCCGGTTCTTCAAGAACTTTCAATAAACAGTTGTAAAAAAAACAATATCTTAATTTGGGTTTTGATAATAATCAGTGCCACAAAAATTTGTCAGCTCGCCGTCCGAAAATTATTAGCCACATTTTATAGTGATGAAAGCAAACATGCGGCAAACATGTGGAAGTCCACTCCTTATGGTGGCAGCTCTCTGTTCCACCAAAAATAAAAATGTTTATGTGGTTGTTAACTCGAAATAGAATACTTAGCAAAACAACTATGGCTTCCAAAGGATGGTTAGGAAATACACAGTGCCATTTCTGTTCACAAAAAGAATCTACTCACCATTTATTTGTTAACTGTGATCTTATAAAAAGAATTTGGTTCTGGATGGGGAATTAATTGTCAAGATATATGTCATACATGGTCTTCATTTAAAGATATCACACAAATAGCTTTGAGTTTAATTAAAAGGGGACAAAAGAAGTGCATTTTTGGTGGTAGTAAGTGTTGTTTGCTGGACTGTGGTAGCACCTGTGACTGGGCCCCATTACCTGACAGTGGGACGAGATGGGGAGACCGTGAGTGAAGATGAATATGAGATGTAGTTCCTTGTAGGACAAGTTTACTAATAGTTTCTGTAATAATTATGAGTAACTTTAACTAATGTGGTATGTACTTGGTCTGTGTACCAGTATTTTGGAGATGATATGCCTCGTGTTAGGTTAGCGATAGTGGTTTGCAAATGTTATATGGGGTCAGGGGCGGAGCCACATACAATGAATGGGGGTCAATTGACCCCCATTCATTTTCAATTTTTTTTATATTTATACCTTATTTTAATACTGTTAAACTAAAATATCATGGATAGTGTGAAATTGACCCCCATTCGTAGTAGAAAATTTTTATATGCTTGACCCCCATTCACGTTTGACCCCCATGGTCTGAAAGTCTAGCTCCGCCCCTGTATGGGGTATAAGGTTGGTTGCTCACGCAGTCACCCATGTCTTTGTAGTAACTTCCTGGGATAAACTGATTCTGTTTTAATGCAAGTAAGCCTTGTTTCAAAAATAAAATAAAAAATAACAATAATTTAAACATTGTAATAAAACAAACCATAAACTTTAAAAAAATTAGGATTTAAAAAAAAAAAAGCAGCAATATTACGATCTCTATGAGATATCTCAACTTTTGCGTGACACACGTGTGCCTACTCGGGGATAGCGCAGGGGCCAGTGGCTAACGTATTTGAACGGTTGAGATTTTCCATAAAAACACACAAAGTTTTATTAATACAAAGAGTTACAAACTAGTTGTAGCGGGTTCCCAATTGAATCTGGCTATGTTAGATGGATTGTAGGCCTACGAGCCATGTAAGAACCAAAAAAAAAACTAGTTGTTATATAAAATTAGATAAGAAATGTCTTCGAAAACACTCACCCGTAAACAAACTAAAAACGCACATTGGTATGTGCATTATGTAGACACAATTTTAGCCATTCTTGCTTGATGGAAATGATAGGAGCCTGCAGATTTATCATAGAAGGCACTGAATTAAATCAGATCGGGAACTGAATTAACCGGACCATGACAGTTAAATCTCAGAAGTTCTAATGGAGATACTGAATCAAACTGGATCATGAACTAATCAACTAGACCGGGACAATCACCACTCAGATGTCCTAATAAAAAGCCGCCAGTGTGAAAAACAGAAAAGAGAGGGAGAAGATGAGGAGAAGAAATAGAACACATAAACAAACTCCATCACAAACAACATATAAAGTAAGTAACTATATGTACAACTCATTTCACCCATCTTTTATTTCCAAAGAGAGAAAGAGGAGCTCAGGAGAAGAGAAGAAAAGCTCAGGAGAAGAGAAGAAAAAGCGAACTGCTTGTCTTAAAGAATAAAAAACCCTTAGAAGACGATGCAAAGAGCGATGATCAGATCTACAAAGCGGAAGCACTAAGAAACGGTAGCCAGATTCGCTAGATGGAAGCACCGGCTCGAATGTCGACGGAACAATGAGCGGTGGTCCGAAAGCATCCTTGACTCAGATGGAGAAAAATGATAGGAAGGATGTGTATGGGGATCCCGGTTTACCGTGGGCGATTTCAAAATCGCCTTGGGTTTGCTTAAGCAGTTGTGACTTGTGAGTTGTGACTTGTGAGTTGTGAGGATGGGAATTCTACGATCTAGGAATCGCTGACATGTTGGTCACATGCTAGGCCCCACTCCCTCACGGGAAGTTATCTTCTGCGGAGTTGTATAAAACTCCGCAGGTGCGGAGCAAATGAACGGACCAGATTAAATCTCAGCCGCTTTGTGATCGGGTTAACGGAGGGGGCAGTATTATTGTGCTTTTAGATTCGTGCAAAGTTAAAACTAACGGACCACTAACGGATCAGATTAAAAGAACCGCAGTCTGCGGAGCTTTTAAGCTCCGCAGAGGATAATATTCCCTCCCTCACATCTTTAGGGAAGTTATCCTCTGCGGAGTTGTATAAAACTCCGCAGGTGCGGAGCAAATGAACGGACCAGATTAACTCTCAGCCGCTTTGTGATCGGGTTAACGGAGGGGGCAGTATTATTGTGCTTTTAGATTCGTGCAAAGTTAAAACTAACGAACCACTAACGCGGATAATTAAAAGAACCGCAGTTAAGCTCCGCAGAGGATAATATTCACATCTTTGGGCCACAGCCTTGTTTTTCTTTCTTCCTCTGTTCCCCGTCTTCACTCTCTCCTCCGAGATTTTTCCCGCTGTTTTGTCCGTTTTTTCCCCGTCGCTTCGCCTTTACTCCCCTGTCAAATCATCGAACGCTATTTCTCCCGTCACAGCTCTACGCTGTCACGCTCGTTTTAACTCCTTGCGAAACATCACGCTTTACGGCGATTTGCGGATTTCCCCTGTCCTTCCTTACCCCGCTTCGATACCCCTCTCGTGGAGGCAAAAGTGGCCTATAAATCTCTCCGTTATTTTTTTCGGAGATATAAAATTTCTACCTGACCCCCAATTTACGTTTACGTGCGTCAGACAAGATAGGAGAGGCCGACTTGGTTCTCACTGACAGGTAAAAGATTGTCTTTTTTCTGAAATGAAATACCAATTCAAGCTTTTAGCAAGCTTGAGTCTGGAAACGAAACAAAGTTACAAGTTTGTAGTTTGTGTTAGCGATACTGGTAAATGACAGCTATGCTGTCTGTTGTAACCGTTTGTTAGTCTGTTAAGCAAGTTTGTTAGAGCATTGTTAAGTATTACACTACTGCCTATAAAAGGCCATTCCTGTAAAGGTATCAGAATGAAGACAATTAATGAAAATACTTCTTTCTACAAATCCATTTATACTACTCTTTACATGTTATCAGAACCGGGGGTAGCCATGGCAACTAATCAAGCTGTTTGTTCAGTAATTCATTTATTTCATTGCCAACCCTTATCCTGAATTCCACTATCAGTTGTTAAAATTCATGAGCTGAATTCAAATTATCCGCAGCCAGTGAATTTCCAACTTATTTCTTAGAGATTCGAGCATCATTTTCTGGATGCTTCTATACTGAGAATTGCTGTGGCATAAGTTATGCTTGTTCAATTTGGTCTGGACCTCTACAAGTAGGCGTTTTGTCAATTCTGTTGATTTATGCTTCAGAATTTAAAAAAATTACAATGGAGGCATAATCAATCTGAAGTGGAAATGTTAGAGGCTTTGCACTCTAAGATGGAACATACAGAATATGCCCGTGACATTAGTTATGTCTATTCAATTTGGTCTAGTCTAGACCTCTACAAGTAGGTATTTTGTCAATTCTGTTGATTTAAGCTTCAGAATTTAAAAAATTATAATGGAGGCATAATCAGTCTGAACTGGAAATGTTAGAGGCTTTGCACTCTAAGATGGATCATACAGAATATGTCCGTGACAAGCCAATTGCATGGGTAAACATTTGCAGTATATAAATAACATGTTGTGATAAGCCAACTGAAAAATATTGGACGGATCCCACAAGTTAAAACTGGGGGAATTGCAAGAATAAATATGATTTGAAATTGTTTATGGAAATATTTGCTTAAGTTGCTAATCTGGAAGTAGAAACTGCCATATGCAGTTGCTAATCAATTGCAGAGATGAATATGCTCTTAAATTCATTATTATTCCGACTTTGCCTAAGAATCCATATTTAAATCCTTTACATTGATTTTAAATTCACAGGTGCATCAATGTATGCCACTTCTCTTTTCTAACTCCCCATGCAAATGGGATATAATATTAGCAAGCTGACAATAGATAATGCAACAAGCTAGTCAGAACCAAGCATCGTCAATGGATCAAGAAATGTTTCAGCTAGACAATGAGATTTTTCACACAACCATGCTCAGATCAAGGCCCAGTGAAGGCCTCTGCAAGGCCACCAGATCCAAGAAAAATAATATATCAACGTTCAGGATGTTGTCTGGGAGAGAAATTTATTCTAGTAAAAACGGGGGCTTCTCAAAAGCTGATAGCTCATGTGTTCTTGGACGGTGTTTGCCGGTTGATGGCCCACACATAATCGACAAGCAGAGTACACGTGCTTACGTTTCTCGGTTCTCTGATGATGGATCCCTTTTGATTACAGCTTTCCAGGTATTCCATGCAGTTTTTTTTTGTTTTTTGCGATATTTTAGTAAGTACCACCCAACATTTTCCCTATTTGAAGATGGTTCTGAGTCTTTGGAACCATGTGAATAACACAGAAACCACATGAAAGAAAGATTAAAACTCATATAAATTACTTAATGGAAAGTACCCTGAATAAATCCAACGAAAAATTAATAATTCAGTTTTCAGCATTGCAGTTATTACCTACGTCTTTAGAGACATGCAACCACTATGCAAATAAGATTCAGCATTGCTTCTGTCCTACATTTCTGAGAACTATACTACTAACATCAAACATTAGCTTAGTCTGAGGATATAGTTTTTATTCATTAAATGTTGATAATTGTTCCCCTGATTGGGAACGCGCTTTGATTTCAGCACATATATTGAACCAAAATCAAACAAATAAATGTTAAATATCTGGATTTTAAGTTTATATGAACTTCTTTGTATAGATTAGATTGGGTCAATATGACACAAGTTTGCAAGGACTTGGTCATTTTTGCTTGACTTTCATAATTTTTCTTGATAGAGAGTGTCTACATTTGGACAAATACGTTATAGATGTTGAATACTCTATAGAAATGTCAAGGGTACTTACAACAAATAAGTAAACCGTTGGGTGTTAACTTTAAGAAGAGGAGAGAAAATATATATGCCCTTCTTCCACTTCTGTGAAATACAATTTAACTTGTGTACATTCATTAATCAGGGAAGCCATATTAGAATATATGATGTCGAGCATGATTGGAAAGTGCATAAAGATATAATTGCGAGGAGCATGAGATGGACTATTACTGACACTTCATTATCTCCTGATCAACGGTTTCTAGTAAGTGCGTATTGCATGATACCATTTTGTTTCAATTTTCTTATCAAAAAGTCACCAGGAATAGGTTTGTAGAAAGAATGAGGGACGATGAATGGAACATAAGGAATCAAAGGATATAACTTTATTGATCATTTATTTTTCTTAATGACCACCAATAATTAGAAAAAAATCTCAAAAGAGTCGTTTTGTTTGCAAGAGTCATGATGTGAATTGCTTTCTTTATCAGTAAGTTTATGTATAACAAACTGTGTTTGACTATTTTCTCAAATTGTAGGTATATTCTAGCATGTCGCCGATTGTTAATTTTGTCAACATAGGCTCAGCAGCAAGAGAATCACATGCTAATATTACTGTATGCTCTCTGTCCTCTTATTTGATTTCTTTTATTCACATATACCCTGAAAATGTAAATAGTCCAAATACCCTTTCAAAATAAGAAACTTCATGCATATCCTTATGAAACACAGGTAATATCATCCATTACAATTACAAAGAATGAAACCTCACATGTTTAATTGTGGTGCTTCCAAATACCCTTTAAAAATAAGAAACTTCATGCATATCCTTATGAAACACAGGTAATATCATCCATTACAATTACAAAGAATGAAACCTCACATGTTTAACTGTGGTGCTTCTATAGAAATTAGGCTACGAAGGGGTATGTAAGATATTTTTCATGTTACAAGGGTTACATGTGATATTTGCATGTGTATGCATTATATTTGATGTTTTGTGGCCATATACAGAACTATTCCTGTAATAACGAATACCTGGAGGATGATTAATAGTTAACAATTTCTTTTATCAGGATATTCATGAGGCGTTAGATTTTTCTATGCATGAAGACGTGGTATATGCCTTTGGAATATTCTCTGTCAAGTTTTCATCTGACGGACGAGAAGTTCTCGCAGGTAGCAATGACGATTCAATATATGTGTATGACATCCATGCCAATAAAGTGTCGTTGCGCTTGGAAGCTCATACGGTACGTAGAAGTAAGAGTTAAATGCCTAGAACAAAACAATTGTTGGTCCGTACTCAGTACTGAATCATCAGCTGTAGCTTATATGTAAGGAAAATTGCATGATACTCTTTTCTGTGTTGCTGATATGGATCTTTTCTCTAGTGGAAATCTCAGATCCCAGAAAATCGTAATTTTATCATTCATGACAGGATTTGTGAAAGTAATCTCTGAGAAACTTTGTGAAATCTAATTTTGGAGTGTTGCTGTGATGTTCAGCATATGATGTTTTTGCTAAATGAGCTATTTTCAAAGTTCTGCTAATTGTATTTGCAAAAGGAACCAGTTAGCCAAACTGTGGAAAGATTCTTTTGTTTATATGAAATAATTAAAGGAAAGAAAAAGTACATGCATATTTCTTAAATTCTTTTGTGGAAGTCAATTTGTTACCACATTTGTGGAAACACTAATTTTAGTAATTTGATCCGGTTGCTGTGTATTTAATCATGAAGGAAGAAGTGCATCAGTATGTTCAATATTGCCAAATCTGCCAAATGACCAAACCTGCTTTTGAAGCACCTCAAGTCAAAAGAACACAAGACAAAAACAAAAAGCAACCAACAAAATTGGACTGTGTTGGGTATGCTGACATTACATTTTCCTTTTCAGTCAATTTAAAATTCTTTTTGCTAGGCTGATGTGAATACAGTGGCATTTGCTGACGAGACAAGTCATCTAATATTTTCCGGAAACGATGATAGTCTATGCAAGGTAACAATGCTGATATGTTTGAGCATTACCTTTTTAAGATATTTACTGGCTACAAATATGATCTGACGATTTTGTTGTTAGGTCTGGGATAGGCGCTGTCTTAACCAAGGACAAGTGGCAGGGGTTCTGACTGGTCATTTGGAAGGCATTACATGCATTGATAGCCGTGGAGATGGCCGTTATTTCATTTCAAATGGAAAAGATCAAACCCTTAAATTATGGGATATTAGAAAAATGTCCACTACTGATCCGTATGTAATAAGTTCTATTTTGGCAGTCAGCTACATTTCATTTATGTTCCCTTTTGGCTATGCAGATGGATTTACGTCTTAGTGAGGCATCAAATGACATAATAAATCCCTTGATTGCCTTTCCTGCAGTTAAATGAAAATTATCTCGAACCCTTAAAAAAACTAAAAATATCATGTGTACCTCTCTAAAGATAAATTCTTTGAATGATGTTCATCCACATCCATTAGTTGCGTTTACATATACCATGCTTAAATTTTCGTGATAGGCTTGGCGAGCCTACGGTTAAAATACAGTTTCTTTATGGAAATGAAACCCTCACGAATTGGGCAGGAGTAGTACTAAGATGGGTGACCTCCTAGGAAGTCCCTGTGTTGCTAATTCCGATTGGGTCTCATTTCTAGTCTACACCAATTTGTTTGGGAATAAAAGCTTTGAAGAAGAAGAAATGTTACTTAATTGTCATTTTGTTTTATTGTATAATGGAGTGGGGAAATTGTTAGCTTATAGTCTTATACTAGAAATGAGGTGGAGAAATAGGAAAAAGAATAAAGTTCCAAATCTAATGGGGATTGCCTTTATGAGCATGTTTTGGAAGGATCTAAATCAGAGAAACGTATATAATATTTTGGTTTGGAGGGATGAGTATGAGATTTCTTAGGTTAAGGAGGTGAGCAAGAAATTATGCCATTCTCAATGCCTGAAAAATCCACCAAGCTGGTAATCACTAATCAGAAGTCGAAATAATATAAAAATCCTCAAATGATGTAGGAGTGTTTTGCTGATGCATTGGCAGTATATGTTACTGTAAATCATTTCCTATTATATTAATACTATAATTAGTATTACATTTCTCTCGTGCAGTTCCAGAATTAGGTATTCAAATTGGGATTACAGATACACGCAATACCCGCAACAGCACAAGTTTCATAGACATCCCTATGACCAATCACTAGCTACATATAGAGGTCATGCAGTTCTACGTACACTTGTACGCTGCTACTTTTCACCTGAATATAGGTATTGAAAAACTTTGAATACATAATTTATTTATTTTGTATATCATGTATTCGTATTTCGTTTTTCAGGGTCTTCGTAAAACAAACAATCAGTTATAGTTTTCAATCCAAAAATCCAAAGCAGATCTACAATTCCTGTGAGAAATTACTATCAATTATAGAACTTGGGAGTTTTGATGCTCAAGAATATTTCTGTAATGATCTCTTATAGAAAACTTTGTTGTATTTTTTGGGGAAAATTTGCAAAATGTTCTGACAAGAAAAAAAAAATAACAGCGAAGGGCTTGATTGCAATTTCATTTCGGAAATTTTTTAACTTGGCACCCTGAGCTTTGTGGCAATTACTAAATAGCATAGGGTCATTTTGCAAACTTTCTTGTCTTTAATTTTTTGTTTCAATATTTCTTTTCACAATGGGTACGTTGAAAACTCATGTACCTTCTTCTCTTGATTCAGCACCGGAAAGAGGTACATATATACTGGATCGCACGATTCTTGCGTTTATATTTATGATGTGGTATGCTCTCGCTCTTTCCCTCCCTCCCTCTCTGTCCTTCTCTCTACACAGACACAGACACACACACACAGAAAATGATATGATATGCAAATTTGTTTGTTACTAAGGTTACAGGAGCTCAAGTTGCAAAATTAGACTGCGAAACAAGTCCAGCTGCTGTAAGAGACTGTAGCTGGCATCCTTACTACCCGACCCTCGTCAACTGTTCTTGGGATGGGTTGGTTGCCAGGTGGGAGTTTGGGGGTAACTCCTATGAAGATGAGATGGAAGTTAATTGATTTGGAGCAAGCAATGCATTTGTTTAGTTGATTGAATCATTGTTGTTTAGGTGCTGTTCCTGTGTGCATACACTTGTATGTTTATGTTTAGGTGATAATCCAAAAGTAGAGGTTTACTTTGTAAATATGTGTTGTTGTTGTTGAATGGTGGCATTTTTTAGGAATTTAAGATCTTGTTTCGGGTAATGTAATAAAAGATTGTTTACAATATGTTCTTCACTTTTTTTTTTTTCTAGAAACAATCTAAACTTTTTACAGTCCATACTCTCTGCTCTTCAAGCCTTTATTCTCCGAAATATTATTTTTAAGGTCCTCGGTCTAAGCAGTAACTTTTGACTTAATTAACTTTAACAGCTTGACTGATTGGCTTTACCCCAAAATTAGATCTTAATGGTGACATAGTTTTAAGGTAAATTTTACGCACTTGTTGTGCACTTTCAGAATAGTTGTCATCTAGAACAATTCGTGGAGTTGTTGTGTGGCTGTTAGCTAATGTGGTAGACTGCTAGTTAGCTCTGGAGTAGAAAGGTTACATGTGGTAGTTAAATAGGAGACTAGTGTTGTATTAGTTTAATTTAGGGGTGTCAATGATACCCTTTTAACCGTTTATCCTATCCATATCGCATTCGATAAGGTGGGTATGGGTAAGGTTTTTTTTTCGTTAGCTAATTGGGTATGAATATGGGTAAGGATTTTTTTTCGTCAGCTAAACGGGTAAGGGTACGGGTAAAGTCTATTTCGTACCCGTTATCCTATAGAGTAATTATATAAAATAAAATTATATTATAATGTTTGAGTAATATTTACTGATGTTAAAATTTATTTGCGTAATTGATACCTCGCATATTTAGTCTATTTTAGGCCTGTTTTAGTACCAGATTCGTGCCCTAATTCACCAGAATCATGTGCATTTCATCGATATATCTTTAGAATTTGGTACTGCTGAGTGTTTGTTTGTTTTCTGCAGGCTTGGAGCAAAACACACGAAGAAACGGCGATTTGGGATGATCTGGTACGTCCCTTACCAGGTTTGGTACGGGTCTCACCGGACTTAGCCGATTTCAGCTCATCACTTTGGTACGGCCAGGCCGTACCACTTTGGTACGGGCCGTACCTAAAGGCGGCCTGACAGATTCAAATCTTGGCAGAGGCTATTTAAGGCGGGGAGCTCTCCAATTTCGAGAGCTTTTCATTCCAGAAACATTTGAGAGCACAGTAAGAGAGATAAAGAGAACTGAGGAGCTAGGAGCAAGAAGGAAGGAAGAGGAAAGAGGCGAGACTCGACGGATCAAGCTTCCTCCACTCGATCCCTTCGATCCATGGCTTTCTTTACCTCTCTTATTGTATTTTTAGATCAGATTATGTGCTGTGAGTAGTTACTTTAGTTTCTAGGGTTTTGAGATGGATTCTTGATTTGCTTTGACTTTCTTTGACTTGTATCTTGTATGAACTCTTTTGATTGATTGATTGTGATTTCTTTGATATCTCTTGCTTTGTTTGCTGTGATTGTGTATGATGAACCTCTAGGTCTAGATCAAACCTATCAAGGTCATGTGATCATCTCAATCTCTCAACCAAATCAAGTGCTTAGGGTAGACTTGTTCGAATTGAAGCCGAGAGGTTGAGTTCCCCTCTAATTGACAGATTAGAGGGTACCTTAGGTCTCCAATCAACCAGCTAGGGTAGATCTGTACCAACATATGAAAATTGAGGTGTAGAAATCCCTAAAAGGCAATCAATTGTATTCCAACCTAGATCTTGATCCAATACACGAGAGTTGAGGCTTAGGAACCTTAGGCGTGGTCAATTGAACCTTTCTAAAGAGTTTAGCACAAGGTACCAGCAAGAAATGCATCAACTCGAACTGGTAAGCTCTGTTCTGGCAAGCCAGTACGGGTCTTACCAGAGTGGTGCGACCTTGCCTTACCAAGTAGAGTACGGCCTAGCCGTACCAACTTGGTACGGGCCGTACCACTAGAGGCAGATCACAGATGAAGTCTGAAACCCTGGAAACGCCTTTTATCCATAATCAAAACACAGTTTACATTTCTTCTAGCACTTTATTACACCTGTTTGCATTGTTCGATTTGTTTGAATTGATTTGTTAGGAACTTAAATACCAAACCCAATCTTTCTCACTTCTAGTTTTTAATTGAGTTCGGTGGATTCTAACCCAGCAATTGTCCGTCCCTGTGGATCGATACCCGATTATATTACTCGATAGGGGTTGTGCACTTGCAACCCTTACTCGTGAAGTGTAAGCGCGGTTTTAAAAGGTACGCCCTCAAGCGTACCGAAACTTGCGTTGTGCTTTCGCGCGAACAGTAATATTTTATATGATTATTTTTGAGCAATAATTAGTTATGTACTTTTGTTATTTATAGTAAATGATTTTTGCTATAAGAAAAATATTAATCATATTACTTTTATTTACATATTTTAAACTTGTTATTTAGTTAAATAATTGGATTTGTCAGAAGAGATGTTTGTGTTTTTAAATTCTCTTGTTTTATAAAAAAATAATTTAGTTGAAATTGATTACATATTTTTTGTAATTAGGAATGTGATTGCATATGTGTGGAATTAATGAGTTTTGATGTTCTATTCGTAAAATATAATAAATTAATTATTATATTAGTATTATTCGTTATTCACCCGCTACCGTTTCGTTACCCGATAATTTTAATGGATAAGGGTAGGGTATAATAAGATCAAATTTTTAATGTGTAAGGGTAGGATATGGATAAGCTCAATTTTTAGTGGGTATGGGTATGAAAATGCTTTTACCCTACCCGTATCGTACCCATTGACACCTCTA
Source organism: Carex myosuroides (assembly GCA_028015225.1). NCBI lineage: Eukaryota > Viridiplantae > Streptophyta > Magnoliopsida > Poales > Cyperaceae > Carex > Carex myosuroides. The sequence continues at coordinate 2,457,979 of CM051476.1, forward strand.
GTTTAATTCAAATATTGTCCTCATGCAGTATCTTGATAAATTTTTCGAAAGAAGAAATATCATAAAGCAGCTATTCACAGGAGCAATATGTTTAATATATATAGATAGAAAAATATAGATGTGGACTCTCTCAGAGGCAGATATTTGCCCGATTCTTTTTTTAGAATTACCACAGTAGTATGCTATATTTGTAGAGTATGGCTACTATTTTATTGGTTTTATTATTTAAGTCGAAGTCATACTGATTTCAAAATTCATCAAATAGGTTTAAACAACGAATTCAAACTGTTCAAACCGATCAATCTTACGAGTGATATATTTGCATGCAAAATTTATAAATTTTGAAATTTATTTCGCATAAAGTCAACTGGTCAACAATGAAAGTTTTTAAGTTAATTTTAATGTATTTATTTTTCATAAAAATTTTACCACTTAACTTCATACTAAATAAATTTAAAATAACACCAATATTATAATAACCAGACTCTGTATATTTATTTTAGACAAAAATATTGGAAGTACCTTAAATGTGACCTCAATACTTCTGTACAAAATTTCAATTACTAACTCCCACATAATTTTTAAAAGGTTCGACACTGTAGTTTTGTGTGCAACTTACGCACTTGTAATAATTTTTATTCTTTTCTTTTACATTTTCCATAGAAGCTCTGACAAGTTCATCGTTCTCTCTCCCCTCATATTTTCTTTTTTCACTTAGTCTTGCTCTCTCTCTCCCAAATGCATCCTCTCTCTCCACCAATCAGGCTATCTTTTCTTCCCTTTTTTTTCGTGAGCTTACATACTCGTTTTTAAAAATACCATTTAAAAAAATAAACCGAAAAACCACAAAATTATTAGAATTGCACATTATCATGAACCTGACGTTGCGTCCATATCTTTGATGGATGTAACTTGAAGTTGCGTCCATTAAACCATATTAATACTGAATTCACATTCACAGTAAGTTTTAATATATTTATTTATTAATTTTAAAAATAGAAAAAACTTATAATTTGAATGTACTAGAAGGAACATCAAACAAAATAGATAAAACATCTTATAATTTAGATGTACTAGAAGTACTACGAAACATTTTTTTAACAGCATTTTTTGTGGCTGTTAAAAATTTAAACTATTTCTTGATGTGTTACTGGAAAAAAAATAAAAATATTTTGGATCTCAGTTATTTATCCCGGTTCAAAAGTCACTTCTAAGTAAATAACAAATTATCGTTGTCCTTCTAGTACATTCAAATTCTAAGATACTTCATCTATTTAAAAAAAAATTGATTTGACATCGGAAATGGAAAACCACATTTTTTTTTAAAATAGATGGAGTATCTAGAATTTGAATGTACTAGAAGTATTTATTTACCCAGAAATGACTTTTGAACCGGGATCAATAACTGAGATCCAAAATATTTTTTTTTCCAGTAACACATCAAGAAATAGTTTATTTTTTTTACATCCGCAAAAATCCTGCTCGAAAAATATTTCATAGTACTTCTAGTATATCTAAATTATAAGATACTTTATCTATTTTGTTTAATGTTCCTTCTAATAAATTCAAATCATAAGTTTCTCCTTCTATTTTTGAAAATTAATAAAAAAAATATATTACAACTTACTGTGAATTATGATTTAATGGATGCAACTAGAAGTTGCGTCCACCCAATCTGTGAACGCAACGTGACGTTGTGTCCATAATAAATGTGGAATTCTGACAATTTCGTGGTTTTTCGATTTATCTTTTTTTTTTTTGGAATGGTATTTTTAAAAATTTCGGCTTACATACTCCTAGTAGAATAGTTTACTAGTACCTATCCTGCAATTGGTCATGTTTGATTGTGAAGTAAAGTTAATAAGAATTAAATTACTTACTCCATATTATTCTTCTTGTTTTACATCTTGTTTGATAATATGAATCATTGTTTAAATTAATCCATCTAAAGAAGTAAGATGTTGAAAAATGAACCTTTACATATGAAATGGGCCCTACAGGTGGAGTAAGTTAATCCATACGAAGAGATGGAGTAACTTACTCCATCATACTCCTATTTTATTTTTTATTTGACGACATAAGTGTGAAATAAAAGGCTTACTCCACCCCTTACTCCACAACATGACAAAAAATTTGCAACCTCGTTCTAGTTGTAGTTTTGAAAAAAGAAAATAATGGAAGGAGAGATGTTGTCAAAAAAGTAACTTGCGCTGTTGTACAACTCGACTCAAGGTCAACCTTAATTTGGATAAGGAACCAGCATTTCTCAGGTAGCGCATCTACGGATTCACATCCTTTCCGGTATAGTAAAAAGGGAATCTTTTAGAATTAGTGGATCTGAACTGTTCTTTTTAACTTTGCATGAATCTCAAAGGCCAATAATACTGCCCCTGCGCTAGTCCGAATTTCAAAGCGGCCAAGAGTAAATCTCAAACTGTAAAGTAAAGGGAATCTTTTACACATATTGGATGTTCAAGCATCTACTTGAGTGAATTCTAAATGAACGATTTTAATTCAAACTAGCCTTATAAGGGGAATCAAATCTGCTGCTATTCTCTTTTCGTGAACAGTAATTCTGCTATTCGTCCTTTTCCGAATCTAACCGTTCAATTTTTTTCAAGAACGAATCTTGAAGTAACTTTTTTCGAGAACTGTTTTGTGCACGCATCTCGAAACTGTTCAATAATTGAATTCAGAAAAAAAAGAAATAGCAGAGTTACTGTTCATACACAACGATAGCAGCATATTTGGATCCTGGATCCCTTATAAGGACGTGCTAGGTACATGACTGGATCTGAATTCAATGATAAGGACGTGCTAGTTTGTGGAAAATGCAGTATTCTTTAAGAGTGAGGCTATGGTGCTATGCATAGCACGGATGGGGTCCGTGCTACGGCCAAAAATTTGACTTTTTAAAATCATAATGGTCGATCCAACCGTTCAATGTGATAACCATATGAATATGTACTTGCAAACTAAATTTTATATTTTTTCCAATTTTTTTACTATTTTTTTAGATAGATAGAATTTTGATGGTCCAGAATTTTCAGAAAAATCTAAAGTTGGCTATTCTCGGGTGAAATCTTTTTTTTTTTTTTTTTTTTGAGAGAGAGAACCGTAGGTTGACTGGATCTGAATTCAATGGCAAGGACGTGCTAGTATGTGGAAAATGCAGTATTTTTTATATGTAAAGTTGGCTATTCTCGGATGAAATTTGTTATTGATTCAATTAAATTGAGGTCACTTTAATTATGAAAATAGCTACTGGTACTGACTTTGATATAAATGGTGTGAATTTTTTTTTTATTTGGGCGAGATAATTAATCAAGATGGGGGATCACGTGACATTGGTTAATTTGACAATGTCGACAGTGAATTTTCAAAGATAAAATTAAATAATAAAATTTAATTTATGTTTGTTAATGAACACTTGAATAGTCTAATTTTTTTTTTTGCAATTTAAGTATTGTCACACACAAGGCTTTGAATTGGTGTGGATTATATTGAGTTATATAAGTTGTAAAAGGAGATGCCAAAAAAGAAATAATGAGGCAACTTTTATAAGCTTGCTGGTAAAATCTCAATTAAAACAAAGTATTCTCAGTCAGCAATGCATATATTGAAATTAGACAACTTTTATCTTTTACATTCGTATTTTTTGGCAAATCTATACAAACTACACAGAAATATGAGCCTTCCTGACAAAAAAGAAAAAAGAAAAAAGAAAAGAACAAAGCAAGCCTAATTGATCCCCATGATAAAAAAATTCTGGCTCTGTCCTGCATTATGCATGTTTATTTTTCTCCATTTTTTCAAAGAAAGTACAAAAGTATTATGGAAAAAAAAATAATGTATGGTTTACTCATATTATTTCAGACATACTGGCACGTGGGTCTTCTGAACATTACTAGAATGCAAATAAAGCAGCATGAATTCACTGGTCTCATTTAAAAGCTCATTTAATAAATGGTTTAAATCCTTATTATTCACAGCATAAGTGTGCCAGCAAGACCTATGAAGTATAGCACAACACAGATCATTTGTTAAAGATTGAATCTTCATCGAGATCCAGATCAATGCATTGATGATTAATGCCACGATCTGTGAAATCACAATAAAGATGTTTCTCTAAATCCTTCATTTAGTACACCATCAAAATCCAATTAAAGCTGTACACGATAGGGAACATAAACCTTCAAAATATTAACCATGGACACAAAAGGAAAGAAAAAAAAAATTCTAATTTCACTAGAAGCTGGAAAGACACACAGCTCTGCTATTCACATCCTCCATACATAAAACATAGTAACATTACATATACTAATCAGAACATGTTCTTCTATAAAACATCTTCTTCAAAGATGCTTAACATTAATTCAGCCAAAAATTAATAAAAAAGAAGAAAAAAACATAACTATTTCGGCTTATTAATCCTCGATTACTAAACCTTCATCCCCAACCACAAAAGAATTCTTCTACTAACAAAACAAATCAAAGAATAATCCCTTGTCTGATGTTTGAATTCATCCCGTCTCCAGCCCTAACGCACACTGTAAACATACCTATTCACTCTTTAATGCCAGTGAAACAGTTGTAAGTCAGTACAACAGATTTTTCTGGTAATTTTCTCCATTGCTTTATTACTCCATACATGGCCAAATCATCCTCTCCATTCAGGGCACTGATCTACAGGCCGGGTTTTCTGTGACCCGGCCTTAAGTGGACATGGTGTACCAACAGGAGGTATCATGCAATTAAACTGCAAACATAGTGATGCACCAGCTGGCAGCTGCCTGGCAGATGTGGGTGATATTTGAATACCAGTCAAGAAATTATGTTGCAAATACAGCACCTGCAACCGCCCTGAACCCATCAGCTCTTGCACCAGCCGTGCCGGAACCTCTCCAGTGAACCGGTTGTTGTTCAAGTACAGCTGACCCACAGATGCCAGCAATGGTGAGATCGAGCCCCACAATCGATTGAAACTTAAATCCACCAATGGTATCTCCACCTCACTTTCGGGCCCTAAGGTCCCATCAAACAAGTTCCTCTGTAGTTGCAAAGCATTCAATGGAAAAGTGAAAATGGAGGGAGGAATTGGTCCCTCCAGTTGGTTCATGGCAAGGTCTAGGAAATTGAGCCTGTTTAGCTTCACCAAAACTGAATCAACTTGACCTGACAGTTGGTTTGAAGAAAGAGAGAGGTATTGTAAAGTGGAAGGAAGGTTTGGCACTTGGCTAGTGAGATCATTATGCTTCAAATCAAGACGAAGAAGTGGTGATGAATCAGGAAATTGAGGGATTGAACCAGTGAGGAGGTTGTGACAGAGAACCAAATTTGCAAGAGAGGGGAGGTTTGCAATGGATTGCGGTATTGTACCCGTTAACTGGTTGAAGCTAAGATCAAGTGTGTGCAGGTTAGACATGGAACCAAGCGAGTCGGGTATAGACCCGGTAAAGAAATTCTTACTCAGTGCCAGAAACCGCAGGTTAGTGAGGGAAGAAATAGTATCAGGTATTGAACCCGTGACCCGACCCGGTATCAGCGACAACTCGGACAGAGCAGAGAGGCGACCTATTGCCGGGTCGAGCCGACCCGTTAGACCAGGCGAGCCTGCACGTGGGTCCCCCAATGCCAAAGCTTGCACACGGTCACCAGCACAGAACACACCAGGAAAGCCACAGGGGTCGGCGGTGAAATCCCAGGACGCGAAGAAATTCGAGCCAGGCATATCATCGAGCGACTTGCGGATCGACTGTAGCGCCAAGAAATCAACCGGGTCGAGAATGGAGAGAGCCGTGAAGAGCTGAGCGAAGAACAGAGAGGTGGCAAGAACCGTTGCTGCAGAGAGCTCCATTCTCCTTCGCTTCCCGTGCAAAGGCATTTGTTTTGTGAATACAGAGAAAGAGAAGAGTTATAAAGGGGGACTGACAGAGAGAATGGCGTAGGCTTTTGTGCTGTGTCTCGTGAGAGGGGGTTGGGAATTTGGAGATAGGCGTGAGAGCTTTTATTGCGTCGAACAGTAAAAGGAAAGGGGTGGATAAAGGAGAAATAAATCAATGGTGGAGGCTTGGTATAGAAGTTTCGCTGTATTTCTATGTCTTTATTGTTGTCGTTCTTTCTTCTCAGATTTGCTGTGATCTCACCGTTTTTGGTTGATTCAGGGGATCATGATGTTAGCTTGGGAGAGAAGGCGAAATGAGGTGGCTGTACTCATTTCCTGCTTCTAGTAGCTCACACTACCAGAGCAGTTCCATTATTATTTGGGATTTTGCATATCCACCCTTCGAATATTTTAATATGCCTGTTTACTATTATCTCTGAGGCCCTGCTAAAATGTGTTATTTCATTTCATCACAGTTCCAATTAATTATATAAAATTCATGCCTCTAAAAAAATTTCAACTGTGCATATATATATTGGATAGTCGGGAATGAACACATAGAATATTTTATAGTTTGTAATTTCCAATTTAATATGCAATAAATATGATAAAAATGATTGATTATAATTAATTAAATATATAATATGATGGAAAGAATAATTAATTCGGTAATTGGATTGTTGTAATAATATCTGTGTCAGGGGTATTAATATACAAACAAATAAGGCAAATAATTTGGCTGATAAATCTTTTCCAGTTGTGATAATTTGTTCCCATCCAATTCTCAACTTTTTTCTATACAAAACTTGGAAATAAATATAAATAATATCCGATTCTTCAAGGGCTTACATAGAAAATTACCCATACTATTTTAGTCCGCTTGGTTCGGAGAGGAAACGGCTGTCCGAACCTTTGGTTTGGATGCCATGTCAGGGGCAGGTTACGCGTTAGAGACCGGCTGTAAAGGTCGAGAAGACCCGCTTTGGACCGACACGTCATCTTTTCGCGCCGCGTGGGAAAAGAAGAAAAGGAACCGCGATAGCTCCACTGGCACGTGGCGGTCATTTAATGTCCCCTTGCGCCTCCTCGTTCTCTGGTTGTCGTTACCTGTGGGGACTTGGGAGCTGAATCTTTCCCTCACCTGAAAATTTTCTGTCTGAAAGTTACTCCAGTTTAATGAAACTGGAATTGTCCATTTATTTGTTGGATTACTGATCACAATGGGTAGCAGCATGGCAGGTCATCTCCTGTAGCTCTAAATGCAGGGAAAATTTAATCTCTCCCTTTTGTAGAAACTGAACTGGATGATGGATTTATTGCTTTTTATACCTTAGTTATACTTTTACCCCTGAAATGTTACTTTTATTCGACAATATATTCAATTTGATTCGAAAAAAAATTCAGTTCAAAACGAATCAAATTCAGTTGACTTGATTTGGAACTCGAATTCTTCGAATTCAGTTCAAAACGAAATGCTACTTTTGGTTCGAAACTAGCTCGAATTGCACCGAATCAAACTCGAATTATTCTTTTCAATTTGAAACCCTGCTTCAATTTCAAATCAGTTCGGTTCGAAATTGATTCGAACTCGAACTCGAACTAGATTAAATTCGATTCGTTTGCAGCCCTAGTTATGATAAGCAAACTTGCATGTCTGGTAATTTTTTTCCAACATAAAATCAACAAAATTGAGGAAAGCGAATATATTGTCTATTTTTTAGTTGTCAAATCAAGAGATACTTGTATTCAATTAGAACAAAACAATTGAGGAATAAAAGTTAAGGAGGGTTTGTTTCTAGCATAGCAATAAACACAAAAGAGTACTACCACATTGTCCATTTCAGAAACCAAAAAGAAAATAATAATAAACACTCAGTAAACACCAGCCTAGATTTCTGTGACAGTGTGTGGCTACAGGCTACCTCACCTAGTGTCCTAATTCTTGTTAATTAATTATTTAATAGGGTTGTTTTAGTAGGTAAAATAAATATTTAATACAACAACAAACAGTAAACAGTGGTTTTGGTGGATTTTTGTTGGAGAAATGGTGATTTGACCCAACGAGAGAAAAACTGTGGGGCCAAGCAAACAACGGTCGCTTTCTTGGTGCTGATGTTTTTCTCTCTTTCTTCCCACGTGGGATGCCAACTAAGCTTGGGTCCAAGTCCGGATCCTCTGCGTTACCTTACTGTTTGAGTTTCAATTCGGATGTAACGAACTCCTTAAGATTCGTGCTAATATGTAACGAACGGACCGGAATTAAACTATACAAATGAGATACCTTAGATGATATGAATTATCTTTGGTCCTCCTCAGAACATCTCCATTTAAGCAAACATTTAGCAATTAATTTTAGTCACGTCACTAAATTTAGCAATTAAAGAGATTCATAATTTCTAAATCACTACATTCCAAGAAATTTAATTAGAGTTGTTTTTAAAAACAAACTTGTTAATTTAAAAACTGTGATACATTCCAGCAATTAACATATCAGATTAGTAATTTAAAAGAAATCACTATTGTAGTTGCTCTAAAGAGTTGCTTTTAAAGCAAACTTGCTAATTTAAAAACTGTGGTACATTCCAATAATTATATTAGCAATTAACACATCAGATTAGCAATTTAAAAGAAATCACCGTTGTAGATGCTCTTAGTTCTATCTTCACGTGCAAACGGAAAATTTATATGAAAATTTATATAAAGCAAAAAAATTGCGTGATTAAAAATTGAAAATATAAATTGTCAAATTTTAAAATGAAAAAAAAATGAAAACCTCCGCATGTAGTTAGATTTGTGTCATACCAAAATGCATTTAAATTTTAAAAAATATAAATCATATACATAGAATTGTTAAAGGTTTATATTCAGTTATGAACTTTCGGAATCTCTAGTAATTCTTGGCAATGAAATTTCTAAAAACTTCAATCCCGGTCCTGTTAGGAGATTCCTCATGTGCAGCATTATTTCTGATTTTCTGGTACCAAAAATAGTACATGTCAGTTTTTCTGGCACCAAAAACTTAAATTCTCCTTGTCAACAAACTATGGCAAGGGGAGTGGGGGCAGACTGATGGGTATCGGATTAAATTTGGTCTGATATTTGATCGAAGCTGTCCGATCTGTATAAAGTTTCATGTGCATCTTATCCGTATGCATCTTAAAATTGTCTGCACGATACTTGATGCATATTGAATGACTCCGGCCGAGTATCGAATTAAATTTGATCCGATGTCTATAAAACTGTGCCCCTGGTTTCTTGCCAAGACAATGAAGAAAATACAAAAGAGTAATCCACTATCAGGGGCGGACCCAACCTAGTCCAGAGGGGTCAACTGTCCCTTCTGAATTTTGAAGTTTTATACAAATTTATAGGTTCGATTCAACTTTGTCCTCTCTGGACTTTTGGTTTGTAATTAATGTTAAATTTAAGGTTAAAATTATGATAAATTTTTAAATTCTAATTGGTAATTAGAATTTGAAGTCAGAGTATTGAAAATTAGAAATTAGAGCATTATTTTTTATCTAATACCCGATTAGCTAATGAGTTTGAACCCGATTAACTATTCAAATCCGATTCGTTATTTTCTTGCCTCTCACTGACAAAAATTCTGGATCCGCACCTGTCCACTATGACATGGACTGAAAATTAAACTTGATATCCATTTTTTCGTAAATAAATAAAAGATTAATCCATAATCTTCTAATCTAGGATGCAAATGGGAAGTGGCTTATTGTTTCTGTTCTTTTTAGGGTAAGCTTGTTAGTAAAACTACAACGCATCCAAAAATCATTTAAAAAAAATGACTCATTTCATGTAAATATTTTTCTTATTAATGAAAATCGTAAGATGGCAAGTTGCCACCTTACCCTAAAAAAAAAAAATGACTCATTTAGACATGTTAAAGATTATAGGATCATCCCATTATGTAAAAAATATTTCATTGGTTTCAATTATCTGTGTAGATTAAATCCTCCGATATTATTTCATTAGACAACTAGATTTGGATTAAAATGCACCGTTAGTTCTGTGCTTCAATAATACTCCATATATTTATCTCTGTTTTTAAAGTTCAAACAGTCGATCCGAACCGCTCAACATGATCTCTATATTAACATGTGCTTAGAGACCAAGTTTTATATTTTTTGAAAATTTTTTACAATTTTTTTTAGATAGGTACACAATCACCGCTCAATTGTTTGAACTTTGACAACAAAGTTAGAGATATGAAATATAACTAGAACACAAAATTAATAGTGTATTTTACCCCCTGCTCATAGAAAATTAATCACTACGGAACAAATCATTACATCACCACGGAACAAATCATTACAAACTACAAAGAGATCTCATAATTTTTTTTTTAATATTTTACTCCTGCTCAGAGAAAATTACATCACCACGGAACAAATCATTACAAAGAGATCTCATAGAATTATATTTTGCTATTTTACCCCTGCTCAGAACAAATCATTACAAATAGATCTCAACTTTCTAACCTAACAAAAATTTAAAAGAACCTCGTAAAAAATGTTTAATAAAATTCCCTTATAAGTTTTCATGAGGCAATAAAACGCACCGATACCTTGAATTCGATTTTCTTTTTTCAAATTTGCACAGATAGTCTGATATTACAAACCATTTTACATCATCATTGCCATCATCTCAAATCCCGAAGGCAATTTGGATTGTTCGCTCCGATAAAAGAAAAACATCATTGTTTCAACTAATATTAAATGTACTATTAATTTGATAAAAGTTAAAAAAATTTAATAACTGAAAGATACTATCAAAATTTTGAAGATCAAATTATTAAATGAGCGATGCTTTAAGGACCATTTGTGTACTTTAATCTTTTAATAATTATTTTTAGGGGGAATTTCATATTTATCACACAAAATTTTAATAACTCACACATTTACTCAATTAATTAAAAACTAAGATTGATTGAGTTTAATTTTATATAAAATATAATTAACCATTTCCTTCCCCTTTCCCTTCCTCTTCTTCCTTCCTCCTTCCTTCTTACTCTACGCAAACATAAATATAAACTTCAGAGAAAATATTGCAAGATTTCTTATGGCCAAAAACTTGCTCTATACGGCATCAAGAAAATTCACAGAGGTCTCAATTTTTGTATCTCTAATGTCAACACAAATATGACTTGTGTAGTGTTTAAAGTCTTTATTGAGTTTTATCTCAGTTCTTGAGCATTGAAGGATAGGCTATGAATGAGATTGATATTTGCTACATTAATATTTCTTTCTGCCAATGTATATGTTTTTTTCTTCACAGAAATATAGTTTCCCGCCCTTTAGCTAAACAGAGAAGAAGAAGCATCAAATACTTTAGCTAACTTTCAATTCCTGCATCTATGCGTTGTATCTTTCTCATAGGATTTCACACCAAATCACTCTGAAGTCTAAATCAAATACTTTCTCTTTGTTGTATCATTTCTTATCATGAGCGGTCAATCTCCAAAACAACTTTCTGGTACGTGTTAGCAAAAATATTAGTGAACTGAAGTTTATGTTTGCATGGAGTAAGGACAAAGAAGAAGGGAGGGAGGAGGAAGGGGAAGGGGAAGGGGAAGGGGATGGAAGTTGTTAATTATATTTTATATAAGATTAAACTTAATCAATCTCAGTTTTTACTTAATTAGGTAAATGTGTGAGTTAATAAAATTTTGAGTGGTAAATATGTAATTATATAATTTAGAGGGGGAAATACGTAATTTAATAGTTTTTGAATGGTATATATGATATTCTCCTTTATTTTTATGAACTATTTAAAAAAAAAAAAGTATTTTTATGAACAATTAGCTTCCAACTACTAATCTCACGGAAAACAATTACTTTTTTTGGCGTAAAATATTTTGACAAACTTTCTATTCAAATATAATGGGAATTTCAATACTTCATAATTTTTAATATGTATTTTTAAATTATCAATAAGAATTGCCTGTTCATATTCTTTGATGTTCTTCTCTATAATTCTATGTAATATAAATGTTACTATGCTTGGAAATAATATTAATAAATATTTTGCAATTAAGAAGACGAGGATCATAAATACTTAAATATAATTCTATAAAGTGTATATATATATATATATATATATATATAGAGAGAGAGAGAGCTGGGCTATGGTGTGTTGTGAAGTAAGATGTCATTTTTACTTCACGCTCATATTTTCATTTTGAAAATCCAAACAACCGATCCGAACCGTTCAACATGTTCTCTATATTGAAATGTGCTCGGAGACCAAATTTTATATTTTTTGAAATTTTTTTACTATTTATTAAGCCACTTTGAAAATCGCTGATCCGGTGGTCCAGAAAATTTACTGTTTTTTACTGTTCACAGTGGATCAGCGATTTCAAAGGGGCTTAATAAATAGTAAAAAAAAAAATCCAAAAAATATAAAATTTAGTCTCCAAGCACATTTCAATATTTAGAAAAAGTTGAACGGTTCGGATCGGTTGTTTGAATTTTCAAAATAAAAATATGGCGTGAAGTAAAACGACGTTTTACTTCACAACTCACCATAGCCTATCTCTCTCTCTCTCTCTCTCTCTCTCTCTATATATATATATATATATATAGAGAGAGAGAGAGAGAGAGTGGCTAATATCAAAACGTTTGCACCAAGGCTCTCGTGCAACCAAGTCGTTTTTAGATTTTCAAAGTCCAAATGGTCGATCTAAACCGTTAGATGTGATCTCTATATTAAAATCTGCTTGGAGGCCAAATTTTACATTTTTTGAAATTTTTTTTACTATTTATTAAGCCACTTTGAAAATTGCTGATCACATGGTCCAGAATTTGGTTGCACTGTTTTTACTGTTCACCCGAATCGGCAATTTTCAAAGTGGCTTAATAAATAGTAAAAACATTCCAAAAAATGTAAAATTTGGTCTCCAAGCAGATTTTAATATAGATTGAACATCTAACGGTTTGGATCGACTGTTTGGACTTTAAAAATCCAAAAACGACTTGGTTGCACAAGGGCCTTGGTGCAAACGTTTTGATATTAGCCACTATATATATATATAGAGAGAGAGAGAGATAGACTATGGTGAGTTGTGAAGTAAAACGTCGTTTTACTTCACGCCATATTTTTATTTTGAAAATTCAAACAACCGATCTGAAACGCTCAACATGTTCTCTATATTGAAATGTGCTTGGAGACTAAATTTTACATTTTTTGGAATAATTAATTTATAATAAACTCATATAACTGTCCTCTAGTTGAATACCAATAGCACATGTCGTTAAAAATCACAACTAGTACACTTTGCTAGACACATTATTATCTATGTAAAAAATCACATGTTCGAAATCCAACATCTGTGTTGGAGGTGATTTATTTAAGAATTAAAGAATAATCTCATGCTCAAGAAAATAATACAGTGTTGCTTAAATATTTACAATTTATCAGTTAAATTAATTCCTTCAAATCGCTATAATCTTATAAAATTAAAATACTATGGCTCAACAGTCAACAAAATATCAAAACCAAACCGAAATTTGAAGGGCTCTATTTGGGAGTTGGGCTTTAAATTTTGTACCTTCGCATCAAGATGGTTCAGAATTTTGCGCTGCGTTTATTTCAAATCTAGCCCATGTTATAAATTGTAAGGGGTTTGGTTTTCAACACAGAAATTTAGTTCGTTAGGCTTTTGATTCTGGACCTTTTCAATTTTTTCTCTTAAAAATCAGAGCCCAGTGGGATTTATTGTAACATAGGGGTGTCAATGGGTACAATACAGGTAGAGTTGAAGCATTTTCATACCCATATTCATTAAAAATTGACTTTATTCATACTCTGCACATACCTATTAAGAATTGATTTTACCTTACTCTACCCTTACCTGATAAAATATCGGGTTACGAAATGGTAGTGGGTGAATAACGAATAATACTAATATAATAATTAATTTTATTATACGTTACAAATAGAATATCAAAACTCCTTCATTTCACACATATACAACCACATTACCAATAAAAAAATATGCAATCAATTCCAACTAATTTTGTTTTTAATATAAAGCAAGAGAAATTAAAAACACGAATATCTCTTCCAACAAATTCAATTATTTAACTAAATAAAAAAACATTCAAATAAAAGTAATATGTTTAATATTTTCTTCTAGAAAAAAATATATACTCAGTAACAAAAATCAGTAATTATTGCTCGAATTAATCATATAAAATATCACGCAAATAAATTTTAGTATCATTAATTTTTGCTAAAATATTATCATATAATTTGATTTTATATAATTACCTTATTGGGTAACAATTACGAAATAGTCTTTACACGTACCCATACCCGTTTAGCTAACGAAAAAAATCCTTACCCGTATCCATACCCAATAAGCTAACGAAAAAAAACCTTATCCATAACTGCCTTATTGAATACGATACGGATAGGGTAAACGGTTAAAAGGGTATCATTGACACCCCTATTGTAACAGCTTTCAGACATGCAATGGGAAACAGGGGAAGTATAGTTTTTAGTTGCACGGACATCAAACCAAATTCGGTCCGATACTCAGTCTGAGTTACTTGATCCGCATCTAAATTCGTACGCACTTGATCTACGCGATTGTTGCGAATGTTGAAACTGTCAGTGTGAATCTCTATGCATAACGAACGAAAGAAAGAATAGAGCAAGTTACTTTTTTGACAACATCTCTCATTCCATTATTTTTTTTTAAACTACAACCAGAATAAGGTTGCAAATTTTTTGTCATGTTTGTTGTGCAGTAAGAGGTGGAGTAAGCCCCTTATTTCACAATGAGAAGTAAAATAGAAGTAAGATGGAATACGAGATGAGTTAATCCGGAGTAAATTACTCATCTCTTCAAGCGGATTAACTTCATATGTAGGGCCCATTTTCAAGAAATAGTTTTATTTTTTCTACATCCGCAAAAAATCATGCTCGAAAAATGTTTCGTAGTACTTCTAGTACATCTAAATTATAAGATACTTTATCTATTTTGTTTGATGTTCCTTCTAATAAATTCAAATTATAAGTTTCTCCTTCTATTTTTGAAAATTAATAAAAATATATATTAAAAATTACTATGAAGTATGATTTAATGGATGCAACTTGAAGTTGTGTACACCCAATCTGTGGACGCAACGTGACATTGTGTCCATGATAAATGTGGAATTCTGACAATTTTGTGGGGTTTTTTTTTTTTTTTGGAATGATATTTTTAAAAATTTCGGCTTGCATACTCCAAGTAGAATAGTTTACTAGTATCTAGCCTGCAACTGATCATGTTTGGTTGTGAAGTAAAGTTAATAAGGATTAAATTGCTTACTCCATATCATTCTTCATATTTTACACTTTGCTTAATAATATGAATCATTGCTTAAATTAATCCATCTAGAAATAAGATGTTGAAAAATGAATCTTTACATATGAAAACGGACCCTACATATGAAGTAAGTTAATCCGAATTAACTCATCTCTTATTCCATCTTACTTCTATTTTACTTCTCATTGTGAAATAAGAAGCTCACTCCCATCTCTTACTCCACAACAAACATAACCAAAAATTTGCAACCTCATTCTAAGTTGTAGTTTTAAAAAAAAAATAATGGAAAGAGAGATGTTGTCAAAAAAGTAACTTGCGCTGTTGTACAACTCGACTCAATGAAAAGCCTGCAGATGATCTGTAGAGAACTGGATCACCTGCCCCTGTGGGCACAAAATTCCTACCCTAACATGTGAGTTCAAAATGAGTTTTAATATTTAAATATTGGATATAGTACCATTCAAGAGTGGCACACAGAATCATTTGTGCATCATCTAAGAATGACATTCTTGGAACACACAAGTATTTATTAAATTCTTGAGTGGTGCACATATATTGAAATTATTTCCAATTCCATCTCTGTAGTAATTTTTTTTTCAAATGCCAAGTAAAAAAAAAAAATCGGTGAAAGTAACTAAGAGATGCAAACCTAAATGCAATGTAGAATAATTTAAAAGACCAGCAAAAACATCACTAGATAAGAGCAAAATAATACTTAAGTACACCAAGATGAAACCAAGCAAGATCAGTAATATCCTAGATCAAGGACTACATAACTCCATATATACATATAATTATCTCATTCTATTATAAATTAGCTTATGCTTCACTTAAAATTAGCAAGGAAGCACCTCACTATATTCTATGACTGAATAATAGGAAAAAAAAAAAAACAGCTCTTAGAAGGCTAACAAGCACCTCCATTTTAGATCAAACATTCTTGAGTCGTTTTGCACCGAAACCCTCGGAGATGCTATCCAAACCCGAACCAATCGGTGTTTTTGCCTGAAAACCCAATTCATTGGCGAAATTCAGAGGAGATCTCATGGTCGGACACTGCAAAGAAAAACGAGAGGGTTGAAAAGCCTGAACAGGTGGTGGATTTCGCCATGTAGGCAGCGGCCCTGCAACCATAAGGGTCTGAAGTAACGGGCCCGCATTCATAACCGTCTGCATCAATTTTCCTTTCTCCGGTAACGGACGTTGTTTTGCCAGCTCATCAATTATATAAGATCCATAATCATAACTAGTAGCAACACCAGCAGTAGCAGCATTTGTAATATTGGAAGAATCGGCATGATAGAAGGATTCAACTGGAGAGGAGACGTATGAATTGTGATTGTTGCGGGTTTGGGTGTCAGATAGGCTATCGGATTCGGTTAAACCTGAATTGACAGCCCCGGCCTGTGGCAGGTTTTTGGATTGGAGACAGGAGAGGAGTGTGTTGAGTTGCTCTTTCGCTTCGTCCCGCTCTTTTTTCGTGAGGTTGAGAAGATTGATTAGTTTGTCGATGGTTTCATTTTTCTTTCGTATTTCTTCGGTAGCTGTTCTTTGAAAGGTTTCGAGCTCCCATGTCATACGCAGTAGCTTCTGTTTCAGTTCATCCACATTCTGTTCACAAAAATGCAATGCCAAAGATTAGTTTAACAATGCTCTACTCAGTGAAAACATTAACTCGTCGAATATAGGTTGATTATATTGAGTCTAGTATATCTTTATGGCAAAGGATCATGAGAATTAAATTTGAAAAAAAAAAAATGTTCTAAGAAAACTAGTCAGGTTATATGAAGGATATACAGAGGAAAAATTTATTGTTATGAATTTTTTTTTGGCAGTAAAAAAAGCTATTTTAAAAAATCTCTATTTGGTGGTAAATTTCAATCATTGGTGCTGAAATTACTGTAAAAGCTCTGTTACAATAATTAGAAAAAGTAACTAGAAGGTATGCTAACAATTCCAAAATATCAAAAGAGAATAAGAGACCAAGTGGTTTAATTTCCATGCCCAAGTATTATAGGTCAACATTTCACACTAACCTACTAGTTTAGGTGTGAATACAACCAAATAAAATAAAGAATATAAAAAAATAGGTAGAAGATCACTACTTATAAAAATTAATAAATTAAACTCAACACTATATGAGATAAATTTTAATATTCATACCCACCAGTCTCAGAAAATAGTCAAATTAAAAGGAAAATAGTCCCATAATTCGATTAAAATACCCAACAAACAGTCGTGACAAGCACATCCTTGTCGTTTATTTAAAAGAAAAGAAGAAAAAAATTAGAAAATTTGGATATTATTTCTATGTATCTACATTTTCAAGTCTTATCAATGCAACTCCCAAAGCGGACTACTGTTTGTGCCTAACCCAACAGAAAATTGAATTGCAACCCCCTAACATGAAACAGCACACACTAGCCACTGACTAATTGACGCGTGGACAAGATGAACTGGAATCTTTTCTCCCGTCACCGGCGCGGCCGAGCCACTCGTCGACATTTTAAGAATAATTTCGCTAGAGATACCGAACTAAACACACTACAACAAATCCGACCTACGGATAGATAGATTGAGAGAGAGAGAGAGAGATCGAACCTGAGGAAATAGATCCTGGGGGCGGCTCCAAACAGAGCTAAACCCTTCCATGGCGAATTCTCCATGGCTCCATGGCAGAGACTCGAGCGCCATCTCTTGTCTTTATCAGTTTTGAATTTCTCGCTTTTTTTTTTTATCTTAACCTATGTGGGGGGGTTATATAAAGGTTTGTTTGTGACTTTGTGCCGCTCAATGCAAGAAAATGAAATTAAAAAGAGAGGAGGAGGGAAGGAGAAGTGGAATAGGTTTTGAAAAATAGTTAATGGGTTTGAGGAGAAAGAAAGGGAAATAGCTTAATAGGCCAATAAATGCTTGCCATGTGAGGCCCCTCTCAATAATGAAATTGGAACCTGGAAATCTCTCCTTCTCTCTCTCTCTCTCCGACTTTGGGTCCCCACACTTTTTTGTCTTACTTGGCGGTCAAGGTGACTCCGTCAAGATGCGATTAAGATTTGACGAGGGTTAATACTGACCGTCTGATTTGAGATGAGCGGGACCCAGGCATGTGAGAGGCACCAGAGCGCGCAGATGCAGATAAGTTGCTATTTGCACCGAATTGTGAAAGAGACGCTGCTGCTGCTATACATAGATATTTCTGTTTAGGAAGCTAATTTATCCTTCCTCTCCATCTATTGTATTTGGAGCTTTCAAATTGTTATATACTTAATTACTTATAAGTGCATTAAAATTGAGAATTATTGAACCTTAAAAAAGGGAAAACCTGATAATGTTAATGACAAAGGATGTATTTGATGGAATTTGATGGATGACCTGAACCTGTCGGAAAAGAAAAAGGGTTTAAATGTTTCTGTTTTTTAGCGAATAATCTTAGTTTCCATAAAAAATAATACTAAAATATCATAATTTTATGTCCATGTATGAAAAGAAATATAAATGCATTTTAGTAGTTCATTTATTTGTTGATTTTTAAATGTTTATTATATGAAGAATTAGAAAGTGTTTCTGTTTATTATATGAAGAATTAGAAATATAAATGTTTCTGTTTATTTGTTGATTTCGCATGAAAAATAAAATAAAATTAAGAACTCCGTTAAAATATACTTCAATTATATCTTGTTTGCTAATCATAAATTTTATGAAGTAGTAACGTTTTGTTATTTGTTAATGATGTTTGTGTTAATATAGAACAATCATTACATGTACATAAGTTGTTTTGGGTGGGCATACCAATAATTACAAACATTTTCGTTAGTGAATGAAAAATGTGACGGGACTAATAAGTCAAGACTTGGTCATGTCACGTGATTAAAATTAAATTTTACGTGACGTGATGTGACATAACTAAAATGATAGAAAACAGTCACGTTATGCAAATACTCAGGTCATATATAGTTACACGTGACTATACGTAATGTGATAAAATGTGATGTAAATTATCACGTTTAATTATTGTTTTTAAGTTTTAAGTTAGTTCAAAGAAGATAAATATACAAAAAATAAGAAACTATTACAAAATAAATTATAGTTAATAAATAATGTTGAAAAATTAGTCACAGGTCACGTGTGTCGTGACGTGACCGGGTCAATTTGCATGATGTGACATGACGTGACTAAGATAGTGAAGAATAGTCACATGACGTGACGAAACTATTAACGATGAACTGATAACGATGTGATTAATTTCATCTCAATTTAATACACGGATACAATTTTGATTAACATATTGTTAATAATAAATTAATACATTCCAAGTTGAGCAAAGTTAGGATGTGATGTGCTCACCAATAGGAGTTAGTGAGCACAACTCCAAAAGTCTATCAGATTGGCTTCAACAACAAATCCAAACTGTTGAAATCCATCTAGTCCATGAGTGATGCATGTACATGCAAAATTTTGGAAGTTTCAAATTAATTTAGTACAAGGTCAAATAGTAAAAAAAAAATGACGAAAAATGAATACATAAAACAACTTATAAAGTGCTCATTATTTGACTGCTTGACTTTGTACTAAATGGATTCAAAACTTTCAAAAAAATTCATGTACATGCATCACTCATGAAATAGATGAATTTCAATAGTTTGGATTGTCGTTTGAAGACAATCCGAGAGACTTTTGAAGTTGTGCTTGTAGTCCCTAACGGCACCTGGGGTGAATAAGGAGTCTTAAAAAATTTGGACGTTTTTCGATTAAACCCTCTAAACTAACAAGTCAAACAAATAATAAACAAGCGTGTACAAATAAAGTAAATATAGTAGAGTTAGAGAAATTTGACACGCAAGATGATAACGGAGTTCGACGTAAAATGCCTACGTCTACGAGGTAGAGCAACCTCGTTGGTGCTCCTTTCCTATTACCCGAAAAGAAAGGGTACAACTCGTGACACGTGAGCCCAAACAAAGGTGAGAAGTCAAGACCTAACTCGTGCATAATGTGAGCCTAGAAGCTCGAGCTGGAGAGTCCCAACGGGATCGTCACACAGCTATGGATATATGTGAGCGAAAATGCTCGAACTAGTGAATCCCTTCAACGCCCTACAAGCAGGAAACACTAGCTAGGATGGAAAGGCTCTAGAACTAAATTCTAGACACTAAACTATATCTCCAAGAAGATAAGTCGAGTGAATTTGAGAGTGTTGAGAGGATGTTGAAGTTTAAGCTCACTCAACAATTAAAGCTTTCAAGAATGCACAATAAATGCTTTTTGAATGTGGAAGGCAGCTAGTTTGGCCAAATCTGAAATGGGGTAATGATGAAGCCAAAACATATACCGAAAATCACTATCTTTTCTTCCGAAAAATGGTGAAAAACGAAAGCAAAGTAGACATTTTTCTGATTTATTTACCGCAAACGTTTTTTAGGTTTTTTGGCAGGTTTTTGAGAAAGTTGCGTATTTAGGCCAAAAACATAGCAAAAGTGTCATATTTAGGCGATTCATGGAGATAGCACCAAAATAGGGCATCACATGGAGTATGCAACACCTCACACGAAGTGCACAACATGCAAAATGGCGAAAAATACAGAAAATCTGCTAAGTCAGGAAGCCGTGCAGCCTCCTCCTATGCCACATGAGTCATACCCTGATACCACACGATCCGTGGACTCAATCCATGGATTGTTTCCTTTGGATCAGATCATCCACCGTTGATGTTATTTTCGACAGAATTCTTCTGAAAGGACGTGATTGCTTCAACGGCAAGCTTTCATAGCTATTTTTGGCTTCATCTATCCATACTTGAAGTGCACTCCAAGTTTCCACCACCTCCACTACTTCTACTACTTCACCTCTTGTATTAGAAAAGCTATAAATACCCCTTTTATAATAGAATTTGGTGTGCGTATTTAATTGTGTTAAGTCCATAGAATCGAGATTAACAATTCTCATTACTAGGTTAGGTTAGAGAGTTACTTAAAGAGATAAGGGTAGCCATCGGAAGCCAAGCAGGAGAAAAATGCGTCATTTAAGGAGGTAGAGATTCATTCATCTTCAATTGGATTGTAATTTATGTTCTCTTTATTTTATTTCTCTTATTTTTCCATGGCCATGAGAAGCTAAACTTTTCATCTCTAGGGTAAGGATTGTACTCGAATTCTTAGTTATGTTTTAATATAAATTTATGTTTTGTTTATGTTGATTTGAGTTTGCTTTATTATTTATATTCTTTTTTATTAAGTCCTTGCATATATAGTTATGTCTACTATATGCCAATGACCCTCCACCTACCAATAGGTGTTTAGTCATTGCATCCCGGTGTGAGTGGAATAATGCATATAAGTACCATATGCACTTAGGCTAACGAGGCTTGGCAACGGTTCAAAGACTAGGGTTAGAACCCAGTGAGCTCCCTTGGCAGGATAGCGTAAATTATACATTTAGATTATATTAGAAAACACCTAGATTAAGTAGGGTCATTGGAATATTTCAACTGCGGATAGTATAGGGAAAGAATAATTGTGTACCTAGAAAACTTTAGCCTTGGTAGCCCAAAAACCGATCGCAAGATCGGAAAACCTTTCAAATCACATAAGCAAAAATCCAGCAAGACCTGCGGGTAGTGACAGTGCCGCGTGCGGGGTAGCTGTGGGACAATCCAGGCAGCATGCGACAGTGACAGTGCCGCATGCGACGTAGAGAGACGTCAAAATTTATATTTTGCATAATTAAGATGGAGAGCACCTGAACCCTAGAGGCCCTCTATTTACTGTTTAACTCGAACCTTAGCACAATTAGCGCCACCGCATCAAACTTATAAAACCCCCCGAAGAACCTAGACTAGTGAAAAGTGTTTATAATCTAGTACACTATCACTGTGGATCGACACCCCAATCATACTATATAGTAAGATCATGCGCTTGTGATCTGAACGTAAGTAGAAACTAGGGTTTATAAAATCTTTAAAAGTTAGTAGTTCAATTTGGACTCATCAGGTAACTCCTTTTATAGTGGAGGCTCCAGATTTGTCAGATCTGTTCGGACGGAAGTGATTCGTTCCGAATGGATTGTACGAATATTGAAATTAGGTTTTTACAATAATTAAATTAATATTAACTGTTCTGAAAGTCTATGTCTGTTCTGGATGGTTAGTACAATTTATCCCACAAAACTTGATAAGCATTCCTACGGATGACAACCGCATGGACGGAACCAAACTGGAACTTTTTATAATTTTATGGTTTAATACGTTCCATACGGTTTGGTCCGTTCTGAACGGTTGCTCCAGAAATCAACAATTCTTAAAATAAGTCTTGTTGATTTCTTCGGTTCTTCAAATAAGTCTTGCAATTAAGATCTTCATGAACCTTGGTTCTCTTCATATTAATCTTGCAATTAAGATCTTGAACCTATCTTTGGTTCTTCATATTAATCTTGCAATTAAGGTTTTGAACCTACAACTCACTTAATCATGTAAACAGTTAAATTCAACTAATGTATGTTTTGCAAATTATGTCAAACAAAGTAGTTAGAAGATTGAATACAACCAACAGTGCTCACCGACCCCTCTTGGTGAGCACATCATACCCTAGCTTTGCTCTTCCAAGGAGCAAAGTTGATATTGTTAGAATTGTTCTATATGCCAAATTATCTTTGTCGAAATTAATAATTTCTAAAATTAAATATGGGTAAATCTAATTTGGACTGCATGAATATATGGGTCCGAAATTTCTGCTCTCCAGAGAAAATAACATCTAAATAAATATATCTGGAAAGGTGCAGATTAATGGGTGCGACCAACTGATGCATCGTATTATACATATACATGCACAGTTCATTTTCGAATGGTTATTATGTTTGCACCATTTTCAGAAACCGAGAGAGTGAGAAAGAGAAAGAAGAAGATGGGACTGTCAATCGACGCTAGCATTTCGACTCGCATTAATTTTCAATTTATTCGTGTGAATATTGATAGAGTCGTAGTTATTGTTGCTGCTAAATTTGACACGATAACGAAGAAGAAAATCACTACTCCAACAACTAGATGAAGTTCTATTTTGAATTTAATTTTACACCTAGATTTTATTTTCAGATATGAAAATTGATAGACTAAATTAAATTATTTTACTTATAATCTATCCGAATTTTCAACAGATACTTTTGTGTCTAGTACTTCCAAATAGAGATATTTTAAGGTTGATACTTAAGATGAATAAGAGTTGGTGCTTGTCTACTAAATGTGAATGATTGATATTCGATAAATAACAACTAATATTTTTTCCATTTACTTTAATATATTTTAATTCTTACCGCATTGATGAGCCATTTACTTGTATGTGTTGGCTTATTTGGTGAGATTTGAGAGATGAATAAATTATTGTGGTATAATTTTATTTTATAAAGAGGCTAAAAAAAAGAAGTATTTGACAACCTATTTAAACTAAGATTAATTTAGTTTTTTTTTTTTTTTTTGCACTTTGACTACTATTTTATAGCTATATCGCATTTAACAATATATCTCTTTCTTTGCAATATTTATGAACAATTTTATAATGTAATAAAATAATTTCAACATATATCACAGAAATATTATCTTCATCTCCTCGTCCAATGGACAAGAAAAATCTAGGCAAATTATAGCATCTGTCATTTCATATATTATTGGTTGTCGTTTCACAAAATTTTTGGATTTGCGCATTTCAAACTTCAGAACAAAAATTTCGACAATTAACCACAGCCATAATTCAATACAGATGCAATACTAAGAGAAAGTGTGTGTACATGTGTGTTTACGAAACATTAAGGGTGTGCTCGAGACGGGCGGAAGGGAATGAGTGTTTCATTGTGCGGAGGTGACACTTGTTAAATAGGGATTGACCAAGCGACTTTGTTTGCTCCAGAAGAGGGGAATCAGAGAGGGAACGACGGGAAGGGAAAGAGACATAACACTGTTCAGAGGTGATGCTCGTGTAGGGTATTAACGAAATCGTTCACTTCCAAATCGAGATGTAAGTTTTACTGTGAGGAGGGGAGCCGGACTTCGTCTGCTTCCTTCCCCTTCCTCTGCGTGCTGGGTTTGTGTAGCACGTCCAAAGAGTGTTCAATAGAGAGGAGAGACAGAGAGGGGAGGAGAGGGAAGAGGAGTTACCGAATCTATATATTTGCTCCATAATGTTAATTTTTAAAGGAGAGAAAAAGAAGGTGAACTCTATATACAAACTATTTAAATTTTATAACTTTCAAATCGGAGTGTAGATAAGGTTAACCGTTTAATTTGCTATCTCTTCCTCTCTCTTTTTTTTTGAAGCACGATCAAAAAAAGAGAGAAAGTAACAAGTTACTCCACATACAAGAAGTAGATTTACATGAAGATCAGCTTATGATTTTTTTTTAAATGCTATACTAAAAATGCGATAATTCCTTCATGAAAGAAAAAAAATTAATTTTACAATTCAAATGAGTATTTACTTACATACAAGTGATTCAAAGTAATTATCGCTCGTATTTAAATGTTTGAAAAAAGAATGGGAACAAATCAATGAGGCTAATAGACCGAATCAATAGTTCGATTTGATTTTTTATATTGTGTGGTTATTGGTGCAACACTTGCAAAAATCAATTGGACCGAACAATTAATTTGGTTCTATTAGCTGAGGAATTTTTATCTGTAGAAAATATTAAAAAAAGAGGAAAATATAAAGAATATCGTGAGATTTTCATGGGTGGAAGGATCGGTAGAATTTCTACCGATTCAAACTATACATATATTTTTTCTTCCAGAAAAACAGAGATGTATTCGGATTCTCTGTGGCTTCATCATATAAGGAGGAGCATAGCTGATAGTGCTGCAAAAAAAAACGAACACATATACACATGAAAAAAAAAAAAGTAGTTTGAATCGGTAGAATTTCTATTAATTCAAAATTTAAATTGGTAAAAATTTCTTTTCACCGATCCTTATATGCATAAAAATTCAGCAATATTCATTCTTTTTCTCTCTTTTTTTGGAATATTTTTTATAGGTAAACATTTCTCCCATTAGCCTGCCCCATGCGTCGATCCCATCTATTTTCTGAAGAAACAAAATAATTATTTTTATTTCCGATAATTTGTTTCTTTTTAATTTCTAAAAACAAAAAAAGTTTGTAAAAGTAGTCTATATCAAGATTATTAGATTCAGTTTTTTTTTTTAAGCAATCCGCTTAGGGATTAGCAAGTAATTAGAAAAATGGCGTAAAAACTGAGGCGACGAAAATAGTAAAAAGGCACCAAATGCACGCATCAAATGACAAATGGTCATGAGAAGACAAAATTATAGCTCGTACCTAAAGTAGGCTTGTGATATAAAAATGATTGCATAATATAATAGTATTATTTTTTAATTTAACAGAGAAGACTTGATCCAACTTTTACAATTGCAATGTCACGGTGGATTGAATTTGGACATCTCGTAACCAAACAAAGCAGTACACTTATAGGCCACTAACCAAAGTACCAAGACCCATAAAATAAATCTCATAATTGGTTAATTAATTAGGCTTTATTCTTGGTAGTTAATTAATCAGGCTTTAGTATTTCATAAGTGATCAATGATATATCAGCATTAATTACCGAGATTTTTAAAGTTACCATTTGTTAAAAAAAAATAAACCAAAAAACCACGGTTTTTGAGCAATTCTGGATCTACCACGGCTGCAGAACACCGGTGCGGTCCCAAATAGGAGAGACCGCACAGGCATTCTGCGGCCCCAGCTAGGAGTCCGCACAGACATTCTGCGGCCCCTCCTTTTTTTTTTTGGAACGGAGCATTTCATCCACAGAAACCATTCAAATTGGTTCTGACCCTTTGACCCTTTTTCAAACGTTCAAATACGTTTCTACATTATTCTCAACCGTTCAAATACATTCAAGTCAAAAGGATTGCAAAAAAAAAAAAAAGGGGGGCCGCAAGACCTCTAGCTGGGGCAACAGAATGCCTGTGCGGTCTCCCCTATTTGGGGCCGCACCGGTGTTCTACGGCCTTGGTAGATCTAAAATTGTCCAAAAACAGTAATTTTTTTTTTTTTGAAATAATGATAACTTTAAAAATTTCGGCATTAATTAAGCCATCTCTTATGTAAGGGTCTTGTTAATTGTCACAATCGTACTTTTTTTTTGTGTCTTTTACATTAATTAAATTTGTATCTTCATAAGACTCATCACTATCTGAACATGCACATTAAATGTATATGTCGTCATGAATTAAGTTATACTATTTTTTTTTAAGATGGTAAAACAATTTTTTCTTCACAAAACTATTACCAAATATAAAGAAATCCTAATAATTGATAATTCAGCTACTTTGTAACCTGAAATATTTGCTAAAAAAAACATCATTTTCCTCAATATTATTTATGAATATCATTTCGAGTGAGGCTACGGTGCTATGCATAGCACGGATTGGTCCGTGCCACGACTCAATATTTGAGTTTTCAAAATCCTAACGGTCGATCCGAACCGTTCAAC
Organism: Carex myosuroides; assembly: GCA_028015225.1. Taxonomy (NCBI): domain Eukaryota; kingdom Viridiplantae; phylum Streptophyta; class Magnoliopsida; order Poales; family Cyperaceae; genus Carex; species Carex myosuroides. The sequence goes on from CM051476.1 coordinate 2,484,690, forward strand.
ATGATTATAAAATGAATATATACTTGCATGTCAAATTTTACATTTTTTCGAATTTTTTTACTACTTTTTTAGATAGGCTGTTTTTGGATGGTCCAGAATGTTCAGATCAAGTGATTTTCGAAAAAATAGTAAAAAAATTCGAAAAAATGTAAAATTTGATTTGCAAGTACATATTTATTTTATAATCATGTTGAACGGTTCGGATTGACCGTTCGAATTTTGAAAACTCAAATATTAAGCCGTAGCACGGACCAATCCGTGCTATGCATAGTACCGTAGCCTCACTCTATCATTTCACTCTCGTAAAATTAATCTTTAAATCATCTACACAATTTCAAATGCTTAGCATTTAACCAACAAAAGCAACAAAAAAAAAAAAAAAAGAGAGAACCATTGACATTATTGAAATGACAAATTTACCCCGCAGGAAAAACGAGGCCTGGTCGGGCACTGAGGCGACCGTTGCTTCCCGCCATTTCCGAGCTTTAACCTCCATATATCACACAACCGCTCTCAACTGTCAAACCTAATCATGTGCATTTTGTTTAGGCAACTATATGTGTTTTGGAATTTGGACCTATATCTCTATTCTTTATTAGTCATGTTTCTAATTATTGTGATTTATCACTATAGGAAAATGTTAAGTCAGTTCTCTACGCATAACGAGGAGTAGGGAGCGATGATAACAAATCAAATTATTTGGATATTTGGATATCCACTAGTTGTTTAAGCTCAACTCATAATATGAAATTATCGCTCATGTGAAATAGTAAAGCTTTTCTATCTAATCTTTCCTTGTAGAATGTTGAAGTCAGCACCATCTAGAAGGCCCAAGTCCAATTTGGCAAAATCAAGATTAATCTAGAACCTTCTCTTCTGAAGAACACTATTCTGGAAGATCAACCGCAGACGTCTAAGCAACTTCAAGCTTAGAAAATTGAAAGAAGCAAGAAGCATACCGAAACTGAAAACAATACAAAGTTGGTGCTGAGGGGGAGTGTTGAAGTCAGCACCATCTAGAAGGCCCAAGCCCAATTCGGCAAAATCAAGATTAATCTAGAAATATGTATAATAGAGAGTAATCTAGAAAATACCAAACCAACTAGAATTAATTTGTAGAATCTAGAGTATTCCATTAGCTAGTATAAATAGGGACCCTTAGTCTTCATTTTGTATCAAGCAAATCAAGCAATTCCTCTTCTAGCTTAAGAGTGAGTAGTGAGTGTGACATAGTTGTGTAGAAGATATATATTGTAGTAGTCCTCTCTTAGTGTTAGAAATAAACTTAATATTCAACATAGAATAACTAAAAAAAGAATTGCATTTTACATAGGCAAAATATGTTATCAAATTTGATATTCTTGTACTATATTCATATTTGATAGTATTTCATAAAATGTAAAAGAAAAAAGACAAGTTATAAGACCATGCAAAAGGACAAAATCGGTATTTAGAGAGAAAAATTTCTCTCACCTTTCAAAATTTCAAATAATGCTCTCAGTATAGCACTCCCCATACTCAAATGATAGTTTTTTATCGTTAAATACTATTTCTTTTTTAAAAAGGCCCTCCGCCCGAGTCCATATTCCCTCATGTACCGGAATGAGTCCATATCCCCTTAAATGTCTTTATTTTTTGTGTTTCCATCATAACTTTACTTTTTTATTCTCTAATAAAAAAAATTAAAATTTATATGTTAAAATAAAACCGTTAGATGTGATCAGGGTTCTAAATAGCTAGCTATAGCTGTGCTATAGCTTATTCGGACCTCAAAAGCTATAACGCTATTAACCGCTTTTCTTTTATAATGATTCTAAATAACTAGCTATAGTTGCGCTATAGCTTTTTTGAACCTTAAAAGCTATAGCGCTATAATCGCTATTTAGAACCTTGGATGTGATTTATATAATTTTCTTTACGTGTGCGTAATTTATTTTTATCACTTTTTGGTTTTGTTTTTATATGAATCAATAAATTGAAAAATCAACGTTTACAATTTTATATGTATATGTATTTTCTGAAGCTCTTGATACCGATCAAAACAAAGTCGAAATGTCGTAATCTTTTATATGTGTAAAAAAAAAATTATATAGATCAAATCTAACTGTTTTATTTTGATATTTGATTTTTAAATTTTAAGTTATTAATGTAAAAAAATAGAAACATGATAAAGACACAAGAAAACAAAGGCATCTGAACCTTTCTCAAAGATAATACGGTGCCTATTTAAATATAAGAGGATCCGTTTTGAGATTCGTGCGCTATATTAAAACTGACGACTCAGATCTCATTGTACTGAGTTTGGTATTGTACTCGATCTGAATTCCCTCCGCCAGACGAGAACAGAGTAGGTCTGATACCCATCGGACCTACTTTTAGGTTCAACGAGCATGATGACCGTCTAATCTAATTTAAGATTTGTGCGCACGAAAATTGAAACAGATACGCACGGAGTTTAAAACATTCCGCACGAATCTTAAAGCAAATCAACAATGATTAAACCCATCGAACCAAAGTAGATCCGATGCCCATCGGACCTACTCTCAAGTGCCGCCAGACAATTTTTGTTGCACTCAGTACATTCCTGATCAGTATATACTTGTTTTTCTTGAAGTTGGGGTTAAGTCTTAAGTCTGAGTAGTGGCCTATTATAATTAATTGAACTAGAAGACATATATCGGTTTGAAAGCCCCATTACCATGCCACATATACCTACTTTTTGGTATTTTATAAGTAGCTTTTGGACCTAAGAATCTATATTTTTATCTGTCATTTAGCTTATTAAATCAGCATCTAGTAGCATTAAAAGATCGCAGTAAAACAGCTTAGACTTGCAAAACTCATCGTGCAGTATAAGTTTACTGCCGATTTTTTTATTAATAGAAAAAAAAAATAACGACAATAGAGAACGATTATGCAAGAATTCAGAATATAAGAAGAACGTTATAGTTTATACGTCCGTAGAACGTTATAAACCATAACATTTTTGTTAATCAGCTCCATAAATCATCAATTAAGAAAACAACGAAAAAAATATAAAAGAAATTATGCATTATAATATCCATAGAGTAACACACCCAAAAAAAAAAGCACAGAGACGTTATGCTCCATGCTTCCATGAAGTAGCAAAAAAAAGTTAGAGAATGTTTTGTTATCCATAATGTCAGACAGAGGAAGAAGAGAGAGGTTTGTTATGCTCGATAAGTTTTTTTTTTTCGTTGCTCCATGCATAACGTCCTTGTGTTTTTTTTTTTCTTTTTTTTGTTGTTTTTTCTCCATAGACATTATAATGCATAATGTCCCTTATTTATTTTCGTTGTTTTCTTAATGAATAGTTTACGTGACTGATTAACAAGGATGTTATGGATGTTATAAACCATAACGTTCTTTTTATATTCCGAATTTCAATATAATCGTTTCCTATTGTCATTATTTTTTTTTTATTGTCCTATTAATAAAAAAACTGGAGTTTACTGGGGCGGTAATGTATAACGAGGAGGAGGGCAATTGTCTCTCTAAATTTTGAAAAGTAATTTAATTTAATAGATTCAGATTAATTTGTTCTTTCTATAAATTAATTTTGTTCCTTTCTATCGTTTTTGTTGTTTTCAATATGTAAAAAAATATTATTTTGTTATTTTTTATTATGTAATTTTTTATTTTTTATTATATAAGAGACTATTTTTGTTTTTTTTATGTAGTATCTTATTAATTAATGAATTTGAACCCAATAAGCTATTTGAATCCAATTTTGTTCAAATTTTGGATCTGCGTTTGAAAGTTTATACTCTTTATATTTCAATTTGAATTGACAGAAGTTATTTAAAACTGCTGAATTTGTCTAGCGACTTCACCTCTTCTCTCTTTCTTTCTCTTCATGTTCCTCTGATCCTCTCTAGTTTTTCTCTTACAAAACAAGTAAACAGATCTGGTCATGTCCGATCTCACTGCTTCTCCCGTCTCATTCCTTTACTATAATAATTGCGTTCTGGAGCTAAGTCTTAGAGTGAACTATACAAATAATACTTCAATTTATTTATCTTTTTTTTTTAAAAAATTTTAAAAACATAATTTTAGTTCTTACCATTTTAATTTCATCTCAAATTGACTCTATCATTATTGCTGGTTAAATAACTAGATGAAGATTTACATGAGCACAATAAAAATTTTGAAGATCGAAATGATAGTTTTAAAATTTTAGAATCAAAATGGTAATTGAATGACACTTAAAAATCTTTTCTGACTTGTACAATGAAAATGAATCAGAAATTATTTGCTGCTAAAACACATTTAACGATTGTTGTATCGAAACACACTAAATAAGTGTACATTACAAAGCACCATAACTTTACTCGTATTTTTGTTTTTATTTACTGAAAATGCCCCTTTTCTCTTTCTGTAAATTTCATACATTAAATGAAATGGAAAGTTTATTTTCATGATAATATTGAATAAAGGATGCTAATTACAAAAATGTTTATCATGATAATATTGAATAAAAGATGCTAATTAGAAAAGTGTTTATCATGAGGTGAGGTGGGACCCAAATATTAAGGGAAGCACATGGATGGCAACTAGGTGTGCGGCGCTCTACCCCTAAAAGTTTCTCTTGCTTTCTATTGGTGAACGTGTCGTCGCCCAGAAAAATATATGATACGGCGCAGACACGACAAAAGAAGCAGACACGTGTCAACTGTCCTGAGAGATGCATGAACAATTAACAGACAACATGTCATAGGATCAGATGTTCTGTGATGATAAAAACAAAAATTTAATACATGTTAAAAGTCTATATAATCAGTAATTATGGAAAAGAGAACACGAACCCTTCTTTTCTTAAAAAAAATAAGGAAAATCTCCAGTTAAAATTTTGTTAAATTCGTTCTAAAACCACATTATATGCAGTGGCGAAGTCAGAATTTGAGTCAGGAATAGGCAAAAATCAAGTTCGGATTTGAATAAATTAACGGGTTCGGGTTCGAATAACATACAATTTACATAAAAGTAAAAGTTTTGGCTTGTTATTGTTACAAAATTAATACTATATGAGTATGAAAATAAGTAGAGAGACAATTGTGCAAATATGAAATTATCCCATAAAAGAAAGGAACAAGAAAGACATCAGCCTAAACAAGCAAAAATCTACTTCCTAATTAATAATTACCTCAATGGGTTCATTATGACAAAATTGTACAACTTAGATTTATTTTGCAATATTCAATATATAGAGTAAAGACATAATTGCACAGTCAACATTATTAAAACAAATAATGCCTATATATGCAGTTTAGGTGCTGATATATACTGGCACTTTGTCTTTACTCTTTCCTGCATACTCAATTTGTATTGAAAATTAACAATACTGCATCATTGTTTAAGAAGTTGACATACTTTGAAGGCATCCTCAATTTTATTGAAAATTTTAACTATATTGAAGACCCTGAGATTTGCATCCTCAATTTATATTGAAAATTTATACTTTGAATCATGGTTCTGAAAATCGGAATCAGAAGCGAATCAGTTGACTATAGAATCGGAATTGGTAGGAATCAGACAAGTCAACTCGGAAATTCGGATTTTTTTTTTCTTCTAAAAAAGCTTGCTTTGTATTAATTGTAACAAATTAATTAGTCCAAAAGTAATGTTACTACCATTTCTTACATTCAAATAATCCATTAAAATAATCCATTAGTATAATATAGTACAAAACATTCAGAATTAATCAGATAGTTTTGTACTACTTGATTAGTTTTTTTTATAATACGTCAATAGTTATATATGTGTGTTATTTTTATTTTACTAATATAGTTCTTTTGTATGTTGGGGATATACATTAATATTTATACATTCGGCCGGACATGGTTCATTATGAATCAATTCATATTTTCAAAACAAAACACTACACCATAAATACACCAAGTCCATTTAATATATTTTTTTTTTTTTGAAGAAAGACATAAAAGCCCGTTTCATATTAATGAAACAAAGTTAAGTTACACTCATATGTTATGCAGTTTAACGCCACAAACGAACAATTTATGGCTAATGGCATGTGCCTCAGAGCTATCTGGTACAGTGTTGGATTTACAATTTTTGTATTATATTAATTAACTAGCTAGGGGTCTATTAATGAGCTTTAAACTTGGTGCCTTGGTTTTTTTTAGCAAATTTTGTTGAATTTACAACCTTATATTTTTCAACATTTGTAGGCTAGTAGACATATGAGACACCGTAATTAAGACTATCTCTTCATATTAATTACCTATATATTATTAGGCCGGCTGCTTTGCTTAGGATGCAATTTGGATGGCAATTGAAATTTAGATTAAAAAAATGGTTTCTAATAAGTTGTTTTTTTCTTGGTTTTGTTAATTTCTTAGTGCACATGACATGTTAGTTAGAAGGGAACCAATGACACTATGCAATAGAAGCAAAAATATTAAGCAAAATTTAGAATCAGAAAAAGTTGAAATACTGGTAAATTAATTAATTTGAGAAAATTTCAATTACAAAAGATCTACGCCAACTCAAACAGCTTCAATCAAGAAGCATGTTTATTCGTCTACTCTGATCTTTACAAATGTTTTACAAAAATTGACAATAGTCACAATACACAAGAGACTAATTAATGCATCTTAAATTCTCAACACAATCTAAAACTAAATTTGTTCAAAAAATGGTCCTTTTGCCTTCAATTTTGCTTCATCAAGGACACAATACAAAAGGTTCGACAATTTTTTTGTTTCCCGGTATGTGCGCAGCATCATCTGATCTGTGCCACAAATTCAAACTCAAATCTCCGCTCAAAAGGTTCGTAACCGCTTCGCACCGCAATCGGTGTATCTTCCATCCAATGGCAATGTGATTTGCCTCTTTGTGCACAATTGTGACCCATGGGACCCAGCCACCTGAATCTGCACAGGTGGATTTCGCCACCTTGGCAACGGTCCTGCCACCATTAGAGTCTGTAGCAGCGGGCCCGCGTTCATGACTGCACGCATTAGCATTCCTTTTTCTGGTAATGGTCTCTTCTTTGCCAACTCGTCTATTATAACCGACCCGTAATCAAAATTTGTAGCAGCTGCAGTACCAGTACCAGTACCAGTACCAGTACCAGTACCAGTACCAGTAGAAAAAGTAGCAGCAGTGGTAATATTAGAAGACTCTGCATGATAAAAGGATTCGACCGGAGAAGAGACATGTGAGAGGTGGCTGATGCGGGTTTGGGTGTCAGATTGGCTATCGGATTCAGTCAAACCCGAATTGACGACTACAGCTTGTTGCTGTTTCTTGGATTGGAGAAATGAGAGGAGTGCACTGAGTTGATCATTCGTTTCATCTCGTTCCTTTGTGGTTAGCTTCACTAGTTGGATTAGCTTGTTTATGCTCTCTTCTTTTTTCCTCATCTCCTCTTTTGCAGTTGATCGAAGGGTTTCGAGTTGGATTGTGGTTTGTAAGAGCTTCTGTGTCAGTTCCTCTGTGCTCTGTTCAAATTGAGACAATTTGAGTTAAATTTAGATAATTTAATAGGTAACAATTATTCGTTGATTTTCTTTCGCTTTTTCTTTGCCAAATCTTCTTCTTTTACTTTTTTGAAAAAGAAGAGCATGAACAATCACGCACGCTGCCAGCATAGTGACAGATAGCTATGCGTGTGTGTCTATTTCTGTTTCTTTCACTGTTTCTCAAAAACAGAGACTACTCAAAGATGGCAAATTTTGACCAAAGTAATTACTCAGGTAAAAAAAAAACACGCATACGATAAGTTTCTCTCTCTTCTAGAGTTCTAGTCATGACAAATATCTATACGAAAAACTGTGCATATGGTCAAACAAGACATGCACGGTGAAAAAGGAGAAAAGAAATAACCTGAGAATAGTGATCATTATTATTGTGACCCCAAAATGAAGCAAACCCATCCATGGCGAAGTCTCCTATGCCCCATGGCAACGACTCAAGAGCCATTTTCTTCTTTCTATTGTCTTTTTCTTTTTTGTTAGAGCAGAGAGGAGAGGGAGTTGTGCTTTGACAAGAGTAGCTATATATAATGGCTCTGGCTCTGGCTCTGGCTCTGGCTCTGGAGAGATGTCTCAGGTTTCTTTTTAATTTGCTTTTAAATTCAATGAATGAGCGAGAAAACAATGGGAATGTTGAACGAGCCAGTAGGTGCTCGCCATTTGGGTGCCCTGTTTTTTAATTAATCAAATAATAAAATTAGCAGGAATCTCTCTCTTTTCTGTGGGTCCCGGCTTTTTTGTCTTTTCAGATGGCTGGCTGTAAAATGGAAAATTGCTCACCAAAGCAAAAAAAAAAGAATGGACAAGTATTTCATGGCTTCTTATTGCATCGATTAAGAGGTCTTAGTTTAACGGGGCAGTTTTGGTTTCATACAACGCTCAAACTATAGAATCGAAACAACGCTCTATAATGATTTGTGTGCTACATGAAGCTAAAACAGCTCTGTTAAGATCTTTAACAAAAAATTGGCTTGGGTTAGTAACATTATTGTGTATTTCTATAATTTAATTTTGATGAAGACATTTTTGTGACAATTTTCTTCGTAAGCTCAACCATCTTTCCCTTTTCTAATGTAAAAAAATTGACCGCAAAACTTATTCTTTGATGTATTAAAATTTTAATTTATTTGAATCAGTCATTTAGTCATACTATTTTTTTCCCAAAAAGTACTAGATATTAATTTCTGAGCAAAAAATATTCATATTGGTCAAATTAAACTAACAAATGATACAAATAAAATAAGATAATGGAAGAAAATTAGAACGAAGATATTCTCAATTTAGGATGTATATATGAATTAGGTATTTAGTAGCCAGTAAAAGTAGGATAGAAAAACAAAATTATTAAATGATGTGGACAATTTTATTTTGAAAATATATTCTCAGATTGAAATTCATTCGAATAAGAAATAAATAAAAGAAAGACATAATTCAAATAATTAACAGTAGACATCAGTGTTGTAAATAACAGTATGTGCTCGTCGGACGGACGGAGTACCGCTAAGTGATTAATCGGTATGCGGCCAATTAATTGTTTTCATTAAAATTATGTGTATATATTCATAATTTATTAAAAACAATTTATTTAACTCATCAAACTTAACAAATAAACTTAATTTAACTTAGTTTTATTATTATAACATGACACTATGTTTATTTTTTCTTAACAACACATACACATTTTACATTTGTAAGTAACACATTTATTTAATGTAAAAATAAATTCAAAAATTAAGCCTTTTCAAATACTAATAATATATTATTTGAAAGAAACATTCCAACATAAAATCACTAAATTTAGTTTATGATAACAACTTAATTTCATATTTGATATATCAGTAAGTAAGAAAAACATATGCTATATAAATAATAGAAGAATTAATCAATTTCAAAATAAAAAGAAAAAACATATATAAAAAAATATTAGATATATATCCAAATACAAATAAAATTATAATACAATATTACACAGTCACACAGTAAAAAAACAATATAAAAATAAATATTAGACATAACATGAAATGACTAATAAGAATCTAAAACCAACAACTTTCAAGCTAGAAACGCTACCAACGCGCCAGTAACCCGGTCAAATCAAGATAATATTCATGACAGTGCTGTCACATGCAAACATTATCCTTACAGAAAAAAAGTGAAACAGATAAGTTTTTAAGGTTAAACATAATATATAATTAATGTTTTAATTATTTCTATATATATAGGACAGTGCTACGGTGCTACGCGTAGCATAGAGCCTTCCGTGCTACGACTCACTTTTTGAGTTTTCAAAATTCTAACGGTCGATCCGAACCGTTCAACATGATCTCCGTATGAATATGTACATGCAAACCAAATTTTACATTTTTTAGAATTTTTTTACTATTTATTAAGTCACATTGAAAATTCTAACGGTCGATCCGAACCGTTGGTATCTAGCACGGAGAGGCCCTTATATACGCGTAGCATATTAGCCAAATTCTATATATATATATATATATATATATATATATATATATATATATATATATATATATATAGTAGAACTAGGGTGCTCCTAAGCTCACCAAGCCCTTCCGTGAGCGCGACTCTAAAACCTATCAAATTGACTTCAAACGACATTTTCAAACCGTTAGATGTTCAATTTATATTAAAATGTGCTTGGAGACCAAATTTTACATTTTTTGGAATTTTTTTACTATTTATTAAGATGGTTTGAAAATCGCTGTTTTTATTAAAATTCTGCACCATTGGAAAACAGCGATTTTCAAATCATCTTAATAAATAGTAAAAAAATTTCAAAAAATATAAAATTTGGTCTCCAAGCACATTTTAATATAGATTGAACATCTAACGGTTTGAAAATGTCGTTTGAAGTCAATTTAATAGGTTTTAGAGTCGCGCTCACGAAGAGCTTGGTGAGCTTAGGAGCACCCTAGTTCTACTCTATATATATATATATATATATATATATATATATATTCACCGATAAACAAACGGTTGCATCCCGCGTCGGTTGAAGTCAAATTTTCCTAAGACAGCCTTTTGTGTTAGATACCAACCTAATCATATGTATTCATGTGCATTCTCACCCCACCAATGATGAAATTCAGCTATGAAATCCGATTTTGTAATGCAATAAATATCATATTTTATTTAATGCAACCATTAGATGCGACGTGTAGCGCTATGAGGTGAGACCGTCTTTGTTTTTTTTAATCATAAATAAGTGATTGGTTAAGTATTGAGTTTAGGGAATCTGTTGAACTTGTTCGTATATGGCAGAGGGGATGTATCTCAATTCTCAACCAGACAACCACCATTTATTTATTCAAATAAAAATAAATTAAGAAGCGCCGTATCTAGCACACCATGGCAAGGTGCTAAAAGACAACATTAAATGGAACCATATAACACCTCGAGCAAATACAACAAAACATATACATCAATTTTTTTTTTTTTTGGTATATATTAGAAGTAAAAACGACCGAAATTTTGTTAGTTACCACACTAAAAAAAATAGAAATTAAATGATTACCATCCGGCCCAAGCTATTTTTAACCTTACCACCCACGCGAATTCAGTTCGCGCATTAAATTGGGTTGGTGCGCGAATTGGGTTGGCGCACCAATTGGTACAAAATTACTGCTCAAACGGGGTAGTAAAAATTTCGGAACAATTGGTGCTCTAACCCAGTTAGAGCACCAGTTGGTGCGCTAACCCAGTCCGCGCACCAACCCATTTTGATGCGCGAACTGAATCTGTGTGGGTGGTAGGATTGGAAAAATCTCAGCAAGAATGATATTCATTTAATTTTGATTTTATGAGGTATCTATAATAATTTCGGTAAAAACGAATGTATGTGCTTGTTAACTACTATTTTTGTAAAATAAATTTAAGATCAATAAATTTTATATATATAAAAAAATAACCTAACTATAATATACTGAGTTGAACATTTTATTAATTCGAATTATTTAACTCATATAATATTTTTTTTGCAGACATATTTTGCGGATTATATTGATTAGAGGTGTTAATGTTATAATTGTACTGTAACATTTTAGGAGACATTTTCGATATTAATTCCACCATGCCTCCATTTTAAAATGTCAATAACTCAAAATTTAAGTCATAAGCGTCAAAATAAAACCACTAGATGTGTTCACAAAAATTATCATATTTTGGTTTTGTTTTTATGGTGAATCAATAAGTTGAAAAATCAACGTCTAGAAATTATCCACATTAGTATGTTTTTACAATCTCTTGATGACAACCAAAACAAAGTTGAAATGTCATAATTTTTTACATGTGCATAGATAAAATGATGTAGATCATATCCAGCGGTTTTATTTTTGACTTTTTAAGTTTTAAATTTTGAGTTATTAAAGTTTTTAAAAATGGTGGCATGATGGAGACAAAAAATTAAGACATTTGAACCATCTTCTTCCATATTAGTTTAATATTTAACATATTGACAAAATTACAACAAAAGGTAAATTAATTTGAAATAAAATAGCATGAAGATAACTAAAATAAGGTTGTTCATATCAGATTATAAAATCCCTCTCTAAAAAATTACGAGATGATCTAAAATGTTCAATTTTAATTTAACGATCTATGATCCACTTTATCACAACTACATAATGAATGCGGTTCCATATTTAATAACTAATTTGTTGAAATTATGAAAGTCTTCCTATTTTTTACTTCTTCTACTTGTTTGCCATTTCATTCAAGCAATTCAACATTTTTCAGTGATATTTTTTTTTTTACATGGAGCTATACATTCGCCTATTATATTTATATATATATATATATATATATATATATATATATATATAGAGTATGGCTAAGTTGCTGCCGGCAGCATTTCGGCGAGGTGCTGCCGGCAGCGTTTCGACCATTTTGGTGTTCAAACAACAATTTTTTTTATATAGATGTTCAATCTATATTAAAATCTACTTGGAGACCTAATTTTACATTTTTTGGAATTTTTTTATTATTTATTAAGCCACTTTGAAAATTGCTGATCTGGGTGAACAATAAAAACAGTGTGGACCATATGATCTGCAATTTTCAAAGTGGCTTAATAAATAGTAAAAAAATTCCAAAAAATGTAAAATTTGGTCTCCAAGTAGATTTTAATATAGAGATCACATCTAACAGTTTGAATTTGTTATTTGAACATCAGTATGGCAGATATGCCCCTGGCAGCAGCTGGCCGAAATGCTGCCAGCAGCAAATTAGCCATACTCTATATATATATATATATATATATATATATTAGACTCCTTTGGTTATTATTAGTCACAGTGACAAAATTCGCGTATAATTCGTTTTTTCGATGTTACCGAACCGAACTCTGAATAAAACGCAGAAGAACGTATAATACATTTTATTCGCGAATAAAACGCGAGTTGATGAATTATTCGCGACAAAAACGCGAATTTTTTTTCACGGTATTTTTGGGTTTTTTTTTTCCTTTCTTGTTGTACTGAATTATTTTCGAATTATATCCGAATTACGAATTTTTGACCTCGCTGAACCGAACCCAAACTATTAATTTGTCACTGTGAATATCAGTTGTATTTACTAGATGTACATCAATTAAACTAGCAAAAGTATCATTATCATTCGCACTTTGGTGAAAAATGACAAATTAGTAAAGGTTAATTAAATGGATAAAAATTTAGCAATAACATGACATGACAAACGGCGGACATTATATTATATTAATAATTCCCCTACAGACTAACAGCGAGTGAGGTGGGACCCACCGGTCGGGGCGCTCCAATCGTTTTGCATTTTGTCGTGTTGCAGAATCCAGAGCCGATGCAGCACATGGGCGTTAGGTGCATGTCATCATTCTCCTCTACTATTGGCCCATGTGTCAGCAGCGGAGCAAAAGCAACGCACGTGTGGCAAACAATGAGGACAAGGATTGGTGCACGTGTCACTGTCCCCGCGAGGAAACCCCCTGTCCGACTCCTCAATGAAATACGAGAACGGAGTTCCGATGCCCATCGGACCTACTTTTAGGTTCAACGCCACGCTGACCGTCTGATGTAGTATAAGATCTGTGCGCACGAAAATTGAAACATACACGCACGGGGTTTAAAGCATTTCGCACGAATCTAAAAGCAAATCGATGGTGATTAAACCCATCGAACCGAGGTAGGTCTGATGCCCATCGGACCTACTCTCAAGTCATGAAATACGTACGAAAAGGTCGCACGTGCCTCCCTATCTCTCTCTCTCTCTCTCTCTCTTTTTTTTTTTTTTTAAAAAGAAATTACTTCTCCGTCTATTTCGAAATAAAAAGATAGCCGTGTTTTTCTAAATTCCATCACATGTAACATAATTTACGTGTTGTCTAATGTGTTTTTTATATTTTTATTCAATCGAAAATGACATACCACAGCACGTAGTGCAAACTGACTGACCCGACCACGTGACCAACTTTATTTCTTTATTTTAATATATTTTGCAATACTTTTTTCATTTTTAAGCATTTTTTTCTATTTTTCCTATGAATTATCTTAAAAACTGAGATAAAAAATTAAAAGTGATATCACTCATGAGTCATAATGCGACTGATTGTTCATTATTTTAATCACGTCACGTCATATTATTTTTTTTGCACGTCATTTCGTAAATTTTTTCATGTAGAATTTATTGTTGTCCCGTTTTTGCTTCAATGCCACCAGAATTCCAATCCGCTGCAATTCACGATTCATATCACAACTACGACAGTTGTTCAATTCGCAATGTATATAATTTCATAACTTTCATAAGAAATCATATTATGCTCTAATGTGTTCAATTAAAATCATACCATTCTAGTTGCGTGTCATGAACTTGCCAGTTTAAAATATGACAATAAATGAGAACCAATGGTTAAGTACACAACTTAAATAATTTTATTTTATGTTTTGAGACGCAAGTTCAATTCTCAAGAACAACAGAGCCATTTAGTAATAAAAAAACAATAACTATGTGATATAGTCTCAAATATGTACACCTCTATCGACTTGAGGCTATTGAGAGGCATTTTGTGAAGAAAAACGGTGGCATCCATTGTACCATTACGGCATGGACAAGTATCATCTCCATTACTGTAAAAGATTCCCTTCACTTTACGGTTTGAGATTAACTCTCAGCCGCTTTGAGATTCGGGCTGACAGAGGAGGCAGTATTATTGGGCTTTGATTCGTGCCAAGTTAAAAAGAACGGTCCAGATCAAGTAATTGTAAAAGATTCCCTATTACAGTACCGGGGAAGATCTGAATTCTTACGGCATTACCAGACTAAGACCTGCATCCAATCTCAACTAGTACAGGACCCGTGCTGCACTGCTGCAACGTCTAATTAATTATAGGGGATATGGATGGTGTGAGAGTATCACTGTCGACCTTTAAAGCGACCGTAACCCAAAACACAAGTCATGCATGATCTCTGCAAAGAAAAAGGGAAGAGAGCAAAGGGACCGATCTATTGATAGGCTTAATAATCTAGCTAGTTCATTTTTTTCTTCATTTTACTAGTTACTTTCCACTCGGAAAGATGATGCTTTTCAAATCTTTTGAAAAATGTTGCACTCACATGCCCTGTCCGGTTATTTTTGGGTGTAGAAAATGAATGGCGACTTCCATTTGCATTGGTAGTAATTATGAGCTAAAACATTTAATGAATAGTAGCAAAACAGAATCTACATACTTTGATAGTAATTATGAGCTAAAACATTTAATTAATAGTAGCAAAACAGAATCTACATACTTTGATACTTTGCAGGCCCAATGGCCTTATAATTTTATATGCTTTTATGTTGATAAAGAATTATCTCAAGCATTCAACCAGGTCCATCGCACGGTCCTTTTATTTTGGGATGGGATTCAAACTCGCAAACTGTGGGCAGATATGTAATTTCATACTAAGAAATAACATTTTCTGCTGGAAATCACTGATGAAACCCATAAACATGTACTATTAAAGAAAAAAAGTTGATACTACTAATATCAAACTTCAAAATTAATTGTTCAAGCACAATGACCATAGTACTTTGTGACTGCTCGAAAGCAAAAACTGATAGGTGCAGTAATTGCATCCTTGAATGAAATGAATAAAAGAGGTGTGTTTGGGGGGGTTTCAGATGACGCAGAAGATAATCTTATTTTATGCTCATCGACAAAAAAATACATTAAACCAGGAACACTCCCGTTACATACTTTAGTCTGAATAAAAGGAGAAAGAAAAGAAATGAGGTTGTAAATTACATCAAACCTAACAGATATAATAAGTAATAATATAGTTAATTTATCCGAGAAAAAGATCACCAGGAAAAGGTGCTTTCGGCATACAAGAATATCTCATTTTCCAAGTCTCTCACCCACTGGCACACTCTGTTGCACACTTTTATCGCCTGAGCCTAAAAAAGATTTAAAAGTTTAGTCCAAATAGAGGCTAGCATTGTAATCAAACATCCTCCGAAGCAACTCACAAATTGATACAAAAAAGAAGTTAGAAAAATTAACCTTATCGGCTAGAGGATCAAAAGTCGCATAAAGCTCAAAATCTTGTGTAATCCAGCAAAATAGCACTGAAGACACAATAAGAAAAGAGTTACTGTAAAATTTAAACACATAAAATTGTTCTGGAATCAAGTATCAGATTTGCTCAGGTCAAAATAAACTACCATAGTCTTGGTTCCTTCTGAACTGGGTCTTGTGCGTACCAGTCCCCTTGTCATGCATTGAAGCATACATTTTTTGGTACGCCCTGTACAATCTGCATGCGCACAAACATTTAAGGACAAAGTAAAACCAGCAAAGGAGAAATGAGTCGAATAAAGGAAAAAAGTTAAAGAAGCTAGATTACCTCTTTTGCTGATTAGGGTTCTTCAAGGGAGCAGAAAAATCTGATGAGACGAACTGGTTGAGGTACACACTCTTATACATGAAATGGCAGAGCCCAGCAGACCCACCAACGGTCCTCTGCGTAGATATAGATTCTGTGTTGATGCTTTCAATGGGTGGGCGGGTTGGTTCAGAAGGGAGGTCTTCGATCCGAAGCCCACTTTCAAGCATGGATCTCTGTATCTCACTCAGCACATTTGACTTTGCAAGGACATTTTGGACTCGAACGCTGAGTGTATTGAAGGAAAAAACTGTAAATTTTCAAATTATTATTTTTTTTTTTCATTTTTACAGGCAAGCAGCTTACCGGCAGTCTTTCAGATGGTAGAATGAATCTGAACTGGTTGTAAGCAATACCAAGTAGGTATCCAGCTGTTAAATCAACAATAGAAGCCAATTTAAAGGACATGTATCTTGTAAAGTGTCAAAATAATCATGTAAACCCCTGCAGAATAAGAGTTATCATATAGACCCAAAAACAAACTATGATATCACATATACCTCATAAGACGAGAGATATCCTATGTGCCCATCCTACCAGGATAATTTAGGGCATTTTTTGTTCCATGTTAGAGAGGGGTAAACCAGATCTTTGCAGCAACATATTTGGTATTTCCATTTTTCTAGTACAGCATCAACAAAGTTGTCCGTAACTTAAAAATATAACTTACAAAATTAAAGTGCAAAGTCACTTACATCAAGAAAATGTACATAAGCATACAGAAATGCCATTGGATTGTATCTTGGTAGGCAAATAGGCGAAAAAGATTCAGAAGTCCTTGAAGGTAACAGAAATCAATAATACGTCAAAATTTGCCATTGCTTAAGATGGTAAGTCTTAAAGTTATTATGGAGAAACCCGTTTAATTGCACAAACATATTATCTTACCTAAAAGATTCAGAGGATAATATGAAATTCGCAAGTAGAAAAATATCATCAGGATGAAGAGATGCTTTTTGTGCTCCCACTAGACTTACAACCTAACAACAGAACAGTGAAAAACTAAGTGCAAGTCAAGAAAATGATATATCTTCATTTTCAATTTCAGGTTTTAGAAATACCTTGTGCTTGCACATCAAAATAGCAAAAAGAATTCCTGACTCGGCAACATCTTGCAAAATAGCACTAGCTGCTTGTCTTGTAGGATATGAGAGAGGTAGACATGTGTATGCATGAAGGAATGTTGCTGGATTCCTACAAAAAATGTTTTATTTACCAATCATCCTAGCTCTAGACAAATGTACAAGTAATGAGCTTCTTACATATTGCACCGATTTTATCTGTAAGTTAAAATAGCAGTACCATTTATTACAATTTCAGTCAAATCCACACCTTTTGTATTGTTTCAAAGTAGCACGGTTAAGTCAGACAGACAAGACTAGATTAACCCCAAACTTTCCGAAAGGATGCAAAAAAATATCCAATGTTCTTTTTTTATTTTGCTTGATTCAGGCTCAGTTTGAGTTCAGGGAAAATATCTAGCATCTGTAGGGCACAAAATGGTCTATGTTTAAGGAATTAACCTACAAGGCCACACTAAGCTAACATGTAGGTGATTGCTGCAATTAGCTCAAACTCTCAGCTATTATAGCAGAGATGTGGGAATTTACAAGCATATAAGGTATTATTCATGCAATTTGCAAGAGAGAACTTTAGAACAAGTCTGCGTATACAAACCAGCTAAAGGAGTGAATAAGAGAAGAAAAGACTGCATCAGTCCCACCAAGTAAGGGAGCCATGTCAAATTTTGGGTTCTTCTCAAAGCATCTATTAACCGACTTTGTCAAAATTAGTAACATCTGCAACCAAATTCAGAAATAAAATATGATATAGGCAAAAACTAAGAAAGTTGAAAAATAAATAAACCATGTTAATTAAACTAAGTCTATTACCTGCCCATATAGGAGCTCAAGTTGACCCCTCAATGCTTCAATTGGCTCATCAGTGCAACTAATGCACACTAAGTATATTGGACCTTTCACAAGAAATATTATCTGCACACAAGGAAATGATTAAATGTGTATCATTTAATAAAGTTCTGATTTTACAAGATTAGATCTGAACTCAGGAGTCACAATACCTGGTGTTTTCCAGCTCTTACAAATTTGATATTATCGCCACTATATGATTAAAAAGAAGAAGAAAAAATTAGACTTCATAAGAGATTTCAGATAATTTTAGAACAGCACAAATACAGAAAGACTCATAAAGCGCACCTATTTTGAACAAAGGAAATAATAGCTTGTAAAGTTGCAGAGAATCCTGCTAGTTTGTGTTCATCTCCATACCTGAAATTGTGACCAGAAACAATAGCTTAAATTTAAAAAGTTACTGATTTTGTTGTTTGTTTAATTACTAGTTTTCTTCACAAAGACATAAATAAAAGAAAGATATTATTACCTAGAATATATAGGTTTACCAGAGTTGCTCAAAATGAAGAAATGCTTCTTCCTCTTTCTCCATGAATCAGAACCATCATCCTGCATTTATTTATTTTCACAGACAAGGCATGCATTATGAATCGACACTACAGTAGCATTAGTTAATCCAAAAGTTTAAATCCAATTACGTACATAAATTAGGTTATAATCCTCTTCCTTAAATTTAATGGCAAATACAATGTACATGGGTCAATTAAGTATGATCAGCAATATCAGTGAAGTTTAAAAATAAAAAATAAAAAGCTCAATCAGAAAGCTTTTCATGCAAATTAGTAGCCTCCACAATTTAAAATGCCAACTTACGCACTTTCTAACGAAATAAATCAAAAACCCATACCTCGTGAAAATGCTTCTTTTCGCGTCCCCAATCCGAATTTCCTTCGGTCTCCTCTTCAACCCCTCCACTGGAGGCGACGCTGCTTCCCCCCTCCGCGGCGTACCCACTGCTACTGGGACTGGGTGGGCCGTCGCTCCGATTCGTCCACGTTACAACACCGCCGCGGCCACTGCTACTTCCCAAACCCCCCTCCTCCTCCTCTTCCTCGACAATTTCGATCTCATCACTCGCATAGAAATCAGCCGGGAGGGATCCATTGCTGACATGTTTCTGACGGATGTCTTCACTGGAAGGTTCTTGTAGCGTTAGCGAATTGAGGCGCTCTGGGACAGAAGATTCCGGTTCAACTGTGTTGTGCTCTACGGACTCGGAGGTCTGGGTCGGGCTTATGTCCGGGTCGGCCGGAGGTGGATCGTCGGGCTCGGTGGTGTCAGTTCGGTTTTGGTTCGGGTCGGCGGGAGATGGTTCATCCGATTCAGAGGCTGGGTCCTGGTCTTGGACCGGGTGGTCGGGATTCGAATCCATGGCGACTGGCGAGAGAGGGGGAGGGAGAGAGATTGGACTTTATAGTATAAAAACCTACCGGTCGGTCGTTCTCTCCCTCCTTTTTCCTCGGTCAGAGTTGCGTTTTACTGGAAAGTGGGACCGCCCTGGCTTCCTGGGATCCATTCCTGGTAAAATATTAACAGAGCTATTTTAACTTCACGCCGCGCACTAGTCATACATTTTTATTCATTTTATCTAGATTGACGTATGCTGATAAAGTCAAAATATTTCTGTCAATATCTCTCTATCTTTATAGACTCTAGCGATGTGATTATGAATTTATGATCAATGAAACAGTTATTTCATTATCCAATCCGAACCGTTTCCATATTAATTTCAGTCCAAATCATACGATTTAATAACATAAACAAACATCATTTTGATGAGAGAGATTAAAACGGCATGCTCATAACAATAGTGACCTACAAATGAATTTACTTTGAAATAATAAAAAAGAAGAGAAAAAAACAGAAAGAGTACCTAATTTTTTTGAAAGATAGAAAGATCGGTAATAGTCTCACCGATTCAAAATAGCTAATGTTAAAATGGGTATGAGTGGAACCGATCCTACTCCATATTTTTTTTTTAAATTTTGCCACCGCAACACAATGAAACATCTAATTGGACAAAATAAAAATAAAAATAAAAATAAAAAAATGGGTTAGGATTGGTTCCACTCGTACCCATTTTAACATTGGACATTTTGAATGAAACATCTAATTGGACAAAATAAAAATAAAAATAAAAATAAAAAAATGGGTTAGGATTGGTTCCACTCGTACCCATTTTAACATTGGACATTTTGAATCGGTGAGACTATTACCGGTTTTTCTATCAGTACAAAAACTAAGTACACTTTATGTTTCTCTCTCTTCCTTTTTATTATTTTCTATAGAAAAAAAATCTCGAGTGAGACTGTGTGCTGCCCAGTGTCTTCGTTGAAGGAAAGAAATGAGAGAGGAGGAAAGGAGATCTTGAGTGCACCTGATCGACACTGGTTACTTGTTTCATAACAAAAAATGTTGAGAGAAGCGGAGGAAACGAAAGGAGAAAGGTGATGAGTTGTGTGTATAAATTTAGTGATTTTGTTCACCTCTTATTTTATTTTTTTTTGAGTTGAATACCCGTAGGCTTTGATTGAAGATAAAAGTTTCAGTACAGTAGATAAAACTGGAAAGTTAAATGTAAATTTTGAAGGAGCAACTAATTTGCCTTCCTATTGCTAACGATTACAGTAAAATAAAACATCCTAACTAAAGCTTAGCCAGCCAGTAAATTTGTCACAGTGAACTACGTTGGAATCACAGTTGTTGAAATGAACAGCCTTCAGTTGTTGTAAAGGTCTTTTCTGCCATTGTGAAACCTTCTCGCGTCTCTTGATTTTCAGCCTTCCCGTCTTTGGAAAACCTGCCGATTGAGTCGCTCCTGGATGGTAAAGTTCAACTCTGTTACTTCACCCAAAGTACCTGTTCGCGCAGAAGCGCAACGCAAGTTTCGGTACGCTTGAGGGCGTACCTTTTAAAACCGCGTTTACACTTCACGAGTAAGGGTCGCAAGTGCACAACCCCTATCGAGTAGTATAATCGGGTATCGATCCACAGGGACGGGCAATTACTAGGTTAGAATCTACCTAACTCAATCAAAAACTAGAAGTGAGAAAGGTTTGGTTTGGTGTTTAATTTCCTAAAGGATCAGATCAAACAATTCAAGAAGATGTAATAAAATGCTAGAAGAAATGTAAATTGTGTTTTGATTATGGATAAAAGGCGTTTCCAGGGTTTCAGACTTCATCTCTGATCTGCCTCTAGTGGTACGGCCCGTACTAAGTAGGTACGGCTAGGCCGTACCTCACTTGGTAAGGCTAGGCCGTACCACCCTGGTAAGACCCGTACCGGCTTCCCAGAACAGAACCTACCAGTTCGAGTAAATGCATTTCCTTGCTGGTACCTTGTGCTAAACTCTTTAGAAAGGTTCAATTGACCATACCTAAGGTTCCTAACCCTCAACCGTCGTTTGTTGGATCAAGATCTAGGTTGGAATGCGATTGAGAGCCTTTTAGGGTTTCTACACCTCAACCATCGTATGTTGGTACAGATCTACCCTAGCTGATTGATTAGATGTCTAAGGCACCCTCTAATCTGTCGATTAGAGGAGAATTCAACCTTTCGGCTTCAATTCGAACTATTCTACCCTATGTACTTGAATTGGATGAGAGATTGAGATGATCACATGACCTTGATAGGTTCGATCTAAACCTAAAGGGACATCATACAACAATCACAGCAAGCAAAGCAAGATATAACAATGAAAATCACAATCAATCAAACTAAAGAGTTCATACAAAGTAAAAGTCAAAGAAAGTCAAAACAAATCAAGATTCGATCTCTAACCCTAGAAACTAAAATGATCTACTCACAGCACATAGCAATGTCTAAAAATACAATAAGAGGAAGAGAGATAGCCATGGATTGAAGGGAGATGGAGGAGGAAGCTAGATCCGTCGAGTTTCGCCTCTTCCTCTTCTTTCCTTCTTGCTTTCAGCTCCTTAGCCTTCTTTCTCTCTCCTCCTGAGCTCTCAGATCTATCTGGAATGAATTGGATACGAAATCTGGAGAGTTCCCCGCCTTAAATAGCCTCTGCCCAAATTTGAATCTGTCAGGACGCCTTCATGTACGGCCCGTACCAATTTGGTACGGCCTGGCCGTACCAGGCGTGAAGAGCTGAAAACGGCTAAGTAAGGTCCGACCCGTACCAAGCCTGGTAAGGGTCGTACCTCATCATGTGAATCGCCATTTCTTCGTGTGTTTTGCTCCAAACCTGCAGAAAACAAACAAACACTCAGCAGTACCAAATTCTAAAGATATAACAATGAGATGCACATGATTCTGGTGAATTATGGCACGAATCTGGTACTAAAACAGGCCTAAAATAGACTAAATATGCGAGGTATCAAATTCCCCCAAGCTGAACCTTTGCTTGTCCTCAAGCAAAAAGTTTCAAACTCGGGTGAAAGTGCTGGAAAACTAAATCTAAATGCAGATACAAGTCTAAATGTGAAAACCTACGTGAATTTGCTATAGTCAAGAATTTCTAGAATCGATTCGGTTGTAATTCAAATATTCCTTTGTAAACCTTGATTCACTCCAACAATTAGTCAATTGAACTTCTTATTTTGAGATGCTTCTAACAATGGAAAGACTAATTACCTAGGTTTGATCGAAACAATTCCATTCTTTTTCCGAATTATTGCTTTTATTCAAAGTGATTTTTCTTTGCATTTGCCCTCCCCCAAGCTTGAATCAAGCTTAAGGGTAAGAAAGTTGCGAACGAAGTGTGTTGGTATGAGCAAAATTTTCTTTCTTTATTTCTAATTGGGAGACGAGCTCAAAGGCGCCCATTCGAGGCTTATTGCCAGTACTCTTATTTTCTCCATCTTTTCTCTTTTGTTTTCTCTTTTTCTTTTTCTCATTTTTTTATTTTTTTCTTTTTCTTTTCTTTTTTTGGTTTGCTCACACTATGAATACACACATCCATTGGTATTCATTCATACCAATGGATATTCCAAACTTTCTTAATTTGAAAATCTCAATTCCTAAAGGCACAATTCAGTTTTTTCGAATAATCTCGTTCGATTCAATTCTAAGTTTGTTTCATCTTTTCCATTATTAAAAACATCTCAACCTAAGTAGTTCAATAACCAATCATGGGTTAGTTCCAATTCACTCAGGTCTATCCTAATCACCACCAAATTGTTTCAAAGTTATTCTCAATTCTAGCAATTCACGCAAATTTTTCACCTAACAATGCAAGAGAAAAGTAAAAATGACCTAAGTGCAATCAAAATAAATCCTAAAACACAAAAGTAAATCCTAAGATACAAAAGTCGTCTTCCCCCCCAAGCTTAGCCTGAGCATTGTCCTCAATGCTTCAAGACTGAAAGATAAAGAGATATAGAAGCAAAAGGGAAAGAGAAAACATACCCGCTCAGTCATCGGTGGGAGGTGGATCAGGTGGCACTGGTGGGAGCACCCACTTCTGAGGTACACGGCCCATGCGATCACACTCTTGCATCAGAAGAATCCGCAAGATTCCCATCAAGTTCTTGATCGAGCGCCCGATCGCGCTTTTGTGCGCTTCCAATTTCTCCAAGAGTGTAGCAGTCCGATCGGGTTCAAGATCTGCGCTTATGATTACATGACGACATCTATCTGGGTCTAGAAACTCGTACCTGAGGTGAGCTGCTGGAGGCTTGAGCTCAGGAGTCAGCCGCTCTGTCTGGGTCTTGACGCGGGTCACATCAGGTGGAATGGCATCGCATGTTGACCAATCCGACTCGCTTCCTTTGGTCTCCAGGTCATCAGAACACGGCATGCGGGTCGCATCGGGTGGTGTGCGGGTCGCGTCCATATGCTCTTCAGGTGGAGATGCGGGTCGTGTCTCAATGATGCGGGTCGCGTCAAGTGCGGTCTGGTCTGTTGGCTGGGCTGGTCCTTCGCATTCTGGCTGAGCTGGCAGCTTTTCAGGTTGAGATTGGCGTGAGATGATGATGTGACTCAATTGCTCCAGCAACTTGTTTTGGGCAGCCATTTGATTTTGTTGAGCGGCCATCTGTGTGGACATGTTTTGCAACTGTTCCCACAGCATCTGGTTCACCTTCCCTTGCTCGTGTATGAATTCGATCTCAGCGGGATCAATGTACGGCTCGGGTGGATCGGGTTGGAATGCGCAATTGTTCGAGTCATCGAATGGTGCAGGGTCGTAGAAATTGCAATTGTTGTTGCTGATATAGCCATCCTGCTCCGGTTCCTCACTCCAATCAGCCAGTGGGCAATACTCATAAGAGTGTCTCCTGTCCCCACACAAGGCACATGGCTGTGGTTGCTGGTTTCTGGCTGCCCTCATGCTCATTCTGATTGAATACCTCTCTACGGCCTCCTCTAGCTTGGCAGCTTTGGCATGTAGAGATGCGATCTGATCAGCTTTGGATCGGCCGCCTCCTCCAGTTTGAAAATTTTCGCTCCCATACCAATGTTGGTCAGTCATCATGTTGTACATGAGATCCATGGTGTCTCGAGTTCCTCAGATAGTAATCGCCATATTGTTCCTGAAAAAGAGAAAATAAAATAGGATAGAAGAAAGAAGCAAAACAAATAAAGGACACAAGATAAAGTCTAGATTAATTAAGTAAGATAAAATCTAACTAGGCAATTGGTTACCGTCCCCGGCAACGGCGCCAAAAACTTGTTCGCGCAGAAGCGCAACGCAAGTTTCGGTACGCTTGAGGGCGTACCTTTTAAAACCGCGTTTACACTTCACGAGTAAGGGTCGCAAGTGCACAACCCCTATCGAGTAGTATAATCGGGTATCGATCCACAGGGACGGGCAATTACTAGGTTAGAATCTACCTAACTCAATCAAAAACTAGAAGTGAGAAAGGTTTGGTTTGGTGTTTAATTTCCTAAAGGATCAGATCAAACAATTCAAGAAGATGTAATAAAATGCTAGAAGAAATGTAAATTGTGTTTTGATTATGGATAAAAGGCGTTTCCAGGGTTTCAGACTTCATCTCTGATCTGCCTCTAGTGGTACGGCCCGTACTAAGTAGGTACGGCTAGGCCGTACCTCACTTGGTAAGGCTAGGCCGTACCACCCTGGTAAGACCCGTACCGGCTTCCCAGAACAGAACCTACCAGTTCGAGTAAATGCATTTCCTTGCTGGTACCTTGTGCTAAACTCTTTAGAAAGGTTCAATTGACCATACCTAAGGTTCCTAACCCTCAACCGTCGTTTGTTGGATCAAGATCTAGGTTGGAATGCGATTGAGAGCCTTTTAGGGTTTCTACACCTCAACCATCGTATGTTGGTACAGATCTACCCTAGCTGATTGATTAGATGTCTAAGGCACCCTCTAATCTGTCGATTAGAGGAGAATTCAACCTTTCGGCTTCAATTCGAACTATTCTACCCTATGTACTTGAATTGGATGAGAGATTGAGATGATCACATGACCTTGATAGGTTCGATCTAAACCTAAAGGGACATCATACAACAATCACAGCAAGCAAAGCAAGATATAACAATGAAAATCACAATCAATCAAACTAAAGAGTTCATACAAAGTAAAAGTCAAAGAAAGTCAAAACAAATCAAGATTCGATCTCTAACCCTAGAAACTAAAATGATCTACTCACAGCACATAGCAATGTCTAAAAATACAATAAGAGGAAGAGAGATAGCCATGGATTGAAGGGAGATGGAGGAGGAAGCTAGATCCGTCGAGTTTCGCCTCTTCCTCTTCTTTCCTTCTTGCTTTCAGCTCCTTAGCCTTCTTTCTCTCTCCTCCTGAGCTCTCAGATCTATCTGGAATGAATTGGATACGAAATCTGGAGAGTTCCCCGCCTTAAATAGCCTCTGCCCAAATTTGAATCTGTCAGGACGCCTTCATGTACGGCCCGTACCAATTTGGTACGGCCTGGCCGTACCAGACGTGAAGAGCTGAAAACGGCTAAGTAAGGTCCGACCCGTACCAAACCTGGTAAGGGTCGTACCTCATCATGTGAATCGCCATTTCTTCGTGTGTTTTGCTCCAAACCTGCAGAAAACAAACAAACACTCAGCAGTACCAAATTCTAAAGATATAACAATGAGATGCACATGATTCTGGTGAATTATGGCACGAATCTGGTACTAAAACAGGCCTAAAATAGACTAAATATGCGAGGTATCAGTACCTCGATATTCTCTGCCCGTTCTCCGAGCCAGATTTGCCAAGTTATGGGCATCCTTGACCATCTCTCTGGTTGCCTTAAGTATGGTAGTGTACCTGTGACATTGGGCGAATCTCCTTCCACAATCCGCCACTGCCATTGTCGCTCCCCAATTTGGAATGTCCTCCACACTGTTGTTCTGAATGGCATTAATCAAGACCTGGCAGTCTGACATGATGATGGTCTTCCTCCCATTTCTCTGCCTGTACCGGTCCGGTACCATTTCAAGCACTTTCCTCATCGCCATTGCCTCTGCATGAATGGGAGCAGTTGCCCTCATTGCCCCTGACCACATTTCATATAGTTCTCCATTTTCATCAAAGGAGACCGCCCCCCATCCTGCCCCATTTGATCCTTCCCATGACGCGTCTACCAGTATGACCTCCGTATCGTCCGGTACCACTATTTGTAATGGCCCAATGTTGTTGCCCCCTCTTTCAGTCCGCACCTGTGTCTCCCTACTCATATCCGCATGCTTCACTTTTGCCAGTACCGATTCCGGGGTTCCCTGCTTTGTGGTAAAGACAGACTCGTTTCTAGCCTTCCATAAGAACCATGCTGTGTTTGCCAATTCAGCTCCCTGTTGCTTGGTCATTCCTTGTAATAAGGCCATGTAAGCTGCCGGGAACGATAGGGGCAAATGGTCTACCATGATACGTAATGGTGAAATTCTCCATGTATCCCGGGCAATTTTGCAGAAGAATAATGTGTGCATCAGATATTCATTCTCCAAATTGCACCTTGGACATTTTGGGTTGATGGCTTGTATTCGAGAGTGTAGTTTGGCCAATGTCGGTAATCCGTCATGTATTGCTCTCCACAGGAAGAACTGAACCCGGGGAATGATCAGTTTGTTGGCCCACACTTCTTTCCAGGCGGCCAGCTGAATTGGAGTGAACTGAATGGTTTGTTGCACTTGGGTGCGTAATTTTTCGTACCCCTCCTTGGTAGAATATACCCCCTTAGTGCTACTCAACCACAGTAATCGGTCCCCAATCAGCGGGTTGCTTTGCGGTTTTGTTGCTGTGTTTTCAATTCGGGTCAGTGCAGCCCCCCCCCCATGAGTGCTCGGATTGCGTGAGGATCCCATTGGCCAGTATCTCTATCAATGAGATCTGCCACTCGGGTGTCCCTTTGGGCATTAGATGTAATTGTTCGAAGCTCCCAACCATCATACCAGGGCTGATTTAAGGCGCCTATAGTAGTACCTTCTCCGACATGCCACATGATGTCCTCTCGGAAGAAACACTTCAATTTTTGAATTGCTCGTCCCAGTGGACTATAACCACCATTGCTTGCATTGGCCCATAGTCCTTTACATGGGTAGTATTTAGCTTGAAATATGTGGATCCACAACTTATCCTGGTTACTTGCAAGCTGCCAGACCAGTTTAAGAAGCAAAGCCTCATTAAAAAGCCTAATATCTCGCACCCCCAAACCTCCTTCTTCCTGATTCAAACACACCTTGTCCCACCCAACGAAAGATAAGTACCTTGTGCTATTTAGCTTTCCCCATAGAAACTTGCGGATTATTGCCGTGACTGCCTTGATTGTTCTCATGGGTAACCTGGCTACCGACATATAGTACACCGGCAGGGATAGTAGGACCGATTTAATCAAGGTTAACCTTCCGGCATGTGAAAGCAAGTTCGCCTTCCAGCCCGCCAACTTATCATGCACTTTCTCCAGCAGCTGTTTATGAGAAAGGTCTCTGCCTCCCCCCTCTTGTGTTACAAGTATCCCTAGGTACTTTTCTTGCTCTTGTGCCAGTTTTGCTTCAAATTCAAGCATGATTGCCTGCCGTGCATACGATTCACACTTCTTGCTAAACCAAATTGTGGATTTTTGTGGGTTTACCACCAGGCCCGAATATTCTGCAAATTTATCTAATATCCTTTTGACTTGTCTAACTTCCCCTACAGTCGCTTCCCCAAACACTATCAAATCATCTGCATACATCACATGGGTCATCACTGGAGCCGAATGAGCAAGAGTAATTCCCCTAATACTTCCTGCCCGTGCTGAATCCTTAAATAGAATTGTCAAGAACTCCATGACCAGTATGAACAAATAAGGGGAAAGTGGGCATCCTTGCCGGAGGCCTCGTGTCGGCTGCAGGAATCCATCCCCTTGCCCATTGACTAAGACCGTGACTCTGCTCATTCTCATGCAATTGTTGATTAGAGTAATCAGATCGGTTGGCATGCCAATTGCTTTCATGGCTGCTAGAACGAACCGCCAATTGACGGTATCAAAAGCTTTAGTGATATCCGCCTTGAGAGCAAAGGATTTGCCTTCATACCTTGGGTCTTGGAAAGAGTGGAGCACCTCTTTGATGAGAATCGTGTTGTCGGCAATGTGTCGACCTTTTAGGAAGGCCGCTTGGCTATTGGAGATAATATGCATCAAATGTGGTTGGAGCCTGTTTGCAATTATCTTCATTAAGAGTCTGTACATCATATTACCAATGGTGAGGGGTCGAAAATCCTTCGGCCTTAGTGCTTGATCCATCTTCGGAATCAGTACAATCTGACTCTTTAGCCATTCCTGCGGGGGTTTGCCTTCCTGAAAAGTCTGAGTTATGGCTCTCATGATTCCCTCCTTAAAAGTTCCCCAGTAAGTCTGTAACAACCTTGCAGTTATTCCATCTGGGCCCGGAGCTTTGTCAGGGCCCATTTTGAATAATGCTTCTGTAACCTCACTCTCTGTAGGTGGCCGAGAGAGTTGGTCCCGCTTTCCCATGGGTATAGTGGCCAAGTCCGATCCTTCTATGTTATGAAAAAAGTGCTCCATCTCCTCCTCTGATTTCTGTTGTGGGGGTTGCCTATACAATTCTTTAAAGAAATTCACAAACTCCATTCTGACACCTGCCTCTGATGTGATTATTGACCCATCTGCCCCTTCAACATATGTAACTTGGTTTCTCCTTCTTCGGTTAGTAGCTACTACATGAAAAAATGCAGTATTTCTGTCTCCCTCTGTGTACCACTGCAGGCGAGACCGCTGTCTCCAATAATCAGCCAAGTCATCTTCAGCCCGATAATACATGTCCAGCAGACACTGTTCTTCGATCCTGTTTCGCACACTTGGGTGTATGGTCTGAATGGCCAGTAACCGGCGCTGGGCTTCATTCAGTCTGGATTGCGGGTTGGACACAGTTTTTGCCCACCCAGTGATGTGGCCGCGCAATCTCTCCATTCTAATCGGCCATGGCAAATTAGCCGAGTCCCTCCATTCCGCCTCCCATGCCTCCTTGAAACCCTCATGGTTAAACCACCACTTTTCTACCTTGAACTTGGCTTTGCTGATCGGCTTCCCATTGACTCTAAGCAGGACAGGTGTATGGTCACTGTGCACCATTGGGAGATGGTTGACATATGCTAGAGGGAATTGTTGAGTCCAAGAGGCCGTCACCACAACTCGGTCTAATCTCTCGAAAATTTCAGTTTGAGGGTCCTGTCCATTTGTCCAAGTATACGCCGGTCCCTTAAAGCCTAAATCCATTAGCCCGGTATCGAAAAGGAATTCTTTGAAAAGGTTGTTGTTGGAGTTCATGTTCGGGTTGCCACCATACTTCTCGTTCATATCCGCTATGGCATTGAAATCTCCCATCACACATACCACTCTCTCCCTTTGCACTATTTCCTTAATTTTTTCCCAAATTACCTTGTTGCCCGTGTGGGCAGCATCCCCATACACACATAGTAACGTCCACACTGGGCATTGTGGTTGTTGCACCCTTGCGTGGATTATGTTACTTGTTTTGGAAATCACTTGCACGTTCAAATTATGGTCCCACAATAACCACATCCCCCCCGACCGACCATTAGCCGGCACACATTCAAAATTGGGTAAAGATTGGTTTTGAAGGAAAAGGTTTGATTTTTGTAACGAGCATTTTGTTTCTACAACAAAGGCAATGCTGACCTTTGTTGCACGGAGCATTCTGTACAGGAATTGTCTTTTCCGTGGCCCCCCGATACCACGGCAATTCCAACTGACGAGATTCATAGGTACGGTGGAGCCGAGTCCTTACTCGCCTCCACTGTTCGCTTTTTCTTGGCCTGCATGCCATGGCTCTCGCTTCGAATGGTGGGTCTCGGTTTCGAGTGTGCAAGCTGCCGTGCTACCACCTCTGATTCTAATGATTGGCAACCTTCATTTCTGCTATTTCTTTTCATTCCAACCAGTGGTAGTGCCGGTATCATTGCCTGAGCCTGAAAAATCATTTCCGGGCTGTTCTTATTCAGATCCGGGCCGTTATGATCAGTAATCGCGAGGTGCTGGCCTGTGTGAATTGGGCTGTTTCGGGCCGGTGTTGTGTTTTCTCTA
Source organism: Carex myosuroides (assembly GCA_028015225.1). Taxonomy (NCBI): domain Eukaryota; kingdom Viridiplantae; phylum Streptophyta; class Magnoliopsida; order Poales; family Cyperaceae; genus Carex; species Carex myosuroides. The sequence continues at coordinate 2,515,543 of CM051476.1, forward strand.
AAACCAGTCTCTGTTGTTGGATTTGGAGCAGGGTCCTGCATGAATTCATTTGCAGGCCCGTCTGGGTTGGTTTGGTTGCGGTCGGTGGGGCTGTTAGGTGGGGTTGTGTGTGTGTTGTTGGTTTGGGCCGGTGGGGGTATCAAACTTGGATCGGTTATCCATGGGCCTAGTGTCGGTTTTGCCAATTTTTTCATTTCCAGGTTATTCCGGTATCTGGGGTCAACCATTAACCTCTCCATTCGTTGTTTATCCGGGCACGTATCATGTTCATGTCCAATGAATGCACAAAACAGACATACCTTTGGAATTCTTTCATACGATAGATAGACAGGGAAAGTTCCTAGGCTTGGGTGTTCGGCCTGCAGTGTGTCAGTTAAGGCCGCATCCACCGGGAGCATGTACTTGACCTTGTAGTACTTGGTATGACCTGTGAAAGCCTCCGAGACCTCCGACATGGGTGTACCTAGCCGGTTCGCGAGTTGCATTATGCCTTCGTGTGATAGAATTCCTGGTGGGATGCGGTGGAATTGTACACACACTTCCATTTCTTGTACATTTGCATTAGCCAAATCGGCCGGCCCAGATACTCTACGTGCTATCACCGCTTCCGATCTATATAGCCATATACCTCTTCTCATGACGTGCTGGAAATCGTGTTTGTTTTGGAACTGCACCAGAAACACATTCTTCGCCAGCGGTGAGATCTCTGTATCGGGATGTGCTGCCCAGATTCGACGCATATTTGTCGCAAAACTGTTCTCTAGTATTTGTTTGTCAGTAACAATTCTCACCATGGCTGTGAGTGCCCAATTTGTGCTAGTGAGTCCATTTTGCGATATCACCACTCGGTTCTCCCCCGTGTGACTCGAACTTAAGGCAGCAAATTTCGCAATGAACTCATCATCCGTTATGTCTAGGTCTCTGTTCTGGTGCTGGCTTGACATGTTTCTGTTTGGATGGGTATATTTGTGTAGTTTGTTTAGCTGGGTGTTTGGGTGGGAGCTGATTGGTTGGGTTGGGGATGACTGGTTTGGAAGGCCGCTGTGATAAAGAGGTTTGGAGATGGGTGGTATGTATTTGTGTTTTGGACTGGGTTGGTTGGGCTTAGTAAAGGCATTTGTGTGGCGGCTACTTTTGGGTACTAGGGGCTGTTGGTGTTGGGCCGTACTTGCATTTGTTGAGATATAGGCTTCCCTCAAATGCCAAGATTTGTCCCTGATCTCCTGTTTCCCTATGATACTCTGCGCGGCGTGGTGTTGTCCTTTCTGACTGTGTACAGTGTGAACTTCTTTTTCTTGCTTGTTGTTTAGCTGGGATGATGTGATGAAGGTATTGGCCTGCTCAGTAAAGGACAGTTGTGGTGTAATGGTAAACTGTCCTATATTAATTGTGACAGTAACTTGGTTGATAATAGAGAATTGTCCAACTGTGATGGAGACTTTTTCTTCTGTGCTAGCGAAAGTAGACCAGTTTCTATTCTCGTTATTGAGTACTTTCTGCCTCTTTTCTTGGGTTTCGCCCCCCTTTGTACCCGTTAAGAGGGTTTTGCTTGCTCCCGGGTCTGGGACCGTGCCGTGCACCGTAGAGTCGTGTGGACCCTGATTGCCTGGTTCAGCGGCAGCATCCTCTTGCGAACCGGAGCTGGAGGTTGGTGATGGCGGGGGACTTCTCAGTTCCCGTCTCTGAATGAGTCGGTCGTGTGCCGCTACCAAAGAAGTGCGAGCATCTTCATTTGGGCCAGTTTCGTAGCGATCTTCAGGTGGAATTTCCGGGTAGTATTCCCAGCCGAGGACCTCGATATAACATTCTTTCCAGAGGTGGCCATATGGCAGAACTGAGGAGAAAGGAATTTGGCGAGGGTCAATACACAGTATATCAACGGCAATATGCGATCTGTCTTCACCCCACATATTGTCCTCGTCTATTTTGTAAATTTCCCCGAATTCCGCCGTGACCATTTGCACAAAATTTGGGTGACAGAATTCAAACGGGAAGTTGGTAATGCTTACCCTCACCCTAAAAAGTTTTGGCTGACAAGTGGCATCGCCGTTGGCCTCCCATTTTGTTATCTCCCATCCTGAGGCCCGCCCCCATGGGCCCACCTCGTTAATAACTAGTGTTCTGGGTAAGTTGTGTGGTAGCTGAATGAGATACTCATCTGGATTGAGCCTCCTCTGTGTATACCTTTCCGGAGGCCCTCCATACTTCCGAGCCAGGTACCTCTGGACTTCACAGATGCATCCCCTGTCGTTGCCATTGTGTGCAGTAGCCAGCACATGGACCGATTTGGCTAGGCCTTGCAGTATTTGATCGTGTATTTCATCCATTGGTAGATAGGTGCATCCTCGGAGGTTTTGTCTGTGCTTCATTGGAAAGTGGCGGTTCATCGCTGGGTGGTTAGCCATTGCAGTAGAGTATGTGGGTGTGTAAGAAAGTGGTTGGGGGTAAGACAGTAGCCTGTGTGGTGAAAATTACTTCTGCGAAAAGGAGTTCAAGAGGAAGCTGATCTGTAGGGAACTGTTGTAGTAAAAATTGGTAGTAATTAATGTGGTTGGTGGGGTATTGAAGGAGTGATTGGCTATACTGTTGAGTAGAGAGTTGGTATTGAAGAATTTAAGACCGAGATCTTGGTCGTTATCAAGGGAGATTGTTTCGCCTAGGTCGCCATTTCTATCGCCACTCTCCTCACACAGTTGCCTAGGTCGCCATCGTCACCCTGTTATAGAGCACCGTAGCCATTTCTATCGCCACCCTGTTATAGAGCATCGTCACCCTGTTATAGAGCACCGTCACCCTGTTATAGACCTCTTATTCAACATGTAAAGCAGAGTCGGTAAAGCTTCTCTCGTCTTTCTTTCTTTTTACTTTATATTTTTTTTCTGTTGTACAATTATAGAGTTGGCTACGGTGCTATATATAGCATAGAGGGCATCCGTGCTACGGCTTAATATTTGAGTTTTCAAAATTCTAACGGTCGATCCGAACCATTCAACATGATCTCCATATGGATATGTACTTGCAAACCAAATTTTACATTTTTTAGATAGGTAGAAAAATATTTGATCTGAATGGTACATAATTTTCAGATTAAGTGATTTTCTACCTATCTAAAAAATAGTAAAAAAATTTTAAGAAATGTAAAATTTGGTTTGCAAGTACATATTTATATGGAGATCATGTTGAACTGTTTGAATCGACCGTTAGAATTTTAAAAACTCAAATATTGAGCCGTAGCACGGAGGCTCTCTATGCTATGCATAGCATATTAACAATTTCCTACAATTATTTATGAAGCACAGTTTGAAGCATGGCATAAATCATATGATCAATACAAGCTCCAGGACTCCAAATTGAAGGGCTGAAAATTTCTTCTGTTCAATACAAAACAAAATCGACGCTTGATTTATATTTTTCGAAATTTTGATTCTAAAATTTACTCAGCTTGTTCCTCTATTATATAATAGAAGTATCATAATCGACATTAGCAGAACTACTAAATTATTTCATATAAGATAAGCATACAGCTGTGGTAATAATGTATTTGAAAAGTACACCTAATTTGTTTAGGCTATTAAACGTTCATTGAAAAAACAAGAAACTTTTATCAAAGAAATAAAAATTGAGAACCAGTTTTTATTCTATTGACTATACATCTGACTTAGGTGCTGCAAGGGGAGCAAAGTTGTAAGTGGAGAAGATGTGAGAAAAAGTTCAATTTCTATTATAATTTGAGGGTTGACAGATCAGTAGGAGGGAGTTGTAAAGGAGTTCAGATGAATTTGTGAATGTAGATAATAAAGTGATTATGAATGTAGATAAGTATGATTAGATTATTAGAGTAGTTCATATGAATTTGTGAGAATAAAGAAATTTAGTTATAAAAATAAGAGTAATTTGACTTATTGTAAACATGTTTTTTATCAATAAAATTATTAGTTGGTAGTTAAAATCACTAACCATAAAAAAATTAATTAACATCAAATCAAATGAGAATCTAGTGAATTCTAGTGGCCATATGTGCACTACTGATCCAAACAAGTTCTAATAGAGGGATGCCCCAAGAAAAAAAAGGGACCCTAGAAAAAAAAATCTATAACTTGGCCTACTTCCAACTTGATTCCGGATCCTTCTTAATAATATTATAAAAGGGGAATTTTATACATCCTTCAAATTTTTTGAAATTATGTATTGTTTCACTTAAATTCATAATATTATATATACCCTTCTAAATTTCAAAACCTCACAAATTTTATACAATATATTACCTTTCCTATTAAAACTCATTTTGAATTAATAATGCTTCAATTTTACTCTTTATTAGAAAAATAAAAAATTATAACAAGTGTAGGAGAAATGTTCATCCTTCTAATTTTGTAAAGGAAAATGATTCATTTCCTACTTGCAATGTATACACGGTGTCATTTAGATATACGTCTGTATATACATTATAAATAAGATAATAAATATTTTTCCTCACAAATCAACTAATTAGAAAACTAAACACGTCTCTTACACATGCTACATAAATTTTTTAATAAAGAATAAAATAAGAACCATATAAATTTGTAAGAGTTTTAATAGAAAAAATAATAAATTGGATAAGAGGAGGGTTCAAATGCCTCCATTTGTTGTGTCTCCACTATGCCTCCATTTTTAAAAACTTTAATAACACAAAACTTAAAACTTAAAAAGTCAAAATAAAACCGTTAGATATGATCTATTTTATTTTCTTTATGTGCTCATAAAAAATTATCACATTTCGATTTTGTTTTTATGTGAATCAATAAGTTGAAAAATCAACGTCTATAAATTATCCAAATTAATTACAAGCTCTTGATGACAACCGAAACAAAATTAAAATGCCATAATTTTTTACACGTGCATAGATAAAATGATGTAGATCATATCCAACTGTTTTATTTTGACTTTTAAGTTTTAAATTTTGATTTATTAAAGTTTTTAGAAATGGATGGTGGAGGCACAAAAAATGAAGGCATTTGAACCCTCCTTATTATGAGGGTAAATATATGAGTTTTTAAAATCAAGAAGGGTAAATATAATATCATAAATTTTAGAAGAAAAAAATACGTATTTGAGATATTGAAGGGTATACATGAAATTTTCTCTATCATAAATGCGTTAGTCAGTTAACGAAAGGTAATTAATTGAAGCAAATAACTTAGAGAGAGAGAGAGAGAAAATGAAATTATACTTGACAATCGCTGCTAAGGTTTCGAAATCAAGAAAGAGAGGTTGAACTTTGAGAATAACAATATCTCACTAGCTATGCTCTCTTTTTGCTTAATCGATTGAGATTAAAACACTTGAAGATCGATTATTTGATAAAATGTCACAAAATTTATATGCATGGTTGGTTCCAAAAACCACCACAAGTAGCATTTCATTTATTTTCAATTAGTTACAAAGTAGTAGCAGTATGGTCTTGTATCTTGCATTTTAATCAACATTTGCATGAGATCGTCGAGATTGAATTAAGGAATGAATTGTTCATTTTCGTTTATACGACCAATTAGTTTGATCGTTTTTATTATTATTTTTTTTATTCATCTGCTATATGTATTATACTTTATCTTTTCTTATTTGAGTTTTTTTAAATAACAATTTCATAAAATTTTATTAATTAACAATGAAACTAATTAAGTTAAAATAAATTTATTTGATAATTTAATGAGTTAAATTAATTATTTTTAATAATTATAAATATATGCACATAAATTTAATAAGCTAAATGACAAATTAGCCGTTTATCCAACCCGTATCGTATTCGAAAGGTTTTTTTTGTTAGCTTATTGGATATGAGTATGGGTATGGATAATTTTTTTTGTTATCTAAATAGGTAAGAGTATGAATAGTAGCTATTTCGTACCGTTACTCCATAAATAATTATAAAAACTAATATTATATATATTAAATTAACCTTTCACTTTCAGTGCACCTAAATTTATTTCCATTTCAACGCACCTAAATTGCATCTCTTCTGTTCCACTGCATTCCAACTATTGTGTCAAATATTTTTTTTTTCCCTCCTTGTTTTCTTGTCTTTTTTTCTCAATTAATGAGATCTTACAGCACTGTTTATACTTAATACTATGAAATGTACATGTATATAATACATCGCGTAGCATATTTTATGTTTTTCAATTTTTTACTTAATTAATTTATGAATCTTTGAATGAAATTGATGAGCATTATCATCCATATCAGAATTTATTTTTTTATGGTGAAATTAATTTGGGTGATATTTCATATAATAATGTTTGAGCAATAATTAATAATGTACTTTTGTCATTTAGTGTATTTTTTTATAAGAAAAATAATTAAACATGTTATTTACTTGTATATCTTGTTATTTATTAAATAATTGAATTTGTTTGAAAGATATGTTCTTGCTTTAAAAAAAATAATTTAGTTGGAATTGATTGCGCATTTTTTTATTAGTAATGTGATTGCATATGTGTGAAATTAATAAATTTTGATGTTCTATTTGTAAAATATAATAAAATCAATTATTATATTAGTATTATTCGTTATTCACCCGCTACTGTTTTATTACCTGATAATTTTAACAGGTAAGGCAAGATAGGATAAGATCAATTCTTAATGAGCAAAGGTAGAATATGAATAAGATCAATTCTTAGTGGGTATGAATACGAAAATGGTTCTACCCTATCCATATCGTGCCCATTGACACCCCTAACTAAAATCAACCCAAAGTCAACAATTCTACAAAAGGAAACCAAATTTACAGGTCAGGGTAAAAAATAAGGCAGTAAGCTTTGCCTCAAATTTTAGCAATTTAAAACACATTACACATCTTACCATGTAGTTTAACCCAAAATCAGAGGGGTAATTGATAGAGTCCAAAGTTATACAAAAAAATTTTAACATAGAAAATGATGAAAAATCTTGTGTAGATTAGAGTTTTCAACGAGAAACAAGTAGGGGTGCAAACGGATCGGATATGGATCGGATAGTGGTAAAACCATATTCGTATCCGTTTTTATTTTTTTGGATACGGATACTGATCGGATATCAGATATCCGTAGATATTTACATAAATATTTTCATAATATATATTAAATTATATGGTATATATCTATTATTCGGATACGGATAATTAAAATTCAAAACCATATCTGTATCCGTATCTGCACGGATATTCAGATATCGGATATCTGTATGTAATTTTTGGATACGGATCCAGTTACAGTCGGATATTATCCGATCCGTTTGCACCCCTAGAAACAGGTAACTTTCGAATATTTTGGGTATTTCTGCATAAATGGAGAAATGGAAGGTTTTTGGATCGAAATCAGAAGAAATTAAGCATATTCTACACAGCAATCTGGTGACTAGGAGAAGGAAAAGCTGTAGAAATCATAGTTGATATTCTTTTTCTTTCTTTCCTTACGAATCTCACCTTTCTATTTTCTTTATATATACAGAGAGAGCGATAGGCTATGGTGAGTTGTGAAGTTAACGCCATATTTTTATTTTGAAAATTTAAACAACTGATCCGAACAGTTCAACATTTTTTAAATATTGAAATGTGCTTGGAGACTAAATTGTACATTTTTTGGAATTTTTTACTATTTATTAAGCCACTTTGAAATCGCTGATCCACTGTGAACAGTAAAAACAGTAAAATTTTCTGGACCACCGGATCAGCGATTTTCAAAGTGGCTTAATAAATAGTAAACAAATTCCAAAAAATGTAAAATTTGGTCTCCAAGCACATTTCAATATAGAGAACATGTTGAGCGGTTCGGATCGGTTGTTTAAATTTCAAAATGAAAATTTGAGCGTGAAGTAAAAATGACATCTTACTTCACAACTCACCATAGCCCAGCTATATATATATATATATCATAGTTGATTTTTTTTTTCTCTCGTACTCCAGAAAAATCTGGTTCATGATCGTCATCTGATCTGCTTTACCTATAAGGCTATAACAAAGAAAATTGAAATTGATATTTCATATTCTGATATCTGAGATACTGGGCTTCATTGCAATAACCCCCATTTCTTTCTAACTTATTCAATGAAACTTTGATTTATTAAAGGTCTTAATAAGAATGAACAATTTGGTTCTTCAAAGGATAATTAGTTCAGACAAAAAATAATATATCAGACAGTGTTTTAAAATGCGGCCGCATGGATCACATATGAGTCGGCATCCGCTCTCAGAACGTCATGCAATTTCTTTCATGCGATTTTGAATATGTGACCGCATATGCGATCCGCATATGTAGATATGCGGGTGCAAAATTTAATATGCGGTATAGAACCAAAATTGAATATGTGTTATGCAGACCCAACCCAAAATTATAATTGCTTCTTGTATAATCTGTTTTGTTGTTTAGAATAGATCCACATATATAATTATTGCATACAAAATTTGTTACATGAATTAATATGAAAATAAATTAAAATGCACACATATGAATATATAGATGACTCCTCATTTTAAAATTCGCATATGCGGTTGCATACCGCATATGCAGTATACAGTGACCTTTCGCATGCATGAAGAAAACCACATTTAAAAATATTACCAGATATAATCGCTCAAGTTCGTACTTCTATAAGAGGCTAGTAGTTTGGATGAATGGAAAGCTCTCCCGACTGGATCCGTATCCTCCCAGGTACTTGACTCAAGCAAATTGAAACGGACGGCCCAGATTAATTCTACCTGGGTCAAACTCAATTCGGTGCCTATGGAGACTGTAGAGGATCTGTTTTGAGATTCGTGTCATGTTAAAAGAACCGTCCAATTATATTTTGAGGTGATGTGAATTCCTCCCGACTATATGAACTGTCAGATTTGAAATAAACGAGTGTGATCAATCTATAACCAGTACCCGAAATATGGAGATGCTTACTTGGAATTTGGAAAAGCATTAGTACCTACTACCTACCACAAAAATTAAAATAAAAAATCCATCACGATTTACAAGTGGGGATAATAATGCAATGCGCTCACATTTTCTTGCTCCAGATAAAAATCCACTAGTCTGATCATGACTTGCGGTCCCCACTTTTGCCTCTTGGAATCTGCCTAATTCTTCCCTCATTTTTGACTCCTTCCCAGTTCTGATTTTTCGATTGCAGCCATGTTGGTAAGGTTTACCACCACGAGGATATCCATAATCTCTCATAATTAATAACCAGTTAATAAAGCGAAATTACACAAATTCAAAGATGATGCCACAGGAAAACCGATTTGCAATCGAGAAAAGTAACGAATAAGATCAAATGTGTCACCACCTACACACTGGCAGCCGTGTTGAACTGTTGATGCTTCAAGTCTTAGTTGACTAGTTTGCCTCAGCTATGGCTCATATCTCTTCACAGACTCAGCAAAAACTAAACTAATTTGGTACTAGGCTCTGGTGACCTTTGCTCTCCTGTTCCTCTTCCCTCAAGTGCAGGTTCTAGTGACTTCTATCCCTTTTTTAATGCTCTTAGTTTTTACTGGTAATCCCTTCTACTCCACTTATCACCTTCTTCTCAGGAACTTTCGCAGTTTTACACACTGATTTGGTATATATTCAGATCAACCTTGTGCTCAATTGCCATCAAATATCTTGGAAAACAAGACCCCAAACAATGAAATCCGTGACATGTTCTCTAATCCTAATATTTATTCCTCTCTTAACCCTCAATTTTGCCATCCTGGCTTTCACCGCAGACTCCAATGTCACTCACATCCTGTTAAGTTGTGGCACATCAGGAACCTCCCCGGATACCGATGAGAACCTCATATGGGTTGGAGACACTGGTACAAAATATATTTCTAATGAAGCTAGCCAAAATGCAACAATCCCGTACCAGAACCCAGACGTACCAACAGAACCATTCAGTACTGCACGTATCTTCACCGCAAATTATACCTACACCTTCCCTCTCACTCCGGGGCGATACTTCCTCCGCCTCTATTTCTATCCCACCAATTATTCAAATTACCTCGCAGCCAATTCATTCTTCACTGCTACTGCAGGCCCTTATACTCTTCTCTCCAATTTCAGTGCCTTGATAACTGTAAATGCGCTGAACTATGCGTACCTCATTCGAGAATTCTCCATCAATGTCACGTCAAGTACTCTAAATTTAACCTTTTCGCCCTCTACCAAGCAGCCAAATGCCTATGCTTTTGTAAATGGAATTGAGATCATGTCGTCTCCTGATATCTTCAGTTCTCCAAGAATTTACTATGCTGATGGTGTTGATACCCCGTTTCCGTATGACCCAGGTATGGCTTTCCAAACAATGTACCGGCTCAATGTTGGCGGCCGGCCCTTAGCTCCTTCTGAAGACTCAGGTTTGTACCGCTCATGGGATGATGACTCAAACTATATTTTCGGTGCAGCTTTTGGTGTCACTTTTCAAAATGACACTAACGTGGCAATTGAATATCCACCAACTATTCCACAATATATTGCACCAGTTCAAGTGTACGAGACGGCACGATCAATGGGTCCAAATCCACAAATCAACTTGAATTACAATCTCACTTGGATCCTAAACGTAGATGCTGGGTTCTATTACCTCCTCAGATTCCATTTTTGTGAGATACAGTATCCCATAACCAAGGTGAACCAGCGGGTATTTTTTATTTACATTAATAACCAGACAGCACAAACCCAATTCGATGTGATAGCATGGACTGGAGGAATCGGTGTACCCACTTACATGGATTATGTGGTTATTCCTCCTGGTTCTGGGTCGGGTCAAATGGATATGTGGGTTGCACTTCACCCGGATCTTTCTACAAAATCTGAGTATTATGATGCAATATTGAACGGTCTTGAGGTTTTTAAAATGAGGACATCCGAGAACAACCTTGCAGGTCTGAACCCGGTACCAATAGCCCAAAACACAATCAACTCAACCTTGACTATTGGTAAGAACCATATTTCCTCAAAGAAAAAGGTTGCGAAAATCATTGGCTTGGTGATTCGGATCTTTTGTGGTGTTTTGCTCTTCTCTTTAATTGTTTATATCCTCTGGTTTGTGACATGCAAACATCAGAAAAAAAAGGAAACGGAGTCTGCAGAGGGTAAGATAAGTGATGGTACAACTGAGTGGACCCCACTGGTCTCTTTCTACTGGATTTCAAATTCGCAATCTGATGTTTCAACCAAGACGAATACCACTGGTGCATGTACTGGTACTGGTAATGGTTATAGATTGGCAATAAATGTTGAAACACAAGTACCAGTACACACAGATGGCAATAAATGTTGCCTTGATGTTCCGATAAACTAGATATCTTGTAATGGTTAATGATCAAGTACATTATATCAATTTCTTAAATAAAATCGCTAGTGTCTTCTGCTTTGTTATTTTCCTGTATTTGGTGACCACTTGTGGGAACCGCATTGATTGTTGAACCCCATCCAGAGAAGCAAACTTAACATTACTTTGGTCTAGAATAGAAATTTGTTTTATTATAGAGAATACAATCTCAGGCAATAGGTCTGACCATGGCCGCAGTCCATCATCATCATCATGACCATAACCATGATCTTCTTCTGCTGCTGTTGCTGTTACTGATGCTTCTTCCTTTCTTTTCTTCTTGCTTCTTGTTCCTCCTTAATAAGTTTTATCTCAGAGGCCATAACTGTCATCTAAGAGACCGTAATTGTCATTTTCAATTTCCTTGTGTATAAACAATTAAACAATGTACAATGAGTATAAATGACAACCTCAAATATGTCTATATATTCTAAAATCACATAAGAGAAATGATAAATAATATGTAAAATTATATATGAGAGCAGACGTGCGCACCTGAATTTTACCAAAATAGAGGGAGAGAGCTTTTATCAGCGATTGGGAGTATAAACCAAATAATGATATATATGTATGGGACATGATGGTACAGAGAATACAACGCAGAAAGAAACTTCAAATATAGAACTTGACAGTGCTTAAATAGAGTAAAATGATCTACAAAGTAGCATTTTGAAAAAGATGCGTGCGTGCGTGCGTGCGTGCGTGCCAAGTTGGTAAATCTCTTTGGTTCAAATATAGATTTGACAGTGTTCTGAATATATATATAATATAAAGGTAAAAATGATCTTCATATATAGTATGTCTAAAACTGAAAGATCTGGACTATGTATGTGGTCAAGATTCGAGAAAAAGAAAATATAAATTTAGTTAATAACGATCACAACTTGGTTCGGTTTAATAAATATTAGACATTGCTTGTTTTATTGTAGCTTGTAATAGGAATATTCAACGCTAGATGGCTAGTTAACGGATCCGCCATGCATGTTACCAACTTCACACACCAAAAGAAAACTGTTTGGGCTACTTTTTTCACTGATTGCTTAAATTTTTTAACACAGTATTAACCATTTAATATACAAAAGGTGCATGGTACCAAGTTCTCCCGGACTGGTACAATAACCGTATCCAAGAATGCAGTTTTTATCTATCTTATCTCAATATAAACTTTCACATTTAAAGTTACAGAATATCTCAAACACCAACGACTCAAACAAATCTTGAAGTATAACATATTTTGATTACTATCCAGAATCAGGTATATAATGGAAGGAAACAAACTGAAGCTCATTAAAGATCAGACAGCGTATGCTGAGTTAACAATTTCATCAAATTCACAATATACAAAACACCACATCTCACACCACATCCTACAGCTAATAATTTACAAAATGCAATTTGCCCTCACAAATCTACTGTTCCCTACAATAATCTTTGAAGATGTACAAATCTCATCTAAACCCCTCCAAATGGTAATTAGATTAGCTACACAACAACCTCTTAATAACCTCCCTCGTAAGGCCCTTCCATTTGCATCAAGTCCTAACTAATCCTAACAAATTTCAATAATCACATGACACCAGCCCCCCTCCCCCTCCCAAGAAAAATATTACAATAATTTAAGGAACAAATAAAACCAAAATTTGAAAAGAATGAACATCCCCAAGTATAACAAATATCTCTAACTTAAAACGTCATCTCCTGATCAAATGGTGGGGACATAATGGGTTAAAAAAAATGAAACTCTAACCAAACCCAATATGCAAACTACATGTACCGGTGCTGACGAAAACCCTTGAAATGAGGTTGCATCAACTTCACATACAGACCGTTTAATTGCACAAGTGCATCATGGGTTCCCTGTTCCACAATTTTACCTCCATTTAGCACCACAATGTTATCAACTTGCTTCATCATGGCAGCCCGATGAGCAATTAAAATAGTCGTCTTATTGCCCATGACCAATGTGCCAAGCGTCTCTTGCACGATTTTGCTGGAGTCCGACTCAATTGAGGAGCTGGCCTCGTCAAGCAACAAAATCGGTGCATTTTTCAAAACAACACGAGCAATGGCGATGCGTTGTTTCTGGCCAAGTGTCAAGTCGACGCCACGCATGCCAACATGTGTATCATACCCATGCGGTAAGCTACTTATGAACTGATGGGCATTCGCAATTCTCGCAGCCTCTTTCATCTCAGACTCGGTGGCATTGTGACGTGCGTATATTATATTTTCACGTATGGTTGTCGAGAAGATAACAGGCTCTTGTTGAACCAGACCCATGTGGCTCCGCAACCACCTGAGATTAAAAAGCTTCAAATCTCGGCCGTCCAATAAGATTTGGCCTGATACCGGGTCATAGAACCGCTCGATTAGAGATATTAGTGTACTCTTGCCAGATCCTGACGCGCCAACCACTGCCACTGTCTGGCCACCACTTATTTTAAGACTAAAATTGCTCAAAACCAAGGTCTCAGGTCTGGAGGGATAGTAGAAATTCACATTTCTAAACTCCATACTGCCGTACACATTAGGTGGTTTAAGGCCGGAGGTGTCATCAGGGTCAATGATGGGTGCACGATCAATTATATCAAAAACAGGAATCAAAGACTTCCTCCGTTTTAGTATGTAAGGTGCAAGGCCAAAGGGGTAGACAAGGGCAAAGGTGGCAAAGGAAAATACTATATACTCTTTGATCGCAGTCACTAGAGTTAAGTGACGCCTGTGCACAGATTCTGCTGTAAACCAAAGGAGAAAGGCACTACAGGCGAAAAGGAGGAATTGGGACAGACCAAATCCAAATCCTATTATCAATCCATGCAGCAGGCTTTTGACATAAATGCGGCCAAGCTGGAAACGATAGAGATCCATTATTTTGTTTCCTGCACAAAATGCAACAACTGTGTATATGTTTCGGACAGCATCCTCTAGAACTGAAGATGCCTTCCTGTGCATCTCTTGGATGCCTCGTGAAAACCCCATGAGCCACAGTTTCTGAAAAAAGAAATTACCCTCTTACTGGCTAATAATAAACAAAAAAGCATCTGCACCTAAGTAATTTTCTATTAATTAGTGACACCCAACTTCATCAATTAATTAGGGACCACAACAGGCGGGCTGGGTCTGGTCATTAACTCTTACTAAATGAATGCCAGACTTGATATGCCTGCACCACTGGCTGGTCAACAACCCTGAAAAAGACCTGACATGTTAAAAGGACGGGTTCCTTGAAGACTATGGTACAGTAGTACCATGCTTTATGATGAAAGAGAGTATACCCAAGACCTAAAGCCTATTTTTCCAATAAAAATTGAAACAAAATAATCAATTGATCAGGCAAACCACAAACGGCGGAACCAGATGCCGCTAACAGGTCAACCTGACGAGTCTTAGTTAACACGGCCATGATAAAATCCAAGACTACTAACAGCAACCAAACAATTATATTAAAGCAAAAGTACCTGGGCAACAGCAGCACAAAAGAGTACAGGAAGAGATGCAAGTGCAGCAAGAGCCACTCTCCAATTGAGAAACATGCCAATAGAAAGGGCCACTACAACAGCCGACAGATCCTGCACAAATAGGGAAAGTCGGTTGCTAAAGGAAGCCCGCACATACGTTGCATCATTTGCAAGCCGCATTGACAGTGCATCCGCGCTATTATCCTCTTCGTCAAACCATCCAATCTCATTCTTTAAGATTGCTGCAGGAACATTTCAAATTCTCAACACCTAAATTTTTTTGAGGTAGTGCTACAAATGCATTTTATTTCAGAATAATTACAAAAACTATCAGTTGTGACACTCAATTTTGGTCTTATATGATTTTGACATGTACATATACCAATGTTTGCATGACTATGCTTTTTTCTTTTTATTTTCACTTTCCATGTATCCAGTGCAAATTTATTATTTTATTAATTTTTACTAGAAAAACAAACCTCTATGCGCTACACCATTTTGAATCCTACAAAAAGGAAGTTAACAAAATACTATTTCCATGAAGGAACCATACTGTTCCACCAGGGAGTATGTATAAATATCTCATATAATTTACAAAAACTATAACCAAAGAAATAAGATGTTATTTTGTAGCACGGTAGATGTAGAGAACACTAGAAAGTACATGGAATTGATCCCAAGGCCTAACAGACTCAACCTTGACAAGATTCAAAAAGGTTTGATTCAAGGAAATAACCATACCTGAAAACATCATTCTTCTGATGCGCTCTGTCATCTTCTCCCCCATTATACCAAAATAAAAATGTTGCAAGAAGTTCGCAAAGACTGTAATGACCCCCATTGCAGCAATACATCCGCACCACTTATTTACTTCAGAGTCCCGATCTTGCACGCCTATTTTGTAATATGCTGCCACGATAAGTGCAATCATATAAGCAAGCAAGGGATTGAATGAGCCGAAGATGGCTGCTCCAAAGCTTCCAAGAAGAGCGTACATCCACTCAGCAAAACTGAGCACAGCCAGTAGCCAGAAAGACGGGGGTGTCAAATTCTTCGGTGGACCCCGTTGACTCGATTTTCTTGAATAGCCAAAATCAATGCTATCATCCAAGGGGCGGCTGAAGGTTGCTGAGTGGGACCGCTCATTCACCGGGTCAGATGTCAGAAGAGGTGAGATCGGTGATTCTGGCTCAGACCCATTAGATGGCAGGTGCTTCACTGGCTGTGAAACGTCAATTTTGGGCAGATCCGGCAGTCGCATCTCAAAGCTGTCTTGTCTTTTCATTGAAGGGTCAGTTGAGAAGTTGCCATCTGAGGCTTTCTCCGGAGGGGGGCTTTGGACCTTCGGCGATCCACGGGATGAGTTATTATTGGTTGAAGCTGTGGTGCTATAGTTGGCATCAGAATGGCGAAAGGGTAGGAGGCCATTGGTCTGTTGGATAGATGAAGATTTGGCCATCTTAGGAGAAGACGGCTCTTGGTAGCCCTGGCTTGTTGAAGGAACGTCACTTCTCTCTCTGGATGTCCTACTTGGGCTTCTGAATAATTTAAAGAAGGGCAACAATGTAATTAATGAAAGACTTTCCATACCATAATCTCAGATAGACAAACTAGTTTAAGTAAATATATCATAACTTAGGAGCCCGGTGAAGTGTTAAGATTCTGTCAACTTAATGTAACTAATGAGCGACAATAATGGAAAAACAAATAAAATAATAAAACAACATAGTTCAACATTAGTTTCAGTTACCTCCTGGGAATCTTAGCTGCTTCTTCACACCTAAGAAGTTCAGCATAGAGACCATCCAAGTTCAGCAGCTCCTCATGCGTACCCATCTCAACCAGCTGTCCTTCCTCCATGACTGCTATGAAATCAGCATTTCTTATCAGACTTAGCCGCCTCGCAATAATAATAGTTGACCTTCCCAATGTAAGTATATCCAGCGCTTCTTGCACAGCCTTCTCGGACTCAAAATCAAGACCACCAGTTACCTCATCAAGCAAGAGGATTGCTGGGTTGGATAGAACAGCCCGTGCCACTGAGATCTTTATCTTTTGCTCATCGGTCAATGGCAAACCAGCCCGACCAACCTAGAACATACGCACTAAACATCAGCATTATCATTCAGCATGCATAAAATAAATGGTATACAAAGATGAGATTTATTTCACCTGAGTGCTGTATCCCCCTTCAAAAGAGGTGATGAACGTGTGAGCATGTGCAATTCTGGCTGCCTCCTCAATTTGATCTGCTGTGGCGGCTCGTCCATAAGCGATGTTCTCTCGTATGCTCAAGCTTAGTAAAGCTGGTTCCTGTGTCACTAATCCTATCTGGCTTCTCAACCACTGTAGATTTAAATTCCTTATGTTCTCCCCATCCAAGAGAACTTCACCTGAAAAAAAATACAAATATTTTCAAACCAGAAAAAAATAGTTCAAACTAAAAAAGAAACGAAATTTGACAAACAAGAAACGAATCCATACCTAAAGTAGGATCATAGAAACGCTCCATCAGAGGGATTATGCTGCTCTTTCCAGAACCATTTCGACCAACAAGTGCAATGGTCTTTCTGGCTGGTACAGTGAGGAAGAAGCCACTCAAGATGGGTATTTCAGGTCGAGAGGGGTAACTAAAATACACATTTCTAAACTCAATATTCCCTTGTGCCGAGGCTAAGGTTTTACCACCCTGGTTATCACCCGAGGTCGATCGGCTTATCATCTCATAAAGCCTATATGCAGCAATCCGACCTTGCTCAAAGGAGTAGAAGTTTGTAGCAGCTTGGTTTAATCCTCTACACAAACGGGGAAAGAGAGAGAGAACATAGGTTATTTAAGGGAGAAAGTTATAGAAAACAAGGAATAATAGCAATGATAGAATTCAGTTTTCCAAGCTATAGATCACTTTACTCCTGGATATTCTAAACTTATGTTTGGATAGGACAGTTTTTTAGCTGCTTAGGCACAACAGCACCCAACAATAATTATTCCCACTGTACTCTTTTTTTACATGCACCTAGAATTAAACTTCCTGTACAACAACTGCCTTAGAACATGTGGTTATCCTTGAAGTCGAAATGAGTTTTATTCACTTCCAACCCGAAACATAGTTTTATTCACTTCCTGTAACAAAAAGAGCTTGACAAAGTGACATATTTTTAGCTGTGATGCAAAACTATTTTACATCATCTAAAAGTTCTTAAAGATTAAAAGAGAGTTGTGTTAATATTAACTTACAGGCCACTCAGTATAATTGCAAACAGAGCGGCTACTACTTCACCACCATTAGCCTTTCCATGCTTAATTAATGAGCTCCCGACCCAAAGTTGCAAAGCACATGAACATATAGCTAGCCCATACGTGAACCCAAGTCCCAGCCCCTGAACCAGGCTTATCAAGATCCCATACCGAAGTGTTGCTTGTAGAGAAGTCGCATATGAATGCTTCGCAAGACCCTCATTCACAAATGCATAAAGTGTTCTGATATATAATATAGCCTGACAGAAAAGTACATACACATATCATCAAAATATTACCAAGTTGAAAATAAAACCTAATTATTCTATCATGCTTGCAAGCATCTTGTAAAAAACACGTGAACTGGTGAACATTATAGTAATGTCATGGAATAGGTATGTCCAGTTAACTACCGACAAAATCTCAATGGAACAACCAAGCAGGTACACATGTTCAGTTTTATATTAACATATATTAATTAGGAACGTATTTAAATTGGAGAATTTGGTCAATTTTTACTGATTTAACCTTAGTTTCAATAGGTAGATGCATAAGATGTTGACCTTTTTCTTCAGTTGCATTTGCAGAAAGGTAAATAAATAATTGTTGTAGTATGCAAGAACAAACAGAAATGTATAGAGACCTGTTCAGCAATACTAGCAGCCTCAGCATACGCATCTTGGATACTTTCAGCAAGTCGATGTAGAAATATATTTGATATCCCTCCAGCAGCTACAATGAAGGGGCCTGTAGCTAATGTCAGAAGAGCTATTTGCCAGCAGTTAACAAGACCAATTATAAGTCCTCCAAAAAATGTTGCCATGTTGTGTATATAATTCGCAACCTACAGCAACGATTTAATAGATGTTTATGTTACAATAAAGTCCACACAAGATACTCCAGAGTCACATCAATCATTGAACAATAGTCTGACCAAAACAATTACTCATTACTTTACCCAAATTGTAATTATTACAAGAAAAATCTTGTACCTGCAGCAAGTGCTTGAAATTTGTGCATCAGTAAACCAACAAAAAGGAAATATCAGGCAGGCAAAGATTGAGTAACTTATGAAAATCATATCAATTTGGTTCAAACACAGCGCTTCATAAACCAGTCCATGCGGACATAGCAGCCAAGATACACCTTTTGCTTGATGTGGCTTTAGTTCAGTTTGGCTTAGGAAAGGGATTTTGTATATTAAAATGGAATATTGTCAATGTCTAAGAAAACGTACATTCTCAATACTCCTATTTATAAGCAAAGCATTGAAAAAATTTAATAACAAAAAATGAGGGATGCTAGTGAACCAATTGAGATATGCTGAAGCCAACTATTACATAGCAAACTATCAGGAATAATTTATAAAAGTAATATATATCTATGCTGATAAGTAACATAGCTTCCAATTCAAAGAAAGAATTGACTCACTTTCTCACTAAGAGCGGACTGAATAAGCAGCACATCACTCAACACTTGGCTCACTATATCTCCATTGTTACCATATGTGTCAAAAAAGCTCATATCCTGATTTAACAGAACTTGAACGTACTTTGACCTTATAACTGCAGTTTGCCTCTCTCCAGTGAGAATCCAGCAGGACACCTCTAAAAAGCTAAAAAACTTAGATGATATTTTTTTGTGTGCAATTGATACAATGTATTGTATAGGAAATAATCTGTTGGCAAGCTTACCTATCCACCCAGCAATGAAGACCCCAACAGCTATGTATAGGAAGTACAAGGCATGCTGCACAGAAAGTTAGAGCGTGTGATAAGAGAAGTTAAAATTATAAGTCTCTTCTACTTTTAATGAAATAATAAAGTAAATTCAGCAGGGGAGAAAGTTACATCTTTCCATTAAAAATCCAGCATAATACAAAGGATATCTAAACAACACAAAGATTGTTTCTCAAAATGAAAAATAAATAGGTCTAATTACTTTACTCCTTTTTACCTGAAAATAACCAAAAACTACTCATTCCAGAGCTCTAATTTCTCAGAGACATATGAAGATAAACTAAACTCAAAATACAAAGTTTCTTCTGAGAAAAAGTATATTTTCATCGTGATTAACAAAGAAATAAGGCAGTTGCAAACCTTAATTCTCTTTCTTTTCAACAAAACAAACAAAGTTATGGAGAAGCACTAAATTTAAAGTACTGACCTCTTTAATGTTATGATACAAAGCATCTCCATGGAGATGCAGAAGATTGATCGTTTTTCCAAACAAATGGAGATACACAACAAGTGCCATGCCGTGTGCTGCGGCCGCAACCCCTCCTACTAACATAAGCAGCCAATCAAAACGATCAGCACACCTGAAAAGTTGCTTGAATGGAACGGCTCCAGGAGGCGGCTCAGACTCGTCCATGTCATCATCAGCACCGTCGACCCCCGCTTCGTCGTCCATCACTCCGGTGCCCCCGTCCGCCATAGGGTCCAGATAGGGCGAAGGCGACTCCGGCGGTTCTGACACTTCTGACACCGGTGTCAGTGGCTGCACGTGAGGCGGCGACCACCCGAAGAGGCCGCGCGACGCCATCACGCTCCTATCTCGTACTGTGTTTCTTCCCTTCCGCTCTCCTTCTCGCTACTGGTATCGATACAGAGATGTAAAACCCTAGGTCGGGGCAAAACCTAGGGTTTGGTAGTGAGAATTGGAGAGGTCGGGGTGGGGGCGAAGGGGGTTTGGTGTGTGTCGCCGGATACAGGATCACGGCGGAGGGCAAAAGAGGAAAGGCGTTACAAAAAAGGGAAAGGAAAGGGGAAGAAAAAGGGGAAAATTGGAGGGCAGTCCTTTCGATTTCTCCCGCACTAGGAGGCATCATGACGGCGAAGCTTTTCGGCCTGGCCCACTTGACAGTGTAGGACCTTTTAAAATGTTCCTCTTGGTTACGCCTGGCGCACCAGCTCTGTCTAAGATTTTTATTTTTATATTCTTTAATGATGATCGCTGAAGAGTGAAGATACATCTCAAATCACTTTCTTCTGACAAAACACTATTCAATATTATTATAAAAATTAATTAGGATAACAGAGTTGTATTCATAATTAATTCATCTAGCTGTTGACTTATTTCTCAAAGACTTCCAATTTTGTTTTTAAATTACAGATATTTGAAACTAATAACACAACATAGCTAGGGTGTTAAAAACAAACTTTTTTCCCAAGTTACTCTGTCCAAATTAAATAAGAGTACCATAACCATTAATTGATAAATTCAAAATCATATGTGTTAAATTATATTCATATATTAACTATATAATATTATTATTATGACAAAATTGATTCATAATTTCATATACAACATTTTTATATATTTTTATTTAATTAGTAATGTATACTCTCATAAAAAAACAATGGACCAGTAAATATATTTTTTATGCACCGGGTGTGTTTGAAGTAAAATATTTATTTGATTGTTATAATTTTTGTTAGATTTTACAGGTCATCAATTTATGCGTTAATTATTTGTTGTTTGTTCGTTACTCGTTAATCTTAACAGATGAGGATAGATTACGTATACTACTAGTATTTATTAGATAAGGATAGGATATATATATATATATATAGTAAGTTTAGTTTTAAACGAATTTATTCGAACTTATCTCAATCTAACCCATACTGTACTTATCGACACTTCCCAAGCTATTTTAAACTAGTTTTAAATATACTGCACCATTAAGTAATAAATTATTTCGTTGAGTGATAAAAATTATTAATAATAATTAATAATCTATAAGTTATTTATGGAGCTCTTTTGTATAGGTGAATAGTTTCTAAAGCCGGGAGCAAATATGACGGAGTATTAATCGAGAGGTTGGTGCTCCAGGAGCAATCAACTATGATTCCTTCCACCATTTATATTCTATCAGCCCGCCAATTTCTTTAGCGTAGAAAAAGATAAACGGCGAAGATTATTCGTGGAACTGGTATGAGCTGTGTGTACGGCTAGGATTGAAATTACCGAGACGGGGTTGGTGCGGAGCCTTTTTGTGTTGGATTTCACATGTATGGGACCCACAAAGGTCGAGTTCGAGAGCGTTAGCTGGAATGCTGGATATGTTTCAGAATTAATCGAAGCTTCGACAACAATTACGCAATTTTACGATCCGACGTGGCTTTCTGGAATCCTCTAACGATTGGGCTATTTGTGACCAATCCGTATAAATTTTGCTCGTACATCGTTATTGACGCTGTCTTTTTGTGACTGGGAGACCACGAAGCAACAACGGTCATAAGATACTAGAAGGGGTATTTACGGAACAAAATTTTACGGGCAGCCAGCCAGCCTGAACAATGTAAAATCCTTCCACTAACATTAAATGTTAATAAAAGTTGTGAAAAAATGTTCCGAGGAGAAGATAAACAAAACACGCCAGATATACGAAAACAAGAGATGCATGCCATAGCTTTGGGAATCGTCCAGTCAAGAATAAAAGGTTACATTCAATTTTTTACTTTGCTAACTTTTGATTTTTTAACAATTTGTTTTAGGAGATGTTTTCTTTCCTAGAGTCTAGATTCTTTTGTTGGGCCCTTAAATTCTAGATTCTAGAAGCATAGCACGAGCGGGCAATCAACATAATTCAATAGCTTTAATCGGATAGTACTATCTGATATTCTCTCCATTTCTCAAGGCTTGCAGGGACATGTCCATTTCTCAACCAAAAAAAAAATAAACTAAATATACTATTGTTTCTGAAAAATTTCACATTCATCAGAACTACAACGAAAAATAGTGGCTCTATTCTTGGGGGCAGTCATTTGTCGTTGTGGTCCTGCAAAACTCAAATTTTTCCTTTGATTCCATTGAAATTTAATATATTTGTTTAATAATTTTCAAAAATTGAAAGAATAATTAATAATTTGAGGGTGTTAGAAAGAACATCAAATAAAATAGATAAAACATCTTATAATTTAGATGTACTAAAAGGACTCCGAAATATTTTTCAGGCATGATTTTTCCTGGCTGTAAAAAAAATGAAACTATTTCTTAGTATGTTACTGAAAAAAATAAAGATGTTTTGGATCTGAATTATTGATCCCGTTCAAAAGTCAGTTCTAGGTAAATAAAGAAGTTATTGTGTTCCTTCTAATACATTCAAATTGTAAGATGCTCCATCTATTTAAGAAAAAAGGATTTGTCATCATTACAAAATGTCAAATCAATTTTTTTTTCAAAAATAGATGGAGTATCTTACAATTTAAATGTATTAGAAGGAACACGATAATTTTTTTATTTACCTAGAAGTGAGTTTTGAACCAGAATCAATACTTCAGACCAAAGCATTTCTACTTTTTTCCAGTAACACACCAAGAAATAGTTTAATTTTTTTACAACCGAAAAAAATTCTGCCTGAAAAATATTTCAAAGTCATTTTAGTATATATAAATTATAAGATGTTTTATCTATTTTGTTTGATGTTCTTCTAACATATTCAAATTATTAATTATTTTTTCTATTTTTTTGAAAATTATTAAATAAATATATTATATTTCAATGGAATCAGATGAAAAATTTGGGTTTTGCGGGGTCACAACGTGAAATGGCGGCCCTCAAAGAATGGGGCCGCCATTTCACGTTGCGGCCCGGTTATATTTGGAATTCTCACAAATCTGTGATCTTTTGGTTTTTTTTTTGGCAAGGGTATATTTAAAAATTTTGAGATACAAGTTATGGGGCGAGAAATTTTATTTGTAGAAAATATTAGAAAATAGGAAAGAAAAATGAGAAAGAATGTCTTGATTTTTTCATGCAAAGCAAAGAAGAATCGATAAAAATTCTAAGAGCATCTACATTCCTCGTACTATTAGAGTTTCTTATCTGACGTGGCAGTTTTTAATCTAGTTTCAGGGATATGAGATAATTTCTTATTTAGAAACTATGCAGTAAAGTTTCTTATTAAGAAATTGTTTATAAACTCCATGCTGATCAAATGATTGGTTCAAATTATTTCTGCTTTTTAATTTGTTGCTGACATAGCTTAATAGAAACTCTAAATTAATTTCAGAGATGTGAGAGTTAGAAATTTTAGAGATCTTAAGTTTTAAAAAGAGATTAACAATTATTTAGAAACTTATTTGAGTTGCTGGAATTTAGATGCTATAATGATTAAAAAAAATCTGTAGTTCATAGGTAAAAGTTTCACCTTGGAATCCGCATCAAGCAAAAATTTAACAATATTTTTTTACTCTTTCAAAGTTTCACGGTTGACCAGTAAAAATACTACCTTCAAAACTATGTCAAACAAAAAAAATAAAAAAAAAATAAATCGGTAAAAATTCTACCGAATCTTTTATGCATGAAAAAAAATCAAAATAATTTTTCTTTTTTTCATGCACATAGTAAAAAATTAACTTAGTTTTCAATTTAATAAATTTCGGGTAACTTATAAGTAATATTATCATCTTTCAACTGTTTTATAAGTAATTCTCGTATAAGTATCAATGCCGTATCTAACACAATTGATATCCATGTGTGTTCATATATGTACTATAAATAATTCAAAAAATAAATTATGAAGTGTTGTACGTATAAGAGCATCTACATCTCTAGTATTATGAGAGTTTCTAATCTGATGTGGCAGTTTTTAATTCAGTTTCAGAGATGCGAGAGAGTTTCTTATAACGGAGTATACATTTTGAGGAATTCTAGAACATTCTACAATAACTATGACTTGTAATTTATGATGTGGCAGTTTTTAATCCAATGCTTTGACTTGTAATTTATGATGCTCGGACTTATAATTCTAATTACCAATCAAAATTTAACAAATTTATTTCAATTTTAACCCAAATTACAAATCAAACGTCCAGAGGGCATAATTTTTTTTTTTTCAGAGAGGGCAAAGTCGGTCGGGACCAATAAATCTCCATTAAAACTCAAAATCCAGAAGGAGCAGTTGCCCCTTGAACCACCTGGGTCCGCCCCCGTGTATTTTTATGGTGTGTGTGGGTGATATTCGAGAGATGGCTTATTAATGGGAGAGTTTATTTGGTCCGTTGAATTTTGACATTGCTAATAATTACGCATTAATTAGTTATTCTTTAATCAGCTTACGGCGCTCCTATTTTCTTTCCTTATTCCTTTTGACAAAACTTTTGAGGCGTCAATTGATAGATTAAAGAGAAAGTATGACTAAATTTCTGGCATTAATTCCGAATGGTTTTATTCACACAAAGATTTTTCACTTGAAAAGTCTTACGGAGTTAATTTCTTTTAATTTCAGAAAACAAGGTAAAAACTTTTTCTGTTAAAGTCTGCATTTTTTGTTTGCGTATATTTCTTAAATCCTAAATGATATTCAAATTTATTGGGGCTGTTTTAGAAGCGAATTTAGGTTATTGTCATAATTTTAAAATTTTAATTATATATATCGAAATTTAATTGAATTTTTTTTTTTGAAACATTGTATATAGTCTAGACTCTCTCATAAAGTATTAAATGTTTCCTCGTAGTTTAGTGGTTAAAGTTTTATTCTGTGGTTGAAATAATTTGGAGTTCAAATTTCATCAACCACATTATGAATTTTAAATTTCAGTCCCCTCTATCAAAATTTAGAAAATTCCACCTTTGACATGTACAACAACACTACGGTGCTCGGATGAACGATTGAACTCCCTTGTACTTTTTATTCATTTATAAAATAGTTTGTGAGAAAAAGGTGAATCTCGTATTATTTTCTCAAAAAAGAAAGGAAAATTTTATGCATAAGGCAATTGATTATTTTTATTTATGAATAGTCTTTTTTGGCATACTAATAATTAATAAATTATTTCTTTAATAATCTTTATCGATGTAATTATTTCAGTCTGGACTTATTGGCACCATAATCATTTCAGATTTCAATATATTTCATTATTTATAGTTATACTTGTCAGTAATTATAACTGTTATAATATTAATGCAATGAATAACATTATGAGACATAATTTTATAATTATTTTGATAATAACATATTTTCTAATTTTTCTGAAATGGTAACATGAGTATATATTTTAAAAAATTTTGTAGGGTAGAGGATTACATGTGCCAACCCTACCGCTCATGTGTTCCCTCTTAACTATCTAACCTTGTTCTAACTCTAGCATAGTCCTCACCACACAAATAATAGTTCGGGTTCGGTTCAGCGAGGTCAAAAGTTCGTGATTCGGGTACAATTCGGGAATGATTCGGTATAACAAAGAAGCAAAAAAAAACCCAAAAAAACCCAAAAAAACCCAAAAAAACCGTAAATTTTTTTTTTTCGCGAATAATTCGTCAACTCGCGTTTTATTTGCGAATAAAAAGCATTATACGTTTTTCTGCGTTTTATTCAGAGTTCAGTTCGGTAACATCGAAAAATGAATTATTTGGATTTGAACAGTTGACGAATCAATCTGTGTATTATTCGGTATATCCGAATTATTTGCAAATTTTACGAATTATACCTGTACTATTCCCTGGACAAAAAAAACTTCTTAGTATATATATATATATATATATATATATTTTGCTCTTTTGTGGGACTAAGATCTCTGGCCTGGACTCAATGTATAATTTCGAATTATTCCCGAATCACGAACTATTGACTTCGTCGAATCTTTCTTGAATCATTAAGTTGTCACTATAGTCTTCAGTCTTCACTAGTGAATTGTAGGACACACGTACTAGTATACAAAATTAAAGATACGTTTAAACACAATACTACAAGAATGGAACAGCATCAGCGAGGGATACTGTCGGTATACCCTCGTAGATACTTCTGTCGCTAATAAAAAAAATACCTTTCTATCGGTATACCCTCGCGGATACTGTCCCATTCTTATAGTCAACACAATATGTATACGTGCTGTGTACAAATTTTCAGGAAGCAACATGTTTAAACACAACTCGCCTTGACATGTATAAGGCACGGCGCGCCTTGTTCAATTTGTTTGAATTGTTATATCAGTATTAAAATTTTACGAGATATTTAAATCTGTGCGGATATAAATTTATTTAAACGAATTTCAGTACAAATCCCACAAATATTACATAACATCAAATCAAATTTAAACGAATTTCAGTACAATATCCTCTCAAGTATTAGTACGATTTAGATTTACTCAATCTGGTGCCTACATCTCCGAAATTAAAAAGTGGGTATCCTCTGAGATATCTCATATTTTGTGTGATTGATGTGTCCGGTGCCTATTCGGGGATAGCACAGGGGCTAGTATTATTTGAGCTTTGAGATTCGTGCAGAACGTATTAGAACGGTTGAAATTTTCCAGAAAGTCACGCAAAATATGGGATATCTTTAGAGGATGCGAATTCGACATTAAAGCAGTCGATACACGGAGGCGTTCATTAGTTTTACGATGATTTTGTCTGCTTTTCCACGTCCGTGGACCGTGGGAAAGCCTTTTAGAGGCCCAAGTTGAAATTACTGGGTCGGATCTTGAAAAACAAAGGCCCAAGCCCAGTTTGTCTCCCACAAACCAGCCAGGAAGACACGGAGTCAGATAATCAGATCAGATAAGGTCATTTTGCTGCCCACCCACGTTATCTCCTCTACAATTCTTAACCATCAAAAATACAAAATAATAATTCTGAAAAGAAAAGAGAACCAAAAAGGAGAGGTTAAACTCTGAGTGCAGAAGCATGGCTTGTTTAGCGAACTCTTCTCCAGTTCATGGTGCGTTACTGTTGAATCGCTCAGCTGCTGCTTCTACTTCCTACCACCAGGTCTGTTGCTATTCAGGAATTTTTCTAGTAAGTATTAAGTTTTAGTGTTTGCTTATTTCATTAGTTCTATGGCTAGTGTTATCTTAAATTAATTTTCTTTTGGAAATAACTTAAGCTGGTCTTCAATGTACACTCCCACAAGAGAAAGTTTCCCTTGCAAATCAGAGCAATTTCAATCAAAGCAGAGACCCAAGGTAATCTGAGAATTTCTTAGTTTTGAATTGAAATTATGTACCTGATTAATATGGCTCACTAGTCACTAAACAGCCTATCCTCTGTTCTGGCAGACATTTTCACAAACAGTTTAGTGGACAAACTGTAATGCAACATTTTAATTGTGCTTATTATCTGAACTATATCTTACCTCTCATGAAATGACCAAATTATGCTTCTATGTTTGAGGATTTGACCCAAATTAAACTTGAGCAGTAAGCTTTATCGATTTCATTTACCGTCGTTGTCATTACTTAATCATTGGGTCAAATGCTGGTACATTCTGGCTGAAATATCATCTTGAATGTTACAATTGTCCTTATTACTTAATCATCAGGATATACCTCATTAACTTTTCATGATATGTAGAGGAACTCAGTAGGCGCCAGATATTGACATTAGGCACAATTACTGCCAATTTTCTTATACTGCAACATAATCCACTATCTTGTGAGTGCCGCTTAAACTCTTATTACTTCCTCTTCTAATTTTCATTCAAGTTCCTATAATTATGATAAATTTCTGAAAGCAACCCTGATATGGTATAGTTGCGGCAGAGGCGAGGAAAGGATTTCAACTTGTGACCGACAATAAAGATGGCTACTCCTTTCTGTACCCTTTTGGCTGGCAAGTAAGGATATTTCAAATTTTCAAAATTAATAAAATTAACAAAAAGAAAAAAAGAAGAAGAGAATAAGTTAAATAAATTAAAATAGCCAAAACTTATGGAACTTTGTATCTATCCCCATCCCTCTGAATTGGAATTTTCCTTTTAAAAGAATACAACATGATAATAACTTAATAACATGAAAAAATCACTGAAAATATCTGTGGAAGAAGTGAAAATGACCAGAATTCCCTTTGTGATTACTGAAAATAAAACAGGAAGTTACAGTTCAAGGCCAAGACAAGGTGTTCAAAGATGTGATTGAACCTTTGGAAAGTGTTAGTGTAAACTTGAT
Source organism: Carex myosuroides (assembly GCA_028015225.1). Taxonomy (NCBI): domain Eukaryota; kingdom Viridiplantae; phylum Streptophyta; class Magnoliopsida; order Poales; family Cyperaceae; genus Carex; species Carex myosuroides. The sequence goes on from CM051476.1 coordinate 2,544,446, forward strand.
ACCAACTGTGAAGCAGGACATTAGAGAGCTTGGCTCCCCTCAAGAGGTTAGTTCTTAATTTTTTATTTTTCACCAGGCCTGTCTTCATTTCTTTGAACGTATTGCCAAATGATTCAAACAGTTCATGGATCGTGTTTGGAGCCCTAAAGCTTCAAATTATCAATTTCAGTATCTAGCTTCTTATTCAGTCAAAATTCAAAAATTGGGCTCTGATTAAAAATATGAATTACTCTATACCACTGTTTCCTATAATTCTCTTAGAAAATACTAATAGTGGGAATAATAATGGATAAAATCAGAATGCTGTGCTCATAGACCACCGAAATTGATTTTACAACTTCTTGACCAAAATGGGAAATCAATGATGCTTCAGAGAATATTTTTTTGCAGATTTTGGACTTATTTAAGATGGTCCCGAGTCCTGACAAAAAAAATTTACCTGAAATATGGAAATGCAAACTAGTCCATGTTTTACTTGTTGATGGAGAGGAAATATGTGGAAAGTGGACAATTGCATCTCGGGCTTTTTTGTTCCTTTTTTTAGTATGGAATTTCTGTAAGGTTATGCAGCAAATTTTGTTATGATTCGTTTTTTTTCTATATGAACTCCAGGTTGCTGGGACTCTTGTCAAAAAGGTTTTGGCTCCTCCAACCCAAAAAACAAAATTGATTGAGGCATCAGAGGTACTGTTCTGTTCTTTTTGTCATATCCTTTATAGCATCTTCTCTAGGTCATTGATAATAGCTTAGTTTTCTCGGAACATTGTCTCATAACTCCATTACTGATGCATGAGCTTGTACTTTCTGATATTAATCAAGGATTTACTAAAATAAATACATATCTTGTTATTTCTTTCATGGTTTCCTTTTTTCTTCTTTTTGTAGAGATCATTAATAATGGCCTTGAAGCAGGCATGACTAATTTTTCTTGCCCAATTAATGTATTATAATTTGAATGTAGCATGATGTTGATGGCAAGGCTTATTACACTTTTGAGTTTACAGCTCAGGCACCTAATTTTACCAGACATGCACTTGGTACTGTTGCAGTTGCAAATGGTAAATACTCCCAATTAATCCTTGCTGTTCAATTTTCTGTCCTCGTAAATTTTATGAACTTTCCTTTGGGAATGATTTCTGGCAAGGAATATTGAGGTTCTAGTGGTGCCGCATATTTGTTAATATTTTTTTGGTTAAAAGTTGCATAATTGACTATTATTTCATGAAAAGTTGGTTGCATGTTGGTATAATTTAGAATATTTTCATAACATATAATATGTTCACTTAACATAGAATGAACACACTACACATATTCACCAAATACAGTTAAAAAAAATTTCTCTTTATAAAAATTAAGTGCAATTTTTGTCCTTCAGGAGACTACAGAGATTATTAAATATGAGTGATTGTGCTCTTCTTGTATGTTGTAGGCAAATTTTATACATTGACAACAGGAGCAAACGAGAGAAGATGGGAAAAGATGAAAGATAGGTTGCATGAAGTTGTTGACTCCTTCAAAATTGAAACAAGATAAGAAAATTTGTACTGCTCAGAGGTATTATTAAATTGTTTTTGTTACATTACATTCCTCAAAATTATTTTTTCCGGGAAATAACTTGCGTGCAGGAGTTATTTAACTATTTAACTATGGTCTACAATGTAATATTCTGTAAATTATAAATACTTTTGCTGCAGTAAATAATGCTGTATGTAGAAGCTGCTTTGTTTACCTATCCCCCCCTCACATTTTTACTGCTTGGGAAACAGTTTTTTGACTTTTTTGTTGAGAATTGTATCACAAAAAGAAAAGAAGGATCTTAACATCTTTTCTTTCTGTATTTTAAACAAGTAGAAAACTAACTTTTATCCAGAACTGTGGTCAACTGAAAATATCAAAGACATAATTTAAGAACAAACAGACTTAAGAGAAGACAAAATTTCTAACCATTTCTATTAATCCCTCTGGAAAAGATATTTACAATGAAGCTCCATTTCTGCCAAAAATAAAAAAAAAATGCAGAAACAAAACATTCACTACTCTAATCAAAGACCTTGAGGTTCTGATACTCATCTCCAGAGATAGCAGCAGCCATGATCATTTCAGGGATAATTTCCCCATCCATCTCCAGAAATAACTTCAGCAAATTCTTCGAGTAGCCACTTAATAGTGCAACTCCTTTTTGCTTTCCCAAAACTGGTGTCGAGTTGGAACTACTGAGATTCCAAAATACAATCTCAGGCATGACCGACCCGTACCCGCTCTCCTCAAACTTCTCACAAATCATCTCATAATCTGTTATCTCATCAGGGCCTGGCTGGTCTCTCTTGAACTGCATGTCGGAGAAAATGAACACCCTTTTAACCATCTTTTCAGCTGGTAGCTTACCCTCGGTTGCCACTCGAAGGATTTCATCAAAAACTGCCACTATATTGGGACCTGGCACATCGCAACCCTCTAGACCAAAGTCCCTTGCGAATTGGATCTTATCTTTAACTGAAGACCCATCGATCCTGTACCATTTTTGCTTTAGGCCAAAAGTGATAACCCGCCCCTTCCAGGGCTTTTCACTAAGCTCAGATATTAAAAGGCCAAGTGCAGCTGAGACCTCGGCTGCCTTGCCGAGAATGGTCCTGTTGGTACATATGGCAATGCAACTCTTGAACTTCCCCTGTTTTGCCAGGTCATCGACCAGTGCTTTCCACTGCATGTCTGCCAGCTCGTCCTCCTCACCTTTGTATGCATTTTGCAAAATCTCATGTGGAAGTAACGCCCCAACTGATATTTTAACTCCACCGGCACCAACATTGTCTAAAAACTCGCTTGCTCTCACCACATCATAATTCAAGAACGCGTCTTTGTACCGCTTCATGGCCAAGGAGCTGACACGGGAATAATCAATGGATTCCCATCTACCAAAAGTCATGTTCACTTCTGGTAAATTCAATGCTTTCCTCAGAGGGGTAAGAACCTCTTTGCGTAGACGGGTCCGTACCCGGTAAGCATAGTGCTTATCAGAGAGGGCTGCATACACAGGATCTGAATGACGGGGAAACATTTTGCGAGCAATTGACTCACAGAGAAGTGTTGCACGGTCAAATGAGGAATCCAAAGATGGGCACCACTTGGCCGCCAGTCCAAGCCGTTTCACCTTGCCAGATTCCAAGTGCTCCATATCGGCAGCTAATAGCTCGGCGAAGAACTCAGCAATGCGGTCATGAAGGAACTGGTACTGGTCATCAGCATTGTACCGGCTAAGGGCACGACATGCATCCTCTGCTCTCTTTCTCTTTCGGCGAGTATCTTGATCCTCTTCTGAATCTGTGGACCGGCGTCGCGGGCCTGACTTTAGCCAGCAATCGGGTCCGTTAAGGATCCGATAGAGGATCTCTAACAAATCCTTCAGATACCCGAATTCAGCAAAGGAAGGGAGGTTGAGGGCTAGGGTTTTAGGGTGGTTTTCATGGAGCCATATAGCTGAGGCATAGAACCCTTCACGGTCCGACTTGCCGGTCCCACGAAGGTTGCACACAAGCTTGAGTGCTGTTAACGGATCTTGAGCCCATGCAGCTGCAAGCCGGGCCACAACCATGTTGGCCGGGGTATCTGGCACCACATGGAAGAAAAAGTCGAGGCATGGGTTTCCGGTTGAGAAATAGGTGGGGCATTGGAAGGAGGTATGGCCCTTAACAGGTTCGGTGTGAATTACATCTTCTTGCTTGATGTTACAATATCGGACAGCATCGGTTAGAGTGCAGTTGGCAGATAACGAGGAGGAGAGGAAAGATGGATCGTAGATGCCAGGTGGGCCCAAGAGGGTTTTGTTTTGGGGACTCATTGGTAAAATGTGCTTGCGAAATTGCGATTTCTTGTTTCTTGGGTTTGGTTTAGTGTGTTTAAGAGGAGATCTGTGGGGGAGAAGAAGATGAGACGCATGGTGCTTTAATAATTCGTACTACTTGGGCGTCAAGCTTGTTAATCGGGTTGACTTAGCACTAGTGGGTATAACAGGTAGTATCCGAAAGCTTTCAGACCCGATAATGGTGGCTGGTTAGTTACTGTAATTAGATCCATGACTTGAGCATCAAGTACCATATACTTGGCAACGATTTATCCGTATAATGTCTTTACAAATTACCACATCTCACTGGCTCATCCCACAATTACATCACAAGCAATTCGAATTTTGGGTTTCTTGTTCAAATAAAAAGAGAACAAGAAAATTGCTAAACCCGACCACCTTAAGAATCTGTCAAACAATGAAACTATTTGCTTGAAGGAAAAATATACATTAATCTTTACTACATGTCTATTTTATTGATTGATATTTATCAAAACAATATTATTATTTGGAAAACAATTCTTATAAACATACAATTTTAGTTTTTTATTGGGACAAATATTGCAAATAATGATATCATAATTGGATATTGGAATGGATAGACTAGAAAAACACGTGCATTCTTTAATTTTGTGATGGAAAAATTTCTCTCATAGTCTATTGTGCATATATAATTAATGAAATATTTTTTTTTTCTTGAAGAAGAATAAATTCAAATCAAGTTATTAGTGTTTCCAATGATTTTGTACTTTGTGTTGACAAACTATGCATTGCATGCTAGCAACAACATATATGAAAAATTGAAAATAGGTTTTATTCCAAACACGTTTTGCAATATTTTAATGAGGAGGGTCCAAATGCCTCTATTTTTTGTATCTCCACCATGCTTTCATTTTTAAAAACTTTAATAACTCAAAATTTAAAACTTAAAAGTCAAAATAAAACCGTTGGATATGATCTATATCATTTTATCTATGTGCTCATAAAAAATTATCACATTTTAATTTTATTTTTATGTGAATCAATAAGTTGAAAAATCAACGTCTAGAAATTATCCACATTCGTACGTATTTAACAAGCTCTTGATAACAACAAAAAAAAAATTGAAATGCCATATTTTTTTACACGCGCATAGATAAAATGATGTAGATCATATCCAACGGTTTTATTTTGACTTTTAAGTTTTAAATTTTGAGTTATTAAAGTTTTTAAAAATGAAGACATAGTGGAGACATGAAAAATAGAGGCATTTGAACCCTCCTCTATTTTAATATGCTTGGATAACTCAAAGGCAGCTTTGCCTTCTCAGTTTCAGAATAATTTTCGACCAGAGGAATACTTTCAAGGGATTAGAATCTAAAAGGGAAAATTTCTGGTGTCCCCATTCAAACTTTCAAAATAGTCAATTTTCCCATTAATATATCATAATTTTCAAATCCCCATATAAAATTAACTTTCTTTCTTCTATTCTCTTTCATTTATTTTACCTTTTATTTAATTATTTTAAAAATTATACTGACCAATATATCCATTTACTAAAATGGAGATGTCCATTAACTTTCTTTCTTCAAACTCGTCCTATCTGGTCTCGTTTGAGATTTATCATCAGGATCAGATTCGACGAGTTTGAAGAAAGAAAGGTAATGGAAATCTCCATTTTAATAAAAGAGTATATTGGTCAATACAATTTTTAAAATAATTAAATAAAAGATAAAATAAATGAAAGGAGATAGAAGGAAGAAAGTTGAGTTTATATGGGGATATCATGGTGTATTTACGGAGAAATTCTGGGCACACCTGAAAATTTCCAAACTAAAACTATGAAGCTGTTTGTTGGAGTTCTCATTGTAAATTGCAAAATTTCTTAAGAGATCATGTTCTCAGAAAAACAGCTCAGTATTCTTTGTAAACACTTAAGAAGGTATGTACTAATTTAAAAAGTTTAGATACCTTTAACTAAATTTAATCATAACATAGAATTAAAAGCATGAATTCCCAGTTATGTTAGAAAAAAAAGAAAACACTCCCAGTTACAGTTAAGAAATTATAAATTGACTTGCGTATACTATAGCCAAGTAAAGAATGACAACAACCCAAAAAAATAAAAAAAACCCAAAAGGAACCTAATCTGTTAGCTAACTAATTCCCCTAATCAAAGACAACCAGCTTCTGATACTCGTCACCTGAAATCGCCTCCATCATAACCTCTTCAGGAGTTGGCGCAGATTTCCCATCCAAAAAAAGTTTCAGCAAATTCTTCGAAAATCCGCTTACAAGTGCCACTCCCTTCTGATTGGCCTTTACCGGCGTCGACCTCGAGTCTCTCAAATTCCAAAACACAATCTCTGGTACCACATCTCCGTACCCTCTTGTCGCAAACTTCTGACATATTACCTCATAATCTGTTTTCCAAGGGTTTCGCCATCCTCTAGCCACGTTAAACTCCATGTCAGAGAAAACAAACACCTTTTTGACCATCCCTTCTGGCTTAATTTTAGCTCGCACTGCCGTGTCAAGTACTTGATTGAACACCCCTTGGAAGTTGGTACTACCTCCCCAATCCATCCTTCGTACAAAATGCATCTTTTCCTTCAAAGACTTGCCCCGGATTATTTGGATTGACGGCCTTTCATGGAATGTGATAACTTTCCCTTTCCATGGCTCCTCGCTTAGCTCGGAGACAAGGACTCCAAGAGCTACACACACTTCCATGGGGGTCCCACTCATACTACCCGACACATCACACACGGAAATGCAATTTGAAAGTGTCCCCTTCTGAAGCAAATCATTGACCATTCGCTGCCACTGAAGCTCAGCCACCTTGTCATCCTCACCTCGATATGCAGGAGCAGCAATCTCATGCGGAAGGAGCGCACCAGCTGAGATCTTTGCCTTCCCATCTTCTACCTTTTTGAGGTACTTAATGAAACGCTCTTCGTCATGCTGCTTGAAGTGCTTCTTGTACTGCATCATAGCCACAGAGGCGACTCGACTGTATGGCAGGTCAGCCCACCTTTGCGCACTCATGCACACCTCGGGCAACTCAAGAACCTTCCGGATTGGCACCAGAACCTCTCTCCTCAGTCGGTTTCTGACCCGGTAAACATAGTGCTCTTCAGCAAGGGATTCATATTCTGGAGCAGAGTTGCGAGGGAACATAAGCCGTGCAATGGCTTCACAAAGGAGCGTTGAGCGGTCAAAGGACATATCAAGAGACGGACACCACTTGGCTGCCAGACCAATTTTCTGGATCTTTCCAGAATTTAGCTGCTTCACATCAGATGCCAGCATGGCAGCGAAGAACTCAGCAACTCTTTCGTAAAGGAACCTATATTTTGAGTCTCTTGTGTACCGGGAAAGGGCCTTCCAGGCCAGAGATATCATCTTCCTCTGCTTCTTGGGATTCCTAGGCTTAGATACCTTTTTAACAGTTTCCTCATTGAATTCCAGTATTGGATCTGAACCAGCAAGCTCCAACTTCTTGCTTAAATTCTTTCTCCGTACCTGTACTATTTTGAAATTTGTTAAACATTATTTAAAAGAAAAATACTGTTCTTCTATAGAAATGCTGGAAAATTCGCTGAACAAAAAGTTTATTTAAATTAAGTTCAACGGCCACCAGTCTCTTTTCTCCTTCCATCTCATCTCTCTCTTTTTTTTAGCAGGTTTAATTTCTATATACTAATAAAAAGATGAACCAAAAATTATAAAATAGAAATTTATAGAAATTTGTGGAAATTGTGACAAAATATATGATAAAATAAGTTTAGAAAAGTTTTGGGATATCATAGTACCTCGGCAAACTTGGCAGCAATGTAATCTGCTAGTGTGGCTTTCTCGGGCAGACTAGATACCTGTGCCTGCCGCTTCCGCTTTGAGATTTTGACGCGGGGCCTGCGTGAGCTGGCACGCCTTTTTATACCGCTCGGCTGCATTCGTTCATTCTTTATCTTTTCTCGAATATCATCTCCATGCAAAAGCCGAAAGAGTATCTCCAAGAGATCCTTTATGTAACCAAACTCGGCAAAAGATGCAACATTCAAAGCTAAAGTTTTGGGGTGGTTGCGGTGCAGCCAAAGCGCACTGGCGTAGAACCCCTCCTTGTCAGATTTGCCGGTCCCACGCACGCCTCGGAGATGACAGATGAGCTTCAAAGCGGTCAAGGGGTCGTGCTTCCATGCAGGGGTTAAAAGGCTGATGACTCTGGTTGAGGGGGTGTCGGGGACCACCTGGAAGAAGAAGTCAACGCAAGGGTTGCCAGAGGCGAGGAAGGTAGCTGAGCCATTCACAGTGAGGCCTCTTACTGATTTGGCGCTTTGAGCCTTTACACCAAACCCGGCATCGAGCAAGGCGATAAATGGATCAGGTGTGCTTTCTTGGGTAATTTTTTGGGTAGAAGGGAGGGAGTAGTTGGAGACGCGGGGGAGCACCGGTGGGCCGATCAGAGATGCCATTAATAGATTTTGATGATCTTGGAGGAGATCAGTGAGAAGGCAGGAGATGAGATCAATCGCTTGGTGATTTAATAATCATATTGCATGGTTTGGTCGTCAAGTTATGTTAATCGGGTTGATTTAGTGGATAACAGGTCGTATCTGAAATTCTGAATTTTTTTAAACCCGATAATTAAGTTACTGGAAAACACTAGGGATAATTGATCCGATCAATTAGCGCTAATGGAGTAATTGCCACTAAGCGGTAGATCTCTCACCTGTCACCTCACGACTTGAGCGCCAAGTATATCATATCTCTGTTGGGAACGGTTTGGGTCCGATGCCCATCGGACTCAAAAGTGAGTTCGAAAAGTGAGTTCGATGGGTTCGATGACCGTCCGATCTGCTTAAGATTCACGCTCGCAACTTTCGAGTCTGTTTTAAAATTTGTGCGCATGAATTTAAAATGAATCGGACAGTCCATAAACCTATCAGACCCAAATTTGAGTCCGATGGACATCGAACCCAAGCTTTTCCCATCTCTATCTTTATCTCTATTTCTCTATTCCATTATTAAGCACGTTGGGTGTCCTATCCGTCAACGGTTACGATTAAAAAATAAACTTTTGAATTGAATATCAGCCTTCCAATCAAAGAATCTGTCTTCTTTTGATTAAATACATCTCTTTTACACGTAAAAGTCTAAATTTAACTAATATACTCACTATACGTATTACCACACGAAATTGTACCGATGCCTCTTTTTCTCTGACCTTCCAATCCCTCCCGCCTCTTTGCCTCCTGACCCAAACCCTCTTCGCCCCTGTGCCTCTAAGCCTCCCCGCCTCTCCTCCTCTCTGCTCACCTCAGTCATCTCTATTCCTTTAGTCGACTCTTCTCTCTCCTTAAGAACTCTCTCTCTTTTTTCGGTGAAAAAACAAGCAACACCCGACTCTCATTTTCTCTTCTCCTTCCCGCTGTATCAAAATCCTAAACCCGCTCATTTTCGCCTGATCGGAAGCAAATCAAGTGAGAGAGACGATCTCAGTCGGTATCTCCTTTTCCCTAACAAGATCGGGCCAGAATGAGAATTGGAGGAGGCAAAATACGCTTTTGTCTTCGCCTCCCAGTTGTCTAAGGTTAGGGTTTTGGTTGTCTGCGCCTCTCAGGTCTCTCTCTCTCTCTTAAAAGCTTTCTAAAATCTTATTTGTGAGATCTTGCAATTTGCTTTTGCTTTTGCTTTTTTTTTTTTTTCTGTCTGTGTTTGGTAAATCGTGTGTAGAAATAACACCGAAGCAATCAAAGACGGTAATCAACCATTTTTCAATTTTATCTACATATATGATGCAACAAAGGTAAATATTCTACGAAACTCAAAGGGGTTTACATAATGCATGGTTAAAAACAAAACTACTTAACTTTAGTGGTAAGGGCCATACTAATTAACTAAGTACATGACCAGATCAGTAATACCTTGGCACATTTGTTCTTGTAGAAGTCGAAAGAGTGGATGAAAGCAAGGATAAGGGAGCTCAAAGAGGATGTTAGAGAAATACTTGGATCCACCACTAACACTGTGTAGATGGTGCACTTGATTGATACAATCGAACACCTCCTGTGAACGGGGGTTAGTGTTTCGATGCCGACATTCTTGCGACTTTTGATGCAGTTATCGTCGATAGTGTTCACGTCCTGTCTGTCTCCTTGGGCGGGAACTGGGGGATTATTTCAAAGACAAGATAGTTATCGGATCGTTTCATACAGTCAATAACATCATAAAAGTTGTCTGCTCGGCCAGTAACTCGGGCCCTACAGCTGGATCGATTTCAAAGTTAGCACCATGCATTTTTTACTTTCATTCCACAGAACCTCTTTTCAAACAAGTTATAGACTTGTATACCTTTAATCTTGGTGCCTTTTTTCAAATTTAGGGCCAGAGCCTCTCATCAACAAGTCTGGCAGAAGGAAAATACTCAATGATCACTTGATCAGCTCAACAGAGGCTCAAGCAGTCAATTTAACAGCAAATGATGCGTAAGACATTATATTTTAAAAATAATGAATTTGTTTAATTTTTTATTTTGGTAACTCCGATTCTAGGTTTTAGTGAAAACATTGAGACAATAGCAAAGTTGTTAAATGAAGTGTAATTTTTTTTTCACTGATTCAATGGCTAATATTCTTACAAATTTATATTTCTTTTATTTAAATTTTCCTACAGGATTGTGAAGATATTGCAATGTCCTTTCTTGTTGCAAATGTCACCGGTTCTCCTTCCATTTGGGTTCAAGGTGATTCCCATTTTCTCCTTTCTATTTCTTTTTTCTTGTTTTGATTTTTTACTCTTTTTTTTTTTTTATAATAGTATGTTGCATATATTGTAAGCTGAAATGCTTTGTCTTTGTACATTTTGCATCTAGGTTGTCTAGCAACATACAAGTTATTTTTGTTGTTTATTTTTGTTTTTGTTGTCTAGCAACATATAACTTCAAATTTAGTATATATTTTTCATTTGTGTTGTAAATAATTTTGAAAAAATAATTGTGTATGCATTGACATGCAAAGAACATTATTGAATTAAAGTAGTCATTTGTTGTTGTTTCTTTTAAATGTTAAATCTTATAATACGTCTCTGTTGCAATGCACGGGCACGATACTAGTACATGGAAATACATGGGGGACAACCAGTGTTATCAGAACCAGACCGGACCGGGTCGGTTGGACCGGATTAAACCGGAACCGGAGTCCTTTCCGGTTTGGTTTGATTAGGAGACCGTACCATTTATGTTATTGAACTGCTAGAAATCGGTTTAATGGGCCGGTTTTTTTATTAAGAAAACGAGTAACTCGGTTTAAGAAACCCGGTTTTATACTGGTTCACTTTTGTACAATTTTTTTCTTGCATTAAATGTGAGAGAGAAGTAAGAGATTGTTATTGGCTAGCTTCTTACATACATACACCATCAAATGTAAAGTCAGTAAGGTACATACTATGCTAGAATTTATTTTATTCTATAAAATTTACACATAAGCCCTCAAAATATTAGATATTCTAAGACAATAAATTATGTATATATGATAAAACGTCTCAACGTATTTAATTCTCTCTAATTTTCATATGTTTTGTTGAAGTTTTATATTTTATTATTTATACAAATTATCAAACAAAATAGAAGCTTTATCCACCTTAAAAACATTCAATCTTTTTTTAATAAAATCAGTATTATTATTTTATTTAAATGTTAACTTTTGAAATATATTTATAAATACTTTCTTATATTATTTAATATGTATGTATGAATTTTTACAAATATTATACAAAAAGATATGATTATTTTATAATAATTTTCATATCTCATATATGTAGGTATTTAAATAAACCAACAATTGAACCTGTTGAACCATCGGTTCGATCAGTAAATCGTTAATTTGAAGCTTTACCGAGTTGATGTCCGGTCCGGTTCTGATAACATTGGGGACAACATAATGATCTAAATTGATAAAGTAAGAAGGGAAAATTTGTAAAAATGTGCTTGGCATTTCTAAGTGAAAGAAATATCTACAATGAGTTTGAACTAGGATAATTTTCTTCAGAAATAAAAATTTACTATTACTCGAATTTGGTACACTTTGAATTCAATGAAAATTTCGTTCCAAATTTGACTGACATAAACAAAATTTTATACTAATTATGATGATGCCAAACATTCTTCTTAAGCAAATTAGCTTATGACTGAAACAAGATTGTAATTGGAACCAGTACATATATTTGTGCTGGTAATTAACTATATGAACTTCAGACGTTTGCCTAATTGCCTCTCAAATATTTAAATTGTTTACAGATCATGATTTGATCTATAGTATCACTTTGAAGCATCCAATCATATATAGCTAGTAAACATTACATATTACATTAGAGTATACAAACATTTATACAAAATAAATTAGCAAAATTGTTAGGACGTACATGAATGTTTCAATTTATAGTACAAGATTCCAAATTTTAATTCTCATCCATCTCACACACAAAATACTCTTATATTTCTGAATGCGGTACATTTCAATTCTCACAAAAGTGAATTTAATTAATGTCCTGTTTTTCATAGAACAAAATATACAAATTGCTGTGGACTTCAATTTTCCTCTTTATTCCCCTCTCTCACTGTTTCACATCTAAACTCTTCGCTCAGGTTACATAACCTTTCTGTTCTACCTTTATTCGAAACTGATTCTCACTTTGTTTTTGAATGCTTAATTTGCTTTCCTGCTGGTGAGTTTCGGTGTGCTGGAGTCGGATAATGGAAATAATGGTAGTTGAAATTTGAGTCAACCCAACACGTCTCCTGATAAGAAATTACCAAGTTTGAATTGAGAATTTAGATAATGATATCAGAAATTAAGTAATCCAAAAAATACCTCGGTATGCAAAAATAAGGTGTTCGTGCAACCAGTTAGTACCAAACTGGCTTCAACATATCAATACAAGGACAGTAACTATGCTTCACTAAATTTACTGTTAATTCAACATACCAATAAATTTGCATGTTGATCAATCAGGCAGTATGAGTCTATGAGACAAGAGGAGGGTTCAAATGCACCATGCTTGTGTGCTCCAATTATGCTCCACATTCTTATCTCTATTTTTCAGAATCCAAACAGTTGATCCGAACCGCTCAACATTATCTTAATTATAAAATATAATTGGAGACCAAATTTTATATTTTTTGGAATTTTTTTACTATTTTTTTAGATAGGTACAATATCACTGTTTTCGGGAGATTCTGGACCATAAAAAAAGTGATATTGTACCTACTTAAAAATAGTAAAAAAAAAAAAATCAAAAAATATAAAATTTGATCTCCAAACATATTTTATTATGAAGTGTTTAGTGGTTCGAATCGACTGTTCGAATATTGAAAAACAGAGATAAGAATGTGGAGCATAATTGGAGTACAAAATCACAATGCATGTGAACCCTTCTCACAAGACAATTTTGTCTATAGTTTTTTTTTTTTTTTTACAATGATCCTGAACCCTTTTAACATAACTTCAACCGCAAAAGCCAAAACCAACAGTTCATTTTCTTAATATATGGTGCGCCGTACTGTCAAAGTACAGACATAGTGAAAACTTCTTTATATCCACCCTTTCTCTTAATTGTCAAAGTTCATTTTTCTTTGAAACATTACACAAGGTTCGAAATTGTAACTTAAATGTACAACCATCTAAAGCTTGGGGGTTTAATTTATTTGTTTTTTTTATTAACTGTATGTATCTATATCACACTCCTGCGTGAGATAACAACATTTTCACGGTTTTGTTTTTATTTTTCTGCACCACAATGTGAGTAATTTAAAGGAAGGAGAAGGGAGACAAGGGGAGAAATATGAGATTTATGTGAACATTTTGTTAATAATTTTAAAAAAGAGATTTTTTTGAAAAAGGAGGGTAGTACTATACTGACAAAATGCTACGCATTTTTCATTAAAATTATCTTTTTTTTTTCTGACTGGTATTTCTCTTTTTGATTTACTCCGTGAAAAATGACATATATTAGAATAGAGAATCAATTGACATGTTGTAAATATTTTTTTTAATTAAAAATATAATCGTTAATAGACATTTAAGCCACTAACATAAAAAAAAAAACATATATCATGTCCTCGGTGCAAATAATAAAAATGTCCGACCTTGTTTTCAAGAATTCCACATCTAAATAAAATGCCATTATTTAAACATTCTAGAATATCCAAATTAAATTAATTATTAGAATAAAAAGATGAAACTAAAAATACACTCTAACATATTTATTAAACTTAAGACCAACTAATGAAATAGTCGATCAGGCCGTTCAACATGATTTCAATATAAAAATGTACTTGGGACAGCATTTTACATTTCTTTTAATCTTTATACTATTTTTTAGATATATAGAAAATCACCTGATCTAACAATTCTAGACTATTCTGAAGTAATGATTTTTCATCTATCTAAAAAATAGTATAAAAATAATTTTAAAAAATGTATTTTTTTTTACCAATTTTTAATATAGCCCAAATTTTTCTAATTCTTGATTTATATTGCATCTAATCAAACAGTCACACTTGGGAAATCATAGGCACTGACTTGGGTTTCATTAATATACCAAAGTAAAAGATATTAACAACAAAAAGAAAAAAGAAAAAAACAACAACAAAAGGTACCTAATCTGTTTAGCTAACAAATTCCCTAATCAAAGACAACCAGCTTCTGATACTCTTCGCCTGAAATCGCATCCATCATTACCTCTTCAGGAGAAGGCGCAGATTTCCCTTCCAAGAAAAGTTTCAGCAAATTCTTCGAAAATCCGCTTACAAGTGCTACTCCCTTCTGATTGGCCTTTACCGGTGTCGATCTCGAGTCTCTCAAATTCCAAAACACAATCTCTGGTACCACATCACCATACCCTCTTGCCGCAAACTTCTGACATATTACCTCATAATCTGTTTCCCAAGGCACATTCTGTGTTACGTTGTCTTCGTATTCCGACGACCACCAAGGATATTCTCCTCCTCTAGCCACATGAAACTCCATGTCAGAGAAAACAAACACTCTTTTGACCATCCCTTCTGGCTTAATCTGAGCTTGTACTGCTGTGTCGAGTACCTGACGAACACCCGTTGGAAGTTGGTACTACCTCCCCAATCCATCCTTTGTACAAAATGCATCTTCTCCTTCAATGACTCACCGCAAATTTTTTGGATTGATGGACTTTCATGGAATGTGATAACCTTCCCTTTCCATGGTTCCTCGCTTAGCTCAGAGACAAGGACTCCAAGAGCTACACACACTTCCATGGGGGTCCCCATCATACTACCCGACACATCACACACGGCAATGCAATTTGAAAGTGTTCCCTTTTGAAAGAAATCATCGACCATTCGCTGCCACTGAAGCTCTGCCACCCTGTCATCCTCACCTCGATATGCCGGAGCAGCGATCTCATGCGGGAGAAGTGCACCAGCTGAGATCTTTGCCTTCCCATCTTCAACCTTTAAGAGGTACTCATTAAAACGCTCTTCGTCATGCTTCTTGAAGTGCTTCTTGCACCGCATCATAGCCACAGAGGCGACACGACTGTATGGAAGGTCAGCCCACCGTTGCGCACTCATGTACACTTCGGGCAACTCAAGAACCTTCCGGATTGGCACCAGAACCTCTCTCCTCAGCCGCCTTCTGATCTGGTAAACATAGTGCTCTTCAGCAAGGGATTCATATTCTGGATCAGAGTTGCGAGGGAACATAAGCCGTGCAATGGCTTCACAAAGGAGCGTTGAGCGGTCGAACGACTTGTCAAGAGACGGACACCACTTGGCCGCCAGACCAATTTTCTGGATCTTTCCAGAATTTAGCTGCTTCACATCAGATGCCAGCATGGCAGCAAAGAACTCAGCAACCCTTTCGTAAAGGAACCGATATTTTGAGTCTTTTGTGTACCCGGAAAGGGCCTTCTTGGCCAGAGATATCGTCTTCCTCTGCTTCTTGAAATTCTTAGGCTTTGACACCTTTGTTTTAACAGTTTTTTCATTGGATTCCAGTTTTGGATCTGAACCAGCCAGCTCCAACTTCTTGCTTGAATTCTTTTTCTGAACCTGTAACATTTTGAAATTTGTTAGGCATTATTTAAAACAAATACTGTTCTTCTACAGAAATGCTGGAAACTTCAAGAGCTGAACATAAATTTTTAAATTAAATTCAAAGGCCACCGGTCTCTTTTCTGTTTTCATATCTGATTAAGGAGAATCAAATGTATAAATCAAATGACTTATGTGAGTAAACTCTTCCTCTTTTCTCCAAAAATAAATCTGTGTTATATAAGCTGAATTTGAAGAAACTTGGTTTTGCTTGAGATCTCTGGTATATCGCTCTGTTGGGTCAATTTCTTCATTTCTTAACAAGGCTGAAAGTTTTAGAAATTCTAATGTTTTCTTAAACTGAATTTACTTGGTTTTGTATAAGAGTTCAACTCTGGTTTGATTTAAAAAATGAGGAGATCAATTAATTAGGAATTGATTGCTGATTTTACTTGACATTTTGGGATTTCTTCAAATTTAAATTTGGAAGCAAAATGAGTAATTGTGAAAAAAAAAATCTACTAATTGGAAAACTTTTTCAAACTTGGTTTTGATGGGTATTTTCTTAGCAAATTTGTATTGAATCCGATAAACTAGTATTTGATATTTTTGACTATTATAATAAGATTAACCTTTGATTAAAGGTCAAAGATTGCTGAATTTCTACCAAGAAGCTTAATCCATTGTCAAACAAAAGATCTTGCAAATGAAAAGTTGATTTTTGAATAATAACTTAATTAATTAGATGATTATGAAGTGGTCATTAAACTAAAACAGTTTGAAGAGATATTGAAATTAAGATAATATGGTTCTTTGTATACCCTCGAATGGATTGTATTTATATGAGACTAGAACCTAAATATGCAATTTTGAACATGAATTTGAGAATTATAAGGTGCAACGAACAGCAACCAATTTGGGGGTTACTGTTGAAGAACGGCAATTGAATCGAGGAGATAGAGAAATGGGCAGAAGGGGCAGAAATGAAGGGCAGGGTCCGTTAATCACTGCAGGTGGGTCCCCAGCGAGAGGATTGGAAGTTGGGGCATAGCGCACGTCTAGCACGTGACTCTGATAGGAGAGGAACTGGAGTTCCGACTGGAGAGGAATAAGGCTATCTACCGCTGCCAACATCAGTATTCGGTTAGACGGTTGTTTCTTTACCATTCTGTTATGGCGGGATGACTTTCTCCCAAATGCCAATTGTATCCGCACTGTTTACTTTTTCTTACTAATTAGATCGCCTATATAAGGCCAGTAGTTCTGTGTAATTGGATTATGCAATTTTGATATAAATTAGGCGAATGGCTGCTTGCCTTCGACCTTGAGTTTAGCTTGTCAGAACTTTCTTCCTTGGAATTTATACAAATTACTCCTTATTTCTTCTCTATTTCTCTTCAGTCTCTTTTCAATTCTCTCTTCAATCTCTTTTCTACTTCTTTTTATTCCATTTGTGCTGTTTCAACGATTAAGTTCGTTGCAAGTGGTATCAGAGCTTCTCGGTCGCAGCTGGGAAGCAATTATACTGAGGAGCCATGCCGCCAAAATCAAAAATTAACGAGACGACTGATGATATCTCAATGGATCTGGTTGCGATCAATGATCGGATCTCTCAACTAGCTCGCGACTCTTAGATTTCTCAACAAACTCGCGACGATCAGATTCAAGCTCAATTCAGAGAACAAGCAAACCAGATGGCTGAATTGAGAACGGCCTTTACTGACTTTTCGCTGATGATCAAAGAAGTGGTAATGGATAAGTTTGGTGATACAAGTCAAAACAGCCACACTGGTCATCGTACAGACCGGGTGGGTCGTGGTAAAGAAGGTGAAAGACCAGATCCTAATGCTGATCGAGATACTGGTAGAGGCAATCCGCACCAAGACCAACAAAGGGGGTTCATGCCTCGTATTGAAATGCCTATATTTGATGGGAGCAAGGCCAGTGAATGGTTGGAGCGTTGTAATTTCTATTTCAACTACTACCAGACAGCAGAGTTATACAAGGTGGGTTTGGCTACCATGAATTTCATTGGTGATGCAGAAGAGTGGTATAGCTGCTACCGACTTGAACATCCAAACCCGACATGGCCAGCATTTGTAAACTCTTTATTTGAGCGTTTCAAAACGAGATGCCATCTTAACCCTGTGGTTCAATTCAAAAGAGTACAGCAAACCAGTACAGTGGAGGAGTACATTAGAGAATTCCAAAGAGCAAAATCCAGGTTATTGGTAGAAACTGGGATTACACAGGAGTATTTCTTTGTGTGGAGCTTTATTTGTGGGTTGAGAGAAGAGATTCAAAATTCCATGACTCTATTCAAACCCCAAACCTTGAGTGAGGCATTCAACCTAGCTCTTGAACTTGAAGTAGTAGTGGGTCCTATGGACAAGAAACCTCTATTTATCAGATCATAAGGGCAAATAAGCTATAAACCACCACCTAACCCCAATTACAAACCAATGAGACCACCTGAAGGTTATGTAAGAAAAAATGCTGAAAACCCCTTCCAAAACTCTCAATTATACAAACCACCTCATAAAAATATGACCAATCTCACCTTAGATCAAAAAAGGGCATTGGGGCTTTGTTTTAGATGTAATGAAAAATGGGGCCAAGGGCACAAATGTGGTAAGGGACTGCATGCTCTTGAGGGAGAGGAGGATGAGGAGTTTGAAGATAGAGAAGTAGAAGAAGGGGGTCAAACAGTTAAATATTCTCACAATGAAAATGAGGAAGAAGAGGAAATAGCCACATTGAGTGTGGGCAAGGGCACAGGCAGTTTTACTCCAAAGTATAAAGGGCAAATGGGTAAAGTGCCTGTGAGATTGTTGATTGACACAGGCGCTACACATTCTTTCATTCACCCCAGCATAGCTCAAGAATTGAAGTTGCGGACCACACCTACAACAACTCTGATGGTTAGGAGTGCAAGTGGAGAGAAACTGGCTACTAATAACATTTGTAAGGATGTTCAATTTACCATTCAAGGGCATCAATTCTGTACTGATTTCAGAATTTTGGAGGTTCAGGGGTATGATGTGATACTAGGTGTTGATTGGTTAGCCAGTTTGGGTGAAATTATAATGAATCTCATGAAGGGAGTATTTGTAGTTGAAAATGAAGGCAAAGTGGTGAAGTTGAGAAATGAGAATAAAGAGCATGAGTTAAAAGTCTGTGAGGGATCCCTTAATGTGGAAAAGGAGAACCTATTGGGAAATGAAGTCTATTTGGCACATCTATATAAGGTAGAAGAGAATGTTGAGGAGAAGTCAGATGTACTGGACCCAAAAGTGAAAAAGGTGTTGGAAGAATTTCAAGAGGTTTTTGAAGAACCAAAACAACTACCACCAAAAAGACCCACAGACCACAAAATCCACCTGCTACCTGATGCCAAGCCAATCAATTTGAGACCTTATAGAATGTCCCATTTTCAGAAACTTGAGGTAGAGAAGATAGTACAAGACCTATTAGAGAAATCATTTATACAACCTAGTGTGAGCTCTTACTCTTCTCCAGTTCTCTTGGTTAAAAAGAAGGATAATTCATGGAGGATGTGTGTGGATTATAGAAGATTGAATGAGGGTACTGTGAAGAACAAATTTCCCATACCTATCATAGAAGATTTGTTAGATGAACTCAATGGAGCCTATTACTTCTCTAAATTGGATCTTAGGGCAGGATACCATCAGATTAGGATGGCAGAAGCCGACATACACAAGACTGCCTTCCAAACACATGAAGGACTGTATGAATTTACAGTTATGCCCTTTGGTTTAACCAATGCCCCCGCCACATTCCAATCATTGATGAATAGCATTTTCAAACCATTTTTGAGAAAGTTTGTATTGGTTTTTTTTAGGATATATTAGTATATAGTCAGGATTTAGACTCTCATTTACTTCACCTCAAAACTGTCTTCCAAACTTTGAGACATCATCAGTTATCAGTCAAAAGATCTAAGTGTGAGTTTGGGGTACCACAAATTGAGTATTTAGGTCATATCATATCAAAAAAAGGGGTAGCCACAGATCCAAGTAAAATTGAGTCAAAGGTCAATTGGCCAATTCCAAAAACTATTAAGGGGTTAAGAGGTTTTTTGGGGTTTACAGGATATTATAGAAAGTTTATCAAGGGTTATGGAATTATTTCCAAGCCTCTTACTGATCTTTTGAAAAAGAATTCCTTTAGGTGGCATGAAACAGCACAACTAGCCTTTGAGCAACTGAAGAAGGCCATGGTGGAAGCCCCAGTTCTCAAACTCCCTGATTTCACCCAACCATTTGTGATAGAGACTGATGCAAGCAATGATGGCATAGGAGCAGTCTTGATGCAGTCAAAGAGACCAGTGGCATTTCTGAGTAAAAAATTGGGTGTGAAGAACCAGTCCTTGTCCACATATGAAAAAGAATTGTTGGCTTTATTCACTGCAGTTCAGAAATGGAGGCACTACTTGTTAGGTACTGAATTTATCATTAAAACCGACCAAATTAGCCTAAAGTACTTATTGGAGAAAAGAGTCAATACCCCCATGCAACATAAGGGGCTTAGCAAATTATTGGGGTTAAATTACAAAATTGAGTACAAGAAGGGGGTTGATAATAAAGTTGCTGATGCACTGTCAAGGAGGGAAGAGGACAGTAAAGAAGAAGGTTGGGGAATTCCAGAATTAAACATGGTTAGTGAGTTAGTACCTAGTTGGATCCAGGATATTAAAGCTAGTTATGAAGGTGATAAGTGGATTGAGACAATGAGGCTAAAGTTGAAAGAAAAGGAGACTCAAAATGAAACATCACATTTTTCTGAATACCAAGGGGTGTTAAGGTACAAAGGGAGAATTTGTGTGGGCTCAGGAGATGGTTGGAGACAGAAATTGTTGCAAGAGATGCATGGTTCAACTTTAGGGGGGCACTCAGGCATTACAGCAACTTACCAAAGGTTAAAAAGGTATTTTTATTGGCCTTTATTGAAGGAGACAGTACATACCTTTGTTCAGCAATGTGCTAACTGTCAAATCAATAAAAATGAGCATACTGCATACCCTGGACTGATTCAACCCCTGCCCATACCTAATGAAGCTTGGTGTAGCATAGGAATGGATTTTGTGACAGGTTTACCCAAGTCAAAAGGTTATGAGGTCATTTTGGTAGTTGTAGACCGGTTGACCAAGTATGCCCACTTCATACCTCTAACTCACCCTTTCTCAGCTGCTAGTGTAGCACAAGCTTTTATGGATCACGTATACAAATTACATGGCCTACCTGGTAATATTGTGTCAGACCGAGACCCAGTGTTCACTAGTAAATTTTGGAGCGAGCTCATGGCCAAATTGGGAGTTCAGTTAAACATGAGTACCTCATATCACCCTCAATCCGATGGACAAACCGAAAAAGTTAACCAATGTTTGGAGCAATATTTGAGAGCCATGATTTATGATAAGCAAAGTAGGTGGAAGGAGTATGTAACATTGGCGGAGTGGTGGTATAACTCGAATTGGCACAGTGCCATTAAAATGACACCCTTTGAGGCTCTCTACGGCTATGCACCTCCCCAACTAGCCATGGGTAGTATACCGAAAAGTCAAGTGGAGGCAGTTAATATCTTTATGAGGGATAGACAGTTTACATTAGCTCAGTTAAAGGAAAACCTCATAAAATCCCAGGATCGCATGAGGAAGAACGAAGATAAGCACCGAAGTGAACGAAATTTTGCAATAGGCGATTGGGTTTACCTTAAATTGCAGCCGTATCGCCAAGTTTCAGTGGGAGGAAAACGCAATCAGAAGCTCAGCTCTAAATTTTATGGTCCCTTTGAAATCCTTCAGAAAATCGGTAATGTCGCTTATCGATTAAATCTTCCTCCAAACTCCCAAATTCACCCTGTGTTTCATGTATCTCAACTCAAAGGCAAGCTCGGTGACACTCAAATTCCTTCTCCAATCTTACCGGTAGTTGGCCCAGGGACTCCAAGTGAAATCGAGCCTGAAGTGATTTTAGCTCGTCGGATGGTGAAACGGAAGAACGCGGCACATACACAAGTGTTGGTTCAGTGGAAAAATCAGTCCCAGGATGATGCCACATGGGAGGATTACGATCTAATAGCCCAGAAATTTCCTAATTTGGTTCGTGAGGACACGAATTTGGTTAAGGGGGGAGGAGTGCAACGAACAACAACCAATTTGGGGGTTACTGTTGAAGAACGACAATTGAATCGAGGAGATAGAGAAATGGGCAGAAGGGGCAGAAATGAAGGGCAAGGTCCGTTAATCACTGCAGGTGGGTCCCCAGCGAGAGGATTGGAAGTTGGGGCATAACGCACGTCTAGCACGTGACTCTGATAGGAGAGGAACTGGAGTTCCGACTGGAGAGGAATAAGGCTATCTACCGCTGCCAACATCAGTATTCGGTTAGACGGTTGTTTCTTTACCATTCTGTTATGGCGGGATGACTTTCTCCCAAATACCAATTGTATCCGCACTGTTTACTTTTTCTTACTAATTAGATCGCCTATATAAGGCCAGTAGTTCTGTGTAATTGGATTATGCAATTTTGATATAAATTAGGCGAATGGCTGCTTGCCTTCGACCTTGAGTTTAGCTTGTCAGAACTTTCTTCCTTGGAATTTATACAAATTACTCCTTATTTCTTCTCTATTTCTCTTCAGTCTCTTTTCAATTCTCTCTTCAATCTCTTTTCTACTTCTTTTTATTCCATTTGTGCTGTTTCAACGATTAAGTTCGTTGCATAAGGTCTAATTTTGAATTCTATATACAATAAGGTGACCTTCATCCATTATAAAAGATGCATTGATAGTAGGTGAACCAAAATTATAGAACAGAAACTTATAGAAATTTATGGAAATTGTGATGAAAAATATAATAAATGAAATTTAGATAAAATTTCAGGATATCATTGTACCTCCATAAACTTGGCAGCAATGTAATCCGCTAGTGTGGCTTTCTCGGGTAGACTAGATACCTGTGCCCGCTTCAGGCTAGATATCCGCGCATGCTTCCGCTTCAACATCTTCAAGATCTTGATGTGGGCCCTGGGTGAGCTGGCACATTTCTTGATACCCTGAGGTTGCTTTAGTTCATTCTTTATCTTTTCTCGAATATCATCTCCATGCAAAATCCGGAACAATATCTCCAAGAGATCCTTCATGTAACCGAACTCTGCGAAAGATGCCACATTCAAAGCTAAAGTCTTTGGGTGGTTGCGGTGCAGCCAGAGTGCACCATCATAGAACCGCTCCTTGTCAGACTTGCCAGTCCCACGCACACCTCGGAGATGGCAAAGGAGCTTCAAAGCGGTCAAGGGGTCGTGCTTCCATGCAGCGGTTAAGAGGCTGACGACTTTGGTTGAGGAGGTGTTGGGGACGACCTGGAAGAAGAAGTCAACGCAAGGGTTGCCAGAGGCGAGGAAGGTGGCTGAGCCTTGTTCAGTGAGGCCTCTTATTGGTTCTTCGCTTTGAGCATTTACACCAAAGCCAGCATCGAGCAAGGCGATAAATGGATCAGGTGCGGTTTCTTGGATAGTTTCTTGGGTGGAAGGGAGGGAGTAGTTGGAGACGCAGGAGAGCACCGGTGGGCCGATCAGAGACGCCATTAATGAATTTTGATAATCAGGAGAACAGTAAGAATGCAGGAGATGAGATCGCTCGCTCGCTCGGTGATTTAATCTTACTACTTGTTTGGGCGTCAAGTTTTGTTAATCGGGTTGACTTAGTGGATAACAGGTAGTATCTGAAACTTTTTAAACCCGATAAGTTCCGGTGAAAAACTATGGATAATTAATCCGATCAATTAGCGCTAATGGAGTAATTGCCGCTGGTTAGCGGTAGATCTCACGACTTGAGCGCCAAGTACCTATACTTGACAATACAAGAGGGGACAACAGAATGATTTAAATTGCTAAATTTCAACAGGGTCGGAACATATTGTAAGAGAATTTTTTTTCATACAAACTAATATATTTTAATAAAAAAATTAGTCTAAATAATATATATGTTCTTTTGTTCTTTTTACATATTTTCGTAAAAAAGTTTTCATACAAAATAATATATTAAATGACAAATAATATTCCTCAAATAATATAAAAAATAAAAATAAATGAAGACATAACCAATTAATTATTAATAAAATAAAAAATTAAATGACAGTTAAAAAAATGAAAAGAAATCAGGACCAATCAGAAAGATGATACAATTTGCATGCAGCGAGTACGTGTCTAAATAAATTTAGACTTCTATACGTTAAGGAAGAAGACAAAAAAGATGCATAGAATCAGAATATTTGATAGAAATTAATGCTAATATTCAATCTGAAATTTCATCTTTTAATCAAAATTGTTGACCGATCGAACATCTACAGACTTAATATAAGAATGAAGATATAAATTCTCATGAAAATAAAAAGTAAAAATGTGCTTGGCATTTCTTTATGAAAGAAAATATCTACAATGAGTTGGAATTAGAATGATTTCTTCAGGAAATGAAAAACCACTTTTACTCGAATTTGGTACTTTTGAATTCAGTTAAATTCGCGTTCCGAATTTTACTTACCTAAACAAAATTTTATCCTAATTATGATGATGGGTGTGAAAATTGTAATTTGGATTAATTGCAGAGTGCATTTGTGCTGGTAACTATGTGAATTTCAGACATTTGCCTTACATATATTTGAATTATTCACATATCATAGAATCAGCTTTTGGTATAGTAACAAAAGTAATGTTCTCCGTTGAGATCAGTATCCTCTCAGGCATAGTAGAAGATTTCTCTCACTTTACGGTTTGAGATTTACTCTCAGGCGGTTTGGGATTCGGGTTAGCGCAAGAGGCAGTATAATTGGGCTTTGAGATTCGTGTCAAGTTAAAAAGAATGGTCCGGATCCACTAATTGTAAAAAGATTCCCTTTTTAGGTACCTGGGAGGATGTGAATTGCTCCGTGTGGGAGATTGCAGGTTCGAAATTCGAAAAAAACAATCCTTTATAGATATTAAATAGTTGGTGACTTGATTTCTAACCTTTACTCAAAGAAAAAATTATTCACATATTTAATCGATCTATACTCTCACTTTGAAGCCTCCAATCATATATAGCTAATAAACACTACATCCTACATTAGAGTATAAAAACATGTATACAAAGTAAATTAGCAAAAGTGGTAGGAATTAAGTACATGAAATGTTTCAATTGATAGTCCAAAAAATAATCACTATCCCATAATTACAAGATTCCAAATTTTAATTCTCATCCATCTCACAGACAAAATACTGCAAATTTCTAAATGCGGCACATTTCAATTCTCACAAAAGTGAATTTATATATAGATCACTGACAAAATGCTGCAAATTCTAAATTAAAATTATCTTTTTGTTCTGACTGATATTTCGCTGTTAGATTTATTTCTTCGTGCAAAAATGATATATCATTTCCTCAGTGCAAATAATATTTTCGAGAATTCATAGAAAAATTTGGTTTTCTGTTTAGAATTATCAGTAAAAAGTGTGTTCTTAATTTCTCGCCTTATAGCCTGATTGGTTATTCAACAACCTGGGTTAAAAATAACTAATACCAGTAACCAGACTATAAAAACAGAGACAGGCTGCTATTGAGAGAAACAACAAAAAAAAGGAGGAAAAGGAAACCGCCATGGCGCTTTCTCGGGCATTAGCAATTATACTTCTTGTATCTTCCCTGTTAGCCGCAATTGCAACTGTTACTAGGGCTGATGATGATGATGATGATGATGAGCATGTGCAGTATCATCAGTTTAAGAAACAACCACCTTGCTCGGAGTGCTATAGCGAATGCATTAAGAGCTGGAGGGAGTATACTTGCCATTTTAAATGCTTGTGGTGTCTCCCTTAATTTGAACGAAACCATTTCCAGCTCCGATCCTAGCACCGGTGAGCGCAACTACTTGACTCGCTAACATTTGGATTTTGTTTTAAGAATATATATATAAAAAGGAAAAAAAAGATAATACATGGATGGTTTGGTTGGATGGTAATGTGAGCATAGCATTTCCAAACATTCACTTGGTCGACCTTTCATAACGGGTAAAGATATTGACAGAGCATTTTTTGCTTTATCCAGCGCACAAATCATATACAGAGCTTTTCTTACTCTATTGTCTATGTGGCTACCAGGAGCATAGTGACAAACGAAAAATTCGGGTTCGGTTTGGTAGGATAAAAATTCGTAATTCGGATATAATTCGAAAATGATCCGGTACAACAAGGAAGCAAAAAAGGGAGACACAGAAGATCAAGTTTAAACTTTAAAACCCACTAACTCTGTCTAGTCGAGATGCTTAACACTTAAAGTTCCTCTTCTATTTTTCAGATTTAGTTGGATGGTTCTAAAAAGATTTAAACCATTAGTTTTAAATCCAACCGTTAGATCTTCGTTAATCATGCAATAAATTCTTTTAAAATTGGAGAGGATCTCAGGAGGTTGAAAAAGTTTTGGAGCTGTAACACGTGATGGTCCATCTGGCCTAGAAAGACGTGAATACCTCACGATTTCAAAATCAAGGCGCAACGAATTTTTGCGAATTTAACGCGAATAAAACGTAAAATTCGCAAATAATTTGCGAATAATTTGTTTAATTTGCGAATTAACGTTTTATTCGTTGATTGATTCGCAGGGTGCTCAAATTCGAATTATTCGCAAATAATTCGGGAATCTTGTTACTGTGACAAGGAGCAGGAAGAATTTATTTTTCAATTGGGCAGTATGTTAATCGCCTAGAACAGTGTTTTTTTTTTTTTTAAATATTGCGTGATATAATCTGTGTTTGCTGTCATGTGTCAGGTTGGCAAACAGCTATTCAAACTACCCGTAACGGCGTTTTTGCTGTTACCGATACTATCGGTGGTGCTATTGATGGAACAAAAGATTTGCTCCACCGTGTGTTTTAGGCTTCACAAGGTGAGGCAAATATACAATTTGTTGCATATAAGAATGACGAATTAATCTATGCTTCTGTAAAATGGGGTTATAATTTTGACTAATTTTAACACACATCTTAACAAATATAAAATCAAGGGCGGTCCGATGGACATCGGATCAAATTTAATCAATTTGGTCCGCTGTCCGATCAGAACCATTCGATTTACATTAAAATTCGCACGAACAACTTTAAAATTTATTCAAATCAAGTGTGCACAAATTTTGACAAGAATTAAATAGTTCTGATCAAATACAATGTCCTTCGAACCGCCTTCACTCCAACTTCACTCCAACAAATATATGGTACACTTATATAGGACACCAATAATGTGTGCACATATATGTATAATATAAATTGGTTGCGTACATAGTTCCGGCTGTCTAAAAAAGTTTTATGATCTATAACACTACTAGCCTACTGGAATATATATATGACAGAAAAGAATGAAATTGATCCACCATATGATCTTTAAGAGAACCTAAGCCATATAAAATCACTTGAAACTGGACAAACCAATACAGTGTTGTTCATTTTTGTTCAACTGTAATCGAACAGCAAAATACACATATGGTCGATTTATCTTGTAAGTTATATTCGAAAGGGATATAAAATAAAATTTTAAAATATATTATGGTTCACATAAAAATATAACTATTATTTGTATTTTTTGACCAGGTAACTGTTGTGTATTTTGGGTATAAGATTTGATAGTCTATTTCGTATATTTTTTGCTTTAAATTTATAGAACCATAAATATGCAAAGTTAGATTGAATTGCAAGCGCACAATCTATTCTTGTAGTAAATATGAGTATCGATAAAAAAATAACGAGAAATATTACTTTTTACTAAATCAATTAATCATAAAATAGTGCAAATAAAGTAAAAGAGGAGTTTGTTGTAAAATTGGTTTCGTTTTTAATACCCAAAAGAGAGTTTAACTAAACAAAGCAATTTAAACAAACGAATAAAAGGAGTTTTGTGATTCAAATGGATAGGAGTCTAGAGGCTATCGGCATACAGTCACTTGGTCAAATCCATACTTAATTGATTTCTAAATTCATGTTTGCAATTATGAGGTTTCTAAGCCGTAAATATAAAAAAGGATCACTTTCGTGAATTAATGACGTGTCTAGATAATTCAGACTTCACGATTAAGTCCTTCACCCTAGCTATCTAGACCATAAGCATATGTTAGCCTAGTTTATCCCTAAATACCAATACTTCACGATTAAGTTCGTCATACCAATATTCGGTTCAATTCTAGAGGTCCCAATTAAATATGAAGCTTCACGATTAAGTCCTTCACCTCAATTCAACCTTTCTTTCTTGTAGTTCCGGACTAAGAAATAGATTTGGTCATTTCTAATCTCAATCCTATGATTATTCATGTATATAATTTGGTACCATCAATTCTTTGATCCTAGCATCTTAAGTTAGTTAAACCTAAGCGGGACGCTAATTAACAAGCACACAAATTACACAAGCACATGAATTATAAAATCAATAAGAACAAACATGCAAGCAAACAATCATCATAAATAAAATAATCCAAGTAAGGTAGATTTAACACAAGTTCATATTTAAAGCCTAAGCCCCTAGAGAGAAAATCTAGCCTCTCATGGGTGCGCTAACATCCAAGAAAGATACAAGAGAAAACATGATAAAAACTAAGAAAAACAAGTAAGAGAATATAGTACACCAATCTCCTCGCTCGTTGCCCCTTGTCTTCACTTTGCTCGCTCGAGGAATCCTTCAATCCTTCGCTCCAATAGCCTTTGATCACGCTGAGAAGAGAGAAAAGATGTAGAGAGATGTGTCAATTAAAACTAGGGGGAATTGGATCCATGCCACCCCAAATTTGTTAATTTAGAAATATGCCACCCCAAAAATTAAGTTTTGCTAAATGCCACCCCTAATCATAATTATTGAGAAATTTGCCACAATTAACAAATTAATGTTGTATTTTAAATTAATAATTTATAAATATAGTGAAATGACCAAAATAACCTTCATACATCTTGATTAAAATTTGAGTTCTAAATCCAGAGAGCACCAGAGAGCTTATTTCCGAACTCCTCTTCCTCTTCTAGCGAACTCCTCTTCCAGCCTCTTCCAGCGAACTCCTCTTCCTCGCCTCTTCTTTGACCGACCAGCACCGAGCTCCTCTCCTCTACCTTAGCTCCGATCTCCTCTACCTCAGCTCCGGACCTCGCCTCTTCTTTGACCAGCACCGATCTCCTCTCCTCTACCTCAGCTCCGATCTCCTCTCTTCTACCTCAGCTCCGCACCTCAGCTCCGGACCTCCTCTCTTCTTTGACCTGTGCGCCTTCCCCTCCTCTCTGCCAAACATGGATCAGTCTTGGGTACCTAGCGGGTAAACAGTAAATTTATATTTCAATTCAATTTGCATTTCGATCAATTCTTTTCTGAATAGGCAGTAGGTAATTAGTGTATTTAGTAGAATTAATTAGGCAGTACTGGTATTTAGTAGGTAGGTTGTAGGTAGGTTGCAATCAGAATTAATTAGGCAGTACTGGTATTTAGTAGAATTAATTAGTGTTGCAATCAGAATTAACTAATTAGTGTTGCAATTAGAATTAGTACTGGTATATAGTAATTTGTTAGAATTGTAAGAAAAAAATTGTTAGAATTGTTAACAATAAAGATTGATATTGAGCTATAATATTTAGTAATCTAATATTAATTCTCCAATTTTGTATAGATTTGACCCGGAAACTGCTTTTAGAATAGAAGTTAAGATTGAAGCATATTGGAACAAGCAAAATGTTAGTACAAAGGAATATGTAAAGGGAAAAATATTAAATAGGGTGGTGGATTCCGATAGGTTTTCTTTGTGTGATTTGCTTAGTGATTTAGCCGAGGAGATAACTTGGGGGAGTTGTCAAACACCTAAGATTTGGTTGTTTGACAAAAATGAGAATAAGGATGTAGGAGTTTTAACCGAGTCTCAAATCCCACATATGTTTGAGATGTATAAAAAGGAAAGGAAAATCCTACTTCTTGTAGTAGTGTCTGATTCTAATGGAAGTTCAAAGTGTAGTGGGACAAATGCAACAAACCCATCCACTCCATCTCAACCATCACCAAGTATTGCACTTGGCAGCCAAGTTGGGAGCACTCAGGGATGTAATATTTCTGAGCAACCCGATGAAGTTGCTGATCGTGATGAATATGTCGGGTTTGACGATGAGAATATGTATGGTTCCTATGGTGAGGATGGCTTTGTTCATGAAAGTACTATGTATACCGTCCCAGAGGTACAAATTGATCAAGAAACTAATTTGGAGGATAATGTGGCCGAGGAGCCAATTGTAGATGATGTAGTGGAGGGTGAACCTATATATGCATTTAATCCTAACAATCCTAATATAGAGGTCAATGCATTATTTCCCGATGTCAATGCCTTTAGGAGGGCATTAAGGCACTTTGCCATAAAAAATGAGTTTGAAGTTAGTATTGTGAAGTCGGACAAGAAAAGGTTCATAGGAAAATGCAAACATCCCGATTGTCCTTGGAGAATTCGTGCTTCTAGACTCCAAGATAATAAAACCTTCATGGTATGCAAGCACGACTTTAAGTTTATAATTGAAATATGTAATATAATATATACTAATAGAATTTTTGTAATTTTAGGTAAAGGTGTTGCCACATGACCATACGTGTCCATCTGTTTTAAAGATTTCAAAAATAATATTGTTGTTGCAAAGGAATTAGACTGATTTTATTCTCCATTCTGGTACTTTTAGATCAGGTTTTCTATTGTACTTCTATCACTGGTACCATATTTAGCAGATTTAGCAGAGGTACCTAAAAAGCACTGGTACCTAAAAAGCAGATTTAGCAGAGGTACCATATTTAGCAGGTTTAGCAGAGGTATCATATTTTAGGTACCTAAAAAGCAGATTTAGCAGAGGTACCATATTTAGCAGGTTTTCTATCACTGGTACTTCTATCACTTGTACTTCTATCACTGATTTTATTCTCTATTTTATTCTCCATTCTGGTACCATATTTAGCAGAGGTTTAGAAGTTTATTTAGAAAAGTTTGTAGGATTATAAGGTCACTGCAACTGGGAGGAGAGGCCATTTCTTGGTACCTAAAAGCTGTGTAGGATTATAAGTTTGTAGGATTATAAATCTGTGTTCTTGGTACCTAAAAGCTTAGTCCATACTAGATTTCAGATCAGCCATTTCTTGATGTACAGTACTGGCACCCACTTTATCTTGACAAAAAGGTTTAAATTTGGGGATTTTATAAATACAAGTACAATAGAGCCACAGACAAAGAGGTATCAAAAATTCTGTATTTATGTTACTGTTAGTTTGGAGGATTATTAACATCTTTGCAACTTTCCATTGTCAGGAAAAGAAGAGCATGCAAGGTACCTCAAGGGTGATATTGTTTGTTTGTTGTAAAATTAGGCTGTGTACTTCTCTATGCAATTAAGGCAATTAAGCGTGCATGTATGTAATATTGGCTGTGTACTTCTCTAGGCTGTTTCTTACATATTGCATGTATGTACCAAGAATTAGAATTTCAGATTTAGAAGTACAACAATTATTGTTTAAAGCTGCGGATTGAACAGCATGTTGTGTCTGTACTTAATGATCGATCATTTTCATCACCAATTCGTCCAGAAACTTACATGCAGTTGCACGATGTAATTTGTATAATTATTATCAAAAATATTATCAGATATAATTATGCATAACCTGTGATGAGCTAGAGCAACAATAATCAAATTAAAAGTTTATCCTTGCTGTTAGAGATTAAGTGTTTCTTTTGGTCTCCTTGCTCAGCTCTCTTTAAATCATTAGCATACATAATATTAGCATACAACGATGCAATTAAGTGTTTCTTTTGTTTCCTTGCTCAGCTATTTTTGCTCAGCTATTAGCATTTTTGTTATCTCTAGCATACATAATGTTAGAGATTAAGTGTTTCTTTTGTTTCTTTTGGTCTCCTTGCTCAGCTCTCTTTAATCTGTTTACGACTATAATATTAGCATACAACGATGCAATTATTTCCAAGTTAAATCATTTAACATAAAAATCCAAGCATGCATAAATTTCAAGAAATTGTTAGGAATAGAAGAACAATTGAAAAAGATAACTTCATATAAGATTGTCGATTTCACAACCAAAATGAAACATTGATCTGCTTAAACATTGATTTCACAACTTCATACTAAACCCTTAATGAAACATTACTTGCATATTATTGCAATAAATATACCAATTATCACAACCAAAATCATAAAAATCATAGCAACTAGTAACTTGATCTGCTTCGCTAGTGCAACAAGCGGAGGAGTTTGATTGTTGATTTCTCGCATGTCGTCCAATCGAGTTTCGTTTATGCCTCGTACTCCTCCCACATTAAATGCCTCCGAACCCCTACGCAATGTCACAACTCCTAATTCGCTAAGAAATACCTCGTACTCATTCTCCCACATGTAGAACTTGCTTTTTGGCATCCGCTGTAATTTAAAAAAAAATATAAAGCAATTAGAAATATGCAAATCTGCAAAGCTGCAGTAAAGGTGCAGTACATGATATATCAACAATCAAACTGCAAAGCTGCAATAAAGGTGCAGTAAAGGTGCAGTAAAGGGAGTTATATAGTTCATTTACTATGATATATCATGATAATGTACTTCTATAACAGGCACTATACAGGCACTATTGTGAAAGCTATTTCGGGTGTTCAGGTGCTAACTACTTCTATTTCTTAGCTACACAGTTGACGGTACACAGTTTAATGCAGATCAGGTTACTGTGTAGCTAAGAAACTTGTACAAATTGGTACACAGTTTAATGCAGATCAGGTTTCTTAGCTACACAATACTGGTTTAAGGCCTTCTGATACAATACTGGTACAAGGAGCAGATTTTGTAGGGCCTTCTGATACAGTACTGGTATATGTATAAGGAACAGTTTTCTTTCTTTCTGTTGTACATAATTTAATGCAGTACAGTATCTTTGACGGTACACAGTTTATTTAGACTATAAATTGAAATACCTAAGAAACTATAAATTGTGTAGCTAAGAAATACCTAAGAAACTATAAATTGGTACACAGTTTAATGCAGATCAGGTTTCTTAGCTACACGGTACACAGTTTCTTAGCTACACACAAGTGAAATTCAACAGAAAGCTTTACTGAAATTGAAGTCTAAACTATAAATTGACGGTACAGTTTCAGTAAAGCTGCAGTAAAGCTACTCAGTTTCAGGATAACCAATTTAATGAGAAGATATCAGTTTTAATACAACAGAACCGACAATTTCACTTTCAACCGACAATTCGAAATACCTAAGAAATTGAGATTAGAACACGGTACCGTTTTATTAGCCAAGCATTTGTAGAACACCCTCCCTGGATTGTCGTCTGTACCGCTCACGAGCCTTAACAATTGCTTCCCGCAGTCCGGGCACCTCATAATCGGCAAGGGGGAATTGCTTGGGTGGCTGCGACTGAGAGAAGAGGCGGACGACATCGACTGGGAGGCCTAATCACCACTTGCGACTGGGGTGGCTGCGACTGGGAGGAGAGGCTCGACGGAAGAGAGGAGAGGCTCGCCGGGTGAGGAGACGAAGAGAGGATAGCCTGGGGTGAGTAGACGAAGAGAGGAGACGAAGTTGGATTCAGACCATCTAATAAAATTATCGGATCCATTATCGTTCTCGGACCCAATAATCTGTGAGGGGCATTTTGGGGATATACAAAAATACATTTCAAAATACAACATATTTTATTCAAAATACAACATTAATTTGTTAATTGTGGCAAATTTCTCAATAATTATGATTAGGGGTGGCATTTAGCAAAACTTAATTTTTGGGGTGGCATATTTCTAAATTAACAAATTTGGGGTGGCATGGATCCAATTCCCCCTTAAAACTAAGTTGAAAGATGGTTTCGCCTGCTGCCTCCTGCCCATATATAGCTATTTTCGAGCATTGGAAAACAATCCTCCAGAATCTGGCAGCAAATATGAGAAGATATCGCGAAATAAGACAAAATTAGCATTGGTGCGGCCTTCACAAATTCTATGCGGCCCGCACAAAATTGGAAGTCGGCTGGAAATTGGCTAAGCAAAAAGGAATCGTGCGGCCTTCACAAATTATCTGCGGCCCGCATAAGCACCCGCAGAACTCTCAGACTTTTTAGTGCGACCCGCACATAATTCCTGCGGTCAGCACAAAATTGGAATTTGTCTGGAAATGGCTAAGGAAAAAGGGGTCGTGCGGCATTCACAAATTCTCAGCGGCCCACATGAGCACCAGCAAAAATCTCGAATTTTTCGATGCAACCCGCACAAACTCGCAGTTTTGCTCCTTTTGCTCGATTTCTGCAAATTAAACAAGGGAAATGCAGTAACTTGATTCTTCGGTACATTCTATATTAAACTAAGCTAAAATACAAGAAATTTGATGCAGTTTTAGAAGTAAAACCTCGACCGAAAGTATATATAATTGGGGCTTATCAGTAACGAGCACCGAAATTGTTTAAGCTCCTGCGGAATATCAAGAGAGAAGAAGAAATATTCTTCCTCACTTTTCCTTTCAAAGAAGACTTTTTATAGTTTCTTTGAAATATGTAATTTGTGCACCTCTCCTTTTTTTTTGTTTTATGCAATTACCATACGATCTTCTAAAGACTTATTGACTTGTCTGAAAAGATTGTCATATATCTTTTTGTGCCATTTATGTGTATTTGTCAATTTTGTTAGTTATATGCAAATATTTTTGACTTGATGAATCATAAGCCTAGAACAAATGGTGATGATACTCGTCTCTTTATATCGAGATAAATATTCAATTTCACAAAAAAATATTTAAATTAAATAGGTTCTAGAGTTCAGGACATTCTCTATTTAAAAAAAATGCTAATTTATTTTTACATATGTATTCTTCACTGAAAAAATATTTATTCATAATAAATCACAGTTATCATGCAACAGTTTGATTTATTAATAAAGCTTAAAACAACCACTGTAAACGAACATGCACAAGAACGCTTCTGAACTGAAAGTGAGTTCGATGGATTCGATGACCGTCCGATCTGCTTTAAGATTCGCGCCCGCAACTTTCGCATATGTTTTAAAATTCGTGCACATGAATCTTAAAACAAATCGGACGGTCCTGAAACCCATCGGACCCAAATTTGAGTCCGATGGGCATCGGACCCAAGCTACTCCCTCATATTATACAATGATGTGTGAAGGACCAATGATTGAGGGCAAAATAGGCAACATATGGAAAATAAAATACTTGGTTGCTGCTCCAAAATAAAATACTGACATTGGATAACTTGATACGAAGGGGTTGGATCATTCCGAACATTTGTTACATGTGCCGCAATGCAAATGAAACAATGCTTCTTGGTAGTGATCAATCAATATGAAAAAATGATTATCAACATCTTAATCAACTCAAACTTGGATGATATCAAATTCGAAATGACCTGGTAGAACTGTTGGATTTAGAGACGTCTAATTACAATAATAAAGTTGGACATGCGTGCATTATGATTATGATATCAAATACTGTCGCAAGATTACATTTATGTAATGATTAAAATATGCCAAATAATGTGATTAATTAAGTCATGGCATTATACGTATTTATATAAGGTTTTGGATACAAATACATATAGAACAATGTTAATCGATATAATTGTTAATGGACCGATTATAGTTGATTAAAATAATAGCAGTAATAAATACAGACTAAATAAGGAAATCAGAATTTATTCTGATTTATTTCGGTTTTTTCTGGAAGTTCCTGATTTCCAGATCCTTGAAATCCGAAATCAAGATTTCTTGGAAAACTTGTTTTCCAAGTATTAGCAAATTTCGGCTGCCCTAGGTTTGGGGTTTTTGCACTGCTATAAAAGGGCTGAGTCTCCAAGGCTTGCAATCAATCCATCATATTGTCTGCTCCATTGAAAGACAAGATACTCTGTCATAATATTTAGGGTAGCCAGAGAAAAGGATTGCAAGTTCTTGGAAGGACTCGAGAGCCAACAACTCAAGTCAAGACCAGGAGCGTATCAACCCAGAGCCTTGGAAGCTGTCTGATTGATAGCATACGGAGGCCTTTGAAGATGGAAAGTAAGTTCCGCTGTGCATTAAGTTTAATTTTTTACAAAGGAGTAGATCTTGGTTGTGGTTTAAAGTAATTAGGAAAATTCACAAAGTAAAACCAACATGAACATGATATATCAGAACACAACATGATATGATTTAATTGTACTCAGCGCGTAACCCATAATATGTAATAGCTTGGAATCTAAATCCAAGTCTTTATGACTACAAAGTGCAATTCTAATTACTAAAGTTAAAGTTACATATTTAATATTTTATGAGGAGGCTGAACTATATAATTTTTTTAAGACAATAAAATTTAATTAAATTTCAACATACATAATTAAAATTTTAAAATCATAAATATACATGAGGATAAACCAGGTACTCCTTGGCTGTAAATATTTTTCTACTTTAATACAATCGTTTGCGGCACTTCGCCGCCAACTCTAATAAAATCATAAAGAGAGCTAAACACCTCTTGATTTGCATTAAGATCCATCCTAAACATACTGTTGCAAACTCTAACCTTACCTATTTTATATTTAGTAAAATATTTTGTTAGATATTGCAAACTATGGTTTTAATACTGAAGAAATTCTGCAATGAAATAATTGCCTATGTAAACCATTTAAAAAGCCTAAAAGAATTTTCCAATTCCCATTTGTTCCATATATTTGGCTCCAACCATGCCTACAACTGTTCCTCCATAGAGCCCCTTAAAAAGAGGCATCCTGTGTGTGTGTGTGTGTATATATATATATATATATATATATATATATATATAGCATCGTCAGTAAACAAGCCAACAAACAGAAAACTAAAAATAATGAGAGAGAAAAGAGAGGAACTTCAAAGGAATTGATTGAAAAGAAACAAAAATGGTGGTGCCTCACGGTGCATATGTGATGCTGCTGGTTTCGGCACTGATATTGCTCCTGTTGGGGACAGAGATGGTGACAGCAAAGAGGGATTTGAAGCTACCAAACTGCAACACTTGCATGGAGAACTGTTCTAAGAAAAAAATGCTGGTATGTTTACTTGTGATATCAAATGCGCCGATTGTGTCAGCCTATCGCCCCGGAATGGTACGTATATTAATTTTAACCTTCAGATATTTACACGATTTAAAAAAAAAAAATAGAGTTCAAACTTTTAAATTTGCAATCTTCATAAATATGCAACCTCTCATACAAAAAACATTATTCTTTGCTAGATTGATTGATTGTTCGGAGTTCATATATTTCTGTGTTCCCTTGATTTTATATCGTGAATTCTTTGTTCATTAATTACGGATAATTTTTCATACGTGAGTGAAATAAGAAATGATTTTATTTCTATGTTCGCTTGATTTTAATTAATTTTTTTTGTTGCTTTTACAGCTTATATATGATGAAATAAGGAATGATACCTATATAGCATTTTTTAAGATCAATGAGTTTTGAAATTTGGATAATTTGTGTTGAGATTATTTTTAATTTGGGTCCGTCTTGTACTATTGTGAGCACATATGCTCAAGTGTGTTATTTAATGAAAAAAAAAGGAGCCCTGTTAAAACAAATAAAACAGGTACGGCTTCATTTAAAATTAGCACAAACTCAAATACAATTATCCGAAAGTAGAACATACTAAACCGAACTTTTTCTTGTAGAATTTCTGATAAGATGGAAAAGGCATCCACATATCAACAAAAAAAAAAACCTAAATAAAACCAAAAAAAACATATATGCCAGAATAATATCAAAGCAAATTTTGGAATATATATTGACTCCAATGTTTTGAATTTAAATGCAATAAATTGAATTATTAGTGAATTTTTGAAATTTAGAAGGGTAAAATATTAAGAATTTTAGAGGGGTGATACGTAATTAAATATTTTTGAGGATATACAATGAAATAAATGCTCCCCATTTTTGCTCCTTTTCAGTGATCGGTGCCGTAGATGGAGCTGTAGGAGCAAATAGGACCAATGCTGAGAAAATGGTACATGGATCGGGCCATAAGGGAACGGACGAAACAACCTGAACCCCACTTGATTGAATTCACATCCTCCCCGGTACCGTAATAGAGAATCTTTTACAATTATTGGATCTGGACCGTTCCTTTTAACTTGGCACGAATCTCGAAGCCCAATAATACTGCCCCTGCGCTAGCTCAAATCTCAAAACGACTGAGAGTTAAGAAGGGAATCTTTTACAGTAATGAAGAGGATATTTGTTCCACTTGATTGGGAATTGAGATGCATGTTGATGCAAAGCCTTATAATTTTTAATTCTAGTTTTTTTTATCATCTATTAAATAACTTGTTCATTTATTTATTTATTTATTTTGAAAATCTTTGCATAAGTTGTAAAGTTGTGAAGAGTAATTGAATTCTCAATCTTTGAGTAACTAATAATTTTAAGATTTTTTTTTTAACTAACTGTGCTACCTCCTATTTCTCTATTTATTGCTTTTTTCACTGATTTTTTTTTGGGGTTTCATTTCCTTGTATAAATGATTGTATTGCATATTTCATTTTTCAACAACTTTTAGAATAAAATCCTCTTAATTATAACTGTTGTAGAAATTTTTTTTTTTCTCAAATGAAAGAAAATAGACTTGCCTGAAAACCAGATGAGTTGCTATTCTGTGGACCTTGTCATGCATTGATCATTGATTCTTAATTGCCCCTGTACAAAAAGTGAAAATTATAATTTTCACGGTAGAGTTTAAGTTTTTCTCACGACTTCGTAGTCTATACGAAATTTTCAAAAAAATAAATAAAAAAAAAGTATGTATACAATTTTCAACTCGGCAACATATATGGATATAGATACATATGCAAATAATTATTCTGATTGGGATTTAAAAAGAAAATTCAGATATCTGTTTTAGAGGCTCATATATCACTTTAGTTTTGGGTTTCGAAGTATAATATAGATCTTTATTACAAACCCAATAAGTTTTAAGTACACCTACTAATATTTCATCTTTTAATAAAGTATATAATTCTTAGTATATTTTGATTAATAATATGATAATAATTCGTGGTTAATTTATTTAATGAATATGTATTTTTTTAACTAATAAAGTTGTTGCATCAATATTGTATTGTTAATTTTACGTGTGTACATATAATGTGTATTTTTTTGTATGATTTTATTTTAATATTCAGATTATATTCGTATTTGTATCCGTTCAATATTCAATTTGTATTTGTATCTGTTTAATAAAATTAAAAATGGATACGGCTACAGTTTGACTATCATAAGTAAGTATATGATTCATTTATGCCACTAAAATATATGTTTGTATTTCTCTGTAGAAACTTTAATGTGGTAAATTGAATTGTTTTGAAAAAAAATATTTATATTTCTACTATAAGATAAAATTGTTTTACAAAAAATATAATTTAAAAAAATAATTTGTTCTAAATAAATATCATTCTTTTGAGAACAAAATCCAATAGACAATTCTAATATATGTGTAGGGACCAGTGTTTTAATATTCAGTTCTCATGCGGTATTCGGAAGGCCGCCACATACTGCATATACAGTATGCGGCCGAATATGTGGATTCTTATTCGGATTTATATATGCGGATTTTTTATTAAATATTTAATCCCACAGTATAAATACAATAAGGCAGCATGTAGAGAGGTTATAAAAGACTTCTGAGTGGTATGCTTGAAGAGAACAACTACCTGGCGGGTCTGGAACTCATTTAATGGTTATGGATTCGGGTCCGGAACTCTTTTAATGAGTTTTGAATGTTTTTAAATTTTTTTAAAGCATGAATTCAATATTTAGTCCGAATAACTATTTTCTATTCAGCCAGATAACTATTTTAAAGCGTGGATTCCATATATTCACCGAATATAACCGAATTTTAAAACTCTGATAGGGACTACTACTATTACCTGTTAAATGAATGAAAGGCTTGTTTTGTGATCAATCACATCTTCTTAATGGCCCCCAATCAAATCAACTGTTTATTCATGTGCATTGAAGCCTTGAAGGGCGAAAATTTAATTCTTGAAGATAATGCAAGGAACTGCACGTGCCATGTCTTTCTTAATTATATGAATGCAAGATTGGAAATCGAGAATTCAAAATTCATTACTTCATTACATCTGCAATGAAGCTAATGCTTCTCCTCCTGTTATCTATGCCAATATGTCTTAGCCATGGCAAAACACACATAACATCAATTTTTAGCTTCGGCAACTCATATGCCGATACAGGAAACCTACTTATTCTAGCACGGAATCTGACACTTGGGCCAATCGTGTCAGCTTACCCACCTTATGGTATGAACTTCTTTCATCATCCAACCGGTCGCTGCTCTGATGGGAGATTGATACTGGATTTCATTGGTAAGAGTACTTTCTACATATTTCATGCAATGCATAATTAATCAACAATATTATTCATTATTGGAATGATTTTCTGTAAAATTTCAAATGATTTCAATAGAGACGATTTGATTTGAAGTTCGTTGATTAAAATGCTTCAGCTGATGAGATGATTTCATTGTTAATGAATTTTAAACAGGCCACATATTTTGTTAAATTGAAGATCCATGCCACTCAACTCTAGAAGTTTAGGTTTCATGTGAAAAGTAAAAACATAAAACAAGAAGGGTTAGACTGTCATTTTGCCTCCGCAGAATCAATTCTGGCCAAGTACCTCCGTTTTTCGCACGAGTTCTTGAATTCTTCTCTTGTAATTACTTCGCTTCCGATTAGGTTTCCATTTCGCGTTTTAAGCGATTTAGTCTCTTTCCGATCAGAGCCTTAATGGCCGATTCCCAGCAGCTTGGTTGTTTTTTGTTCGCGACAGGTTAGGGAGAAGGAACCAACTCCGCTGCTCGCCAAATAGGCGAGCAGGACCTGTTTTTCTAAATCGAACCGTTCATCTATGTTGAGATCCGTGCTTGAAAAAAACTCAACGGTCTGATTTTGAATAGCAGGATCCTGCTCGCCTATTGGCGAGCAGCGGAGTCAGATCCGAGAGAGAAGGTCCCTTGTTCATTTTTCTCAAGTGAAGAATATTGGCCGAGTCCAGTTCCATTTCTCTTTA
Source organism: Carex myosuroides (assembly GCA_028015225.1). NCBI lineage: Eukaryota > Viridiplantae > Streptophyta > Magnoliopsida > Poales > Cyperaceae > Carex > Carex myosuroides. The sequence continues at coordinate 2,585,466 of CM051476.1, forward strand.
AATTATTTTCTTCTTGTTTTTCCCTCTTCTCCATTTTTATTTTCATTGGACACCTCCATTTTATTAATTTTTATATTTTGTTTGCCTTAATTTTTTTTTTCTTTTTTCAAGGGATCAATATTAGACCCATCAATTTTTTAACCAGCACCTCAATTTTTGACAAATTAATGTTTTACCAATTTTTTTTATTTTTTTAATACAAAACAAACTTCTGGCAGAAAAAATCCGGATTTCCAATTTGATTCAACCAATTCCGACCGATTCATACAATCAAGTAACCAATTATGATTCCTATTCCGATTTGCAAACCATTCTTAATATTTGTTTTTCCCATTTTTTTTTATTTTACATATATTAGGGTACTTTAACTCAGTTGTTGTTATGTCATATATTGGATAGCACAATGTCCCTTAACTGGATGAATTCACATTCTCCCCAGTACTATAATAGAGAATCTTTTACAATTATTGGATCTGAATCGTTCGTTTTAACTTGGCATGAATCTCAAAGTCCAATAATAGTGCCCCTGCGCTAGCTCGAATCTCAAAGCGACTGAGAGTTAATCTCAAATTGTAAAGTGAAGGGAATCTTTTACAGTAATGGAGAGGATACTTGTCCACTCTCAACCTGCGGGTTTCCACTAAAAAAAGGGAAATTTCATATATACCATTCAAAAACTATAGAATTACATATTTATCATCCAAATTTATGTAATTACATATTTATCATTTAAAAATCTAATAACTCACAAATTTACCCAATATAACTTTAGTATATATCAAATATATCCAAAATTCAGATTAATTATATTAATTATTCTTAAAACTATAATTAATCAAAAATTAACTTAACACTCTCTCTTTCTCTCCTTAGACATGTTCTCCTTTATATCCAATATAAGAGATTAAAAATAAACAAGCTGGTATAAAATTTTATATTTAACTAACAAAAATATTTTGAAATGGACATGTCCAGTGGAAACAATAACAAGATTTTTCATTCGCTCCAGTGAAATCGAGCACAGAAAATCATTAGGAATGAAAGGACCCTTTGAGTTCCCATCAACTAAAAGACCCACACTATTTTTAATTGAGCCAGTAACAAAATGCAGATTCTCAAACTCAGTTACTACTTTGATAACTGGTTGCAATATCAGCGTCGATTTCAGTACGAGTTGTTATGTTAGAAAAAGTGGAGTAGTTATCTTGTTTTAGACGATCAAGATGGAGCTAGAATCCTAATTTCCAAGTCTTCTTCCCCCTTCTCTCCGAGTTTCAGCTGGAGAGACAAGATGAGAAGAGAATTTCAACGAAAAGGGAAAAGTTATGTCAAAAAAAACGAGAGAGCAATATGTGTGCAAAAGAGGAAGGGGTAGAGAAGGAGAAGAGATTAGTAACTTATTAATTATATTTTATATAATATTAAGCTTAATTAATCTCATTTTATGATTAATTGGGTAAATATGTGAGTTATTAGATTTTTAAATGATAAATACGTAATTACATAAATTTAGATGGTAAATACATAATTTTACAGTTTTTGAGTGGTATATATAAAATTCTTCCATAAAAAATAATAATTTCTCAGATGTTCTTTAACTGCAATCCATTTTTCTATTTCTCCCTCAACACTTTAATTTATCGTATTTATCCGTGAACTCTGAGAAGTCTTTCTTAAGTAAATTAAAAATTCCCGTTATACCCATCTCCTCTCTTCGATCTTTAAATTAATCTCCGATCTTCTCAAATAATACGGGAAGTTAATCTTCTTTTGCTTTTGCGAAGGAAGCTGTCAGTTCATCTTAGTTATTGGTGAGTTACTGAGGTTTGGTTGCGGATGGAGCATACCGCTTCACGCCATCAGTAGAAAAAGCGGAGGATTGAAAAGAAAGAAGGTTTGTCTCCTTCTTCAAAGACAAAGGAGCTTTTTCTGAACATTTCAAAATGAAAGGGATCTTTTTTAGGCAGTGTATATGTTCATGCATTCTCTATTTTATTTTGGAGTCATCAGATCAAACATTGGTTTTGACTTCAAAGGCTTGCGTTACTCTTCCATCATCTTTATCCATCCTAATTGCTGTACGAACTTTTTAATTGATTTTCAGTCCAGAAAAATCTGTTATTTATATCTAAGAATTAACTTAAATGTGTTAACTGGAAGGGTAAATATGAAAAGAAAATTAACCCAAAAAATGAAAATTAACTTAGAGTTGAAGGGCACATAGAAAATTAACCCAAAAAAAGAAGGAATTCAGATCCTCCCCGGTACTGTAATAGGGAATCTTTTACATTAAAGTCCACCCCAGAAAAGAAAAGAGTAGGAAAAAAAAAAGGAAAAACAATCTCATGATTTACTGGCAAGATCAACTGGCACAGAATGTTATAAAGCAGGCATGTCTTAATTTATATATATATTTTTGTTAATTAAAAGAAGTTGGGGAAAAGGATTGAGACTTCATATTCTCTGAGGTAGACACTGAAATCAGCAACATCCGAACCATTTGTTACAATCTCAAGAGTCAAAACTGCCCACTATCTATAAATCTACTTGCGGGTGTAATTGGACAGTTGGGATCGTGTGGGCTAATGACTTCATTTAGTGAGTTACCTCAGATATGATATGAAGTTGATGGATCCTTGGGCAAAAGAAGGGATATTTGACACTTTATGGATCTGTAAAAGTCCAACAATTTGTAATAATTTATGAAAAACTGTTCATCTGACAAATATGCATTGTGTATGTACTATGAAAAGCTCTTTTATTAATTTTAATATTGTTTTATCTAATCAGCCCAAGCATTAGATCTACCGTTTCTTCCAACATACTTGGCTCACAATGGAAGCTTCCAGCATGGCATGAACTTTGCAGTTGGCGGTGCAACGGGACTAGACTATTCCTTCTTTGTGAAAAACAATGTGACATCTCCTCTTCTTTTAAATACAACACTAAATGTTCAACTTGGATGGTTCAGGGAGTTGAAGCCTACCCTTTGCACTTCATTTGAAAGTATGCATCTCTATTTTAACGTCGTATCACGGGAATTATTAGTCAACTCATCAGGCGGTCGATCGCCTGGTGAAGGCATGGTGTTAATTCATGATAGCATGCGAGCAAAGTACTCCTTCAATGACATGCTGCCTATGTGACATTCGGATCAGTTATGATTCAATGTGATGCCATTATATCTAATTGGAGGAGTAACCGTTTATATACCAAGTATAATAATTCAGTGAATTGACCTAACCAATAAAGGATCTAGCATCTGACTGAACCAAGTGGAATAGCTAAAGACCCAAAAGCACACTTTCATCAATTATTTAATGAATTAACCATCCGTTATATTTATAGCTTGCAGGAAATTCTTTCGTAAATCACTCGTAATTGTTGGAGAATTTGGTATAAACGACTTTACCTTTGCCATTTCGGGTGGGAAGTCCTTGGCTGAAGTTAAAAGCTATATTCCATCTCTTGTTAAAGTCATTTCAAATGCAATTGAGGTTATTATTGAATTATCTTTTCCTCTTATTTTGATCTTCTTTTGTTGGCGGTGTCACTTATTTTAATATTTTCTTCTCTAAGTTCTATTAAATATAACAGAACACTGTAAACTCAGTGGTACCGTTCTATTCCTTAAATTTATTGTATCTTGTAGAGAGTAATCTGTGAAGGAGCATTGACTATTGTGGTACCAGAGAATGTGCCATATGGGTGCTTACCATCGACTCTTTCGATGTACCAGAGCAAAAATGAAACAGATTATGAGCCTCATACCGGGTGCCTGAGAAAATACAATGAATTGTCATTGTACCAAAATAAGCTCCTGCATAAAGCTGTTAATCGGATTAGGTTGAAATACCCGCACGTGAGACTCATCAATGCAGAGTATTATCGTCCCATAACTGAAATTCTCAATTCCCCTAAGCACTTTGGTATGTTATCTTTTACCATTAATGTTGTAGGATTAAACAGTGGCTTCAAAAGTTTCTCTTTCTTACCAGATTTATTAATCTGAAATTAAAAAGGACAGGTGTGAAGTTATTTCCTGATTCTCATTATTTATCATTATACTGTAGGATTCATAGACACACCACTACGAGTATGTTGTGGAGGAGGAGGTCAGTATAACTTTAATGTAAGCAAGGGATGTGGCATGCCGGGTGTAAGCGCTTGTCAGGATCCATCAACTTATCTGAATTGGGATGGGATCCATTTAACAGAGGCTGCTGCTCGCTTCATCGCCCAAGGTTGGCTCAGAGGTCCTTATGCTGATCCACCTATTTTAGCTGATATCCACACTGAATTACCTAAACCATTAGGGCACAAAAATAAGTTGCCAAACAATACCGTGAATAATTATTCAAGGGAAGAGGATCTAGTGCTGGTACCAACCACTGGGTCTGGATCAGATTTGGATGATGCTGAATTCTGAGTAGAATCTAAAATTGTTTTATTTTCAGAAATTACTAGAAACTATTATATGATATATGTTGGTAGTTCTAGTTGATATCTTTTTTATGTAAGCCAGTAGATGATGATAAATTTGATGTAATCCAGTAAACATTGTAACTATGGTACCATTTTGGTACCAGAACAGTAATTCTAATTACAATAGCACTCTAATTGTCACACCCCAAACCAGGATTTCCGGATTAGGATGTGATCAATCCCCGCCTCGTGTCTAATAATCAATAAACACGCAAGGCTAAACAACATAATAATCAAACAGCAGCGGAAGCAACATAATACAAACAAGCTATAGTCATAAATATCAAATAAACATAAATATACACATCATCCATACAATCCACCTCGGGATAAAATAAACCTAACTAGTCAAAGGGATACATAATCTATCGAGTCCAATGTATATAACAAAAACATCGGACTCGCAAAATCCTAAACAAAAGCCCCTAATCTATATCAAGTGATGTGACCGTCGGGGACAGCTCCTGACGCCTCCTGCTGCGAACCGTCAGACTCTGTACCTGCCCACATCCATAAAAAGGAGGGGATGAGCGAATGATCGCCCAGTATGTGACCCAGTATTATCCCTTCAGGGATCCTCTTAAGTCAAAGCACATTTTAATTCGAAATCTACGTAAAGTCGGTAATTCACTTTTAATGCATATGCTACAGAAATTAAAACCTATCATAGTACTACAAAAGAAAAATATACATATAATAGATGACATGATGTGATTTTCCTATTATGCCAAAATGCTAAAGTTTCCAAAAATAAAATATGAGGATCAATATTATACTCAACCGAAGTCCAGTACAATAAGTACCGTGTGTACAAATTGATATAGTAATAGTACGGATAATTTTGTCACCCCGTGCCGTGCCAAGTTCAATCAAATTGAATTTGTATCTCAAAAGTGACATAACACAAGGACTGCGATCAGCGGGGCAAAGATACCCGATGCCTAATGACATCGAGCTTTGCCCACAACAGAAGGGCACGCTAGCCGATGGTTATATCGAAATTCGTGTAACATCCAAGGACTGCGATCAGCGGAGCAAAGGTACCCGATGCCTAAGGACATCGAGCTTTGCCCACAACAGAAGGGCACGCTAGCCGATGGTTACACTTAATTCCATGTGTTTTCCTTCTCTAAGACGATTCATCACCAAACATATAAAATAGGAGAAAACTACAAGCAAGACGTAAGAATAAGTTAATTCATCTCCTCATGAGCAGAGACGAAACTCCACCATCCGGCCAGATCAATGGGATAAGGGCTCGTGAGCGGCCCATAACAACAAAAATAAAATCTGCCACCGCATCCTCGGCAGCCGTACTAGGCAAGTAGCTCCTAATGTAGGGGGGATATCTCCCGAATCGTCTCCGGACTCGAGATCGGTCCGCACAAAATGTAAAATGATCGAAAATGATATAATACCAATCTCATGCATATAATAATAATAATAATCCTAATAAGACCTCTAAGGGATCAAGTGATCCCTCAGCCCAATGACCCACGAACCGTCACGCATCCCATGCCTACGTGACGGAAAGCAGTCATTCGGTCTTCTATCTCACGCTCACCAATGCACATGCTTAACTACAATAATATGTTGTCCTCTACGAGAAGGGGACAACTAATATCCTAATATATTATTAATTAAATTACACTACTCCTAAGAAAACATTAAATTTTCAATTTAGAAGGGGTTGTGCAAATCCTAAATTACAGTTCAGAAAGGATTAAACATGCTCTAATGCAACTACAAAGTTTAAAGTGCGGATGTCAGGTCAAGTGGTCGACTGGTGAGAGTACGCCACGAAAGAAAAATACAGATATCCCACACCTGATGGCTGTAGGGGTAGAACGCGCTAATAGCCTCCGGGATCCACGTAATCCTCGCCTGCTCCTGTACAAGCGTCAGCGGGATCGGTCCACGGATCGAAATCTACGTAGGTCGGATGACCTGTAATTTAGACGTAACTTAATTAGAGTCTAACTAAGTATTCATAACCCTTATTACCCCGTTTGATTATTTTCACTAAGTGTTCGTATTTGATTAATTAATTAACTAAGGTTCGAATCTGCTGAATCGGTTCGATCGGTTTGACTCGATTCCGATCGAGCGTAAAATTGGTCCAACTCTAATTTAATTAATCTAACGTATTTAAATCACTTGTTATATTTTAGTTTGAAGATAAACTGCTTATCTAATTAGTCGAATACTTAAGTAATGTTATTTACATGTCTTTACGCTAAATTACTTAAGGTAAAATCTACGTAATTTCAATTGCTACCATTAAATTATAATATTTCTAAAGCAGTACGAACTTATTTTAATAATTTGTACAAGTTGCTTAATTTATAAATATAAAATAATACGTGTCTATCTAATTATTCTATTAATTAAACTTTTGTAATCGTAATGATTCGAAAATGTTAATATGTTGTTAATTAACAACATATGTTATTTATAAATTATTTATTTTATTTACAACTATATTTTACTTAATCTAAATATTTAATTACTTAACTAATATTTTAAGATCTAACTACTTAATTTATTTAAATTAAAATCCTAATTAATCTAAAATGTGTTGGATTTAGAATATTTTAATTTAGTGTTATTTGATATATAAGATTAACGAGTCATAAAAATTATCTTACACGACATTTGATAACTAATATACACTAATCTAGTATACCCGCTAAATAAGTACATAAGAAAATTTATATTTAAATCATAATAGGTTGGGTTTAGTAGTCTCAACATTAAATTCGTGATCACATTTTCATTGTTTATTTATGCATGTTCTATTAATAAATTTTAGCCCACATTTATAATTTCCAATATTTCGGCCTAATAACAAAAAGGGTCCAAGGTCTTTACTTATTTATAATTAAGGCCCATTATTTATTTAATTCAAAACAGTCACGGTCCAGCAAGGTAAAAAGGTCAAAGGCCCAAATCAAATTTCCAATTTTAAATAAACATATAGGGCCGGCCATTTCTTACCACATTTCCAATTAAGTCCCCCAAATTTATTTATTCACACAAGGGCCCTATATTTTACAATTCGATCCAATTATTTTCCAATTTCCTAATAAGGTCCCTGTCAGTTCAAAGGTTCGGTACCAGTGGTATCACTGGGCTGTACCAACTGGTACAGCACCATATACATATCAACCAGCAATCAGAGACAGCAAGCCCAACAAAGAAAAGGGCAAGGTAATCCAAACAAAATCAAGGCAACAGCCACAGAGGGGTAGTACCAGCAACAGCACAAGTCAAACTACACAAGGCACGAGGGCCGCAAGTCACAGAAAAAGGCTCAAAGCCGCAGGTCAGACAAGAAGGCACATAGGCCACAATCAACAGCAAGGCTCACGGCCAGCGATAGCAAAACAAACTCGAAGGCCACAAGTCAAGTGAAATGGCACGAAGGCCACAGATCAAAGCATCAGCCGCAAGCCACAAGGCAAAGCCGAATTAGTGAGTTTTAGGGTTACCCGAGAGAAGAGCCAATCGCAAGAACCGACAGCACTAAGTAATCGCCGAAAGCAATAGAGTCGCAACCGAGACTCACCAGCAAGCACCGAGTATCGGGTCGCCAAAACCAGCACAGAGGCGGCGCGGGAAAAAGGGGAAAACGAACCCCAAGGAGCTCAAAGCACAAGGAAGGAGGCCCGAAGGCAGAGAGTAATAGAGAATAGGGGAGGGAGTGAGAGATCGGAGAAGAGATAGCGGCAGAGGAGGGGTGACCAGCGAAATAAAAGAAAGAAGGTTAAATGGTTTTGTCGCTAGAGGAAGAAGAGAGAGAGAGAGTTTGTTCGGGCAGAAGAAGGAAGAAGGGGGGTGAGTCAGCGAAAACCCAGGGGATCCGATTTTTTTTTTTTTTTTTTTTTTTTTTTTTTTTTTTTTGTCGCCAGGGAGAGAAAAAAAAAAAAAAAACAAAGGATGAGGTGTCTCGGACCCGAACAAAAATAAATTTCCAGTTTAGTTGGGGTCTGCTTTGAGATCTGTGCAGGACAAATTGAACGGTTGAGACTTTCCAAAGGAATTTAACTTCAATAGTTTAATATATCTCATAGGATGCTGATTCAACTTTGACCGAAATTCATAGCTTGATATATTTCAGGGATGCGAATTTAACTTTGACCGCATAGTTTTAATTATTTTATTTAATTAATCCATTTCAATTTGATTTAGTTTTAACTTTAAAACCAAGGCGTGAACAATACAATTTAATTTAAGTTGATAAAATTTTATTTGCTTAATCAATTATCTAATTTTCTAAGTTTTAAATCTCAATTAAAATTCTTTATTTAGACTAACTAATAAATTTAAATTATTAAATTCGTTGCGAAATCTTAATTAGTACTAATTAACAAATTATAGTTTACGGATTATAACATTCTCCCCCCCTAACAAAAAGTTCGTCTCGAACGATCGAAATCTACTCGGTCGATGCGAATAACTCTGGATAGCGCTCTCGCATCGCGTCCGCAAGCTCCCATGTCGCCTGCCGCGGGGTATGATGCTCCACTGTACTAGTACTCGACGAATGGTGCGTCGCCGCAACTCGATCTCCTGCACGTTTAGGATGCGAATCGGACGTGCCTCGTATGTCAAATCCGGCTCGACCTGTAGTGGCTCATAATCTAGCACGTGTGCCTCACTCCGTACGTAGCGTCGAAGCTGAGATACGTGAAAGACATCGTGTACACCGGCGAGGGATGGAGGTAACGCAAGTCGGTATGCGGTGCGACCGACTCGCTCAAGAATCATAAACGGGTCGATGTATCTAGGTGCTAACTTGCCCTTGACTCCGAACCTCATAATCCCCTTGCGGGGCGAAACTCGTAAAAGCGCGTGCTCGCCAACCTCCATGCTGAAGTCTCGACGCTTTGGGTCCGCGTACTTTCGCTGGCGATCCTGTGCCGTCTTAAGCCGATCTTGGATAATTCGCATCTTACCCGTACACTCCTCGATCAGCTGGGGTACGGTAGGGCGGAACGAGCTGGTGGACCCCCAACATACGGGTGTACGGACTGGATGCCCGTATAACGCCTCGAATGGTGACATGCCGATACTCGTGTGGTAACTACTATTGTACGAGAACTCTGCCATGTGCAGATGATCTGTCCAGTCGCCCTGCATCGTAAGGGCGCACGATCGTAGCATGTCCTCTAACGTCTGTATCGTACGCTCTGACTGACCGTCCGTCTGTGGGTGATGGGCGGTGCTGAATACTACCTCGGTCCCGAGAGCCTCGTGAAAACTCTCCCAAAAGCGCGAGGTGAAACGGGGATCACGATCAGATATGATCGTAGTCGGGACTCCATGAAACTGGTGCTGATGTCTCATATAGAGTAGGGCCATCTCCTCTCCCGTCAATCCGTATCGATAGGCGATGAAGTGCGCCACCTTGGTCAAAGTGTCGACTATGACCCAGATCGCATCGTCTCTCGACCTAGTCCTAGGTAGTCCTGTCACGAAGTCCATCGTGATGATATCGAACTTGTGCTCCGACTTCTTGAGTGGCTGTATAAGCCCCGGTGGTTTCTGACGGTCGGCTTTCACCTTTTTGGCAAGTCAGGCACTTGCCAACGAACTTCGCGATCTCTCGTCACATGTTCTTCCACCAGTAGTAGTTCTTGAGGTCTTGGTACATCTTCGTCTCGCCAGGATGAATCGCGTAGACCGAGTCGTGTGTCTCCCTAAGGATCCTGTCCTTTAGGGATGCCGTATCTGGTACGCATAGTCTGTCACCGAGTCTCAAGGCACCCTCGTCATCTACTCTAAACGGAGAATGTCGACCCGCGGCAATAGTGGCACGATTCCTCTCAAGTAAATCGTCGCTACTCTGCGCTAGTTGTATCTCGTCAATCAATGTCGACTGTATCACCAAGGAAGCTATCACCATCTCACTGCTACCGCTAGTCTCGCCTATCAACTCCTCCGATGGAGCAACCCACAAGTCAAGTCGTCTCATGTCCTCCAGTAGATGGTGCTGTCGCGTAATCATCGCAGCCAGGTTACCCTGACTCTTGTGACTCAAGGCGTCGGCCACCACGTTGGCCTTGCCCGGATGATACAATATCTCCAGGTCGTAGTCCTTCATCAGTTCGAGCCATCTTCGCTGCCTCAGGTTGAGCTCTTTCTGTGTGAAGACGTACTTCAGGCTCTTATGATCAGTGTAGATCTTGCACTCGTCTCCGTATAGGTAATGACGCCAGATCTTCAACGCGAATACTACGGCCGCCAACTCCAAGTCGTGAGTGGGGTAGTTCCGCTCGTGCGTGCGGAGCTGCCTCGAAGCGTATGCGATGACATGTCCCTGCTGCATCAACACGCAACCTAACCCGTATCGGGAGGCGTCAGCATAAACGGCGTACTCCACACCGGAGATAGGCATCGCGAGAACCGGTGCGGAGACAAGGTGGCGCTTGAGCTCTTCGAAGCTACTTTCGCGCTCGGGAGTCCACTCGAACTTGACTCCTTTCTGCAGTAGCTGAGTGTAGGGATAGACGTGAGAATCCCTCTACAAACCGTCTATAGTAGCCGGCCAATCCTAAGAAACTACGAATCTCAGTGACGCTCTCAGGTCGCCTCCAGTCAGAAATGGCGGATATCTTCTGCGGGTCCACCGTTAACCCGTCTTTAGATATCACGTGTCTGAGAAACGCAACCTCCTCAATCCAGAAATCGCACTTCGAGAACTTGGCGTACAGCCGATGCTCTCTAAGTCACTCTAGTACCAATCGCAGGTGTGTGGCGTGCTCCTCCCGACTCCGCGAGTAAATCAATATATCGTCAATAAAGACTACAACGAATGAGTCCAGGAAGTCTGCAAACACCGTGTTCATGAGGCTCATGAAATACGCCGGTGCGTTCGTCAGTCCAAAGGACATGACGCGAACTCGTAATGTCCGTATCGGGTCCGAAAAGCAGTCCTCGGGACGTCGCTCGCCCGAATCTTCATCTGGTGATATCCGGATCGTAAATCGATGGTTTAGGACATAATCACTATAATTCAATTTATTTTAGATAGCTGGAATTAAAATTCATACAGGCGGTAGTTCAATCAAGCGACGTTTTTCTCCGACATTTCTCTCGGAGAGAAATCAATTGGAGCTTGCTCGGTCGTCACTGCAGAGAAGAAGGCTGAAGTATCGAGGTGCTAAGAAGAACCTCTCTTTGTGTTTGGACAGTTAACGAGAAAGTACACGCAGATCTTCTGTGGATGGTTGTAGTAGAGGAAATGAGCTACTTCCGGTCCCTGGAAACATAACAAGTAAAGGAAGAAGACTGTCGCGTAAATTGCGTCAGGTCCATACTCCTCTCGAGGTGGTAGCGGATGAGACAAGGTTGGTGACGATGGCAGAGAGGGTGGAGGCTGTCTGCCTGTAGCTATGCGGTGAACCTTCTCATTTATGTCCCATTACTCTACGGGGTAAGCACGTGGTACCACAATACGTGGCATCGTGACCTCGCACTATTAGATGGCTGGGAATCGACCATAGGTGATCGTGATGGGGCGCTACTCACATATTAAGTCGTCCAATATACTTGGTTTTTCGCGTATTAACAAGGTTGGCATTCTTGAGGTGATACCGGGCCTCCACGTCATAGTCCTTAGCCAGTCCGAGTCTCCTCTATCCTTCTACACGAATACCTGCTTCAAGTTCTTAAGGTCGATAATCGAGGTGACGAACCGCCTCCTGAGTGTTTCAGGACTTATATCGCGTAGCCGTCCACTCGAACTTAATTACGTGTGTAATAATTTGGATTAAAGGCAAAGTAAATCATGAAGATAATCCTGTGATCGTAATTATTTCTTGTAAATCCACCTTATACAGGTGGAGCAAAAATGACGAATATGATTTCGGTTTAGTAGAGCAGATAGAACGTAAGATAGGAGGAAGCTCGATTGTCGATGTCTACGTGAGATACTATTTAAAGTATCGATCAAGTGCTTTGACTCGTATATATATATATATATTAATATTTATTAATTTATGACTTTGCTTCCTATTTGTTTGAATGGTATTCGGTTTATCGTACAAAGGATTACGATAAACCTGGCTCTGATACCACCCAAAGGATGTCACACCCCAAACCAGGATTTCCGGATTAGGATGTGATCAATCCCCGCCTCGTGTCTAATAATCAATAAACACGCAAGGCTAAACAACATAATAATCAAACAGCAGCGGAAGCAACATAATACAAACAAGCTATAGTCATAAATATCAAATAAACATAAATATACACATCATCCATACAATCCACCTCGGGATAAAATAAACCTAACTAGTCAAAGGGATACATAATCTATCGAGTCCAATGTATATAACAAAAACATCGGACTCGCAAAATCCTAAACAAAAGCCCCTAATCTATATCAAGTGATGTGACCGTCGGGGACAGCTCCTGACGCCTCCTGCTGCGAACCGTCAGACTCTGTACCTGCCCACATCCATAAAAAGGAGGGGATGAGCGAATGATCGCCCAGTATGTGACCCAGTATTATCCCTTCAGGGATCCTCTTAAGTCAAAGCACATTTTAATTCGAAATCTACGTAAAGTCGGTAATTCACTTTTAATGCATATGCTACAGAAATTAAAACCTATCATAGTACTACAAAAGAAAAATATACATATAATAGATGACATGATGTGATTTTCCTATTATGCCAAAATGCTAAAGTTTCCAAAAATAAAATATGAGGATCAATATTATACTCAACCGAAGTCCAGTACAATAAGTACCGTGTGTACAAATTGATATAGTAATAGTACGGATAATTTTGTCACCCCGTGCCGTGCCAAGTTCAATCAAATTGAATTTGTATCTCAAAAGTGACATAACACAAGGACTGCGATCAGCGGGGCAAAGATACCCGATGCCTAATGACATCGAGCTTTGCCCACAACAGAAGGGCACGCTAGCCGATGGTTATATCGAAATTCGTGTAACATCCAAGGACTGCGATCAGCGGAGCAAAGGTACCCGATGCCTAAGGACATCGAGCTTTGCCCACAACAGAAGGGCACGCTAGCCGATGGTTACACTTAATTCCATGTGTTTTCCTTCTCTAAGACGATTCATCACCAAACATATAAAATAGGAGAAAACTACAAGCAAGACGTAAGAATAAGTTAATTCATCTCCTCATGAGCAGAGACGAAACTCCACCATCCGGCCAGATCAATGGGATAAGGGCTCGTGAGCGGCCCATAACAACAAAAATAAAATCTGCCACCGCATCCTCGGCAGCCGTACTAGGCAAGTAGCTCCTAATGTAGGGGGGATATCTCCCGAATCGTCTCCGGACTCGAGATCGGTCCGCACAAAATGTAAAATGATCGAAAATGATATAATACCAATCTCATGCATATAATAATAATAATAATCCTAATAAGACCTCTAAGGGATCAAGTGATCCCTCAGTCCAATGACCCACGAACCGTCACGCATCCCATGCCTACGTGACGGAAAGCAGTCATTCGGTCTTCTATCTCACGCTCACCAATGCACATGCTTAACTACAATAATATGTTGTCCTCTACGAGAAGGGGACAACTAATATCCTAATATATTATTAATTAAATTACACTACTCCTAAGAAAACATTAAATTTTCAATTTAGAAGGGGTTGTGCAAATCCTAAATTACAGTTCAGAAAGGATTAAACATGCTCTAATGCAACTACAAAGTTTAAAGTGCGGATGTCAGGTCAAGTGGTCGACTGGTGAGAGTACGCCACGAAAGAAAAATACAGATATCCCACACCTGATGGCTGTAGGGGTAGAACGCGCTAATAGCCTCCGGGATCCACGTAATCCTCGCCTGCTCCTGTACAAGCGTCAGCGGGATCGGTCCACGGATCGAAATCTACGTAGGTCGGATGACCTGTAATTTAGACGTAACTTAATTAGAGTCTAACTAAGTATTCATAACCCTTATTACCCCGTTTGATTATTTTCACTAAGTGTTCGTATTTGATTAATTAATTAACTAAGGTTCGAATCTGCTGAATCGGTTCGATCGGTTTGACTCGATTCCGATCGAGCGTAAAATTGGTCCAACTCTAATTTAATTAATCTAACGTATTTAAATCACTTGTTATATTTTAGTTTGAAGATAAACTGCTTATCTAATTAGTCGAATACTTAAGTAATGTTATTTACATGTCTTTACGCTAAATTACTTAAGGTAAAATCTACGTAATTTCAATTGCTACCATTAAATTATAATATTTCTAAAGCAGTACGAACTTATTTTAATAATTTGTACAAGTTGCTTAATTTATAAATATAAAATAATACGTGTCTATCTAATTATTCTATTAATTAAACTTTTGTAATCGTAATGATTCGAAAATGTTAATATGTTGTTAATTAACAACATATGTTATTTATAAATTATTTATTTTATTTACAACTATATTTTACTTAATCTAAATATTTAATTACTTAACTAATATTTTAAGATCTAACTACTTAATTTATTTAAATTAAAATCCTAATTAATCTAAAATGTGTTGGATTTAGAATATTTTAATTTAGTGTTATTTGATATATAAGATTAACGAGTCATAAAAATTATCTTACACGACATTTGATAACTAATATACACTAATCTAGTATACCCGCTAAATAAGTACATAAGAAAATTTATATTTAAATCATAATAGGTTGGGTTTAGTAGTCTCAACATTAAATTCGTGATCACATTTTCATTGTTTATTTATGCATGTTCTATTAATAAATTTTAGCCCACATTTATAATTTCCAATATTTCGGCCTAATAACAAAAAGGGTCCAAGGTCTTTACTTATTTATAATTAAGGCCCATTATTTATTTAATTCAAAACAGTCACGGTCCAGCAAGGTAAAAAGGTCAAAGGCCCAAATCAAATTTCCAATTTTAAATAAACATATAGGGCCGGCCATTTCTTACCACATTTCCAATTAAGTCCCCCAAATTTATTTATTCACACAAGGGCCCTATATTTTACAATTCGATCCAATTATTTTCCAATTTCCTAATAAGGTCCCTGTCAGTTCAAAGGTTCGGTACCAGTGGTATCACTGGGCTGTACCAACTGGTACAGCACCATATACATATCAACCAGCAATCAGAGACAGCAAGCCCAACAAAGAAAAGGGCAAGGTAATCCAAACAAAATCAAGGCAACAGCCACAGAGGGGTAGTACCAGCAACAGCACAAGTCAAACTACACAAGGCACGAGGGCCGCAAGTCACAGAAAAAGGCTCAAAGCCGCAGGTCAGACAAGAAGGCACATAGGCCACAATCAACAGCAAGGCTCACGGCCAGCGATAGCAAAACAAACTCGAAGGCCACAAGTCAAGTGAAATGGCACGAAGGCCACAGATCAAAGCATCAGCCGCAAGCCACAAGGCAAAGCCGAATTAGTGAGTTTTAGGGTTACCCGAGAGAAGAGCCAATCGCAAGAACCGACAGCACTAAGTAATCGCCGAAAGCAATAGAGTCGCAACCGAGACTCACCAGCAAGCACCGAGTATCGGGTCGCCAAAACCAGCACAGAGGCGGCGCGGGAAAAAGGGGAAAACGAACCCCAAGGAGCTCAAAGCACAAGGAAGGAGGCCCGAAGGCAGAGAGTAATAGAGAATAGGGGAGGGAGTGAGAGATCGGAGAAGAGATAGCGGCAGAGGAGGGGTGACCAGCGAAATAAAAGAAAGAAGGTTAAATGGTTTTGTCGCTAGAGGAAGAAGAGAGAGAGAGAGTTTGTTCGGGCAGAAGAAGGAAGAAGGGGGGTGAGTCAGCGAAAACCCAGGGGATCCGATTTTTTTTTTTTTTTTTTTTTTTTTTTTTTTTTTTTTGTCGCCAGGGAGAGAAAAAAAAAAAAAAAAACAAAGGATGAGGTGTCTCGGACCCGAACAAAAATAAATTTCCAGTTTAGTTGGGGTCTGCTTTGAGATCTGTGCAGGACAAATTGAACGGTTGAGACTTTCCAA
The DNA here is from genome assembly GCA_028015225.1 of Carex myosuroides. Lineage (NCBI taxonomy): Eukaryota > Viridiplantae > Streptophyta > Magnoliopsida > Poales > Cyperaceae > Carex > Carex myosuroides. The sequence goes on from CM051476.1 coordinate 2,601,943, forward strand.
AGGAATTTAACTTCAATAGTTTAATATATCTCATAGGATGCTGATTCAACTTTGACCGAAATTCATAGCTTGATATATTTCAGGGATGCGAATTTAACTTTGACCGCATAGTTTTAATTATTTTATTTAATTAATCCATTTCAATTTGATTTAGTTTTAACTTTAAAACCAAGGCGTGAACAATACAATTTAATTTAAGTTGATAAAATTTTATTTGCTTAATCAATTATCTAATTTTCTAAGTTTTAAATCTCAATTAAAATTCTTTATTTAGACTAACTAATAAATTTAAATTATTAAATTCGTTGCGAAATCTTAATTAGTACTAATTAACAAATTATAGTTTACGGATTATAACACTAATAATAAAAAAGGACCCTAAATAATTATGAAGATCTAGAATTGAATGGTACCATTTTTTGGAATTTATTTAGTATTTATTAAGATGTGTACAAAATTGATGTTTTCAAACAATTCTGGACTATTGAAAAACAACAATTTTTAAAAATTCTAAAACAATAGTAAACAATTTCAAAAAAAATGTAAAACTTGGTCTCCAAGCACATTTTAATATGGTGATTGATGAGCCTCAATTATATATTTTTTTAGCACGGGTTTAATCTCAAATACTTAACCAATTTTCTTGTATTTTAGTATAATTTAGTCTAGAATTATGCCAAGAATCAAATTACTGCATTTGTCCAAATAAAATGCAGAGTTTGGAGCATTTACACCATTTGTGCGGCCTCTGGGGCACTTTGTGAGGCCGCACAACCTCACTTGGAGTCCCATCCATGATCTTGCTGAAAAACAGAGAAGAAATGCGGCCTTAGTCCCAATCCGTGAGATCTCTCTTAGCCGTACAAACCTCCAGCAAGCCAACAATAAAAGCAGAAAATTTTCAGAAAAATCTGTGCTACCCCCTGTGCCCGCATAGGCACCCGCACAAATCTCTAGATTTCTTGCCTTAATGATGCAATATTTGTCTGATTCACTTCCAGATTTTGTCTGATTGTTTCCCAAGTCACGAAAATAGCTATAAAATAGGAGACAAGCAGCAGGAGAAGGACATCTCCCCATGGTGGATTCACATCAAGCCACATTCCATTACACATCTCTCTTCCATTAACCTTAGCACCTCTTCCTCCATCATTTTCTCATCCTTCTCAAGTGAATTCAACGCGGTGAAACGTAGGTGGACTTTCAAGGAGACTTTACAAAGAAGAACTGAGACGTAGCTTGGGAATTGGTGTATTCTATTTTCCTTTGTTATTTACCCATTTTATTTGTGTTGTTTACTTGTTCTTTATCATGGATGTTTTTGTTATTGCACTCATGAGAGGCTAGTTTTCTCTCTAGGGGCTTAGGTTGTATCATGAACTTGTGTTAGTCTATTTACTTGGATGTTCTCTTTATGATTATTGTTTTAAATTGATGTTTGGTTCTTGCTTTATATATTTGTGAGTTATGCATGATTTGTGTTTTTGAAACCACACCTTTTGGAGATTGACAACATCTTGACTTCAAGGATGTTATGATATAGATAAGACCAAATTATGTACACGAATAACCTTAGAGATAATAGATGAGATAGCCCAAGTCGAGTCTACCCCGGACTAATAGAACCAAAGGTTGGACATGGAAAGTTGTGGGAAACCAATTTACGAGTACTTCTCAATCGGGGGACTTAGAGTATATCTAGTTATCGGTACAAAGTAATGGTAGTATTTTTCCTTCAATTAAATAACCCTATTAGGTAATGACAACCCTAAGACGAGGTACATTAACATGATAGGCATGAAACACGAAAAATATTGATTCTAGGTAGAAATAGGCCAACTTAGTTAGAATTCCCATCAAGGCGAAACATGAATTTAGAGAACATATCGAGTAGTGAACTTACCAAGTGATTGTAGACCAAAAACCCCTAGACTTCGTTTAATTGATCACAACCCCTCTTTTATTTACCTTTTATTTAGCATTTGTTACAAACCAACTCTCTCGGATATTGAACCCAAAAATTTGTGATTTGTAACAAAACTCCCCTTTTTACTTATTTGCACTAGTTTAGAATTAATTACTTTAGTAGAAATTATAATTGTCTTAGTCTTTGGATCGACACCCATAATTACTACAATAATAGATTGTGTGCTTGCAATTCAATCTAACTTTGCGTATTTAGAGTTCTATAAATTTAAAGCAAAAAGTGTACGAAATAGACCATCAAATCCTATACCCAAAATACACATCATTGATCATGTTGAGTAGTTCGGATCAACTGTTTGGATTTTAAAATCATAAAATTGACTTAGAAACATATGGTGTCAAGATGTGTCATTATAAAATGGTGTAATTGGATCCCACGTTATATGATATATATATATCTACTATTCAGATACGGATAATTACTATATATGTATTCAGATACATATATCCGTATCTAATTTTTCAAATATGAATCAAATACTGAACGGATAAAGAACCAATCTTTAGTCTAGTGGCAAAAACACATGTCTCTCATGTGAGAGGTTATAGGTTTGAAACCCGGATGGGGGAAATCCTTTGTTGTAGTCAGTGTTGTTAAATGCGGCCGCATATGCTTATGCAATCGGAAGCTGCATAAAGATCTTCATGCAGTCCCATATATGCAGTTTTGCATATACAACCACATATGCAGTCCATACAAACTGCATACATACCACATTATACCATGCGGTCCATACAAATGTTTTTTATTTTAATTAATTAAAAATTCCAAGTTCTGATCAAACATTTATTAATAAAAAAAGAATCGGACATGCAGTAAAACCCGAACCTAATTCTTTATACTCATCCGGACACAAAGTCCAGTTAAGTGAAGTTTTCCATAGTCCATGCAGCTTCTTTTATAGGTTCTCAAAAAGTTTCTTTCTTTTGTTTTTATGAGTTGGGACTAAAGAAGTCTATTATACCGGTTACTCCAGACGAACGCTCTGGGTGAAATTCACGTGAATTCAGTGTTACATTATTTTATTACTAATTTGGGCCGAAGGATGTGAGCAGCTAAATTTTGGTCCATTATTGGCTATTGGCTACAAAGGACTTCAAATTAAAGCATCTGTATTTATGGCCTATTAGTCATTTTTGAATTAAAGCAGCTGTTGGGCATTTATTTATTATACTTGTAAACATGCGCTGGGCTTCCATATGAATATATATACTATATATGAGGAGCCCTATATATACTACATATATATGTTTAAGTGAAGTTTGTCATATACTACATATACATGTAGTATAATGCAGGCATATGAATATATATCTGAATTCTTATTTTAAAATCTGCATATATAAGTCTGTTTGAAAATCCGCATATACGACTGCATACCGCATATACGGCATATGTGGTATGCAGTGGCCTTCCGCATGCATGAACAAAACCGCATTTAACAACATTGGTTGTGCTTCATGCCCATTTGTATCATACAAACAAGATAGCCAAGTACAGAGACAAATTGAAAGACGGACCAAAAATTAATGGATAAAATTCACATGCTGATCAGAAGTTCGGAACCAAACTCAAAATTTGAAAAAAGTTACAACAATCATTTTTTTAATTTTCAAAGTCCAAATCGTCAATCCAAACCATTCAACATGATCTCCACAATAAAATGTGCTTGCAGATTAAATTTAACATTTTTTTGAATTTTTTACTATTTATTAAGTATTTTACAAAAAATAGTCATATTCAGATCATTGAATTTTGTACCCATCTTAATAAATAGTAAAAAAAAAATATAAAATTTGATCTACAAGCACATTTTATTTAGATAATTATGTTGCAATTGTTTGGATCGACGATTTGGACTTTGAAAATGAAAAAAATGATTGTTGTAACTTTGGTGTAACTCAAATTTGTTGTAACTTGATCCCTCCTATATATATATATATATATATATATATATATATATATATATATATATATATATATATATAACTTTTTCAATTATTCTGATTTTGTGGTGTGGTATGGTGTCCCATCATTTTCTTTTTTCTTTTTTCAATTTTCTCTGATTTTATTGTATGGTATTGTGTCAAACATGCCTTTCCATTTTTTTAATTCTTCCGTATCTTTTCCCATTTTTAATTTGTTCTTATTCTATTTATTATTAATAAAAATTCCAGGCTATTAAGCCGCTAAGGTGTTAATGCTGACAGTTTTTTAATTTTCAGTAATTTTAATATTAATTTGAAAATAAAAAGTAAAATTACAGTGTTTTCCGATTTACTAGAAGGACAAGTAGTAATGATACGGCTGCTTTTGAAAAATCTTCGAGGAAACCATTAACAATATTGAGTCCACATCTTCTGCATTAACTCAAAAGAGCATCTTTGAGTTTAATACATCTGCCGTCTGATCAGAATCGGAGCCAATTCGACCCACGCGTATAACACACGAGGCCCTTTAATATTAGTGCGGATCTCAATCAGACGGTCCAGATCTATTAACGCACGTTCCGTTAATGCAGAGGATACGAATTCAACAATGTTACAATTTCTTTATTTTTTAATTCATTTTTATATTCATGTCAACGAAAATTTGAAAATTTAAACAATCGTAGGATTAAGTTCTTTTGAAAAATATGACAATGGACCTAAAAGGAAGTCTTTTAATTTTCAAATTTTCTGGGACAAGATTAACAAAATACATAAAACTAAAGAATCCTATACTGTTATCACTGTTCCTTATAATTTTTTTTTTAAAACATACATTGTTTTTATAATGAAAAAGAAATCTATAATAAACAACAACCAACTAAATATATTACTAACCAGGTTCCTTTTGCCACAAAATAAACAAAGCAATTTAAAGTCTAAATGAAACAGCATGACACAATTTAATATCATTTTGAAATCATGAATTTCTCAAGGTTTACATCGCCGGGAAGTAATATTCCCAGTCTGGGTGTGATTTTGTTATGGCGGGTTGTCCAAACGGGTTGTCTTTCACAAAGCACTGCACATCCTCAGCTCTCACTACTAGTTCCAAATACATCCTGAGGGCTCCTCCTACACCTGCTTATATATAACGAATATTTAATTCTTTGAAATTAAAAAATATAAACATTTTGCACAGGTTATCATATATTAAACTTGTGCTTTAGTAGCACTAAAATGGTTATTTAGTTACTAAGTTATTAGACTTGTCTGCTCGATTTTTCAAATTGAAAGAATGGAGAAGAAATAAGTAAATAACAAACCCAAAGATTTGTCCTCTTTGTTCTTGAAACTGTAAGGATTTGGGAAAATCGCTGTGAATAGCTGCAATATATAGAAATCAAGACAAGTATTAAAATTAATAACCAAAAAGAAACTTTTAAAAAGTAAAATTGTTATAAAGTGAATAATTTTATGCTTATGTACATTCTATTAAATGTTGGATATTTTTAGCCTCAACTCTTCTTATTTTCAGTTTTTTTTTTCCACATATGCTTGAATTCAACCAAATCCAAATGAACAGAGACACATGCTTGATCAAAAGCTTATCTTAAGTAAGAACAAATTTGGTTGAGTTAGCAGTAACATGCATGCACAATTATCATCTTTGTTTTAAAGTACCAACAGATGCTACTAAGCGATGACATAAACTACCTTGGTAAGATACTGATGCCAAGATGCAAATAAAATGAATAATGTTGGCAATTAGTAAACGCAAAGAAAGTTAACACAAAAAAAAAATAGTAACGTACGGGGTTGAGCAAGGCCTTGTAAGGAGAATCATCCACAAGAAGAGTATTAGCTTTTGTAAATCGCCCCCTCTTCCACGGCAAACCTGGTTCTTCCTTGTTCCACAATTTTTGTAATTCCTTGAAAAACACGGGTTTGTGCCGGTTTTCTTTACTTTTCAAGTTTGGAATTGTGCATTTAGATTGGTCCTGTTTATATGCAAGTATTAGAGGAAAAATAAAAAACAACCATATCACCTTTAAAAGAAGAAAAAACCAATAATATCAATACAAATGAAGGAAAAAACATGCAGAATGTGTGATTGAAGAATGTTGAAGGTTCACTTCACTGCCACTGTCAAGTTTTTCAAAAAAAAAAAAAGGAAGTTGAAGGTTTTGTACCCAACAAAACAGTAGCTTATTTTTCAAATCTCCAAGAAGATAATTGACAGCTTTTTGTAGATTATTTCTGTAAAAAAAACAATAGTAAACGATCTACAGCTTCAGCAAACATAACCGAATGAAGAAAATACGTAAAAAAAAAATTATTTCAGAGAAAATACTTGTTTCTTGATGACCAAATTCCGACTTCAAAGTTAGTGAAACAAAATTGCAGAAAATCAGCACACAAGGGCCTCTTGAAAACTGACCAAAGAAAAAAAAGATAACTTCAACTCAATATGTTTGTCTTTTCCCTAATTTTGCAGCATCAGAAATAAGAAAATCTTACCAGATTTGCCGCTAATCATTATATGTTCCTGTTGGGAATACCTAGAATCCAACATGACAATATCAGCAAGTATCCCGTTTATGTCAAGAACAAGAAGTTTCTTCTTGGCCAGAGTCATCAATTCTCTGGGAATAAGTGCATTACTGGCACCACATGAACTTTCTAAGTCTTTACCGCTCTCAGGATCAACACTTCCAGTTGTGTTGCCGACACTGATCATAACAGGGTCAAGGAGGAGTATGGAGGCAATATCTCTTGTCTCTCTTGGCCAGGTGGTGGTAAACACAAGGGTCTGGCAGTGTTTTGATGGAAGGTACTGAAGAATTTTTTGAATCTCGGGCTCAACACTCGCTTTGAGCAAGAGATCGGCCTCATACAGAACCAGGTACTCAACATGTTTCAGGCTGAGCTTTACGATCTCCAAATTGTCGAGCAGTTGCCTCATTGTCATCACCAGTACATCTGCCCCTACCTCCAGGTCCTGCTGCACTGTCTTTACCAATCCGTAAATTTCCTGTTTTCAGTTTCAATTATATATGATCAGTTTATACAATTTACTAACTCTAATTATATTTAATTTGGATCATGATGTCCACAAAAGTATGACAATGAATAGTCAATGAGGCAAGAAATACTTTGATTCTTATCCCAGCAGTTACCCCGAACTTCACTGCCTCGATCTGAACCTCGGTCAAAATATCAAGAGTCGGGCAAAGCACAAGCACTGTGGGGCCTCTCTTGGGGACATTGGGCAGACGCCTAACATGTATAAAACCCGGCATGAGAAACCCCAGCTTTCTACCAGACCCCCTCTTAGCAACTGCTATTATGTCCCTTCCCAGCATTGCTAATGGCCATGATTGTGCTTGTATCGGTGTTGGCTTCTCAATACCTGCTTTGTACAACTGCAAAACAACCAGATTTTCTAAGTGACAAACAGTAATAGAAGAATTACCTATGGATCCAAGTATGAATGTACGTACAAAGGCATAGCAGCACACAAGTTTAAGCATAATTAAGCTAATAAAGCAAACAAATGTGATGAGGTCACCCTATTATGTAATCATTAGTGCCATGTGCTTATAGTAATCAATGAATAGACTGTAACAAAATAAAAAGTTGCAAGCACACATTTGTGATGTATTCCTGAGGGAAGGAAGACGCTTCCAAAGTAGTCCATGGCAACGGAACATCATTTCCCTGAAACACAACCATAATATTGATAACAATGCGATTTAATTAAAGCAAACAAGCAGAGTAGATTCAGACAAGTTTACCACCAAGTTGCATCTTAGCTTAATTCATACAAAAAATAGTTTACAACTAAACTGAATTTGAATGTTAATTAATTAGCCAACGTGAGGAATAAGAAGCTAGAGAATCATATTTCATAAATCAAACCATATCAAATTCAATATTAGGCACCTTCTTTTCAAGAAATACATCAGTAAACCCCGGTTTTGACTGAAGAGAAGCATCTGAGGGCTCCAAATCCTATCAAAAGCATACAGAAATCTCACTTAGCATTGATAATGTTAAAAGCATAATTATTATTGTAATACTTCTCTGCCATACCTCGTTTATTATCAAATTAGCTACCTCCTCAGCCAAATCTACTTCATCCATATTAACACTAAACCTGTTATTATCTGTTAGTGATGGGGTTTGATCAGCCATATTTGCTCCCTTTTTTTCTCTCAGTTTCTATGAAGAGATTTGAGAGGCGTGCACCACCTTTTATAGTTCTATAAATATAGGTTAAAAAACAGAGTCGTTTCGGCTTCTCCACTGTGCGCGTTTCTTTATCACTGAGTCTAGGTGATGAAGCCAATAAATTCTCTCTCGCATCTAGGTGATGAAGCCAATAGAACAGTCTTCGTTTTCTCCACTTTTGAGTGTGCTTCTTTAGTATTAAAAAAAAAATATATCAAAAGCCGATGGCTACTTTAGATTTCATCAACAGAAAAAAAGAAAAAGAAAGAAGATGGATATCATTGCTATTTGTTAGTCGGTATTGTGTCGGATCCTGGTTTTTTATTGTATAATTCATATTTTGGTAAACCAAAAGGGATTAATGCATTTGCAACTCAATTTAATACAAGATTTTGTTTCATGTTCTTGTACAAGATGCATGAAGATACTTGTTGTTTTAAACCCGTTCAGAATAATTTAAAATTGTTACTGACATGTATACAACTAACTACATATTACTGACATTTCTTTTATTAGAATTCATATATTCAGTTTATATAGATTAAAAAACAGAGTCGTTTCGGTTTCTCCCTGCTGTGCGCGCTTTTCTATGACCAAAATAAATTGCATTTAATGTAACAACATAGTGTATAGTGCCAAATACAGAGCCGTTTCGTTTCTTCACTGCGTTCGTTATGATTAAAACAAAATCGAATTTTAATAAGTAGGTGATATTTTGGAAAGTGTAGCGAAAGATCTTGGTGCAGCGATGACGCAAACGGTTATCTGAAAAATAAGTTGGGCTTTTTACTGGATAAATTCCGGCCTAATCGAAAGCACTACTACGCAAATAGGCTTCCAGTTCTTGGGTTGGGCTTTGTATGGGCCTCGAATAATAAATCGGGCTTTATACTCCCAGCCGAACCAAAATTAATTCGGAATTATTTAAAATATATATAGGGGTTCACTTTAAGATTTGTGTCAGATTAAAACCGACGACTTAGATCTCATGCTACACGATCAGGTACTACTGCACTATATCTGAATTCCTGTGTGAAGCTATGAACTAATTGGCTTCTGACAAATAATGTAATTGTTTGCTCCCATTGCATTTACAAAAATTTAATCCCCATTCAAAAAGTGTTCTCCTTGATCAGTAAAGGTTCTCATATTTTCTTTTATTTATCATTTCTGTTCGAATGATTGGCAAAGACGCCAATATTTATTTGCCAAAATAAATAATAAATAGATAACACGGAAAAACAGAGCAAGAGCATTTCTCTTTCTCCGAGCTGTTTTTGTTTGACAGGGTTAATAACAAATTGGTTAATAGCAGAGTCTTGTCATTTTTTTCTTTCTTTTTTAAAAATTTAAAGCAGTCTTGTCATAATTCTCTGTTTTTGGAATTAAAAGAAATCAAATCTCTAAAATTAGATTGTGAATGTTTCGTCGTTCTATTTGTCATTTCATTTTCGATAATATAAATATTTTTTTAGTAAGGATAATATAAATATTTTAATCAGAATATGATTACAATACATAATAGCATTAGTTTTGTTTGTAGTTTGTTAATTGTAAATTATATTTTCTTTGAGATTTCGAATTTTAAATATCTTACTTTTTTAAACTATTTCATCAATATATATAAGCAACTAATTTTTAATAAATATATCCAAATAAATGAAATATTTTTTGCACAACATTTTTTTCGTACCATTCAGTATCTAACAACAAATTGTAAGTCTTTGTGTCTTGAAATCCAGAAACCAACCAAAATAGAAGCATGGACCAAAAATCTTGTGTGTCGCTTAACCAGTATCAAATAGGTTGTAAGTTGTAACAATTTTTTATTTTTAAAAACATATTTCATTTGCCGCTTAATCAGCATCGAATGAGCAGTATAATTTTTCAGATTAGAATGTTCATACAAAAAAATATTATTCAAAGAATATATTTTAAGGTATAGAATCAACATGTTTTTTATTTTTCTTGTTTAGAATGCAACAAATAAAAAGTTAATAAAGCCATACATTTTTGCTTTCAGAATAAGATAACTTTACAAAAAATCTTCGTAAATTTTTTATTTTTAAAGTAATTCATCAATACGAAGCAATTTATTTTATATTATGTATATTCAAACAAAAATTAAGACGGCTCTTATACAACTACTTTCTTATTCATCCAATTAAAAGGTGTGAGTAGAAGCCAAAATTTTTATTTATTTATAGTAAAAAAAAAACCAAAACACTCTGATTTTGGAAGATTTCCAAAAACACCCGGACCACCAAATGGCCCAGCGGACCCCGAAAAAACAAAAAAAAAACCTCAGATTTCTTTGATCAAAGTTTGAGTTATAATAGTTGTTTAATAATTTAAAGAAATAGAAAGAATACAATAATTTCTATATTTACTATAAGTGACTTTTGAACCGGGATCAATAATTCAGATACAAATTATTTTTATTTTTTCCAGTAACACACCAAGAAATAGTTGAATTTTTTTTACAATAGGAAAAAATCATGCCTGAAAAATGTTTCGGAGTCCTCCTGATTTTTTTTTACAAAGTATTTTTATTATAAGATGTTTTATCTATTTCATTTAATTTTCTTTCTAACATATTTAAATTATTAATTATTCTTTCTATTTCTGAAAATTATTAAATAATTATTATAAAATCCAAAGAATCTATCAAATGCGGAGGGTTTTTTTTGCTTTGTCGGGTCCGCTGGGCGGCCCCCCGTTTTTGGGGCCGCAGAGTGGCTTAGCAGCCTGGGTGTTTTTGAAAATCTCCCAAAGTCATGGTTTTTTTTTTTTTTTTGGGAATATGGTATAAATAAAAATTTCGGAAGTAGAAGTGTAGAACTATGGAGCTATTAATCTCACCAAGTTTATTGGTGAGCTTAAGCTCAAATTTAAATTGTTGAAATGGATCTACTTTACAAGTTATGAGTTTACAAATAAAATCAATCAGATTGACTTCAAACGACAAATTTCTAATTTCTAATCTATCAGTATAACTTCAAATGAGAAATTTAAATTATTGAAACGAATGGCTTGACCTCCAACATTTACTAATTTTTTTTTATTAAACAGATCTACTTTACAAAATGATGAGTTTACATGTAAAATTTATAAATTTTCAAATCAATTTAGTACAATGTCAAGTTGTCAAAGAAAAAAAGTTACAAGTTAATTTTAATACATTTATTTTTCATTAATTTTTGACTATTTAATTTTATACTAATTAAATAAATTTCAAAATATATAAATTTTGCAAGTTAACTCGTCATTCGTGAAATGGATTAGTTTCAACTACTTTGATTCGTTTTGAAGGTAATGATATAGGTTGTGAAAATACACCGAAATTTTTATTTATACCATTTTAAAACAATAAATTAACCAAATAACCACGGTTTTCTGACAATTTTAATACTAGCATGGTCGCAGAATGCCGGAGCGGACCCTGGGGCCGCTATATGCCGGAGCGGACCCCTACAGTTGCCTATATAAGGGGGCCGCTGGATTCATTTTTCATATCAATTTCAAAGAAGTTTCAATCCCTTCGACTTCGGGTAAGTTTTCTTCTTCTTCTCTAGTTTTAATTTTTAGTGTAGAGTAGTAATTAGGTTTAGGTTTAGGGTTTAGGGTTAGGATTTAGGTTTAGGGTTTAGATTTAGCTAGTGTATTGATTATACCCGACCGGGTCGACCCGGACCGACCAAACCCGGGACCCGGACCCGACCCTGAACCCGACCCGAACCATCCTAAAGGGTTGGGTTGGGTTTGAAACGGGTCGGATGCGGTTTTCTGGGCGAAACCCGACCATACCCCCACCATTTCAACCCGTCTACCCGAACCCGACCCGGACAGGCCTAAACCCTACCCGCCCTGCCCGAACTCGACCCCAAACCGGCCTAACTCGGGTGAACCCGACCTAACCTGGGTGAACCCGACCTAACCTGGGTGAACCCGACCATAACCCGACCCTAACCCGCCTAAACCCGACCCAAAAACCCGGGATCCGGGTCTAACCCGGCCGAACCCGACTGAACCCGACCCTAACCCCCCTAAACCCGACCCGAACCCGCTGAAAACCCGGCGGGACCCGAGCCAACCCGCCCCAACCCGTCCGAATTTGAATTTTTGTTTAAAATAACGGTGCAAATTCCCTCCAAACAAAACCCCCATAAATACACCCCCATTCTTCATACATTTTCACATCTCATACTCTCATTCTCTCAATCTCATATATATTCTCATACTCTCAATATTTTCATTATTTTCAAATTTTAATTTTATTGTTTAAAAAAAAAGAGTTGCAAATTTATTTTGTTGTACAAATACGCAAACGGAATTACGAAAGTAGAGGAATTACGAAGTTCGGCATCTCCCGCAAGATTTTTCTGGGAGATTAAAAGGTTAGATTTATTTTAAGTTAGATTTAATTTTTAGTAATTGTTAAATATGTTGGAATTATTTTTAGTTAGATTTATTTTGTGTAGAGTAATTTAAAATTTAGATTGAATGTGTAGAGTAATTTAAATTCGAATTTATTTTTAAATAGGTTAGATTTATTTTTGAATATGTTAGATAAATAGATTTATTTTTTAAATATGTTAGATTTTATTTGTCAAATTCGGATTTATTTTAATAGGCTAGATAAATAAGTTATATTTTATTTTTGAATATGTTAAATTTATTTTCAAACATGTTATATTATTTTTAATAGGTTACATTTTAATATTTTGTAATTCGGATTTATTTTGAAATAGGTTTATTTTTATTTTTTAAAATTCGGATTTATTTTAAATAGGTTAGATAAATAAGTTATATTTTATTTTTGAATTTGTTGGATAGTTAGATTTATTTTTAAACATGTTATCTTTATTTTTAATAGGTTACATTTGAATATTTTGAAATATGTTAGATTTTAGATTTATTTTTAAATATGTTAGATTATTGGATTTGTTAGATTATTGTATTTTATTTTGAAATAGGTTAGATTTTACTTTTTAAAATTCGGATTTTATTTATAAATAGGTTAGATAAATAAATTTATTTTTTAAATATGTTATATTTTATTTTTTAAATTTTGGATATGTTAGATAATAAGATTTGAATATATTAGATTATTGATATGATAGAGTTTTGAATATGTTAGATTATTGGATTTTATTTTTGAATATGTTAGATTATATGATATGTTAGATTATTGGATTTGTTAGATTATTGTATTTTATTTTGAAATTCGGATTTATTTTGAAATAGATTAGATTTTATTTTTTAAAATTCGGATTTATCTTAAATAGGTTAGATAAATAAGTTATATTTTATTTTTGAATATGATGGATAGTTATATTTATTTTTAAATATGTTATATTTAGTTTGTAATAGGTTACATTTGAATATTTTGAAATATGTTAGATCTTAGATTTATTTTTGAATAGGTTAGATTATTGGATTTGTTAGATTATTGTATTTTGTTTTGAAATTCGGATTTATTTTGAAATAGGTTAGATTTTAATTTTTAAAATTCAGATTTTATTTATAAATAGGTTAGATAAATAGATTTATTTTTTAAATATGTTATATTTTATTTTTTTAATTTTGGAAATGTTAGATAATAAGATTTGAATATATTAGATTATTGGATATGATAGATTTTTGAATATGTTAGATTATGGGATTTTATTTTTGAATATGTTAGATTATATGATATGTTAGATTATTGGATTTGTTAGATTATTGTATTTTGTTTTGAAATTCGGATTTATTTTGAAATAGGTTAGATTTTACTTTTTAAAATTTGGATTTTATTTATAAATAGGTTAGATAAATAGATTTATTTTTTAAATATGTTATATTTTTTAAATTTTGGATATGTTAGATAATAAGATTTGAATATATTAGATTATTGGATATGATAGATTTTTGAATATGTTAGATAATTGGATTTTATTTTGAATATGTTAGATTATATGATATGTTAGATTATTGGATTTGTTAGATTATTGTATTTTATTTTGAAATAGATTAGATTTTATTTTTTAAAATTCGGATTTATCTTAAATAGGTTAGATAAGTAAGTTATATTTTATTTCTGAATATGTTGGATAGCTACATTTATTTTTAAATATGTTATATTTAGTTTGTAATAGGTTACATTTGAATATTTTGAAATATGTTAGATTTTAGATTTATTTTTAAATATGTTAGATTATTGGATTTGTTAGATTATTGTATTTTATTTTGAAATTCGGATTTATTTTGAAATAGGTTAGAGTTTACTTTTTAAAATTCGGATTTTATTTATAAATAGGTTAGATAAATAGATTTATTTTTTAAATAGATTTGAATATGTTAGATAAATAGATTTGAATATGTTAGATTTTATTTTTAAATTCTTGTTAATTTTTAAATATGTTAGATAAGTAAGTTAGATAAATAAGTTAGATTTGTTAGATAAATATGTTGGATTTATATTTTATTTTAGAATATGTTGGATTTGGTAGACTTATTTGTTTGAATAAGTTAAATTTTTTAGAGTTATAAGTTATTGTTGTAAAATAGATTTTTAAAATAAGTTAGAACAAGTTATATTTATTTCGAATTAGACTTATTTTTTAAATTTGAATTAGACTTATTTTTTTTAAATATATTTTTTAAATTTGAATTAGACTTATTTTTTTTAAATTTTTAAATTTGAATTAGACTTTTTTTTAAAATTTGAATTAGACTTATTTTTTTTAAATTTTAAAATTTGAATTAGACATTTTTTTTTAATTTTGAATTAGACTTATTTTTTAAATTTGAATTAGACTTATTTTTTCTTAAATATATTTTTTAAATTTGAATTAGACTTATTTTTAAATTTGAATTAGACTTTTTTTTAAATTGAATTAGACTTATTTTTTCTTAGATTTATTTTTTAAATTTGAATTAGACTTATTTTTTTTTCTTTTTCTTTTGAAATTCGGCAAAGGCAGAGGGGTGCCTTTGTTTTTTTTTCTTTTTTGAAATTCGGCAAAGGAGGCAGAGGCTTCACTTCATGCCTTGTTTTTTTTTTCTTTTTCTTTTGAAGTTCGGCAAAGGCAGAGGGGTGTCTTGTTTTTATTTTTATTTTTTCTTTTGAAATTCGGCAGAGGAGGCAGAGGCTTCACTTCATGCCTTGTTTTTTTTCTTTTGAAGTTCGGCAAAGGCAGAGGCTTCATGCCTTGTTTTTTTTCTTTTTCTTTTACTTACTTTAATTTAGATTTAATTTAGATTTGAATTTAATTTAGATTTAATTTACATTTAATCTAATTTATATTGAATTTATTTTGAATGGATTTAATTTTTAATAGATTTAATTTTAATATGTAGAACAAATGTCGGACGATTGGGTGCAAAGAGCTTCCCAAGATTTTTTCGATCCTACGCCATCTGGGTACCATCCAAATATGTCCGCAATAGAAAGTAGGCTTCCACAAGAACCACAACTTTTTCCACAAAATCCCGCACAAATGCCACCGTCGTATCCACAAAATCCCTCCCAAATGTCACCACCTAATTACTATTCACCGTATTCTAACCCTTCATATGGAGCAGGTACTGCTTCTACAGGATTGACTCAATACACCGCCCACATTGGAGGTACTGCTTCGGGTGGATCGAGTCAATACACCGCCCCTATAGAAAGCACTTCCTCGACAAGTGTCCCGAAAATTCAAGCCGAAGTTGTCCCCGCAACCCAAGCCGAAGGTGTTGCTCCCATCGAACCATCGAAGAAGAGGAAAACCAAGGCGCCTGAATACAAGGCGGATTTTTGGCGGTATTATGAAAAGACATTGAATGCGAGTGGAGTTGTCTGTACTCTAAAATGTAAGGTACGCGGTTGCAAGGTTATTTACGAGTATAAACTTGCAAATGGTATGTCCACATTTAAGAAACATGCCGAATGTCATGCGAAAAAGAGTGCGCTACCACAAGAACATGCGGACCCGCGGTTAGTCCAAACCCTTATGAACCCGGATGGTTGTAGAACCCACCAAAGATATGATGAAAAAATAATGCTTGAAGAATTTGCCCGATATATTGCTCACCGTGAACAACCAATTAGTATGGGTAATTGTAGTAGTTTTGCCCGGCTAGTAATTCGGGAGTGTGCTCAACCATTGTATAAGAAAATCCATAATAGAAAAATGGTACGTGAAATTAAAAACCAATTTATCTAAAAGAAAAATGACCTACGGGTTATATTTGGATATGCAAATTATAATGTCTCCATTACCTCCGATATATGGACTGCCGGTAAACATGGCCTAGGGTACTCTTGTATTACCGGTCATTGGATCGATGAGAATTGGGTTTTACAAAAAAGAGTTTTAAGTTTTCGGGTGTTAGATTCCCCGCACACTGCACAAATTATTTACCATTCAATTATTGAGGTTTTACAAGAATATAATCTCAAAAGGAATTTACGGAACAAGATTTTTTCAATCTCATTCGATAATACTAGCAACAATGTAGCGTCCATCGATCATTTTATCCGGTCCCTAAACCCAATCATGAATGGTGCACTGTTTCACCAAAAGTGTGCTTGCCATATACTAAACCTTACCGTAAAAGATGGCCTTAAAGTAGAAGCCGTAAAGGACTTGATAATTAAATTCAAGGGAGGTCTTGCCCATATTTATTCAAACCAAGAAAGAAAACAAAATTTCGCAGCTTTCTGTGAAAGAATAGGTTTGGGCAAAATGAGGGTACCTTGGGATATAGACACCCGTTGGAATTTCACCTACAGGATGCTGCACCGATGCATTCCTTACAAGGCGGCTATAGGGGAGATGTTGAGATCGACGAACGAAGGACAAGCTTTGGAACTCACCGACCCCGAATGGCAGTGAATAATAATGCTTGCACAATTCCTTGGAACCTTTTTCACCGCAACCGTCAAATTATCTTGCTCGTACACACCGACGGCACAAGAGTTGCTGCACCATCTCTACTATATTTTCAATATGTACCGTGATATGGAAGATAGGGATAGTGAGGATCCCCCTCTCCATCCGATCGTAGCAGCCATGAAGGTAAAATTTCTTAAATGTTGGGAAGAGGTACCCCTCTTGACCGTTCTCACAAACTGCCTCCATCCGGCATACAAGAAGAAGTTCACAGTAAAAATACCCGTAGCCTACAAGAAAAATCTAAGATTAAACTGGAGGGACAAGGAGCCCCGCGTACAACGGGCATTGGAGGACATGTTTGCCATATACAGCGAAAGAAGAAATGCCAACCAACCGCCTTCGACCGGTGGCGTGAGGTATGAATATAAATATACATATATTTTTAATATTTATTATTTATAATATCTACATTATTTGTCCACTAATTTTTTCTATTGTTTTAATAGTCTATCCACACACAGCAGTACTGGATTGTTAGGCGATTTTCAGGATGATGACGACCCGACGGGATCCCAAGGTAACACGAACGAGTTAATGAGCTACTGTTTGGGGACCAACGAAAATGAAGGAGTTGACTTCATGGATTGGTGGAGGAGGAATGCAACTGCCTATCCAACGCTGGCGATGATGGCCCTCGGCATATTTGCCGTGCCCGTGTCAACCGTCCCTTTGGAATCTTGTTTTAGTTCGGCGAACAGGATCCTCATCGATAAACGAAGTAAGCTGGGTGCACATGTTTTCGAGAGACTTGTGTGCTTGAAAGACTGGATTGATGTTGAAAATCGCACGCAACATGCCATGGGATTGAATGCGTCATCATCCGATGTCGAAACTCAAGAAAGCGGTACCGAGGGGCTTGAGCCTAACGAAGATTCGGACGGTGAGCAAGAGAGCGACCTATGGTATATGCACAACAACTACTAGATAGGTAGTGTCGGTATAAAATTCTAACCTCTTTTAATCTTTATTGTTATTTTTTTAAATTATAATTTCTAAATATTTCTATTGTTTCATTTTAAAGAATAATTACTAACAAAAAAAAAGTTAGAACTCCGCCTATGTTATTTTACATAGCCGGTCCCAAGACCGGAATAAAGGAGGAGGGTAACTTTTGTTTTTAAATCTATTGTTTTAAAATAATTCGGTTTTAAAGATAAAAAATAATTTGATTTAAAACTAATTCGGTATTTCGGTTTTAGAATAATTTGGTTTTAAACTAATTTGGTTTTAGAATAATTTGATTTTAACAAAATTCGGTTTAACATAATTTGATTTTAAACAAAAATATAATGAGTTCAAATAAAAAAAATGAAAAAAAACAGCCAAAAACCCCCAAACAAAACAGAAACAGAAAAACAGAAAAAAAAAACGGACCGACCCGGACCAACCCAGACCGGACCGACGTCCCGACCCGACCTAACCCGCCGGGTTTAGGCTGGGTAAGGGTCGGCCGACTCAAACCCCAACCCGACCCCCCTACCCGACTCAACCCGTTGACCCGGGCTAACCCGTGCCCGAGTCAACCCGGGGACCGGGCGGGTTTGGACCGGACCGATCCGCCCCGGACTGTTTTTAATACACTAGATTTAGCATTTATAATTAGATATTAATTTAGGATTTAAAATTAGAATTGTACCCAAATTTGATTAGAATTGTACCCAAATTTAATTAGAATTGTACCCAAATTAAAGTAGAATTAATTGTACCAAAATTTAAACCGGACTTATACCAAACTCTCATATTTGACCAAAAATTATCCAATACAGCATGACATCCAGTAGAGATAGACCATCCTCCAGTAGGGGTACACAGCATGGCCCTACAGCCACGCCGTAAGAGATGTCTCAGTACATCGAGACAGCATTGACAGATGTTCCGGGTATCCGGAGTTGCACCGACAGGGTCAGCGACTTCTTGTGGTACCCGAATGCGGAGTATCGGATTTTAGAGGCTGCCACTTGGGTAAGTTATAAATTTTTCATCCCGAATTTGTTTTTATGAATGAACTTGATCTGATTATTTAATTAAATGCAGGGTTTGGATGCGGTTACTGTTCGTCACAACCGCACTCATCTACGGTATCAGCCGGCGTACGCGGGGTTTTACGCTCGATAGGATTGTACTAGATATCCCTGATGGCCGAGGAGAATGCTGACGAGGGTTTATCTTCCGGCCTCGTTGAGCGATGGCATCCCGAGACGCACAGCTTTCATTTCCCCCATGCTGAGATGACAGTCACCCTACAAGACGTCAGTTGCCTGTGGGGGTATGACTATTATCGGGGAGCTGGTCACGGGCGTCGAGTACGGAGACTTCCGGGCATTGTGCTCGGAGCTGTTGGGGATCTCACACGAGGATCTCCAGAAAGAGAAGAAGAGAGGTGAGAAGACCGTGGTCTCACCCAGCTGCATCAGCTTGGCAAAGCTGCGGGTGAGATTCAAGGATTTTCCGGATCGACCAGATCAGGTATTTGCTTGTACAAGATTTAATTTAAATAATATTAGATTTATTTTCTTGTAAATAATGTTCTAATTTAAATCTATAACAGGTGGTTGTTGACCGACACCTGCGCGCTTACATTTTGGAGATGATCACCTGTCGGTTGTTTCCGGATTCGCATGGAGATCAGGTGCGGCTGTGCTACCTCGAGCTTCTGCGCTGTCCACTGCGGGAAGGTTCAACTGGGGAGGTGCCACGCTGGCATGCCTATATAGGTAAGAAACACATTCTTATAAATTTTTTCAAATATTATACATCGTAGTGTAGTAACACTTTATTTGTAAATTGTAAAGGGGTCTTAACACAGCCTGCCTGAAGAAGAACAAGACCTTCATTGGACCGTGCATGTTACTACAGCACTGGTCCTACGCACATCTGATTGTTGGCCGTCCAGTCCTGGCCAACAAGACAGATGTGCCGGAGTGGGGCAAGCCCGAGCCGGACAACTGCCCTGCATTTGCCGCCAAGTACTGCTATCCCAAGATTTGGTGCCGAGTTGATGCGCCGAGCCGCACATGACGCCATGGGATCCCAGGCTAGGATGTTTGCCGAGGTATAATTAAAATTAAAATACATAACTGTGATTTTTTTCTTATTCAATACATTATCTAATTTGTAAGTTACTACAGGGTGGAGACGAGGAGGAGGACCCGTTCCAGTTCAATATCTCCACTGAGTATGGCACAGAGGGAGATGGACTGTATTCCCCGGGTTACAGTCCCACTCAGACAGCACCTCCTGCCTATCAGCCAGGGTATGTTCAGACAGAGCCCATCCCGCAGTTCCCTGGCCAGTCCTCACAGCAGGTACCTCACCCTTCCCTCCACGATGACCCCATTGCCAGACAGGCATTTTTATTCACGCAGGCTGAGTCTGGACAGACCACAGTTTTTGGTCCTGGGGTCTAGCAGACATCCGAGATTGAGGAGGTTCGCCAGGAGCCTGTTCAGTCTACGGATGTCCAGGCGGACGACTCTTACATCCTCAGCAGAGGCTGACGAGACGCCACTCTGCGGCAGGGTCGGGGTATAGGAAGAAGAAGGCTAGGACGGTGTTTAGTCCAGAGCCGTAGTTTTTCATTTGTTGTACTGTTAGATGTTTTGTCAGATACTTATTTATTTCGTTGATTAGTTTATTGTTTGTTTGATTTTGTTGTTATTTATTTATTTTGTTGATTTCATTATCTCAGAGTACACAAAAGAATTTCAAAGAAACCACATATCTAAAATATTTCAAACGAACGACATATCTAAAATACGATACGACCAAAAATCAATTTAAACCACATTCGAAACTAAATAAATAACTCTTAACAAATTACAATTTCGTATTTTTAAAATAAAAAATAATGGGTCCGCTCCGGCATATAGCGGACCCATATGGGGGTCCGCTCCGGTATTCTGCGGCCGTGCTAGAATTAGAATTGTCAGAAAACCGTGGTTATTTGATTTATTTATTTTTGAAAAATGGTAGAAATAAAAATTTCGGGAAAATACACTCACTACTTTGATTCGTTATTCCAAAGATATGGCCAGACAACTATTCCATATCATCTAGAGGCATGTCGAATTCAAGTGACCTATGTATCATGGACCTGTATCTCTCAGATACCCGATATTTTTATTTCTAACATTTAAAAAAAAAAGATAAACCAAATAACCATCGGTTGGTAGAAATTCTAATTCTAACACGGCCGCACCGGCATTCTGCGGACCCATTTCAGTGGGGCCACAGAATGCCGCTGCGGACTTCAAAATGGGTCCGCAGAACTATTCTGAGGACCCAGGGCCGCATTTTTTTTTTAATACTATATTGAATCTATTGAATTTTTTATGAACTTTGACCCATTTTATGAATCTATTTTATTAACTTTGCACAGATATCGAACTTTGCACTTTTTTAATACTATATTGAACTTTGCACAGATATCGAACTTTTTTAATACTATGAGTAGAACTAGGGTGCTCCTAAGCTCACCAAGCCCTTCCGTGAGCGCGACTCTAAAACCTATCAAATTGACTTCAAACGACATTTCCAAACCGTTAGATGTTCAATCTATATTAAAATGTGCTTGGAGACCAATTTTACATTTTTTGGAATTTTTTTACTATTTATTAAGATGGTTTGAAAATCGCTGTTTTTCAATGGTGCAGAATTTTAATAAAAACAACGATTTTCAAACCATCTTAATAAATAGTAAAAAAATTCAAAAAAATGTAAAATTTGGTCTCCAAGCACATTTTAATATAGATTGAACATCTAACGGTTTGAAAATGTCGTTTGAAGTCAATTTGATAGGTTTTAGAATCGCGCTCACGAAGGGCTTGGTGAGCTTAGGAGCACCCTAGTTCTACTCTTAATACTATATTGAACTTTGATGAATCTATTCAATTTTCTAATACTATATTTATTAACTTTGCACAGATATCGAGACATATTATGAATCTATTGAATTTTTAAAACTATATTTATTAACTTTGCACAGATATCGAGGCATCTGAGATATCTCAAAGTTTTGAAAAAAAATGCGGCCCTGGGTCCTCAGAATGGTTCTGCGGACCCATTTTGGGGTCCGTAGCGGCATTCTGTGGCCCCGCTGAAATGGGTCCGTATAATGCCGGTGCGGCCGTGCTAGAGTTCGGATTTCCACCAAACGATGGTTATTTGGTTTATCACTTTACGGTTTGAGATTAACTCTCAGCTGTTTTGAGATTCAAGCTAGCACAAAGACAATATTATTTGGCTTTGAGATTAGTGCAAAGTTAAAAAGAACGGTCAAGATCCACTAATTGTAAAAGATCCAAATGTCC
Source organism: Carex myosuroides (assembly GCA_028015225.1). Lineage (NCBI taxonomy): Eukaryota > Viridiplantae > Streptophyta > Magnoliopsida > Poales > Cyperaceae > Carex > Carex myosuroides. Next base: position 2,624,324 of record CM051476.1, read on the forward strand.
GCACGGAAGACTAATAGAGTTAATTATGATTATGTTGTAATTAGTGAAGTTGTTAAGAGGATATTAGAAATATTATTAAAATTGTTAAGAGATTATTAGTATCATAATTGTAATTAAACAAGATTCTATATATAGATCACCAATTCAGTTGTAATACACACAATCACTACAATACCATTTCATTTCTACTTCTCTTCCTTGCATTATCAAAGTTTATAAAGACCCAGCTTTTGACATTTTATGGTTGTGGAACCACCATGCTTTCCATTATGACTACGATGTCTTAAGATACTTTTTGTTGTGCAGTGTCAAGCTCAAGCTAGTATGAACAATGAGAACGGAGTAAGTTCGATGCCCATCAGATCTACTTTTAGATTCAACAAGCACGATGACTGTCCGATCTAATTTAAGATTGTGCACACGAACATTGAAACAAACACACACGAATTTTAAAACATTCTGCACAAATCTTAAAATAAATCGACGGTGATTAAACCCATCGAACCAGAGTAGGTCCGATACCCATCAGACCTACTCTCAAGTGCCTCAACAATAACTCGAGTCATGTTCCAACGTGCTTGAGGCCCTATGTAACTTGGAGGATGATCGGATTTGGGTGCAAAAGATATAGGGCTCGAAACAAGTAGTACATTTATTCTAGCATGAAATATCGTATTCGTATATAAATATATGGAACCAGTCAACCAGATTCGGAGAGGAAATTATATATATATGTATGTAAAAATTTTAAAAGGAAAGCGTGCCCTGTGATTTTAGATCTATTGCATTGATATTTAATTTTTTGTGAATAATTTTCCGTAAAAGAGTGAAAGATCACTTCTAATCGTAATCATGTCCATTAACTATTTTCTGATCCGGTTACACAGAAAGCTACATAGATAAAGGAAACAGCGTATTAAAAAGTGCCTGTATACACACAACAGTAATCTTCCAGAAGGTACGCTGCTTCTTATTTTATCTCAAGACTAATCGCACCACATTTGTTATTTGCTCCGTCATTTAAAGTTAATTCTAAACCTTGTTTAACATTTCGATTTCTTTTCTGATTTCGTCAACAAATTGAAATTATGATGTCAACTTTCATGAAATTGTGGAGAATTAAGTTCAAATTCTACTAACTACACATTATATATTTTTTGTTTAAGCCCCCCATTCTAAATTTTTTAATTTTGCCCTAATTATTATTGCGTTTGTCAATTTCCTTTTTTAACATTATTGTCATAGCTTAATATTCAGGAACTCATTGAAATCGGCTTAAGTTTTTAATTCATACTTCTTCCGATGTCAAATAACAAAAAATTGGTTTCTATATACTATATTGCAAGCATGAAAACTATACAAAGCACGAGTTGTTATTTAATTTAAAATTGAATTTATATTTACTTGAACAATTTCGCACTTTTTAGAAACATTTTTAAACAAAAATAAAGTCCAAACGTCTCAACTTTTGAAACTGCGTTCCACTTTGGGAGTCGTTAAAAGTTCTTTTTAGATATTTAAAGTTAGAAAAGTTAATTTTTTATCTTGAAAAAAAGGTAGAACAAAGAATTGCAGCTTTTTTTTTTTCTTTGTTTTCTTTGAAGTCTAACTAGGAATTGTCATCTAAATATTCTTTTAGGGCGACAAATTTAGTGTAGGTGTATATCAAGGAGTAATTATACATTTGACCATTTTTTAATTCATAATACACAAAAAATACGATGCATAGTTTAAAAAGTCGTACATTATTTTAACTTAAAGCTCCTACTTAAAACCGTTTTTTTATTAATAGGAAAAAAAAAATATCGACAATGAGGAATAGTTTCGCTAGATTTTGAAAAATAGAAAGAAAGTTGTGTTTTGTAACGTCCAGGGCACTGTAGCTGGACGTTATAAACCATAACGTTCATAATCTGATCGCTAATGATCTCTAATTAACAAAAAATCACTGTAGCTGGACGTATAGACCATAACGTCCAGCTACAGTGTTTTTTGTTGTTGCTTCGGTTTGCGATTTTTTTTTTTTAAAGAAATCTCACTTTTTGCAACACTAATGATAAAGAAAGAAGAACTGAATTTTCACACTGGTGAGTTTAAGATCAATGGTTTTTCTTTTATACTTTAAATCAAATTTTAGTATATTGATCTTGTGCGAAAAATTTCATCTTTCATTCTGCTCATCAAATTTTAGTAGCTTTACAGTTCTGATTATATTTTTATTTTCGTGTGACTATGAAATAATTTTGTGGATCTTAGAGAATTCATTATATTTTCATGAAAACTTTCTTGCGTTATGATTTAGATTGCATTAATTTCAAATATTTCTCCCTGTACACCTGTACACTTGTACCTATTACTTACAAGATTTTATGCTAAATTATACCAGAAATTTGAAGTTATCTTACCGGTCTATACCGAACATCAGGTACGGAAAATAAATCAAATTCAATATATCCTGTATACACTTAATTTTCTGAAGCAGTATATAAAGAAAAAATAAAGGAGATTCACTGGGTTTTAAATTGAACATGTAGAAGGGCTTTAACGCTTCAAGTTCAATGTCAAGAGCCACTGGAATACCTGAATTTCATAAATTGATAACATTATTATTAATTGTGTAGCTTACTGTTTAGTAAAGTCTTGCAAATTTCCATTTCGTTCTGAAATTGAAATTTTTTGGGTTGAAGTAACTGAATTTAGTGAAATTGTAGTTATATATGTATATTCATTTCATATAGAAGGCTGATGGTGATAGAATTAATGGTATCTATCAACTTAAGATTTTTGCGAAAAAGGTATTTGTTTCCGTTTGGACTTATTGATATCATGAAGGGAAAAGTGAGGTTTAAAAATAAAATAAAAACTGTAGTTGAACGTTATAGACCATGATGTTCAGTTACAGTGGTTTTTGTTAATTAGAGATTATTAGCAATCAGATTAACTGAACGTTATGATTAATTAGAGATCATTAGTAATTAGATTAACTGAACGTTATAATTTATAACGTCCAGCTATAGTTCCTAAACGTTACAACATAACTTCTTTTTCTTTTTTAAATCTAACAAAATTATTTCTCATTGTCCATATTTTTGTTTTGTTTTTCTAGTTAATAAAAAAGACGGTACATAAAATGCTCCTGACATTGTCAGTACCATCTGCTGCGTCTCTCTCCTTCTCGCTTCTCTCTTTTTTCGCAACTCAATATCGATTTTAGTAATAAAAAAAAAACTCAATATCGATTTTCACCACTCTTCTTTGGAGAAATTAAGAATCGTTACCCGATTTTCTTCCCTCTCCTCCCAATCTCGGTCCGCCGCGTGGCCGCATCTGCTCTCCCGCTTCGATCCAATCTATTCACATTGTTTCCCTCTCCATTCTTTGGTTTCCGTTTCCCAGAATCGATTTGTGACAGTAGCTCCGCTACTAAGCACCGTGCTGGGGAAATGGCAGAGATGGTTCTACTCAACTGGAGAGAGAATCGTGTGGCTAAGTGCGCCTTCGCCGTGGCGGGAATTATGAGCACGCTTCTAGTCTATGGCGTCTGTCAGGTTCAACTCCTCTATTTGTGGACACATCATTTCCATTACATTCGATTTGGTGAACGGATAAGTTTAATGGATTCATTGTTTGTTCGATTTGATTTGATTTCTCTCTTTCTATTTCATTCTATTTCCAGGAGAAGATAATGAGAGTTCCATATGGAATTGAGAAAGAGTATTTTAGATATTCTCTTTTCCTTGTGTTCTGTAACCGTATAATGACATCCATTGCATCTGCCATAGTATTGATGGTAGGTTAAACTACACATGAACTTGTTAGATTTAATTCACTTGATTTATCTGAATTCTAAATTGGTTACATTTTTTTTTTAATTGTTATCCAGGCAAGTAATAAATCCTTTGATCCAATTGCTCCAGTTTATTCATATTGCGGCATATCACTGACTAATATATTGACTACTACTTGCCAGTATGAGGTAATTTTTTATCCTGTGAGATTTAAATCTGTTCAAGCTAAAAGGATAAATATAGTAACATTTAAATATTCTTTCAGGCTCTGAAATATGTCAGCTTCCCTGTTCAGACACTTGCTAAATGTGCAAAAATGATTCCTGTTATGGTAACTTTTCTGTAGATAAAAAAACAAAAACAAATGAAAACAATTAGATACAGTGATATACTTTAAATGCCGTAGTAATTTCCTTCTTTTTTCAGCTATGGAGCACAGTTATAATGCAAAAGAAATATAATGGAAGGGATTATCTACTTTCTGTGGTTGTAACAGTCGGCTGCTTCATTTTCATTCTTTACCCGGTGCTTAATTTCTCTTCATTTCTCCTATGCATTGTCTTTTGGTAGATTGGTTATTTGATTATGTAAATCTAAACTCTTCGAAATGTAGGGATCGGCTGGTATAAATTTACAAAAGAATGGGAGGGAAAGCACAGTATGGGGGGTTTCACTTATGCTTGGATACCTCGGGTATGCTTTGTGATATAATTGTCTATCTTAGCTATTGTACATATTGTCATTTGAAGCTCCTGTTTATAGTATTGCATTGTATTAAAGGTTTGATGGCTTCACAAGCACATTACAAGACAAGCTCTTCAAAGGGTATAGTATGGAAATACAAACACAAATATTCTATACCACTACTTGTTCATGCCTTCTCAGCCTCTGTGGTAGCTATTTCAATTATAAGTTTGTAGATCTGCTTCTTTACTTATCAAATATATTGAACTTTAATGCATTTTTGATCAATTTGATTTCTTATTTTTGGCTGCTTTAATAGGGCTTGTATTGCAAGGTCAGCTATTACCAGCAATTGATTTTATGTTTCGCCACCCTGATTGCTTCTATGATGTTGCTATTCTTTCCAGTGTAAGTAAAATTGAAGATTTCAATTTGACCAGTATTTACTTTTGCTTATCACTACCAAGTGGTACCCTCACGGTTACATGCATTCCTACTCAAAATTGGCTACAAAATTGAAGATTTCAATTCAACCAATATTACTTGTACTGATCATTACCAAATGGCACCCTCACAGTACATATATCAATACTCAAATTGACTTGATTCCCAGATAGCCGCAATTAAGCGCTGTTCAACCCACTTTTGCATGGAATATCCCTCATTTCTTGAAGTTTGCAAGCAGATCTTGACCTCAAATTTTTTTTATGGTCAAATTCTACTTTGTTATGCAACTAATAGGTACACAAGCCAATCAGGAATAGAAAAAATGGATTCGACAATAGTGCCATTTATGGTAAAGAGAAAAAAAAAGGCATTTGCTAGTAACAGTAAACAAAACTAGTTAAAATATTAGACTCAAAGTGGTTGTTGTTTCTCCTAATCTGAGCTAATTGGCTAGATATTTTCTACTGGCAGGTAGCAACAGCCAGTCAATTCTTCATTTCATACACCATCAGAACTTTTGGTGCTCTTACATTTGCCACTGTTATGACAACCAGACAGGTACAATTATTTTCATTTGTTTTGGTTCCGCTGCAATTTTTGGGTACAAAGAATAATTGTAACTTTACATTTGTATCACAGTTTGTGAGCATATTGCTTTCGTGCATCTGGTTTTCCCATCCCTTAAGCAGTGTTCAGTGGATTGGAGCTGTAAGCATCTATTTTTTACTTCCCTCCTTTTATGCATGAACTCGAAATAAAGTTTTTTTGCAAATAGAACCTTATTTTTATTGTGGTTGCAAGTAATAACCTCCATTTTTCGTATTTGCATCTAGCATGCCACATTGTTTGGGATAACTAGGACCGGGTGCTCAAGCTTAAGACTGTGCAATGAAATTGACAAATTTAACCTTAATCTTAGTAGCAACTTTTTCTTAACTCAAGATCAACAAAATCTGAACCAAGAGGCTATCATTTTGGGCGAAGTATATATTTAGCCTCTTAAAAAGATTTGCATAGTCTATATATAAATGGTTAGGGGTAATTTGGTCATTTTTTTCTTTAACTTACCCCCAGTTTAATGGTTGGGTTCAATTCAAAAACAATAAATAAAAAGTGAATCTTAATTGCAAATATGTGATTCTCATGTCTTATTAGCTAATTATGTACAATTATTTGGAGCAATTTTAAAAAATAAGTCCTTTCCTAAGCTTAATACTTTGAATTGCTATTTTTGGGTGATCAGGTAATTGTCTTCTCTGGGCTGTACACAAAAAGCTTTTGGAGAAATAAGATCCCTGATAAGCCTATTCTGGTTACTCATTTGCAAGGTGCTAACTCTGCAACTAACAGCTAACTACACGTAGGACCAAATTTTGAAACAACTTAAAAAGAGTATTCAGTAGACAGTGAGTGTTTAGGAAACACATGTATACTGGCAGCGCAGGTGGAACAAATCATCATTCCTAGGTTGAAGTTTTGACATTGTTTCTACTTTCCCTAAAGTAGAAATTCACTGGGTTGACTATTTTTATTTTTAACAATATATCCTAATCGCCATTGTAAATAGACAAATGCTTGTGGAATTCTTCCATCTATTTTTTCAATATAACCTTAATATTTCATTGGATCTTATGAGGAACATTGAGCAGATCCAAAGTTGTGATATGATCATGCAGGGGATGATTGTTTAGATTTTATTTTCTTTATATAAGGATGAATTATTTTTTGTGTGATTATTCTTCCAACTTATTTTCTTATTATTGACAAGGAGCTGAATATAGATATGGAATTTTGCATGAAACTAAAATTATTATGAAGTGTGGTTCAAGTTCTGTGCTGTACTTGATTTGTTGCCCCTTAACTAGAATTTGACATTTTATTACTAGACTTTTATTATTCTTGAGAGAACTGTAAGGGGACAGGAAGTGTTTATTCAAATTTTTCGATCAATTACAATGGTCACAATATTTGCAGGAAAAAGGACAATAAAAATAGATGGCATCGACAGTTCAGCGTCCATTGTTTCGTCTTATTAAACACTACATAAAATCTCCAACGGGATGGAGCCTATTATTAAAAAAAAGTATCTATAAATATTAGAGTTTATATTTAATACAAGAGATACAGCATATAGAAGGTACGCTTATTTTTTTTCTTCTAAGAAATATTAGGTAATTAAGCCATCACAATGTGGAATATATTGAGTTGTTCAGAAAAGGATGAATGTTTCCAACGTTTAGAGAATTTGGTCCTAAAAAAATAATTTCTGAGCAAACTTATCCTTTTATCTCTAACTTAACAAATTCGATCTTTTAACCTTATCACTGCTTAACCGCTAGTATTCAGGATCACCAAGCTTTCCTAAAGACCGTTTCTTATCTTTTCAAATTTAGCAAACTCATAAAATTTCTGAAAAAAGAAAATGTTCTCTCTCCTCCCTCCCTTGCCACCTCTCTTCCGCCCCTTCTCCTCTCTCTCTCTTTGATCCAAATTGTTGAACCACAAGTAATAATCAAATTATAATTTGATTAAACAGCCTATTAAGACCAATGGTGGAGATGCCACAACCCCAGTTGAAAGAGAACCACACATTAAGCTGTGCTTTTGCCGTTGCCGGTGTCATGATCACACTTGTCATCTATGGCTTCCTGCAGGTTTTTCCACATGTCCTTTCCCATTTTCCATTCTCAGCGAGATATAATATAATTTCTGGGGTAAAAACTTACATAGATTTTGTAATGCAATTGCAAGTTCCTCTCCGTATGCAGGAAAAGATCATGGCCGGTGAATATGGAACTGGAGACAACAAGGAAAAGTTCACATTTTCTATATTTCTTGTTTTCTGTAACCGAATCACAACATCCACCATCTCTGGTGCTGTTTTACTGGTACATTTTCTGTAAAAAAACTTATGTATTATATATATTTTTTTTTTGAATTGTAAAGTTTATTTGAATCGCTGATAATCATTCTCCTATTGTTCTTAGGCTACTAATAAGTCGGTGAATCCAGTAGCACCAATTTACAAATACTGCGGTGTGTCTATAACTAACATAATTTCCACTACATGTCAATATGAGGTTAGTTTCATGTTCCATTTTATTCTCCTTTTAGTGCTAAAATGTAATTTCATATTTTCATGTGAAGTATCTTTTCAGATAAATAAAAAAAGCTAAGTTGTTATCTTGGATTTTATTCAGGCTCTCAAGTTTGTCAGTTTTCCAGTTCAGACATTGGCAAAATGCGCAAAAATGATACCTGTCATGGCAAGTTTTTGTAATACAAATTTGACATTCATATAAGCAACTAGCATTAATTTTCTATATAAAAAACTCACATTATTCATCTTTACACCATTTTTTAAAATTATTATCAGGTTTGGGGAACTGTAATAATGCAAAAGAGATATTATGTGAAGGACTACTCATTGGCGGTGTTTGTGACCATAGGTTGCTCGTTATTTATTCTTCACCAGGCAAGTACATTTTAATTTACAGAAATTGTAGAACTTGTTAATTTTTCTTACTATATTTTGAAAGAAATATGTTGTTATTTGTCAAAAATGCAGCCAATGATAAACACAGAGAAGTCAAAAAGAGAAAGCACAGTGCGCGGCGTCTCACTTATGCTTGGTTATCTAGGGTACAATTTCAACCCCAAATTTTTGGCATTGGAAGCTCATTCAATTTGGTTTGTGATTTATGTTGTATAATTTAAGGTTTGATGGGTTCACAAGCACATTTCAAGACAAACTTTTCAAGGGCTATGAAATGGAAATACAAAACCAAATTTTCTTCACAACTACTTGCTCTTGCTTCATCAGTTTATGTTGTAAGTTCTATGAAATACTCCTGAAACATTTTTTTTTCTAATTTTATTAGTTGAAAACCACATAAAATTATCCTTCATTGAATAGGGCTCATTTTCCATGGAAAGTTTATCCCAGCCATTGATTTTATGTTTCGTCACCCCGACTGCTTCTTTGATGCTACAGTTCTCTCTTGTGTAAGAAACTTGAAGAATATTAAGAAAAAACAATTCAACCATTTAATATGTAAATTAATTATTTGTTTCTATTTAAAATGCAGGTGGCAACTGCTAGTCAATTCTTCATATCCTACACAATAAGGCACTTTGGTGCTCTCACATTTGCCATTGTGATGACAACTAAACAGGTGCAGCATTATAAAAATGTTTATCATTCCTCAACATGTTTATACGTCGAAATATTTACCTTAATTTGTGCATAACAATGCTATATATATTTTGTTTTTAGCTGGTGAGCATTGTGCTTTCCTGCATATATTTTTCACATTCCCTTGACAGGATGCAATGGCTTGGAGGAGTAAGTATTTCTCTCTTTTTCTCTTTGAAACCCCCCTTTGTTTTCCTATTTTTATTTTTGAGTGATATTATGCTATTTCTGTGATCAGGCAATTGTCTTTGGTTCTCTTTATACAAAGAATTTGTTGAGAAATAAACCACAAGGACTACCAACTAATGCTCAGTAAATTGATACAAGCACGACAGATAACAGCTGATCGAAGTTCGGAATTTTGAATCAGATACAAATTAATTTGCATACAGTGAGCTCCCATTTTCATACAGTCACCCTATTATTGTTAAGAAAAGGTGCAGTTTAATTTGTACCAGAAGCACAGAGAGGTGTAGCAGGTGTAGAAATTTTTACTGTAAATACACCAATGAAGCTAGTGTGGTGAATTCTGATGGCTTAGTAAAGTCAGAAGGCATGGAGATTGTTCTAGGCATAGAGTTTTTATTTTCCTTTTTATTTTCCTTTTTTCTTTGCTTTATCTTTGTTGTTTAGTTGAAAATTAATTTGTTTGCACAAGCAACAATGTCTGGTGATGTAACTATACTGACTGTTGTATCGTTTACTTTGGCGAAGGTTATAACCAATATTTTATAGCTTGCTCGATTGGAGCATACCATTTCCATACTCCAACATAACCTCAATCTTCCAAAGAACAACAAAACTACCTCATCATTTAAAACAGGCTAACAGCCATCATAACAACATATAACAGCACTTGATGGTTGTAGTAGTACTTTGAAGGTTTTTCGTCTTGTTGCCGTGAAAAGAACTTCTTGTCGCATGTAAAAACTTTAGTTAGCATCGGTCAGGAAACTTCCCAATCTCGATTTTCGGCCTGACATTAGATACCCTACTGAGCAATTGCACCTTTTGTCACTGTCTCAAGCTTTTGGTTCAACAGATGCGCAGGCATCTCTTCGTCCATAATCAACCCCCATTTTTTGTTCTCTTTTTCTTTTATTTAATGTCTTGGCAGATGCTGCCAAGGTGAAATTCCATTGAAACAAAACAAGTTTACAACTTACTGTTCTTTACATCTTACACCCTGCAATTTAATTTAATTAAAAAACCAGCAACTAACAGCAGAGTATGTTTATGCACTCAGAGCTATAGCACCAATAAAAGAGAAAGAAAAAGAATATTTGTGTTTTTCGATACATAGAAAGATTTGTAAAAAATTTACCGATCTAAAATAACTTTTTATTTCATGTTCTGTATGAAATAATAAACTAAAAAATAACCCTATTTGTTTTTTGTTTTAATCTGCGTATTGCTATGGTAAATGTTACTAATAATACATTAATCATGATCATCTTTAATGAATTGATCATTACTGATAGAAGTTTATGCCAAGTTGATTTTTTTAGATTAATCAATTTTATACTAAATTGAGAATTAAAAGTATGCAAAATTAAAATAGGTTGAACCCGATTACTCTTGATTTTTTGCCCTACTTTGACAGAAATCCTGAATTCGCCCTTAACCACTGACCAGTCCATACTCCCATTCTTCGAACTATTCTATTTTGTTACTACAAATTTTGTTACTTTTTTTAGTGAAGTCCTTAATTTGACAAACAATACAATATTCATTACATATTACCCATAAAATCTAGGAAGTTACAAAATTTCTACTTATTTTATAAACTATCGATATTCCAATATAATATTTAAATTATAGAAAATATTTTAGATCCGTATTTTATCTAAATTATAATTTTAAATCTCGTCAAATTATTCATAAATTTTAAACTTGTCGCTGTGTACATAACTGCTATAATATTATTTCTCATTAACTCAACAATTTTGATCAGGAAAACTATTGGGCTCATGGATGGGCTGATTTTGTTAACGCTGAAGAATATAAAAATCGAAATAAAATTGGGTACGAAATTTTCATTGCTTATTGGGCCTTGAATGGGCCGAATGCTTCAATAAAATGAGAGCATGTCTACCTAACCTTTCACTATATAAATAAACCTAGCGATCTCTTTTCCGATCTCTCCGAATTGCGCCGCTTCTCGGTCATGATAGGTAATTTTCTCATTTTTTTAGGCTCATATTAACTGTTTTGGTTTTATAATTACTAATGTTTTATTTTTCGTTGAAGATAAACGGACCTAAGCATCCTTTATTTAAAAAAAAAAAATTCATTGAAGATTTGTGTTTTTATTTGAGGAAATTTTGTGCTTCGATTTTGAATCGTTTTGGAGATTGATTTGTTAATCAGCATATTTTTGGCTTCCTTCGGTTAAATTGCTTCGATTTTGAATCATTTTATTCAAACTATGCATTTTCGGTGGGATTGAGTTGTGATGAATTATTTTCTTTATTTGATCTTGTACTTTTATTTTATTCTATGCAATGTCAGTTCATATTATGTTGTAAATCAAAACTATATGGCTCTAAATAAAGAGTCAACAGCGATTGCCAGATTTAATGGCGATTTGTCTGCCGCATAGAGCCTAAATTTATCTTTGACCAGACGAAGATTGCTTGGATATCTTCGTTATTCCAACGCCACAATATCTGGTCACATTTTTCTAATTTTCTAACAAAAATTTGCATTGTATAATTGCGATCATAATTTTTTCTTCTGATTTTGCCAAATGAATTTTTCTTTGACGTCTTCCTAACTATTTTTAACAGACAATTTTCAACCCACTTAATTGTGTTGTTAATGAATGATCAAAGATTCATTAATTTGGCACTAAGAACGGGTATTTTGTTATTATAGTAACTCTGATACCTTTTGCATTGTGCCTAAAGATTTGTTGCAGCTAACACGATTGGAAGGTGTGTTCTTTTTGTTGCGCCTTTCAAATTTATGCTGCAAAATTTTCAAGGTAGCGCACCAAAGCTTCAATAGCATCAGAAGAAAAATTTAGGGTGGCATATGGTAATTTATGCGTTCATTATTAATTGTTTAATTACTGTTTAACTTTATACTAAATTTACTCCCAAAATTTGTAAATTTGATAGTAAATAATAACTCGTTAAATCAGTTTCAATCAAGAAAAAACTCGAATTAAAAGAAATACAAATGATATGCTACACCGGGGCTCCAGTTTTATGGGTAGCGCACACGGATTGCTACCCGGATCCGTATCCTCCCAGGTACTTGACTCGAGCAAATTGAAACGGACGGCCCAGCTTAATCCTATCTGGGCCAAACTCAATCCGGTGCCTATGGAGACTGTGGGAGCTTGTTTTGAGATTCGTGCCATGTCAAAAGAACCGTCCGATCCAATCATAATTTGCATGAGTCAGGTAACCTGAGGTGATGTGAATTCAGCGCACACAAGGGTAAAACTGACAATTTATTTGTTGATTAAAACAAGGGGATATTAATAAATTATGCAAGTTTAGATGGAGAAATAAGTAAATTTAAAGTTTTGATGGGTAAATATGCAATTGATGAAGTTATGATGATTATATATATCTAAATTTACTTTATACAAATATCTTGATAAGTTATTATATCTGGAGACAAAATAACAATATTCCTGAAAGAATGCACTAACATATTATCAGTGTTTCATTATGTGCGGTATCATTAGGATGGAAAATTGAAACTAATTGAGATTAAACACAAATCAAAATATAAAGTGATTTGAAGTTAAATTAATACTTAATAACACAAATAGAGATTAATGGGTTGAAGCGGGTTTATAACTATGGGTGTCCAAATCAGGCAAGATCTGATTGCACCTGTTTTATCTTCGAGAGCTATGTTACAGTTGTACCAGTTGGAAGCACAAATCAGGCAACAACAGGAGATGATAATGCATCATGGAACTTTTTATCTCAGACCTCCACAAAATCTTGAAGCTCGATATACTGCCAAATGAAACTTTTTACATGGTTGGCTTTTTCAAACAGGATTTTAACAACAAATAATCTTTCCAAGAGGATATAACTTGCCTAGTATCAGTATTGCACCTCAATTTTAATGATAGATGGTGTTTTCTCGGTTGTGTCCAGAACAGAGGATAAACTTTAGATTGAGACTACAAGATGAGGGTTTGATCACATGACTCGTGATGAAGAATAGACAGGGGCGGATTTAGAATTTTTGTCAGGAGGGCAAAAAATATCTAATCGAATTTAAATTCATTAACCAATTGAGTATCCGATAAAAAACAATATTAACTTGTATTTTCCAATGCTTTTGACTTGTAATTCTGATGCTCTGACTTATAATTCTAATTATCAATCAAAATTTAACAGATTTATTTCAATTTTAATTCTAAATTTAACTTGAATTACAAATTAAACGTTCAGAGAGGGACAAAAAAAATTTCAAGAGAGACAAAATCGGTCGAAACCAATAAATCTCTACTAAAACTCAAAATCCAAAGAACCTCCTTGGAATACTCTCTGGTCCGCCCTTGAGAACAGAGATCGCAAACAAGCGGAAGTATTGACTATCACGATGATGTTATCTTATGTGGAGAAAGGTGAGCAAGGATATTTATAGAAAAAATGAAGCATTTGGACGATCTGGTGGAAGAAGTTATATTGCAATGGAGGCTTATACACTAATTAGCTAAATATCAGTTATCAGTTCTTTACTGTTTTTTTTATTTTTGTTTTAAGTTGCCAGGTTTTATCTTGCAAAGTTTTAGCTTTTCTTTTTTTCTCTTTTTTAGGAGGAATGAGGTGATAAGTCACCTTAATATTCCTACGTTCACTTTATGTAACAGGTTTTATTTCAAAATCTGAAAACTTTTACCATTTCTAGGGGTGTAAATGGATCTGGATTATCCGGTCCAAATCCGCTCCATATCCGTCTGTTATCTGAATCTAAATTAAACGGAGTAGATTATTGATACGGATCCGGATATATACTGAATGGGTTCGGAGCTTGTCCGATGTCATTTGAACAGGAGGTCTCTCCAAAGCCTCTCCAAACCACACGATCACATCTTATCAGATTAATACTAACAAAGTTTTTTTTGACGGTAACCTCTCTCCGTTAAAGCAAAAAAAGGAAACAAAATTCTTTTTGTGGGTGCTAAACGGAGTGGATATCCGAACATATTCGGATGGAATCATAACGGATCCTCAGTCAGTCACTCCCCCAAACCGTTTGTAAAGTTCTGAACGGAAGCGCTTATATATTACTTCCTTTCTTCTCTCCATTTACAGTGGGATTAAAAATCAGAACCAATCTGGACTGGCAGCGACAAACAACTTTGAAGCACATTAAAGCTTGGCTAGCTAGCAGCGACAAGCCTTTGCCCTTACCTATTCCTCCGAAATTTTTATTGTTACCACTTAAAAAAATCAAAATTAATTCATTACCACCCCGCTGGGAATTTATTCAATACTACCATCCCCGCTAATCCAGTTCGCGCACCAAATTGGCTGGTGCGCTGACTGGGTTGGCGCACTAGGTTGGTGCACGGACTGGGTTAGCGCACCAACCTTTTCACCGTATAAGAGGTGCGGAGAGCTCATTTTGTTCCGCAAACTCCATTCCGCGCACGGGCTACAGTAAAAAGGTTAGTTTTTTTTTTTTACTTTTTTATTTATTTATTTGTAGATTAGGTAGTTGGTATAGGTGTCCAAAATAGGTCCAAATAGAGTAGAATTGTAATAAATAATTAGAATGGTGTCCAAAATAGATTCAAATAGAGTAGAATTGTGTTAAATAATTAGAATGGTGTCCAAATAGAGTAGAATTGTATTAAATAATTAGAATGATGTCCAAATAGAGTAGAATTGTATTAAATATTTAGAATGATGT
The DNA here is from genome assembly GCA_028015225.1 of Carex myosuroides. Lineage (NCBI taxonomy): Eukaryota > Viridiplantae > Streptophyta > Magnoliopsida > Poales > Cyperaceae > Carex > Carex myosuroides. Next base: position 2,639,330 of record CM051476.1, read on the forward strand.
CCAAATAGAGTAGAATTGTATTACACTTTTAGAATAGTGTCCAAATATAGTAGAATTATTTTTAGCTATATTATGTTGTATTTTAGGCCAAATTATTTTAGTAAATTATTAAAGTACCCTATTTGAGGTACTTAAGACCAAATTTGACTATAAATGCACCAAATTGTAGTATGGCGTCATCCAGCGGCACCAAGCACACCAGTCTGCCTCATGATGATGTGGATTTGGATGTAGAGTTAGCCCAGACTGTCTTTCCGCATTTGACGACCGAGTATATCAGTCCCGTTTGCTGGTTCCCGTACAAGGACCACAAGATCAGAAACTCATATGTAAGTTGACATCTCTATACCATTTGCAAATAATATACATTTTCATTTTCATTTGAATAAAATAATAAATTATATTTGTGTTTATTTTGAAATTAAATGCAGACTCATACTCTGACGTCGACGAGGAACAACCAGATGAATATCCTCTACGACGAGCGATTTGCACCCGCGTTGCAGAGGCTGGGTCTGTGGCATGTGTCACAGCTCAGTGACTTAAATGCAGATGTTGCTCTTATATCTGCATTGGTTGAGAGGTGGCGGCAGGAGACCCACACCTTCCACTTACCCATCGGAGAGATTATGGTGTCTCTCCAGGACGTGAGTTGTCTCTGGGGTCTGCCCATTACCGGAGAGGCGGTGACGGGTGTGGAGTACGGACCTGCTGGGAGACGGGTTGATGAAGCGGAGAGCGACCAAGAAGGGGTACGTCTACTCGAAGAATGACATCAGTTTACCACACTTGCGGGAGCGGTTCAGGTAACATTTATTTTATAAAATTAATTATTTTATGTCTATTTTTCGCAATTTTCACTAAATTGGTTCGAATTTACAGTGGAGCCCTAGACACGGATGCTAATGCTGAGACGGTAGATCGGTGGACCCGGGCTTACATCATGGAGATGTTTGCTTGCTGGTTGTTCCCAGATTCATCGGGGGCCACTGTCCCTGGATGTTTGCTTGAGTGGCTGAGGGACTTGGCCCAGCCAAAACAGATGAACTGGGGTGCAGCGGTATTGGCATGTCTATATCGGGGTTTGTGCACCGCATGCCAGGTATAAATTATTTTGAAATTAAATCTGAATAATTAAATGGTTACACAAAAAAAAACCAGAATTTTAACTGTCACTTATACCTAAATAGACAAACAAGCACAATTTCTACGGTCCAGCTGGTCTCCTAATGCATTGGTTGTGGACGAGGTTCCCGTTCGGCCGTCCACAGCCATGAGTGAAAGGTTGGGCTCCAGATTGGGGGCAGCCCAACGGAATTACATGTCCGGCTTACGCGCAGAGATTCTGCTCGAGGAAGACGTACATCCAGACCCCGCACGGCAGACCTATGGGAGTTGATTTCTTCCGGAGTCAGTTCGAGCAGATGACTCCTGACAGACACGTTTGCTAGCGGCTGTACGACGAGCGTGTCGATGCTGAGGACGATGATGCTGCCCCTCACTCCTTCCTTCATGACCTGCCTCATATATGCCTCCAGCAGCGTCAGTTCTGATTTGCTCAGGTATCCCTTACATTATTATTATATTCCAGTTTTGTATCACTTTTATTTATTATGTACGTAGGATTATTTATTTTTATGTACTTGCAGATACCACTTGTGTTCTACCAGTTTGTCGAGCATTATTACCCTGGACGGGTTATGCGTCAGCCCTTTTCCGTCTTAGATTCCATCTCCAAAGACAAGTGGTACGAGCTTCACAAAGAACTGGCCACTACCAGTGGTAAGAATTGGCTGACCGTGCACGCCAATTATGTGACTCGGCTTGAGGCGATGGGCGACAGGATCCCTGACGAGCTCCAGTCGTATGCTTTCGATACATACGATCAGACCTATCGCAGTTGGTATCAGGAGTACTGTGCCTTCATGGTCTACTTGCATGGTCAGATCACGGAGATGAACACGAAGCTGCTCCACGTACGACGCGACATGGTTAGTGACGAGTATGGCTTCATTCCATGCGCTAGCCCGGTTGCACAGATTGTAAGTCTTTAATTTTATTTTTGTATAAGAAAATTATGAAAATTCATTTGAAATTCGAACTAATTTTTTATAATTTTAATTTGCAGGTACTCATGAACATCAAGCAAGTGCTTATGAGCACAAGATACGCCGTCACAAGAGGCTGGAAGGCTCTCGGGAAGAAGTGGTTGTGTAAGTCTTCACCGCCGGTCGTCGTCGCCTGGTACCAGGATCAGCTCGAGAGGGTTATCAGGCTTTCAGATCTGCCATGCTATGAAGATTTGAAAGATCTCGATAATGACGATTCTGCGGAGCCATACAGCACGGCAGAGCCAGATTTCTCAGACCTACACTCTGCGGCGACTGCTGAGGTCGCATTTGAGGCTACTGGACTTGCAGCGGTACGTATATTTTTGTAATCATTTTTATAATCATATTCATTGTGAAACCTAATTATTTATTTGTTTCAGGGAGATATACCCCGTGGAGATGAGGAGGACGAGCAGGACCCCTCCGCAGATTTTACGTTTCACTTGGGCTCTTAGTACGGGGCTTACACGCAGGATGTAGACTCTCCTCCGTTTTACACACAGGAGGAGTCACTCCCACAGTCCAGTGCAGCAGCTGTCCAGCGGGATATCTCATATAGACCCGTGTACTCTGTAGAGGATACACATGAGGTTATTCGGACCTGGTGCAGATGAGGGACCACACGAGGAGACACTTTTTGGGGAGATACATGAGGAGACCCCACCACAGCCATCACGATCGTACACACCGTTGGTCGATAGGGAGCGTCAGGAGGAGAAGGGGCGGGGTAAGAGACTTAGGAGAGAGAAGAAGCCGTGGACACCCTCAAACAGATAGGATAGAGTTACTTGTTGTAGTTTATGTTTCTGGATATTATTTCGGTATTAGTTCTTGTTATTTGGATGTTATTTCGATATTATTTTGATATTATTTCTTATGTTGTTTAGTTCTTCCGCAGTCAATTTAACACATTAGTTTTTACGTTATTTGCTTGCCTGCTGCCTTGCGTCTGATGAATGAACACCGTTAAAAATAAAACAGGATTTTCAGACACCCGTTGCAAAAATAAAAATAAACCCTAAAATCCAGTCAGCCCACTTGGTGCGCTAACCCAGTCCGCGCACCAGCCAATTTGGTGCGCGAACTGGGTTAGCGGGGGTTGTAGTATTGAATAAAGCCCCAGCGGAGTGGTAATGAATTAATTTTGATTTTTTTGAGTGGTAACAATAAAAATTTCGGCCTATTTCTTTTGTTTATACTCTTCTCCATTTCCATATTCAAGGACACCTCCATTTTTTTTCATTTTTTCTATTCTTTGATTTGTTTTTCTTAATTTTCTTAATTTTTTTAATTAGTATTTGTATCTTAAAGTTCATATGACTCAATTATCCGCCAAGTATTCGTTTCATATCCGTATTCGAATCTGTATCCGTATTTGTTTAAGGCGGATTTGGTTTTGAATTTTAATATTCATTTACTATCCGTATTTGTATTCGTATCTGTTCATTGAAAGGTGGATACGGATTTGATATCAGCATTATCTGCTCCGAATCCGCTCCGTTTACACCCCTAACCATTTCTTCAATGAAATAAAGCAAAATAGGACCAGATCCTTGTTTATTCATAAAAAAAGGAAGCTATTCCCTACTTCCTCCACTTAATCCCACTGTCCATGGGGAATTGGGTTAAGTTAGGAATAAATTGCAACTTTTCTAAGTAATATGGATTAAAAAATGATGTATGAAAAACTAATAATTTCTTTTAACCTCAGCAGCTGAACTATAGCACTCTTCCTAGCTTCCAGTGAAGTATCTCGTCCCATCAAACATAAATTTCAGAAGCACAATCTAACAAATAACACTTATTTGTTTCTAACATCTCTCTTATCAAGTTTTCACCTTCCAGGGGAAAGAATAATTTGAAAGAATTCAAGCTAAGTGGAAGATTATTTCCTATCTCCTTATTTTAACTAGAATTTCTACTTTGGAAACACTAGTACAAGGGAAAATGTTATATATCCAAAGATGAAAAAAAAAAAAGTGTAGATTTGATATGACGAAGCAATTTGGTGGATAAGACATTGTCAATTTTGCCATTATCGTCAGATGAGAACGGGACATTACTTTCAACAAACAAAAAAAAGAGAACGGGACATTACTATATCAGGAAAATAACCTGAATGGTGAAACTGATTATTTGTAATTAAAGTTTCATCATAATGAAACGGACCTTACAGCCTTACAATCAGAATTCGGACCAATCCAACCCACGTCTATAACGCATTAACGGATCTAAATCCGACGGTCCAGATCTTAACTCAAAATATGAGTTAACTCAGAGGATACAAATTCAAACTCACCAGCATCTGCATCTGCCATCAGTCTCTCATCCTCTTTAGTTTTTTTTTTTCCAGAGCAAAAGAAACATATCATCCGTGAGTGTCAATCACATTACTAACTATATACAAATTCGACACAAACCGAAATATTGATGATATGACACGAATTTAGTGGTTATGTAAATAAAAATGTTATATGTTTATCCCTGCTATTTTTAAAGTACCATCCAAATGTTGTACAAATACATAATTTATAAAAAAATGATGGATTGAGTAATTTCCTTCACATTAACTCGCAATAAATCAACTCCAGCTCCAGCACAGGAACTTAGGAAGCGTTCAATAATTGAAGAGAAACATCTCGGTCATTATTATCAAAATAACACATTGTCGACATCATTGATAACTGATAAGCATCCCCAATAATCCAACTTATGACAACAATAATACCAGTATCATGTCATAGTTCATACGAACCATACAATTTGATAACAATTGGCAAAAAAACTGGTTAGGCAAGGAAAAAATATATAAATCAAATATATATTTTTCCTCTTTTGATTCTCAATTTGAGTTCTGACTCTGTTTTTTTGCTTCTGCATATCTTCCTAAAAAGATAGCAAGTAGCAACAAAAAGGGATGCAAGGCACCAGCGCAAGCTGCTCATTTTTGTTACACATTTTGAGTGTTTGAATTGGAGCAGGTCGAAAGAGGTTTACAGAACCCGAGTAAAATATAACTTCTATAGATCAGATAACAGTAGCCAGTGATGTTTATATGGCATAGAGTTCACAATATAATAATGAGAAAATAACATTACTGCTAAAAGTAAAATGACTACTTCATCATACATATTCCGCTGATAAATAATCGTGACAACAATAATATGGAATAAAAACATCTAATTTAAATTGTTTGGCATTACAAAATTGGCAATCAACATAATTCAATATATTTAATTTAAATTGACCATAAATTATTCCTCTCTATACATGAGAACTAGAAACAGAACGTCCAAAATTGTAAATCATTACAAGAAATGCCAACAAGCTATTCTGAAAAAGACTATACAGTCGAGATGGCTTTATAGCCCCCCTCATCAAGCTGCTTTGCTAGAGAACTATCACCAGTCTTGACAATTTTACCCCCCTCCTGTGTTGCCAAAAGGACACAATCATTACCAGCTGCTTATCAAATAGGTAAATTTCCCGTGGTAACTAAGTTAATTTTTCATCTCCCAAATTCCCACTCAATTTTATGATTAAATCAAGTATGTCATTTAACTTCTATTTTGGTCTGAATCATACCAACAGTCTCCTTACCTTCAAAACAAACAACATGACCACTTCATTCCGTTTTCCCCTCCCAAATTCTCATTACCTAACATCTTTCCCCCTCCATTTCAAATCATTTGCACTACTGTATTATTGACTGAACAAGAAGAAAAAGGGTATTGAATGGATTTTATAGCAGATAGAAATGAAAATGATTGTTTATTATGTTTGCTATTGGGTATAAGAAAGATAGTGGGTCTTCCTTGGACAAAAAAAAAACAGAAACTTCAATAGCTCGCAAGGGATGAGTTAAGTTCAGTGACTAATTATTGGAATGAGTGCAGTTACAACCTTTGAGAAAATGTACCAATGCATGATTTAAATAATCTAATTGAAAAGTCTTACCATTATATGCACAAAACTAGGATGGATTATTTCCAGGAGGCGCTGATAATGTGTGATCATTAGAATAGAATTGTTTGGTTTTAATAGGCCATTAACTGCACTGGCCACGTCTTGAAGTGCATCCACATCTAAGCCCGAATCGACTTCATCTAAAATAGCCAAATCAGCCTCAAGAACCTATATTTTAAGTAGAGAAAAGAAAGAAAACATGAAACATCAAATGGTAATCTCATTCAAAAACAAAAAAGGCCTGGTTAGTGTCTCAAAATCTTATTACGTACAATCAAAGGAATGCTGCTCAAATTGTGTATGACCATCATAATCCAAAAGGAACATCAACAAAAGCACATTGCATCAGACAGATGTATTTTAAATAAGGTGATCTATCTTTGTGGTAATAAATACTTTTAGGATAAGAAGCTAGCCTGCCAGTTCCATCAAAAAGTCTAAATCTTAGCACAAGATACAGAATGGTAGTTCCAACAGCAAGTGGCTAGATCTCAAATTCGAAATGTAAAAATTTCCTTACAGCTAGTTGCAAAATTTCATTGCGTTTCTTCTCGCCTCCGCTGAAACCTTCATTAACATTTCTATCTAGGAAAGTCGGTTCCATTTTCAGGGCAGCAAGCTTTGGACCCAAGTAACCATAGAACTGGCAGGGAATTAAAAGGAAAAAGAAGGTAATTAATTTTCACGAGAGTTCAACCCAAAGCAAAAAAAGCCTATGGGCTTGGCAATTGTTGAAGCAATTGCAAATAAGGAAAAAATTATTGGGTTACTTGTTCAAAATTAACGCTCATTATAAAAAAAGAAGAAGAAGAGAATATCAGCCTACAAACTCTGTAACAACTCGATAATAATGCTACAACAAGAAAAAGGTTTGGAAACAGGACCATATAATTTAGGTTTTATCTTCATCAACGGGCATTTTTGCAGGTCAGAGTAGTCCCTTGGACAGACCCTGATTCTTCATTACTATAATGTAATTTGTGAAAAAAAAAAAAAAAAAAAATACAAGTGCAAGAAAACACTTAATGTACCTCAAGAGGTTCTATGGGTTTCAATCCGTTTTTCTCTCGACGTGCATTGAGTGCCATAAGCATGAACTCAAAATTGCTCACACCGGGTATTTCAATGGGTGATTGAAAGCTCATGAAAAGACCAGCATGTGATCTTTCCTCAGGCTCCTTTTCTAATAAATTCTCTCCTTTGAATATGACGCTGCCATCTGTTACTTCATAATCAGGATGTCCAACAAGAACCTGAAACAAAAAATGGTGTTCAAAGCTCAGAAATTTGCTGGAGAGCTTGAGGAACTAGTGAAACATATTCACAGCACCAGATTTTTAATAAAAAATTATAAATAATAGTGATGTCCTTAAATTTCAGCTTGTACATACTTCTCTAGGAACAAAATCCCATCCTGAGATAAAGGGGACGTGCTCTAACCCGGTTGACATAGGTCGGTATAGAAAAGGTACATACCAGTATAAAGGTCCTTCAATTTTGACCAAGCAAAAAGCATTGAATGTTTTGCTTATGAATTTCCACTTTATCAAGGGCCTTTATGTGAATCTCTTTTTTATATATTTAACCAACATACAAGACTAAGAATGTTTTGTTAACCGATAACCCTAACCCCTGCCAAAAGGCCCCCATAATTCTCATTAAATTCAAATTAAAGAATCTCAATGTGAAGAGGGATTTAAATTACATAAGAAGCACTATCTAGAATTGTTCGAGTTCACTTACCCAGATACTAAACCATCAAATCAAGGACTAATATTTTGAGCTTAAGGTTTCCCAAGAGCATATGCAAACAGTAAAAGCATAAGTTTAGAAAATGACTACCTTGGAAAATGTGCTTTTCCCAGATCCATTCTTCCCCATAATTGCATGAACCTGTTAAAATCATGAAATTTACAAAAATGAAAAGAAGAAGCAGAGCTGTTAAGTTCTCTAACAGTACAACTGAAAAGGTTAATACTCAGCACACCTTACACTTGCCTTCCTATTCAAATTACTCAATAGTCAATTCCAACAAAAACAATCAAGTTCAAACGCCTCTAGTATACAAACTAGCTGTTTTCTCTGTAACTTCCAATACACTTCCCTAATAATTCGATTAGAACCTATTTCATGCTGACATATGAAATCAGTGGAAAACAACAAAGAAGAAGAATATACCTCGCCTTCATGGATAGTGATATCGACTCCATGGAGAAGCTCCTTTCCGTTCTCCTTCACGACCGCCTTGAGGCCCCTTACTTCCAGCAAAACCTTCGGCGTCCCCTCTGCGACACCGCCTGAGGAGCCGGAATCGATAGTGAGCGTCGCTCTCGGGATGCTTCGCAATTGGGTTTGGATCAAAACCCGGTTAGCGGGGCGGACTGGGGGAGACGGTGAGACAGTGAAGGATGGAGAGAAGGAAGCGACCGCCATGAGAATACTTTCTCTGACCGGAGCTCGTGTTTGTTGAAAGGAGATATTACGAACCCGGTCTTCTAATTGGGCTCAAATACCCGAATTAACTTCTGGGTCGGATTGGGCCTTTGCACAGCGTGTCTAAGGTCCAATAAGATGCGAATGGGCTTTTCTTTTGCAAGGTACGTTTAATGTGGATCTGGACCTAATTGGGATCGTTAAAGAAAGAGATCAAATAAAGACACCTCAAGAGGAATCCGTGAAGTCTTGGGAACGCGTATCCTCTGCATTAACTCAAAAAGGAATCTTTTGAGTTAATGAATCTGAACCGTCTGATTTTAAACGGAGTCAATTCGATTTTTGACTATAACTTAGGAGGATTTTCAATATTCGTGCGGATCTAGTTCTTACGAATCTTAAGACAGATCGGATGGTTGAAATTCATTAACTCAAAAGATTCCCTTTTGAGTTAATGCAGAGAATACGAATTCAAGTCTTGGTGGGGAGTCCGGTTACTATAACACTAGTGTCATTCCAAACTAAATAACACTACATCTTAAACCATTGGATCTACTTTAATATTCGTGCAAGACACTAGTGTCATTCCAGCGCTATCTTGTACACGAATATTATGACTCCTTAGTGGGTCCCGTTGCATAAATTGGCGTGATATGTTCGAATAATATTCCTTTTCTTGATCAGTCTGACCATGTGACTTGAATTTCCAACCATTTCAACTTTACTATGATTTCTATATAGGCAAATTATAGTCTTGGTCTTGGTAGTGGAGACCACAAAGGGCGGGAAGATAACTTGCTTCATTTCCACTTTACTTGCGTGGATCTCAACTACAGCCTACAAGTACCCAAAAGTAATTATTTTTATTTACTCTGTCCGACTCCTTTTCATAAACAAACCCAATATCTGACTAGCTGTTAATTTCATACATTTTTTCATAACTCGCTTTAATTCATGATCGTTTTGATACGTATTCCAAACTTCTTAAAAATATACACAAGTTATTTAAAAGGGGAGACATTAGACTTAGAGACAGCCTATAATATTCCGAATATTTTTACACAGATCTTAAAATCTAGAAAAACAAAAATATCATTGCTGAAGCCGGAGAATTTAAGGCACGCCCCTCTAAAGGAGTCGCGCGTGACAGCACACCATACAACGCTAAGCATTAACTCGCTAAACAGTAAGCAGTGTCATTAAATAATCCGTAGAAACTCCCGCCATTTCCAAAGCGTCAAAAGGGCATTTCAGTCATTCACTCCCATAGAAGAGAACACGTCTGCATCAACGTCGCCAAGCTCCATCTTCAGATCCAACGGTGCGCAGTTGAGATCTGTCAGATCCAAAGGTGAGAAAAAGTCGACACTGAGACCAAAAGCATCCACATCACCAAAACCGCACCCAAAGCCGAACTCGGAGAGCATCTCTTCATCTTTGTAACTGAGAACAGAAACTGGAGAGTCAAAACGATAGGGCGGATCAGGTTTTGAAACAGGCTTCGGTTTCGGTTCGGATGGGTTACGGGTCGAAAAGTTTGTAATGGCCTTTGAACCCTTTAGAGCAATAGCAGCTTTGTCATACTCAGCTGCAGCCTGTTCAGCTGTGTCGAATGTACCGAGCCAGACCCGCTTTCTCCTTAACGGGTCTCGGATCTCAGCAGCCCACCGGCCCCACGGGCGTCTTCTAACCCCACGAAACCTATTCCTTGAACCCGAATTGAGCTCTCTTATTGATGCCATCCTTACTGGCTTGTGCCTCATCAGTGCGGGTACAGGTGTAGGTGCAGGAATCTTGATACTGATCTCATGCACATGGTGCCTAGCGTCACGGCGATCGAAGGAGCCTTCTTCGTCGCATGACGAAGAGTCGGTTGCATCAGGATCCGCAAAGCGGATGCGCACTGTTTTACCCAATCTTGTGGTGTCAGGAAGGGATCTGCATGTGCTTGTCACGTGCTCTGAGAACTTCACCTTCGAAGCCCCTTGGCACTGGCCCTGGTGTCTGATTTCACACGATTTCATCGCACCAGAGCTTACAGAATTATTGCTACAAGATAATCCGAGGTTTCATGCGAAATTTTCGAAAATTCGGCGTTACACCCCTTGATACTTCTAATTTGGCGGGTTAGGGTATAGTCTTGGTAAGGGGTTGGATCAATGGCGGGAAAAAAAGGAGGGAAGAAGGGGAGAGAAGAGGCGAGCAATTGAAAAAGAAAACAGAGGGGAAAGTAAAGATAGCAGACGAGATAGTGGGAATTTTTAAGACGAGAGATCGCACTTTGTTGATCTTATCCTGTGTGAATTACATCAATGCCCCGGCTTGCTCCGTCCAGCTGGCAGTCAAGCCGACGTGGTTCTCAGTACTGGGTAGGTAAAAGGACGAAATTACCCTTATTGTAGATTCCTGATGGACACTCAACGGCTCTGATTTGCCTGTGATCTCTCTATTATTTGAGAGAGCCGTCAGAACAGTGAGGACTGAGGACTGTTCGTTGTCAACCATGTAACTAACTATAGATGTGGACGTCAGCAGAGTTGGCTAAGCTATGGGTAGGATGGTAAATACGTATCCTAAAGCCGCCTCGGATGGGCCACAAGTGGGCCAGAGTGACCGTGGTATCCGCCATGGTAGCAGGGTTCGGTCGGATGGGCCCCACAGTCAGCCTTATGAGATTCGGCGTGGCCCGTTAACTCTTCCTTCAGACTTTGACCACGTGGCAGATCAAGTTTCTCTTGAGAAATTCAGATTCTCTGTGAGTTAATGAACAAGTCGCACAGTGTGTGCTATCACTGACAGAATGATTTTTCCCGGGAATATTAATAGGATGTGCCTAAGATACCTATTAAAAGAATGCTGGCGCAGATTGCTTGGGGCCCATCTATTCCAGTTTCCTAACTTGATCGGGTAAATCTTTTTGTAGAAAAGATATTTTATTTAGGCTTATAGTGATTCGATGTATAATAAAGCACCAATGTAATTTGGGAACTTCGATGGACCATGTGTATATGTATTTGATCCTTCCATCCAAGTGGTTTAAATAAAGCAGTTCAAGTTGTGTGTTGTAATTGCGATTTGTGACTACGAAAACATGAGGAGGGTTCCACTGCACTCTTTTTTGGTGCATCTAACGTGCACTCAAAATTCATATCTTTATTTTCAAAGTTTAAATAGTCGATTCGAACCTTCCAACGTGTTCTTCATATTAAAATGTGCTTGGAGACCAAATTTTACATTTTTTGGAAATTTTTTACTATTTTTTCAGAATTTTTGAAAATCATCACTTTGCTGAATTTCAAATTATTGTTTAGTATTTTCAAAAATTCTGAAAAAATAGTAAAAAATTTCCAAAAAATGTAAAATTTGGTCTCCAAGCACATTTTAATATGAAGAACACGTTGAAAGGTTCGAATCGACTATTTAAACTTTGAAAATGAAAATATGAATTTTGGGTACACGTTAGGTGCACCAAAAGAGGGTGCATTGGAACCCTCCGAAAACATATTAGGATTCTTTAGTATAATATATAAAATCATGAATTTGGGAATCTTGAACAGTGATGCTTTATATGCAACTACACCGGCATGTGCTTGTATTCAAACAAAATATGACCAAAAAAATTGGATTAACTTTCTAAAAGCATCTCCAATCCAGTAATCCGTAAAAAATTAAAAACAGCTGTAAAGCACTATTTAAAAATTAAGTTACTTTTAATTTCTTAACCCCTCCATCCCAGAAATTGGATCAGAGCCAATAGGAAAGAGAACAAAGGAGTCAGAGCCAATAGGAAAGAGAGAAAATATTAGCATTTCCAAAAGAAATCGTTTGCTTTATAAGCAAATTTGTTTTTTTAGCAATTGACCTACAATCTAATAATTATATTAGCAATTGACACATCAAATTAGCAATTTAAAAACAATTACCATTGTAAATGCTCTAAGTTTTAAGCAATAATTTTGCTACTTAAAATTTAAATCTTATTTTAGTCCGTCAAAATCTAACTACACTTACACTCATCCCCTATTAAGAATCAACCATTTGTCAACTTTATGACTAGATTTTAACTACCATCCCTCGCAAGTCACATCAGATTATGACATTATGTACTTGTATCCAGTTATATCCAGTCCAAATGTTTTGATTTTTCTCATTATTTGCGATATATTCCCCAACAAATGATTCAACCCTCAAAAAATTAAGGTTAATACCGTCATTTAACTCAAAAGAAGTGAGGATAGGCCAGGAGCCCAGGACCACCTCAGCACACCGCCACGGAGACAAGCTGGGTCGCGGGAAGAGAAAGCAACGGCTTCAGATAATGCCACGTAGAAGGATTGCCAAGATTGACGGCGCACGAACCATCACGTGGCAGTGCTATTGGGGGATTTTTTTTTGAAACCAAACTCAATGACGAAAGGCGATGGCGAGAGGAGAGTGTTTGTAATTCTCACGCTTTACTTCTCCACTGGGTGAGCACGTGCAGGGATTCGGACAATCTCGGCCGTTCGTCCAAGGGATATTCACAATTCTCCCATTGGGGGGTTTCCCAGTGTCGCATTGTATCACGAGCTTAATTAAATGCCCCTGCTTTAAATAAAAGGATTGGACGACAAATGGGGAAACCTTGTCTTTTTTTTCTCTCTCCCTGAATTGGAAAAAAAGGTCCAAATTAGAATTTATTTGTGAATTGCGCTATCAAAGGTTGTTTCTTCTGTGAATTTAGAAGAGAATAAAATATAAAATATTTATTAGTTAATACTAGTCACGCAACCCGAAATTTTTATTTATAACATTTAAAAAAAAAATTAACCAAATAACTCTCGTTTCTGGTCAATTCTAAATCTAACACGGCCGCAGAACACCGGAGCGGACCCATTTGGGGGCCGCCGCAGAATGCCGGAGCGGACCCTCATATGGGTCCGCAGAATGCCGGAGCGGACCCTGTTCTTTATATCCAGAAAATGACAGCGAAATTTCATTCCACACTCTCACACCTCTCTCCTGAGTTAGCTCTCTGATCTGTAAGTTTTTTTTTCTCTTCTTTTAAATTTTTTATTTTTATTTCAGTAGATTAATAATTTAATTATAATAATTAATTTAGCAATAATTTAATTAGAATAATTAATTTAGTTAATTTTTAATTGTAGGTTTCTTCTGTATTGAATTGAAAAAATGGCTCTTATGGTATCCATCTACACTGGGGGGATGTTTTAACAGGTCCTAATGGGGTTTACTATAGTATTGGACCTGTTACTGTGATCCCGGTATTGCCGAGTACTGATTATTTGGGACTTAAATCAAGTATATGTCAGAATTTGGGGTTGGATCAGGGTCGGTATGACCTTAAAATTGATGCCAAAATTAGCATGCCGACTAGTTCGGCACAAACCTGGTTCCAACTATTTCCAGTTCAAAATGAGGGAGTCTGGCAGGTATTGTACAACCAAACCATGAGTTTTCTGGGGGTGTATACAAGATAATTGACCTATATGTGGAGGTTACCAGAGCCCGGCGTTCGAACCCAGTTATGAGGTTAATCCAGGGTCGTAGTCGGGGTAACTCATCCGGCTCTAGTCCGTCCCATGTCCAAATTGACCAACCGTCCAGTAGTCGGGCCCCAGTTCAGAGGGACCGACCCTCCCGTCGGGCCCCATCCCAGACTGACCAGCCTTCATCTAGTCGGACCGCTCATTGGGGTCAAACTTGTGATCCGGATGAATCCGATGAAGAAGTGGATCCGGAAATACTAGAGGTAGAGGAAAATTGGGGTCATGTTGATCCTGAGGGTATGAGCGATTATTCTGACCAGGAAGATACCGGGCCTGTGCTCGGACTATCAAGGAAATTCAAGATGGATCGCGGGTTTCGGATAATGGATCGCGGGCTTCAGCACCCGATTCATGCTTTCAACGACACATCAGGGTTTATGGAAGCCAATTCGGGTTTGTTTGGAAGTAGGGCAGAGTATGAGAATGAATTGTCCGAGGGACAAACATATGACTCAAAAGAGGCAATGAAGAGCGCAATTGCCAGGTTTCACATCCTTTGCAACAAAGAGGTAAAACCTACGCACAGTGACCGCACAAGAATGAGGTTCAAGTGCAAGGACAGTTACTGTGGGTGGTACATACTCGCAAGGGCCACCGGTTATGGAACACAATGGCGTGTCTCCAAATGCCCAACACAACATTCATGCCACGCGGATGCGACAAGAACAGATCACGCCCAGTTGTCAGCTACTATGGTTGCCGAGTGTATATCCGCTCACATGAGGAACGATGTCGACTTGAGTATTCAGGCTGTCCGAATTGCTGTTGCTGAAAGGTACAACGGTCAGATACCGGCGTACAACAAACTATGGCGTGGCCGTGAGTTGGCAATAGCCCGTCAATTTGGCAGTTGGGAGGTGTCATACTCTCTTGTAGTTCCATTGTTGGAGGCAATCAAAAGAAGCAACCCAGGTACTACATTGTTCCTTCATTTTTTACGTCATAACATTATCAATCAAAAATTCAAAATTGAACTTATTTTTTTAAATTTATTGACAGATATATTGTTTGAGGTGACCTCATATCCCACTGGTGAAACTGGACCATGGAGGTATTTTTATAGTGCGGCTTGGGCATTTGGACCGTGCATAGCTGCTTTTCAACATATCAGACCGGTCATCACAGTTGATGCATGTTTCCTGTCAGGCCGATATAAAGGTAACTAATTTGATTGTTTTCACTTTATTTATTTTAGTTGATTTCGGCTCTTGTAAAATTTATTTTACCACAGGCAAGCTGTTGATTGCAACAGGGTACGATGCTGAAAACCAGCTCCTCCCGTTGGCTTTTTCACTGGTAGAATCAGAGAGTTATGACGATTGTGCGTGGTTCATGAAATGGTTGCACCGTAATGTAATCCGCTCCAGATTCATGTGTGTCATCACTGATAGGGGAAAGGGTATCAAGAAGGTGTTCAGACAAGATGATATGGGGTGGAACGAGGAGGATGAGGATCAATGTGTTCACCGTCTTTGTGATACTCACATAGCCGAGAACATGAAGAAGAACGGTTGCAGTGATAAGACAATCCGTTTTTTTAGAATATGTGTGGCTAAGAGGAAGATGAGGAGGTACGAGCAAGGAAAGCAAGCAATGGGGCAGGCATGTGACATTGCCCTTAATTGGCTGGACGGTGTGGGTAAATATTTGGATCAAGATGAGAACGAGTGCCCCAAACCATGGAAGATATTCCAAGCACTATACGGTGGTTACCGTTGGGGCATCATGACTACAAACGGGTCCGAGTCGCTTAATAAGGTCTTCAAGTCCTCTCGTAGGCTACCGGTTGCAGCAATAATTGAAGACACATTTTACAAATGTATGACATGGTTTGCGCAAAGGAGGGCCAAAGCGGAATGGGAAGTCAGTCAAGGTCAACAATTCTCGTGTTGTGTGCATCAGGTACTTTTATTTGTAGTTCTTTCTTCATAATTTTTAATGAACTTTGTTAAAAAAATCTGACTTCTTCATTATTTTTTAATTTTTCGTAGCTGATTAACAAACGGTTCGAGAGGTCCGATAAAATGAAGACGCTGGGGGGCTTTGGAAACAACAACGAGTTCGAGGTAACCTCCACACAGGAGAGAGTTCACGCTTTCATACCTGACGATTCTGGTCGGTTTACCAAGGCCAATTACAAATACACGGTGATAATCGGGGATGATCACACGGTAACTTGCACGTGCCAGAAGCCTCAATTGGAGAGAATACCGTGCTCTCATGTTCTGTCCGTGTGTCGTCTCCGAGGCATCGACCATGGCGTCTTTGTAAGTCACTACTATCACATCCATACACTGATCAACACATGGAGTGCACAATGGCATGTCTATGGAAATCAGTCGGAATGGCCTCAACACGATGGCCCGGTCCTTGTTCCAGAGAAAAAAAATATTGCTGTGGGCAGAAGACAGCACGACAGAATTCCGATGTGGATGGACGTTCTACATAATAGGAGAAGATGACACCAAGCCGGCCGAGATACACAAGAAAGACAAAACAGAGCTGCTCGAGCTGCACGAGATTGAGAGTTAATGTTGCTTTTTTAATTGTACTCGTAAAAATGTTGTTTATTTTCGGTTAATTAGACGTATTTGTAATTTCCGATAACATTAGCATTGTTCTATTGTATGCTTCTTTATATGACTCCTTGTTCTATTGTAATGTTTCTTTTGATCAAACAAACGACGAACAATAATTTCAGATTAAACGACATTTCAAACATAAGTAATTACACACAACTTCCAGTACAAACTTGATAAAAATTTCCAAAACAAAATCATAATCAACTTCATAATCAGATAAAAAAAAAACAGGATCCGCTCCGGCATTCTGCGGACCCATATGAGGGTCCGCTCCGGCATTCTGCGGCGGCCCCCAAATGGGTCCGCTCCGGTGTTCTGCGGCCGTGTTAGATTTAGAATTGATCAGAAACAAGGGTTATTTGATTAATTTATTTTTTTTTAAATGTTATAAATAAAAATTTCGGTCACGCAACTGATCAAGTAGACCAGTGGAGTGGGGAACCGGGGACCACTGCTATTAATCACTGGTAAAAGATACTGAGATTATAGAAGATTAGTATTAAATGCCAAAACTGATTCTGTTCACAAGAGACTCGTGCTGGTCGTGCAGTCGTGCAACTAGTACCAGATATTAATAACAGACACTATGAAGAGGGTTTAATTAATTATAAATGATTAAATGATCCATAATTCTCTTTCAATTTAGTTCAAGTTATTATCTTTTTTAGATACTATAATATCAAGTTATTAACTTATTTTATTTTACTTTCTTTTTTTGCTTAAAGAAGGCATTGAAACTCGACATCTTGACCCTCGCCCCTTTAAACTCATCCAATCAACCATTCAGCTGCTAAGATTTGAATTGTCTTTTAGTCCAATGATTGTTTTATTTAAGTTCATAACCACTAATGCCAAATTCATTTTAAAACTTGACCTCTTTTGATCCCCCAGCTTTATTAAAACTCGTCGAATGTGAACTCCGCAAGCCTCGGACATATTGCCAAGGCATATCTGAGGCGACTCAAATCTGAGGTTTTGAGAGTTGATTAGCTCTCTCGCTCTGTCTTCCGCCTTCCGCCCTTACCTCCTTTTTCCGTTTCAGTCGCACCGTTTATCTCTTTATTCGAGTGGTGTTTTTGTCTAGAGGATCAGGCCAATGCTTCTCGCTCCGTCTTGTCTATCCGAATATGTGCTTCCGTCTAACGGATTTGGTCACTACTTTTCGCTCCCCTCGACTCTCCGGATTCGGATGAAGGTGCTGTGAATTCACTTCACTTCACCTCCTCTACTCTATACAATAGTTGTATATAAATAAGGTACGCGTTTTATGGTTAATGACGATGATGATGATAATGTCGTTGCACTGCTGTTGTCTCCTTCTTCTCTTCCCTCCCTTCTTCTCCTCCCCTCTTCCTATCGGGTTCGGATCCTCTAAAGTAACTCAATTTTTGGGTTTTGGATCGAGACCGTTTGATTTGAATTTGTCGCTCGAGATGCTCTCGGAATTCGAATATGTCGTCAGAATGTGTGCGCTCCACTTCGGGGGTCTTGGATTCGAATCGGACGGTCCCGATCTAAAACCCAACATTGGTTACTTCACTGGATCTTGATTCCTTCCTATCTCCTTCCTCTGTTTTCTTCTAAATAATTCAGGCACAAACCTCATCTGAGTACGGAGTCTCACCTGGATACCCCTGCCTCACCTCGATTACAACAACATTGTTTTGTGCTAATGACAAGAAATTATACATGCTTACACCTTACCAATCTGAGCACGAGCACAGAAAATCCTGCAGGCTCAATATCTACCGATTTGAGTGGAGAAACTTTTGGTTCTGTTTTTTTCTAATTTTTCTTGTCTACTATTGTAAAGGGGTTTCAGTTGTAATATTTAATGTACTAATACAAATGTTGTATGTACTGGTATGAAACTATGTATAATTGGTTTGTCCTAATTAATGAAAATACGTTTAAAAAAAAAAAAAAAACTCGTCGAATCAACCGCTATGATTTGTAATGTGGATTTACTTTTAGACCAATGATTGTTTCCGTTCATAATCACTAGTGTCATATTTATTTTACTTTTATGAAAGGTGCTATATTTCATACGGAACCAACTCCGCTGCTCGTCAAATAGGCGAGCAGGACCCTGCTATTCTAAATCGAACCGTTCATCTGTGTTGAGATCCGTGCATGAAAAAAATTCAATGGTGTGATTTTGAAAAGCAGGGTCCTGCTCGCCTATTTGGCGAGCAGCGGAGTCGGATCCATTTCATACCGGGAAAATTGAATCATTGACTCATTGGAAGCACTATTTTGAAGATCTTTAGATTTACTTTTATCTTGTGTGTGTTTTGGGAACCGTTGTTACAGTCGTTTGGTAGTTTGCATGGTTTTAGTCTAAATTGTCGCAGTTAATTCGTTTGATGTTTAATTGTTTATGTAGAAAGTAGGAACTGATACTGATACTGTACTTATTTGAATACAACACAAACGGTGTTTTATCAAAAAATAAAAAAATAAATAAATGAATAAAACCAATACTTTAAGGCCCTATTTCTAAACGGATGACAACCTAGAAGAAAGGAAGATACATACCTTGTTATTTGATTTTGTTTTTTTTTTCGTTTCTTTAAAATTTCTTTCAAATCCTAATAAACTATATAACTAATTACGGTTAATAAAATAAGAGCACGACTTCTGTTCTTAGTTCTTATAAAGAAACAAGTTTTACTGTTGTATTTCTTCAAAAGATAACTGGGCTGACTTAGCCCAGAACTAATAGAAACCATCTGAAATTGTTTACGGGCCTTGTATACTTATGTTGTGAAGTATCTAAATTACATGTTGTTTCCAAGAAGTCCTTTTGTTCGGCAATGTTCTTGTCTTTCTAGACTATGTTTCATGTGATTAGTAAATTCAAAGCTGAATTCACAAAAATATAAAATAAAACCATTTTGTCAGTCAAAGAACGGCCTGAGAATAAGGTTGGCACCGACATTTTTGTTAATATTCAAAATTAATTATAAAATATTAATTATACCCAACTTAACTAGGAATTTTGTAAAAATGCCCAAACCTGCCGAAAATGGCCGGTTGGATTAAAAGTTAGGACCGGCCATTTTTTGGCCCGTCAAGAGGGTTTTTTTTTTGAAATATTTGTTAGATTCCTTCTTTTGATATATAATTAGCATAATTATACTAAAATACGCTAAATTACTTGAAATTATGTTAAATTACGCTAAAATACGGTAAATTACGCTAATTTACGCTAAATTACGCTAATTATGCCAAGTATACTGAAATATGCTAAATTACGCTAATTACGCGAAATATGCTAAATTACGCTAAATTAGGCCGATTTTGTGCCATCTTTCATAAATCATAAAAATAGTAAAAAAATTCCAAAAAATTAAAATGAAAATCTTAATCGGAAACTTCAACTCAAGTTTTGAGGCTCTTCCCTTTGTTTTTTAGAAATTCTGAATTTAAAAAAATAGCAAAGCTGTCACCGACGCATGCATTTTATTCGCAAGTTTTCCGAAATATGGTCATTTACTAAAATCGGATACTCGAGCGCCATTTTATGACCATTTGAAATTTCGTCGTCGTTTTTCGCCTTCTCAGTGAGATATGGTCTCTCTTATCGTAACTGTAGCGTAATTTAACATAATTTCAAGTAATTTAGCATATTTTAGTATAATTATGCTAATTATACATCAAAAGAAGTAATCTAACAAATATATCAAAAAAAAAAACTCTCATGACAGGCCTAAAAATGGTCAGTTCTAATTTTCAACCCAACTGGCCATTTTGAGGCCGTTTGGACATTTAAAAAAAAACCCAGCTAAGCTGGGCATAATTAATATTAATATTTTATAATTAATTTTGGATATTACTAAAAATGTCGGAGGTTTGCACATTTTAATTAAAAGTGGCCTTGAATTAATACTGGCTATGCAGAATCCATCTGTTTTTTTAATCCAAGAATATATTTTTTTCCGTGCTCTTATCAACCCAGCTAAATTAAACAACCCAGCCCAAAATTAACACAGAAGCCTAAATAAGTAGAATATGAAAAATAAGTGAGCTGAGAGGGCATTGACGTAGAGGTAATAAGGCTGAAACCTTGAGGAGGCCCAGGATCCTGAAAAACTAGTGATAATCCGTTTTGTCATGTTTATTTGCTACTATAAAATTTTATAAAGATTAAATTTCTGACTCTATCTCACTCATCCTTTATACCTCATATTTTACACTTGAGGACCTACTCTGGTTCAATGAGTTTAATAACCGTCGATTTATTTTAAGATTCGTGCAGAATACTTTAAACTTCGTGTATGTCTGTTTCAATTTTCGTGTGCACAAATCTTAAATTAGATCGGACGGTCATTATGCTCGTTGAACCTAAAAGTAGGTCCCATGGGAATCGAACCTACTCCGTTCTCCATATTTTATACGTCATTTGATAGCTTTAGTTATGGCTAAAATTAATTTGTCTGAAAAGGTAAAATGTCAGAGACGAATCTCTGTTTACAACAGTGATGAAAAGGTAAAATGTCAGAGACTAATCTCTGTTTATGACAGTGATGAAAAGGTAAAATATCAGAGACGAATCTCTGTTTATGACAATAAACCGTACATATGAAATAAGTATGGAGTAAGTTAATCTGTCCGAAAAAGAATAACTTACTCCAAATTATCTCTTTTATCACTTCATTTTACTCTTACTTTATTCGTTTGACAGTTTTAATATGAAGGACTTTACACAATCTCTTATTACAAGTGTGAAATAAGTTAATCCGTACAGAAAAAAATAACTTATTCTAAATTAACTTTTTTGATCATTTATACAAGTGTGAAATAAGTTAATCCGTACAGAAAAAAATAACTTATTCTAAATTAACTTTTTTGATCATTTAATGGTTTAAGTGTGAAGAAAAACTTTCCTTCACATCTCACTCCACTCCACGATCGAACATCATCTTTGTGCATAACTTATCCAGCCTCTAGTCACGGGAAAAAAAAAAGGGTAGGTAAGGGACGGAATCCCAGCGGAGACGTGCGTTTAGTTTTTAATTAATTAACAATGTGAAAAGTAAAAATAAGAGAATCACTAGAGAAGTAATAACTGTATCTGTTATTAATGTATTTCTTATCTTGCACTTTAAATATGTTTATAGTTTTCGAATCATATATATAATATATATGAAGTGTAAATTTCGCCGGAAGTCACTGAATTTTGTCTTTGTCACGAATTGGTCACTCAAATTTGATTTGTTCCTTTATAGCCACTGAATTTTTCATTTGTTTCAATCAACTTACTCTATAATTTTTTTATTTAAAAAAATAATAAAATATAACTTTTCTGTTAGTGTTTTGGACAGAATAAACATATTCCATTAATATTTTGGACGGAATAAATATATTCTGTTAATATTTTAGATGGAAAAGTTCATTGGTTACAAATGAACAAATCAAACTTAAGTGATCAGTTCGTGATAAAGGACAAATTTTAGTGATCTCCAGCGAAATTTACCCTATATTTAATGATAAAAATGTTTATACCTATCACTATCAAAATTGAAAGTTATAGTTTTATTTATGAGTCCAGCTATCATGATATCGGTGGTATTTCAACCTAAACCGACTTCAAACAACAAATTTGAGAACCTATTAAATCGACTTGGTATTACAAATTTGAGAACCTATTAAATCGACTTCAAACAACAAATTCAAACTGTTCAAATCAATTTATTTCATGAGGTGTGTTTACATGCAAAATCTATAAGTTTTTGAATTTTATTAAGTATCAAGTCAAGCAGTCAAATGTGGAGGCTTTTTAAGTTAATTTTAATGTATTAATTTTTCAAGTAGAACTAGGGTGTTCTTATGTTCACCAAGCTCCTTTGTGAACTCAACTCTAAAACCTATCGGATTGACTTCAAATGACGAATCTAAACTGTTGAAATCCGTCTACCTTACGAGTGATGCATCTACATGCAAAAAATTTAAGTTTTCAAATTAATTTTGTATAGAGTCAAGTGGTCAAAAGACGTTCAAAGAATGAATGCATTAAAATTAATTTAAAACCTTCTAATTTTGACCGCTTGACTCTACACAAAATTTATTCAAAAGTTTTAAATTTTCTCATGTAGACATATCACTCGTAAGGTAGATGAGTTTCAACAGCTCATATTCGTCATTTGAAGCCAATCCGATAGGTTTTAACGTTGAGTTTACAAGAGAGCTTGGTGAACTCAACAACACCCTAGTTCTACTCTATTTTTTATCATTTTTGAACTGCTTGACTTGATACTAAAATAATTCAAAAAATATATAAATTTTGTATGTGACATCACTCAAAAAGTAAATCGCTTTAGATTCCTCGTTTGAATCCTATCTGATAAATTTTAAAATTAGTGGCACATGTTGTTTCAAGCAATTCTCTTATAGTCTATTTGACTAATTTGCAAAACATACAATTATTGAATTTTACGATTTTCTCTATTTTAGAAAGAATGCAGGTTCAAGGAAATTGGAATTGCAATTTAGAGCACTTGGACTGAAGAAATCATCAAGTTATTTATCAAGAATTTAAACTGTAAATTAATAATTGGTAAAGTAGCTTTGATGGTGAAAAACAGGGATAAAACGTTGGAACGATTAACAAAACGTTCAGACGTTTTTCTATGTGAAAAATCTGGAGATTAATCGATTAAAAAGCTGGAAAAACATTCTAAAACGTCCCAGACGATTGTCAAAACGTCTGGACGATTTAAATAAATTCTCAGACTTCAAATTGCATTTTGATCGATAAATCTCCAGAGGAAAACGTCCTGAGACGTTTGTTAACCGTCTGCGACGTTTTAGCAAATCTCACAGAAATTTGAATTTTTGACCTAAGTTGAACTAAAACGTTTTCATCGTTTTACAAAACGTTGGGACGTTTTATGGCAGAAAACTCGTTTGAAAGCTGCCACTATAAATAGAACCTTAGGGTTCTCCTCAAATCTATCTAGCCGACTCTAATCATTTTAAACCTAATTTTCTGTGAGAGCAAGTTCCTCCATTGTTGTGAGAACACGAATTTCAATATCCCTCAAAACAACCTCAAATCCACTTCACTAATCTTGAGTTAGATTAGATTAGAGTGATTACTTGAGCGTTTATCTTGGCCGTGTGACTTCCCGTTGGTTGTAAGGGCTCACCGGTTCACAAGTTGTAACCTTTCTCTTTTGGGTAATAGAAAGGCGCACCGAGAAGCAGTTGCGACGCCCCGGAGACGTAGGCATTTTAAGCCGAACTCCGTTATCACTCCTTGTGTCAACTTTCTCTAAACTCTTCTACTTTATTTTATTTGCAATTATTTCTTTATTTTCGAAATTAGTGGTGCCTAAGGGACAACAAAGTGGTATCAGAGCGCGTTACTCAAATTAAGACTCACTTAATTCGAGTTTACCGATCTTAAAATGGCAACCACTAGATATGTGAAAGAACCTCCAGTTTTTGGTAGTGCTACCAAAAATTTTAGTCATTGGAAAATGACCATGATAAACTATCTAAATATTCTTGACCTTTGGAGTGTTATTGAGAAAGCCTATGAACCGGAATATGGTAATTCTGTTGGAAATGAGGCCAAAGTTGAAATACATGCATCTACCGAAAGAAAGAAACTAAATAACCTTGCCGTTAATGCAATATACAATGCGGTAAGTGAATCGGTTGCATTACTTTTCGGTAACACAACAAATGCAAAAGAAATGTGGGATACTCTTATTGATCGATATGAGGGTAACACCCAAATCAAACGAACCAAAATAGCCGGTCTAGACACCAAATTTGAAACTTTCAAAATTGAAAATGGTGAAAATGTAGAGGATATGTATAATAGACTTATGCATATTCAAAATGAATTCATTGAACTAGGAGAACCACTTTCTAACGATAAAATTGTAGGAAAGCTTCTTCGAGTAATGCTTAGGAGGCCTAGGTGGGACGGATTGGTGAGCGCCCTAGAAGCACTTCATGGGACACAAAAATCTTTCACACCGGATGAACTCTATGCTCATTTCCGGAGTTTTGAAGAAAAGCTCATACAAGCCGGTGAACTCAAGCAAGAGTCAAAAACAAAAACCGTGGTTTTTCCGGCTCAAAACCACCGAAACCACCCAAGCTCCTCAAATAACCGTCAATCAAGTGACTCACTCATGAACCAACTTGGACATGAAACCTCTCTCGATGCCGCCACCATAACCAAAATGTTTCAATCTATGCTTAACTTTGAACGAAAATACAACAAGGAACGTGAAGAAGGAAACAAACGGGTAGTTTGCTTTGCATGTGAAAGAGAAGGCCATACCATCCAAACTTGCTTCAAAATATTTCCCAACTTGAAGAACAAGGATAATGAAGGACAAAATGACCGAAGGCCTAAACAAAAGTACGAAGGATATAAAAGCAAAAAGAAAGCCAAAGCAATGCAAGCTTTATTTTGCATCGACTCCGATGAAAGTGGTAGAGAAGAATCCGACTCAGAGTCGGGCGATGAACAAGAGATCAACCTTGCCTTGATGGCAATAGTGAATGAAGAATCGGCAACCATTGATGTGGATACAATCATAGCAAGCAAGAATATAACCGATGAGATCACCATTGAATTTCTCAAAAATCTCATCAAACCACCTATCAACAATGAATTGAAGGACTCCACCAAAGCCACCACACAATCCATTATTGAGGTAGCGGTTGATCCCATCAAAGCATCAACTAACACCATTATCGAAGTAAAGGATGCTTCCATAGAAGATGTAACAAACTCTCCAAATAAGGTACATCTTATCTCTTCTCCTAACCGGTATATGTCTACCATTGATTTGACCAATCCCGACTACCACTTAAATGATTACCAAGTTAGGAAAGATGAATCCAAAATAGATATAAATAAAAATTATATAAAGACAAATGAGACAAGCACGTTCATGAATGAGGCTCTAATTAATTATAATGCGCCTAGGTTGCTTGAGGAATCTAAAAAGACCATGCTTGAAAAGGAAGGTATCATACAAAAATTGACATCTCAACTTCTTGAGTTTGAATCCAAAATCAAAAATTTAGAGTTAGAACTGCTTAAATCACATACTTGTCAATCACACATAGGAGACATAGAAATGTTAAAAGTGAAAATCCAAACTCTAGAGACCGAAAATAGGGCTTTAAGATCGCCTAGTGAATTCTCAAATGTCACTAGTCTCGATCCCTACTATGTAGAAAATTTGATCAATGCCAATTTGAATCGAAAATCCGGTAAAATGGGCATTGGATACAAGAAGGGTCAATCCTCATTTGAATCAAATTTTTCACAAAGCCCAAAAGAAAATGGGGAACTTACTCAAAACTTAAACAAATTTAAGTTCAATAGCAAAGAGTATTTTGATTACCAATTTAATTCCAAACATGGTCAAACACCCTTGACAAAGGAGTCAAATAAAGGGACCACTCCTCAAACCACAAATGCAAAACAAAACAAAAATTCTCAAAATTATGCATTTAGATACAAATTTTTTAACAAAAATTACAAAAATGAAAACAAGTTTCAAAATAGTGATAGGAACACATTTAATCCAAAAAGGTCAAACAAAACTTATTTCAAAGGACCGGATGGATGGTGTTACGAGATTCACAATAAAAATGCTTTACAAAACAAAAACCAAAGAAATGGTTTGACTAGAGATGTTTCCCAACATTACAACAAATTTGACTCAAACAAAAACAAACCGTGTTTGTCTAAAGTTACAAATCATAGGAATCAAATTCAAGAAGTGAAACAAAAATTTCAAGCCACCTTCAAGCATGGTTCAACTAATGGCACGCAATCGGTCACATTTTGTAATTATTGTTGTAAAATTGGCCACACCTCATTAGAGTGTAGCTTTAGGAAAGGAAGCAACAAATCAAAGGTTGTTTGGATTCCTAAAGCTAAACTAACTTAAAGTTGTAATTGAAATCTCCCCAACCTAAAACAAAAATCACTAAGGAAGGGGGAGATTAAAACAAGGTATATATTAATTGAAAATATATATATACTCTTGTAGGTATGTTTGATTACAACACACAAAGAAAATGCTTGGATCATTGATAGTGGATGTTCACACCACATGACCGGTGATAAATCTAATTTCAAATCTTTAGAACCTTATGATGGTGGGTCGGTTACTTTCGGTAGTAACCAAAGAAAAAGTTCAATTATTAGACTAGGTTCGGTCGGTAACCAAAACTTGACCATATCGGATGTCTATCTTGTTGACGGCTTGAATTATAATTTACTTAGTGTAAGTAAATTATGTGAAGCCGGATATTATGTTAAATTCAACACTAATACTTGTTTCTTGTTTAGATAATCCGATGACTCTTTAGTCTACACCGGTAAGAAAAAGAAAAATGTTTACTATCTATATTTTGATCATTTCGAGTCCGGTGAAATATGTTTGAATGCCACAACAACCGGTTCTAAACTATGGCATCGAAGACTAGGCCACATTTCAATTGACTCCATTAAGAAATTGGTTAAATTAGATCTAGTCCGTGGCTTACCATCTCACAAATTAGAACTTGTAGGATTGTGTGATGCATGTGTACAAGGCAAACAAACTAAAAGTAGCTTTAAGTCCAAAGAAATGGTCTCAACCTATCAACCATTACAACTACTACATATGGACCTGTTTGGACCTATTGGTATACCAAGTTTGGCTAGGAAAAGATATGCATATGTGATTGTAGATGACTATAGTCGCTTTACTTGGGTCATATTTTTGCAACATAAAGATGAAGCAATTGAAAACTTCATTAAATTTTGCAATCGTGTTGAAAATGAAAATGGTACAAAGATCATTCGCATTCGAAGTGATCATGGGGGTGAATTTGAAAATGCAAAATTTGATGAAGTATGCTCTAAAAGAGGATATAAACATGAATATTCGGCTCCTCGCACACCTCAACAAAATGGGGTTGTTGAGAGGAAAAACCGAACATTACAAGAGCTTGCCCGAACCATGCTAAATGAATACCCTTTACCCAAACACCTTTGGGCCGAAGCGGTCAATACGGCTTGCTACGTTATTAATCGCGTTAGCATAAGGTCGATATTGAAGAAAACACCTTATGAGCTATGGAAGGGATATAAGCCAAAAATATCTCATTTTAGAGTATTTGGATCAAAATGCTTCGTGCTAAATGAATCACCTAAAATTACAAAATTCGATTCTAAATCCATTGAGGGAATATTTGTGGGGTACTCTTTGACAAGTAAAGCCTATAGAATTTACATTGCATCTCATCAAATTGTCATTGAATCCGTACATGTCAAATTTGATGAGGTTACTAATCAAAAGGCCGAGGAAGGTATTCAAATTGTAGGTATTGAAGATGCTGAGCTCGAAAATGATAAAGTTGAAGATACAAACAACAATGTTGAGCAACCACTCGAGCAAGAGCAACCCGAAGAAAATCTATTGAACGAGTCAATGCAAACCGAGGAGGACCAATCTCCACCAAGTGCATATCAACCTCCCGAAGACCTAAGAGAAGTATCATCTCATCCTCTTTCTAATGTGATTGGGAATCCTAGGGAAGGGGTTAGGACTAGATCGGGATTAAATCAAATGATTGCTCATTGTGCATTTGTATCAAATGTTGAACCCAAAAACTTCAAAGATGTAAATGGGGATTCAAATTGGATTTGTGCCATGCAAGAAGAACTTGCTCAATTTGAAAGGAACAAAGTTTGGGAACTAGTACCTAAACCAAGGGACCGAATGATTATTGGAACTAAGTGGGTCTTTAGAAATAAGAAAGATGAAAATGGAAATGTTGTTCGGAACAAAGTTAGGTTAGTAGCTCAAGGGTATAAACAACAAGAGGGTATTGACTTTGAAGAAACTTTTGCACCGTAGCTCGTCTAGAATCCATTCGAATGCTTTTAGCATTTGCCTCAAATAAAAATTTCACTCTATTTCAAATGGATGTTAAAAGTGCATTTTTGAATGGATTTATAGATGAAGAGGTATATGTAAATCAACCACCCGGTTTTGTTGACCCGGCATTTCCTAACCATGTCTATAGACTCACCAAAGCACTCTATGGTCTTAAATAAGCTCCTAGAGCATGGTACGGTCGACTTAGTTCCTTTCTAATTGAAAATGGATTCACAAGGGGAAAGAATGACACAACCCTTTTTACAAAGAAGAAAAATAACTCAATTTTAATAGTGCAAATTTATGTCGATGACATCATTTTTGGTTCATCTAATGCGGCACTTGCCGAGGAATTTTCTTCTCTTATGAGTAGTGAATTTGAGATGAGCATGATGGGTGAATTGAACTTCTTCTTGGGGCTACAAATCAAGCAACTTTCGGATGGGACCTTTGTGAGTCAAACCAAGTATGCCAAGGAGCTGGTAAAGAAGTTTGGAATGACTGAGAGCAAGACAAGCCCAACACCAATGGCTGCAAATGCAAATCTTGACTCGGATCCAAGCGGCACACCCGTGGACATCACCCAATACCGAGCTATAATAGGTAGCCTACTTTATTTAACTGCTAGTAGACCCGATATTATGTTTGCGGTATGTCTATGTGCTAGGTTTCAATCTAATCCCAAAGAAGTGCATTTGAAAGCCGTTAAACGAATTGTTAAATATATCAAAGGCACTTTGAATTTGGGATTGTGGTATGGCAAACAATCGGAATTAGATTTAATAGGATATACCGATGCTGATTTTGCCGGAGACAGAATGGATAGAAAGAGTACAAGTGGTACGTGTCAATTCCTTGGCGGATCACTTGTCTCATGGTCAAGTCGCAAACAAACCTCAGTTGCGCTTTCCACCGCGGAAGCCGAGTATGTTGCGGCCGGTAGTTGTTGCACACAGATTTTATGGATGATTCAAACTTTAACTGATTATGAAATTCGCTTCCGCAACGTACCAATTATGTGTGACATACCAGTGCCATAATGATATCCAAAAATCCAGTTCTTCATTCTAGAACTAAGCACATAGAAATAAGGCATCATTTTATTAGGGATCATGTTGAGAAATGTGAGGTCCAACTCATTCATATTGATACCAAAAATCAAATTGCCGATATTTTTACCAAGCCCTTAAATACT
This sequence comes from Carex myosuroides, assembly GCA_028015225.1. Lineage (NCBI taxonomy): Eukaryota > Viridiplantae > Streptophyta > Magnoliopsida > Poales > Cyperaceae > Carex > Carex myosuroides. Next base: position 2,669,078 of record CM051476.1, read on the forward strand.
CAACAACACAACGAATTGCGATTTAAATTAGGCATGCTTGAATTTAAGGAGTAACAATTTTTAATTGGAAGCATAGCAATCAATTAGCTCATTTTAAGACAAAAACGCCAGAGAAAAACGTCTCAAAACGTTTCTGAAACGTCAGAACGTTTCTGAAACGTCAGAACGTTTATGAACATTTGTCTAGATAATATCTCAATGACCTAAAACGTCCCAGACGTTTTCCAAAACGTCTGGACGATTTGCTCATTCCAAAACTCCGAAAAATTCATCTGAGAAAATGACCTAAACGTCCCGAACGTTTTACCAAACGTCTGGACGATTCAGTGTTCTTTTATCTTCAAAAATTCTTCAAATTCCTTGTATGACAAATAATTTTGAAACGTCTGAACGTTTAGCCAAACGTCTGAACGTTTGTATGCTGAATTTTTAACTTCTCAGAAATCTGTCAAAACGGCTGGAACGTTTGGACAAACGTCTAGACGATTCATATTCGATATACAAGACGATTTGTAAAACGTTGAGACGATTTAATGTTAAATCAAAATTCAAAAACGAAATTTTCGTCTTCCAAAGTCCAGATCAAAACGTTATGAGACGTTTCATAAACGTCTCAGACGTTTTCGGCGCAGCATCCCAAATACACCTGTGAACCGACGCGTTTTTCTTCCATCTCCTTTAGCCGCCTCTCTCTCTTCTTCCAATCTACTCTCCTTCTCTTCTTCTCTCCGCCACCCTTGCCCTTCAACCTCCCTTACAACCACCATACACCACCAAATCACTTATTTTAAGGTGTTTTCTCCTCTCCTCTCAACTCTCCTTCCCTTTCTCCACTTAAAATCAAGGTTTTCTTCCTCCTTCTCTCTCTCCACCAAAACCCTAACTCTCGCCACCTTTTCAAATCCGGCAATCCGACCGCTCAATCGACGATCCGTCTTCACCATTGTGCTTGTAGAGTCGCTCTCTTCACGGATTCGTGCTTCATTCTTCAATCGGTAACATTTCATTTTTCTCTCAAATCAATGGCTCCTAAACTCTCCAAATTGAATATCCTTAGAAACAAGAGGTCCCGAACCGATGCGGGTCAGTCGAGTGCAACTGAAATCGAACCGGATACCACTATTTTTCGATCCAATACCTACTTGTTTAGAAATCCAATTGCTTACACCAATTTCACGGGACAATTTTCGGATCGAAAATTATCGAATTGTTACTATTTCAACAAAGCTTCGGTTACTTTCTCATTTCCCGAGGACGACAAAATAATCGAGTATATCCAACATTGGCCTTGGGATTCTTTGATCACTTGCGATAAACCATACAGTGAAATGCTTACCAAAACCTTCTATTGCAATCTCACCTACACCAAGAACCCCTTTCTCGTAAAATCCTATGTTTGTGGCCAAGAAATTATTCTATCCTTAGAAAATATGGCCAATTGGCTTGGGTTAACCAATGAGGGTGAAGAAACCTATATCCTCCGAAAATGGCCAGATTTAGCCTTAGAATCCGCCGATCACTACAAAACCTGGTTTGCTCGCCGTAACTTTGGCGGTGCACCACTCTATGCATCCCATCTTCCATCTCTCCATCGGTTGCTTTTTCTTATCATCAACAACATGCTTATCCCTAAAGCAACGATCAAATCAAATATAGAGTGGGGTCCAATGTACTACTTGAGGCATCTCATATCCCGGGATGCAAAACAGTTTAACATCCCATTTATCATTCTTCGCCACATGATTGCTTGCTTTACTAGCTCCGTTGCCACTCTACCCTATGGCCATTTAATTCATCGTATAATTCGCCAAAATGGCATAATCGTCCCAAATCATCTCCTTGGAAATGCACCTCATCATTTGCTTGATATTCTACCCAAACATGGTTGGATCCCAAGTTATTTGGACTCGGGTCTACCAATGCTCCGACCTGACGGCAGACCTATTAATAGTTGGATAAATGCTGTCGATGCCCTACCAAACCAATATTGGGATCCGTATGAGGAAGAACCGGCGGCACAAAATCACCAACCACCGATACCACCAGTGGCTCAAGGTGAGCTCCCTCAAGGAGCGGACAATCAATTGGCTTGGCTTGTTCAACACATGCAAGAATATCAAATTGCCAATACCAACCAATTTACCGCAATAAATAACGATCTCAAAATCTTGAAGGCAGATTCGCGCAAACACCGGATTCAAGGCCGCAAAAACGCCAAAGCAATTAATGATATTGATATCACTACTTCCGAACTCGCTCGGCGCTTTGTGCAGCAATATGGTGCTTCTAGTGGCGCGACCACTAGTGCCTCTCACATTTCTTCCGAAGATGATGAAGAATATGATGAGGAGGGTGAAGAAGAAAACGACGACGATGACCCCGAATTTTAAATATCTTTGAATTTTTTTTTTCATTAGAATTTGCTAAGTGATTGCTATGCTATGTTATTTATGATTGCATGACCTTTTACTATTTCTATGTTGTATGCTTGCACTTTTATTATTCCTATGGTATTTCGACTTGAACTTTGTTAGGTATATGATTGCATGTTTAATTCTAAATTGATTATCTTTCATATTGTTATATTTGTGATGACATGCATATTTTTCTAAAATCATGTCACATATTATCAAATTGAGGGGGAGTGCATATGTTGAGGGGGAGTGCATATGTTGAGGGGGAGCACTCTTCATTGTGCCATTTGATTATGCTTTTGTCTCCCTTTCGTCGATTTTCAAAAAGGGGGAGAAAATGCAAGACATGCAAACACCGATTATTTGGAAAATTGAAATTTTGGAAAAATCGATATATGCCCTTACTTGCGTTGTATGTTTTGCAAATCGTCAAAAGGGGGAGATTGTTGTTTCAAGCAATTCTCTTATAGTCTATTTGACTAATTTGCAAAACATACAATTATTGAATTTTACGATTTTCTCTATTTTAGAAAGAATGCAGGTTCAAGGAAATTGGAATTGCAATTTAGAGCACTTGGACTGAAGAAATCATCAAGTTATTTATCAAGAATTTAAACTGTAAATTAATAATTGGTAAAGTAGCTTTGATGGTGAAAAACAGGGATAAAACGTTGGAACGATTAACAAAACGTTCAGACGTTTTTCTATGTGAAAAATCTGGAGATTAATCGATTAAAAAGCTGAAAAAACATTCTAAAACGTCCCAGACGATTGTCAAAACGTCTGGACGATTTAAATAAATTCTCAGACTTCAAATTGCATTTTGATCGATAAATCTCCAGAGGAAAACGTCCTGAGACGTTTGTTAACCGTCTGCGACGTTTTAGCAAATATCACAGAAATTTGAATTTTTGACCTAAGTTGAACTAAAACGTTTTCATCGTTTTACAAAACGTTGGGACGTTTTATGGCAGAAAACTCGTTTGAAAGCTGCCACTATAAATAGAACCTTAGGGTTCTCCTCAAATCTATCTAGCCGACTCTAATCATTTTAAACCTAATTTTCTGTGAGAGCAAGTTCCTCCATTGTTGTGAGAACACGAATTTCAATATCCCTCAAAACAACCTCAAATCCACTTCACTAATCTTGAGTTAGATTAGATTAGAGTGATTACTTGAGCGTTTATCTTGGCCGTGTGACTTCCCGTTGGTTGTAAGGGCTCACCGGTTCACAAGTTGTAACCTTTCTCTTTTGGGTAATAGAAAGGCGCACCGAGAAGCGGTTGCGACGCTCCGGAGACGTAGGCATTTTAAGCCGAACTCCGTTATCACTCCTTGTGTCAACTTTCTCTAAACTCTTCTACTTTATTTTATTTGCAATTATTTCTTTATTTTCGAAATTAGTGGTGACTAAGGGACAACAGCACATACTACCAGTGTCATTTAATAAAGTCTTTTACTAATTTTTTTTATAATTTCAAAAAGGAAAAATAATAAATATTTTATATATTGAGTGTAAACACTTACAAATGATATTTATATTATATAAATTATATATTAATTTTTTAGAGCCACAAATTTAATGCAATGAAAAAATATAAGTTCAATTTTCAAAAATAACACCTCAAAAATATTGAAATGTAGCGAAACTTTTAATAAAAAATATATTAATTATTTAGTTGCAACAAGAGGTGCACAGTAATTTCTTGTCTTCGTATTATCAAAATAAAAGAATGACGTTAACTGTTGACTGCCTCGTCAAAATGTAGTCGTCGTGGAAGTCCTTTAGTGGAATAATGGTCCATCTTTGACTAATTCAAACCTTTCCTATTCACTGGGTCCCACCACTTCGACCATTCCAGGTAGTGGTGTCAATGGCAATTTTTAACGGTTTACTCTGCCCGTATCGTATTCAATAACGCGGCTATCTTTTCGTTAGCTTTTTAGATATGAGTATGACTAAGAATTTTTTTTCGTTAGCAAAATGAGTATGAGTACGGGTAAATATTATTTCGTATCCGTTGAGTAACGGGTAATTATATAAAATAAAATTATATATAGATATATAAATATATATTCAATTCTTTCTTTTTCCATTGCTGTATCCATGTTGAACCTGATAATAAAATTTTCTTCCTTATTTATTGTTGTTACCTTGTTCCTCAATCGTGAAAAAAAAAATAACTACGGTACAATCTGACTCTCATTTCCTCTTCAATTTTCTCTCTGTTGTTAACCTGGCTTTTTAATTCAATCATCTTGCTCCTTCCTCTTGAACTAGTTTTGAGTATTGCGTGGTTGTAGGCCTGCAGCTTCCTCCAAGCCTCTTCAAAATTTGACTTCCTTCCTCGAATATAGTAAGTAATCTTTGTATTTAGTAAAATAAAATTTGTAAAACACTTGAGCTTGAGATTTTTGAGTTTATTTGATGAAATAGATTATTAGTATTATTCGTTATTCATCTGCTACCGTTTCGTTACGCGCTAATCTTGACAGGTATGGGGAAGGTAGGATAAGACCAATCTTTAATGAGTACGAGTAGGATATGTATAAGATCAATTTTTAATGGGTACGGATATGAAAATGCTTCTACCCTACCCGTATCGTACCCATTAACACCCCTAATTCCAGGGCTAGAGACGAGAAGTGGAGCCCTCCAGAGATAGACCATTAACTATTATGATTTATCACATGATTATATCTTCTACCACTATAGACGAAGCAATAACAACCGCAAACAAATAGAAAAAGAAAATTAAAAGGTGACGACTTGACCCAAATCAGCTGTCCTCTACCTATGAATTCCACAATATTTTCACAGTTCAAAATGCCGTGTGAAACCTTCTTGGCTGGTGACCCCAAACTTGCATAAACAAATAAACTTCATTTTCAGTTATAATGGATGATAGGTGGTTTGCAATTGCACGTTGTACCAGAAAAGATAATATTTAATTGTTTGGCATTAATTGATGTAGGTTTAGGCTTTGGCAAAACAAAATTTGATCTATCAAAGAAACAATCCAAATAGGTACCAGCTAAAAGCAGATTTCATATTGAAGAAGTACCAACCAAAAAATCATGGTCAATACAATAATTGTGCAACTTTTTTATTTTCAATTTGAAAAATAGTAAAGAAAATAGAAAGCAGGGAACTCAAAGTCTAGGGGTGTTAATGACACCCTTTCACCCGTTTACCCGACCAGTACCGTATTTGATAAGACGGGTACGGATAAATTTTTTTTCGTTTAGCTTATCGGATAGGTAAGGATAAAGTTTTTTTCTTGTTGTCATAACGGATAAGGGTACAGATAAAAGACTATTCCTTACTCGTATATTTTTATTTAATGACACTCTTTTGCCCGTTTACCAGACCAGTTCCATATTCAATAAGATTTTTATGAAAATGCTTCCATCCAACCCGTTTCGTACCTGTTGACACCTACCTCAAACAAAACACATCCAGATTATGCACACGGAAAAATTTGATTGTGGTTATCTCAAAAAAAAAAAAAAAATTGATTGAGCTATATTGATTGCAATTCCAAAAACCACTGAACCAATAGGCAACAAACTAAAGATCAAGTTCTTGGTAATCTTACTTAGACAAATATAATAGAAGTAACCGACTAAATATAAAAAAGAGCAAAACTAAACCAGACGCCTTAAGCACTAGGTGCATCATGATCGATCTTTAACCATTAGCAGATGCAGTTCATTAAAATGAAGAGAAAAATTATTTGATAATCAGTACATATTTACTAAATTATGTAAAAAAAAACTGGTAAAGTTTTTACAATAAATATCACTGTCCCTTCGGGTTCATGATCTCCGAGAAAACAGCACTAGGCGTGAGCCTGTCAGAATCTGTACTTGCAATACTCCTTCCTCCCATGCTCATAGTTGTATTTGTAGTGCTAGTCGATTCGGAAGTAGGTTCATCAGCTAGCTCTTTCTTTCTGAGAATGACAGCTGGCGTCTCCTCTCCAGAGGTGGTCCCGCCAACTACACTCCCGCTTTCTTCTGCATTTATTTGCAATTGCAGTGCAAATTCTAAATTCCAAAGTACATCTCCAATGCTTGGTCGGTCAATACCTTGATCAGCCAAACACTTTTCGGCTGTCTCGGCGTATTTTTTTAAGCATTGAGGTGCAATTTTGCCTTTCAGGTAGGAGTCTATGATCTCTTCTAGAACACCCTTTCTCTGACAAAACAGAACCCAATCTGCCAGGTTCGCCTGTTCTTTCGGTACATCATTGCTTATTATCGGTGGCCTTGCACACAAGACTTCAAACAAAACCACGCCGAAGGAATACACATCAGATTTTTCGGACAATTGTTGCCTTCTGAAGTACTCGGGGTCTAGGTACCCGAAGCTCCCTTTGACTACTGTGCTCACATGCGTGTGGTCCAATGTGGGTCCTGTTTTTGACAATCCGAAATCTGAAACCTTCGCCACCCATTTTTCATCTAAAAGAATATTGGTAGTTTTGACATCACGGTGAATTACAGTATGTTTCGCGCCTGTATGGAGGTAGTGCAGCCCACGAGCAGCACCAATGCAAATTTCGAGCCTCTGCTTCCATGTAAGTGGTGCATTTTGGGTTTTATAGAGGTGCTCTCGGAGTGTTCCACGGGCCATATAGTCGTATACTAATATCATTTCATTTTCCTCTTCACAGTAACCAATAAGTGAGACAAGGTGGCGATGACGAAGCTTGGACAACAACTCAATCTCGGTTTGAAATTCATGTATCCCTTGCTCAGATAACGGGTTTCCCCGCTTAATTGCAACCTTGGTCGATCCATTATCAATTTCTCCCTGGTAAACTTTTCCAAACCCTCCAACACCGAGAACTAAGGCTTCATCGAATCTATTCGTGGCTGCCAAAATCTCGTGAAATGAAAAATGTCGGCAAAGATTAGCTGGTAAAGAAGAGTTATGGCTACCTGTACCGTTACCAGTGCTGGTACCTGTACTAGTGGTGTTTGTCTTCGCTGAGACATCAGATTGGGAATTTGAAATTCCGTAAAAAGAGAGTGGAGTCCATACAGTCGCTTCTTCACTTACCTTTCCCTCTTCAGACACCTTATCCTTCTTTTTCTTCTGTTTGTAAATCATAAACAAGCAAATACAAACAATGAAAGAGAGAAGCAAAACACTGCCAACTACACCAACAATAATCGCCGTGACCTTTCCTTTTGACTCTTTATGCGTGCTGTTAAAAGCCCGGGTTGGATCCACTATATTTTGTGGTGGGGGTACTGGGTTCAAACCTGCAAGGTTGTTTTCGACCTTGCTCATCTTAAACACCTCAAGACCATTCAATATTGCATCAAAATACTCAGTTTGTGTCGAAAGATCCGGGTGAAGTGCGACCCACATATCCATTTGACCCGACCCAGCAGTAAGAACCACATAATCCTCGTAAATGGGCATACCAATTCCTCCACTGTATGCTATAACATCGAATTGGCTTTGTGCTGTCTGGTTATTAATGTAAATAAAGAATACCCGCTGGTTAACCTTGGTCATCGGGTACTGTATCTCGCAAAAATGGAATCTGAGGAGGTAATAAAACCCAGCATCTACGTTTAGGATCCAAGTGAGATTGGAATTCAAGTTGATTTTTGGGTACGGACCCATTGACCGTGCTGTCTCGTACACTAGAACTGGTGCAATATATTGTGGCATCGTTGATGGATATTCAATTGTCACATTAGTGTCTTTCTGAAAAGTGACACCAAAATCTGCACCAAATATATAGATTGAGTCGTCATCCCACGAGCGGTACAAGCCCGAGTCTTCAAAACGGTTCAAGGATCGGCCGCCTACATTGAGCCTGTACATTGTTTGAAAAGCCATACCTGGATCATATGGAAACAGGCTATTAGTACCATCAGCCAAGTAAGCTGGCGAAGTACTAAAAATATCAGGAGAGGACATGATCTCGATTCCATTTATAAATGCATATGCCTTTGGTTGCGTCGTAGATGGTGCAAATGTTAAATTAAGGGTAGTTGAGGTGATATTGATTGAGAACTCCCGAACAAGGTAATCATATGTCAATGCGGTCACGGTTATCCAAGCACTGAAGTTGGAGAGAAGAGTGTAGGGGCCCGCAGTGACAGCGAAATACGAGTCGGATGCGATGAGGTTTGAATAGTTGGCAGGATTGAAGTAGAGGCGGAGGAAGTAGCGGCCGGGAGAGAGAGGGAAAGTGTAGGTATAATTTGAGGTGAAGATACGGGCATTATTGTACGGTACCGATGGGCTTCCGTATGGGACAGGTGAAGTTTGGCTGGCTTTTTGAGAGATGTAATTTGTTTTACTGTCTCCAATCCATGTGAGGTTGTTAACATAGTCTATGCTGGTTTCTGATGTGCCACAACTTAGTAGGATGTGAGTGGAATTGGAAGTAGAGTTGGCAGCAAGAGCCGGGACGGTGAAATAGAATGACAAAAGAGGAGCCCCAAATATTAAGAGGAGAGAAAGAAAGGTTGCGTAATTCATTTTTTTACATGAATTGGGGTCTTGGTTAGTGGTGAAATTTGGAGGTTTTTTAGTGAAGATTTGCTCAATTTATGAGGGGCAAATTACAAACTAGCTGACAAAAACAGAAAGAAGGATATATTTCCATGTGGAGTAGAAGAATCATCTGTAAAGAGCATAGTATCAGGTGCGAGAAATTAAGTAAACATATCAAAAATTGAGGGAAGAAACTAAGAAGGGGTTTACCTGAGCAGAGAGCGAGAAGGAGGAAAAGATGAGTGCATACTGCTATCTATGCTAAGGCAAACTGGTTATTGATTGAAGTCTAGAAATCCTTGAACACGGCTTCTAGTGGAAAGGACACTAGAGATTCTTTTTCTGTTCTTAATTCCGGTTCGGGTTTCACGTGGATTTGTGGTGTATCCAACCATGTAACGAGTTAATATTAATTACAAATGCGTGCATATAACCGAGAGAAGCATAATGTTCCTGATGATTTAAGAAATTATTTAATCAAACTACACACGGATTTCTCATGAGTCATGATTAAAAATAAGTATGAAACGAGTTATTCAATCACAAACTTTACGACTCAGATGTAGCGCAATGTAAATAAAAAATAATTTATTTTTGTAAAGGACGGAAAATAAAGAAGTTAACATTCGAAGCGCAATCGTCTAGTGGTGGGGACGAGTGGACGACCACAAGTCGTAATCAGTATTTCGAATTCAGATCCTCCCCGGTACCGTAATAGGGAATCTTTTACAATTACTTGATCTGGACCGATCTTTTTAACTTGGCACGAATCTCAAGCCCAATAATACTGCCCCCTCCGTCAGCTCGAATCTCAAAGCGGCTGAGATTTAATCTCAAACCGTAGAGTGAAGGAAATCTTTTACAGTAATGGAGAGGATACTTGTCCCAGTATTTCAGTCTAGTGGTTTGACTCTTAGAAAGACTACAAAGTGCGCTCCTCCAGTCGCCATCCCAGCAGAATTTTTAATTTTAGAAATTCATTAAAAATAATATAAAAAAAAGATAGACGTCTTAAAATTTCAATTTAATAGAATAATTCCCGAAATTTTATTAATATCCTTAATTAAAAAATTATACAAATGCTCTCTATTTTCTTTTCTAAAAATGCCCCAACAATCAGGATTGCTCGCGGTTTTTTTTTTAATTCTCAAAATGAAAACACTAAATATTTTTGATAAACAACTAAACTAAATCTTAGCAATTGTCTTTTTTTATAGCATACCCTAGACCTGAATACCAAAAACGTTAAACTAATTTTCAAAATTAAAACATTTACGTGAATAACATTTGAGCTAAAAAAATGAAAATATAACAAAAAAACTAAATCTGAGACTTCATACATTTCTACGAACAATACCTAAGAAAAAGTAGTACAAGAGATAGATAACTTGATAAATGAGTACAAAATAAAAAATTAGAAACTTCAATTCAAGTTTTGAGGTTCTTTATTTTTTATTTGCAATTATGACTGCACCATTATCGTGATGAAAGATAATAATTCAAAATCTATATCTTCTCCTCGCAAGCATTCTGAAAAGTGGTCATACTCTGAAATCGGATACTCAAACGCCGAGATACGCCATTTTGAAGTTTCTTCGTCACATATCGCCTTCTCGATGAAGATATCATCTCATTTGCTTTATCCCTCGTACTAGCCTTGCCTGTTTAGGAGAGATGTTTCAGAGAAATATATTTACAATCTACATGTGCTTTAGAAATGAGGAAAATGACTTAGAAAAATAGATAGAGATGCATTATAACAGGAAGACACAGATTTATTACGTTGAAAAGTTTGTATTTCTTTTATCACACACTGATCATGCAATAAAACCGTGTACAATTGTTAGAGCATTCATATACGCTCGTCCGAAAGAAGAATGCTTCTCATTTTTTTTAATTGAACTAATACAGTATTTCTATTTACTGTCATTTAGTAAGAATTTTATATTGTGGGGTTGATATTAATCATTAAAAAAAATTGATGAATAATTTTCCTCAATTTTCACTCTTGACGGTCCTCTAGGAAGTGAAATCCTGACGTTTGAGACATTTAAAAAAAAAAATCAAGAACATTTATGTAATTCTTTTAATTGAAGATATCAATAAAAAATTCAGAAATAATTCGGTTCTTTTATCCTTTGATCTGACACACAAATTCAGCATGGGCCACACAATTTACAGAAAATTTAAAAGAAATTACCGAATCATTAAGTTTTCCTTTACAAAAATCCAGCACGAGCCACACATGTCTAAATTGATTCGGTTGCTTTAAGTTTTTCTTTTAATTTTTGATATGGTAATATTTAGTTTTATAGTTATTGTTAATATTATATTAAATGTTTTGAGGTTTTTGAAACAAAAATGACGTGAACTTCGCGTGATGAATTGAAAGTTCTTCGGAATTGAAAAAATAAGGTGAAATTATATAAATCTTCAATGAGTTTTCTAAGTTCAAAACAGTACTTTAATAGACTAGATATCTATGTTGAACGATTGCGAGCTGTACAGCAATTCTAATTTCCTATTCGTAACAAGAACAGTGCATCAAAATTCTTTTTCAGGCGCAAATTAGGGTGGACTCGTAATTCGTTCGAAATCAACTCGGGTTCAACTCGTCAACAATTCGAGTTAAAACTAACTCGAGTTGACTGACTCGGTTGACTCACGAGTTGAACTCAAGTTGTCTCCAACTTGTTTAGAATTAACTTGGTTGGACTCGGACCAGACACTAATCCTATATTGCTATTCTCGTCACTAGTACAGAAAATACGACCATACACGACATATCATACACAAATGTGAAAAAATTCCACATTAACAGTGTGTAATGAGAGGAGACGCTTGCGCGAAAAAAACTCATACATACCCACACGGTCCATTAGTATCGAACTGTGTACGGAAATCACCAATATTTGTACACGGTTTGTTAATACTGACCACGTACAATTTTAGACAAACATACACAGTCTTTAAGGTATAAACCGTGTACAACAATGTTAAATATCCAAACATGGTTTTTTGTTATTAACCGCATATGTATCATTCGCGCTTTCTCAAACCGATCCCTTGTAAAAATTTAATTTCTTAAAGGGTGGTTCCCTCGTTATGCGCACACGCCTCTTCACCTTCCCGTCTTCAATCAATTTAAGTCATGCCCTCTTTATATATCCTTCTCATATCTATGTTTAAGGGAGATTTATCTGCCTTTAACTCTTGATAGCACCAAGATTTAAGTAACACGTACGATATTGATGGTGTCCAAAGTCATAGGAAGCTTGATGATATCTATGTTTAAAGGAGTCCGAGAGCCACAAAGCTCCAAAGTCATAGGAATATTAATCGACTTCATATGTGAATTGCTTTATTTCTCTAAATATGATGGGGAGATTTATCTCGTCTCGACATTGGATAGCTGTCATGATTTAAGTGTCTTGATCGCTCCCAATGTTGAGATGAGATTAATCTCAACATTATCTGTGAATTGTTGGTGGTTTTATACTACTCATGAATTGATCGGCAACACTTGACAATGTTGAAAGATTAAGGTTTGGCAATTTAAAGATAAATTAAGGTTCTGCTCAAATTGACAATGTAAATTATGTTTGTTATTTGTTGAATAATTGATCAGCAACACTTGACAATGTTGAAATGTTAAGGTTTGCAATTTAAAGATAAATTATAGTTCTGCTCAAATTAGCGACATTGGAAGCGAACTGATTTAAGTATCTCACTAAATAACAAATATCTTTTATGACAAATTGACAATGTAAATTATGTTTGTTATTTGTTAAATCAGTATAATATCTCACTAACTAGCATATATTATTTGATTCAATATGTGTAAAATCCGTATATGTGCATTTGATTCCATTATTTATTTTGAATAAATACATACATACATGGTTCTGTTGAAACAACCGTGTATAAATATTGTGAATTAGGATTTTCGTCAATTCGCGCCTATTTTTGTATATTATACATGGTTGTTTTTACAAACCGTATTTGATTAATATTCATTCTACACAGTTGTTGTTATTTATCCGTGTATGAGTAATTCTTAGGAATTTTAGTTTTTCGCACCTCTTCGAATTTTTCTCTATCTTTAATTCTCAGCACCTCCGCGTCTAATCAAATAACTCTAAACTCGTCATTCTCTTCTCTCTCTTTATTTCTCTCCTCCTTCACCAGCAATTTGTCTGATCCAATATTTCTCGCCATCTTAGGGCTGCTCGTGACCAAGGAGGCGGTGCGGACGTGCGTGCTGTCAAAGAGGTGGGAGCACCTGTGGACCTCTTTACCATGAATCAACATAAATTTGAGAGACTCTGAAACCGAAGCTTCCTTGAAGATGATGACAGCTTACTCCAGAAGATTACAAATGTTGAACTTCTGGAGTTACATTTCAAGTGCAATTTACACACGATAAGTATCTCATATTCTTTTATGCTAATTTGAAATTATCATTTGCTTTATTCTGACCTCATATTTATGTTATTCTAAATTTAGGAGCTGCGCACAACATTTTTGCCTCTAGAACATCCAACATTTGATTACTTGACGAATCTCACTGTTTCTATTTGTTCGTTTTCATTTTTTCAAATGGAAACTTAAATCCTAAAGAGTTCGCCAAAGTTGAAGAAGCTTACACTACTTCAACATGAGAACTGTGTAAGTTATTTTTTTCAAAAGTACTAATTTTCTCATCCTAAATTTTTTAATTGTATGGTCAAGATGTTCCTCGAGATGTTCCTAGTGATTTTCCCGGTGGTTGCAACATCTCCAAGAAGAAATCTCAAGATAGTTGAGATCAAGTACTGACAATCGTTTCCCTTGTTAAGGATTTTGATAAAAAAAAACTTATGCTCCGTAAAAGTGAAGTGCGAAATTTTAGGAACTATCGAGTACAATCGTTCAATTATTTTAATTGGGTTCTAGAAAACACGCAAGAGCTCAACATGTCTGATTATAGGGAGTTGGATTGAAAAGTGGTAGAACGGTATTCTTACAATCATAGTAGCCCTCATCTTTTGGGCCCTTGCATTATACATTTATACTAAGTTTAAATGCATGTGTTTTGCTAGTTGTTACTTTCTTTTGAATAAAATGTTAGTTGTTACATAAAACTTTCTTTATATTATACATATATTACTTGATTATGTTGAATATTGGTTGAATTGGAATATTGGATGTATAATTGAATATGTATGTTGAATTTGAAATATTGTTTTCTGTTTGTTGAATGTTGAATGAATATGATTGATTATTTTATGTATGCTGTGATGTTGAATATTTATTGAAATATGGATGTGTAATTAATTGTATGTTTTATGGCTAGCAAATATGGATGCTAACAAATTATAAATTGGTTTAAAAAAAACACAAAACATACATGGTTCTAAATAACAAACCGTGTCTGGTTAAGAAAATAATACACATATGACTTGTAGAAACTATGTATACAACCCTAGTCATTGTACACGGTTAATTTGACTATGTAGAAACCACTATTTTCAGCGTTTTTTTTTGTGATCTGACACGGTTGGATTTTATTAACCGAGTACAACGTATCCCCTATTCATACACGACGCTCGCTGACACGGTCATGTAACCGTATGACATTAGCTCTTCAGACCGTGTATGGTCACGTTTTCTGTACTAGTGCACGATCCCCATCTAAATAACTTGGGTTTAATTAAAAGAAGATTATAATCCAGATCTCCATTTATTTTGCTCGTTCCCCAACTAAACAAGTTAATACTAATTATGTTGGTATGATTAAATCACTGTTGAATTTAAAATATCATTAGAATTCAGTTACTTAATAAATGAAATTGAAGTTAAATAAAGTAGCTAAAATTCAATAGCAGATAACCTAAATGGAGCCGTCAAAATCTCAAATAGATTAAAAGATAATAAACATGATGCTGTTCTGATAAGCGAGCTGGCACACGAGTCACAAGTTGACTTGAGTTGTTCGTAAGTTGATTTCAAATTGAATTTCCTACTCGATTCCGAATGAGCAACTCAAGTTGATTCGACTCATGAGTTCACGAGTTGAATCTGAGTTGTCTCCAATTCAGACTCAGCTCAACTCATGAGCAACCCTAGGCAAAATATCTTTTTTTGTCACTTTCACCTTCAATTACTACAAAATAACATCTATAACATGTGGGTAATCAAATTAACTAATCTGAAACTAAATTAACCAGATTACAATTCAAGCTTAAGAAGACTTACTTTCGAGGATTAATTAATTAATTAGTATGTAGCATCAATTATCACAATCAAGTATATAATTTTGGATGCCAAGTGTCAAGTTCAGGTTCAAGCATCAAGAATAGCTGTTACTTTATCTATTACATAATCTTTGTTTTTGATGAAAAAAGAATCTAGATGCTAACAGCTGAATCTAATAGAAACAAATTAACACAGTTTTACATCACATCAAAACTACAAAGAATTCAGGTCTGTAACAGCAAAATACTCCTTATCACAGAATTCTCATTAATTAATGTTTTATGAAAAAGGAAAAGCCACCATAAATTCTACAAAATTAACCCCACTATTATAGCACCGGAAAGTACCGAAATTGCTTCTAAGACACTAAGGGCCTGTTCGGTGTTGCTGTGGAAATGGGTATGGGCGTGGGTTCAAAGAAAAGTTGAACTACTTTTTACTGTTTACCGTGGAAAAAAAAATTCACTCAAGAGTTAATTTTTTTTTCCCACGGCAACAGTGCCGTTGTCGAACGGGCCCTAAATCACAGTAGTTTCCTCTCCATCTTCTTCTTCAGAGATTATTTTTATTTAATTATCTCCACTTTCTTAAGCAAGATCTATTATGTATTTGGCTGTTCTAGTTACATTATCTCAATAATAGCTCATAAAAATCAAGCTCAAGGGAACCTATCAGAAATCAACCTCAGGGTCTCTATCACTCTGAAGTTCTGTGCCTTGACCAGTAAAAACCTGAATAAAAATATCAGATATCAAGCTCAGGGAAACCTATCAGAAACCAACCTCAGGGTCCCTATCACTCTGAAGTCCTGTGCCTTGACCAGTAAAAGCATAGAAGGAAAAATCGGTATTGGAATCGGAAAAATCAGTCGGAATTGGCCGAATTGGATTGGAAAATCACTTTTTTTGTTAGAAGCTTGTTTTACACTAAAAAAATAAACAAAAATTGATAAAATAATTTAGAAAAATTATTACAATCAAATAATCCACTAATACAATATAATACAAGCATTACAACTAAAAACACACTCTTTCACTCCCAGAATTGTACAAATTGAAATTTTCATATATATAAATAAGTTGTGTTTTTTAACAACAAAGATTGTATGGTGTGATGGTAGTTGACTTTGGTTGCTTAGCTAGAGGGCATGGGTTCGATTCACGCAGAGAGCTCAAAAAAGTTTTGGAGTTTGTTTAATTTGCGTTTAGGCCATTTCGGTGGAATCGGTCTATTTCGTTCCGGAACGGACGAAATTTGACTGGAATCAGGCTGAAACAGCTGAAATTTGACGAAATCTACACTAACCGGGGAACTCGGTCTGAAATTGGATTGGTACTGTCCGATCCCGATCTAGAACGGCCGATTCTGCTCCGGAACGGCCGATTTTGCCTCTATGAGTAAAAGCCTGAATAAAATATCAGATATCAAGTTCAGGGAAACCTATCAAGCACGGGGTCATTAGGTCACAAGCGAACAATGTTGATAAGATTTTCTCACAAACAAACAAGCGACACCGTAAAGTTTCTTCGATATTCATTTTAAGATGTTCCAAACAAGTATTTTAATGGAATATGTTCATGTATTGGGTCTCCAGTTTTATCAGTTGCTATTTCAAACATGGGTACAAATTACATATACGAACAAACGAGATTATTCATTTGAACATGATGTCTATAGAAAAATAATTTGTACTCGGCATAATAAACTGAGAAATACTACCGCGAGACAGCAAATGCATAAGCTTGCTCAAAGCAGATATACAGTTTCTTTGTAAACTGGAAACTATATAATGATGCAGTGAAGCATCATCAGAGCAATATATCCTTAGTACTTATACGACAGCTAACTCACTAAAATGAAGTTATTTTTAATTTGTTTACTTCAAGAAAGAAAGAAAATAAAAACAGAAGTGGTCATTAAATACAGGAAATAACAAAGCAGAAGACACTAGCGATTTTATTTAAGAAATTGATATAATGTACTTGATAATTAACCATTACAACATATCTAGTTTGTTGGAACATCAAGGCAACATATTTATTGCCAATCAATAAATACTTATATACTGCATTCACTAAAACCAAACAAACAAGTTTCACATGATATCACCGCCCCTCTGGGTTCATGATCTGTGAGAAAATGGCACTAGGCGTGAGCCTGTCAGAATCTACACTTGCAATGCTCCTTCCTCCCATGCTGAAAGAAGTAGTTGTAGTGCTAGTCGATTCGCTAGTAGGTTCATCAGATAGCTCTCTCCTTCCATGGGATACAAATGTACTCTCCTCTGCTGAGGTGGTCCCACCAATCATACTCCCACTCTCCTCTGCACTTGCTTGCAGCTGCTGAGCAAATTCTAAGTTCCAAAGCACATCGCCGATTGTCGGTCGGTCGATAGGTCGTTCAGCCAAACAATTTTCGGCTGTTTCTGCAAACTTTTTGAAGCATTGAGGTGCAATTTTGCCTCTTAGGTATGGATCTATGATATCTTCTAGAATTCCCTTCCTCTGACAAAATATGGCCCACTCCGACAGGCTCACTTGCTCTCTTGGCAGATTAGTAATTATCACCGGCCTTGCACATAACACCTCGAACAAAACTACACCGAAGGAGTACACATCAGATTTTTCTGTCAACTGTTGCCGCTTAAAGTACTCTGGGTCTAGGTATCCGATGCTCCCCTTTACAACTGTGCTTACATGTGATTGGTCCAATGCGGGTCCTGTTTTTGACAACCCAAAATCTGACATCTTTGCAACCCATTTTTCATCTAGAAGAATGTTGGTTGATTTCACGTCACGGTGGATTACAGTATGCTTGGCACCTGTGTGGAGGTAGTGGATTCCCCGAGCTGCACCTATGCAAATTTCAAGCCTTTGATTCCATGTAAGAGGTGCATTTTGGGATTTGTAGAGGTGTTCTCGGAGTGTCCCGTGAGCCATGTAATCGTAGACCAATATCATCTCATCTTGTTCTTCACAGTACCCGATAAGAGAGACAAGGTGACGGTGACGGAGCTTTGACAGCATCTCAATCTCTGTTTGGAATTCGTGAAGACCTTGATCGGATAATGGGTTTGCCCGCTTGATTGCAACCTTCGTTGACCCATTATCGATTTTGCCCCGGTAAACTTTTCCAAACCCGCCAACACCAAGAACTAGGGAATCATCGAACCCATTTGTCGTTGCCAAAATTTCGGTGAATGAAAAATGCCGGCAGATATTGGCCGGGAGAGATGAGTTGTAGCTACCATTACCGGTACCGGTACCTGTACCAGTGGTATTCGTCTTGGTTGAAACACCAGATTGTGAAGTTGAAATCCCGTAGAGAGAGAGTGGGGTCCACACAGTTGTATCACCACTTATCTTACCCTCTGCAGACTCCATTTCCTTCTTTTTCTGATGTTTGCATGTCACAAACAAGAAATAAACAATTAAGGAGAAGAGCAAAACACCACAAGGGACCCCAACCACCAAGCCAATGATTTTTGCAAGCTTTTGCTTCGAGGAAATATGGTTATCATTAGTCAAGTTTGGGTTGCTTGTGTTTTGGGCTATAGGTATCGGGTTCAGACCTGCAAGGTTGTTGTTGGGTATGCTCATTTTAAAAACTTCAAGACCGTTTAATATTGCATCAAAATACTCAGATTGTGTCGAAAGATCCGGGCGAAGTGCAACCCACATATCCATTTGACCCGACCCAGAATCAGGAGGAATAACCACATAATCCATGTAAGTGGGTACACCGATTCCTCCAGTCCATGATATAACATCGAATTGGGTTTGTGCTGTCTGGTTATTAATGTAAATAGCAAATACCCGCTGGTTCGCCTTGGTCATGGGATACTGTATCTCACAAAAATGGAATCTGAGGAGGTAATAGAACCCAGCATCTACGTTTAGGATCCAAGTGAGATTGTAATTCAAGTTGATTTGTGGATTTGGACCCATTGATCGTGCCGTCTCATACACTTGAACTGGTGCAATATATTGTGGAATAGTTGGTGGATATTCAATTGTCACATTAGTGTCATTTTGAAATGTGACACCAAAAGCTGCACCGAAAATATAGTTTGAGTCGTCATACCATGAGCGGTACAAACCTGAGTCTTCAGAAGGAGCTAAGGCTCGACCGCCTACATTGAGCCGGTACATTGTTTGGAAAGCCGTACCTGGGTCATACTGAAACGGGGTATTAATGCCATTAGCATAGAAAGTTCTTGGAGAACTGAAGATATCAGGAGACGACAAGATCTCAATTCCATTTACAAAAGCATATGCATTTGGCTGCTGTGTAGAGGGAGAAAAGGTTAAATTTAGAGTACTTGACGTGACATTGATGGAGAATTCTCGAATGAGGTATGCATAGTTCAGCACATTTACGGTTATCAAGGCACTGAAATTGGAGAGAAGAGTGTAAGGGCCTGCAGTGGCAGTGAAGAATGAATTGGCTGCGGGGTAATTTGTATAATTGGTGGGATAGAAATAGAGGCGTAGGAAGTATCGCCCGGGAGAGAGAGGGAAGGTGTAGGTATAATTTGCAGTGAAGATACGGGCAGCACTGAATGGTTCTGTTGGTACCGCTGGGTCCTGGTACGGCCATTTTGCATTTTGGCTGGCTTCATTAGAAATGAATTTTGTATCAGTGTCTCCAACCCACATGAGGTTCTCATCGGTATTAGGGGAGGATCCTGATGTGCCACAGCTTAACAAAATGTGAGTGCCATTGGAGTCTGCGGTGAAAGCCGGGACAGCAAAATAGAGGGTTAAGAGAGGAATAATTAGGATTAGAGAACATGTCACGGATTTCATTGTTTGGGATCTTGTTTTGTGAGATTATTGATGGAAATTGAGCACAAGGTTGATCTGAATTTATATTAAATCAGTGTGTAAAACTGTGGAAGTTACTGAGAAAAAAGGTGATAGTGGAGTAGAAGGGATTACCAGTAAAAACTAGGAGCATAAAAAAGGGATAGAAGTCATTGGAACCAACACTTGAGGTAAGAGGAACAGAGGAGAAAAGGTTACCAGAGACTGAGAGAGGTAGTTCTTGTGTAAGACTCTGTGCTGAGCACCTAAAGCCAATATACTATATAGAGATATGAGCCATAGCTGAGGAAAACTAGTCAACTAAGGATTGAAGCATGAACACGGCTTCCTGTGTGTTGGTGGTGACGCATTTGATCTTATTCGTTACTTTTCTCGACTGTAAATTGGTTTTCCAGTGGCATCATCTTTGAATCAGGTTGTGTAATTTCGCTGTATTAACTAGTCATTAATTATGAGAGACTAGTGATACTAGTGGTGGTAAACCATACCGAGATGGCTGCAGTTGATCTATTATTTATTCAAAAATCAGACCTGGGAACGAGTCAAAAGCGAGGGAAGAATAAGGCAGATTCCTAGAGGCAAGGTGGGGACCACAAGTCATGATCAGGCTAGTGGAATCTAACGAATTGCTCTTGAGGCTACAGATGGGGGTTATCTGGAACAAGAAAATGTGACCGCGTTTGCCCCTTTGCCTTGCTCCACTTGTAAATTGTGATGGATTTTTTATTTTAATTTTTGTGGTAGGTACTAGGTACCTATGTTGTACGAATACGTGTACGGTATCGTATCGGATACGATACGGATACGAGATACGGTAATTTTCAAAAATTAAGGATACGATACGTTTATTATATATAATATTTTTTATTATTTTAATTATATTTATATGAATCAAATTGAGCAAAACAATACTATAGCGAAATATATATTAAATATAATAAGTACTCTATTATAACAACAACATTACAGTGATATAGTAGTAGGAGGCTATGGTTGTTATGCCTAACTTCCCAGGTTCGAATCACGGTAGTAGCAAAAAAAAAGTTGATTTTGGCGTGGTGCACTGTGGACCACGCGATGCGCATGATTTTGGCGTGGTGCGCGGTATCCAGGTGTATTCAGGCGTATCAAGTCGAGGCAAAGCGTATCGGCGACCGTATCAGCCGAGTAAGGATACAACACGTAGGCAGATACGCCAGCTGACGTATCGGATACGTATCGGTGCCGTATCGGGCGCGTATCGGTATCCGATACGTGTCTGATACCGATACGTCGCATGTTTAGGCGTATCCATGCAACATAGCTAGGTACTAATGCTTTTCCAAGTTAGCATCTCCATATCTCGGATACTGGTTATAGATTGATCACACTCGTTTATTCCAAATCTGACAGTTCACAACCTTTTTTGGAACCATACAACTGGAGAAGAAACAATATATTATGCACTACACTAAATATCAAAGCCAACCTTTTTGTTTATAATTAAAGCCGAAATCATATTTTGTCTGAACAAATTAGTCTTGAAGAACTAATTATGAATTAAAATATTGACATTTATATTGGAAAATGTAGAACTTAGTTCATTCTTAAGACCTTCAATAAACCACGGGGGTTATGGCAAATGAAGCCCAGTACCTCAGATATCAGAATAGGAACCATGTCAATTTCAATTTTCTTTGTTATTGGAAAAGCAGAACAGATGATGATCATGGACCTTTTCTTGGAGCATGAGAGAAAAAAAATCAACTATATATGATATATAAAGAAAATATAAAGGTGAGATTAGTAAAGAAAGAAAGAAAAAGAAACAATAATTTAGAAGGTGTTAGTCCCTGGCCCAAAATTTTGAATGACAAGCTCATAACCCAGTAACTTACTGGGCTTCAGACCCAAAATTATCTTCTTTGAATTTATTTTTGAGTGAGGCTATGGTACTATGCATAGCGCGGATTGGTCCACACTACGGATCAATATTTTTTTTTTTAAAATTCTAACGGTCGATCCGAACTGTTAAATATGGTTTCCATATGAATATGTACTTGTAAACTAAATTTTACATTTTTTAGAATTTTTTTACTATTTTTTTAGATGGATAGAAAATCACTATTTTTGAATGGTCTAGAATTTTCAGATTAAGTGATTTTCTACCCATCTAAAAAAATTCTAAAAAATATAAAATTTAGTTTATAAGTATATTTATATGGAGGACATGTTGAACGGTTTGGATCGACCGTTAAAACTTTCAAACCAAAAATTTAAGTCCATAGCGCGGGGCAATATGCGCTATGCATAGTACCATAGCCTCACTATTTATTTTTCACAGTATAATAGTACAGTGGGCCAGAACCTGACTTAATATTGTGGCTTTATGGGCTAATAACCCTTAAATAATTTACCAATAATGGAGAATCATTGATACAACAAAATTTTGTTTCAATTTGAAAAAGGACAATATAGAACAGCAAAAGAGAGTTGATGAAACAGATATGCCTTAAAGATGCATGCCAATTGTGCACATAACTGGTTTGCTGCCCCATCCAGGTTGAGGCGAAAGCCCTTAAAGAGGCAGTGCTCTACGCGATTCATACTGGTATTTTGGACTGTACCTTCTTCACTGACAACATGGACTTAGCAGCTGCCTGCTTGGCGCTATTCCACACCCCACCCCCCTCCCCCCCAATTCGGACTGGCGCGCTTACTCGGAGATTTTTGAAGTTTGGAAACTCTTAAGGCTCAACTCTTCCTTCAAATGCGCCCATGTACAGCGATGCCAAAATGAACTGGCTGACTTCTTGACTTCAAAGTATCAGGAAATATGTTTAAGGGAGGGGTTTTATTTAATTAAGGGTTTGTTTCTATGTTATTTGTAAGTTACCCTGTAAAGATGTTATTCTAGTAAATGCAAGGGCCTACGGGCATGTTAGAAATAAAATAAAAATTGTGCACACAACTGATTTAAAATTGAGGAACTTTCTTTTGACTGTCATTCTATCACCTACCTACTAAAACAATAGGTAACTGATTGAAAATATAATTTTTCTTAAATCTTTGTATAAGAAAGAAACAACATAATTAATGATTGAATAAAATATCAGAATAACTACACAATTTCTCACAAGCAACATCTACACATTCTAAATCTTTAACCATAAGACAGTTCTTTAAAATCGAGCCAATCAGTATAATTAATAATGTTCAAACAAGTAATTCAATTTTATACCAGTAAAAAACAGAACTAAAAGAAGAGGTCAAGCATGGTGAAAACAGAGAAAAAGAGGAGCCTAATCTGAACCAACTTAAGTTTAGAGATGCTTTAATGGCTCTCTGTATGAGTAATAAGTTGATTACTACAGAGATAATGCCATTAACCTGATCTTTTCCAGAAAAAGCATAAAGAAGCTGCTCCTTGTAAGGAAATAAAATGATATGGCCCAAAATAAAACTAATGGGCTGATTTTATTTTGCCTAATTTTATTAAAAAGGTGCGTTGACCATTGGATAATAATAGATTCAATGCATTGCAATAAAAGGATGCATACTGACATTCATAAGGCTAAAGGGTGCATCTCATATAGCAGCTTTGATTAAAGGGTGCGATTCATAACAGGCATAATTAAAAAAGGTGCGATGTTATTATCCATTCTGTGCATCTCCCCTATAAATATTGCTTTAATGACAGGCAATAAAAAATATATATTCTAACAGTAAGGTTGATCCTCTCTTCATCGATATTTTCATAAAGAACAAGTTGTCATTGCTTAGAAAGAGAAAGAGGAGAGAAATCGCTTTGCAGTTCTTCTGACGGTTTGCGGAGAACGTTTCAATAGTATTGTTCTACAGTTTACAATGGATAAAGGTATGTAATCTAATTGATTGATTTACACGTAGAGACTTTGATTTCTAAGATCTTTGATTTGCTTTTAATGTTTTTTAATTCCGCTATTGAAACTTTACAGATGATTAGTTGTACTTATTTTAATGATTGTGTGTAAGTAGTTGAGCACGATAACGTCTACTAACATGTGGTATCAGAGCGTGGAATTCATAATCTCCCGAATAAGTTACTTGTTTTATGAATTTATTATTATTATTTTCTTTTTAATGATTTGTGATTGAAATTTGCGGTAACTTTGAATTATGACGGTATTGCTAGACACCAAAGTGTCCTTACCCTAAAGAAATCGAAGTATGGATTATATAGAGTTCATTAAGTAGAATATTCTGAAAATTCTATCGAAATTATGCAATTTTTACCATTAATCGTGAAGATAATTACTTTGAAGAAAGAAACTAGGCATTCTTTCCAATTAAAATTCTGAAATTGAATTATTATGAACCGGGAAAGAAAGTTTCTGTAATGAAAAATAGTTATCTAAATTAAATTGATGCCATAATGAGTCTAAGAATTTTAGAATAATTTTATTGCAATTCTATTTTCTATAAACCGTAGATTAAAATTAATTGATCATTTATTAAGATTATATGATATTAAAATATGTCATATACTAAATTTAATGGTTTAATTAATAAGTAGATTATGAGATTTTTTGAATTGCCCAAAGGTTGATTATATTCTCATAATTTACACAACTTAAGTTGATAATTTACGTTATTCCTCAATTGTTGGTTACCCAAAGGCAACAACATGTATTGAAACAATAAAATTATCATATTAAAGTATTTTCTAGTAAAATATTATGTTTAATATATCCTAAGAAATCCCAAAGGATAATTAGGATATATATTAATTAAGTTATTGCTCCAAAATCTGAAGTTGAAAATCTGAAGTTATAAATTATTGCATTATGTCTCCTATCTTCTGATCTTCTCTTTGAGTTAAGTTATATATATATTATATGTATTTTTAATTTAAAGATTTAAGTTTATGAAATTTCGAAATCATTTAAAGATGGAAAAATCAAAGAATAATATATTATGTTTTCTGATTTTCTTTTCATTCATTGCAAATTTCGGAAAATTTATTTCTTCTTAATTTTCCTTATGATCTTCTCTTTCCCTAATTTAATTTTTTAATTTTTCTTCTCATCATCTCTATTAAAATTACAGTTAATGTACCTGTATCGATGCAATCGCATGCATCATCTGTGACGATCTTTAATGGTCTTAACTTTGCTGAATGGAATGAACAAGTCCAATTTCACTTAGGTGCACAGGACTTGGACATAGCACTATTACTCGATAAGCCCGATGCTATAACTGATAAAAGCAGCGAGGAAGATAAGGCCTTTATGGCAGACTGGGAACGTTTTAACAGGTTATGCCTTATGCTTTTGCGAATGACGGTTGATGGAAACATTAAGGTTGCTCTTCCGGACACGGATAACGCTCAAGAGTTTCTAGCAAACGTCAAGGCACGCTCACAGACAGCCGATAAGTCGCTTGCCGGTGCACTTATGACAAAACTTACCACCATGAAATATGATGGTAGTCGCACTATGCATGCACATATCGTAGAAATGACATCTCTCTCCGCAAAACTTAAGGGTTTGGGAATGACAGTTGAAGAAGGGTTTCTAGTTCAATTTATTTTGAACTCTTTACCGAATGATGTTTATAGTCCGTTCCAAATTAATTATAATGCTCAAGAAAAGAAATGGAACATAAATGAATTGACTAGTAAACTTGTTCAGGAAGAGGCAAGGCTTAAGGAATTGAAACCTAACACTGTTCATTTTTCAAACTTAGAAGTTGGGTCGGGTTCTAATGCTAAACCAGGGAAAGTTAAGACCAAGAAGAAGAGGAAAGCTTTTCAGGTGTCTTCTAATGCAAGCTTTAAGAAAGAAGGAAACAAGCAAAAGTGCCACTTTTATCGTAAAGTGGGTCATTTTCAGAAGGATTGTCTGAAAAGGAAGGTTTGGTTCGAAAAGAAAGGTATGACTCATACTTTTGTTACTTTTGAGTCAAATTTTATTGATGTTCCTAATAATACTTGGTGGATTGACTCGGGCTCTACAACTCATATTTCAAACAATTTACAGGAATTTCTTACGATCCAAACCACAAACCAAAGTCGACAAAGTGAAAGATATGTAATTATGGGCAATAAAGACAAGGTGCCAGTGGAAGGTGTCGATACATACCGACTTATATTAGGTTCTGGCAATATTGTCGATTTGTATGATACACTATATGTACATTTGTTTTCTCGCAACTTATTATCTGTATCTAAGTTGGATGATTGTGGCTATGTATTTAAATTTGAATCTAAATGCTTTAGTTTATATAAAAATAATTGCATGATTGGTTGTGGCAATTTGATTGATGGATTGTATAAATTAGAGTTAGATAATTCTTATGTAGAGTGCGGTCTGATAGGAAAGGCAAGACAAGCACCAACCAATCTCTCCTCGAAATCTCATTTTAAACGAAGTTATATGGCAAGATTCATTGTGCGCTGGTGAAAAGGCCCATATGGCCCCTCTGTTCTATTCTCTGTTTTGTCAGGTGCACAGAGAGGAAATCGATTGCTCCTCCACACTGTTAGCTCCAATGAGGTATTCCGTAGCTTCTTCGATGCTTATTATTTCTTCATTATGTTTATCATTCAATTTTGTTGAGAAACAAGTTATAAAGGGCATTTATGTAATAGTATAATTATAGAATAGCTTAGGGTCCTATTTGTAATTGTGCACTCATATAACCCAACAGGGTGAATCAACGAAAGATTAAGTTTGAATCAGAAATCATTTAATTTAATGCTACTTTCTTCATGATATGTCAAAACCCCCACAAATTAGAGTTTGATGGCAATTTTTGTAAATTCAGTAAAAATTATAGATTGATGGCAAATTGTTTTTTCTCGTCTGCAATGATTTCTCTTCTCAAAACTTTACTTTCGATCAAACAATTTTAATTCAAAATCTTCTCTATTCTTTTGTATTTACTGAAATTAATTTATCTCCTTCCTCAATGCTTGTGATCGGAGCCTTCGAAATCTGTATAATTCATGAATTGTACATCTTATTTTCGGTTCTGTAAGCTATATTATATATAATTTAATATTTGTCTTTTTGAAATGAACTTGTTCCAATCACCCTGATGAAATCCTAACATTATACTATATTCTGTATACAATATAGCTAGCAAACTTACAGATTATCAGTCTTTTTAAGTTCAGGATCTGAGAGAAACACTCAAACAGCACCAAGAGTGAGTCCATCAGAACTGTCAAAGAATAATCTCAGAATATAAATTCATCATAGATCAAGGGTATATGTGCAAAAGTGTAAATAGGGACACAGAATAATAATTAGGATAGGTACCAACGGTACAATTTCCAACCGTTTGAAACAAGTTGTAATATACAGAGATATCACTACTGTAAACTATAGAACTTAAAGAATACAGAAATTTTCTTTTTCTCCTCAGCTTTGCATCTCTTCATAAAAATAACAAGAACCTAGCTACCCTCACCTGGCATCATGAAAAGTGGCAACAGAAGCTGATATAAAAGAGTTAGAGCTATCTGCAGTGGTACTGTTACTAGTAATATTTGTTTCGGCTGGTATCGACATAGTCGTACTGTCACTTCTCTTTTCTTCTTCGGACTCCCTTTCCTTCTTTTTCTGGCTTTTGTATATCACAAATAAGCAGATACAGCCACCTAATAAAAAGAGGAGCAAAACACTGCTAGCAACTCCACCTATGATTGCCACAACATTTCTTTTTGAGTCATGATGCATCTTGCCATAAGCCTGGCTTGGGTCAACTGTATGGTAGGCTGTCGGTACCGGGTTCAGACCCGCAAGGTTGTTTTCTGCCATGCTCATCTTGAACACCTCAAGACCGTTCAATATTGCATCATAGAACATAGGTTTAGTCAGAGCATCTGGGTGAAGTTCAATCCACATATCCATTTGACCCAACCCAGTTGTAATAACCACGTAATCCTTGTAAACGGGTATACCAATTCCACCACTCTGATTAATTACATCAAATTCTCTCTGTGCAGTTTTGTTATTAATATAAATATTGAAAACCCGTTGGTTCTGCATGGTTATGGGGTACTGGATCTCACAAAAGTGGAATCTCAGGAGGTAGTAGAATCCGGCATCTATGGTTAGGATCCAAGTGAGATTGTAATTAAGGTTGATTTGAGGGTTCGGACCCATTGATCTTGCTGTCTCGTACACTATAACCGGCGAGATATATTGTGGCATAGTTCTTGGATACTCAATTGTGACATTTGAATCATTTTGAAAGGTGACACCAAAAGCCGCACCAAATATGTAGCTCGAGTCATCATCCCACGAGCGGTACAAACCATCGGAGTCTTGTGAAGGACCTAAGGATTGGCCACCTACATTGAGCCGATACATGGTTTGGAAAGCCATACCTGGGTCGTATAGAAACTCGGTTGGCTTATCACCATTAGCCAAGTAAGCGTTTGATAAACTGAAAATATCTGGAGATGACACAATCTCGATACCATTTATAAATGCGTATGCATTTATGTGCTTTGTAGATGGCGTGAAGGTTAGGTTTAGAGTAGTTGAAGTGACATTGACCGAAAACTCTCGAATGAGATACTCATAATTCAATGCCTCCGCTGTTAGCCAGGCACTGAAATTGGAAAGAAGAGTGTAGGGGGCCGCAGTGACAGTAAAGTACGAGTCAGATGCCAGGTGGCTGGAATAGTTGGTGGGGTAGAAGTAGAGTCGAAGGAAGTACCGGCCCGGTGAGAGAGGGAAAGTGTAGGTATAACTTGAGGTGAAGATACTGGCAGCTGTGAATGGTACCTCAGGTACCGACTCGTCCCGGTACGGGATGGTCAAAGTTTCTCTGGTTGCCTGAGAAATGTATTTTGAATCAATGTCTCCGACCCATACACGGTTATTTTCGATGTCTTTGATGGTACCTGATGTGCCACAGCTTAAAAGGATGAGTGTCGAATCGGTTGCCAAAGCCGGGACAGTGAAATGGAAGAACAAGAGAGAAGGAAAGATTAGGATGAGAGAGGAGGTGATGTAAGTCATTGTTCAGTAAAAGTGATTGAGAAGGAAATATTGATATATATAGTTGGTTGAGTCAAAGTTACAACTGTTGCTGAGCAAGCTATTTGATCCGAGTCAACAATGGCGAAGCACAAGGAAATTTACAAATTATACTACGAATTTATAAAATATTTATTTTTTCGTTAAAAATTGACACAATTGAATTATGAATACAGTTTCTTCCTTCGTCAATACGAGTCAATATAGTCGGAAATCCGAATCAATGTTTGCCTTTAATTAAAAATGGTGGATTTACGGTGTCAGTGACGGTAACATATTCCATACTTTTCATGAACAAAACTTCTCTGTGACATAAATTTACCAACGTTCAAGTTTATATTTTTTTAACTTGAAAGTTAATTATTACCATAGTAAAAAATATGAAAATATTCATAAGTTGGATCATTATTCATTATATGTAAATTGAGAATATGAAGTAGAGGAGGGTTCAAATATTTTCATTTTTAGTGTCTCCTATGCTTTCATTTTGTTAGATGCAATCTATATTAATTTTTTATATGTACATAAAAAATATTATTTTTTATTTTGATTTTATATGAATCAATAAGTTGAAAAATCAATGTACCGAATTTATTCACAAAAATAAATGTTTACAAACTCTTGATACTAATAAAAAAAAAATCAAAATGTCGTGATTTTTTACATACGCATAGAAAAAATGATCTAGATCATATTTAACGGTTTTATTTTGATATTTGAGTTTTAAATTTTAAGTTATATTGCAGTTCTAATAATAAAGATATAATAAAAGAACACAAAATAGAGGCTTTACTAAAACTTCTATACGGAAGCTTGTATCTATGAAGGCAAATCATGTTTCAGCGAGCCAGATAGGTTACTAAATTACCTCGTTTATCAAAGAAAAAAGAATTACCATTTTTACCGCATATAAATGACAGTAATAAAATCTCTTTTCCAAAATTGGAGAACAACCGAATTAGGGGAGCTCATACTTGACCGGATTTATATAAGCAAAGATGGGGGGCCACATGTCATAGCCAGTTTAGTGGTCTCCAACTAATTGCTCCACAGCCTCCAGCTGGATTGACTATACTGGTCTGTACGATTTGAGGAGCTGGAGAAGGAGAACAAATGCAACCGCGTTGCTCAATTTCCACTATTATTAGCTGGAGAATAAATTTTTTTTATAGTAAAACAAAGGCACATTAAGAGCATGTGTGGATGTAACAGTATTATGCGGAATGAGATTTCATGGATACAGCAACCCACAAATTTATTTACAAGAATCATACACATGGGTATTGAAGTCACATTAAGGGCATTGTGCACTGAAATGTGCTGCAATAAATGTTTTGTTGTAACATAATAAAAGTTGTAAGAAATCATGATTCGAGAAAGACATCGTGAGAAGGAAGAGAAAAAAAAAAAAATTGAATAACAAGTAATAACAAGAAATTTACTTTATAAACTAACGGTTACAAGTAGAGTGGAAAAAACGTGTTGTGCCAGTGTCGTGCCGTGCCGTGACCAAGTTAATTTTTCACGTGTTGTGTCGTGCCGTGATCAAAATATCAAGGAGTGGTCACGGCACACGAATGGTCACGCCACGTGAGTCACGTCGTGCCTAAACGTGCCGTGACCATACGTGACTTGCGTGACCATTTAATCATAATTCAGGTTAGTTTATTCAAGATTCACCATTAAATCAATATATAATGGTCCTAATTATACGTGACTCGCGTGACTATGTGTCGTGCCGTGCCGTGACTAAATTTTTCACGTGCCATGTTGTGCCGTGCCAAAGTTTCAAAAGATGAACACGACACACGAATAGTCACGGTACGTAACTGACAGACATGCCGTGCCGTAACTGTGCCATTCCGTGAAGAAGCCGGCTCCGTTGTGCTATTTTTCCCACCCTACTTGCAAGTAAGAAAATTATAATTGACATTAATTTACGAGATTCAAAATTAAATAAATTAAATGAAGTTCATAGAAAAGGTACAATTGTGACATCTCAAAAATAATTTAAAAAGGTATGTATAATAATTTTGGTAAAATTATTCTAAATAAACCTACAATATATACAGTCACTATGGAGACGCAACATTTTTAAGTGAATTTTTTTTCAGTAATTTCAAATTCAAAAGGCTACAACTATTTTGGGAATATTTTATTAATATAAGAAAATTTTCAGTAATAAACCGAGCGCAAAAATTGTAACAATCATTTAATAATATAAAGAAAGATGAAAAATTTCTAATTGACTAAACTAAATCGGTAAAAATTTTGTAACAAAGTTTAGAAAATGGCGGAAGCATTAGACAAAAAAAAAAAAAACCTTTAAGCGTAGTACAATTCATGAGTGATCATCGTAATCTTTCTTAAACCCAATTTGAGAAAACAACCAAATTCTTCAAAAATAACAAATAAAATCCCATTTCAAAAAAATATGCATTAATTTATAATAACTCCATAATTGAAAAAATTCTATAAAATGATATACATATATTCTTTAATTTATATCTACGAAAATACTCCTATTTACATGGATTAAAATTAAGAAGAAGAAAATTGGAGATCATTCGTTGGAAATTCAAGATGGTAAATTATTTTGTGAGACAGTTGGGTGGTTTGACCTCTAATTTTTGTTAAAAGAAATAACAACATAAAGAGATTATAAAAAAAAAAAATCTTACAAAATTTATTCAAATATATTCAAGATTGAACTTTTTTTAACTCGTAATGATCAGAATAATGCGTTGAAAAAAATAAATTCACTCCGATATCCGTAAAAGAGACACTTAACATCCAAATATAAAAATCAACCTACATACACATTTTTTTTTTCAGACACAATTTCTTCATATTTTAATATTTTAAAGGGGTAACAAATTTTAGGGCAAAAGTAATGTTGAAATATGTTTAAAATGTATTCAATATTAGACTCTTTACGTTCATATATATAGTATTTACAATGGAGGATATATAAACTTGATGTGTAATCAATCTCTGTATAGTGTATACAGTGTTTCGTAATTAAGCAAACTCATAGGGACATTATTATGCAAAAACACAATAAAATACTATTATATATCCAATGCAAGCAAACGCAATGATTTAGCTTAGTCTCTAGTCTCATCCGAGTCATCTCTGCTTAAAGTGGATCGGACAGTCTCGAAATCCATTAGATTCAAATTTGAGTCCGATGAGCATCGGACTCAAGCTGTTCTCGATGCGAGGTCATTTTGGGTCTGATGTCCATTGGACTCAAAGTGAGTTCGATGAATTCGATGACCGTCCGATCTGCTTTAAGATTCGCGCCCGCAACTTTTGTGTTTGCTTTAAAATTCATGCGCACGAATTTTAAAGTGAATCGGATGGTCCCGAAACCCACCGGACTCAAATTTGAGTCCAATGAGCATCGGACCCAAGCTGTTCTTCTCTGAAGCGCCCCAAAAACTTTGAAATATGGGCTCCTTAACCCAGTAGTAATATACGGGATTTTTTTTAAAAACAGTAAATAAAATAATAAAAGTTAAAGAAACGACATGATTGCTCTGTTTGTTATAAAAACAGCAAAAACCGAATCCCGGATTCGGTTAAGTTATTTTTTTTTTGCTTAACCGAGTAGCCTATTCGGTTAAGCATATTTTCACAGAACAGATCCCGAATTATGTGACTACCCGTGTAACACCACCCATTAACCGAATTGGCTATTCGGTTTAGATTATTTTTTGATTTTTTTAATTTAAACCGAATAGCCAATTCGGTTTACATTATTTTTTTATTTTTTATATAAACCGAATAGGGGATTCGGTTTGGATTTTTTGGTTTACATTATTTTTTTATTTTTTATATAAACCGAATAGGGGAATTTTTTATATAAACCGAATCCTATATAAACCGAATAGGGGAATTTTTTATATAAACCGAATATGAGTCGAATCCTATATAAACCGAATATGGGAATTTTTTAGATAAACCGAATAGGGGATTCGGTCTGGAGGTATTTTATTATTTTTTATTGTTAACCGAATAGGGTATTCGGTTATGAGTATTTTATTATTATTTTTTAACCGAATAGGCTATCTAATTGGCTTATCTGTTATTTTGTTAAACCGAATTGGCTATCTGATTGGCTATCTTTGTTATTTTGTTAAACCGAATTGGCTATCTGATTGGCTATCTGATTAGCTATCTGTTGTTTTGTTAAACCGAATTGGCTATAAATTACCTTCTCCTCTCTTCTCTCCTTAATCATTTATCTTCTCCTCTCTTCTCTCCTTAATTATTTATTTCAGAGACTTAGAGACAGAGAGACAGAGAGACAGAAGAGACAGAGAGACAGAGAAAACTTTTCTCTCCGAGACTTTCGTGCTTCTCCAGTGTAAACAGTTTTAGTTTTCCAAATTACAGATCGGACCCTTCATTATGTTTCTAGCGTTCGTCTGAAGATTGTAATAAGTTTTTTTTTCAATTATGATCATATTTTTGCTGTAAAATTAAAAATTATCGAATGTTGATCGTGAAATTTTTGTTCAGGAAATGTCTCAAGTATTAATAAATGTGTACCACAGACGCGAAATTACAGACGCACTGACCTGTACATTTTCTGTTACTAACTCAACTAGTCTTGATGAGCTAAGAAGACAGATATATGTTGGCATTCGTTTGCTCCCTAGCCGGTTCGATCTGACAATCAGCGCGCGTTTGAACACGGCACCACCTGGCTCAGCAGAAAAATACCAGTTGTTCAACGTAGACCACGAAACGATCTGGGATATGGTGCTTGCGAATGCCACTCCGGTACTGAATTTTAAACTTCTTGAATTAGTTGTTGAGTCAGTACCAGTTGTTAGTCAGACCAATTATGACCCGTACCCGGGTAGTGTACCTGGAACTAGCAGAGGCATACCGGTGAATGATTCACCCATACATTGTGATGAAACCACCGAAATACCCCCCGTTAATTTGCATGATTATTTTGACCAGCTGAATAATGATACTGGCTCAGACACAAGCTCTGACCCTGGTGAGCCGGTTGTCGGGGAAGATGATATGGCCGAAATTGAGGATCAGATTAGGATGGAAGAAGTAAGGAAGGAGTGGCAATCGTCTATTCCTTTTATTAATCGGGGATTGCAGCATCCTTGTTCGGCATTTCATGACGATGTGTCGATGCCGTACAAGGATGAAGCATTTTTTGGTTATCCACCCAGAACCGACGGTCCATTTTCGGTGGGACAGATATTTGAATCCAAAACTGATCTTAAATCGAAGTTGAGTGGATTTGCCATGGATAATAACTTAGAATTACAACAATCCCATAGCAATCGTAAGGTCTATGTTGTTGTATGTACAGCGGAGGGGTGTCCTTGGAGGTTATACGCAAAAACCACTGAGACGGGCAACTGGACAATTGCAACAAACTCATACGCGCACAATTGTTACAGTACTGCTTGTACAGCAGACAGTCGTCAGATGACTGCCAGGATGATTGCAGATATAATCAAACCGGGTCTCAAGGAGGACCTGGAGATGTCAATAAAAGCATGTCGAATTGCAGTTAGACAGGAGTACAAAACGGTTGAGCCTTCATACAATAAGATTTGAAGAGGGAGGGAGCTGGCTATTGCCGATTTATTTGGTTCTTAGGAAAAAGCTTACGAACTGCTACCTTCTATGCTCGGTGCAATCCAGAGGTCTAACCCAGGTACAAAATACAGAATTGAGCACAAACCATCTACAACGTTGGGCGAACATATTTTCATCCGTGTGGCATGGGCTTTCGGTCCATGCATTCAATCCTGGCCATATCTCCGACCAGTTATAAGTGTAGATGCTGGACACCTATCCGGCAGGTACAAAGAAAAACTATTCATGGCATGCGCTTATGATGCAGAACAGCAATTACTGCCAATAGCATTCGGAATTGCGGAAGAGGAGACTTCAGATAATTGGGGCTGGTTTATGCAATTTGTACGCGAAGATGTTGTCGGCCCCGGTCGGGTATGTGTTATATCAGACCAGCATGCTGCAATCCGTTCAGTGTTTGATCGTCCTGATTTAGGGTGGTGTGAGGAGAGGGGTGAAGCAGTTCATCGATTATGTGCTCATCATATTGCGGCGAATGTGTACAAGTTGTGCTAGGACAAAATAATCAAGGATATTTTCACTGTGTTTGTGGGTAAGATGAAACCTTGGAGGTTTGATGAGGGTATGGAAATGATAGAAGGTAGGAGTATTACTACTCACCAGTACATCATGTGGTGTGGTAAAAGATTGCAAAATCTCGAAGAAGAGCCTCTGCAACTCCATAAATGGGCACAATGTCATGACGGAGGCCCAAATAGGTGGGGGTATTATGACTACGAACGGATCAGAATCCTTGAACAATGTTTTTCGAGTGGCTCGCCAACTGCCTGTAACGGCAATAGTTGATCGCACATTCTATAAAGTTGTGGATTGGTATGTCAAAAGAGGTGCGGTTGCTCAAAATTGGCTTCGAAATGGAATGAGATTATCAGGAAACATCATGTCGGTGTTAGAACATCGGATTGGCAAGGCAAAGGAGCACTGAGTGATACCAATGGGGGCGAATTTCCCGTCTACGAGGTCGTCGATCATGATGGAACCCAAAGAATGGTATGTCCGATATTTACCTACTTTTCGTAGAACTTTCTCAATTTGTAATATTTAAATAACTTGATTTATTGATTGTAGGGAGTGACGGGAGACATGAAGTACGAAGTTAGATTTCCAGAAGGGGAGCAGGGAATGCCTGTTTGTGACTGCCAGAAACCACAATTTACTGGCATTCCTTGCAACCACGTCTTGGCGGTGTGTTGTAAGAGACATCTAGATCCGATGAGATATGTAAGTCACTATTATAGCTCTGAAAATTATGTGAACACATGGAGAGGTGAGTTTCACAGCTTCGGCAACGCCCCCAATTGGATATATGATTTGGGAGCACCTATAATCAAGCCGGACATAAATAAGATTAACAAGGGTAGGAGGAAGCACAAGCGAATTCCTAATTCTATGGATGATATGGTTGCTCGAGATAGGCCACACAGTGGAGTACAACGTCCAGAGGGATCCGCTAGAAGAAGACCGTCAGGTTAGAAATCGTAATTGTGAATTAGTACATATTTTTAATTAAATTAAGATTTTACACACTTAATTATATTTATGTCCGCATTATGCAGGGGCAACTATTGAAAGACGGAGAAGCGTATCTGGCACCCGGGCAGAGGCATCTGCTAGGTATACAGAGGCATCTGCTCCACAAGGGGCACGGAGAAGCGTATCTGGCACCCGGCCAGAGGCATCTGCATCTGCTAGGTATACAGAGGCATCTGCTCCACAAGGGGCACGGAGAAGCGTATCTGGCACCCGGCCAGAGGCATCTGCTAGTAATGCAGAGGCAACTGGCAGTCAAGCAGGACCATCTGTTAGCCGACCATCTGTTAGTCGGACGGCTGGACGTCTGATGAACAAATTATTCAGACGTAAGGAACGATGAATATTTTGTAATGGAAGATTATGTTTTATATAAGACTATGTTTGTTTCAATCTGGTCGAATTTCTGAATGGTAAAATTTCTGAATTTCTGTTTTTATAATTTCTGACCTCCGTCGACAAATCGTCAAAACTGTAGCAAACCGTAATATTTTTGTGAATACAAGTTATATTATCTGAAAACTAGATAACTTGATTTTTTTACAAACATAGTTATATTTTTTTACAAAAACTGAAAATATATTTTTAGCAATATCACGTATGGTTTAGCAATAAAAATTGCGAGGCACTAAAATATCTTTTTGTAATAAAAATTTAGTACAACTGAAAATATCACGTCAAAAGTCAAAACTGTATTAAAAAAAATATAACTTGTGAAGCCAAAAAAATCACCTTGCCTTCATCTAATTCCGGATTCGGTTAAGCCAAAAAAGCAAAAAAAAACGGATCTTCTGTGGCACCCACTGTATCCTCTGTTAAAACCACCAGTTTAACCGAATAGCGTATTCGGTGAAGCGAAAGAATAACTTAACCGAATTTCGGATTCGGTTTTTGCTGTTTTTATAACAAACGAAGCAATCTTGTCGTTTCTTTAACTTTTATTATTTTAATTACTGTTTTTAAAAAAAATCCTAATATACGGGCCCAAAATCTGGCCCAAATTATTTGATGCTTTCACGCCTTGCTTTGTGCCTGGACGCCTGCTTTGGTTTATTTCTCTGAAGCTTACACGTATGATTGTATGAGTTGCACTTGGCGCTCCGCCCTCTTTCTTTCTCTCCCCTTCTCTTTTTCTCTTCTTTATGTGTTCTACGACTGTGGTTCTATTCGAAATCTAAAGTTTGTACATGCATGTATACGGATTTATGTAATTGTTGTTTCTGTTTTTCAATCGCCTTTTGTAGTTTTCTTTTTAACACTACTTCCCCAGCGTTACTAATTTAGTTTTTTTCTTTTTATATTTTTTTAATATTTGCAGGGGCAGATCACAAAAAGACAGCTGCCTGGCTCTCGTAAGGTGTTTGCTGGATTGGTTAATTCCTTGGTACGGGTACAAAAAAATTCTCTCTCTTTTTTTTTTTTGGTCTTAAAAAGCGGTCCTATTATGCAGAAGCTTTTATTTCTTTTATATGGATGATAAATCTGTACATTACTCTAGTCAGGGTGAATTTCTCTTGATTTTTCTTTTGAAAAGTAAAAAATTGCTATTTCATCTTTTATATTTAAAAAAAAAAAAATTATTTCTGTAGCGCGGCTACAGTACCCGTACTTAGAGAAATGATGTAATATGATCCCACTGATTATTATTTTAAAAAGATATTATATGGTTCCTAGTAGTTATTATTCTAAAATTCCAGCAGTACCCTTTCTCTATGGTTCCCACTAATTATATGGTCCCCTTTCACAATCCCTGCACTCGTCCTCGCGTCAATCTTCATAAATATAAATACTCGCGTCGACTGTCGTAGATATTAATACTTGAAAGATAAGATATTAACATTTGAAAAATAAGATTTTAATACATTGATGCGTAACTTGTTATGATCATTCCTTTTCTAGTTCCCCAATCGTTCCCGTCTCAACCTTCCTCTAACAAAAATAGGTGACCTCATAGGTATAAATACTTCAGTGCATAGGTATAAATACTTTCAATACTTAGATATTAGTACTTTCAGTGTCATATGTAAAAAAATATTTGCAAATATAGGTATATACTTGCATGACGAGATATAAATACTTGCACGACGAGGTATAAATACTTGCACGACAACGAGCCTGAAAGTACGTTATCATGGATCTCATTTGAAAGAGAAAATTGCGTAGGTATTAATACTTTAGAAAAAAAATTCGAATTGTGGAGTTTTTGCGGTCCCCGCAAGAAGTTATCTTTCTGCATTTAATTTTCGGTGGTCCCCCCGCGGGTTCAGTGCGAGTACTGTTATCTTCGCGTTATAGTACCTGCGCTATAAATAATTGTTCACCTCATAGGTATAAATACTTTTGTGCATAGGTATGAATACTTTTGTGCATAGGTATTAATATTTTAGGAAAAAAATTCGCATTGTGGAGTTTTTGCGGTCCCCACAGGAAATTATCTTTCCACATTTATTTTTCGGTGGTCCCCTCTACGGGTACAGTGCGGGTGTGTAGCGCAGGTACTGTTATCAGCTCCCTTTAAAAAAATATAATTAGAAAGAACTAGACTTTGGTTACTCCAATGCATGTTTTTATATCCTATTTTAAACCATCTGATCTGAACTGCGGTCTGGATCACTTACCAATTCAGTGTTAGTTCTCCTAAAATTGGAAACTGATAGTCTGATACTCTGATCGCCAAACCGTACATTAGAGATCTGACGGTGAACTGATTTAAAAATAATCAGTACCGATACTATTTTGCCCCCGAATTCATATCACCCAAGGTACGTACCTAAAAAAATTGAGTTTGAATCCGATCTGTTCGTTATATATTAACATGAATTTTATAGGACTTTGTGCATTATGGGTCGGATTGGCCCGAATTCTGATTGGACGGTCTGGATTGAAAACGGTGCATTAAC
Organism: Carex myosuroides; assembly: GCA_028015225.1. Classification (NCBI taxonomy): domain Eukaryota; kingdom Viridiplantae; phylum Streptophyta; class Magnoliopsida; order Poales; family Cyperaceae; genus Carex; species Carex myosuroides. The sequence continues at coordinate 2,708,165 of CM051476.1, forward strand.
CAATTACCCATGACCATAGTGACAAATGAATTATTCGGTAATGATTAGGAATTATCCGGACCAGAGATCTCAGTCTTACAAGAGAGCAAAAAAAAAAAGTTTTTGGGAAAAAATCGAGAAAACTTCGTAAAATTCGGGAATTATTCGCGAATAATTCGGTCAAAGTTCGGTCAAAGTTCGGTCAATCGAATATTTCGGCATTCGGTTCGGCATCACCAACTAAACAAATTATTCGCAAATAATTTGCGAATCTTGTAACTATGTCCATGACCCGCACTTATCTTAGAATTTTTTTTATAAACCATAATTAAAAAAAAAAAGAATTTTATGAAACCAATATGATTATTTTATTTTACAAAACTATAAGATCTGAAATGCCATTGCGGTCCGAACTTTTTTTTTCCGGATCAAAATAGCAATTCAGCCCTAAGTGGTTTTACAGGTTTCTATACCAGCGACCACAGAAAATCCAAAAATCTCTCTGGACCGAAATGTCATTTCAGTCCCACTAAATATTTTTTTTAAACCCGAAACAGCTTCTTCTCTCTTCTCTTCTTTCTCCTTTCTAAACAAATTTGTTTTTTTGACCTTTCTAAACAATTTGTAAGTAAACATTTCTAAACAATTTATAAGCAAACCCTATAAAAAAAAATAGTTCGGACCGAAATGACATTTCGGTCCGGGCTAAAAAAATATTGGACCAAAATGGCATCTATGTCCATAGGTGTTACACCGAAAGCTACACCTGTTTTTCTAAAAAAACTGTGAAACCACCTCGGGCTGAATTGCCATTTCGGTCTGAAAAAAAAAGTTCGGACCGAAATGATATTTCAGTTCTTATAGTTTTTATAAAAAAAAAATAATTTTGTTGGTTTGATAAAATTCTTATTTTTAATTATGATTTATAAAAAAAAAATCCTTATCTTACCCCCCAGTTCAGCTTCCATCGCTTAGGCCCCGCACCGTAATGCACCCATGAATTCACATCACCTCCGGTACTAGGGAATCTTTTACAATTACTTGATCTGGACCGTTCTTTTTAACTTGGCACGAATCTCAAAGCCCAATAATACTGCCCCCTTTGTCCGCCCGAATCCCAAACCGGCTGGGAGTTAATCTCAAACCGTAAAGTAAAGGGAATCTTTTAAGGTACGGGGAGGATATGGATCCATGCACCCATTCAGGCCCCTTTGCATCGATCAAGGAATTCATGTTACCTACAGTAAACTCAAATTTGAGTTTAGATCTTGACCGTCCGATCTGTTTTGCTACATATGTTAAAGGGGCTGTGCATTAACCTTGGGAGGGATTCGTTCGGTTTTTAATTGGACGGTCCGGATCTAAACTCAAAATTTGAGTTACTTCATAGCATCCGGACTCTAGATCAGCGGGTTTCGCGGATTCTAGGCAGTCAACATTTTAGGAGGAATTTTTTGTTGAATCTGTCGAGTTACATGGAATATTGACTTTAGGACACTTAATATTTTGAGTGAGGTTACGGTATTATTATGAACTCAAATTTTTAGTTTGAAAATTCTAACGGTCAAACTGTTCAACATCGTTTTCATACAAATATGTATTTGTAAACTAAATTTTACATTTATTAGAATATTTTACTATTTTTTTAGATGGATAGAAAATTACTTGATCTGAAAATTTTGAACCATTAAAAAACAGTGATTTTCTACCTATTCAAGAAAATAGTAAAAAATTCTAAAAAATGTAAAATTTAGTTTACAAGTACATATATATGGAGACTACATTGAACGGTTCAGATCGACCGTTATAATTTTAAAAACAAAAATATTGATCCGTTGTACGGATTAATCCGCCTTATGCATAGTACCATAGCCTCACTCATATTTTTTTTTTTTTTTTTTTTATGGATTTCTCTAAAGTAGAGACGCTACTGTGTTGTATTTTATTCCTAGCTTACTCAGGCCCAAAACGACCCATAAACAAGCCCAATTTTGACTTTATTTGAGAGAGGGGGTTGAAAAATGCATAATTACCTAATGATATGTTGGGCTTTACTTATGCCCAAACGGTCGAACTAAAAATCAGCCCCAGATTGTCTTTTCAGTTCTGAAAGTCCATCAATTATTCTTCTTATTGCACATGCAAGTATGCCAAATCAGGAGTTTTGCTTCTGGTCTCCTTCGCATACACCAACCACATAAAGAGGGTATGGGAAGGAGTTATATATATTTATCGATCTTTCTTAATTTTACGAGTGCCTCAACAAGTTGTAATTGGTGCAAACAAAATATCTGATTAAATACTTGTACTCATTTTGTTGTTTATCATGTTCTTAAAATAATGCATGTGAGAATTAATCTTTAATCTAATGAGTAATAACTAAGATAATATTTTTCGTGTGAGAGAGCGCATGCTCGAAATTTGGAGGGATCCTTTGTGAATATTTAAAGTTGGTAGCTTGGCCCTCATTTTATCTGAACAAAAGCCAAAATTACATGAAATTTTCTGAACAACCCTAGTGATAAAAATAATTTAATTAGCTAGATAAAGCTATATCATCATCAGCAGAAGCAACAGCATAATCATGGTTAATTACTTCGATCCATTTGAATTTAATATTATGTACATGAAACAAAATAAAAAGTGCTAATTTATGAGAACATCATCACATAAAGTATGTATATATACATATAACTAGAATTACAAGGATACAATTAATAGAAGAGTATCTATATCTCTGAAACTCTTAGAGTTTTTAAATAACTATTAACTGCTTTTAAGAAATTATAGACTCTGGAGTTTCTAAATGTTCACATAGAGTTTCTGATAAGCCACATCAGCAGTAAATTAAACTAATTTTAGTGAATACAAGCCAATCGTTTTGCCACGTCAGAGTTTATAAACGATTTCTTAATAAGAAATTATTGAGCAAAGTTGCTAAATAAGAAATCCATCTACATCCCTGAAACTGGTTTAGTAACTGCCACGTCAGATTAGAAGCTCTAATAGTTTCATGAATGCAGATGCTCTATTTAGGTAATTAAGTATAGTTCCGTAGCCAAATAGTCTTCAACTACTTAGATACAACGATGATACAACGAGAGATTGAATTATGCGGGTGGGACAACGCAAGTACGGAATGGCTAAAATATATTTCCTCAAAATATCAAGGTCAAATCTTTCAATCGACATCATTTAGCAAACTGGCTAATTAATATTTATATATGATCTCCACTGCAGTACGTGTCGCAAATACAAATTCTTGTAAATAGTGCATGCAATTCTTCACTATAAAATGGTAAAAGCCTACATCATCAGTAGTATATCTGTCCCAATTGGGTCCAGAGAGCACTTCCTTTAAAGCAAGCCTCATTTCACATCAAATATATATTGACCACATACTCCATTTCCTTACTTCACTTAGGAGTATATATCTTCCTACCTTACCAAACCAGATAGAAAATGAATTTGGGTTTTCTAAGCATATATTGGATTTCTTGCTTCTAAGCTACGACCCCTAAACATTGCCTCCTCCATTTTTGTGTGTATATATAAATTGATAAACTTCAAGAAACCATTTTATGCTTACAGAACGATGGCAACAACTAGATTAACTACACCGCTCCTTTGTTTAATTCCAATCCTTCTTTTGGCCTCCAAAACTGTATTTTGTTTCGATGGACAGAATGCATGTACCAACACAAGCTTAGAAAGTTCTACTACGACAGACAGCATGCATGTTATTTTTATCTTGAGATACATTTCAATATTTAATCATTGGTAGCTTAAAATCTCAGCTCATATATTGGAACCCCAAATGCTAGGGGACAGTTATTTTAACAGAATGTTTATCAGAAAATTAAAAGAGTAAAGTCTCATATCGATCTACACACCATACTGTGTCGGTACACATTATTTGTTGGCCCATCATAATTTAATTTTGATTTAAACAATTTTTATTATCATTATATAGGAAGAACGACGGTGAAGGTGCAGAAGCTTGGGAGATGGTAAGGAGAAATGGAAACCAGTTTGTGGTAAACGGGCGATCATTTTACGTTAACGGGTTCAACTCCTATTGGTTGATGCTATTAGCAGTTGATCCCTCCACTAGACAGAAGGTAAGTGATGTATTTCGACAAGCTGCCTCTGTCGGACTAACGGTGTGTCGGACATGGGCTTTTAATGATGGAGGTTGGAGAGCACTTCAGAAATCTCCTTCAGTCTATGATGAAGATGTTTTTAAGGTATGTATGTAACGCCGTTTCATTTAACTTTTATTTGTGTATTACTAACATACATATATAAATTTGGCGGTACTTGGGTGAAAATATTATAGTGCATGAAACATTTGGAAATAATTAACAAGGTTATAGACTTATAATACACTCAAAAGCTTTGGTGACGAAAGCGAGAAAACAAGCAAAGTCAATTAACTAGTATAATTTTGATGAACTTCTAGTTTACATGACAATAACATTTTGATGGTGCTCTAAATATTATTTGAATGAAAGGTGGTTGGTGGAGAATGAAAATATCGGCCAAGTCATCAATTATATATATATAACTCGATGTTTCTTTGGAGCCATTGAAAGTCACACTAAAATATAGCATCAGACTTTACTCAAAAGAATGATATTGCACCAGATATAACATATGTACTATTAAATATTCTTCATAATATATACTTCTATTAATTTTCTCCCGTCTACATATATATGATACATGAAGGCATGACAAATTTAATTAAGATTCTCAGTGTGTGGTAGTCTCATTTATCCTTCTCAATGATTTTGTATATTATTTGCAACACTAGTAACAAACTGTTAATTAATTAGAGCATGATGATTGTATTTTTTATAAATAAACGTAAATTTTGAGCAGATTTAATTATCCATGTGCACAGTAAGCAAGTGCATCATACTTTACTAAAATTAAAATAAGTTTAATATTTTCTAATTAAAAATATGTAAATATGTAAGCAGATTTCGAATAACCAAATATGTTGTTATTCTCAGTGTTTTCAAATGTGGCCGCATATGCGTATGCGCGCGGTCTGTTGTCGCGCTCAAAATGTCATGTTGTCACACACACACACACACACACACACATATAGGAAATTGCTAATATGCTATGCATAGCATAGAGGGCCTCTGTGCTACGGCTCAATATTTGTGTTTTCAAAATTCTAGCGGTCGATCCGAGCCGTTCAACATGATCTCCATATGAATATGTATTTGCAAACCAAATTTTACATTTTTTAGAATTTTTTACTATTTTTTTAGATAGGTACAAAATCACTTGATCTGAAAATTCTGTACCATTCAGATCAAGTGTTTTTCTACCTATCTAAAAAAATAGTAAAAAAATTCTAAAAAATGTAAAATTTGGTTTGCAAGTACATATTCATATGGAGATCATGTTGAACGGTTCGGATCAATCGTTAGAATTTTGAAAACTCAAATATTGAGCCGTAGACAGAGGCCCTCTATGCTACGCATAGCACCATAGCCAACTCCATATATATATATATATATATGCGTGTTTGAATATGCGGACGCATAATACTCCATGTGGCAGTGCCATCCATGTGGACACATAATACTACATGCCAACACCTAGGAGTTGGTTAGAGTTTCTGTTAGGGGTACCCCATTTTGTGCACCCAGAATTGTCTAAAAAATTCTTATAAATTCACCCCTTTTGAGATTTTAGGATTTTTTAATGTCGAATTATATCATGAATTTTATTTCATCAAAATCACTGTCTGTGATTAGTGACTTGTAAGAAATTGGGATGTTTTGGTATTATTCTCACCCAATTTCCAAAGAATTAATATGGTAAATTCCTTAAACATATTCTTAAACTATTTAGGGTCCAACAACAGTTCATTTTGAAATCTGCATATATAAGTCCGTGTTAAAATCCACATATGCAGTATGCTACTACCTTCTGCATGTATGAACAAAACCGCATTTTAAAACATTGAGACAGATCAGGAGTCTGTAATGAAGTATATTGTTCATTCTTTATGTTAGGCTCTGGACTTTGTGGTGAATGAAGCAAGAAATTACAAAATTAGACTTTTGTTATCTTTGACAAACAACTGGGAAGCATATGGTGGCAAAAAGCAATATGTAAAATGGGGTAAAGATGCTGGTCTAAATGTAACCAATGATGATGATTTCTTTGTCGACCCAAACATTAAAAGCTACTTCAGATGTCATATCAAGGTAAAACTTCATGCTTTTCTCAGTATATATATATACTATGTTTTCTCCTCTTTCTTAGTACTCTGTTTGAATAATTTTGTTCTGAAGATGTAATTATCTACTGGCTCTATGGAAACTAAGAGAAATTTAACTCGCTTATTAATTAAGCAGACTATACTCACCAGAGTGAATACATTTAATAATATTTCCTACAAAGACGACCCAACAATTTTCGGATGGGAGTTGATGAATGAACCACGATGCGAATCAGATTCAACTGGCAGCAAGTTGCAAGTATGTACTTACATTTTCCTTATGCAGTCTGTGTTCAAGCTTATATATATATGTGCGTACATTTTCCTTTGTCCGTGGTCTAGTATAACAAAGGCTCCAATGCATATGTTCATATATGTACCAGCAGACTTTCTTCTTTGATAGTTTGCTAAAAACAGGGGTCAATTATTAATAAGTTCTTAAATATAAAATATATATACCCTAGAGGTGATACCCCCCCCCCCCCCCCCCCCCCCCCAATGCGCCATGTAAATTGTTTAAATATATATATGCTATCTAATGAAAGCAGAAGCTAGCTCGTGCATGTACTGATTGATCACTAATACCTATAACCTTGCTCAAAAAAAAAAAAAATCACTAATACCTATAACAACAATTCAGGGATGGATACAAGAAATGGCATACTATGTGAAGTTGATTGACCCAATCCACCTACTAGCAATTGGTACGGAGGGTTTCTACGGTCCCTCGACTGCTGATCGGTTACAAGTCAACCCTAATTCATATGCTGGTCAAGTCGGAACCGATTTCATTAAAAACCATCGAGTGCTGGGCATCGATTTTGCTTCCGTTCACATCTACCCAGATTCTTGGTGAGTCATGATTCAACTGTAGTATATTTGGATATTTTTTTCCTTTTTGAGGTAGCATTTGAATATTTGCTCTTGTTTTAATCTACTTCTTGTATGGATGTACAATATTCATGGTAAGGTTATCCGATGCATCGCCAGAAGCACACATCCAATTTGTGAAGCGATGGATGCAAACCCACATTGAGGATGCAGAAAACATACTCGACATGCCGGTCGTGTTTGGCGAGTTTGGTGTTTCAACAAAGAACGGGAGATTCAACGAGACTTTCAGAGACACGTTCATAGACACGGTGTACAAAACTGTTTTGAATTCCACGAGGAGGGGTGGAAGTGCAAGCGGATGCCTCTTCTGGCAGCTACTTTCCGAGGGCACCGAAAATATGGATGACGGTTACGCAGTCGTGTTGAACAAAGAGCCGAGCACCGCAAGTATTATGTCGGTGCAATCTAGGCGCATTCAGAGTTTCAATTCAAGGTGCAACTGGAATTGCCGCTGGAACTGTAAGAAAACGAGTTCAGTAGATGAAAATTCGCATCATGATGATCTTTAAATATGTATGAAAAAGAAGAAAAAAAAGGTAAATAATTGAGGAAAATTAGCTAACTTTTATCCCTTTATGTGCTTTGTAATGAAAGAGTAAATTATGCAGATAGTCCTTGAAACTTTCTTTATTACATAATATCTATTCGATCAAATGACCGTCCATATATATATATATAGAGGAGGGATCGGATGACATCTCTTTTTGGTGACATCCGAAGTTACCACATTCATTTTTTTCATTTTCAAAGTCCAAATCGTCGATCCAAACCGTTCAACATGATCTCCACAATAAAATGTACTTGCAGATCAAATTTTACATTTTTTTTGAATTTTTTTACTATTTATTAAGTATTTTACAAAAAAACAGCCATACTTAGACCATTGAATTTTATACCCATCTTAATAAATAGTAAAAAAATTCAAAAAAATATAAAATTTGATCTACAAGTACCTTTTATTTAGATAATCATGTTGAACGGTTTGGATCGACGATTTGGACTTTGAAAATGAAAAAAATGAATGTGGTAACTCGGATGTCACCAAAAAAAGGTGTCATCCGATCCCTCCTCATATATATATAGTATGGCTAAGTTGCTGCCGGCAGCATTTCGGCAAGGTGCTGCCGGCAGCGTTTCGGCCATTCTGGTGTTCAAACAACAAATTTTTTTATATAGATGTTCAATCTATATTAAAATCTACTTGGAGACCAAATTTTACATTTTTTAGAATTTTTTTACTATTTATTAAGCCACTTTGAAAATTGCTGATCCGGGTGAACAGTAAAAACAGTCTGGACCATATGATCTGGAATTTTCAAAGTGGCTTAATAAATAGTAAAAAAATTCCAAAAAATGTAAAATTTGGTCTCCAAGTAGATTTTAATATAGATTGAACATCTATATAAAAAAATTTGTTGTTTGAACACCAGAATGGCCGAAACGCTGCCGGCAGCACCTCGCCGAAATGCTGCCGGCAGCAACTTAGCCATACTCTCTCTCTCTCTCTCTATATATATATATATATATATATATATATATATATATATATATATATATATTTGTATAGAGGACACCGTACCCTTTATCAATTTATTTTGTGACACGTCTCAACAGTTTGATCGATACTTCTGAATTTTGATATTAAAACTTTGACATCAATGTACATGCTACAAATTGAAGAAAGGAATTTCTGTTGAGTAAAATTTACACCAGAAAAAGACACCCTACCTTGCTGGCTGGTGCATCCCTGCCGACGTGGGATTTTTTCATTAAAGTGAAAAAGTTGCTCTTGCCCAACTATACGACCATGACACGACTTATACTGAGTCACTGTCAACAAAGTTTACTCGATCCTTGAGTAGAACTAGGGTGCTCTCGAGTTCACCAAGTCCTTGGTGAACTCAAGTTCAAAATTCATCGGATCGGCTTCAAACGATGAATTCGACCGTCGAAACCCGTCTACCTTATGAGTGATGCGTCTACATGCAAAAATTTTAAATTTTGAAATTAATTTTGCATAGAGTCAAGTGGTAAAAAAAAATTAAAAAATAAATGCATTAAAATTAATTTATTAACCTTCTAATTTTGACCACTTGACTCTATGCAAAATTAATTTCAAAATTTAAATTTTTTGCATGTAGACGCATCACTCGTAAGGTAGACGGGTTTCAACGGTCGGATTCGTCGTTTGAAGCCGATCCGATGAGTTTTGGACTTGAGTTCACCAAGGACTTGGTGAACTCGAGAGCACCCTAGTTCTACTCCTCGATCCTTTGCTTCTATTGAAATTCTTTTATTGGGAGAGCTCATTTTCTTATCAACAAAGAGTGAAAATATTATATGATATGTGATCCTTCATCCTTCAGACCTTCGCATAGTGAGGGGCGGATTTGTGTATAATTCAGAGGTGCTTAGCACCTTTATAATTTCAAAAAAAATTAATTATGTATATTAAATTTTAATTGAATTTTTATTTTTCTAATTAAAGTTTTTCTATAGTTTAGCATCTTTCATAAATTATTATATGTTCACCAAGCTTTTTTGGAAAGTACGTGATGCATGTACATGGAAATTTTTTAAATTTTCGTATTCATTTAGCACAAAGTCAAACAGTCAAAAAATGATGAAAAATTAATGCATTAAAATAACTCATAAGCCTTTATTTTTTTTTTATTGCTTGACGTTGTACTACATGAATTCGAAAATTGAAAATTTTGCATGTACACGCATCACTCATGATCAAGTAGATTGGTTTCAACGGTTTAAATTTGTCATTTGAAGTCAATCCCATATATTTTGGAATTATGCTCACCAAACCTTCTTGGTGAGCATAGTGCACGCTAGCTTTACTTACTATAATATGCTATTGTGAAGTAGAGCAGGTTGGGTCCGATGGGTTCCGGGACCGTCCGATATGCTTTAAGATTTGTGTGCACGAATTTCAAAACAGACGCAAACATTGCGGGTGTGAATCTTAAAGCAAATCGGACGGTCATCGAAACCCATCGAACTCACTTTGAGTCCGATGGACATCGGACACACATTGACCTCACTGTGAAGACTTAAATTCAAGAACCAGCCATGATAAATCATTTTAAATTTTAGCTCCCACACCTAACATCCTATTTAAATTTTCTAGTTCTGCCACAGTATATAGTTGTATTGGCAGGGCAGATTAGTGGAAGGAAAAGGTATCAGTCTCCCCTATAATTTTTTGTTTTTTTTTTTTTTTTTGAGAAAAAATAAGGTGCCTCCCTTGTAAATTGAAAATTTATAATTCTGTCTATTAAATTTTGTAAATTTTATATATATATTAATATTTTTTGGTTCCTTTGTAAAACTATACTGTACTAGATTTGTCGGCTCTCTAATTTAAACTCTTTTAGTTCTGTCCTTGGGCAGTTATGCATGCGCTGGCTGATCGATTTGAAACGAGAATATAGGAACTGTCCATCTTAGACGGGCTAGGTCAGAACAAGCCTATGATGATCATACACGAATTGAGGTCAAAACAGATTAAAAGAGGGATGGCTGACCTTTCAAGGAACATCTATATTTCACTTATAAAGTGCATGATTGCAAATGTTGATGTAACAATTATAATTTTAATTATCGAAAAGTCAAATAATTATTAAATTAATAGTACTACTAATTTATTTATTTTTAATTGTAGAATAAATTTGAAATTACAAAAGTTACATAATTGAATTTCTTAACTAGAAATGATATAAAATTTATTGATAATAATTGTTTTTTTGTATTAATAATAATTGTTAAACTTGATATAGAAAAGTGGAGGTCTAACCTACCAACTTTTATTTAATTGTTCATTAACCTATCTGAGTTTTGAACCCACGGTCTCTCATACAGAGGGTGTTGCCTTTTGTCACTAGATCAAATATTGGTTCTTTGTTTTAGTTCAGTAACTAAGTTAACGTCTTCTACGTGGAAGATCGTATTTTTGAAATATGACTGAAGAATTTTCCTTTTATATATAGATATTTAAAAAATTAAAACTGAACTCCATTTTTATCTCCAAAAAAATATTAATGCGGGAAAAAGTGTCATCTTTTGTAATACCACGTGTAGATGCTCTAAAAGTCCATCCTGTTAGACAGGCCGAGACGGGCTGACACTAGTTGGCCCATTTTCTTCAAATTGTTTTGCTCGCCCATAAAATTTCGCCTAAACATGGCCTATCGAAAATTAACGCCCATGTGTGTAACCCAATTAATTACTTTAATATACCTTCTCCCAGTGTACTATATAGCCCATAGCTGTTACCTAAACTTTGATAAACTTTTCTTCAGTTTAAATTTCTCGTATATCTCCTGTTGGAGAACCGAGTAGGTCCGATGCTCATCGGATCTACTTTTAGGTTCAACGTCATGATGACTGTCCGATCTAATTTAAAATTTGTGCGCACGATAATTGAAACAGACACGCACGGAGTTTAAAGTGTTCTGCACGAATCTTAAAGCAAATTGACGGTAATTAAACCCATCAAACCAAAGTAGGTCCGATGCCATAAATTAAAATTGAAAAATTGAAAAACAACATAAAAGCAAAAAATAAAAGCCATAAATTGTCATAAATTAAAATTGAAAAACAACATAAAAGCAAAAAATAAAAAGCGAAATTGTCACTGCAAATTAAAATTAGAAAAATATAAAATATATAAAACATCAACGTTGTAGTCTATTTGAAAAAGATCATCTTACAGAAGAAGATCCTCTTGCTACTCATCTTGAGAAAAATGGTCATGTATCTGATTGTCTTGTTACTTTCTCTACATTACAAGTAAAGCATATATAAATAAATGAGAATTTGTTCAAAAGAGAATATAAAATTAGTATATGTAAATAATTAAATCATGCACTATTCATGTTGCATTTCTATCAATGGTCTCATGATGAGCCTGATATCCGAGTCTCCGACCTTGTATTCGGTCCATTTCCATCAGAATAGCCGATTTTCTCTCTTCTTCTCTTCAGATTGGATTGTGAGAGAGAACAACACCTATTTATAAAAGTCTACCCTGTTTCCGCATAATTATTTACCGGAAATGGTGTTTCCGGTAAATAATCTGCCAGAAAGAGAAACCTTGGATCTGGGAGATTATTTGCGGAGACTGGCCCTGGATTCGGGAGTTTATTTTTCGAATTGGACATATTCTGAATTTTTTGCAAATCGGGTGTAGATTTAGAAATTTCATATTTTTTTTTTGGATATTAATAAAAATTTCGGAAGTTTGCAGGTCTCACGGTAAAAATAAAAATTCAACCCTGCGTATAGGGAGGGCAGTGAATAAATATTGAACTAAAAGGAAAGTAACACCTACCGACTAACATGTGAAATAAAATTCCATATTAATTAAAATATCAATAATTTTTGTTTGACAAGTTTAAACAAAATAGATATTACTTGAAACAAGTAGATCTAGTAATTTTGAATAAAAAAGATATAATCATTATCATTTACTATGTTAATTATTGAATTAGTGAGAAAAATGTGTAATTTGGTAATTTTACTTCTATTTTATATGTGACAGTGAAGGTACTTTAGTTTTCTTCGATTGCGGAATATAAAGCTGATATATGTTAGACGATATATGTAAATCAAGAGAATTAAGAGCAGCTTGTAATTCACCAAAAAGATCCAACCCAGATGTGTTTTCTACATTTAAAAATTCTAAAAAGTACTCTTCTATTTTTATTGGACAGCTTGCAACATCAACACATTTAATTACCAAAGTCATTTGTTCTGTGTGACTAGTATCAGGAGTGCAATCAAGAATCACAGAAAAATATTTAGCTTCTTTTATTTTATTTATTATTGCATTCCTGACACTTGATGCCAACATGGCAATTAATTCATTTTGTATTTTATGACTAAGATAATGATAATGAATCTCTTTATCTTGAATGAGTCGAAAATGATGTTTCATTGTTTGATCAAACTCAGCAATTGATTCTAGAAAACCTAAAAAATTTCCATTAGAATCCTCATTAATTTTTTCATTTGTTCCACGAAATGCCAGATTATTCATTGCAAGATGCTTAACAACGGACATGTAGTTTATTTTTTCACTTAGATGTTTCCAATCATCAACACCTATAGTTGCTATTTGACTTTTAGAACGGACATGTCTTACAACTTTACAACAAAAACAAAATACTTTATTTAAATCTTTTGAGTAAACCAACCATTTCCTATCAATAAGTTCTGCATTTCTTAATTTTTGATCAAAATAATATGTGGAAAACCCCCTATTGTAATTATCCTTAGGAAAATTAATATTAGAATCTCTAATAGGACCGTTCTCAATAAACAAATCTCTCAGTTTTGAATCTAAACCATCCCACACTCTAGGATCATATATATTTATAGATAACGAAGAATCTAAGCACTCAGACACATGATTAATTTCTTCAATATTTTCACTAGTCTCATTTTCAAGCATATTTGTTACTTCTTCATTTACCTCATTTTCATTTTCAGACACATTTGTTGTTTGTTCGTGCACCTGACTTTCAATTGGTTTTCCAAAGACTCATTTTGCGGTTCAATTTTCTTCCAAAGCTTTTGAATAGAACCTTTTTGAGGTTTTAGTTTCTCTTCTCCCTCTCTTTTTCTATTTCTTTTTTCGCTACCTGATGCATATTTTCTAGGAAATATTGTTTTAAATTAAAATAAAAATAAAGTATAGAACCTGAGTGATGAGGCACAGAAGATCCAACTATGACTATGAGTTACTCAAATCGGTCGCAAAATCTAAGTTAAAATTACCTTTGTGCAGTAAATTATTTCAATATCAAATCTGATCCAATTATGAGTTACTCAAATCAAGCCTAGCCTGGAGACAGAGCCGCTAGAGGCGGAGGCGCGGACACAGGTTTTTTTTGGAAGCCGCGGAGAGAGTTTTTTGGCTGCCGCGAAGACAGATTTTTTTGGGAAGTGAATCGAGGGTTTCGTTCGGCGGAGTCGCGGAGACAAAAGTGGGCTGCCAAAATAAAAAAATTGTTTCTTTTTTGATTGGATGCGCTCAGCGGAGACAAAGGTCAAAGTTTGCTGCCAAAATAAAAAACTATTTCTGTTTTAATTCGATGGCCCAAATAAACAAAAACAATGGCCCAGATTAAAAGAAATTTAATGGAAAGATACGGCCCATTTTTTAACCCATATATAAATTAAATTTTTTTTTTTGGGGCCCCCAGGATTTTTGGGCCCAGGGCCATCGCCCTGGGTACCCTGGGCCAGGGCCGGCCCTGATGATGAGCCTGATATCCGAGTCTCCGACCTTGTATTCGGTCCATTTCCATCAGAATAGCCGATTTTCTCTCTTCTTCTCTTCAGAATGTATTGTGAGAGAGAACAACACCTATTTACAAAAGTCTGCCCTGTTTCCGCATAATTATTTACCGGAAATGGTGTTTCCGGTAAATAATCTACCAGAAAGAGAAACCTTAGATCCGGGAGATTATTTTTCGAATTGGACATATTCTGAATTTTTTGCAAATCGGGTGTAGATTTAGAAATTTCATATTTTTTTTTGGATATTAATAAAAATTTCGGAAGATTGCGGGTCTCACGGTAAAAATAAAAATTCAACCCTGCGTATAAGGAGGGCAGTGAATAAATATTGAACTAAAAAGAAAGTAACACTAACACCTACCGACTAACATGTGAAATAAAATTCCATATTAAAATATCAATAATTTTTGTTTGACAAGTTTAAACAAAATAGATAATTACTTGATACAAGTAAATCTAGTAATTTTGAATAAAAAAGATATAATCATTATCATTTACTATATTAATTATTGAATTAGTAAGAAAAATGTGTAATTTGATAATTTTACTTGTATTTTATCTGTGACAGTGAAGGTACTTTAGTTTTCTTCGATTGTGGAATATAAAGCTGATATATGTTAGACGATATATGTAAATGCTAATTTTAAGAATAATTACTTATTTCAATAAAAAAAAAACGAATTGTTGCTCTTTAATCTAAGAATTATTAGCATATGTTATTTTTATACCATGTTTTATATTATATATCATTTTGCCTACATCGTGAACCACATAAATTCAGATCTAGTGCAATACCTGACTAGTCAGTAGAATGAGATATGAAACGTTAGTTTAATTTGACACGAATCTCAAAACAGACTTCGTATATCTAGATCGGTACTAAATTCCAATCACTTGACTGGAAGTTTGTCATACTTATTGTACTCGGTCTGGTACATGGGAGGATACGGATTGGAACCATTGGTAAACTTTACCAAGTGCAAAAAGCCGCGTCAATGTTCCGATTTAGAATTTTTGGGGCAATATATTTCTTGTTAGACAGTAATGTATCATGTACATTTCTTTCGCTAACAACAGAGGTCATGTTTGGATGTGGAGTAAGGGGTTGATTAAACTCTTTACTCCACACTTAATCCATCAAACAAGAAGTAACATTGATGGAGTAAGTTGGAGCAAGGTTTGAATTAATCTGAAGTAAGTTACTCTACTTCTCTAGATGGATTAGTTTACTCCATGTTGTAGGACCCACTATCATACACTAGTTTTATTTTTTATTTTCTCTCTCTTCATTAGACATAGTTAGATGATATTTCTAGATTTTGTAAAACTTTGATTTCAATATATAAGTAGGGATCTGATCTCTATTTTTCTTAAAAAAAAAATGTTTTCACTAAACGTACCAGTTCACTGTGCTTTAGCTATACAATTTATTTTAGAAGTTATCTAATTAACAATTTAAGCCATGACTTAAGTAGTTTCCTCCAACCAAACAAGAGTAACTTAATCCATTTCTTAAGTTGCATGACCCAACCCAAACATGATTAACTTACTCCACCTTAACTTGAAGTAAGCAATTTAATCCGGATTAAAGTTACTCCACAATCAAACATGATCAGAGAGTACATGCCAATTTCTTATTTGCTCGTGAAGGCTTTATGAGAATTTTCATGGCGAATATTGCATTGCCCCTTCCGTGAGAATTTGAGAAACTGGGTTTTTTTAAGAATAATTGGAGGTTGATTTCGTCTTTCATATAAAGATTCAAAGATTCATACATAATCATCTAACAATTTTAAAAAAAAGACGAAAAACAATTTTTTTATTCTTAAATATTCATAAAAATATTATCTAAATTTTAAATCTGTGACCAGTCGACCACTCATACAAATAATATTATCTTTAACTATCAAATTAAAATTCAAAAGCTGATTCTTAAAAAATGGAATTTTGATAAGAAGGCTTTTTTTTTCAAAATCTTAAATTGTGCGTCAATTTGCTGTTGCACAGATTTTTTTTTATTTCTAAAAAGTTTTACCTTCTGCATTAAAACGGCCTTGAACTTGAGTGACAAGAGCAAACTGGTCCTTCTTTAAAAATAATTCATTAAGCTGAACAAAATTAATCCAAGCGGGTCCACTTATATCCTCAAAACCCGGCCCATTGTTACCGCAAATCTTAACCTCAGGCAAAATCATAACTGAAGTCAAAAAAGTTGTTTGGGTTCAGATGGGAATTATGACATGACAACATAAAACTTGAATGAATTCAAATTCTATAGTGCCCCCAAGCAGAAGAAGTCAAATTATTACACCGAAGCATCTCCTAAAAAACCACACTATGTTCCAAATATGCCCATTTCTTCTGCGTACCCCACAGAAGTTCCCATCTGTGGATCACACCAATATTCTTGAACCGTTTCAAACTGGGCCCACACTTTGTAGCAATGGGTGTACGCATTTAATGTACACCACGTGTTATTAAGGCTAAAACCGTAAGTTCAGCTGAGAACCAACTTCTCCTTCTCTTCCTTTTTTTTTTTTTTCATCATTTTTTAAGAAAGGAAAAGAAGATACTTTTTTCAAGTAGCCGTTACCTGTCTGACGCTTCAAATTCAAAGTTAATCCCCCCCTTCTCTCTCTCTCTATCTCTCTCTCTAATGGAGACTCTAATCCGAAGACCCCTACAGCCTAAGAATTTGAACTCTATACCGTCGTTAGAAAATCTACCAAAGAAACTAAAAAAGGTCAATCAGAAAACTACAACCCAACCTTTGATCCAAGATAATGCGAGCAAGGAGAGCCATCTGATTCAACCCACTGTATGTGAAGAAAACGTGAAGAAGGAGAAGCAAGATGATGAGCTGAAGGAAGCGTCTTTAGCGGAGGAGCTGGAGATTGTGAGAAAAAGGAGGGAGAGGCTCAGACTGGAGAGAGAGAAAACAGAGGAGATGCTCAGAGAGAGGGATTTGGTACTGGAGAGGGCCATGAAAGAGATGGAAAGGAGAGCTGAGGAGCAGAACAGCATAGAGCTAGAGATTTATAAATTCATTTTGCTCAAGGATCTCAGAACTTCATCTATGGTTAGTAATTACTAATTAGTTTGTGATTTGCACTTGTTATTTTTTGGACACCAGAAATTCTTGATATAATTTGTTATCTGTGCATTTATTGATTATTTATTGTTTATTGGGAAAAATAAATGCTTGGCAGAGGGTTTATCCTGTTCAGTCACTGAGAATGAAGGAAGAAGAAAAGAAGGGAAGAGAATTGTCAGAGGTAATTAATTGTTGCCGAGTTCATCTTTCTAACATATGTTAAAATATTTCATAAATTAATTGCTCAGGCATTATGCTTATTTTACTAATGAAACCAGGGTGTTTGTTAGGTTAAAACGCTGAGACAAAAAGAAGAAGAGAAGAAAAGCAGAGGAACCCAGTCAGAGGCAAGTTCAATCCAGATAATATAATTTGATTTTCCTAATGATATTTATCGTAATATAATATTCTTATTTATTTATAATTAATTGCATTTGCAGGAATCAGCAAGTTCAAAAGTTCAGGATAAAGGAAAGGCAGCAATATAATAAATTAGAATTTGGGTCCTCAATTTGCTTTCTTGTTATTATGGTTCTTTGCAATTGTTGTTCCCAATTTCGTTGCCTTTTTTTTTATCTATTTCAAATATCTTGTTTGAGTAGAATATGTTGAAACAATACAAGAACTTTTCAGGCCATGGAGGCCTTATAGTGGAGAAGAAGAATTTAGTTTCCAAGTTAATTTTTTTCAATTAATTTAATTGAATTATTGGAAAACAATAGTTGAGACTTGAGAATTGATATTGTAAATTATTTTTCCTTCCTTCCCAATGTTACACATTAATTTTTTTCTCATGGTTTACTAAGTTTCGTCCGTCAAACTGGCTTATAATTAATTGAAGCCGAAAACAAATTATTAATTTAATTATCATCCCAGGCAAATTTCTTATTTTATTAGAATCCAACCTAATAGATTAGTTATTCGAAAGGTCAAATTTTAATATTTAATTTTTTTTTTCATATTATCTTTGATTATGTTATTAAAACGAGGTATTTGCAAATAAGTTCTTTTTTACACACAAATGTTTTTTACGCACATTATAATTTAAGAATAGTTGATAAACATGTTATTACGCAACCGCAAGGGCGGACGTAAGAAGAGAGAATGAGGATTAATTGATCTCCATTTAATTTTTAATTTTTTTGTATTTATTTATGATTTTTTTATATAATTTAGAGTAAAATATTATGGTACCGTACAATTGGCTTCCATTATCCGTAGAAATTTTTTATATTATTAACTTCTCATAGTTCAAAAACATGGCTCCGCCCCTGCTTATTAGTGCAGTAAAGATATCAGTTGCTGTAACAATTTTAATACAAACTCAAAAAGTTATTAAAATTGGGAAGGTAAAGTTGAAGATCGGAATTTCATACTATATTTATAAGGATTGAAAGTTAAATGTTAGATTATCAAAGAAAGAAATTTAAATGTTAGAAATTTTCTGTGAAAAGCTGAATGTTATATGAAACAAAAGGTTGTGCATGAGAATTGCCACTCTGAAATGTTCTCTACACTCCGCAAACGCTTATTTGGGCATGGGCCCGATAATCCGGCCCAATTAAAGTAACAAGGATTGAGACGGGCCAGACGGGCCGTAAAAGGGAATCTTTTGGAATTGCATGAGGCACAGCAACATTCTCAGTTGAGTGAGGCTATGGTGCTATGCATAGCACCAATGGCTAGTGTACTACGGCTCAATATGATAATTTTTAAAATTCTAACGGTCGATCCAAACCGTTCAATGTGATAACCATATGAATATGTACTTGCAAACTAAATTTTATATTTTTTCGAATTTTTTTACTATTTTTTTAGATAGGTAGAATTTTGATGGTCCAAAATTATTAGTTCAACCTTAATATTATAGTTTTTTATACTAATCAAGATGTAATTATGAGAAAGAGGCAGCGGTGAAACTAGAAAATTTACATTTAAAGGTTGAAACGTAAAATACATAATATGTGGAGCTGAGATTTAAATCCAAGTCTTCAATATTAACAAAATATAATTCTAACACTAAACTACATGCACAAATTTAATATCTTATCAGTGGGGTGAATTATATATAAAAAAAAAATTCAAGTAAATTTTAGTTTACATAATTAAAATTTTTAAAATCATGGGAGTGGCTAAGCACCTCGTTCTGGCCTAGTAGTAGATGTGCCCTTCGAAAAAAAAATGTACGTAATTTTGTTATGTTTGATCATTTATTTTAAATAAGTAGTATGAAATCATTTTTAATTATTCTCTGATGGTGAAACTAAAGAGTAGCATTATATATATATATATATATATATATATATATATAGAGAGAGAGAGAGAGAGAGAGAGAGATGAGCTATGCTACTCCATGGAGTAAAACGCGTTTGTACTTCACGCCGTATTTTTATTTTGAAAGTCCAAACGACCGATCCGAACCGCTCAACATGATCTCCATATTGAAATGTGCTTGGAGACCAAATTTTACATTTTTTAGAATTTTTTTACTATTTATTAAGCCACTTTGAAAATCTGAAAATCCTGGTGAACAGTAAAAAACAGTAAAAAATTCTGGACTGCCGGATCAGTGATTTTCAAAGTGGCTTAATAAATAGTAAAAAAATTCTAAAAAATGTAAAATTTGGTCTCCAAGCACATTTCAATATGGAGATCATGTTGAGCGGTTCGGATTGGTCGTTTGGATTTTCAAAATAAAAATATAACGGCGTGGAGCACCAACGCGTTTTACTCCATGGAGTAGCATAGCTCATCTCTCTCTCTCTATATATATATATATATATATATATATAGAGCTGGGCTATGGTGAGTTGCGAAGTAAGATGTCATTTTTACTTCACGCTCATATTTTTATTTTGAAAATCCAAACAACCGATCCGAACCGCTCAACATGTTCTCTATATTGAAATGTGCTTGGAGACCAAATTTTACATTTTTTTTGGAATTTTTTTACTATTTATTAAGCCACTTTGAAAATCGCTGATCCGGTGGTCCAGAAAATTTTACTGTTTTTTACTGTTCATAGTGGATCAGCGATTTCAAAGTGGCTTAATAAATAGTAAAAAAATTCCAAAAAATGTAAAATTTAGTCTCCAAGCACATTTCAATATTTAGAAAAAGTTGAACGGTTCGGATCGGTTGTTTGGATTTTAAAAATGAAAATATGGCGTGAAGTAAAACAACATTTTACTTCACAACTCACCATAGCCTATCTCTCTCTCTCTCTCTCTCTATATATATATATATATATATATATATATAGAGTGATGCTACGGTGCGTTGGAAAGTAAAGAGGGTGTTTTACTTCCCGCTCATATCTCTATTTTCAAAGTTCAAATAGTAGATCCGAACTTCTCAACATAATCTTTCTATTGATATGTGCTTGGAAACCAAATTTTACATTTTTTGAAAATTTTTTACTATATTTTTAGAATTTTTGAAAATTAGTGTTTTTTGAATTTTTTTTTATTTTTTATTTAATGAAAAGCTGTGATTTTCAAAAATTCTAAATAAATAGTAAAAAATTTCCAAAAAAATGTAAAATTGGGTTTCCAAGCACATATCAATAGGAAGATTATGTTGAGAAGTTCGGATCGACTTTTTGAACTTTGAAAATGGAGATATGAGCGGAAAGTAAAACACCCTCTTTACTTCCCAAAGCACCATAGCATCACTTTATATATATATATATATATATAGAGAGAGAGAGATAGACTATGGTGAGTTGTGAAGTAAAACGTCGTTTTACTTCACGCCATATTTTCATTTTGAAAATCCAAACAACCGATCCGAACCGCTCAACATGTTCTCTATATTGAAATGTGCTTGGAGACTAAATTTTACATATTTTGGAATTTTTTTACTATTTATTAAGCTACTCTGAAATTGCTGATCCACTGTGAACAGTAAAAAACAGTAAAAAATTATGGACCACCAGATCAGCGATTTTCAAAGTGGCTTAATAAATAGTAAAAAACATCCAAAAAATGTAAAATTTAGTCTCCAAGCACATTTCAATATAGAGAACATGTTGAGCTGTTCTTATTAGTTGTTTGGATTTTCAAAATGAAAATATGAGCGTGAAGTAAAAATAACCTCTTACTTCACAACTCACCATAGCCTAGCTATATATATATATATATATATATATATATAGAGAGAGAGAGAGAGAGAGAGAGAGTGGCTAAGATCAAAGTGGTATGACCAAGGCCTTTAGTGCTACCAAGTCGTTTTTGGATTTTCAAAGTCCAAACGGTCGATCTAAACCGTTAGATGTGATCTTGTTACACCAAAAAGGTATAGTACAAAGTTTCAGTACAGCAAGCTGTACTTTTTAACCTTAAAATACACTTCTGGTTCAGACTGCAAGTATACAATCCTACCGCGTAGTATATCGTCGGGTATCGATCACAGGGACGGTTCAAGTGTTATCCGGACTCTACCTAGGTTAATTAAAAACTAGAAGTTGGAAGGGTTGATTTTGGTTGTTTATGTTTCCTACAGATTCAAGGTAATAATAAAGTGCAAGAAAGAAGATTAAACTGGTTTTAATCAATAATAAAAAGCGTTCCCAGGGTTAAGACTTCATCTCAGTTTTGCCCTCTGACTGTCCTGTCCGGGCCGTGTCATTTCCTACACGGGCCGTATCAGTTTACACGGGCCGTGTAATTTCGCTACACGGTCCGTGTCAGTCTCGGGTTAATGCAGCAGCTATTGTTTCTTTGTATTGTTCCTTTGTGTAGGGTTCTACTGACCGGACCTAATGTTTCTGGACCTCAACTGCCGTTTGTTGGTTCATCAACTTGGTACGGAAACTGCAATATATGCCCTCGTCGGGTTCTAGACCTCAACTTCCGTGTGTTGGTCCCTACTACCTAGTTGCTTGATTGGTATACTAAAGGTAACTCCTATCCGCCGATAGAGAGTAATTTTCGCCTCCCGGTTACTACTTGGTTTCACCTTCCGGATCACAAATCCTACCTCATGTACTTAGTTTGGTTGAGAGACGTTAAAGGGCTATAATGCCTTCTAGATGTGCGCATTCATCTAGTAGCAAACCAATATAAGTCAAACACTTCAATCTAAGCAATTAAAATACTGCTCAATCAATCAAACACAAACTTCAATACAAAGATTCAATAACTAGCATGCAAGACAAAACATTCGATTACATCAAAACCCTAGAAACAAAGTAAATTACTCACTCATGGTTCTAAAACAGCAAATACAAATAAAGATAGAGTTGATCATGACAAAACCCAAAGTGCAAAGAAGATCAATCGAAAGTGCAAGAAATTTGCTTCTCCAATTCGCCTCCAAGCTTAGCCACCAAAGATGAACCCTAGAACCTGCTCTCCTGTTCCAGAATTACCTTTCCTGGAGAGAAATCCCGATTATATGCTCGATTGGTCGACCTTCCATCAATAGCCTACTTTCCAGATTTCTGGATCTGTTTCCGGATTTGCTTGACACGGGCCGTGTCAAATCTGTCCGGCCCGTGTTAACTTGTGTTCTTTCAGTGGTCGAGTCAGCAGTTGCTTGTGGTCGGATCAGTGGTCGAGTCGAGGTTGACACGGCCCGTGTGGAATGTGACACGGTCGTGTAGAGACTTCTTGATTCCAGATTTTCTCCTCGATTTCGCCCGAATCCTGCAAAATAAGAATAAACTTGCAGCAGTACCACATTCTAAAGATATTCAATGAAATACAACTGATTTAATAGATTTAAACACAGGTTTGGTACAGAAATTGGTCGGAATTATAGGTCAAATAACGAGACATCAAATTCCCCCAAGCTTAAATCTTGCTTGTCCTCAAGCAAAGATCCATACTTAGGTACCGGGTTGGACTCTAGTCTTACCTAAATGCAAGTTAAGTTCTTAAATGTAAAAATTTACATGAGTTGCTTTAATCAGGAACCTTGAGAATCCTTTTGGTATAATTTGGATTTTCCTTGATCAATTTTGATTCACCACACAAATTGACTAATCAAACTTCAAATTCTGAAATGTTTTAATATTTGGAAAGCTAATTACCCGAATTGATCAATATTTCATTATTTCACTGAATCTATGCCCTCATTGTGGTGATTTTTTTTTCTTTTTAACCCCCCCAAGCTTGGGACAAGCTTAGGTTAGAAAGTCGCGGATTTCATGTGTTGATATATGCAAGAGTTTTTGAAAGTTTTAGAGCTCAAAGGCATCCCGCCGGATTGTGCCAGTACTCTTATGTTCTCAATTTGGGAGACGAGCTCAAAGGCGCCAAACAGGACTTATTGCCAGTACTCTTATGTTCTCCATCTTTTCATTTATTTCATCATTTTTTTATTTTTCGCATACGCCATGAATACACACATCCAATGGTATTCATTCATACCAATGGATATCCCAATCTTTCTTTATTTTAAATCCCCATTTCCCTATTTAAAAGGCACAGTTCGGTTTCAAAATGGTTTTTCAATACAATTCAAGCTTTCATCTTTTCAATTTCTCAAAACATCCCATCTTAAGCAGTTCTTTGATCAATTATGGGGTTATTTCCAATTCTCAAGGTAATCCAACTCACAAACAAAAGTTTTCAAACAAGTCCATAATCCTAGCAATCACACAAATTTATCACCTAAAAATGCAAAAAAAATTGAAAAATAAACATGTCTAAATGCAGATACAGTTTTCTTCTATTCCACCCCCCCAAGCTTGAATGAAGCATTGTCCTCAATGCTTGAATTTACACAAGGAAAAAGTAAATAGAAGAAAATATGGAAACTTACTGGATGGTGAGCGAGGGATGAGGCGGGGGCGCCTCACTGGTTGGTGGGAGGTGGATCAGGTGGCACTGGGGGAAGCACCCACTTCTGAGGTACACGGACCACGCGATCAAATTCTTGCATCAGAAGAATCCACAAGATTTCTTTCGAGTCTTTGATCGAGCACCCGATCGCGCCTTTGTGAGCTTTCAATTTCTCCAAGAGCGTAGCAGTCCGATCAGGTTTAAGATCTGCACTTATGATCACAAGACAAGATTTATCTGGGTCCAGGAACTCATACCTGAGGTTAGCTGGCAGAGGCTTGAGCTCAGGGGTCGGCTGCTCTGTCTGGGCTGTTGCACGGTCCGTGTGAGATATGTCCAGTCCGTGTGAGGTTTCCGTGTGAGCTTTGTGCGCCCCGCGTGCCATCTCCAGCTCCTCTGGCTGTGGTGCACGGTCCATGCAAGATGCATGCGGTCCGTGTGTCAGTTCCCCCAGGTTGTCAGCCTCCTTCTAAGTAGTCTTGTTGATCTCGGCTGGTCGTGTGGGCTCTGCACGGTCAGGATGCTTAGTTTCTTCAGGGGCGTGCACGGTCCGTGTGAGATTTGTACGGGCCGTGTGCACTGTTGTCTCAGAGGTTGTGCCAGGTTCTGCGCGGGGCGGGTTTTCTTCAGTTTGTGGGGTCTGTACGGGCCGTGTAGGATTGACACGGGCCGTGTCAGTTTCAGCTGGTGGATCAGTAGGCAAGGCTGGACCTTCGTAGTTGGTCCCACTTCGCAGGGTGATTGCCTTAGCCTCTCCTCTTGGGTTTACCTCTGGTTGGCTGGGGAGCTTACCAGGTTGTGGTTGGCTTGAGGATCCTTGCCCCATTTGTGTCTCCAGTTTGTTGCTTATAGCAGCTAAACCAGCCGTCAACTGGGCATTCATTGCTTGCATTTGCTCGAACATCATTTGGTTCATCTTCCCTTGCTCATGCATGAAGTCGCTCACAGCGGGATCAATGTACGGCTCGGGTGGATCGGATTGAAATACGTAATTGCTCGAGTTATCGAATGGTGCAGTGTCGTAGAAATTGCAATTGTTGTCACTGAGATAGCCGTCCTGCTCAGGTTCCTCATCCCAATCCACCAGTGGGCAATACTCGTAAGAGTGTCTCCTGTCCCCACACATGACACATGGCTGTGGTTGATGGTTATTGGCTGCTTTCATGCTCATTTTGATTAAATACTTCTCCATGGCCTCCTCTAGCTCGGCAGCTCTAGCATATAAAGCTGCGATCTGGTCAGCTTTGGATCGGTCGCCTCCTCCAGCTTGAGAACTGTCGCGGCCAAACCACTGTTGGTTTGTCGCCATGTTGTACATCAAATCCATGGTGTCTTGAGCTCCTCAAATTGTAGTGTGGTTCCAGCTTGCTCCTGCGATAAGAGAAAAATATAAAAGAAAAAGAAAAAAAAAAGATACAAGTTAAAATCTAGATTAATTAAAATAAGCAAAAATCCAGAAAATAAATGATGCCGTCCCCGACAACGGCGCCAAAAACTTGTTACACCAAAAAGGTATAGTACAAAGTTTCAGTACAGCAAGCTGTACTTTTTAACCTTAAAATACACTTCTGGTTCAGACTGCAAGTATACAATCCTACCGCGTAGTATATCGTCGGGTATCGATCACAGGGACGGTTCAAGTGTTATCCGGATTCTACCTAGGTTAATTAAAAACTAGAAGTTGGAAGGGTTGATTTTGGTTGTTTATGTTTCCTACAGATTCAAGGTAATAATAAAGTGCAAGAAAGAAGATTAAACTGGTTTTAATCAATAATAAAAAGCGTTCCCAGGGTTAAGACTTCATCTCAGTTTTGCCCTCTGACTGTCCTGTCCGGGCCGTGTCATTTCCTACACGGGCCGTATCAGTTTACACGGGCCGTGTAATTTCGCTACACGGTCCGTGTCAGTCTCGGGTTAATGCAGCAGCTATTGTTTCTTTGTATCGTTCCTTTGTGTAGGGTTCTACTGACCGGACCTAATGTTTCTGGACCTCAACTGCCGTTTGTTGGTTCATCAACTTGGTACGGAAACTGCAATATATGCCCTCGTCGGGTTATAGACCTCAACTTCCGTGTGTTGGTCCCTACTACCTAGTTGCTTGATTGGTATACTAAAGGTAACTCCTATCCGCCGATAGAGAGTAATTTTCGCCTCCCGGTTACTACTTGGTTTCACCTTCCGGATCACAAATCCTACCTCATGTACTTAGTTTGGTTGAGAGACGTTAAAGGGCTATAATGCCTTCTAGATGTGCGCATTCATCTAGTAGCAAACCAATATAAGTCAAACACTTCAATCTAAGCAATTAAAATACTGCTCAATCAATCAAACACAAACTTCAATACAAAGATTCAATAACTAGCATGCAAGACAAAACATTCGATTACATCAAAACCCTAGAAACAAAGTAAATTACTCACTCATGGTTCTAAAACAGCAAATACAAATAAAGATAGAGTTGATCATGACAAAACCCAAAGTGCAAAGAAGATCAATCGAAAGTGCAAGAAATTCGCTTCTCCAATTCGCCTCCAAGCTTAGCCGCCAAAGATGAACCCTAGAACCTGCTCTCCTATTCCAGAATTACCTTTCCTGGAGAGAAATCCCGATTATATGCTCGATTGGTCGACCTTCCATCAATAGCCTACTTTCCAGATTTCTGGATCTGTTTCCGGATTTGCTTGACACGGGCCGTGTCAAATCTGTCCGGCCCGTGTTAACTTGTGTTCTTTCAGTGGTCGAGTCAGCAGTTGCTTGTGGTCGGATCAGTGGTCGAGTCGAGGTTGACACGGCCCGTGTGGAATGTGACACGGCCGTGTAGAGACTTCTTGATTCCAGATTTTCTCCTCGATTTCGCCCGAATCCTGCAAAGTAAGAATAAACTTGCAGCAGTACCACATTCTAAAGATATTCAATGAAATACAACTGATTTAATAGATTTAAACACAGGTTTGGTACAGAAATTGGTCGGAATTATAGGTCAAATAACGAGACATCAGATCTCTATATTAAAATCTGCTTGGAGACCAAATTTTACATATTTTGGAATTTTTTTACTATTTTTTAAGCCACTTTAAAAATTGCTGATCACATGGTCCAGAATTTGGTTGCACTGTTTTTACTGTTCACCCGGATCTGCCATTTTCAAAGTGGCTTAAAAAATAGTAAAAAAATTCAAAAAAATGTAAAATTTGGTCTCCAAGCAAATTTTAATATAGATTGAACATCTAACGGTTTGAATCGACTATTTGAACTTTAGAATTGCAAACACTTTGACCTTAGCCACTCTCTCTCTCTCTCTCTCTCTCTCTATATATATATATATATATAGAGAGGGTAGAACTAGGGTGCTCTCGAGTTCACCAAGCCCTTGGTGAACTCAAGTCCAAAACCCATCAGATCGGCTTCAAATGACGAATCCGAACCGTTGAAACCTGTCTACCTTACGAGTGATGCATCTACATGCAAAAATTTTAAATTTTGAAATTAATTTTGCATAGAGTCAAGTGGTCAAAAAATGTCAAAAAATGAATGCATTAAAATTAATTTATTAACCTTCTAATTTTGACCGCTTGACTTTATCCTAAATTAATTTGAAAGTATAAAATTTTTACATGTATACGCATCACTCGTAAGGTAGGCGGGTTTCAACGGTTCGGATTCTTCGTTTAAAGCCGATCCGATGAGTTTTAAACTTGAGTTCACCAAGGGGCTTGAACTTAAGAACACCCTAGTTCTACCCTATATATATATATATATAGAGAGAGAGAGAGAGAGTGTGTGGCTAAGGTCAAAGTGGTATGACCAAGGCCTTGGTGCTACCAATTAGTTTTTGCAATTTTAAAGTTCAAATAGTTGATTCAAACCGTTAGATGTTCAATCTATATTAAAATCTGCTTGGAGACCAAATTTTACATTTTTTGGAATTTTTTTACTATTTTTTAAGCCACTTTGAAAATTGCATATCCGGATGAACAGTAAAAACAGTGCAACCAAATTCTGGACCATGTGATCAGCAATTTTCAAAGTGGCTTAAAAAATAGTAAACAAATTCAAAAAAAATGTAAAATTTGGTCTCCAAGCAGATTTTAATATAGATTGAACATCTAACGGTTTGGATCGACTATTTGAACTTTAAAATCGCAAAAACTAATTGGTAGCACCAAAGGCCTTGGTCATACCACTTTGCCCCCCTCTCTCTCTCTCTATATATATATATCTTTGCTATTTTTATTCAGGTGACAAACTTTCAACTTGTTTTTATCTCAGCGCATGCACGTTGCTGTCATTAGTAGTGCTTCTTGGGGTTGGTTGCAAAGAAGCCTGCGCAACGATGATGAAAGCACTACAGCAATTAATTAATGTTTTTATCAAGATGAGTTTGCATTAATTATTGCATCCTGTGGAGCAGTAGAAAAGATCTGGCGCGCATGAAACATATGTATAATACCTGATCATGCGCCATAGAACAAAATCCTCCAAAAAATGGCTGCTCTTTTGTTAATAAGTAATAAATAATTTAAAATGCATGGGTACGAAAAAAGGATGTCTGCAGTTTGTACCAATTGGAGAGGAGTCAAAACAATTTAGCCAACGTGGTTCACAATTGCAGTACCTAACTTCCACTAACGCATGCATATGATCCCATTAACTTAATTGTAGACTATAAAATAGTGTTCTCTGGTTCAATTATTCATTGTTCATTGCATTTTGTTATAATAATTTTATAGATGGAATTAAGCAGGTATTCTCTAGACCTAGTACTTGTTCCCACAACAGTCTGTCTCACGGCCTTGTACCATGTTTTCCGATGGAAATGCATCAAGAAAAGGTACATAGCAACAACTCGCGGCGTAAAAGAAATCTGGATTGAAAGCGTTCTTAAGGTTAGATATGTAACTTAAATTATATTGCATGATTTCAAACTGAAGAAGTACTGTATATATTATGTTAGTCCTTTGTTTTGTTGTCCCAGAGTTAGCTTCAAAATTTTACTTCAGAGTACATGTCCTCTTACATACATATCTATGTAACATTACATATATTACTGTCCTTACATTAATGAAAGAATCTTTGGATATGTAAATTTAGTTTGAGCTCCAATACCTACTTTTTATCAATTAAAAGTTTACGAACTTTGATCTGCAGGATCTTAAATTACTGTCCAAAACTGCCAGTTGCTTCTTTAAATTGTGCATACTGGTACTACAACTACCATGCTACTGAACCAACTATACCAGTGAACAAATACCAAGTCTTATTTCCTTGGTTTATGATGTAAATTTAAACCAATTGTGTAAAAGTAGAAAAACTAAACCATAAGGAATAATAGCATCCTAGCATCATGGGGTGTTCCAACTACTACAGAGTAAAAAAATGCATCACTTCCAGAACTTGTGTTTCAGTCATATTGACAACTAGTAGGTTAGAAATATGAAAAAGAATGAAAATACTAGCTCCAGTTAGGCAGTGGTACATTTATTTGTTGATTCATTAGACATGACAACGGTAAATTTCTGTTTTGTAACCACACAGGAGAACAAGAAGAAAGACATGCTCGGAGTACAGAGCTTGCGCAATCCTCTTATGGCTTCTATCCTATCGGCAACAGTCTCCATCCTAATAACCGCTGGACTCGCTGCTCTGACCAACAATGCGTACCTCTCAAATTATCTTTCAGAGCATCGAATCTTCGGCTCCCAAGGCGACCAGATCATCCTCGCAAAATTCGCAATGGCCTCCTTCCTCTTGCTTACCAGTTTCTTCTTCAGTTCAATAGCAATAGGTTCTATAATAGAGGCAAATTTTTTGATCAATGTGTCTGGTGAGACATTCAATTATGCGACTGAGAGATTGCTCAAGAGAGGATGGTTTTGTGCATCGGTGGGGAACCGTGTTCTATACTCGACTGGACCATTTTTGACTTGGCTGTTTGGTCCTGTGCCCCTTGCTTTGTCATCAGCTCTGCTGATTTGCTTCTTCTATTCTGTTGACTTTGATCAAAGTGTGGCCCGGAAGAAGTAAAGCTGCGCAAACAATGGCAAGACGTGATGAATGTTTTTAAAGCAGATTATGTTTTTAATGTGACTAATTTAGTATGAAATAATGAATGAAGTGCTGTGCATTCTGTTGGATGTACGGGTTTTTCTAATTACTTTAAAACCTAAAATCCTAGGATCCTATGCAAGAAAATAAAGTAAATGTGCAGCGGAACTTACTATCCATCTTCAAAAGGCCTCCTTATTGTCAATCGGACAATATCCTTGGCTCTAGATTGATTGAGATCCTTGTCTTGACTTGAGAGCTCCTAGAACTTGACTCGGTTGGCTTTTGGGCTAGCTCTTCCAGGGCTTCGCAATCACACCCTCTCTTTTTCTGAACTTTCCGAATACAAAGAACAGAGTATATTTTCTGTAATGGAGCAGCAAAATTGGTGATGATTGCAGCCATGGAAACCCAGCCTTTATATACACATCGATCTGATCAAAATTAGCTCTCATGGCATCTTATTTTGGTCATAACTAACCCTAATGAGTTAGTTTTCCTATTTTTAGATTAATTTCCTTCTCCTAAAAATATCAATTACAAATTTTCAGATTTTATTCCAAAAAAAACTGTAGCAACTGACACTGTAGCACGCGCTACAGTAGCATTCGGTACAGTAGCAAATTCCGAATAATTCTAAAAATTCATACGAACTCCGTTTTGTCCGAAATTTGTTTCTAAATTTCCGTAAAATCATGAAGATTCATAATTGATATTTTAAACTTTATTTTAACCTAAAATAATATGTGTATTAATTAAATTAATTATAATCGGTCCATTAACAATTATAATTAATTTAAATCTTATTTCTATACGTTTTCGGATCCAAATCCTTATTAAAATACGTACAATGCCATTCCTTAATTAATCACTTATTTTGGCATTAATATTTGTGACAGTATGAGACATATAATTATAATACACGCATGTCCAACTTAATTATTGTATTTAGACGTCTCTAAATCCAACAATCTCCCACTTGGACAAGTGTAACCTTTTAATTTATATGTCCTTATCTTTATTGCATGCAAACTTTTCTGCCTTTTACTTATCGTATTTTCTGTACAATTCCGTCCATCAATTATACTAACAAGGGACCTAAGCGGCAGTTGTTACATTTATATTTATGCGTAACTAAACCGACATAGATCACATTGTCATCATAATTGAATGACATGAATCTGATTTGGACGTATAGTTTGAAAATTACACACGAATGTGATTATAGTGTGACTATTTCCAATTGGGTCAGCTTTAAACTTTAAACTTTAAACTGTAGTGAGGTCATTAAACTTTAAACTTTAAAGAGAGAAATAATGATAACAACTGATTGCAACTTGTATATTCCTTTATACACATCCTTTTACAAATTACATAACATAGAACATCTCTGAAAAACAAAATACAAAATCAGACTCCCACATTTTCTAAGTAACCTAAATAGGTATGACGCCCATACGAGCGACATGCTCGTGAAACTTCTTGGGCGGCAATCCTTAGTAAGCGGATATGCTATCATGGTGTCTGTACCTATGTGTTCTATACATAATTCATTATTTTGAACTCTCTCTTTTACAACCAGAAACTTGATATCAATGTACTTCAATTTCGATGAACTCCGGTTGTTAGTGGCGTACAACACAGCTGAATTGTTGTCACATAATAATTTTAGTGGTCTCTGGATAGATTCCACAACTCGCAGCCTTGTGACAAAGTTCTTTAGCCATACGCCATGATTTGATGCTTCGTAGCATGCAATGAACTCGGCTGCCATAGTGGAGGAGGCTACCAATGACTGCTTAGTGCTCTTCCATGACACGGCACCGCCTGCCATCATAAAGATGTATCCTGATGTTGACTTCATGCTGTCGACACATCCTTCAAAATCAAAATCGGTATATCCAATGACCTCGTGCTGTTCCGATCTCCGATACGTGAGCATATAGTCCCTAGTTCTCTTTAGATATCTCAACACTCGCTTGGCTGCCTTCCAGTGTTCCATACCTGGGTTACTTAAATATCTCCCTAGCATTTCAGTAATGAACGCAATATCCGGACGTGTGCATACTTGTGCATACATGATGCTACCTACGGCTGAGGTATAGGGAATATCTTTCATGATGTTTTTATCTAAGTCAGTTTGGGGACATTGTTTTAGACTAAACTTATCTCCTTTTGATACAGGGGTATCTCCTGGTTTACTGTTTTGCATGCCAAATCTTGTTAGAATCTTATCGATATAGTTCCTCTGGGATAACCTTAGAATACCTTGAGATCTATCTCTAAGTATTTCAATCCCTAGAACAAATGATGCATCACCAAGATCTTTCATTTCAAAGTTCTTAAATAAAAAATTCTTAGTTTGATGCAACATGTCCTTATCGTTACTGGCAAGTAATATGTCATCTACATATAAAACCAAGAAAATAAATTTACTCCCACAGAACTTAAGGTATATACATTCATCTACTATGTTAGACTCAAAACCAAATGAGCTAACAACTTTGTGAAACTTATGATACCATTGTCGAGATGCTTGTTTTAGACCATAGATAGATTTCTTAAGTCTGCAAACCATAGACCCTGCATCACCTGATACAAAGTTTTCTGGCTGCTTCATATAGATCGTTTCATCAATGTCACCATTGAGAAATGCCGTCTTTACATCCATCTGATGAAGTTCTAAATAATAATGTGCTACAAGCGCCAATATAATCCTTAAAGAGTCTTTCGATGAAACTGGAGAGAAAGTCTCTTTATAATCAATGCCTTCTTTCTGTGTGAAACCTTTCGCAACAAGACGTGCCTTGTATTTTTCAACATTGCCTTTAGAATCCCGCTTAGTCTTAAATATCCATTTGCAACCAACGGGTTTCTTGCCTTTAGGCAACGGAACGATATCCCAAACGTCATTGTCATACATAGATTTCATCTCTTCATTCATGGCATTAATCCACATTTGAGAGTTAGAGCTTTCCACAGCTTGTTTGATATTAACAGGATCATTTTCAAACATGCTAATGTCAAACTCATGTTCTTGAAGATATGCATAATCTTTCGATTGTGTAGATCTTTTCTCTCTAATAGATCTCCTAATTGGCACAGGCTCTCGATTTCTTTGAGGTTCATTTACAACTTGATCTTCAACAGGAAGAGGAACATCATTACCAACTTCTGAATCTCCCACAGGCCCTAGGCCATCAACATTGGTCATGGCAATGTCAGGGTTTGGGTTGGATACAGGTCCATTTGTGTTCTCTATTCCATGTTGAGTTTCTAACTGAGTTGTTTGGGATGATGAAGTTTGCACATTGTCAAAAGATGTATTTCTAAACGCTATCGAAATTTGAACAAAACCAGGACTTTGGTCCATAGTCTCATTCTCATTCGTCTCTTCTTCTTCAAAAATACTATCTTTTGTCATATCTCCCCCCACAAACTCATTATCCTCAAAAAATTTCGCACTTCCTGACTCGAAAACTATATGTTCTGTTGGATTATAGAATTTATACCCCCTAGATCGTTCAGAATAGCCTATAAAGTAACAACTAACGGTCCTTTCGTCCAGCTTCTTTTCATTTGGCTTATAAGGCCTAGCTTCACATGGACATCCCCAAATTCTCAAATGATTCAAGCTAGGCTTGCGCCCAACCCATAACTCGTAAGGGGTCTTGTTAGTTGCTTTAGTAGGCACTCTATTAAGTATGTATGCTGCAGTCTTTAAGGCTTCTCCCCACAAATTCTCAGGTAGAGTTGTACGAACAATCATACTTTTCACCATGTCTTTAAGGGTGCGATTTCGCCGTTCAGCAATACCATTCATTGCAGGT
Source organism: Carex myosuroides (assembly GCA_028015225.1). NCBI lineage: Eukaryota > Viridiplantae > Streptophyta > Magnoliopsida > Poales > Cyperaceae > Carex > Carex myosuroides. The sequence continues at coordinate 2,742,356 of CM051476.1, forward strand.
GAACCTGGCAATGTATACTGAGGCACAATTCCGCATTCCTCTAAGTATTTTGCAAAGGGACCTTGATGCTGTTCTCCTGATCCATCATAACGACCGTAGTATTCACCACCACAATCAGAACGAATGGACTTTATACGTTTGTTAAGTTGTAACTCAACTTCCGTTTTGAACTTTATGAACACGTCTAATGCTTCCGCATTTTCTTTTATTAAGTAAATATGACCATATCTTGAATAATCATCTATGAATGTGATAAAATAACGGTGACCATTTCTTGTAGCCTTTGGAAAAGGACCACAGATATCCGTATGAATCAATTCTAAGACATCATTACATCCTTTTGCATCATACTTACGTTTATTAGTTTGTTTTCCCTTTATACAATTTACACAATCACTTAAGTTTGTAAAATCTAAAGGTTGGAGAATATCATTAGACACAAGACGTTCTATCATTTTCATAGAGATATGTCCTAATCGCTTGTGCCATAATGTTGCTGATTTCTCACAAGTTAATTTATGTTTTCTATTATCTATATGCAGTGCCTCTGAATGTGAAGTGTCTATATCTAGAAAATAAAGATTATCATAAGAAGACAGGATACCAGAAGCAAGAAGCTTAGAATTTTGACACAAACTGAAATTTCCATTACTAAATGAACATACATAACCATTTTTGTCCAAATAAGATACAGAAATTAGGTTCCTTCTGAAGGATGGAACCACTAAAGCATCAAAACTTAAATAAAATCATGTCCTACATAATAATCTAAATTTTCCTATGCTTTTCACTTCTACTTTGTTGCCATTTCCTACGTAAACGTAGCGCTCCGCCTCATTTGGCTTGCGATGGCTTAAGCACCCTGCATCGATATACTGATGTTAGACGTTGGACCTGAATCTATCCACCAAGTATATCTAGATACAGAACTTAAATTAACTTCAGAACAAACTAAAGCGAGAGACATACTTTGTTTTCCCATGAGGGGCTTAATCTGACTTAGATTCGACATTATGTTTAGATCTGAAAATTCAAGAACAAAGGAATAATTTAGACACGATGCGTCACGATTTGATCCTTAATCATAATTCTAAAATCTATCTAAAGGCCTGTGTAAAACTATTTGCTCCATTAAATCTTTAGCCAAAACACCATTCACTAATGAAACACCTTTGGGTGCAATCATTACCTTCAGGCACTCTGGTGTAGTGAATAAAGTACAAACATGTAACCTTTTTGTCAATCAACATTTGGGTCAAATTAACATATCCATTAACTAACGACCAGGCCAGTCAACGGGGGGAGGAGGATCACAGACGGATCGCTTATGTTCCAAGCCCCCGATGTTTTTCTAGACATCGCTAGCCCATGTGTGCTGCAACTTATTTTTTATCACTACCCTTATGCACTAAACAATTTCAGCAAGAGCTAACCCTCCTTTGGGAAAGCTAACACTCACATCCATTTCTAGCACGTCATTTTAAACTTGTCATGTGCCACCTTGCACTTGTCTCGCACAGAGAGGTCCGTTTGCGAACAATCAGTGCTCAACTTGTATAAAATGACACACGTAAATCCTAATTGCCTTTAAATAGATCCTAAAACTATGCCTAAAGCCTATTCTAGGACGTATCCTAAAATGACTACTCGTCCTAAATAGAATATAGTAACTAATGGGAGCTTTAATTAATTAGAATAAACTAATTTTCATATGTTAACTATATTCATCAAAAATAAATACTAGGCTTTAGAAACACTTTAGTATTCTTCCAAAATATAAGTTTAGAAATACTTTATGCTTTTATTTAGACATAGCGAAATAATTTTGTTCAGAAATATCCAAATAACTTTATGCTTCTATTTAGAGACAACTAAAACTTTGTGCTTATATTTGGAAATAACCAAATAATCTTATTTAGAATTTACTAAATAACGTTATGCTCAAATTAGCTATAATCATGACAAGAATTTAGTATATATATTTATATATTTATTTATTTTTATTTTTATTTTTATTATTTTTTTTATCCCACCCTTAATTAGCGTTAAATACTAATTATAGATAATGGCTAAATTCTATAACTAATTAGGATAATAATAGCATACTTTACTTAATAACTTAATAACTATAGTAATTATAATTAACATAACCTAAATTACAATTACTTACAGTTATTCCTAAGGTCTGTAACCGGTATTGATCTAGAGATAACTAATTTTCAGATCTGGAAACTTTCAAAAAACCGAAAAACTGCAAAAACAGCCTTTATTGCGCCAATTGCTTATTTTTCCAAATTTCAGAAACGAAAAATTCTAGTTTGTTGCATAATTAAACCTTTCAAAGATAAAATCAGCGCACCTTCGTATATTTCACCAAAATGTGATAAATTATGCGAATCAAAATCAAAACCATCAAACAAAACCTCTCCAAGATCGCACGAAGCGCAAGGATTGGCACAATTCGAATATTCGATTAAAATACGCATAAAAAAATCGATTAAAGCGAATTTTAACAACTATTTGCAACAATAAATTCGATTCGAAAAATAGAAAATAATTTACAAACAATTGAAGATGGCATAACCTTTTCTCTAGATCATAATTACCTTAAATTCCTGCATAGATGGCTCTGATACCACTTGTTGGATGTACGGGTTTTCCTAATTACTTTAAAACCTAAAACCCTAGGATCCTATGCAAGAAAATAAAGTAAATGTGCAGCGGAACTTACTATCCATCTTCAAAAGGCCTCCTTATTGTCAATCGGACAATATCCTTGGCTCTAGATTGATTGAGATCCTTGTCTTGACTTGAGAGCTCCTAGAACTTGACTCGGTTGGCTTTTGGGCTAGCTCTTCCCGGGCTTCGCAATCACACCCTCTCTTTTTCTGAACTTTCCGAATACAAAGAACAGAGTATATTTTCTGTAATGGAGCAGCAAAATTGGTGATGATTGCAGCCATGGAAACCCAGCCTTTATATACACATCGATCTGATCAAAATTAGCTCTCATGGCATCTTATTTTGGTCATAACTAACCCTAATGAGTTAGTTTTCCTATTTTTAGGTTAATTTCCTTCTCCTAAAAATATCAATTACAAATTTTCAGATTTTATTCCAAAAAAAACTGTAGCAACCGACACTGTAGCACGCGCTACAGTAGCATTCGGTACAGTAACAAATTCCGAATAATTCCGAAAATTCATACGAACTCCGTTTTGTCCGAAATTTGTTTCTAAATTTCCGTAAAATCATGAAGATTCATAATTGATATTTTAAACTTTATTTTAACCTAAAATAATATGTGTATTAATTAAATTAATTATAATCGGTCCATTAACAATTATAATTAATTTAAATCTTATTTCTATACGTTTTCGGATCCAAATCCTTATTAAAATAAGTACAATGTCATTCCTTAATTAATCACTTATTTTGGCATTAATATTTGTGACAGTATGAGACATATAATTATAATACACGCATGTCCAACTTAATTATTGTATTTAGACGTCTCTAAATCCAACACATTCTTCATGAATCATCAAGTTTCACAACATTATCAGCGCAGAAGTATATATATCACAAATATTATTTTTATTTTCATCATCATCATCATCATCAAACTAATAACTAACAATAAATAAAAGAAAGCATCAGATTATCTTTTTTAAAATAACTCAACTAACAAGTACAACCAAATTTACACAAACTGACAACTCATCTCGTGAAATCATACAGAAATGACAAGTAGGAAGAAGAAAATAATAGCATAAAGGGAACTCAAAAACAAGAATTTGGAGCAAAGATGGAAGTAGATGATATCTCCTGCTAATTTCTGGGCATGCAAACGACAGTAGCATGTGTGCGAATTTGGTTGCTAAATTGACCAGGCTTCTCAGTGGTGTCTATCTTTTTCTGCCCAGGCGACGGCTGCAATTCAAAAGCTTGCACCAACCTCCCGAGTGTGATGCCTATGATAGGCAATGCCAATATAATCCCAGGGCAGCTGCGCCGGCCAACACCAAAGGGGATAAATCTGCAACATTGAGAAGCATTTTGTTAGAATATTTTAAATTATTCCAGAGAATGCAGCTCAACTTTATCTTTATACGAAGAGTACTATCGCATCAAGACTACATCTTTGAAGTAAACATTTATAGTGTACCTGAAATCATTGCCGTTAGCCTCCACCTTGGCCTCCTCCTCAAGGAAACGTTCAGGGCGGAACTCATCAGGGTTCTTCCATTTCTCCGGGTCATTGGCGAGGAACCAGGCATTGACGAGGATTTTGCTCTCTGCAGGAATATCAAAGCCCCGGAGCTTCTCATCAGAAAGGTTCATGTGGGGCACAAGGAGAGGAATGGCCATGCGTAGACGCAGTGTCTCCTTGACAACGGCTTGAAGGTAGGGAAGCCTTGGTAGGTCTGGCTCAGTCACTGGCACGCCGGGGCCTAGCACGGCTTCCATCTCCTTTAGGACCTTCTTTTGGATTTCTGGGTGGTTGACTAGCTCGGCTATGCCCCATTCAATCGACCAGAGTGTTGTCTCGATTGCTGTATATCCAAGAGAAAATTAGAAGGAAACTTTACATAGTATTTTTTATTTTAAAAAGTAGCTATTTCATTTTATCATTGATTAATCCAGATAATTTCTATTTTCTCATGAAGGAAGATGCTCAAAGTCCATAATTTACTTGGAAGCCATGTCTACCACATGTACATTATTCATCTGAAGATAACCTTTATTCAATATAATTTTTGTCAAAATAAATTCAATGTTTAATATTGTTAGCAAGCCTTTAACTGGCATACCAGAATAGTACTGCTAAAATTCCCTGTTTTGGGTCACTTTTCACCCAATAAAGTGAAAAGGAGAAGTGAGAGGAAGATATAGAAAAACATGCAAAATTTAAATTAGAAGGTTCACCGATAATGGACAGGAACTACCTTTTTGGTTTGCGGACTTAACTTTGCTGTGTTATGTAGAACGGAATCACTGACATTATTTACGACCCAGAAATGATTTAAAATTTGTCAGTTTCATAGTCAGTTCTTGTCAGTTGTAAATTTTAAATTATCAAATAAATAAAAAGTGGGTTGTTGGATGCTACTTTTAAGTGATCCCATTCAGATGGAAAAAATATGAAGAGATGTCATATTCCAAAATAAGTTCTCAGTGGCCAGGGACTCTAAGCTGCCAAACTTACCAAACATTTTTGTATAAAGAGGGTAAAAAAAATTGATTGTTTTTAGCTAGTTGGCAAAAGATGGGATACGTAACTTCTCTATATATAATTGTTCAAAATTTAGTAAATAATTAAGACAAACCTCAAATATGAAAAGTTAAGTACCCTAGTGGAGCAAGTGACCACCAACCCCAATACCCTATACCTTTCTGTTGTAATATTTATCAGCTAACTTACCAATATTTAATTTTACACATACTTCTCTCCTCAAATGCAATTTTCATGATTTGTTGAGGACGAAGATGCGTTAGTTTCTATAAGACAGCTGGAGTCGATGTTGATGTTATCTAAGGATAGTTTCAGTAAGAAATATTAATTCAAAGGTTCTTTTTCTTAATTCGACCAGTAGCTATGAAATTCTAGGGACCCAACATATCAATATTAAGTGCAAGATATGATTTTAAATGTAAAGGAGATAATTTTACAAGTTGCACATGTACTTGTAAGTATTATATCCGAAGAGGTGACTTGTTCCATGATACAACCAATGGCAACTTGAGGCAGCAATCTAGGGTGTGAGACCAAATAAATTAATAAAATATATAATTAATGGTTTCCAACTTGGATTGTCATGTTACCATACCATGGTGCCCGGGGACCATATTTATTAGTTTAGACTTTCTCTTTAAATGAAAAGAATAGGTCAATTTGGCCACACACATGACACATCCAATCCTCGTCTCTTTCTCCCTGCCTTGTTTTTTCCTAAAAGCCCTCATAAAACCCAAAAACATCACATACAGTTCCCACAGAAAAAGCCTCCTGCATGCCCATCTAATTAATAAGAATGCTAATTAACTCTGATTTCGTTCGTTGATGTGAAGAACAAGTGATAACTGTCAGCTAGTTTTTCATATGGAAAATGGGATGGAACATGTACCAAACTTTTTTGGAATATAGTTTTTTTTCTATGCATTTTTTATTTGCAGAGTAAGAGCTGTGTTTGCCTTCTTTCTAGGGCCATACATGTGACCTCTTCTAAGAAAGCAACTTTATTTATTTTATTTTTTTGAAGTAGAGAAAACAACTTTATTTTTGGAAATAAGTTATTCTTGTACTTTTAATTATATTGAAAATGGTTGGGTGTTAATGCCTCCCACTGATTAGAAAATGATTATTGTGGCAATTTATTACATCAAAAGATTATCTAAAGAAATTTAGGAAGATTAGAAAATTACCAGCGACATTAATGTTTTCCACAATGTAAAGTACATTGTCATGGTTGATTTCTCCTTTTTGCTCAGCCTCAAGGATGTGATCCATGGCACACTTTATTTCTTTCTTCTGATCCATATCGATTCTGCTCAGATTTTACAACAATTTAGTACATATTGAGTAAAATATCAAATTAGTAATATTAAATGATTCCATGGTGAATATATTATTAATTTTTCCCTATAAAACTTACATCCATGGTTTCTTTTGGTGATACCGTGCTTGTTTCTTTCTCAATTTTGTATGGTACAGTAATATGAGAAAAAAAATCTAAAATCTTAGACTAGGTTATATTTGTTTGCTATTATAAACAACTAGCATAGTTAGACCGGTTCCAGATTGAAATACCTAATTGCTACATAAAAGTAATTTTATTCTCTATCAAATTTGAACCTCCAATTGTACATTTTAAGAATATTCACTCTCCTCAGTCCTCTTCAAGAGCGCACCTCATGGATCTTGGTCCATTTTATCATTCTTTAGTTATTTATTTATTTGTAGAAAATTTGGTCCAGTATATCTAAAGCATGAAGAGTGGGGAACTGGGTGCATGGGATAAGCTTAAATGAAAGGCTGGTCATGATCTTTGAAAAAGCCCCTTAGTTTTCCTGATACCTGTGCATGCTTGGCTATTTATGTGGCTGAATGACCAACTACCTCTATGGCTAATGTTGAGCAGTTTAGGTAGGACCATTTTGGGACCACTAAAATTGTCCATCTTTGAAAAGAAGGTATTTTATACAATTTATAATTTTTCGTTATGAGTATGACTAGATGACGGGTGGATTGATGAATAAAAACAATTTAACTAAATACAAATAATCACTTACTTCCTATCCTTGACGAAATGTTCCTCAAAAACCTTAAGCCGCGCATCTTTAAGCTTGTAGCATTGCCTCAAATATTTATTCATAAATGGACGAAGAATGGGAATGAAATCTCCATAGTTAAAATCAAAGCTCTGTGAAAGCCGGCTTCTCTCAGCATTTAGCACCGTCAGTTTCTTAAACAACGGGTCCTCAAGGCTCTCAAATCTCCTGTTAAACATGATCCTGAACATGTCATTGTACATCATGAGCTGTAATCTTTTTCTGATCAAAATTCCTTCGACCGATGACCGGGGATCCTTTTTAACATCCTCAATCACAAGTCTTGCTTCTTCCTCCCACCCTTCACGGTTCTGCTGGACCACCTATAAAAGTACAACCAATTGCAAATTTAGTGTTATTTTTTCTCCTTAATTTCCTTCTGCAATCAACAACCAATTCTATTCACCTTTTTCCCCCTTTCAATTTTTTTAAAAATAATTTCAAATCACCTTTCATTGTAAGATGAATAATTACCTTGTTGGTGAAGAAGGGGACAGTCATGATCCGGCGCATCTTGCGCCAGTGATCACCATACACGGTGAACACCATATCCTGTCCTTTGCCAGTGAAGATATCGAGCACCACATTACGGGTACGCGACCCGAACTCAACTCCCTGTGAATGGAGCACCTCACGAGCCAGATCAGGCGAGGACACCACGACGAGGTTGCGGACCCCCATCCGAAGCAGGAAAATCTCGCCAAACTTCTTCGCCATGTTCATCAGATTCCTGTGGTTCAGATCATCCCCCACCTGCAAATCATTACAAATCAAATTATAAAAAATGCATGCAAGTGTATATATGTAACTGGACTTGAAGGTTTTGTCAACATTTCCAATGTATAAGTCAAGGTTAATTTGGATTGTGAGAATACCCACCTGCAGCCAATTGCCAACGATCGGCATAGGATAGGGGCCAGGTGGCAGCTTGAACCGCTTGCCAGTGAGCTTGGAGACGACAATAGCGAGAACAATGGCAGCAAAGAGGCCCAAAAGGGCCTTCTCAAGTAAAGCGAGATCCATTGGAACTAGGTACCAATGGAAGAAGAGAAGGAACGAAGAGAAGTGGTGAGGTGGGTGTGTTGCTCTGAATTTTAGAGGGTTTTATAGAGGGAAAAGGATGGGAGATTTTATTAAGGCCAGTGGCGGAGGGAGACAAAACTCTGAGTAAGGCGACAATTAAATAATTGTAAAAAATCTTAACTAATTTGTAAAATTTATGGAATAATTTTGCAAATTTCAGTAAGAGGACTTTTACTCATGTGACTCGGTAATCAAGGGAGATCCGTTCTCAAGTGGGTTAATGAAATAATTTTATCTTTCTTAAAATAACTCGTATAGTCATTAGTCATATCCTCCGGGCTAATTTAGAGTTTGATAATTTTACCAATTCAATTCATCTGAGGTAACTCAAATTTTGAGTTTGAATCCCGGATCGTCCGATCTGCTTTACCGCCAAAATGATCTCATGCATTCTATTTCTGACCGAATTGGTCAAATGAATTTTAATCGACGGTCCAGATCTAAACAAAATTTAAGACACCGTTTGTACTTTGTACCGAGTCAGGAGCGAAGGGCGGTTGGAAAATTTTTTTATCGGTAGTAATTAATAGAAAAGAAGAAAGACAAACCGTATATTAATATTTATATTGGTAGTAATATCGGTAGTAATTTTACTGATTTTAACTTTTTTTTAAATCTGATATATAGATGAAGAGAATTCTTATATTTGATTTCTAAGTAAAATATGAAAAGTTTTTCAAAAAATAAATGGAATGTTTTGATATATCTAAATTTTAAAATATTTTATCTATTTTTGTAAAAACAAATATTTTACTAGAAAAAATTAGAAAAAAAAAATGGTTTAGATCAGTAAAATTCCTACTAATTTAAACTTTTTTATTTTTAAAATCAGTAAAATTGCTACCGATCTATACTGTTTGTCTCTTTTTTTTTTATTAATTACTGCCGATAAAAAATTTCCACGCAGTTGGGTTTGACTTGATCTTGTACGGCGGGGTTGCGTCTGTTCAAAGAAAAACGGAGTTGAACCATAAAAGAGTTGGTAGCGATCTTTTGTGGCGATTACGGAACCGTTAGGTGGTGTGACGATTAACCTATTTCTATTCCATTTTTTGTTGATAAATGATGATCTATCTTCTTTTTATTTTTAGCATGGTTGTGTGTATTTGCAAATTTACATACCAATAATTTTTCATGTATAATGCTATTTTAGAGAATTAAAGTTTAGAAAAAAAAAAAACTTACTATTGTTAGATATGCTAATGTTACGAAATGAATGACAATTTTGATCATTGTAAAAGTTTCTCGGTACATGCGCATTTAATATATTTTTTTAAAAGTAAGGGCTGTTGTTAGTCATGACATTTATTTTTATGGCATCTATTATATCATCTGCATGAACGAAATATGCGGGATTTTTTTTAAAAACCGTAAATCAAAAAATTAATTCTACCAAACCAGCATGATGGCCCCTGTTTTTACAAAAACCATCAGAACCGAGATGCCAATTCGGTCCCAACGATTTTTTTTTCTCCGGACCGAATTGGCAATTCGGTCCCCTCTTTTTCACAACAAATCAATATTCTTTTTCACAACAAATCAATATTAGATCGTGTGGCTCCGAACAGGCCTGGACCGAATTGCCAATTCGGTCCGAAGAATTTTTTTTTCTCCGGACCGAATTGGCAATTCGGTCCATTTTTTTTTTTTTTTTTTTTTTTTTTTTTTTTAAGAGACAAATCTAACACTGAAAATTAAATTTTTAAGAGACAAATCGTCGATCCAAACCGTTCAACATGATTATCTAAATAAAATGTGATTGCAAATCAAATTTTACATTTTTTTGAATTTTTTTACTATTTATTAAGATGGGTACAAAATTCAATGGTCTGAATATGACTATTTTTTGTAAAATACTTAATAAATAGTAAACCAATTCCAAAAAATGTAAAATTTGATCTGCAAGCACATTTTATTGTGGAGATCATGTTGAACGGTTTGGATCGACGATTTGGACTTTGAAAATGAAAAAAATTGTTGTTGTAACTTTAGTATGAATATGCTAATATATGTCAAATTTTGCTCATTTCTAAAAAAAAAAAAAAAAAAAAAAAAAAAAAAAAAAAAAAAACTGGACCGAATTGCCAATTCGGTCCAGGCTAAAAAAAACCTCTGGACCGAATTGGCAGTTCGGTCTGGCTTGTTTTTTGATTTTCTGTGACGTTTTTTCTACAACCGGGTGAAAAACAGCAAGACCGAATTGCCAATTCGGTCCGGAGAAAAAAAATCGTTGGGACCGAATTGGCATCTCGGTTCTGATGGTTTTTGTAAAAACAGAGGCCATCATGCTGGTTTGGTAGAATTAATTTTTTGATTTACGGTTTTTAAAAAAAATCCAAATATGCGTCCTCCATGATGTCACGAGATATATCACCATCTAAAATAGACCTGATGTTGAATTTTGTTATATTTTAGAAGGGAAAAATTAATTTTAATGCTTTCTCATGATTATGTAGTTGAAGAAATGCTAAATATTGTGCATTTCTCTAGTGTTGCCTCAGAAAAATTTGCTTTCTGCTTAGTGCATTCAGCAAGTACATTTACCACTTCAAAACAAAATATTTTAGTACATCTACAATTATTATTTCCGACAATTTCACAGATAATTTTTTATGGTGATCAGCAAGTGTCGACAACGGATATATTGATCAATAAAAAGTATATTTACAATAATATAATTATTATAAAGCACTCTATGTCTACCTATACATTGTCTTGTGCCTATATTATCAAGTCAACAAATTGTTGTAACTCTCTATGAATGAAAGTTAATTAGTTCCTCCAATCTAAGTGCTCGTGTCTGATATTGTGTCGCTAATCAAACGAAACACAGTCTTCTGTTTATTTAAAAACAGTCTCTTGTTCCTCTCTCTCCACAAACCCCAGGCATCTGCTGTCCATACCGTACTCTAACGAGCTTTGTCTCCTTGTGCCTGCAATCCTGGCCGATTCCAAACGGAGAGCAAATCCTCACTCCCGTTTGAGATAAAATTATATTACACCATCTACTCCAACCAAAATCTTAATGTGTACACACATTTCCACATTATGTGATCCCTTGTTTCCACCAAATTCGTGAAGCATAAATGACAACTCGTTTGTATAGAGCAATCCCTATGAGTGAGTACCTCCTGCGTGAAGATTATTTCACAGATAATTGATCAGGGATGAAACTTTTTGCTTAGAAAATGAAAAAGAAAAAAAAAATGAAAGCTGTAATTTGGGACAATTTCCTTTGTTTTTTTGTTTTTTTTGTTTTTTCCTTTGCCCCTTCTTGTGTCTTTCTTTTCCTTTTATCTATTTTTTTTTGTTTTTTACTTACACAGCTGATTAGGTGCATAGCATCTTTATCTTTCATTTTAAATCTGAAAATTAAGCACCTTCTTGTAAAGGTAATTAATGCGTCGATCTAGTTTGAAATTTTGGAGCATGATGACGTATTCAAAAGATATGAGGGTAGGTATACGGATTTTTTCCGTGTACGGATTTTTTTTTTCTCCAATTGCGGCAAGAGATCATTATTTATCCTATAATTTGCCGACATTTTTATTAATATCCAAAGTTTAATAGAAATTAATTAAGGGTACCGGCCATTTAATAACCGATAATTAGATAAATAGAGTACCAGTCAGAAAATAACCGGTATTTAAATAAATAGAGTACCAGTTAGAAAATGTCCGGTAATGAATATTTTTATAAATACCCAGGAGATCTGAGTATATTAATTAATTTCTATTAAACTTTGGATATTAATAAAAATGTCGGTATAATTTGAGTTCCTTTACGTTACAATATTTATGTGTGTGAAAAATTAGTTTTTAGTTTAGTAATTAAGACAATATATTTTGTGTGTAAGGTTATTGGTTCAAAAGTCAATTTGAATATTTTTTGTGTTTAATATTAAATTTCTTAATTCTTAACATTATTTTTTTAAAAATATTTACACGAAGTAGACTAATATAACTTGGAAATGGTCAAATCTAAATCTTCAATTGAACAATTCAAAGCCCTTTTTTGTGTTACAAAAGGTGATTCTAACTTCTAAGTAAATTGTGGAATTGGTAATTTACAATATCTCATGCTCTCTCCTCTGATTTGAGACAATCGATATTTTTATTTTCCTTGTATGAATTTTCGTACGGTACTAATGTTGCTTTAATTCATGTTTTGAATTTTCCTGTATGAATTTTAAAAATATATTTCTATTTTTATTTTCCTGTATGATTTGCTTTAATTTACGCTAACCTACATAAAACACCTCTTTCACGTTATGTAGGTTAGCGTAAAGTTTTGATTCAGCGTATTTTAATCTTATTTAAATCTCTGTGCCATTTATGTTTCGATTAATTATAACTAGATTACAATCTTATTACATGAGAAAGGAATTTGAACGGCAACAAATATTTATGTATTTAACTATCTAAATATTTTGTTATATTTGTTATTTGAAGTTTATTTGTCTAAGATCATAATAAAAAGTTGAAAAAAATCCGTATGATAGTTATTGATTTTCTTAACTTTGGAATTTAGACGCCACGGTTCTCACAATATCATATCTCCATTTCTACATTTTCTTATATTAAGCACGTAGATGTCATGATCTACTAACGACTGTGATTAAAAGATGGAGTACAGATTGAATATCAGTACTCTAATCAAATAATCTGCCTTTTTTATTCTATGCATATTTTTTTGTGTTTTCTTACGTGTAAAAGTTCAAATTTAGTTAGACACGTACTCGCCACGTGCAAATTGTATTATCTTTCTAATTGATCATGATTTCTTTCTATTTTATAATTGTCATTTAAGGAATTTTTTAATTGATTGAATAATGATTGGTTATGTCTTCATTTCTTTTTATTTTTTTATATCATTTAAAGAATGTTATTTGTCAATTTTAAAGTTCAAAACGAATAGAATATAAGATCAAAATGTCGATCCGAACCGTTCAAGTTTATCTCCATATTAAATTGTGCTTGGAGACTAAATTTTACAATTTTTAGAAATTGTTTACTATTTTTTTGGAATTTTTAAAATCACTGATTTTTTATGGTCCACGATTTTCTAAAAACAGTGATTTTAAAAAATTCCAAAAAAAATAATAAAAAATTTCTAAAAATTGTAAAAGTTGGTCTCCAATCACAATTTAATATGGAGAACAACTTGAATGGTTCGGATCAACATTTTGAACTTTGAAATTGAAAATATAGACGTGAAGTAAAATACTCGCTTTACTTCCCGAAGTACCGTAGCCCAACTATAAATATCTCCATTCCATTATTAAGCACGTTGATGTCCTGATCCGCCAACGGCTACGATTGAAAGATGAAATTTCAGATTTAATATCAGCCCTCCAATCACATAATATGTCATCTTTTGATTAAATGCATCTCTTTTATGTGTAGAAGTTTATATTTAGTTAAAAGAAATCTCGCCACACATACAGCCACACTATATGTTACGATTAAATTTAAAACAATTCAAATTTTTATGATATTTATCTACAAGAAATATATTTCCTTATTTCCCCTACACTCAATTATGCAAACAATAAAAATGTGATTCCTTATTCTCCTTTTTCAATTAAGCCATATTTTTTTTCCATAAATGGACCAATGAAATAGTGAATAGAAAGTTAATAAATCACTAGAATTGTCCAAACAGTACGATATTGATTTCCATATTGTTCTTTTTCCCTTAAATGGATCATTATTATTCTATAGACACAAATCCTATTTTATTTCTAAACAAAGCAGAGAGGAGCCGCCAATTCTATTATTAAGCAGGGGAGCTGCCAATTTTATTTCCATATTGTTCTTTCTAAGGGAAGGGTTTGGATTTATTCTTCTCTCCGTTCTTACGCTGAGAAACGTTTTCTTTGCCGCGTACTTGATCGGAAGCGGAGGGGGCGGAGTGAAGAGACATTACGACTCTTTCTTCTTCTTCCTGTTCAACTCTTCCTCCTCTTCGTTCTTACGCTGAGAAGTAAGGTGAGAAAGCGTTCATCTCTTCTCCGACAAACTCACAATTTTGTCAATCTTCATCTGTAAGTTTCTATTTTTTGTATTCTTTGTAAATTTCGCTTATATTTTTTAGCAAAAACTGAAAACCTAGATCAGTGATAAAACTGTAAGTTCCTCTTTGTTTCATTTTTTAATGACATTTTTGTCAAATCACATTTTACAATGCAAATTATTAATTGTAATTTCAGATGCCCAACAGATTCTCTGATAAATATCACAGTTTTGATCCATACTGTTCCACCGATGGTTGATTTCGTCATAACCAAAATTGTTTTTTTGCACGGCCAGTTATATGTCGCATTGTCAAGAGGTACGTCACGACGTACAACAAAAGTCATGCTGAAACAGAAAGAGGAAATTGATGCCCCAGGAGTGTATACAAAAAATATAGTTTACAGGGAGGTCTTGAGTAAGGAATAAGGTATGAACCATATTAATTTAACATTTCTAATTTTATTATATTTTTTCAATTGGAGCAATTATAATCTACTTGTCATTTTTTTTTCATTTTCAGAAATGCTGGACTTTATCAAAGAAGATCACACTGGCAATGATACTTCAAGACTTTTTTGAATGTTATATTCGATCCATTTTTTTCATTTGTTGTTGTTTCTTTTACTATTATTTATTATTTATCTCTCTGTTTTTTTTTCATTTGTTTTTTTTATTTTCATTTATATATTTTTCTTAATTATGGGTGAGATGTCAATAAAAAAAAATCTGTAGTGTGACTGGCTCATTTAGATGCACCAGCATCATTTCAAATTTGGCTGGCCTCAAGGGCTTCAGCTCATAATTTAGGCACCCATATGCGGCCTACGTGACAAGGCAATTTTTTTTGTTTTTTTTCTGAAAGGAAAACAAGCATAATTGTTTCAGTACACGATTACAATCTCTTGTTTTGCAAGTAAAATTAGAGTAGAGTCAAGAGTAAAAATTAAATTACTTAAAAAAATTTAAGCTGAATAAAAATTAAACAACTTAATTTAATTTCAAAGAGTTGTTTGATAGTACAGTAAAGTAAGGTATATTAATTGGGTGAAGTAGTGTTGAATATACAATATTGAATGTGGTATTAAAATGCACTGCTATATTAAAAAAATCAAAATATTCTTATATATCATGTTGGAAATAAGGTGAACGATTATAATGCTATGTAAATATAGAAATATTTGACATAATAATCATTTTGACTTGAAGCATGTACGTTTAAAAACTGAAATTTGATTATTTGCTTATTTAGTATCTTATGTTGCACTTTTTGCAAAACGAGGCGATCCTATCAAATATATTAAAAAAATTCCTTTTATGTTACATTGGTTAAAGAAGAATCACTTGATCAATTTAATATCTTAATTTATAGCAACATTCAATTAGAAGTAAAAATAAAAAAAAATATTTAAGGGTAAAATCTTATTTAGAAAAAAATATATTATCTCTGCTCTCAATAATCTATTTGTTTCTATCAAAAAAAAAAAGTATTTAAGGTCACTTTTTATTTAGAAATGCTATTTATCATTTTGTCTAAATTTTTTTTATGAAATGTCATTTTGTATGAGAGTTTTTTTGTTCTCTTAAATTATAATCCCGTTGCAACGCACGGGCACGATACTAGTATATATATATATAAAATTTAATATGTCATTTAAAGAATGTTAAATACATGTAGATGTTATTTGTTATTTAGTCTAATTTTTTTTATCAAAATATGTCATTTTGTATGAATTTTTTATTTTCTTATAATATTATTCCCGTTGCAACGCAATAGCACAATACTAATAAAAGGTTAAACTATCATAATTGTTTCTTGAAAAAAATTGTAATTTTACCCATAGTAAAAATGAAATTTGAATTTCTAACATTCTAGTCATCAAATGGACGAGTAAAATGTTAAAACATAATTTTAGAAACATCAAAATTTTCTTTACATTTGATTATATCCTCTTAATTATCAAATATAATTTACTAGCATTTCATTTTTCCTTTCATAAAAGTAACGGTGGATGATATGTCACATAGTTACCACCTTTTTTTTGGAATTGGGCTAGTACAATGAGCACAAGATCAAATTTAGTATGATATCAGATCATAGTTGTCTGATTGAATAAATATTAAGCACAAATAACTTTAAAATTTGTGTAAATAAAATACAGATCAGATGGGTCCAACCAAACATCAAATTGAATTTGATTTCATGTCTGTCATACCTCCCCTCCCCTTTCTTGATCCATATTAAGTGATATAAATACCCAAATCAGTACCCAATCAACCATACAAATCGAAAACACAGATTATAGAGAAGTCTGGTTACCTAATAGCGATCAATTCAGAAATCCAATCGAGTTACAACGACTATTCAGAATCAATGCGACGTAGTCGGAATTCCAATCGGATATGTAATTAAATGATATCGATATCAGAATTTTTTTTCAAAATATTTCTTCTCATTTTCTTTTTATTTTCTCTCTTTTTCTTCGGTTTTACACTTTGATTTACAGTAATTATTTTTTTATTCTAATCAATTAAAGAGAGACAATGACCCTTTAATTATAAAGAGAAATTTTAACGGTGGTAAAAATTCAAGATGTCAAAACATACATAGGCCGCGTGGCCTTAGTGCCACGTTGGCATCTTATTATTTTTTTTTTTAAGTTTTGCAATTTTATAATTAAAACCTTTCAATTTCTAATATTATAATTAAATCTAAAATAATGAAAGAATATATATTACTGAGGTATTACAGGATCCGAAAGTAATAGACAGTGATGGATTGTACCTCCTTGTTTGTTATATTGGTTTGGATTGAAATTGTAAATGTCAGATTGATTGAATGCTTGATTTCTAATTTAAAGGTCTACCTAAAGTTGTGCCTATCGGTATCAACTTTAGAATAGCCAGAACATATCCATTGCTACCTTTTTTTCTTGGGTAAATATCTTTCATGTGTTTGCGAGACTGATTGGTTGGATAGAGTGTTCTGAGTGCTGGTACAGACGCGAGACTGATTGGTTGGATAGAGTGTTCTGAGTGCTGGTACTGTCTGTACCAGCTTCTTTTCTATTATGGTACGCTAAAAAGAAAAGGGGTGTAGAGAGTAAGAGACCTGTTTGTAGAGAGGGAAAAACGTGCCGTGTTGTGCCGTGCCGTGACTAACACGCCGTGACTTTGGTCTCGTGCCGTGCCGTGCCGTGACCAAGTTAATTTTTCACGTGCCGTGCCGTGCCGTGACTAAAATGTCAAGGGGTGGTCACGGCACGCGAATGGTCACGCCACGTGAGTCACGCCGTGCCTAAACGTGCCGTGACCCGCGTGACTCGCGTGACCATTTATTCATACTTTAAATTAATTTATTCAAGATTCACCATTAAATCAATATCTAATGGTCATAATTACACGTGACTCGCGTGATTACGTGTCGTGCCGTGCCGTGACTAAATTTTTCACGTGCCGTGCCGTGCCGTGCCAAAGTTTCAAAAGATGGACACGGCACGCGAATGGTCACGGCACGGGACACGCGAGTCACGGCACGCGAATGACACGAGTGCCGTGCCGTTCCGTGACGGAACCGTGCCGTTCCGTGACGGAGCCGGCTCCGGCGTGCCATTTTTCCCACTCTACCTGTTTGGTTGTTTGCAAGGAAAAGAAGAATAGAGAAGTACAGTCTATTAAATTCACATGAGATGGTTAAATTCCCCTGTCAGAGGGATTAAGGTGCAAACTAACTGATTATTAAATCTTTAAATCTCAGCTGAAAAATGATTATAAACTGGACCTGCTATATTGGGCATTCAGGCTATGGAATTGGGTTTGCCTTATACTAGGTTGAATATAAATGAAGTAAAAAGGAAATGAAATGGATTCAGACTGATAGATTAGAACCTTAATTAATTATTTGAACTTGCTAATTGGCCTAAATTGTTAACAAGTCTGATAAAGAAAAATTAAACTAAACTTATAAATAATTACTATTGTATGTAAATTGTTCTATAATGATAATTTTGTAAGTATAATCAAGTAAATATTAATTTGTTATAGGCATTGATAATGTGAAGCAAGACTTGAATGGACTGTCAAGAACAATTCATATGTAATGATTTATCGAGCCAATTGCCCTACGATATCAGGTGCGGGGTTATTAGATTAGTCTGAGAT
This sequence comes from Carex myosuroides, assembly GCA_028015225.1. NCBI lineage: Eukaryota > Viridiplantae > Streptophyta > Magnoliopsida > Poales > Cyperaceae > Carex > Carex myosuroides. The sequence goes on from CM051476.1 coordinate 2,760,946, forward strand.
TCATGACTAGAAATTAAATCGTAACTTGCTGTGCATTTTGAATATTTGATTGACTGCATTGATTGAACTGTTGCATCATATGCATAGCCCAATACAATTGGAAATGAATTACAGGTAAGACTGTTGACTGTCATGTTGATATTGTTTATCGATTGATTGATTCTTATTACAAATGATTGATTGAGACCACAGTGATTGAATTGATTAAATATTGAATACTGTAATCCTTGAACCTTCATATAGTGGAGAAAAAAGATTAATATATTGTAAAGTCTAGTTAGCTACTAGACTTTACTCCAGGATCCTTATGCGCATATGGTGAATGGCCCCAACTGAATCCAGTACCGGTTAGGTAGGGGATATTGAATAAATATGAAATGTGACTGTAAGGCTAATGAATTGTGGTAACTGTCTTATTAATGATTTTCTTTCTGATAATGACAGTATTGTGATATTGATTTCATATTGTTTCTGTTAACTAATTGTCATGATAGTTAGAACTGTTTTATCATTGATTTTCTTTCCGATAATGATAGTATTGAGATATTGATTATGTAATGTCTCTGTTAACAAAGTATCATGATAATTAGAACAATATAAGCCATAACACGACATATACATGTTATTGTATCTGTCAGTGTTACCAGACTAGAAATTTAAAGTTAAGAAACCAAACATTACCAGATTTTATGGTTTAAAAGATTTTGACCCAAACCATTTATTCTGATAAGATCCTTAGAGTTTTGATTGATTTATGTAATTTTTGTTGTTCAATTGGATACTGTTATTGAGCATTTGCATTCGTCATTATGAAATGAACTGTTAGTTTCTCGTGCGGAGATTTCATTATGAATATGGATTTTCTTCGAATCAAATAACCCAAGTGGCAATTAGCACTGAGGAATAATTTATTATTTCTCACCCGTTTCCCCTTGTGAGATTCACATGTTTGTTAGACGAAGATCGAGAAACTTTTTTGGGATAATAATTGACAGCAGGGCCACCTAAAGGTATGAGATTTGAATTTTTTATTATATCTGACAGGGTGCAGAGAGTATATCTCTAGATCCTCCACTGTAAAATGTCAGACAATTATTGTAAATAAATTAGGATGTGGAAAAATAATGGATACTATGACAATGCATAAAAAGATCTATATCTTATGTTACATATATTGAATGGTAAATAGACGCGGTAGAATTGTCGCACTTCCGGATCAGGGGTGTGAAAAAACTACTCTGCAAAAAAAAAAAATTTAACCCAAACTTCCAATTATTTTTTTCCAAACGCTGGCTTTCTGAAAGTCCTTTTTTTTTTAGATCATTTTTTGGCGCGTTCTTTGTTTTCTGTAAAAAAAAAAAACGCGTGCAGCCTCCTTTCAGCAAATTATAGAGATGAGAGATAACTGATGCTTTGTAGGTTTGTATCCATTTATTTATTCCCTTGTCTTTACACAGATCTGATTAGTTGAGTACTATATATCGATTAAAGAGTAAAGTAAGAGTACTATTGTAATCATGTGAGAGTTTTGATAGCTATTAAACTTAATTAAAATTGAATTGGGTGGGTTGATTGATAGATTTTTGTGATTTTAACAGTGTCTAGCAAAAGAGACAAAATTTAATATTAGAGTCAACTCACATAATTTAATTTGTTTGAACGCATAAATCAAATAAAGAGTACTATTCTTCATTACGGATTCAAGCACAAAGACCAAAATTTATTAAACAAATACAATTTAACAATACAAAAAAAAGTAATTGACCTAATTCAAATGGCATCAGAAATTCAAAGAGTCCAACAAAACTCAACATTATTTTTTGAAGGTTAGATGGATTAAGTCACTGACAATTTTGTATTAAAAAGATGTAAAAATTATTTAGAAGCCCTAATTAACTTTTCGGTTAATTGTTCAAACGCTTTCTCTATGTTATTTACATGTACATTCTCTATTGATCTCTCTATTGTGCTTATACATATCGCCTCCATTTGTGTATTTTTTCCGTCGTATCATCTACTATTAAGATGTGTACTGGTTTGAATTTGTTGGAGAAAATTCTTCTATTTCTCTCCCGCAAATAGTCCAAGTGTCTGCCGCCCATACCATATCCCACTGCGCTCGTTGCAGTGTGGACATGATTGTCATGTGACAACAATCAAAATTATTCCGTATAAGCTTAACAAGTTTGTCTGTCTTGATCACTTGCTGCTTGACGCTAATCGTTAAGTTCTTGAAAATCTTCGTCATACTCCTCATCTCTATCCAGCACATCCTCAATTTTGTTTGAATAAATTTTCAAATTAGCATTCACATTCTAAACAACAACACTATTATAATATACAATAAAAATGTATATAATACACACTCCATAAACTATATATGTCTGCTTGTATATGATATATTGCAACTTGCAACTTTAAAATGGGAACAACAATTTTAAAATACCAAGAAATTTTTTAAATATGGTTTCTACGTTGTGAATGATGGAGTTTAAAGAGTTCTTTTTAAATGTAGTCATGATTATTTATCACTCTATAGCGTATGTATATTCACTGCTTTATCACTTTACAATATATGATCAATTCACTCATTTGTCACTTTGTAGTGTTTGATCAATTCACTCATTTATCACTTTGCAGTATGTGCTCAATTCTCTCTGATATCAGTTTGCAGTTCATTCATTTATCACTTTATGCACTGTATATTCAATTCACTCATTTAAATTTTTTTAGAATCTAATATATACAATTAAATTAATATGAATCATTACTTAGTATCAATGCATTTAACATAGTTTAATTTTAACATTGTATCTTCCACCAAAAATTAACTGTAAAAAGGAAAAAAAAACCAACTTCTTGACAAATTTTCTATATATTGATCAAATATCTATATTCTAAAATTTCTACTTAATAAACAACAACAAGCTCACCACTTTTAATATTCAAAACTATTTCGTTTATAATAATGAAATGATTTATTTTTCTTTATTTAAAAAAAAATCACCTGTTACTCTCCTATTATGTTCAACAACCGGTAGCTCAAATGTAGTCCTGCTGGCATTATTATTGTATTTGAAAATTTTAGATTGGTGTTAATTGAAGATAATAAATTATTATTATTATTATTATTATTATTATTATTATTATTATTATTATTATTATTATTATTATTATTAAAGAAACCAAAGAGAAAGAATATGAATGATATTGTCAATGTGCAAGGTGTATTAGTGTAGCGACTATTGTATTAGTACTATCTTTCTTGCAACTTGAACAAAGAAATTAGTTTCATATAATTCAATTTTCTAGGATCAAACGCGCTTCTCAGATCAGTGAAATATAATTTCAAAATTTGTAGGATATATAAGAAAATTTCACCATAAACTTTTCCAATGCAAATTATGGAGTCAAAATCTGAACTTGGTGTATGCAACTAACCTCTGCATTCAGGCTATTTTTAAGCATTTTAAAAAAAAAAATTGTGGCTCCTTTGACAAACAAATATATTTTAGTATCCGGGAAAAAATACTGGTGGTTGGTGGATGCATGGCACCTTCTGATATTGGATTTAATGTGCACACATTTAAGGTGAGAAATATAATACTGAGCATTGAATTTAAAATTAAGGAAACTAATGAATTTATATAAGATTTTAAATTTTCTTGTCTGTACAATGTGCAGAACCAATTGATTAAGATTTTAAATTTTTGAGGGGCATATTGGCAAATCTTTCACAAACTCAAGATTTACGAGGATTCAACAAAGTTAAAAAATCGTACTATCTTCGTATATATTTGTAAAAATCGTCAGAAAACTTTAATATATATAGTTCGTTTTATTAAAGTGTAAATAATATATAAAAAATAAATGATAATCAATAATTTACGATCATGTTGTCTGATTTATCTTGTTATTATTATACTCATGATAAGAATCGTCAGATCTTATATTCTATTCTATTTATTTTTGAACAGGACAGCTTGGAATTTTTTATACTATTTAATAATTTTTTATTGGTTCCGTACGTGGGTAACATGCTATAAACTATCAAGTCAAAATGGAAAATCGGACAGCATTTTTTTTATAAATAAAAAATAGAATCAGAAATGGTACAAGTACAGCTACTCCCCTCTCCAAATGGCCTGGTCCATGAGAAACAGTTGACTTTCAACAGTCCCTAAGTTTTGAATTCAGATTCAATCTTTTACAATTACTGGATCTGGACCGTTCTTTTTAACTTGGCACGCATCTCAAAGTCCAATAATACTGACCCAGCACTAGCTCGAATCTCAAAGCGGCTGAGAGTTAGTTTTTTTTTTCTTTATCATTTAACTATGATAAATGTTCAGATTCTAGGTTAATTTTTTATGTCATTACTACTATTAAATTCAACCGTTTCATAATATTTTTTTTTAATAAATTAAAGCCTCTTTGTTATTAAAAATATTCTATCCTTTTGCAGTAAATATTTGTGGTTCAGCACTACGTCAAAAAACTATTTAAATGAGATAAATATTTCCATCATTAAATTAAACCATAACTTTTTTTTAATATTTTATATATTAAATTTGAATCAGTTTAAAATTTGATTATTCATTATTAAAACGAGTTGGACCCTTTCTATTTTATTAACTTTCAGATAAGATAAATTTTGTGTGCATCATAGTCTCATAGAGATTTCAATGGATTTCTCTATCAAGTTTCTTTTTCAATAACTAAGAAAAGTCGAAGCTGATGATCTCCAACAACTCAGAGATCGTCTGAATGATCTCTATCCTCAAGATTTAGAACGACACTATAAATAAAGAATTGGAATTTGAAGTACAACAAAGGATTTCTATTAGTAGGTAAACCATTGTTTACTGATTTAGATTGAGACATATATGACCAACCTTCTCATATAAGCAATTGATGTTAAAAAAATGGGACAAATTTATCCGCTTCAATTCATTAATATAAAAAGATAAGAGTGAGTCTATGTACTATGCATAGCACGGATTGGTCTGTACTACGGATCAATATTTTCGTTTCCAAAATTCTAACGGTCGATCTGAACCGTTTAACATGATTTTTATATGAGAACATACGTGTGGGCTAAATTTTCTATTTTTTAGAATTTTTTTACTATTTTTTTAGATAGGTAGAAAATCACTGTTTTTGGATGGTCCAGAATTTTCAGATCAAGTGATTTTCTACCTATCTTAAAATATAGTAAAAAATTCAAAAAAAATATAAAATTTAGTATGCATGTACATATTCATGTGGATATCACGTTGAACGGTTCAGATCGACCATTATAATTTTCAAAATGAAAATATGATTCCGTAATACAGACTAATTCGTGCTATGCATAGTACCATAGACTCACTCAAAAGATAAAATAATTAAAAGGAGTGAGGTTATGGTAATATGCATATTACTGATTGATTGACTCGTACTATGGATCTATGTTTATATTTTTAAAGTTTGAATAGTCAATCGGAACAGTTAAACATGATCTCTATATGAAAATCACTACTTTTCAACAAAACGTTATAGATTTTAATAACTATTTTCTAATGAGAAACATATGTTGGAGAAAAATTAAAATTTTAAATTAAGATATTGACAATCAGATTGAAAACAACAACAAAATATATAAGAAAATTCTGATAAAGAATCACACGATAATATAATTCAATTCACGTATTAATTAATTGTACAAATCATAGGATTAAACAAATAAATTACATTTGATGTGGTATAACAATTTTTTCATTATTGCATTTTATCAAATTTTAATCGCATCCAAAAGTTTTAAAAGAGTTGGTTATTTTGTAGATGGGATTTACCAATTCACCGTCATGCGATAATACAAATTAATTAATAAGCAGTAGGTTCACATGTTGAATTCAACTTGCCCCCTAGGTCAGGGTCCGGATCCCCTAAAGTAACTCAATTTTTGAGTTTTGTATTGGAACTGTCCGATTCGAATTCGTCGCTCGGGATCGTCTCGGGATTCTCCATGTGATATGTGGCTTCACTGGATCTGAATTCCTTAGGTCACTGCTTACAGCTTACCATGTGATATGTACTTTACATATAAGAAAGGGGCTGATAGCATTCTCCATTTTCTTTTCCCAGAAGATTTCTCCAGGTCCCGAAAAGAAATTTTTTTTTAACAACAACACGCTTTAATTTGCTACCATCTATAGATGACTAAAAGTAGATGAAAGAGGAAAAAAAAATTCACCATTATTTATCCAGCTAAAATGAGCTTTGTTTTTGTTCTTCTTTTTTTCTTTATCTTTTTTGCCTTGAGTTGTTATAAATCTCATATGACATCATTCTAATTTTGAATATCATTTTCACTTTAAATTATGGAGTTAGCAATTCTCCATTGGTAGCAAAAAGTTATTCATTAAGCAAAAAAAATAGCATTACATTAAGCATGTTTCTTTTTTAAAGAACGGACTCATAGAGCTAGCTACCTAACGTTTAAGACTTTCAAGCTCTCGAAAATTTTAATCATAATTCAAATAATTTGTGGTACTTGATGACAAAAATTATTGGAGTTGTTGGTTCATATTTTACACTAATCTCAAAACTTTTTGCTCTAAGAGTAAGACCTAATACCTTTCCAACCAAGCATACTAATTGAAACTTTACAAGTATAACTTTATTATTTCCCCTTCATTTAATGATTAAAAAAGACCATATCAAAACAAAGATGATCATAAAAAGGGGCAAACACTTTAAGTAAAATATTAGCCCACTTATCAGCATATAATGATAAGTTGGTAATTCCAAAATAATCCAACAAAGTCTAAATCATGGTTTGGGTATAATGTGAAATAATTGTTATTTCCAAATCAAATAATAATATTTTATACTATAAATAAAAGAATAATTATTTCACTCCCCGCTCCAGTACCCGCATTGTTCCCGCAGCAATAATAGAGGAAGGTTGTACTATGGTCCCCCTTTCCCAGTATCCACACTTGTCTCCACGTCAATCTTCATTGGTATAAATACTTGGAACATAAAATATTAATACTTGCAAAATAAGATATAAATATTTGCATGCGTAACTTGATATGATCATCCCCTTTTCCAGTCCCCTAATCATTCCCGCGTCAATCTTCCTCTAATGAAGTAGTAGGGACCCTGTATCCCCCCATCAACATTCCCTAATAGTCTCCTCTAACAAAAATAATTGACCTTATAGGTATAAATACTTACAATATTTGATATTAATAATTTTAGATGTAATCCAGTGTTATATGTAAAAAAATACTTGCAAGTATAGATACAAATACTTGCGTGACGATGAGCCCGAAAGTACGTCATCATGGATCTCATTTGAAAGAAAAAATTACGTAGAAGATGTTCGTGGTTTTAAATTCGCAAAATTCCTCACAGATCATCATAAATATGACAGTTAAGATGCGGATGCAATACGGATACTGGAGTGCATGTACTGATATCAGCTTTCTAAATAAAAATTGAGTGAGGCTACAATGCTTTGAGCAGAGCCTCCAATCACCCTAGGAGCAAAAAGTCTGTAAATGATAAAAGTAGTTCTGGAGAAAAGAAGAGAGTATAAACCAACTACCCAGGAGAAGGTCTAAGCTAGATTGTTTTCAAGGTTTGTTCAACATTTCGAATGTGCTGGTGTCTATCAGTAACAATAGATTAATAACAAATTTATGGTTAGTTTGCAGATTAGCCCTTGAACTTACTTAAAACAATGCCATATTTAATCACCCACTTGACTAGTATTACAATAACATAATGTAATAACGAAAACTGCTAGATTTTGGTGTTAATTATGGGACCAGTTTTAAATAATAAAATAAACATGTACGACCTAACTTACAGACGCTTCCACCAAGTACAGAATATTATATTTATTTGAACATATCTAGGAAAACAATTTGTTGTTTAATTATATGAAGCCAAATAGCCAATGGTAGGTAGAGCTTTCGAGTTTCCATAGGTCACTTAGTCACTTGTCTTTACTTGCCAGTTGACTACCAAATAATGTAGCGTGAATGCATGATGCTGAATTGCTGATAAATAAATAGAACTTGTTTTAATGTCTTCAGACGAGTTTATATCGAGGCTCTAATGGGCCTAATTCCGAGAAGAGACTGAGCCCAATAAATGGGGAAACCTCTACTTGGTTTGGGCCTAAAAGATCCAGTCTTAAAGAAAAGGTTCAAAATAATTACCCACGGCTCAAAACAATTACCAAACACCACCCACCAGGCCCACTACAAACATCTCAATTTCAGGCCTAGTAAAATAAATCCAGCTGCGGTCCATAACTCTAAATTAATTTATTTCGGTTCGTTAATCAATTTTGTCGCGTTACATAACTCTTACATTTTTCGTTTGTTAGCGTTAATTATATACGAATTTGAGTGTATGAAATTTACATTTGTCAAAAATAATACAAATTCATACTAACATTGCACCACAAAATTGATAAGCAAGTCCGCATCGAGATATTTTATTCAAAAGGATTTTTCAGTACAATCAAGCCTCAGTTATTCAAATGAAAAAGAAGAATATAATCAATTGAAGACTATTGCTTGTTCAACGAACAAAATTCAACTTTGTTCGTTAGTGCTCTGATAACAATCAGTTTCTGGCCAGCTAATTTTGTCAAACAATACTGAACTGGTAAACTCAGCATGGAACCAATAGAGTTGATGCTTTTTAGGCCTTGTGGTTATATTTCAAGCCTCATAAAATCTATAATTAAGATGCCAAAACAAATGATTATTTCATTTCTGAAAATCGGATAGTCATAAAACAAAGAGTGAGTCTATGGTACTATGCATATCACGGGTTGGTAAAAATATTTTCATTTTCAAAATTCTAACGGTCGATCTGAACCGTTCAACATGATTCTCATATGAATATGTACATGCAGATCAAATTTTATATTTTTTTTAAAAAAATTACTATTTTTTTAAGATAGGTAGAAAATCACTTGATCTGAAAATTCTGGACCATCCAAAAATAGTGATTTTCTATCTGTCTTAAAAAATAGTTAAAGAATTCTAAAAAATATAAAATTCGGTCTGCAAATATATATTCATATTAAAATCATGTTAAATGATTCGGATCGACTGTTAGGATTTCGAAAACGAAAATATTGATCCGTATTACGGACCAAATCGTGCTATGCATAGTACCATAGACTCACTCTAAAACAAATAATAATCCGGCTTTGCAAGCCGGATCATCATCTGAATCGTCCATCTTTATTGCCAATTGCAAATCTCAAACCTTCCTTAAAATCAACGGTTCAAATCTGTTAGGGAAGATAAGATCTCTTCATGCTAAGCACACTATGTTTTTTTTTTTTTTTTGTAAAAGAATATTAGTTAAAAAAAATATTATATATTTACTATGAATAGCATGATCATTATGACCTGAAGAATCAGTAAAAAATGTGACAATATGTTGCTTTGTTATATTATGAATTCTAAATTAAACTCTCAATTCCCAATTCACAAAGCGCGAGAGGTCACTATTCCTCATAGCAAACTTCGTCTTTTTTTTTTTTTTTTAAAGCTTGGTAGCTGCATTGATATGAAAAATTAATTACATCAGATCAGAGTGTACCAGTATAGGCTACCCTCACCATACAAACATCAAGCTACGAGGGTTACAACCATGGGCGGATCCACAAATTTGGTCAGAAATAGGCACAAAATGCTAATAAGAGTACAAAATATTTGTTTACTATATAATCTCATGAGTTAGAGTACAAAATACTAACAAGACTATAAAAAAAAATAGTATTGTTTTACATATAAAAACAAGACTATAAAATTAAAAAAAAATTGTATTGTTTTACATATAAAAACAAAACTATAAAATGAAAAAAGTAGTATTGTTTTACATATAAAAAACAACAAATATAGTAATACCTAACTACTCAAATCAAGTTGATGACGGTAGACAAAGCTTGCCTCTATAGGTCATCATATGTTGAAATATTTGCATAATTCTTTCATTACTAACACCCTTGAACAAATCCCTCTCAATATAAGTAACCAAACAATCATTCAACCATTGATCTCCTATGCTACTTCTTGAGTCGTCTTTCACCAACTTCATTACCGAAAATATCCTTTCAACACTAGCGGTAGCCACCGGCAATATCAACGTCAATTTCACTAATTTGTAAACCAAGGAATAAACAATGTGTTTTTTCTTTCCACAAGTTTTCCAGAAAGTTCAACTAATCTCCTTACCTCCAAAAAATCACTATTATTTTGCAAATCCAAATGGTAATTCTCCAATTGATTTTCTAGAGTATCAAGCTCCCATTGGTTGAAATCTGAGAGATAAAATTAAGCAAGTTTAAGCAACTTGTCTTTGTTAAATGAAGAAAAAGAATTATTTGAGTCTAAACATGACATACATATAAGAAGTTCGGTAGTTGTTTCCGTGAATCTATCATTAAGCTCTTGTAATTGCATATCAATAACCGTGTTAAACATTTCAATATAGGTGGTCTTAAACCAAGATCAGAAGGAGGTTCTTATTCGACACTAGTAGACTCGATTTGTCTTGGTTCTTGTGAAGTTGAACCAATTGGAGGCTTAGGTGTTTTCCTATAGCACTTGTTCATTTTTATTACCCTAAAGTGTAGAATTCAAGATCATTAGGTCAAGAAATTCGAGCAACCCCTCAAACAAATCAAGCAATTCACAATTCAATCACCAAACCATATATAATTCACAATTTAATTCAAGCACAATTCAAGCTCCAAACCACATATAATTTACAATTCAATTCAAACAACAATTCAAGAATTAAATTGAGAAATGTGTGAAATTGAGAAAGGATGTGCAAGAAAGGTTTGAAATTGAAAAGGTAATAAATTTTCTACATGAATTATGCAAGATATTAATTCAATTAATCAATTCAAACTAGAAATTGAGATCTTACAAAAAAAAACCCCAAAGAGAAGGAAAATGGGTGTGCTGATGCGTCAAGAGAGCGGGCCGAGAGGGAAGAGGCATGATTCTTCTCTCTAGCAGGCTAGCGTGTGGTGCTACCGCCTGGCGTGGGTTAGCGAGCGGAGGTCTTTTTTTTCTCCAGCGAATAAGTATTTTTTTTATTTTGCTCACGGTCTCCTAGCAGCGAACAAGAATTAGGCAAGTAGCATTCTTTTTTTAAATTTTGCTGTTTGGAAGTTGTTTTAATTTATGGACCAGAGAATCAATCAAAGCAGCGGAGCAAATCTGTTATTTATTTTTTAATTCAATCAAGCAGCGAAGCAGGCTTTGTTATTATTATTTTTTTAGCCAGAGTAAGCACAATATTGAATCAAGAGTAGGCACAAGAGTAAAAATACACTTGGTTTAATTTTTTTTTCAAATTCAGATATAATCAAGAGTAGGCACAAGAGTATTGGGTCCGCCTCTGGTTATAATTCCATAATAAAAAAAACATCAAAATCCCTAGCCCACACTCTGAATAGTAATATTATTACATGGTCATATGAAGGGAGCGATGCACACACGAACATTTCAGAGATTCCGAATACGGGCTGGTGGATCTCATGATTCAGATACAGGAACAGTGGAGCTACAACTCGGGCACAGCGAAGACGGGGAATAATCTTCCACTGTATCACTGATTTCATAATTTTGATTTTTATTAATTTCTCCTACTTGTTTTGGAGCAGCACATGGAGAGCTTACCTCAAGCATCCAATTTGCGTTTTCTTACTTCATTTCGTTTTTCTAATTTAGATATGATTTGTAACATGACTTATGTAACAAACCATTCTTCATTCAAATAAAGATGACCTCTGTTTTATTAAAAAGAATTTTTTTTTTTTTAACTTGCATCGGTTTACCAGGTCTCAGAACCTGCCGAACAAATTAACCAGCAGTTTGAACATGATATCTGCAAAGATGAGGGTTCAAATGCACCATTATTTTTGTGCTTCAATATGCTCCACATCCTTTATCTCCATTTTCAAAGTCCGAACAGTTGATCTAAGCTGCTCAACATGATCTTCATAATAAAATATACTTGGATACCAAATTTTATATTTTTTAAAATTTTTTTACTATTTTTGTAGATAGATACAAAATCAATTTTTTTAAGGAGATTCTGGACCATCTGATAAAGTGATATTGTACCTATCTAAAAAAATAGTAAAAAAATTCTAAAAAATATAAAATTTAGTCTTCAAACATATTTTATTATGAAGATCATGTTGACAGGAGACATTAACCTACAAAATTACCTAAAAAAAAATTCAAACATATTCTAGAACTGAATTGAAACATTGACCTACAAAATTACCTAGTTAACAGGAGACAAGATGCAAAAGCAACACGTGGAGATTGTGGAGATTGATTGACTTGCTGGGCACCACCAACTGAAGCAACTCGATCATCAATTACCTACAAAAGAGGGGTTTTCTGCTAGCCTCGTATAATTTCAAGGCCACTAATATACGAAATACATGCAACAATCTCCGCACCAGATGTTAATGCTGGGAAAAAAAAAAAAAGCATTGGTGTGAAAGCCCATTTTTCGCTCTCCCGGCCCATAATTATATTTACTAAAGCAGAGCCGAATTAAAAATTAAAATGCTCAGTATTTGATAAGTGAGAATTGAATTCAAGTTTTTACTAACTACCGGACTAATAAAGATTTGATATTTTATGAAAGAGCTGGACTATATAAAATATTTTAAAAAAATAAATTAAATTAAATTTCAATAACATAATTACAAAAATTAAAATCACAGAATTAGCTTAGTCATCTTTAGCAAAGACTAAGATCCGGCTCTGTACAAAAGAAATGAGCATCAGAAAAAATAAAATAAAATAGAAGTTACAGAAAATCATTCTACTGACCACATAATTCATCCAAAATTTCACTCAAAATTCAAAAATATTCTAAGGATTAATTTTTGTTAGAGTAGGACTAAAATGCACTATTGGTTTTGTGCTCCAATCATGCTTCACATTTTTATTTTTTTCATTTTCAAAATTCAAACAGTCGATCCGAACCGCTCAACTTGATCTTTAGATTCAAATATGCTTGGAGACCAAATTTTATAGTTCGTGGAATTTGTTTACTATTTTTTATACAGGTACAAAATCCTTGTCTACTAAAAGGGGCAAATGAAATTTGATCAAAAGAACAAATAAATTAATAAAATTGGCCTTTCGTTTAAAATTTTTGCTTTGCTTCCCAAGTATTATATACTTTTTCTTCCTTTTTTTTTTTTTTTTTTTTTTCCTTCCAGCGCCAGTTGAGAGAGGAGAAGTTTCGCTCTGGATATGCGAAATCAAGTTTTGCTCTCTCGTGGCATTTGAACCGGAAAGTAGGGTAAAGATTTTAATAGAGCAGTTTTGGCTGTGGCTGCATGAAGAAAAAACTGCTGTGCTAAAATCTTTACATGGGTAGCATGTTATAAAGCTAAAACGAAAGGGAAACAATAATAATAATTTCTGAAAACTGACCTGATTCTGATTGAATCCGACCTGAGTCGACAAAGATATTTTGTTGCCTCAAAAGAAGCAAAAAAGAAATACAAATCTCCGTCAGTTATTTTTTATAAAATGGGAGGCTGAGGCCCACTGTATAAATTCAGGACCCACGAATATGACACTTGGATATTTTTCCAACTCGCGATTTGTTCTTCTGTTTCTTTGTATTTTCTGATGTGGATTGTAGCCGAAGTTTTACCAAGTCATAAATAACCCATCGATTGTGGTAGCTCTTCAATAGTCTAGAAGGTAAGAGCCTGAGAGAGGAAGAAAATTACTTGGGCCGTGCCTTGCGCGCAACTGTCATGGACCAATTTAATTAAGTTGGAGATATCAATGAGGACGATATTAATCTTAATCTCGCTAATGATACAGGACATGCTAATGACTCGAGAGGTGCTGATCAAGAGGGGGTGCCAAGTGGATCAACACTGTGTGCTTTTTAAGAACTAGTCTTTGATCTAGCGACAAAGACACATGGTCTCTATGTGAGAGGTCATGTGTTCAAAATCCGGATGAAAGAAATTCTTTGTTGTAATAACAAGAGTATTAAATAGTTGGGTGGTTTGATCTCCAATCTTTACTAAAAAAAAACATTGTGTGCTTTGTGATTAAGGGAGGATGAGACTAGAGACCGGGTCCGGATCCCCTAAAGTAACCCAACTTTTGGGTTTTTGATCGGGACCGTTCGATTCAATTCTGTCGCTCGAGATCGTTTCGAGATTCGAATCCGTCGTAGGAATGTGTACGCTCTACTTCGAGATGAATGGTCTCAGATCCGAATTGGACAGTCCTGATTTAAAATCCAAAAATTTAGTTACTTCACTGGATCCGAATTCCTAGAGACCACCTGATGGGTAACATAACTCTTTGTAAATATTTTTCTTAATTAATGAAATTATTTGCGGAATAAAGCCGTCTAACTTAAAAAAAAAACTATATCACATATTGTAAATCAATTTTACCATTAATTACTTATTAAATAAAATTATATAAAATATTGCTTGTAAATCAATTCGATTAATTATAATATCTTACATAGTTAAATGTACGAATAAAAAATAAACATTTAAAATTTAAAATTTATTAATTATTCTATAGTATAATTGATACAAATTGAAGTAGTTTTTATTTATACTCATACTTGATAAGTTAACATTTATTTTATACGTACCTTAAACTAATAAGTTTATAAAAATAATTCTTATTTACATAATAGGCAATTAAAACAATTTTATTGATATCCGTAATATATATAAGTTGTGAATTTACCATTCATTTAATAGAAAGAATGGAGTTGTGGTTTTCTATTTCATGTCGTGTCAACTGTGGCTGGAATTGGTGAAATGCATGCTATGAAATATTATGTTTATAATTTTGTATTTTCGTTCCAGAATTTTATTGTTTCGGCCGAAAATTACTTTGAAATGCTTTTTAATTAATCAATGCAGTTAATAGCCGAATATAATATTATATAGGTGATTGTTTAATCATAAGGCGAAAAGCAAATTAAGAAGGGACATGATTTGAGTCGGCGAAATAGTTTGTAAAAAAATTCCGTAAATTATTTCAAAATTTTGAGCAGTTTATTATTTAGAACTATGGAATAAAGCGTGGGAATACAAAATCTTATCGCCATTATTAAATGACATTTAGAGTTGTTATTATTCCTTCTCTCTCCATATGAATGCACACCTTAGTGCGGAGGAGACTCTTGAAGTCCATTATCTTAATTAAGATTACTAATTAAATTTTTGAGTTCAGAATTTCTTAAACCATTCTAATACCACATAATTTGATCAAATAATTAGATTCATAAATAAAAAAATAAAAAATTAGTAATTGTTTGTGACGTCCTATTTAATTTGAGGGTTATAGCTAGATCTCTTAATTCAAATCAATAATATTTCTACAACATGCCTTATTAGAGTTCTAGCTAATATATAGTTTTGTCTAAACTAATTAATCTAAACATTACGGTTTGGATTAACGGTTTGAACTTTGAAAATCGCAAAACCAATTAGTAGCACCAAGGCTCGGGATTACTATTTTGATATTAGCCAACCTCTGTATATATGTATAGGAGCGAAACTACAATACAACAGGGGTAGGCAACTTGCCTACTCCTGAAAAAAAAAAAAACAAATTTGGACCAGGTTCTTTAGTAGGCCTTGCTTACCCTTGGATTTTATTTTGCCAACCACATTTTTTTTTAGCATACTAACAAACAACTTTTTAAGTTGAGGACATGATTACTGGTAAGAGATCAGACTCAACAGAGACGATAACAGAGGCTGATTTGGCGGTACTGGTAAGGAGAAATGCTTGTCAAAGAGTTTAGAAATAAAAGTACAAAGAGCCCCTGTATCTGTTTTAATTTTACGAAAAAGAGAAGAGGCGACAACAAGAGGGGTCTAGTTTTAAAAAGTAGGAGCTGACAGTTTTTTATTTTCTATTATTTGCAATTTAGTTTTTAATTTTTATGATAATCTAATTCCTCTACGACTTTCTCTTTAATTAATAGAGCATATGGGCTTCCATCAAAATAAAAAAGTCACATGCTACCGCTGTTCAAAAAGCATTGCTTTTATCTAGGGGTGTTCATTGGGTCCGATTTAGTCAGTTTTGAACCGAACCGAATTAGTTTGGACTAAATGGTTCGGTTTGTTCGGTTTAATAGTTCGGTTCGGTTTGCTTTTTAAAACCGAATTATAATTTCGGTTCGGTTCGGTTTGAATATTTTTAAAACCGAAATAACCGAACCGACTGAACTTTTATATATTATGAATTTGGTCCGGACTGTCCGGTTTATTTCTTTATACCCCAGTTTATTTCTTAATCAATTGCTTTAAATACTTCGGTTTATTTCTTAATACTCCGGTTTATTTCTTAATATACTTCGATTTATTATAAATCAATTGCTTTAAATAAAAAAATTAATATATTTTGGTTTTGAACCGAACAAACCGAAATAAAACTTTGGTTCGGTTCGGTTCGGTTGCAATGCTAAATCGGTTCGGTTAGGTTCTATTTTAGAAACCGAATTATTACTTTGGTTTGCCTAATTCGGTTCAGTTTCAACCAAACCAAACCGATAAACACCCCTACTTTTATCTGTGAGCCAATCAAAGTCTCCAACAGACATATAAAAATAATAAATTACTAAACAAATCTATAGCAGAATTATTATCTTAAAATATATATTTTTCTTATTAATTATGAAGGATCTTTTGTTGCAATTTAGTTTCAAGTGATCTATGTGTGAAATGGATCACAAAAATTAGATGCATTATAGGTATAGAGAATTTAAATAAAGTTGAGGTATTAGCATTTGTGGTATCATAATGCAATAGCGATCAAGGAATTTGAATTAGCACAAGAATGTCATAATTTGGCAATCGATAATATTTTCCAAATTGAGAAAAAATAATTCAAAATTTGAAAATATTTTTATGTTTGGCTCATAAATAGTATAAATCCAAATAAGTTAAGTTGAGAATAATTTTGTAGATAACACGTCAAAAGTAGTATAATAGAGTACATTTTAGTCTTATTTGAGCAATACAA
Organism: Carex myosuroides; assembly: GCA_028015225.1. Taxonomy (NCBI): domain Eukaryota; kingdom Viridiplantae; phylum Streptophyta; class Magnoliopsida; order Poales; family Cyperaceae; genus Carex; species Carex myosuroides. The sequence goes on from CM051476.1 coordinate 2,778,039, forward strand.
ATACAAATACAAATACAAATACAAATAAAGATCTGTAATATAATTTAGAATATGTACCAATTTGTGATTTGTAATTTAGAAAGTGTTTAGAACCTAAACTCATTTAAATAAAAAAAATCCGAACTCGATTACTACCTACCCTGACTCAAATTTTAACTTCACCAATGTGTGTATGTATGTATGTAAGAATTAATCAATTGCATGTGACCCCATAATTACAATTTAAAAAAAAATACGGAGCCATGCACCTTCATGAGGCCCGTTGAATCTAAAAGTGTATTCCCAATAAGAACACAAGTAAAATTCTTGGACTTCAGACTTCACCATCTGATCATCAACTAGTGGTGAGTGGTGACCAAGGCGTTAATAATATCTTATATAAAAAAAAGACCGTTAAAATGTAAAATTCGTCTGTCGGATGAGACCAAGGCGTCTCAAAGCCGCGTTTCCCAAAAGGGAGACAAAACACAGAAGCCATTTAATTTGCCTCTATTCCCCGTCTTAATTGGCAACCCTCAAACCACGCCAATTATTCCCCTCTTGGTTCCTCTGCATACACCTATTCTATGACCATATTTGTGTTTGTGCAACCATCAAATTTCTATTTCTGTGGTTTTCCACTTGAGACTATATTATCCTTTCCGGATCCTCTGTAATTCTACATTACTTGTGGTGCTATCTTATCTTTTTGAGAGAATTTGTGTAGATCAAAACTTCCTTTATTTAAAGCATTCCAATATATACGAACTATATATACATATATAATGTGATTTTTCATCATAAAAGCCATTTGTTATTCCTATATATATATATATATATATATATATTTGCGCGTGTGTGTGTGTTTCATCATATTAATTGCTAAAAAAATTGTTGATTCTTTTATTGTAACATTTTTTATATAACAGAAAAATTCCATATTGCATTAAAATAGAAGTACATCATATTTGAAAGATGAACAATATATCTATACATTTTATGTAAATAATTTTTTATATGACAATGTAGAAAAATATCGATTGAATTTACAATAAAAAAATTATGTAATTCATGAGACCCAACTCAATGCATGTTGTTTGGTTACACATATATTATATAATTAAAATTGGTTAGCAAGTAAGAGTGTAAGACAATATTCTCATATGAGTCATGTATTAAAAACCACACAAGTAATAGATATGATTTAACAAATTCCCCTCTTCACATTATATATAAAAACAAATTGTTGCAAAATAAAAAAAATATTTGGCTCATTAATTCTCTTGTGTATTGGAATCTCAAAATGGCAGCTTCAGATATTAGGGGCGGACTGAAGACGTAACAATGGAGTCAATTGACCCCATTATCTTTAACTTTTTCTATTTAGATATAATTTAATTTATATATAATTTAAAGTAAAATGTCACGGTACTGAAAATTGGCTATTATTCTCCGCATGAAAATTTTATATGATTGACCCACATATATATTTGACTATCATAGTTCGAAAGTCGTGTTCCTCCTGTGTCAAGATATTATGGTTTAATTTTTTTTTTATCAAATGATAATTTAAAATTAATATATCTTACATTATAACCACACCAAAATCAAGCAAATGCATGCAACAATAATTCCCCCTTTGCTATAATATATAAATGTAATAGCTAGATTCCCAAATATAGTACCCGTAGACTTGTGCAAATTAAAAATAAAAGTGATCTACGAAGTCTCCGTGCTCCCTCGCGTGAAAAACAAAAAATATCAAATGAAAAAAGATAAATAAATAAATAGCATGGAATCTTCTATGGTTCGATTAGTCATCCTTCAACCTTCAGGGTCTTCTCTACGACCTTAGAAAGTGATCGATGGTTACGACAGAGATTCAAGACCAAGTCCAGCCCCTCTAAAAAACCGTTAACCAGTCTCCTCTTCCAAATAAGTTAAAAACATTAATTACATAAGCATTCCCAAGACCATTTCACCTCTATAAATATACTACTAATTATAAACCATAATATTTATCATAAATTTATCCCTCTCCCATGGATGAAGCCCTAAACCACATCTTTGAAGGTTGCAAGCTAGCCAGAGATCTTGAAACCAGCATAAGACAAGTATTCCCCATCAACCCAGATTACCTCTTAAAATATTCTGAAGAGATAATAACTGCATTCAACTCAGCCAGTAAGTCGTTGAATTCTCTGATCAATTCACCTGATCTCCCTGTAAATTCAAACATGGTCATTGGTGGTTCCGGTGAGGGTAGCTCACATGGTGCATCTACCTTCTTTCAAGCTTTGAATCTCCTGCAGTCGTCGGGTGGATTCGAGCAATCAAGAACGTTGTTTGATATCCCTACTCAGCTGCCAAGAGTCGGCCTGGAGATGCCAGCAGTCCCAGATGTTGCTACGGCTGGGATGGAGCTTGGCGGTGGCTTGGGGTATGGTAATGTCTTTGAAGCAACAAATGCGGAGGTTGGCAGGACTCGTCGACACGTGCGAGGGGCTCCCAAAGGTTTGTCTGGGTCAAGGAGAGGACCAGCTGTGTCATCAGGTCAAAGAAACACTAGGAGAAGGTAAATACCTTGACAGAACATTTTCAAGGGTGGGGTTTTTGTACAAACAGCTCTGGACAAAGTCTTATCCAAAATCTGATCTAAACCGTCCGATTCATGCAAAAAAGTTTGAAATTTTTTGCACCAATCTCAACACAGATTGAACGGTTTAGATTTGACTTTGGATAAGTTTTGTCCAGAGCCTTTTGGACAAAACCCAATCCCCATTTTCAAACCATGCCATTTGAATTTATTGAAATTTTCTTCTTCTTTTTCCACTTGCGTTCCTATTTTATTACACGGCAATGCAGACCATGTTGCTTTAAACAGTTTCACAAGGTTATGTCGAACTTAATTTTGGCTCTTGTAAATCTTGTATTAAGAGCTTTACTTATACATTTGCGTTTATACATGTGACATTTCCATATATACATGTGATATATATATAGGAGGGATAATGGTGAAAGAGTGATGCAACGGGTCCCGGCAGTCAGAACAGGAAACAGTGAGATGCCGCCGGACGATGGATACACATGGAGAAAATACGGCCAAAAAGACATTCTCGGCTGTAGATTTCCTCGGTATATAAATCATTTTTATCTCAAATTCTCAAATGCCTACACAAACATACAAACAAACACATGCACACACAAACTCAACATATAGAAGCTATATATAGTTGAATTACAAATCTTTTCCTATAAAACTTTTGCTTGTAAAAGCTGTCCGAAACATGATTCTCATGCTAGCTCAATTTTTTTCAGAAGTTACTTCCGATGCACACACAAGAACTACTACGGATGCGAGGCGAAAAAACAAGTCCAGAGACTTGATGAAGATCCCTATACATATGAAATTGTATATTGCGGTCAACATAGCTGCCTCACCTCCACCACCCCACTGCTAATCTCATCCCTGGCACCGACGAACACCGTAGTCACCTCAGCTGTAGCTCCCATCATCACCACTACCACTATCAATACTAGCAATGTTACTACTAATCCTCACATAGAATCATCCATGATTGGAACAGCACTAGTTCAAATGCAACCTTCAACCTCAATCCATCTCGGCAATTGGTTAACGAGGGATTTGGGAGAAGGTAGGCCTGTGGCTGACATGGCAGATGTGCTTTTTAACTCAGGAAGCAGTAGCAGCAGCATGGATGCCATTTTCTCCTCCCAATATGAAAATTGATAAAGACAAGAAGATTTGAAGCAACAACTAATTAATACAAGTAGATACTCAAAATAGAGCAGTAGGTTAAACTTGATGAGTAATTTTAATTAGGAATGATAATTTATTCATATTATTCTTTTTCAGCCCCTGAATTATGGCTTGACAATAAATTCGATCCCTTATTGTATATTTATGTGTACTGGGTGCATCGATTTCTGAACAGTGTAATTGTAATCATAGAAACCTCAATAACTTTAATATAGTTAATTTTGTCATAAATCTGTTATTAATACACTAATCGTTATATATGCATGTTATTGTGATCTGCTGATATGGTTCTCCTTTAAAACAGCAGTTTATCCATGCAAACTGTCCAAATCTTTTATCAGTGCATGCAAATATGCAATCGAATAACTAATTAATCAATTTGATATGTTCATGAGGGTTACACGAATGACACCACCCAGCTCTGGCCGGTCTCGCCATCTTCCAGGTATGATTGGCTTGGATGAACTGGATTACTATACATTTCCATCCATTAACTGGAAAATAGAAAACTTCCATTTTTTGTCACTTACTGAAGAAAATTTACAAAAATATCAAATTGCTCATAGAAGTTCCTTAAAAATTGAACAGTCTTAGTTACATTTCATTATAATTAACTGGACAACTAGTTCTACATAACAACTGGAACGATAATTTATAGCCATATTAAATTAATTAACCATATATCCACATCGATCGCATAGGGTTTGTCGAACCGGGTTTGGGTAGGACCAAGTCTGGACGGAAGGTGTTGCGCACATTGAGACATCCCTCGTCGATCTTGTTTGATTAAATTGTGGGTTGTTCTTCACTAATAAACGCAGACTTGTGCAGCACATTATAGAAGGCGCGGTAATGGATGTAATGCACTGGATCAACGATGGGTAATCCGCGGAGAGCTACCGGCTCAAACAGGGACAAATTAGAAATGATCTAGTTGTTTAGACTATGTAATTTGTATTTTATTTTCAAGAGTTAGTTTGTGCTGGTTTTTCATTTTAATTTCCTTACTGCAACTCTGACAAACTTTTGATCTTTTTTAATATAATTGTTAGCGGTTCTCCGCTAACCTTAAAAAAAAAAAAAAAAATTGTGAGTTGTTGACATCCTTAATACTGAAACTCCTGAGGGAATTTCTGGTAGATTTCATATCAATTTTCTTGGAACATCCTTAATACTTAAAGAGCGAGTCTATGGTACTATGCATAGTACGGATTGGTCCGTCCTACAAATTAATATTTTCTTTTTCAATATTCTAACGGTCGATCCATACCGTTCAACATGATTTCCATATGAGAATATACTTGTGAGCTAAATTTTTTATTTTTTAGAATTTTTTTACTATTTTTTTTTTATAGATAGAAAATCACTGTTTTTGGATGGTCCAGAATTTTCAGATCAAGTGATTTTCTACCTATCTAAAAAATAGTAAAAAAATTCTAAAAAATAAAATATTTAGTCTGCAAGTACATATTCATGTGGAGATCACGTTGAACGGTTCGGATCGATCATTAGAATTTTCAAAATGAAAATATGACTCCGTAGTACGGACTAATCCGTGCTATGCATAGTATACCATAGACTCACTCATACTTAAATGTTTATTGTATAGGCCTTCAGCGCTAAGATTATTACATCTAATCATTTTACTTTCACAAAAATTAAGGCCTATCTAGACTTTCCACATAAAGGCCCTTAAAATATGGGGGAGATAATATTGAGGCCGGCTCCTTAGATACCCAAAAGATATAACCCATAATTTGCTGCTATGGACTTCCAATGATAACTAATTTCGTGTTCAATAAACTTGGTGCATTAGAGTATCTACATCCCAACAACTCAAATGAGTTTCTAAACAACTGTTAATTACTTTTTAGAAATTAAGGTCTCTAAAGTTTCTATTAAACCATGTTAGTAACAAATTAAAAAAGAGAAAAAATTTGAGCCAATCATTTGATCAAAATGGAGTTTATAAACAGTTTCTTAATAAGAAACTTTACTGCATAATTTTTAAATAAGAAACTCTCATACACCTCTGAAATTAGATTAGAAACTGCAACATCAGATTAGAAACTCTAATAATACCAGGGATGTAGATGCTCTTACAACTGATTTTAACTTTGATTTTGTTTTTATACAATAAACATTTAAGAAAGAACGATAAAATAAAAAATTGCAGACCAAACTACATTTTAGTATGTTTAATTACCTTGGAATATTGGACCTTGTTTCTTCTTTGTTTTATTTTTATGAATAGAAGTTAGAGATCAAACCTCCTAACTTAAACATTCATTATAAACTTTAATCATATTTTGAACTTGTAACCTTTTACATTGAAAAATTCTGTTTTTTATCACTAAATCAAAGACTAATTTCATTTTTTTTTTGTTCTTACTTATGATCATTTTCTCACTTAAATATACGGTGTTCTTAATTATAATTGTTGGAATGTAGATGCTCTCCAAATATTACCTTTAAAAGAACAATGATTTATAAAAAAAATCATATATATAAATTCAGATAAATAATAAGTACAGAAAATACGGACAATTTTTTGTACCAAGTCAGTATAGTTATCATCTATGGATTCATTAATTTTTTTAATCTTAATTAACTCAGGGAATGATGTATAACCACCAATTAATGTTAAAAAAGGATAATGCGCTGATCACTGAAACAAAAAACAAGACAACAAAAAAAGGATGAGGGAGTCTACGGTATTATACATAGCACGGATTGGTCCGTAATACTCATTTATATTTTTGTTTTTAAAATTCTAACGGTCGATCTGAACCGTTCAACATGATCCTCATATGAATATGTGCTTGCAAACTGAATTATATATATATTTTTTTAATTGTTTACTTTTTTAAGATCGGTAGAAATTAACTTAATGTGAAAATTCTAGACCATTCAAAAATGATGATTTTCTTTCTATCTTTAAAAAATAGTAAAAAAATTTTAAAAATATAAAATTTGATTAATGAGTACATATTCATATGAAAATTATGTTGAACGGTTCAGATCAACTGTTATAATTTTGAAAACAAAATTATTAATTGGTAATACATGCATAATACCGTAGACTCACTCAAAAAGGATAACGCGTACGGTCTATGTGGGTTCGGATCGGACTCTGCTGCTCTTCCGAGAGAAGAGTAGGGTCCTGCTCTTCCGATCTCAACCATTCAAAAAAAATTATTCACGTATCTCGATAGAAAAACTTTTTCATGCACAAATCTCAACGATTTTGAATGATTGAACGGAAGAGCAGCAGAGTCCAATTCATATGGGTTCAACCGGTCTCCAATCTAGCCAACCATCAGGGCCATCAAGCAGGAAAGCCATTCAATACGATTTGATCAATCATGATGTAATCTGCAAAGATATCTGTCAATCTCCTACAAACTGTGTTGCATACTGAAGTAATTTTAGCCGGCTATTTTCAATCTAACGAACAGAAAAGAAGGATCATATGCGAAATACCATACCAAAGATGCATCCGATCAATCAGAAGATTTTAAAAAGCACCCAAGTACCCAACAAAGCAGGAATTCGCATCCCATGAGATATCACATATTTTGCGTGATTTTTTGGAAAATCTCAAACGTTGAAATATGTTCTACACGAATCTCAAAGCTTAAATAATATTGGCCCTGCGCTATTCCCGGGTAGGCACCGGACATGTCGGTCACGCAAAATATGAGATATCTCGGAGGATACGCACTCACAAAGTAGCAGTTTGGCCCACCTCCTTTAAAATACTGTATTGCTTTTCAAGAAATCGTTCGTAAAGTTTAAAACGAAGAGAGTGATTTTCCTGAGAATTTTTTATTTCATAAATTAATAAAAAGAGAGAAAAATGGAGCCTGATAATTGCCTCCAAACAAATCTCCGAGCGCGCCTCAAGTATTTAATGTCTAACTTTCATTTCCAGCACTCATATTCAAGTATTTAAAGTTCTGTTTATAACATTTTAAAATACTACTCGCAGAATTTTAAACCTCTATCCACAAACATTTAAATTCTAAATCTGAATACTTTTAACTTCTAACTATTTTTGTCTTCAAACAAAAAAAAAAAGATTTCTTTCACCCACTATTTTTTCTTCCTTCTGATTATTCTCGTCCATTTTTCTGACAATTCATGATGAATTTTGCGAATCTAAAAGTATAAATGTTTTCTACTCGATTTTCTCATTCAAATGAGATCCATAAAGAAATATTTTGAATAATTTTCAAGTCGTTTTTTTCAATATTTTTGAATAGTCCGATTCGTTACTTTACTTAGAAGAATCGTTGATTTGTTAAGAGGAAAAAGAGTTATGCTACTAATGATATAAATATGTACCGTGCCGTGACTAGTCACGCCGTAACTTGGATTACGTGTCGTGTCGTGACCAAATTAATTTGGAAGGATAGTCATGGCATGTGAATGATCACAAAACGTTAATCACGCAGTGACCACACGTGACGTGTCCAAACGTGACCGATCACATTTGTTACGTTTAAATATTTTTTTCATAATTTAGGTTAGTTTATTTAAGATTCAACATTCGATCAAGATCTAACGGTTCTAATTACACATGACCATGTGTCGTGCCGAGACCAAATCTTTTGTGTGACATGTCTTGTTGTGCCAAATTTTAAAAGATGGTCACGACACGTAACCGGCACACGTGCCGTGACAGAACCGTATTGTGCCGTGACGTATTCGATCGTGTCATGACTTTTTTAAATCACTATCCACTACTCTGTTCGATTCTTCAGGAGAAAAAAAATTATACTCTTGTTAATATTTTGTGCCTATCTCTAATTAAAATTCTCAATCCACTTCTGATCACTTGTCAGCATGCCTAATTGAGGTAGGCAGAGTTCAAACTCTTCGTTATAATTGAAGGATATAATTGAAGGAGCTAATTATGATTTTTTTTCCGCCACGAATCCACGATATACACGAGATGCAAACAATTAATTATTGGAAGCAGCGAAATTTTTTTTGTTACCACAGGAAAAAAATCAAATTAAATCGTTACCACTCTGGTTTGGCCCGTATCAATTCTACTACCCACGCTAACCCAGTTCGCGCACCAAATAGGCTGGTGCGCGCACTGGGTTGGCGCACACGATGGTGCGCTGACTGGGTTGGCGCACCAACCTCTTCTGCCTATTAAGGCACCAACTTAGTATACTGTGCTCATTTCATTCGACCCAAGGCAGCAGGCAGCAAAGAACATTCTCGCAAAGACCAAAGAGTAAGTTTTTTTTCACTCTAGTCCTTTATATATTTTTAATTATTTAATTACTTTTTTTAATTTTTTGTAAATTTATTAAATGTTGGGTTTGTTCTGTAATTCAGGTAACTATGATTGGAAATGCTTGTTATTTTGGTGGTGAAGTACAACAAGGGCCCAATGGTGCTTATTACAGTACCCAACTCCAGAAAATGTTCAATATCGGTTCGGATTTAGATTTCGCCGGTATAACTAGGGAAGTGTACCAGGAACTTGGTATTGACCCGAATTATTACGAACTGGTAATTTTCGCTAGAATTAATATTGGCCAAGGCAACCAAACATGGTTCCAACAACTCCCTGTACTAGACGATAGCAGTTGGGGGTTGTATACCCAAATGACATTGAATTTGACAACACCTTTCAAGTTCCTAGAGTTATATGTGGTTGCCAACCCCAGACAGAACCGTAGACAGAACCCTAGACAGAACCGTACACAGAACCCTAGTCGGGGCATGGATCAGTCAGTGACGGGTCCTACTCGGGCCCTAAATTTAGCGGGTACTAGTCGGCCCCCATCCACGGGGGCTGGTACTAGTCGATCCCCATCCATGGAGGCTGGTCCTAGTCAGTCCCCATCCACGGGGGCTGGTCGTAGTCGGTCCCCATCCGTGGGAGTTGGTTCTAATCGGGGCCGATCTCGGGTTCCATCCTCCAGCTCTACCCGGAACCGATCTGAAACTCCAGAACCACGTTATTATACTGACAATACAGACGATGATCCTGAAGAACGGGAGGCAGAGGAAAATTGGGATGCTAGTGATGACGGTGGGCAGACAATAGATCACAGTGATGAGGAAGACAATCGTCCCGTTCTGGGTATGCGAAAGTGGCCGATATCGGGTCGTGGAGAGAGACACCCGTTTTCAGCTTTTCATGACACTTCGGGGTTTGAAGAGGCTGACCACATTTTTTTTGCGGGTTCAGAGGTTCGTTTTTGAACTTATATGAATTTTTTATTTCTTTGAAAATATAATAATTTAATTTTTTTGAATTTTCAATTAGGTTGGAGAAAGAACAATGGTTTCTGAGGGGATGACGTACAACGACAAGGATCAAATGAAAGAAAAAATCCACCACTGGCACATACAGAAAAATATCGAGGTCATACAGACACACAGCGACAGAGTAAGGTTGAGGTTTAAGTGCAAGGGCGACAAGTGCAAGTGGAAGTTGGTTGCGAGGGCCACAGGCTTTGGTAATACTTGGGCCATCACGAAGAATGAGGTACCGCACACATGCCACGCAGATGCATCCAGGTCAGATCATGCGCAGTTGACGTCCTCTATGGTCGCCAGCTGCATAAAACTTTCTTTAGAAAAAAATGCTGATATTACTATCAGAGCTATCAGGGACCTGGTTGCTGAAAGGTTTGAGGGCATCGTCCCAAAATACAACAAATTGTGGCGTGGTAGAGAGTTAGCGATTGCCCGGGCATTTGGTAGTTGGGAGGGGTCTTACGGGCTTATTGTCCCTTTGTTGGAGGCAATAAAAAGGGCAAATCCGGGAACTGTGTATGACGTTGTTTCCAAGCCTTCAGAAAAGGAACATTACCGGTATTTCATGAGGTTGGCATGGGCATGGGGACCGTGTATACAAGCAGTAGGTCACCTCAGACCCGTCATCAGTATCGATGCTTGTTTCTTGTCAGGTAGATACAAGGGCAAGTTGTTGATTGTCACCGGATATGATGCGGAGAACCAGTTAATCCCACTAGCATTTGGATTGGTAGAGAGCGAAGAGTTTGAGAATTGGGGGTGGTTTATGAAGTGGGTGCGGGATAATGTAATTGGTCCGAATAGGTTCATGTGTGTGGTCTCTGACCGGCACAAGGGCATAAAAAAGGTGTTCATTCAAGATGATTTGGGTTGGTCAGAGGAGAACGGGCAGTGTGCCCACAGGTTCTGTTCTCAACACGTGTTTGAGAATTTTGGAAAGCACACTCAGGATAAGGTTGCTTCTAAATTCTTCAAGATGATGGTTAAAAAGAAGAAGCGAAGAAGATTACAGGATGGCCTTGATGCAATCGGAAGGCGAAATCCTGATTGGCTGACATACTTGGATACATGTGGCAAGTATAATGAAAATGACGAGGAAGAACCAGCTAAGCCATGGAAGGTTTATCAAGCTATGGACGACGGGAGTCGTTGGGAAATAATGACCAGCAATGGTTCTGAATCGCTGAACAATGTCTTCAAAACTTCTCGCAGGTTTGTTATTCACAATTCCCATAGTTTACTATTAATGAAATATTTTAGGTTATCTTTATTTTAACTGTAAATTGCAATTCTCGTAGGTTACCGGTTGCTGCAATTATTGAGGAGACGTTTTATAAGTGTGTCACATGGTTCGTTGAAAGAAGAGAGAAGGCCGTGCAATGCCAACAAGAGGGTCAACTTTTCTCCACTCGTACGCACTTGAAGCTGAACAAGCACATCCGGAAGACTAACAAAATGAGCGCGGTTCCATTCAATAGATCCGGGGAATTCATGGTGACATCACATGGCGAGAAAATCCCATTTGACATAGAGGCAGGCAAATGGGTGTACACGTCCCGAGACTGTAGGTACCAGGTCGTTGTGCAGAACGACCATGAGGTGCAATGCTCTTGCCAAAAGCCTCAGCTCACCGGAATACCATGTGTTCATGTGATGGCAGTGTGTCAAATAAGGTACGAATGTGTGTTAAAATTTCATAATAATCTTGGATGATGAAACTTACAAATGTGTGAAAAATATAGGAACTACGATCCAAATGTCTTCGTCAATTACTACTACAACATCCAAACGCTTATCGACACATGGAGTGGAGAATTCCACGTGTATGACAATCAAGGTGATTGGCCGCCGCACGAAGGGGATATCTTAACGCCAGAGCACCGGTTAGTGAAGTTGGGTCGGAGAAGACACAACAGGATCCCAATGTGGATGGACATACTGGAAGGAAGGAGAAGGGGTCACGAGACCAACAGAGCTACCCTCGAAAGGAATGCGAGAAGAAGAAGGGATGCTAGGAACCGTACCCAATAATGTCATGGTTAGGGCTTTCTGTTTATGTATTAAGGTTAGGGTTTTCGGTTATGTATTATGTATTATGGTACAAACTTTCGGTTTTGTATTAAGGTTAGGGTTTTCGGTTATGTATTATGTATTATGGTACAAACTTTTCGGTTTTATGTATTGTGTGTTATGTTTTAATATACTATCGTTGTGTGTTATGTTTTATCTATGGTGTGTTCTAATGTTTTAATGTATTATGTATTACGGGATATGAGATATAAAATACGCAACATAAGAAGTAATATGGAAATAATATCTAAATACGCAACATAAAACTAATCGAAATAACGATCTAAAATACGCCACATAAAAATAATACTGAGTTGGTGCCTTAATAGGCAGAAGAGGTTGGTGCGCCAACCCAGTCAGCGCACCATCTTGTGCGCCAACCCAGTGCGCGCACCAGCCTATTTGGTGCGCGAACTGGGTTAGCGTGGGTGGTAGAATTGATACGGGCCAAACCAGAGTGGTAACGATTTAATTTGATTTTTTTCCTGTGGTAACAAAAAAAATTTCACTTGGAAGCAGCACGTTGCATTAAATTAAAGCAGGTACGGCTATTTTACATTTCGTTTTCATGAGAAATATAAAAGCAGGTAATGCCAAACAAAACATTTACTGATTCTATCAGTACCATAGAAAGCAGATATGTACTGCTACTTTTAATATCTCCATCCACTGATGATGGAAAGTTGGGGAACCTCTCCAGTCTCCACTTCCAACAAACAATTACACATCACGTGCTTTCGCTGTAAAACACTTAATCAATGTACTTTTTCTTTGGACTGAACTCATCTTTTAGACTGCAAACACAAGTGCACCATTAAAGAGTCCGGCTAGTATAACATTGGTGTTATTTCGGCCTATATAACACCAACTTCAAAATCTATCGTATCAACTTCAAACGGTTAATTCAACCGTTCAAACCCTTCTACTTTATGAGTTGTGCGTTTACATGAAAAAACAAATATTTTCTAGTTATTTTAGTACCAAATCAAGCGGTCAAAAATCTTGAAAAATGAATATTTATACCAGTTGGGATAAACTCTAACTTACGACCTGGTTTCTTACGATTGGAACGAAAAAATCTTTTGCCAAAAGTCAAAGTTTGAACGAAAAAATCAAGAAACATAGCCTTTTGTATTGTTGAAAAGCCATGGTTGAAACCAAAAATTAGGATCTAAACTAATTTTTGCTACAGTTATTTATAAGGGTGCTTCCGGGAAAATAATATTGCCAATCATTGTATAATTGCCGACATTTTTATTAATATCCAAAGTTTAATACGAATTAATAAATATACCCAGAATCTGGCCCAATATCGATATATACCCAAGCCGGCCATTTTCTGGCCGGCTATGTACCCTCCCTAAGCCGGCCAGAAAATGGCCGGCTATGTACCTTTTTTTTTTTTTCCGTTTTTTAGAGAGAGACACTATGAAGATCAAAGTATTGAAATTTAACACTGAAAATTTGAAATTTTTTGTTTAAATTTTTTGTAACCATATGACAATTCAATATGAAGGACACGCTTAATTATTACTCTTGTCGGAAACATTGACTGATGATATTAATGTAATGATATTGATGGGACTTGTCTCATAGTGAAAACAAATACCTCAAAAATAACATCAATATCATCACATTGACTGACGACAGTACCTATCTATTTTTTTTTTAACCCACATTATTCAACTTCTAGATATTAATAAAAATGTCGGGTATTAGTTCATAGAAAAATTTGCCATAAAACAATATAGCACATATACTCTTATAACTACATGATATACGGCATTCTATAATTTACGACTTACGATTTATAATCGAATTTTTTTTCAAAATAATTTATAACATGATACGTTTCGAAAATAAAATGATAGATAAAGGGTGAATTTTGACTTAATTGCATTATTTTCATATTTTATTTATTTTTACAAAATTTCAGCATTTTTTTTGGTTAATTACAACCAAGGCGTGATCACATTTTCATATTCGAACTTTTGAAACCTCATATGATGGTTTTCTGACTAAGCTCAAACACAAGAACCGAAATATAGGATAATCAAAATATACCAAACATAAATAGTATATCAAATATAAATAGTACAAAACTAGTAAAAATACAACTAAAACGGAGAGGGGGAATATCGCTGAGGCGGTACTCCGGCGTTCGCCCGGCGCCAGCGCGGCCAGCCTCCGTCTCTCTCGGGCTCATCTGGGGCATCGGCAGACCTCAGTATCTGCTCGGCAGTATCCCATCTGGCATCGCCCGTGGAGACTGTCGGTACTGGCGGAGGTGTAGCGAAGATAGATGCGGCAAACCCAGTCCCAAAGGCAGGCTGAGTATGAGACCCGCTACCACTAGCCTCTCCATCATGCGGCATCTCTGTGCCATATCGGGGCCATGCCGGTGCCGACATGAAACTCTCATCGAACTCATGGAGACTGCACGAGAGGGACTCATACTCAGAAGTATCGGTCTCCGCAGGTGGTGGCTGTGGTGGCATCTCTGCTGGACCCTGCAATCATACACATAAATTATTAAATTTGATCTGAATGAAGAAATTTATTAAAACCTGACAAATACTGAAGTATGGCATACATATGGCTGCACCGGACGTCCATGCTCGTCGTACCATGCCGTCCACCCAATGTCGGACAATACCCAACGATTGTAGTCCCACTCTGGATGTGAATCGGGGGAAGATGGCATATCATCTAACAGAACCGGGCTTGGATCGGGCTCCTGCGGATCTATCTCACGCCAGTTGATGTTCTCTCTGGCGTCTCGCAGCATACCGATGATCTTTCCACAGTGCCCGGCATCCTCAACCACATTCGCATTCTTCTTGAGGGTGCGGTACCCAAGCCGTCTCCAGTTCTTCTTTCCCAGCATGCGGATCCCATGCCCGCACTCCTTGATCGCGGCCAAAAGCTGAAAAAAATTTAGCATGTCAGATCAAACCTTGATGTATTACTAAGTTAAATCAAACCTTGTGGTTGTAGGTGCTTTACCTGGCGAGCCCATCCACGACCGTTGGGATGGTAACCATCATCCGTTTTGATCCTGTCGCGGAGATGGGCACCGTAATCACCCTGCAGATAGACACTCCCCATGCAGACCTGCGTGTACCATACATCGTACCTCAACTGGGGATCCCCCTGGGTCTGCTGAAGCAGCACTGGCTCGTGATAGAAGTCTGTATACTGAGGATCCTGGGCCGTCCTGTAGTATGGATCGAAATGGGTGCTCCAGTCCTTATCCAGTCGCCCTCGGTGGGTAACGCTGTAAAGAAGACGTTAGTTGCAATAAAAAACTATCAAGTAATATGATTTATTTAATAAATACAATAGACTACGACTTACCGGTGCAGGTCTCTGTGCGTGTAACTCGGCAAAGATGGGTCAATGGGAATCAACGCCGCTCGTCCAAACTGGCGGAGCACCCGATCTGGGTAGTGGTGCTCCACTATCCAGAAATGTATGAGTGGACCTCGATAGAACCACATCTCCCGCTCGTGCTCGTCAGTCACACTGCCCGGCAAGAGGAACTCGTACAACTAATCGTACGGCGTCCACTCAACAAGAGGCTCAGGCAAACTCTGAAGCTCTGACCGGACTGGCCTGATCCCAACGGTAGCACCGTGGGTCCGATCCTGGTAGTTGTGGAAACCGTACCACTTCTTGGCGTATGCCGGGCAGTGAAACACATCTGGCTCTCCCCAATCCGGCGCCTCATTGGGGATAGGACGGCCCACCGGTAGCCGTGACCACGACCAGTGCTGAAGCAGGAGTACCGGCCCGTACATCTGCTTCGCCGTCGGCTTCATTTTCAAAAACATTACACGTCAGTGTATTTTGATGGATTGATTGATTAAATAATTTATTATAACATAAGAGTTGGTGACTTACCTCACTACTACGACACAGGTGGTAGTACAGATGCGCCAAGACAGCTCTACCCCAGTTGTACGACGACGACCGCTCAATGTCCATCAGTAACGGGAGATACATCATCGGCATCTGATCACCGCTGGAATCAGGAAACATGACAGAACCAAAAAGGTCCATCACGTAGCCCCGTGTATATCTGCAATACAAAACATATAAAAATTCTAATAGAATTATCTTATTATAAATTAATTAGTAGATATTAATAAAAATTTACCTCTGAATCTCCAGCTCGGTGGAATTTGCCGAGAGACCCGCGATGAAGTGCTGCCGTAACCTCGTCATCCGCAAATGGAACTTCGACCTCCCATGTTCCCCAATGATATAGGAAGGATCAGCTCCCAATAACTCATCGACATAACCTGCGAATCTAGTGCTGTCAGAGACGCCGCCGACGGGTGTGCCACGGATAGACAAACCCCAGAGAGCACTCACATCCTGGAGAGTCACTGTCATCTCTCCGAATGGCATGTGAAACGTGTGCGTCTCGGGACGCCATCGCTCCACCAGTCCAGCGATGAGAGATGCATTGATGATGCTCTTCTCTGTCCGCACGATGTCCACAACCTGGTAGAGACCCAGGTTGACGAGGTACGGCTCCATCACCTCGTAGTACCTCATGTGAACGCACCTCAACTTCACATCTAGAAGATCCGTGTCCTGCGTTGAAAAATGTAATCCGCATGGTGACAACATAATAAAATTTAAATCCAACAAAATTTAATGAAAATATAAGAACAGGAACGTACCTCACGAGAAGCCAGTGAGACTCGGTGCTCGCTGTGGGGAATCCACAGGAGAGGACTGATGTGCTCCGTGCTGCTAGTACTGATCGGCTCGTCCACTACTGGACGCTGCGTAGGCCGTGCTCTAGGCATCCTGATATCTAAAATAACCTAAATTCGGTGAAATTACGCTTGATCAGCATAATTATGGTAAAAAAAGGCCAAAATACCCTAAAAATTGGTTATCTGTGCTAATTACACTAAATTACGCTTAATCAGTCTAATTAGGGTAAAAAGACCAAAATACCCTAAAAATTGGTCAAACGTGCTAATTTCGGTAAAATTACGCTTAATCAGCATAACTATGGTAAAAAAGACCAAAATACCATAAATATTGGTCAAACGTGCTAATTTCGGTAAAATTACGCTTAATAAGCATGACTATGGTAAAAAAGACCAAAATACCCTAAATATTGGTTATCGGTGCTAATTATACTAATTGCGCTTAATTAGCCTAATTATGGTAAAAAAGACCAAAATATCCTAAATATTGGTCAAACATGCTAATTTCGGTAAAATTACGCTTAATCAGCATAATTATGGTAAAAAAGGCCAAAATACCCTAAATATTGGTCAATTGTGCTAATTAAACTAAATATTGGTTAACTTAGCTAATTACACTAAATTACAACAACATAATCTAAATTATAACACATAAAACTTAAATCCTAAACTCTAAAATAAATAAATTAAAAATTAAATTAGATAAAAAAAAAATTTACTTCAAAGAAGAAGAGAGAATTCGGAATTAGGTTGGGATGAGAGAATTGTGAGAGGAGAGAGAGAAAAAAGGGTATATATAGGGGTTAATGCGGGAAAAAAAAAAGGTACATAGCCGGCCATTTTCTGGCCGGCTTAGGGAGGGTACATAGCCGGCCAGAAAATGGCCGGCTTGGGTATATATCGATATTGGGCCGGATTCTGGGTATATTTATTAATTCGTATTAAACTTTGGATATTAATAAAAATGTCGGGTATAATTGTATGCAAGTAAGGAAATTTTTTATTGGTAGTAATTAATAGAAAAGAAGAGAGACAAACAGTAAGAGTACAGTAATATTTATATTTGTAGTAAGATCGGTAGCAATTCTATCGATTTTGAATTGGTAGGATTTTTTACCGATCTAAACCAGTTTTTTTTCCTTTTAATTTTTTCTAGTAAAATATTTTTTTTACAAAAATAGATAAAGTACTTTAAAATTTAGATATATCAAAATATTTCATCTATTTTTTGAAAAACTTTTCATATTTTACTAGAAATCAAATATAAGAATTCATCTAACCTGGAGTTAGCGCTATTCAGATTAGCACTATTGTTGCTATTCCGGGGTGGCATCAAACGTACCTAAATGAATAATGTGTTACACAAGCAGACAAGACTCGCATTTATTTGCGATTGGCATTTGGCAGTAGTTAGGTGCGGTTTTATTAGTAAAATAAAAAGATAACATTTTCCTTTATCTGGATCTAGAAAATGCCGACGGGCGACGGTACATCATTTCGTGTTACGTCACAAGTCACAAGTCACTAATGAAACCAAATACAATCTTTATGGAAATCTCAATTGGAAATATAATTAAGTTCAAAGTTGCTTTATTCCAATCACAATCAACAGTTAATAAACAAAGCTTTGTGTCAATAACACACTACGAAAAAGTATTATGTCGTTTGAATTCTCTATTCTCATTTAGAAACAGTTAATAAATAAAGCTTTGTGTCAATAACACATCTAGAATAATCTAAATTCTCATTTTTCTTATTAGAATAGTCAATTTTTTCTTTTAAAATAACTAATTTTAATAAGACAAAAGATTTGAATTCTCTAACTATTCAAATCTAATAAACATAGAACAAGCTATTTCGAATAGTCTAATTTAAAAAATAACTTTTTTTCACTTCCGAAAAGATGGAATAATCAACTTGTGCATTAAAAAAAAGTGAAAATTCAGGTTTTGATCAGAACCTTTTTTTTTTAATATCAAGTTTATGAACTTTATTTGCATCAATTTTGTAAAAGAAGTCAAGTTAGTTCTTAAATTTTGAAAAGAAGGGAATGTTGATCTCTAAATTTTTATATGAATCGAATTGATCTTTCAAGTTTCCATAAAGAACTAATTTAGAAGATTAATTTGAGAGAAGTTGAAAGATTCAATTAATATTATTTTTTTCGAAAGTTGAAGGACATATTTGACGCAACATGGAGTCTTAAGTACCAACTTGATTTTCTTTGGAGAAAAAAAAGGGGAATTTCAGGTATACTCCTAAAAAAACTTCGAAATTGCGTGCTTCTCCCTCTAATTCATAATATCATGTTTACCAAAATTTCAAAAACTCACAAATTTATCCAATATATTGCCGACATTTTTATTAATATCCAAAGTTTAATACAAATTATTATTTATGCCCAGATTCTGAGCTAATTTTGAAAAATGCCCAAACCGGTCACAAAATGACCGGCTTACGCCCCCCCCCTAAGCTTGCCATTATGTGGCCGGCTTACTCGTTTTTTTTAGAGACACTATGAAGAGCAAAATAATGAAATCTAACACTGAAAATTTAAATTTTTTTGTTTAAATTATTTGTTAGATTACTTCTTTTGATATATAATTAGTATATTTATACTAAAATACGCTAAATTACTTGAAATTATGTTGAATTACACTATATTAAGTTAAATTACACTAAATTACATTACATTAAGCTAAAATACGGTAAATTACAGTAAATTACATATGAATAGAGACGATATCTTCACTGAAAAGGTGAAAAACGACGACGAAACTTCAAACGGTCATAAAACGGCGCTCGAGTGTCCGATTTCAGCAAATGACCACTTTTCGGAAAGCTTACGAAAATACGCATGCGTCCGTGTCAGCAATGCTAGATACCAAAATTTCAGAATCGATAAAAAATAAAGGGAAGACCCTCAAAACTTGATTTGAAGTTTCCGATTAAGATTTTCATTTCTATTATTCAATCCAAGTAGCTCAGTAAATTAGTTACATAATGAACTTGTAGAATACCAATTTTTACTATTTTTGGAATTTTTTTACTATTTTTTATGATTCATGAAAGATGGCACGGAATCGGTTTATTTTAGCATAATTTACCGTATTTCAGCATAATTAGCGGAGTTATTGTAATTTAGCATAATTTAACGTAATTTAGTGTAATTCAACATAATTTATTGTAATATAGTGTAATTCAACATAATTTCAAGTAATCTAGTGTATTTTAGTATAAATATGCTAATTATAAATCAAAAGAAGTAATCTAACAAATAATTTAAACAAAAAATTCAAATTTTCAGTGTTAGATTTTATTATTTTGCTCTTCATTGTGTCTCTAAAAAAGAAAAAAAGAAAAAAAGAAGAAGAGTAAACCGGCCATAAAATGGCGGTTTGGGTGGGGTCGGCCACAAAACGAGTAAGCCAGCCATTTTGTGGCCGGCTTGGGCATTTTTCGAAATTAACTCAGAATCTGGGCATAAATAATAATTTGTATTAAACTTTGGATATTAATAAAAATGTCGGAATATATTGTCTTGTATATTGAAACTCATTTTAAATTTATAAAGTTTGCATTATACCCTTTTTTAAAACAAATATGTACTATGTGTAAGAATAATATTCAGTCTTATTCATTAATTAGTTTTAGAGGAAAAATATTTTGTTTCTCTACTTATGAATATGCTTGTGTGTGCGACAAGTAAGAAAAATGAATAATTTTCCCTTACATTCAACCTATCAGAAAACTGAATTTTCATTTTTTTTAATGCACAAGTTGATTATCCTGTCTTTTCGGAAGTAAGAATAGGTTATTTTTGGAGTTAGGCTATTCAAAATAACATGTTATGTGTTTATTAGGTTTGAATAGTTAGAATAGAGAATTCAAATCTTTTGTCTTATTAAAATTAGTTATTTAAAAAAAAAATAAGATTTGACTATTCTAAGAAAATTGAGAATTTAGCTTATTCTAGATGTGTTATTGGCACAAAGCTTTGTTTCTTAACTGTTTCTAAATGAGAATAGAGAATTCAAACGACATAATACTTTTTCGTAGTGTGTTATTAACACAAAGCTTTGTTTATTAACTGTTGATTGTGATTGGAATAAAGCAACTTTGAACTTAATTATATTTCCAATTGAGATTTCCATAAAGATTGAATTTGGTTTCATTAGTGACTTCTGACGTAACACGAGTGATATAAGCAAATTCAAAATCAATTTCGGTATGACATTAAGAAAGAGGGACCTAAATCTTTATTCTTTTCATAAAAATTAAAAATAAAACTTATTTCTATTTTTTTTAACAAAAATGGAATACAAAACCAGTGTACCGCACCAGCCGGAGTGCCGACATTTTTATTAATATCCAAAGTTAATTAGAAATTAATATTTATGCCCATAATTCCTGACTTTCGCCAAAAATGTTCAAACCGGTCATAAAATGGCCGGTTTACTCTTTTTCTTTTTCTTTTTTAGAGACAATATGAAGAGCAAAATAATGAAATCTAACACTAAAAATTTGAATTTTTTGTTTAAATTATTTGTACTACTTCTTTTGATTTATAATTAGCATATTTATACAAAAATACACTATATTACTTGAAATTATGTTGAATTACACTATATTACAATAAATTATGTTGAATTACACTAAATTACGTTAAATTATAATAACCTCGCTAATTATGCTGAAATACGGTAAATTACGCTAAACTACGCAAAATTATGCTAAAGTAGACCGATTTTGTGTCATCTTTCATGAATCATAAAAAATAGTAAAAAATTTTGAAAAGTAGTAAAAATTGGTATTCTACAAGTTCATTATGTAACTAATTTACCAAGCTACTTAGATTGAATAATAGAAATAAAAATCTTAATCGTAAACTTCAACTCAAGTTTTGAGGCTCTTCTCTTAGTTTTTTGGCAATTCTGAATTCTGACAATAGAACCAGCATGGACGCATGCGTATTTTCACAAGCTTTCTGAAAAGTGGTCATTTGCTGAAGTCAGACACTAGCGCCGTTTTATGACCGTTTGAAGTTTCGTCGTCGTTTTTCGCCTTTTCAGTAAATATATCGTTGCTATTCATATGTAATTTAGCGTAATTTACCGTATTTTAGCGTAATGTAATGTAATGTAATGTAATTTAGTGTAATTTAAATTAATATAGTGCAATTCAATATAATTTCAAGTAATTTCACATATTTTAGTATAAATATGCTAATTATATATCAAAAGAAGTAATCTAACAAAAAATTTAAACAAAAAATTCAAATTTTCAGTGTTAGATTTAATTATCTTGCTCTTCGTAGTGTCTCTAAAAAGAAAAAAAGAAAAAAGAAAGAAAGAGTAAACCGGTCATAAAATTGCCAGTTTACTGGAAGAGTTATAGGCCGGTTTGGACATTTTTGGCAAAAGTCAGAAATTCTGAGCATAAATATTAATTTCTAATTAACTTTGGATATTAATAAAAATGTCGGCAGCCGGCGCAATACCCCAGAAGAGAGCATATAAATTAAAAATTTAAGCTAGAAATCATCTACAGAAAAAACTGGATTTAGGAGCATAATCTCTTTTCATATTTTGTTTAAAAAATTAGCAGTGGCAGTTGAAATCAAATATTAAAATCCCCTCTGAACAAAATATCTTAGTTCAACCATATCCATTGGCCAATTTGGCCATGTTGCCAAAATATTTTAATGTGGAAAAACGGAAGTTGCCGAGACATTGCCAGCTAGATCGAGTGCGAATCCTCTGAGATATCTCATATTTTGCATGACCGACGTGTCCGGTGCCTATTCAGGGTAGCGCAGACGGCCAGTATTGTTGGTGATTTGAGATTCGTGCAGAACGTGTTTGAACGGTTGAGATTCCCAAAAAAGTCACGCAAAATATGAGATATCTCAGAGGATACGAATTCAGCTTAGAACAGTTCTACGTACCATGACGTAGAACCTTCGGCGTCATGGTAGTTACCTCATCACACGCTTTCTCTTACTGCGAAATCACCATATCCAGTTCAAAAAAAACTGAGCGTCCATTTGTGTTTCTTCCCTACAGTCTAGAACGCGAGTAAAGGATTAGAGTTTAAATCTGAATATCTGATTGAATTAACAATAAATTTTAACAATATTTTGATTTAATTTTTCTACTTACTTTAATGCTTGAAAAGCAAGAGTAATAATAGCTTTATATTGGTCACATTCATAGTCTCCGTATGCTACAACTCTTGCTTCATCCTGAATATCCCCTGACTGGAGATCTCCAGTTATATTAAACTGGAGTGAACTATTAACCCGTCTCTATTATTTGCTCCCTTGGCCCAGTGCATTCATTAAGTCATAAAAAGCTAGTCCTTAGCCAGAGCAAACTACCTTGGCCTCTCTTAGATAACTCCAGAAACCCAAAAAGCTTCATTCAAAGAAATAGTATATATACAAAAGGCAGCGTGCAAGTAAGTAACCCACACCCCCCAAAAAAAAAAAATCATGGCACTTTCAAATATTCCCAAGAAGAACCTCAACTGGATTCTCAAGGATCTGCTCAAAGGGCAAGAATCTGCGCATCGGCTAAATGCCCTGATCAAGGGCTCTGTAGAGGCTAGAAATCTGATGGGAGAGATTTTGAATGGTTTTTCAACGGCTATTACTGCTTTACAAAATGATGAGGCACTAAAAGAAACTGGTTTGACTGAGTCGGCTGATCTGAGGAGCGAGATCTCCAACAAGAAGAGGAAGAGTTTTGACAGGTCCGATCAGAAAAGCGGGTCGCGAAAAAGGTTCGGGTTTTGTTCTTTTCTTTTCTAAAAAAATATTTGCTAGCTTGATTATGATTATATATTGAATATTGTATGGGTTATTAACTTCATCTTGTGCTGAATTATTATGCAGCATTCGACAGGCATCAACAAGAGTGATACAGGCAAAAACAATAGAGGATGGTCAAGCATGGCGAAAGTACGGCCAGAAAGAGATTCTCAATTCCAAAAACCCCAGGTCTGTTTTCTTTTCTAAAAGCACGTCTACTTCCTGTTCAAAGTTTATATGTACAAATGAGTAAAAAAAATTTAATAAATTTGGGGTTTATAATTAATTCAGACAAAGTCAACTCTAAAGAGAATTAAGGAGAGACAATTAATGATTCATGTCAAAACTAATGAGATCGATCTTATTATTAGAAGATAGCTAGCTAGCTACTAGGTACGATCCGCAATTAATAACCCGTTAAATAATTTTTGTATTGTAGGAGCTACTTCCGGTGCACGCACAAATTCGACCAGGGCTGTAAGGCTCAAAAACAAGCGCAAAAATCAGAACAAGATCCTACCGTTTTTATTATCACTTACATTGGCAATCACACTTGCAACAATGCATCACCTCTTCCTCAAATCATAGAAAACTTCTCCCCTGACAATAGCTCTTGCCTAATTAGCTTTGAATCGAACACCGCAACATCTAATAATAAGAATAATAAACTTGTTCGAGACAACATAGTCACCCCATCTGTTCAAACCCCCAAGCTAGACGGTGAAGACGATGTCCTGAGTAACATGACCATGGCTGATCTGAGTCTGACAGCTGGCGGTGATTCCTTCGGAGGGGACGTGACATCCGGTCTGAACTGTCCGATTGGTGATCTAGATATGCATCTAATGGGGACTGAATTTGATCTCGGTGATTTGGAATCATTCAGTGATTTAATTTAGTTCCGGGTAATATATGGTTGTATCACTAATACGAGAAGGAACAAATGCCGAGAATAAGATGAGAAAATGCAAACGTGACTGTTTTGTTGTTCTGTTCATATATATCTGGTAACCCGTACTGCGTGTTGCTGTTTTGTAATACAAATATGTTCAGATCAGTTCGAAGACCCAGGTCCAAGTCGTTCGACGGTTTCAATCCAAAACTGTTCATAATTTGTTGAGACAAGGGAAAATCTCATTTCTACTGAAATTAATTGATGTAATATCAGAATATGCTTTGTTAAAGGGAGACAAAAGCTATGGAGTATGGACTACGGGTTTGATCAGATAAACATTAGTGATTTTGAGGAGTTGCCACATGCAGTACTAGGGATATTAATTTGGGGGAAACTGTTAGTCTTTAGGATTTTTTGTAATTGCATCTTTGTTTTCAAAGTTAGTTTTCGTTTTTTGCTTGTCGGCAGCAGCAGATGATGTGCCTTATGCTTTTTACTTGAAATTGAAATTTACAAGATCTCAACAATAAAAAAAAGCTTCAAGCTACAAGGACATTTTAGTTTCGACACAAAATATGCGTTGGTATTTAGTATCTTCAAAATTGAGGAAAAATAAGGGTCACACCCATATTTAATTGATGTTTGCCTTTATAGAGTGTGTATCCACTGGATTTAAATAAGATTTGAAAAGGCTTAAAACAGTTGAGCTAAAAAGAGGTAAAATCAAGTACTAAAATTGAAAGGAAGAGCTAATTTAAACAAAATAAAATTGGTATTGATTTAAAACCAATGTCACAAAAAAACCATAACCGTCCTTTTTCCCGGTTTTTTCCCTTCTCTGCTTTTTATGTTATTCAGTATGGATGATTTCCATATGAATAGCAGCAGCTTCAATCTAGAGTTTTTGATGAGCGGCGGGCGAAAGATATTTGAAAAACAATGGCTTGAGACTTACACTTAAAAGACAACTTCTCACCAAAAGCCATGTTGTCCAGTATTTTTGAGAGTACTGACTCTCCTTCGCTTGTGCTGCTGATTAATTGTATTGGTACCAGTTGTTTTTGCACCGCACGCTGCCTTCACCTTTTTGTTACTTTGTCAATTTGCTTCTTCTCCTTCTCTTCCATGTTATTGGAAGAATTGAGCTTGCCACCATATCTCATTAATCAATTCCTCCAGTTGTTTCACTGTTTCACTAAATGACCTTGCACATCTCTCTTCAAACTATGAAATGCTTGATCAACAAGAATGCTTTTTGCCCTGCTGTTAACGTACCCACCAGATCCTTGTCAGTTACATTGAGTACCGGTCTTGCCGGCCAATTTGGTGACGGCTTTCTCATTGTTAGTCTTCTATAGACTTCTCAGCTGGTATAATCACATCTATGAAATAAGTGATGTACCGATTCAACAGCAACTTTACACAATGGACACCTTGTTATTATGATACATCCTCTCTTCTTCAAATTATCATGTGTTAGGATTCGATTTCTTATTGCCAACTGTTGAGTTATTTATATATATTAAGTTAATTAGTTAATGTTGTAAGGACTTATTTGTAAGAGTGCATTAATATATTAGAGGGACCTCTCCAAGAGAGATGGTTTAACCTAATTTTATCCCAAATGACTTCATGGTATCAGAGCCCTAGGCGGCGACTCTGATTTCTCCTTGGCGACTCCAGTGGCGATTCTACTGTAGCGATTCTACGGTAGCGAAAAAACTGTAGCGATTCTACTGTAGCACTCATGCTTCTCTGATCTGATCGCTCCTTTCCCTCATTTCTCTAGCCAATCAAGAACTGGCGACCTCAACTCTCTCCAGCGGTTCTGAATTTTTCTTTGTTCTTCCTTCTGTTGTTTGCTTCTACTTTTTGTCATATTAAAAAAAAAAAAAAAAAAGGAAAAGAAAGAGGTTGGTGTACTGGCGAAGTAAGTAAGACATTAGATTTTCTAGATGTACATGAACATGAGGTTATACAGATGAATGGAGAAAGTCGTGATCGCGTGTAGGCGCACGGCCCGTGGTTGAGTTGTGTTTGATCTCGTTCCTGTGTTGTGTTTGATATAAAGGCAGTCAACTGTGGAGATGGGTACACCTGTGACTAGTCAAGATCTAAAAGAGATTCTGGAGGGGGTAGCCAGGGTATTTCAGACCAAACTAGAGGAGAATTCTAGTCGGACAGTCGTGGCCGCACCGGAGTCGGTGCAGGTAATGCAGAGGATAGAGTTGCTGCCTAATGACATCAAGCTGGAGGGGACAAAAAACTATCTGAGTTGGTCTAGGAGGGCATTGCTGAACCTTCGGATCAAAGGACTTGAAAAGTATGTGAAGGGGGAGTGCACTGAGCCGGGGAATAAGGTGAGTGTTGAGTGGAACACATGGAGTAACACTAATTCTCTAGTGGTTTCTTGGTTGTTGACTTCTGTGTCTCCAACCATAGCTGGGATGGTGGAGTCTATCTCAAGTGCAACTGATGTGTGGAAGACATTGGAGGGAATGTACTCGGGAGCTGGGAGTGTGATGATGATGATGGAAGTGGAGGAGAAGATTGATGCTACCACACAGGGGGAGAAGACGGTTCACCAGTATGCAGCAGAGCTACGTCACTTATGGGCAGATTTGGACCACTATGATCCACTGTCACTTCAGAACCCGACAGATGTTCTTCTTGGGAGGCAGTACCTTGAGCGCAGGCGTGTGGCTCGTTTTCTCAAAGGCCTGAACCCAAAGTTTGAGGGGAGGAGAGCAGCAATGTGTCATCTGTCATCTCTCCCCTCATTAGATGAGGCTATTGCATCGATGGAACAAGAGGAGATAAGACAGAAAGTGATGATAGGCGAGAACCCACTTGCTGTCCGCTCGGCATTGGTGGTTCCCGATACTTACAGCAGAGATGATAGAGATTGCTACAATTGTGGAAGGAAAGGACATCTCAGCTACAATTGCCTTCAACCCCGTAGCACTGGTGGTAGTCGAGGGGGCAAAGGACAGAGAGGGGGTCGCGCAGGTCGAGGAGGCAGGGGACGTGGAAGCCGAGGAGTTGCCCACCTAGCTGTGGCAGAGGAGTCTCAGACTGCTGCTGAGATGACTGGAGCTGAAATAACAGAGCTGAAGGAACTACGTCAGTTCAAACTTCAGGCTGAAAGTTCTAAGGGCAAGGGGCAAGTCACTCAGGATCTGGATAACACTACCTGCTTTGGTAACTTTGTTGGTTATGCTCATGCTAACAAAGGTACACAGGTTCAGGCACTTGCATCCACTAAAACTCATGTTGATTGGATCATAGACTCAGGTGCATCTAGGCATGTTACAGGGGCATCTAGTGAGTTGGCATTATATTATCCGAGTAAGCATATGCATCCTGAGACAGTTCAGACTGCTGATGGGACATCCCAACCCATCAGGGTACTAGCTCAGTCCATTGCACTTCATCTATTACCTTATCATATGTATTGCATGTTCCTTCGTTTCCAGTCAACTTACTCTCTGTTAGTTCTCTTATTGATCAATTGAATTGCACTGTGTTGTTTGATCGGGATATGTGTGTCTTCCAGGAGAAGGAAACTGGGAGGAGGATTGGGACTGGCATCAGGCGTGATGGCCTTTGGTATTTGGACAGGGAGACTTCAATGATTGCTGCTACTGTTAGTGGAGGGCCAGAGACAGAAGCAATGCTTCAACATTGCCGATTAGGGCATTTATCTTTTGATAGTTTGAATATGTTAGAACCTGAGATAATGAAGAAAGTGGATAAAAAAGAGTTATTTTGTAATGCTTGTGAACTTGGAAAACATACTCGTTCTACTTATAAAATGATTGGTCTTAGAAGTTTTGAGCCATTTGCACTTGTTCATTCTGATGTTTGGGGACCATGTCCTACTACCTCTATTAGTGGTTTTAGATGGTTTATTACTTTCATTGATTGTTATTCACGTATGACCTGGATATACATGATGAAACAGAAATCTGAGGTTTACAAATGTTTTCAAGATTTCTCGGCTTATGTAAAGACCCAGTTTGGAGTGCAGGTGAAGATTCTTCGAACAGATAATGGGACTGAGTATGTCAACAAGGAGTTTGCGGCTTTCATCTCTAGTCAGGGAATTATTCATCAAACCACCTGTCCAGACACTCCTGCTCAGAATGGGGTGGCTGAACGCAAGAACAGGCATCTACTGGAAGTGACACGCTCATTGATGTTGACAATGAATGTGCCTAAATTTTTATGGAGTGAGGCTGTTATGACAGCAGCTTATTTGATCAACAGGATGCCATCAAGAGTATTGGGGATGAAGACACCATGTGAAATGCTCTTGGGCTCGAATGTCTTTGTTGTTCCACCAAGAGTGTTTGGATGCACATGTTATGTGAGAGATCACAGATTGATGGTGAGTAAACTGGATCCGCAAGCAGTTAAATGTATCTTTGTTGGCTACTCATCAAGTCAGAAAGGATATAGGTGTTGGTGTCCCACTGAAAGAAGGTTGTTTGTCAGTATGGATGTGACTTTTCGGGAGTTTGAACCTTTTTATGGCGAAAAGACGGAGTTGAGCTCCTTGTTTGGAGATGGCTCTACTGATACTTGTAGAGAGGGGGAGAATGAGGATGAGAGTGGCATTATGGTTGGGATGATTCCATGTCCTCTTGAGTCACCGAGTAGTGATGGTGCATCACTGAGTAGTGGTGGTGACTCGGGAGTTGGCAGTCAAGGTCAGGGGGAGCTGAGAGTATACACGAGGAGACAGAGACAGCAGCATGAACCGCCTCCTGTGTCTGTGTCAGTACCCATAAATGTTGATGTCCCAAGTTCCTCCTCTCCAGTGCCTTCTCCACCTTCTCCACCTGAGTCGAGAGGTAATGATTACTTTCATGATACTTCTAATACCACAGACTTGCCCCGCAGAACCTCTAGAGTCAATGCTGGAAGACCTCCAGCTAAGTTTGGTAGTTGGGAGACTGACATTGCGAATTACATTTCATATGCATCCATTCCACCTGCATATAAGTCATTCATTGCATCATTGCATTCAGTGCCTGTACCTAACAACTGGCAGGTAGCTAAGCAAGATCCTAGGTGGTTGAGTGCTATGCAAGAGGAACTTCAGGCCTTGAAGAAGAATGACACATGGGAGCTGGTGCCTTTGCCAGCTGGGAAGCGTGCTGTTGGATGTAAGTGGGTGTATACGGTTAAGCAAACTCCAGAGGGTAAGATCGACAGATATAAGGCCAGATTAGTTGCTAAAGGCTATAGCCAAACATATGGCATCGACTATGATGAGACATTTGCTCCAGTGGCAAAGATGAGCACTGTTAGGGTGTTGGTGTCATGTGCTGCCAACTTCAATTTGCCACTACATCAGCTAGATGTCAAGAATGCATTTTTGCATGGAGATCTCCAGGAGGAGGTGTATATGGAGATTCCACCAGGCTTTGCTACTTCTCAAGCAGCTGGGAAGGTATGCAAGTTGAAGAAATCTTTTTATGGGTTGAAACAGTCTCCAAGGGCATGGTTTGACAGATTCAGGTTGGCAGTCTGTGGTATGGGGTACAAGCAGTGCAATGGGGATCATACTATGTTTTACAGACACTCCAAAACTCGTATCACTATCCTGGCGGTCTATGTTGATGATATTGTAATCACTGGAGATGATGCTGAGGAAATTCTACGGTTGAAGAAGAAACTAGGAGAAGAATTTGAAGTTAAAGATCTGGGGCAGTTGAAGTACTTCCTCGGGATTGAAATTGCAAGGTCACGCAAGGGGATAGTGCTTTCTCAGCGGAAGTATGCTCTGGATCTTCTCTCAGAGACAGGGATGTTGGGTTGCAGAGTTGCATCTACTCCTATCGAGTAGAATCATAAGATGTGTGCCGAGGGTGGTGACCCGGTGAGTAAAGAGCAATATCAAAGATTAGTTGGACGGCTTATATATCTATGCCATACGAGACCTGATATTACTCATGCAGTGAGTGTGGTGAGTAGATATATGCATGATCCCAGAGAGCAGCATATGGAGGCAGTTCGTAGAATTCTCAGGTATATCAAAGGAAGCCCAGGAAAGGGGTTATGGTTCAGGAGATCTGGACATCTGAGAATTGAAGGCTATTGTGATGCTGATTGGGCAGGTTGTATGGATGATCGTAGGTCCACTACAGGCTACTGTGTATTTGTTGGAGGCAATCTCGTATCTTGGCGTAGCAAGAAGCAAGATGTGGTGGCTAGGTCTACAGCTGAGGCCGAGTACAGGGCTATGGCAGTTAGTCTGTGCGAGTTGATGTGGGTGAGAAACATGCTATCTGAGCTGCGCTTGTTTAGAGGAGACTCCCTACAACTTTGGTGTGACAACAAATCGGCAATTAATATTGCAAACAATCCAGTTCAGCATGATCGAACCAAGCATGTGGAGATTGATCGGTTCTTTATCAAGGAGCAACTGAATAGAGGAGTTTTGACTTTGAGCTATGTGAAATCAGAAGAGCAACTAGCTGATTGTTTAACAAAAGGATCAGGTTCTAGAGAGTATGATATTTTTTGTAACAAGATGGGGATGATTGATATATATCGCCCATCTTGAGGGGGAGTGTTGAGTTATTTATATATATTAAGTTAATTAGTTAATGTTGTAAGGACTTATTTGTAAGAGTGCATTAATATATTAGAGGGACCTCTCCAAGAGAGATGGTTTAACCTAATTTTATCCCAAATGACTTCACCAACCATCCAAAAATGATCATTCGTGGTGGCGCTTTTAGTTTCCAAATGTGCCCGAGGTTTGATGCCAAAACCGGTCCCCCTTTCAATCTTTTGTATGCCGATTGTACCGAGAATGCCTCCGTACTAGTAGGTCCCCACTGAATATCATCCGGTATAGATTCAATGTAATTGCTCGAGATGAAGCCTCAGCTGCTGCATTCCCCCTGCGCCTGTTCTGACAAGTTTGGCATGAAGGAGTTGATTAGATGTTGGTCTGACAAGGTCCCTTATTGAAGGGAAATTTCTAGGGTCATAGCGAATGAATACAATGCTGGAAGTTGATTTCTCATGATACCTTTCCCTCAGTCTTGGTCCCATAATGAAATACTTGCCCCATTTCCTGGTACAAATCTCGTGTGAGTACTGAAGAAGTCTATCATGTCCCCTTTTAGCTGGTTGAATACAGCCGCATCCGGTACATAGGTTATCCTATATGTTGTAGTTGCGAATAGTGGTTTCCATAATTTTGTTTCTGGTTTGAACCACCACCAGAACCATTTGAGTAGCATCGCTTTATTGAAAATTCTTAGGTCCAGAACTCCCAATCCTCCTGATTGTTTTGGTATGCACACCACTTCCCAATCTACTAGATTGAATCCCTTGTTTTGGTCCGTGACCCTGTGCCATAAAAATTTTCGTCTAATCTTGTCTATCTTCAGTGTTACTACATGAAGTGTACTGACAGGGATGACAAGATTGAATTTATGAGGGTAAGTCTTCTTGTGATTGATAAGAACTTGGCTGCCCAAAATGGGTTCGATGGGCTCGATGACCGTCCGATCTTCTTCAAAATTCACATCAGAACTTTCGAGTTTGCTTTAATATTCATGCGCACGAATCTTGAAGAAGATCGAACGGTCATCGAACCCATCGAACCCACTTTGGGTCGGATGGACATCGGACCCAAGCTGCTCTCCTACCACACATCTCGCGAAACATTATTGTATTGATGTGCTCCAATTTTGTCTCTTGAAAAGACAGAGATCAAGCATCCAATATTAAATATTTACAAATAATTATTTATTTGAGTTACGGCCTTACGGGACCTCTGACCTCTCACTCTTGAAACATTACGTACTTTAACCTTTAAAATAAGTTGTTGAATATTTACTCTGGACACGACGAGTATTTTACTAGAATCGATGCCCTTCAATTATTTGGTAGAACTGTCAACTGTCTTGTAATGCTATATGATTGAAGTACTTTTGTACTTTTTTAAGGCTTCTTGCCTTTATTTTAGTGAAGCTGATATTATTTTATTAAAGGAGTAAGGCCAAGTTCAAACAATCAATCTGTTCAACATGATTTTCAAATGGAAAATGTACTTGTAAATTAAAATTTATATTTTATAAATTATTTTATTATTATTTTTAGATAGATAGAAAATCACTTTATCTTAAGATTTTAGATCATTCAAAAGTTGTGATTTTCTACCCATCTAAACAAAATATTACAAAAAATTCTAAAAATCTAAAATTTAGTATGTAAGTATATTTTCACATGAAAATCATATTGAACGGTTCACATCAATTATTTGAATTTTGAAAACGAAATATTGACATGTAGTACGAACCAATCCGCGCTATGCATAGAACCATAGCCTCACTCTTCTTGAATATATATATAAAAAGAAGCTGCTCACATTTCTGTACTAAACAGTGGTGGCTTCATTTTGTTTAATTTACTTACCTTGCTTAAACATTATATTGTTTTTGTGTAATGAAATTGACAGATGAAACTGCAGAGGAGGGTTTTTGATGATGCACAAAACACAAGAAAAAAGAATTAACGAACGAACGAACAAACGATATATAATGATACAAAATGCATTCTAAAAATATAGGAAAAACAACACAGAAAAAACCAGGCCGAAAAGTTTCAACCCAGCTTTGTATAAAAACTGGGCCTGATGAGGCCCAATTGCAACCCATTATCACGTTTAAAGAAACGAAGTTGTTATGGGAAATGGGATTAACCTTAAACCAACGGCAGCACATAGTATTATCATGGGCAAAAATGGCTCTGTCCCTACCACTGTACCCCCCGTTTCTCTCCTTTACCAAGTACTCTTTCCGCTTCAGCCGCTGTACGGCCGCCGCAACTGCTCTGTTCCGAACACTCTCTCGCCCTCCTCTAAACTCCTCGCCACTCCCTCGGCCCCTTCATTCCATGGCCACGACCGACTGTAAATCCTCTCCATTGCAAAACCCTCTACATTTCCCGAGCTCGGCGATTAAAATCCCGAGTGTTGCAGCAAGAACTACCGTCGAATCGGGATTAAACGGCTCAAATCATCCATCTCTCGTGGTGGTTTCTTTTTACCGCTTCGCTGATGTCCCGGACCATGCTTCTATGCGGAAGCCATTGAAAGACCTCTGCGAGGAAGTAGTGAGTAAATGATACACCAATATATTTATACCTAGTTATTATTTACAGCGTTTTAGTTAAAAAAAATTAAGCAACAAATGGAATGTTTAACAGCGTGTTTCAGGAGGAATCATCCTGGCACCCGAGGGGATAAATGGGAGCATATGTGGGACCCGGGAGTCAGTAGAGAGAGTTCTGAGCTTCATCCAGTCTGATGAGCGGCTGAAAGGGCTGAGAATGGTGGAGTCTCCCGTTACACCAGAGGATGAGGCTATCCACCATGGCCACAGTAGCAGTTCTCCTCTTGGAGCTGGTGATGACGCCCCATTTCGGTGGGACCATGTGCGTGTCAAGTTGAAAAAGGAGGTAATAAAATTGTGTTATGATTTCTTTCAAAGAAGCTCGAACTCTAATAATAAATGATGCAACTGTCTGGCCTGGCTTGGGCACTGATCAGATTTCACTCAAATTTGGTTTTTGAGTCAGATGGTAACTAATCCATTTTTTTTCTATTTGCTCCTGATCATGTCGGGTTTGGATCAGTTTTAGGTATGTTGTTGTTATGTTCTTGGTTTTAAGTTGCATGGGTCAGGAATTCTGACCTTTTGTGGTTCTTAATACCAAGAAAATGAATCTGAATATTTTTCGTTTCATATTAAGTCATTATTGGGTCTAGGTTTCAGGGTTCCGGCTGGGTCGAGATCATGTTATTAGTCAGACTCCAGTTACATTTTTGTCAGGTTCTCAGTGATTCAAGTTGTGATTACTTCCAATTTATTTATCGGAGATATGAGGTTCATATACTGAATGGAATTTTGGTTTGGATCAGACTTTACCACCTCAAGCATTGTGCATTTGTTGCTTTTGTTTTCTGTTAGGGAGAATTTCATATATACCACTCAAAAACTATGAAATTACATATTTACCATCCTAAAATCTATAATTATGTATTTACCGTCTAATAATCTAATAACTCACATATTTACCCAATATAATTTAAATATCTATCAAATATGCCCAAAATTCAAATTAATTATTATAAGATGATGAAAACTACAATTAATCAAGAATTAATTTAAATTATTCTCATTTGCCATGTACACTTAAGAAATCCTCCTTCTAAAAACAACATGGGTACCAAAACAGTAAAGAGAAAGATCAAATTTCTAGAACTAATAGAAAAAGATCAAATTCCCATGATCACTGAGATCATTTCCAATAATCACATTATGGCCTATCTGAAATAGGAAAACAAATAAACGAGGTTAAGAATATAATGTACTTAGCACTAGAACTTGAGCTAGTAGGTGCTGGTATTAAGACAGACAGGTATATACCAGTCTGCAGAACAGTACCACTGTATCATAATGTTTAATTATTTCTCAATAAACCGTATCTTATGCAATTGAACCTCTAGTCAATCAAATATCACCCTGATTTATCCTAAATTGAATAATTGATGAGCTATAAACCAAATAAGTACAAAATAGGGTAAAAGACGAGAAAAGAAGAATATAAGATCTCACCAGGATAAGGTTATCGAATTTTGTAAAGTTTTCAATGACCGTGTCTCTCCAACTGCACTAAAAAAAGATATTGACGAATTCACGGACATGAGTTTAAAATTTCTCAACTATTACAGAGTTTCACTAGCGTGCCAGTATTTTTTGACAGATACTAGGAAAACATAAATGAAATAGATTAAACCTTTTTTTCTAAATAGAGGACACATGAGTGTTTCGTTGCCGTAATGTTTCTCAAATCATCAGTATTTGCATAACAAAAGTTAATATAACATCAACAAAATAAGTGACCTGAATACCATAACAT
The DNA here is from genome assembly GCA_028015225.1 of Carex myosuroides. Classification (NCBI taxonomy): domain Eukaryota; kingdom Viridiplantae; phylum Streptophyta; class Magnoliopsida; order Poales; family Cyperaceae; genus Carex; species Carex myosuroides. Next base: position 2,813,543 of record CM051476.1, read on the forward strand.
CAACAATATAGCGCCAACAATAAACCAGCATCAACAAAAGTTATTCTGAATAACTAGTGTGGGAAAATATCAAGATCATAGAGCTTACTCGATTGTGGGTGATTCTACTCCAAGCTCTCATCTAGGTCTCTTCACCTTATCCGACACAAGCTCATTTAAGTGGAAGACACAAACACTAAAGAGGACGAAAGAGATGAGGAGAAAGTTTCGGCGCTAAAGAGATAAGGAAAGAGTTTCAGCTGGAGAGACGAGAGATGAGGAGAGGGTTTTAGCGGAAAGGGAAAAGTTGTGTCAAAAAAGGCAGGAGTGATTCTATGTGTAAAAGCGAAAGGGGAAGGGGAAGGGACTAATTAAGTTATTAATTATATTTTATATAATATTAAACTTAATTAATCTCTGATTTTGATTAATTGGGTAAATATGTGAGTTATTAGATTTTTGGATGGTAAATACGTAATTATAGAATTTGGGATAGTAAATACATAATTTCATAGTTTTTGAGTGGTATATATGAAATTCCTCCCTTTCTGTTATGTGGTTACATTATTGTTGTGATGTTAATGTTGTTAATATCATTTTATTGTGTGCCATTGATAGATTGTGACCTTTGGAGATCCAAGTGTGTTGCCAACCAAAGTGGTTGGAAAGTATGTCAAGCCAAGAGACTGGAATGAATTGATCAGCGATCCAGAAACTGTAAGTGCTCACTATTATGAACTTTTTAAAAATATCTTTCTATGAGATGAGTAAATCCCAACATTTACTGTTTTTACAAGCAGGTGGTGATAGATGTGCGCAACATGTATGAGATCCGCATTGGTAAGTTCAAACGGGCAGTTGACCCATGTACCAATGCATTTCGGGAATTTCCCACTTGGGTTGATGAGCAGTTTGACATGGAAAAATCCAAGGAATCAGAAACTGCAGGCACAGTTGAGAGAACCCACACGCAATCTGAGATTACAGAACAGAAGAGCTTGCCTCGTGTTGCCATGTATTGTACTGGTGGAATTAGGTGTGAGAAGGCCTCCAGCTTTCTCCTTAGGAAAGGTTTTAAAGAGGTAGGAGATACACTTGTGAGATTCCATTCTCTTTTTCAGTGCTTTTGTTTGTGGAAGAGCCAATTCTTGTACAGTAATAGCTGAGCAGTAATTACCGTACTTCTAGTTGAGACTTATGTCGCATTTCTTTCCTGTAGGTTTATCATTTGGAGGGAGGCATACTAAAATACCTGGAAGAAGTGCCAAAAAGTGAAAGTCTGTGGGAAGGAGAGTGTTTTGTATTTGATAAACGGGTCTCGGTTGAGCATGGGATGGTACCTGGTACATATAAGCTCTGTTATGGGTGCAAGCAGCCTGTTAGTGACGAAGACATGAACGCACCAGAATGGGAGTACGGGGTTTCATGCCCATATTGTTTTTCAATCAAGTCTGAGGAGGAAAAGGAGCGAGCTCGGGCCCGGCAAAGGCAGTTTGAGACTTGGGGTGTTATCGGGGGACCTGATAAGGGGAGAAGGAAGCCAAACCCAGTCAAGATTAACGGAGAGGAGCATGATTCGAAGGATAGGAGATTTCCCAACTCTATATAGGAAGAATTTTTTCTCTGAATTTTGTAAAATTTATTATGGACTCAACCAGTAACTATGAGGCCATCAAGATTGGTTTTCTTTTCCTCTTTTTATTTTTTATTTATTTATGAGAAACGCTAGTATTTTATTTTGATAAATTTATTACTTAACTTCACATTATTATTATTTTTTTAAAAAGACATAGGTCCGTTTCATTAATTAAAACTTTTTAAATTACAAGTTCCTACGTCAGACCCATGTATGTTGTCTGTGTCCAATAAAACGTTCTTCTACTAAGTACTAGCTAAAGTCTACTTGATATAGAAACATATAGTCCAACTGATATCATCATCAAACAGTCTTTTAAACTACATCATAAGAGGTAATGTAAACATAAAGATAATAGCAGATCTTCAATATGAGGCATCAGCATTAGCAGACTCCACCAACCAACACTTGCTTGGGCTCCAATTCCTGCAATGGGATGTGTGTGGTGTCTTCAGGCAATCAATCCTACACAGCTGCTCCTGCACCTTCATTGTTCCCAGTAGTACCTGTCCAAAACAACACCCAATTAATGATATTCAATACTGATGTTGTCCAAGCCAATGCACTGAAAACTGTCAGAAACTGATATATGTGTTCTTTTGGTAATGTGAAAGAAATTCCATCACATCCTCAATAGATTGTCAATATTCTAAGTAATTCTGACATTTGCTCGTCCAAAACCAAAATTTTCTAACTCTAATACATTGGACAAACAAGTGATCTGGTGTTTCTTCTAGGTGACATAAATGATAAGTGGTATCCCCTTCCTAGCCTTTACTAGCTAAATTGGATTGGTAAGAATTTTCTTCTTAGTTAGCAGCCACATAAAGACTTGAATTTTTGAAAGGATTTTTTTAATACATGTAATTCCTTCATGTATCTTCCTTTGGAATCTAAATTCCAACTCAGTGTATCTTCCTCCAAATCAGAATGAAAGGACTGAATTAATTGTAACACTTCTTTCCATTTATGTCTAATAACTCTTGTGAGGTGAATGTGAAAATTAACAGCAAGTCTCTGGAAAGCTATGACATCTGCTAAAGTAATGTCTTGGTTGCTACATAAGACATACAAAAAGGGATAGGTTACTGACACTTAACTTCGCATTATATATTGAACTGTTGAATACATATTTTGTATAATATAATTGCTTGGTATTCAGAAAATAAACATTTGCCAGTACGAAGTGCTTAAAATTAGAGATTTTGAGGAAAAATATGCTAGCTTTATTTTAATGTTTTCGGGGGTTACATTGGAAAATTTGTCCCTAATATATTAACAGAGGAGGGATCAAGTTACAACAAATTTGAGTTACAACAAAGTTACAACAACCATTTTTTTCATTTTCATAGTCCAAATCGTCGATCTAAACCGTTCAACATGATTATCTAAATAAAATGTGCTTGCAGATCAAATTTTACATTTTTTCTGAATTTTTTTACTATTTATTAAGATGGGTACAAAATTCAATGGTCTGAATATGACTATTTTTTGTAAAATACTTAATAAATAGTAAACAAATTCAAAAAAATGTAAAATTTGATCTGCAGGCACATTTTATTGTGTAGATCATGTTGAACGGTTTGGATCGACGATTTGGACTTTGAAAATGAAAAAAATAATTGTTGTAACTTTGTTGTAACTCAAATTTGTTGTAACTACTTGATCCCTCCTCATATTAATATGCAGCCTTTTGCTGACGCAAGCAAAAATAAATAATCAAAACAGACAAACAGGGACATCTAGAGACATCGAGCAAAAACTGCGAACATGAAAAAGGGCATATACCAAACTTTATTCCATTTCGTTCTACCACACAAGAGGTACTCTCATTCTCCCTCCCCAACTTTTACCTTCCTTTCTCTTTCCGGTCTCTGGAAAATCAACTAGTTATTTTAAAATTTAGAATAAAATTTGAAAATGCCTAGTGTGCGCCCCAGCGCTGGGCTGTTCAAGTCCCTGCCTCTGCACCGTCGACCACAGACTGATGACATCTTTGCGGCTGTCGGATGGGGCACTGCTGCTGCCGTTACCGCTCTCTGGCTTGTTCAGGTCTTCTCTCTGTCTCCCTCTCTCTGGTATTAAGGACTGATCATGGACTGTTGGATGACTATTAATAAATTTTAAACATGAGGGAGAATCGAACTCTCGACTTTGGGTATCCAACAATCCTAAGATTTTTTTTTCTAGCCAACTGTGCTACGTCCCCTTCGACTTCAAGTGTTCTGTCAGAACTCAGAAGTTGTTGGTAATAGATTGTGCATTAATATTTTGAATATTTTCAAGATATGAAAAATCAAAATATGATGAATTTTTTTTTTTTGAAAAACTTGACAGTGGCTGTCAAAAACACAGCCAAAACAGATCGACACACATACAGGATTTCTATGTTCTCAAAAACAAAAACCGACCAATTGTCACTAATCCTTTACCAGAAAGTGTATCCTGGAAACCTCTCTGCATGCTAAGTAGTTGGTACCAGTACCTGCATCTGCCATGAGTCAATTCGATCTCTGTTATTTTCGATATTGGACATCCAAAATCCACGAATATGCCCATTATACATAAGAATAAAATCAAGATTTTGAAAATCCTTATTGCAACCAAGGCATTCCTAAATCCTACTTAAGTTTTTTCATGTAAAAATGTAAATGGATTTCAACATTTTACAATAATACTTGAATTAAGTGCGCATCTATTCCTAGTAACCACATTATTTTTTCAATAAAAAAAAAGTGCGCATCTATAATTCTATCATTATTATTGTAGAACAAAGCCGATAACTTGGTTCATTATTTGGATTTTGGAATAAAGTTGCGACAACTTGTGATATGAAAATTTGTATTTGGGACCCTAGATAAATGTCAGAAGTCAGAACCAATATTTTGGACCATTAAATTTGTGTGTATACTAAAATTTCAGCTAAAAGTTATCCTTTTTTTCTTCTTAAATTTTTTTCTGTAGCCTTTTGATTGGCTGAAGGAGAAACTCTTTAAAAAACCTGAACCGGAGGCATGAAATTTGTCTGCAGATTTACATGCGAAGAAGATTGTGTATTGTGTAAATATTGAATAAATTAATAAAGGATGATGTATGCTGGATTGCTGGTGTAATTGAAAAAAAAAAAACATTTCTGTCCTGTTTTGCGGTTAAAAAGGTATTAATTTTCTCTGTTTGTCATAACTTTTGCTATCTTGTATGAGTATGACAATAACTTGCGCTTCTTATATGAACTAAATTGAAACTCTTTCTGTCATCTTAGTTGATTATATTCAACTATTTTTAACATAAATTATAGGCGATTATTGTAGCTAGACAAAAGTTTGATAAAATGAGACTACATAATTAGATAATTAGGAGAAAATAGAACACTAAAATGTAGAGCGTGGACAACATTTAACTAGAGGTTCTTATTAAAAAAATATATATGATAGCATGAAAACGAAGTTGATTTGCTATTTTATTTTTATCAGGTGCATTACTGGATTATATAGCGTGGTCTTTTTAATTCTACTTTTATTTTTTTAATTCTGCTCTTGAATGCACATTCAAATTATTATTTTCGGAAAAATAAGTAATTTGTGACAGCACGGCGAATAAACTGTTAATATTTCATATCGATGGAATAAGTTTCAAAACTTCATTTATACGCAGTACTTAATTATTCTCAATGTTTCTTTTGGAATATGAGTTGGAAGTCAAGCTATCAAATACATTTCAAACTTCTATGTATTAATTGTTCCCAATGTACATTGATGTTAAGTTCATTGGTTGTAATATGAACTAGATAATGAATGTGCGTATACAATAAGGTTATGTATTGCTGTTGGCACTTATCGCGATAAGTACAAAATTCAATAGTCTGAATTTGACTAGTTTTGTAAAATACTTAATAAATAGTAAAAAATTCAAAAAAATGTAAAATTTGACCTCCAAGTACATTTTAATATGAAGATAATGTTGAACGGTCGGATAGACTGTTTGAACTTTGAAAATGAAAATATGTTCATTTTACAAATAGGTCCTTATGTCCATAGAAGCATCCCTCAAAATTTAATTGTAATTTTGTTCTTTTTTATTTTATTTTATATAGTTCAATTTTTTCGTAAAATGTTAAATATATACTTGCAATTTAATAATTAAAATTCAATTTTATAATTTTGGAGACTGAAAATCAAATTCCAACGACAATATATTATGCATTTAACGTTTTAATCTTAAATCTTAATTTTCTTGTTCGGTCCTATGTGATGTACAGTATGCAACAGTTATGTTTAAAGCATATATAAGAATTTAAAAACACGAATTTTTCTTGGACAAATTCAATTATTTGATTAAATAACATGACAGATAAATAAAAGCAATATGTTTAATATTTTTTCTTATAACAAAAAACATACACTAAATAACAAAATACATCATCAATTATTACTCAAATATTATCATATGAAATATTACACAAATTATTACTCAAATATTAATCATATAATTTTATTTTATATATTACTTTATAGGGTAATGGGTACAAAATAACCTTTATCCGTTTAGCTATAAAAAAAAAACCTTAACCATACCCATACTCATAACCGATAAGCTAACGAAAAAAAACCTTATAATCCATATCCGCCATATCGAATACGCGATGGGTCGGGTAAACAGTTAAAAGGGTATCATTGACACCTTTACTCAATCACCGGCCTATAAATGACCGGCATAGAGCTCAGGAGCTACTAAACAACATAAGAATTCAAACTTCTCCTAATGGAAATGGAATCCAAAGGCTTGCGTTTGTCCTTGCTGATGCACTGGAAGCTCGCTTGGCTGGTGCCGGGAGTGAGTATTATCAAGGATTTGTTGCTAAACGAGTCAGCATTTCACATTCCTTCCTCAAGGGCTACCATTTGTACCTTAAAGCAGCTCCATTTGCAAGGGTGTATTATTGTTTTTCTAACCACAATATACTTAATGCAGCAAAGAATTCCAGAAAACTGCACCTAATTGATCTAGGTATTGCATTAGGCTTTCAGTGGCCATCTCTGATCCAAGCTCTTTCTAAAAGGGAAGGCGGACCTCCTCAACTTCGAATTACTAGTATAGAATTTCCTGAGCCTGGGTTTCGCCCTGCTAAATGGGTAGAAGATATGGGACGAAGGTTTGAAGAGTATGCTACAAGTTTTAGCGTACCTTTCGAGTACAAAGCAATTGCTTCACAGTGGGAATTGATTCATATTGAGGATCTTAACATTAATGATGATGAAGTGGTTATCGTAAATAGCATGATTCGCTTCAAGAAAGTAAAAGATGAATCCTTTGAAATTGATAGTCCGAGAAATCGAGTTCTCAAACTCATTCGGCAAATCAAACCCCAAGTTTTTATCCAAGGAGAGATGTGCAGATCATACAGCCCCAACTTCCTCACCCGCTTTAGGCAGGTCTTGTCAACTTACTTTGCGTTCTTTGATCTACTAGACACAACAATTCCACAGGGAAATAAACAAAGGCAGCTGCCAGAAAATATGTTTTATGTACCTAATATTATCAATACTGTAGCATGTGAGGGGTCGGACTGGATAGAGAGACCAGAGACCCTGAAGCAGTAGCAGCGCAGGAACCTACGAGCCGGCTTTGAACAATTACCAGTGGATCCAGACATAGTGAAAGAATGTAGTGTTGGATTTATTGCCAACCTTGTTGGATTTAATGCCAACATTGAGCATATATGTAATCTAATTATGAATTGTTTACTGTCATATATGGTTGTCAATTAAAGTGATCAAATAAGATAATAGACAATCAATATATTCATTAGGATGTGGTCCATAAATGTGTAGAACAATTTAGGCAAAGATCAAATCATTGATGGACTGATTCTGAGATTTGTAATTCAGAAAACTGCAATTTAAGAGGATTGTGTGAGCCACACGGATATCAATGCGGCCGCACGGTTTTTGATGCAGTTGCACAAAATATCTTTTTCAAATTGGCAGATAACCAGATATATTACTATATATAAGAATTGGTCCCCAAGACACAAGATAACACAGAAAAATACAGAAACTAAAAAAACGTTTTTCTCTTTAGAAAAATACAGCTCAGTATGCTTTCTTTTCTTCTTTCATCATCAAAGAATAGAGAAGAAAAATCCATTAGAAAATTTGGAGAAGATTTCTTAAGGGCCGTATCTTGCTGTCTTGGAAGACTTATTCCTACGACCATACGACAAAACAACAAGAATGGCTTCTTGCCATTAGAGTCTAGTCTCGTGCTCACGGAGACGGTTGGCGATCTCTCAAAGGATCGAGTTATTCCATTGAAACATTCATGGAATCAGGTATTTTTTTTTTGAGAAAAAATATGGGTCAAGCCCATATTTAATTCCATTAAATGGTAAAAATATTACAAAAGTCTTGTAATAAGACAGAAACATAATGAAAGTGAAGCTCAAACAGCTGAGCCATCAGTTAAAAATACATGATGAAAGTAGAATGGAAACAGAAAGAAAATGGGACAGGGAATGAAAATGAAAGTTTTGTGATTTTGCGCAGTAGACCCCTGGTTGTTCACTTCACTGTACCAGTCCAATGCCCGTTAGGGACCCCCTTTAGGGTGGGATAGGGTACCAGTACCTCCATTCTGATTGCCTCTACGTTGTACCAGTGCCCATGCGTCTTCTCCTTTGTAACAGCATAATTACGTACATACCTCCAATGGTCCGATTCCTATTTTTGTCAGTAATGGAGCTTTTCCTGTAGGCATAGTGTTTCAATTGACGGATTACTCCCGAATTGCTTGCCGCTCCCGTTGCGCATAGAATTTCGCTTGCCACCTGATTTCTGACAGTAAGTCGTCAACTATTTGGCTGAGTCCGTGAAACATCGCGCACATCATTCCCTCCATATCGCAAATTGCATGATCAACAGAAATGTTTTCTGCTCTCGGCTAATGGTGCCCATGTAGTCCCTCTTGTCGAGGTGAATGGTTGGAGTGATTGGCCACCAGATGTCGGGTCTGCCGCCTTTAACTTTGTCGTAGAGATAATTTGTATATGGGCAATCCTGGAAGAGGTGTTTTCCAGTCTCCATGGCCGACATGCATAGCATACACCTACTGACGAAAGACCAACCCCTTTTTTGCAAATTGTCATGTGTCAGAATGCTGTTACGGGTTGCTAACCATGCGAAGATCTTCATTCTCGGGGGAGCATTTATCTTCCAAATTTTCAAAAATTTTGTGCCTATTCGCGGTCCTCCCTTCAGCATCCGATATGTGAAGCGTACCGTAAACTGTCCCGATGGAGTGCCCTTCCAAATGATGATATCTGGTGCGTCTCGTTGTAGCTGAATTGTGGCCAGTAGGCGGCATAAGTCTTGCATTTCCTCACGTGCCGCCGCCGATAGGTTTGGTTTGAAAATGGATTCCACATCAGTGTGCAGCACCGTGATGGCATGGAATCAGGTATTATGTTCCGCACTTAAGATTTATGTTTTATGAGTCGGCTTTGGCATAGGACGGTCCTTAGGTTAAGGTGGGAAACTGTTTCTCCTTCTCCGGGGTGTAAGTGTTTGACCCCTAGATGAGATGTAATTGTTTGATCTCTAAATAAGACGTAATTGTTTGGCCTTTATGATTCCCCAACATGTAGTAATCTGTTGAGAAATGTTTATGATAAGCGATATTTTGTTGAAGAAGATGATAATTGGCTCTTGCAGCGTTGGAAGGGAAGGACACTTATCGGTGTGACGGTATGGAAACCGAAAGTTGATTAAGGATGTTAATCTTTTCATATGGTCATGTAATTTTCCCTTCTTTTTTTTTTAAAAAAAATTACCTTTGGAATGTTGTTGCTAATAATTTATTCCATTAATAGAATTTTATTCCCAAATTTTATTGATGACTAGTCAATGATCAACTTTTTTGGATGTACCTTATAATTTATCTTTAAAATAATTGTAGTGTAATGCATGTATACTTCCAAGCTATTTTCTTTAACATGTTTATAACTGTACTTCAAATGTTGATTCTGAATGCGATCTTATAAATAAAAGAATGCTGTTACGGGTTGCTAACCATGCGAAGATCTTAACCAATAGAAGCTTCACTTGGTCGAATAAAAGACCTCAACCGACTCTATCAAAGCTAGACAAAATCTTCGTATCAGCGGATTGGACCCTGACATATCCGGTCATAGTTTTAGAAGCACTCGAGGTAATTGTCTCAGACCACGCTCCCTTGGTGGTTACGTGTAAGGGCTTGCCGCAACAGAAGAGGAGTTTTCGGTTTGAATTATTCTGGTTTAAATACAAGGAGCCCAAAATAATGATTCAAAACCTATGGCCAACCATTCGGACCCGACCGTGTGGTGGAATTGCTAAATTTCAGCATAAAGTTTTAGTTCTACACAAAGCCCTCCGCCACTGGCAATCCGACGCATTTGGAGCAATGGAAAAGACCCTTGAATTCAGCAAAAAGGCAATTCTGTTCTTCGATCAAATTGAAGAAAAAAGAGAACTGTTCCCTCATGAATTTCGGTTAAGACAAATGATTCGCGAATGGGCTTACCGTTTAGCGAACCACGTTGAATCCAAATGGAAGCAACGCTCTCGGTGTCACTGGATCTCAGAGGGAGATAGTAATACCAAGTTTTTCCATGCGTTCGCCTCGGCCAGATTGAGGAGGAATTTGGTTTCAGAACTAGAGTATGAGGGGCGGGTGGTAACTGATGCAAACCACATTCGAAACATTTTGACAGATTCGATGCGCGATATCTTGGGTCAGTCTACAGAGGTTCTGTCTTTTCGCCCAGAGGCGCTGTACCCACAGAATCCATGCCTACAAAACCTGCAGGACCAATTTTCCTTAGCTGAAATCGAAGCTGCAGTCAGGCAACTAGCCAACAACAAGTCATCAGGGCCCGATGGGCTGCCCAACGAATTTCTAAAGGTTTACTGGTCTGAAATTGGTTCCGAGATCTTTCAACTGATGCTGGACTTCTTTGATCATAAGCTCAACCTTAAATCAGCGAATGAGGCGACTATAGTCATGATTCCGAAAATTGATCACCCTAATTCCCCTTCTGATTTCCGACCTATAAGTGTGCTGAATTTGATTCCTAAACTTATCTCCAAGGTTCTGAGTAATAGGCTGAGGAAGGTCCTTCCTGAGTTAATCTCCCCGAACCAAACCGCCTTTGTTCATGGGCGTCAAATTTCTGAAAATTTTGCGATCACAAGAGAGCTGCTTCATCACATTGAGCACAAGGGCAAACCCGCAGTTTTTGCAAAAATAGACTTTCGGAAAGCGTTCGACTCGATTGAATGGAGTTTTCTAAATCGGGTAATGGTTGCTCGGGGCTTCCCAGCAAGATGGATTACTTGGATGTCAACAATCTGGTCCACATCCACGTCACGGGTACGCATCAATGGCCAGTCATCGCAACCGTTCAATCACAAATGGGGCCTCCGACAAGGAGACCCGTTATCCCCCATGCTATTCGACATTGCGGCGGATGTGTTCCAACAAATGATTCGAAAAGTCAACTCCTCACTCGAATCTCCCCTTTCCAACAAGCTCTCAGACTCGATCATCGCATTACAATACGCTGATGACACGGCCATAATAGCAAGGGCAGATGTTTCTTCACTCATCTCCCTCAAAATTGCCCTGAGATTGTTTGCAATGGCCTCGGGATTGCAAGTAAACTTTGCAAAAAGCTCCTTTACACCCCTAAATGTAGCAGCAGCTGATCTTCCATGGGTAACAACAATAATGGGATGCTCACAGACCTCCTTTCCCATTACTTACCTAGGCATGCCGCTAACTATTCGCAAGCCCACTAAACAGGCCTACATGCCGTTAGTGGAAAAAATTGAAAGACGCCTTGAGGGCTGGCAAGCAAAGCTGCTGAGTAGAGGAGGGAGAAGGGAACTGGTACATTCGGTACTGTCAACCATACCTACCTACTTTATGATCTGTTTCCTGTTACCTAAATGGGTGATTGCTCGCATCGACAAATCAAGAAGGCGGTTCCTGTGGCGCAACCCGAAAGGTCGTGCAGGGCATATATCACTCTGCAACTGGAAACTTGTTTGCATGCCTAAGAAATATGGAGGAACGGGTCTTTCTGACTTACACATGTGCAACATCTCGCTGCTACTAAGGTGGTGGTGGAAATGTTACAAGGAGCCGACATCTCTATGGACTTCCATGGTTACACGGATAAGGTGGCAGGGCAACTACAGAGAGGGTCCTCTTCTTTGGTCCAACCAAGGTACCTTTTTTTGGGGACATTTAATATCCATTAAACATTTCTTTGCTGCATTCACAGATTGGCAAGTGGGCGATGGCAGCCAGATTTCATACTGGTATGATAGGTGGGGACATGAGCCTCTGGCAACAGCTGGATCTAGACAGCGTCGCCATGCCTGGTCTTTGCGCGATGCAGTGACTTTGGCTACAACCCCCTATGAACTCCCTGTCTTATCAGACTCTCCTGACGATCTACAATGGAACTGCACGGCCACTGGTCAGTATAGCGCTGCATCGGCTTATCGGATCCTTGCGGGTTTAGGGCTGGTGTCTTGGGAGTTCAGCGGCATCTGGAATTATCCAATTCCTCAATCAGTCAAAATCTTCGCCTATCTTTTTCTCCAAGACAGATTACTGACAAAGGAGGTGATGATTAAATGCAATTTCGCAGTCCCATCTGGCAATTGTTCACTGTGTGTCACAGGTCATTTGGAATCGGGTGTCCACCTATTTTTCCACTGTTCATATGCCTTGTCCCTATGGAATCATCTTTCTATTGCTCTGCGTTATCGGATTGTACAACATGGCGATTCCACACAAGGAATTTGGAAAAGCTTGGCAAACCGCTTCAGTTCAAACGGTACACTTCGGTACCGATGGCAGACACTATTCACGGCTACACTGTGGCTAATTTGGAGACAGCGCAACTCCAAGATCTTCGACAGCAAGCTGATTGCTCCGGAAGTTGTGGCCCGATGGGCAATAGAGGAAGCTACTATTTGGTTCGAAGTATTTCAATCAAAGAAGAATAAGAATGGAGGAGCGCAAAGGGCGGTTAATCCCTGATGTGTGTGTGCTACTGTTTTTATTTACTTATCTTTAGGGCACTTGGGCATGTTACTGGTATAGGGAGTGCTAGGATTTGGTTGTGGTATTCATCAGACTCAGGACCCTGTGCATGCTGTAATTTCTGTTTTGTTTTCCTAAATTAATAAAATCAAACCCGGCAGCCGCTGCCCGGTTCATTTCAAAAAAAAAATAACCGGTAGAAGTAGTACAGGGATTAGGATTCCACGATGGAGCAGCAGCGTTCAACTATGTAGTCTCCAGACAAATTGTGAAGTGAAAGGAGATTTTTATTTCTCCTACCTAATTTCCACAAAATTTCCATTCCACGCACTTCCAACAAAACTAATTATTTTGGAGGCAGTCTCTCTCTCTGCAAACTAATTTCAACAAACTCTTCTCTCCGCAACAGTCCAGTTTGGTAAAGATTTTAACAGAATGGTTTTGACTGGATATTATCCAGTGTACGACTATAGAATCAAAAATACATATGGTTAGTTTACAAAAAAAGAAAGAAAGAGGGAGTATATGGTACTATGCATAGCATGGATTTAGGGTTGTCAATGGGTACGGTACGGGTCGGGTGGTGGTATTTTCATACCAATACCCATTGAATTTGACTTTACTTATATTTTACTCATACCCATTAAAAATTAACCTTACCCTATCCTACCCTTACCTGTTAATATTATCGGGTAACGAAACGGTAACGGATAAATAACGGATAATACTAATATAATAATTAGTTTTATTATATTTTACAAATTAAATATAAAAAACTCATTCATTTCACACATATATAATTACATTTCTAATAAAAAATAAAAAAAATGTGCAATCAATTTCAACTAAATTGTTTTTTATAAAGGAAGAAAATTCAAAACACGAATACATATTTAGATGGGTTGGAAATTGAATTGAATATATATTTAGATTTTATAATTACCCTATAGGGTAATGGGTACGAAATAGTTATTACTCATATCCTTACCCATTTAGTTAACGAAAAAAATTCTTATCCATACCCATATCTAATAAGCTAATGAAAAAAAAATCTTACTCATACCCGCCTTATCGAATACGATACGGGTCGGGTAAATGGCTAAAAAGGTACCATTGACACCCCTACATGGATTGGTCCGTAATACATATCAATATTTTCGTTTTCAAAATTCTAATAGTCGATCTGAACCGTTCGACATAATTTCCTTATGAATATGTACTTGCATACCAAATTTTATATTTTTTAAAATTATTTTACTCTTTTTTAAGATAGGTAGAAAATTACTTTTTTTTTGTCTACAATTTTCAGATCAAATGATTTTCTACCTATCTTAAAAAATAGTAATAAAATTTAAAAAAATATAAAATTCGGTCTGTAAGTAAATATTCATATGGAAATCACGTTGAACGGTTCGGATCGACAGTTAAGATTTTGAAAATGAAAATATTAATCTGCATTACTGATCAATCCGTGCTATGCATAGTACCATAGACTCACTCAAAAAAAATACATATGGTTCGTGTGAAGTTCAAAAACTACTCGGTTAAATTTTTTACTCCCAGTTTCTCTCTTGTATGTGGGGTCTAGGGATGTAAAAAGGTCACGTCATGACTGAAAACGTTACAGTATGGTATAGTTTCATCACAGCATGATACAGTTCTGTCACGACACAGCTCGGTACAAGTTGGTCACGTGTTGTGACTCGTGTGTTCCATATTGTGATTATTTGTGTGACGTGATCATTATTCGGAAAATTGGCATGACATGTGGTTACGTGAGTCACGTGTGATTAGGACACATTAAATGTGACCAATCACAATGTAACTAGAGTGTCGTGACTATCTTTCTGAAAATAGTCATAGCCTTGCACAAGACGTCACGTATTTAATTAGATCTCTCAACGTAGGGGTGTGTCACATGTGTTTGTTTGTTTTTCTATTTTTAATCTTTTTCCTTTTTTTTTTATATATTTTCCTAGCTGTTGGGAAAATGTTAATCTTGGAGAAGGCCGTTTATTAATTTGTCATATTATTTACCATTAATGAGTTATAGTTTTTGCTTCAAAATATTGAGCTTAAAACATTATAGGCTTCAATTCAGAAATAGAGAACTCTACCTATAGTTGACGCCTGAAATTTACAAATAGACCCCTTATGTTTCTGTTGTTTCGATTAACTCTGCTACTTTGCATATGAGCTTGCTGAATTGTTTTTTCTTTTATCAGTTAAATAGTTTGTAATTTTTTTTGAAAAAAAAAAAATAATGTATGTTTCATTGACTGAAACATTTAATTATAGCATATTATAAAAGAAAATAAACAATACTTCTTCAATACAAGACATCTTTGTTGCGTCTAACTCTTATGACAAAAACACAAAAATTCTACCCAATCTTTCACCTATTCAGTAAAGAACTCACCTCTAACCACAGTATATCTAATGTATATCATTTCTAACTCACATCTAACCAAAGCATATCTATTTTTTGGTACCAGTGGTACTTCTATCTTCATATATAGGCCTCAACTTCTCATTCTCTTCTCTCTCAGTGCCTTTTTTTGCTACCTATTTGAAGTGGACACTTCTTTTCTCTCTACTAAGTGTTATTGTGTTCACCTCTTTGGAACCAAATTCGGCTTTCTTGATTTTAGTTCTAGCAACCTAACTTATCCAAGAACCCTAATCAACTAGAGTTACTGATACTAGAATTTCTTTACTAACATTCCCAACAATCCTCTGAGCAGGGACAATACCAGAATCAACTTGGGTTTTAGCAGGGGTCGGTAGAACTGATGATTGTATAGAAGTAGGCTTCAAATTTTGTGTTGCAACCACCTAAGAGATTGTCTGGCAGTCCTTACTCGTACCTTTACCAGTATGTCTTTCAGAAGTGTAAGTACAATAGTTTTGGTTGGAAAATCTGTTGGATGCACCTCAGATTGTTATTTCTCTACCTCAATAACTTATTTATCATCATGTTTGAGATTCTTTCTCTCTTGAAACATATTCGCATCAGAGTCCAAATTACAACTTGGATCATTCTCAATGGTGATCATCATCTATGCAGATTGGAGTGTTCTCTTTCCCAATCCCAATATTGTTATTAGATTTTGTTTTTTAGGTTGCTGGTAATATGGTTTAGACCCTTGTTCAATCTCTGCTAAATTAATATGAATTCTATGAAACTGAGTATTGATACCTGCCATGTCTATCTCTATTGCATCTCTTCTCTTTTTCAGCAACACTAACTCTTGCTTTATCGTTGTTAACTCTGTCGCTAGCCTTTTAATTGATTGAATCCATAACCGATATCTCATAAGAAACCGGTAAGGAATGCTGGCTTGACCTAAATTCAGCTTGATGATATTGCATCTGTGCTGGTTGAGGGGAGACTGGTATTTGTGTAGTCATCGATCGACACTCCATCGAGTTGTGACCAAATCAATTACACACAAAGTAAAGGGTCTTGTTATGGCATTGATTGGCGATGTGACCTGGATCTCCACACTTAAAAGCACAGTGGGTGAGACGGAGAACAAGATGCTTTGAGTTTTGCGAGTTTTAAGCTAACGAGAAAATAGCTTGTAATTGAAGAAATATTCCGCTGAGTTACAAATAGTTTCTAAAATATGACTTGTTTTTTATTTTGATCCATAAAGTTTCAAAAGATCTATTTTTATACTTTTCTAATTCATAACATATTGTTCATACCAATAACACCTAGTAGAAATTAATATTTCCATTCATCTGGGAGGCAGTTTAGTACTGCAATAGCATGTATCTATTATTGTTTCCCGAGTAATACAAATTACGCAAATTAACATTCTTTGCTTTAGGTTTATCTTTCACTAGGTCGACAATTATTCTTTGCAATAGCAGTTTCTTTCCATGGCTTGGAAATCGGCTTAATCGGAGCGGTATTAATCGGGTCTAAGTCGACTTGTACCAATTTTTGTGCCTGAGCATTTTTTCAATTGAAAATCTGTTGATTCGGATTGACTCGGTCGAGTCAACTAAATTTTGTCCGAATTGATCCGATTTTTTATTTCTGAGTCGATTCTAGTTAAATTTGGCTGATTTTACGTATTTCCTATTTTTAGATCTGTGAAGTTGTGGTTTAAATAGTATAGTAGGACTGATTTGGTGTTCTAGTTTAAAATTTTGAAATTTTAGAAGTAAAAATTTTTAGTAGTGTAATTTCATTTTATAAAATTGCTGAAAATATCAATACACAAAAAATTAATAAATTTAATAAATAAAATTTTCAATTTAAAGACTCAGCATTTTTTTCTCATTTTTTTCCCTACGCCAAGGACATTTGAGTAGTTTTAAAGCGAGCGGTTTACACCGATTTTTTTATTAATCGAAAATAAATAAATAAATATCACGAAAGGGATCATTTTGCTAAAAAATTAAAATATAGAAAAAATGGGATGATTTATCCCGCCCAGACACTGTAGCTGGACACAATAAACCATCTTGTCCTGTTAATCTTGACCCTAATTAGCGATCTAATTAAAAAAAAATAGACAGGATAGACCATTCCGTACAGCACTGTAGCAAATTTTTTTTGTTCGTTTTATTCTCTTATATGAAACCAAACTCAAAAAAAAATGCTACAGTGCTGGACGGGATTATCTATTCTGTCCAGGAATTTTTTTTCTGCCTAGCGGGGTTAAGAATTTGGATTAGCGGGACATTAATCGGGACGGGAGATTTTGTACAGTCTGGAAAACAGGATAATCATTTTCATTTTTTCTTATTTCAATTTTTCTGTAAAACGATCCCTTTTCGTGATATTTTTTATTTTCGATTAATAAAAATCGGTGGTTTACACGCTTTTATTTTTGTGATTTGACTAAAGTAAAGAATACATGTGACTTTAGTAGTCCTGGTGAGAGTACTGGTGACATAAAAGAAGAAAGAAGCGTGATGTCGTGGTTTGGTTTTTTTGTTTCTTTGTGTGATTTGAACGAAGTAAAAGATGCGCGTGAACTGAATGGACACAAGTTATACTTGTATAAATTGGAGTCGAAGATGACAAAATTTGGTAGAGACGGGTTGCGATTGGAATTTCAAGATCAAGTTCAGTTCAGGTGCTTAATATTATACTGGTGAGAGCACTGGTTGTTTTTTATGTTCTAATATTTCTCTTTCACCTTCTAATAGCTGTGTTTCATCTTCACTGGTTGTCTTTAATCTAGTGCTGATTGTTTTTTATGTTCTACTGGATATCTTTCATCTATTACTGGTTGTATTTCATCTTCTTCTAGTAGTATTGATTTTTTTTCTAGTTATTTTTCATCTAGTACTGTTTTTCTTTCATGTTCTACTAGTTGTTTTTCATCTTCTTCTAGTTGTATTTCATCTTGTACTAGTTGTCTTTCATCTACTACTGATTGTATTTCATCTTGTACTGGTTATTTTTCTTGTTTCTCTAGTTGTTTTTCATCTTCTTCTAGTTGTCATTCATCTTCTTTTATTTGTGTTTCATCTTTTACTTGTTGTATTTCATCTTGAACTAGTTGTATTTTGATCACTCAAAAGAGAGCAATGTTTCTTTTAATATTTATAAACTCGAAAATGCTATCGGTTCGGACTGCAAGCGCACAATCCTATCGAGTAGTATATTCGAGGTCGATCCACAGGGAATATTGGTTCAATGCTTTGAGCGATCGAATCACAATCTTTCGCAAGGCTAGACGAAATCTGAAAATTGAGAGATGTTGTTGTGATCAATGTAAATTAGGAAGAAATTAAAAGTAATTAAAATAAAGATAGAGATGAGAATTCCTAGGGTTTCGGCACACCATTGCCACTAAATCCGCCTTGACTATATATTCCTGTTGCGTCTGATTTCCTGTTGTTGTTTAATGAAAGACACCACATAGGTCACTGCGATTTATGTTACGCAAGAATGACAGATCTTTCACCGAGATTCTACATAGGACACTGCGATTTACCTTACGCAAATGTCTGATCTCTCAAATACCCCAAATTACTACAAAGATCACTGCGATTTACTTTACGCAAGTGATGGAATTTGGTACGCGTTTTGTTGGTCTGGTTTATGGTTTCCCCGCTAAGGTTTTCTTCACATAAACCTAATAAATCTCAACGAGGCTAATTCATACAAATAGTTTCTCTTACCATTAAAGTACTGTCACTACCCTAACGGACTCAAACTATATCATTGAAATTAGATGAAGAGATAGTAAATCACAAAAGCATTTTGTTTCAACAACAAGAAATCATAATCAACAGAAATATATATATCAAAACATCAAGAGTAACAAGGTTTACTGCCTAGCCCTAAGAAAAGGAATTTAGCCGCGGAACGGCATTGTTACAAGCACTCCTCTCTTCTCACTTTAATCAAATCTAACCCTAATTACAAAGATAACTAATCCTTCTGCCCAGGGGCCTTATATAGGAGTGGAGGGACGTGTAGAGGTTGAGTAGGGGTTAAGAAACTAATCTGGAAACAGCTGTCGGCAGTTATTCCCCAAGAGACGCCTTCGGATACGGACCGTATTGGGTGATACGGTCCGTATTAGGACCTTGACGGTTAGGGTTTAATGCTTCCAGCGCTATCTTCTGGTCTGTGCTAGGCCTGGTCCGTATTAGGCAATACGGGCTGTAACAAAGACTTAGTCGATGAGCACTGCTGATCCGATTGACCTGATTCTAGCTCCATTTGGTGTAAAATAGTCCCAAAACCTGTTTTCTGCAATAAAACACAAAGAAGGGTGACAATAGTCTTTTTCTCTTATTAATTAAACATAAGTGTGAGAAAATATGCAAAACCTAAGCCAAAACCCTACGTAAAT
The DNA here is from genome assembly GCA_028015225.1 of Carex myosuroides. NCBI lineage: Eukaryota > Viridiplantae > Streptophyta > Magnoliopsida > Poales > Cyperaceae > Carex > Carex myosuroides. Next base: position 2,833,082 of record CM051476.1, read on the forward strand.
CATCATTATTTTGACTCTGATCATATTTCATGTACTACTGGTTGTATTTCATCTTGTACTGGTTATTTGTCATGTTCTTCTAGTTGCCTTTTATCTTGTACTGGTTGTATTTCATCTTATTCTAGTGTATTTGATCTTCTTCTAGTTGTATTTAATCTTATACTGGTTGTTTTTTCCTGTTCTTCTAGTTGTATTTCAACATATTATAGTTGTTTTTCATCTACTACTAATTGTTTTTCATCTTCTTCTAATTGTGTTTCATCTTCTACTAGTTATATTTTATCTTCTACTAGTTGTTTTTCATCTACTACAGGTTGTCTTTCATCTACTACTAGTTGTATTAAATGTTCTTCTAGTGGTATTTCATCTGTTTCTTGTTGTATTTCATCTTTTAATAATTGTCATTCATCTTCTACTGGTTGTCTTTCATCTTCTACTAGTTTTTTTTTCTTCTTCTAGTTGATTTTCATCTTATATTGTTTGTCATTCATCTACTAATTGTTGTATTTCATCTTCCACTGGTTGAATTTCATGTTCTTCTAATTATCTTTCATCTTCTAATAGTTATGTTTCACATTCTTCTAGTTGTCATTCATCTTGTACTGTTTGTTTTTCATGTTCTACAGGATATCTTTCATCTACTACTGCTTGCATTTCATTTTCTTCTAATTGTATTCGATTTTCTTTTAGTTGTCTTTCATCATGTACTGGTTGTCATACATCTAAAACTGGTTGTATTTCATCTTGTACTGGTTGTTTTTCATTTCTGCTAGTTGTCCATCTTCTAATAGTTGTGTTTCACCATCTTCTACATGTCTTTCATCTTGTACTGGTTGTCTTTCATATTCTACTGGATATCTTTCATTTACTACTATTTGTATTTAATCTTCTTCTACTAGTATTGTATCTTCTTCTAGTTGTATTGGATCTTCTTCTACTAGTATTGGATCTTCTTCTAGTTGTCTTTCATGTTCTACTAGTTGTTTTTCATTTTCTTCTAGTTGTCTTTCATCTTTTTCTAGTTGTCTTCCATCTTCTTTTATTTGTGTTTCACCTTCTACATGTTGTGTTTCATCTTGTACTAGTTGTCTTTCATGTACTACTGGTTGTTTTTAATCTTGTACTGGTTATTTTTCATGTTCTTTTAGTAGTCTTTCATCTTGTATTGGTTCTCTTTTATGTTTTATTGGATGTCTTTCATCTACTACTGGTTAAATTTCATCTTATTCTAGTGTATTTGATCTTCTTCTAGTTGTATTCCATCTTGTACTGGTTGTCTCTCCTGTTCTACTAGGTTTTTTCTTCTTTTTCTAGTTGTCTTTCATCTTATACTGGTTGTCTTTCATATCCACTTGATGTTTTTCATCTACCACTGGTTGTATTTCATCTTCTTCTAGTTGTCTTTCATCTACTACTATTTGTTTTTCATCTTTTTCTAATTGTCTTTCATCTACTACTAGTTGTTTTTCATCTGCTTCTTGTTGTATTTCATCTTTTTATAATTGTCATTCATCTTCTACTGGTTGTTTTTCATCTTCTGCTAGTTTTTTTTCATCTTCTTCTAGTTGACTTTCATCGTATACTGTTTGTCATTCATCTACTACTGGTTATATTTCATCTTGTACTGGTTCAATTTCATGGTCTTCTAATTATCTTTCATATTTTAATAGTTGTGTTTCACCTTCTTCTAGTTGCCTTTCATCTTGTACTGTTTGTTTTTCATGTTCTACTGGATATCTTTCATCTACTACTGGTTGTATTTAATCTTCTTCTAGTAGTATTCAATTTTCTTCTAGTTGTATTTCATCTTGTACTGGTTGTATTTCATCTTATATTGGTTATTTTTCACCTTTTTCTAGTTGTCTATCATCTTATACTGGTTGTCTTTCATCTACTATTGGTTATATTTCATCTTATTCTAGTGCATTTGATCTTCTTCTAGTTGTATTTCATCTTGTACTTGTTGTCTTTCCTGCTCTACTAGTTGTTTTTCATCCTCTTCTAGTTGTTTTTCATCATGTACTAGTTGTCATACATGTAGTACTGGTTGTATTTCATCATGTACTGGTTGTTTTTCATGTTGTTCTTGTTGTCTTTCATCTTCGAATAGTTGTGTTTCGCCATCTTCTAGTTGTCTTTCATCTTGTACTAGTAGTCTTTCATGTTCTACTAGATATCTTTAATTTACTAATGGTTGTATTTAATCTTCTTCTACTAGTATTGGATCTTCTTCTAGTTTTATTTCATCTTGTACTGGTTGTCTTTCATATTCTACTAGTTGTTTTTCATCTTCTTCTAGTTGTATTTCATCTTGTACAAGTTGTCTTTCATCTACTACTGGTTGTATTTCATGTTGTACTGGTTGTTTTCATGTTTTTCTAGTTGTCTTTCATCATCTTCTAGTTATCTTTCATCTTCTTTTATTTGTGTTTCACCTTCTACTTGTTGTCTTTTATCTTGTATTAGTTGTCTTTCATGTTCTACTAGATGTATTTTATCTACTACTAGTTGTATTTCATCTTCTTCAAGTTGTATTTCATCTTCATCTAATTTTATTTCATCTTGTACTGGTTGTCATTTATCTACTACTGGTTATATTTCATCTTTTGCTGGTTGTCATTCATCTACTACTGGTTATATTTTATCTTTTACTGGTTGCTTTATGTTCTTCCAGTTGTTAATTTCATCTACTACCGGTTGTATTTCATCTTCTTCTTGTTGTATTTGAGCTTCTTCTCGTTGTATTTCATCTTGTATTTGTTGTCTTTCATGTTCTACTTGTTTTTCATCTTCTTCTAGTTGTCTTCATCTTGTACTGTTTTTTTCATTTACTACTGGTTGTATTTCATCTTCCACTAGTTGTTTTCCATCTTCTTCAGGTTATCTTTCATCATGTACTGGTTGTCTTTCATGTTCTATTAGATGTTATTTATTAACTATTGGTTGTATTTTATCTTCTTCTGGTTGTATTTGATTTTTTTTTCTTGTTGTATTTCATCTTATACTGGTTGTCTTACGTGTTCTACTGGTTGTTTTTCATTTTTTTCTAGTTGGTTTGCATTTGGTACTGGTTTTATTTCATCTATTACTGGTTGTATTTCATCTTGTACTGGTTGTTTTTCATGTTCTTCTAGTTGTCTTTCATCTTCTAATAGTTATGTTTCATCTTTTATTAGTTGTGTTTCACCTTCTTTTAGTTGTCTTTCATGTTCACTGGATGTGTTTCATCTACTACTGGTTGTATTTCATCTTCTTCTAGTTGTCTTTCATCTACTACTAGTTGTTTTTCATCTTCTTCTAATTGTCTTTCATCTTCTACTATTGTATTTTGTCTTCTACTGTTTGTTTTTTCATCTAGTACTGGTTGTCTTTGTTGTCCCTAACGACACCTAGAGTAGGGTGAATAGGTCTGTTTAAAATTTATCCCCTACAACTTGTAACTATCGGTCGGATAGACAAGTTTCAAAGTTCTTGGCGGAATGAAGAACTTGTGAATTAAATAACTTATGAATATTAAAGTGTTGGAAAGTAGTAGATAGAGTTAGAGAAAGTGACATGGGAGTTGTTAACGAAGTTTGGTCACTGAAGGACCTACGTCTCCGGGGCAACGCAACCTTAATAGCTGTGCATTTCTATTAACTAATGAAGAAAGGAATACAAGTTGTAACCGGTACGAAACTAAACCTCTCAAAAGGATTAGGCACAACCAACAAAATGTACTAGGCTAAACTTTTCAAAAGGATTCTAATGTGTAAGATTTGTGAGGTATTCTCTCGTCAATGAGACAGGAGACATAACCCACTATTTATAGTGGAGTTCAAAGGAGAGTCAATGGCTCTTTACAGATCACAAGATCTACAACATAATGGTTTAGCCTATTTTGCTTGTGTCCATGTTTCCAGTAATGATCATACCCGGTTATTTGAATTTCGAATTTGATTTCAAGCCAAGCAACGGCTAGACTCGGTTGATCTCAACCTCAGATCTACTTTACCATACTTTTGGACATAAATAAAAATTACAACACAAAAGGTAAAGTATGATCTTCATAATCTTCATGATCTTGATCTTCATATGATCCTCCATATTCTTCACGATTCAGCATCCCATCAATATCTGACATTCTAAAAGGCTTGCGTGAATCTTCCATCAGATCATATGCATTAAATCATTCCTTGTAGCTTGAGGAGATTATGTAACGTATTATCTTGTGCAGCTGGTCACGTTCTGATTTGTCATGATAAATACTTTAACTTTCTTTGACCTTCGGACGCGCCTTGTTACGCCAACATGTCATGATATGCACTGTTGACTTTTGTTGACCTTTGGCCATAATTCTTAAACCTGCACATATTCTTAAAGATAGAAACTGTAAAATTCAATAGCTATATGTTTTGCAAATTAGTCAAACAGCACAGAAGTTTGCTTACAACAACAGTCATTCATCTACTACTGGTTGTATTTAATGTTCTTCTAGTTGTATTTCATCAGCTTATTGTTGTATTTCATCTTTTTCTGATTGTCATTCATCTTCTACTGGTTGTCTTTCATCTTCTGCTAGTTTTATTTCATCTTCTGCTAGTTTTATTTCATCTTCTGCTAGTTTTATTTCATCTTATGCTAGTTTTATTTCATCATATATTGGTTGGCTTTCATCTACTACTAGTTGTATTTCATCTTTTACTGGTTGTTTTTCATGTTCTTCTAAGTGTCTTTCATCTTCTAATAGTTGTGTTTCACCTTCTTCTAGTTGTCTTTCATCTTGTACTGGTTGTCTTTCATGTTCTACTGGAAATCTTTCATTTACAACTGGTTGTATTACATACTCTTATGGTAGTATTGGATCTTCTTCTAATTGTATTTCATCTTGTACTGGTTGTCTTTCATGTTCTACTAATTGTTTTTCATCTTCTTCTAGTTGTATTTCATATTGTACTGGTTGTCTTTCATCTACTACTTGTTGTATTTCATCTTGTACTGGTTGTTTTTCATGTTCTTCAAGTTGTTTTTCATGTTCTTCTAGTTGTCTTTCATCTTCTTTTCTTTGTGTTTTACCTTCTACTTGTTGTCTTTAATCTTGTACTGGTTGTTTCTCATGTTCTTCTAGCCGTCTTTCATCTTCTAATAGCTGTGTTTCACCTTCTTCCTCCAGTTGTCTTTCATCTTGTACTGGTTGTCTTTCATGTTCTACTTGATATCTTTCATCTACTACTGGTTGTATTTCATCTTCTTTTAGTAGTATTGGATCTTTTTCTAGCTGTATTTCATCATATACTGGTTGTCTTTCATGTTCTACTAGGTTTTTCATCTTCTTCTAGTTGTATTTCATATTGTACTGGTTGTTTTTCATGTTCTTCTAGTTATTTTTCATCTTCTTCTATTTGTCTTTCACCATCTACTTGTTATTTTTCTTCTTGTACTTGTGGCCTTTCATGTTCTACTAGTAGTTTTTCATTGTCTTCTTGTTGTCTTTCATCTTATATTTATTGTCTTTCATCTACTACAGGTTGTAATTCAACTTCTACAAGTTGTTTTTCATCTTCTTCTGGTTGTCTTTCCACTTGTATTGGGGTTCTTTCTTGTTCTACAGTTTGTTTTTCATTCTACTAGTTGATTTGAATCTTTTTCTGGTTGGCATTTATCTTCTACTAATTTTTTTTCAACTTGTACTGATTGTCTTTCATGTTGTTCTAGTTGTCTTTCATCTTCTTCTAGATTTCTTTCATCTCTACCAGCTGTGTTTCACCTTCTTCTAATTGTCTTTCATCTTATTCTGGTTGCTTTCATGTTCTACTAGATGTCTTTCATCAACTACTGATTGTATTTAATTTTCTTCTGGTTGTAGTTGACCATTTTCTAGTTGTATTTCATCTTGTACTGGTTGTCTTTCATGTTCTACTAGTTGTTTTTCATTTTCTTCTAGTTGTTTTTTATCTTGTACTGGTTGTCTTTCATGTTCTACTGTATGTCTTTCATATACTACTGGTCGTATTTCATCTTATTCTGCGTATTTGATCTTCTTCTAGATGTATTTCATCTTGTATTGGTTGTCTTCCCAGTTCTACTAGTTGTTTTTCATCTTCTTTAAGTTGTCTTTCATCTTGTACTGGTTGTCTTTAATCCACTACTGGATGTCTTGCATCTACTACTGGTTGTATTTGATCTTCTTCTCGTTGTCTTTCATATACTAATAGTTGTTTTTCATCTTCTACTAGTTGTATTTTATCTTTTACTAGTTGTTTTTCATCTAGTACTGGTTCTCTTTCATCTACTTCTGGTTGTATTTAATCTTCTTCTAGTTGTATTACATATGTTTCTAGTTGTATTTCATTATTTTTTAATTGTCATTTATCATCTACTGGTTGTCTTTCATCTATTGCTAGTTTATTTTTTATCTTCTTCTTGTTGTCTTTCATCTTATACTGGTTGTATTCATCTACTATTGTTTGTATTTCATCTTGTACTGGTTGTTTTTCATGTTCTTCTAGTTGTCTTTCATCTTTTAATAGTTGTGTTTCACCTTCATTTAGTTTTCTTTCTACTGGTTGTCTTTCATATTCTACTGGATATCTTTCATCTAATTGGTTGTATTTCATCTTCTTCTAGTAGTATTCGATTTTCTTCAAGTTGTATTTCATCTTGTACAGGTTGTATTTCACCTTGTACTGGTTGTCTTTCATCTACTACTGGTTGTATTTCATCTTGTACTGGTTGTTTTTTATGTTCTTCTAGGTGTCTTTCATCTTCTTATAGTTGTCTTTCATCTTCTTTTATTTGTGTTTCACCTTATAATTGATGTCTTTCATCTTGTACTGGTTGTCTTTCATGTTCTACTAGATGTCCTTCATCTACTACTTGTAGTATTTCATCTTCTTCTAATAGTATTTGATCTTCTTCTAGTTTTATTTCACCGTGTACTGGTTGTCTTTCATGATCTACTATTAGTTTTTCATCTTCTTCTTGTTGTCTTTCATCTTGTACTTGTTGTCTTTCATCTACTACTGGTTGTAATTCAACATCTATAAATTCTTTTTCATCTTCTTCTGTTTGTTTTTCCTCTTCTTTGGTTGTCTTTCCTCTTGTACTGGGTTCTTTCATGTACTACAGGCTATTTTTCATCTTCCACTAGTTGTTTTTCATCTTTTTCTAGTTGTCTTTCATCTTCTAGTAATTATTTTTCATCTTCTAGTTGTCTTTAATCTTATATTGGTTGTCATTCATCTACTACTAGTTGTATTTCATCTTGTACTGGTTGGTTTTCATGTTTTCTAATTGTCTTTCATTATGTACTGGTTGTCTTTCATGTTCTACTGGATGTCTTTCATCTACTACTGGTTGTATTTTATCTTGTATTGGTTATTTTTCATGTTCTTCTAATTGTCTTTCATCTTTTATTAATTGTGTTTCACATTCTTCTAGTTGTCTTTCATCCTTAAATGGTTGTCTTTCATGTTCCACTAGATGTCTTTCATCTTTAACTGGTTGTCTTTCATGTTCTACTATATGTCTTTCACCTTTAACTGGTTGTCTTTCATGTTCTACAAGATGTCTTTCATCTAGTACTACAAGTTGTTTTTCATCATTTTCTAGTAGTCTTTCATCTTGTACTGGTTGTCTTTTATCTTCTTCTAGTTGATTTTCATCTTCTTCTAATTGTCATTAATCTTCAAATGGTTGTTTTTTCATCTTGTACTGGTTGTTTTTCATCTACTGCTGGTTGTATTTCATCTTCTTCTAGATGTATTTCATATTATACTGGTTGTATTTCATGTTATACTAGTTGTTTTTCATCTTCTTCTAGTTGTCTTTCATCTTGTATTGGTTGTCATTCATTTACTACTAGTTGTATTTCATCTTATACTGGTTGTTTTTCATGTTCTTTTCATTGTCTTTCATCTTGTACTGCTTGTCTTTTATGGTCTTTCATCTACTACTGGTTGTGTTTCATCTTCTTCTGGTTGTTTTCATCTTTTTGTAGATGTCTTTCATCTTCTTCTAGTTATTTTTCATCTTCTATTAGTAGTGTTTCACCTTTTCTAGTTATATTTCATATTGTACTGTCTTTCATGTTCTACTGGTTATCTTTCTTCTTTTTCTAGTTGTCTTTCGTCTTCTACTAGATGTATTTCAACTTGTACTTGTTGTCTTTCGTCTACTATTGGTTTTTTTTTATCTTCTTCTAGTTGTCTTTCATTACTAGTTGTTTTTCATTTTCTTCTAATTGTCATTAATCTTCTACTAGTTGTATTTATTTTTGTACTAGTTGTTTCTTATCTTGTACTGGTTGTGTTTCATCTACTGCTGGTTGTATTTCATCTTCTTCAAGTTGTATTTGATCTTCTTCCAGTTGTATTTCATCATTTTCAAATTGTCTTTCATCTTCTATTGGTTGTCTTTCATCTTCTACTAGTTTTTTATCATCTTTATCTGGTTGTCATTCATCTACTACTGGTTGTTTTTCATGTTCGAGTCCAATAACCCTGCTCTAATCCTTCTACAGTCACATGTTTCAGGCACTACAGAAAGCCTCTAATCTCAGTACCGTACCATCCAGTAGGGGGGAATGTACAAATTTCCCTTGTTTTTCAAACCTACAAACAAAATACCCCTCTCCATAATTTATTAACAAAATACCCCTCTGGACCCCACATTTCCCTCCCTTTCCCCTCCTTCTCACCTCTCCCCATTTACTCCCATCTTTTTATTTGAAATGGAGAATTATGCAACAGACCAACAAATATAAAATGCACCAAGATTGATTCTTAAATTGTTTTGGTGATTAACTTTCAATGTAAAGATTGGATTTATTATGACGTTATTAATATTTTCTACTTGACCCATGAAGTCTGTAGCGAATATTATGTTCTTAATATTTTGTACTTTATCCATAAAGACCGTAGGCTGTAGCAGAAATTTATTAATTTTTTGTTGCTGATTAAATTCCATTGAGATTGTTTCATGATGTGTTAATTTGCTCCACATGCATTCTTGGTACCAGTTTCAAAATGTGCAGTAGGAAAACTAAAATTAATTGTACCAGAAATGAACAACTGAAATTTGAATAGTTGGAATTAACATAATAACAGTAGTAAAAAGGAACAACTAGTAGATTGAACCTATTACACTGCAAAATAACAGTAGCAAAAAGGAACATAATAACAGTAGTAAAAAGGAACAAAAGTTTACTCAAAATTCTATCATCCTTGTAAATTGAACCTATTACAAAAATTACAGATTTAGCATGATCTTGTTTTCAACTGTAGATGAGGTCTCAAGTTATGGTACCTACATTTCATATAATTTTGTTAGAAAGAATAATTAATATTTCAAACAAATGCAATTGCAAAATACGTGTTACCTCTAGTTTTACGAAGTTGCGGACATCCTTTTTTATAATGGCCAAGCTCACTACAATGCGAACATTTACGCTTTGTTGCAGTAATTGTTTCTCTCACATCCATTGAATTACGTATGCGAGTTGACTTCTTACAACCCTTTTTTTCCTAAGTGCAGGAGGGAGTATAGTTGGTCCTTCAATGCTTGGCCAAAATCTCTTGTCTGGTACGGGATGAAACCGGATCGAGTATGCATTTCGATATATCTCAGTGGAATAGCAATCAGCACAAAGTGTATGGAAGTCTGTTTTATGCCATTGTTCACCACAACAAGCTAACATATGACTACAAGGAAGACCGGTAAGTCGAAATGCCTAACATGCATAATATGATGACCGCACATTTATTGTCACTGGGTAGTTTGAGTAACCAGTATTAACCTCAAATTGACATGGACCAAACCGACATACCTGGTACCCACGAGACGCTAATTGTCGAGGACGTATTTTGTCAATAACTTTAGGGCACAATTGGGTTGTCATTTTTTTTGCCTTCTTCGCTACGCTCGACAAAGGCTTGGTTTACTCTATAAAAGGTAGCAATAACAAATGTTGTGACAGGTAGTGATCGAGTACCTCTAAGCATCGAGTTTAGGCTCTCGGACCAGTTGGTGCTCATAACACCATATATTCTTCCACCATCAAATGCTAATGCCCAATATTCACGGTCTTCATTCAGTTTATCCTCTATCCATTGCCAAGCATCCTCACACTCAGTTTTAAATTGTTCTTTCAGTTTATTAAATTCTACAATCTCATGTTGCACAACCAATTCTGTAAAATTTATCCAATACAACTTTATCAGTAAAACCTGCCTTCTTAAGGTTGGCCTTTATGTGTCGCAAACACCAACGATGAGCATGACCATCATCAGGAGAAAACACTCTACGCACCACCTCTTTATTACCCGAAAAACGATCAGATATGATGCAAATCTTCCTTTCACGGATAACGAACTCTTTCAAGGAGTGAAGAAACCATTGCCAATTATCTCCATTTTCTTTATCACATATAGCAAAAGCTATCGGATAGAGCCCCCCATTAGCATCAATACTTGTTGCAATTAATGCACATCCCTCATATTTGCCATACAAATGAGTGCCATCAACACTTACCACCGGTCGACAATTTTTCCAGCCCTCTATCGAAGGGCCGAAGGCCCAAAAAACTCGCCTAAATTGTTGTATACCACTTCCAATCCAGGGAGGATCTATGGTCCAAATAGTATTTGGATTTGAGGCTTGCATCATAGATAAATATCTTGGCAGGTCAGAAAAAGATTGTTCCCGACTACCGTATATAATTCTCAATGCTCTACTGCGTGCCTTCCATGCTAATTCATAACTAATATCTGTTTTCTAATCATCCTTGAACTTGCCTTGAATTTCCTTTACACTCATTGACAACGATGCTCTCATTATAGGGAGTATCTTCTCACAAATTAAAGCAGATGTACAATTTCGGTGCATGCTGTTACCTATTGGAATAACACAATTATGAGATCCATTGTATTGACTAACTAAAAAGTACGCAGCTCCTTTTGGTTTATGTGCATGCAACCTCCAACGGCAGTTATCTTGAACACAAACACAAGTATAACGGCAAGTGTCAGACTTCTTCACTTTCATTTGAACATAGTGAATGATGTGCCACTCTTCAAGTGCCCTTGATAAAGCCTTCTTGTTAGAAAATATTAGTCTTTTACAGTCCCCATTCACATTTACCGGGCCTTGCGTAGCAAATTGACTCTCATTAGGCAAGTCTGCTACTTTGTACGTTGCCAACCAAGATTTATCAACATTAAAAGACATCGGGTCATTGACAAACTCACCATCCACCTCTAGACTTTTGTTTTCTTCAACAATAGCAGGTATACTGTCTAAACCACCACATGTTCAAAATCTGTCTCATCAGAATCAAAACATTCTTCCTCTTCAGAATATTCACTTGACCATTCGAATGACAAAGTATCATCTAAGGCAATGTCATCTTCTAGCAAATTTTTGTAAATGCTAAGCGAATCATCCATGATCCTATATTTATACAAAAAAATAAATTAAAAAGGTGAATCAAGAAAGTTTAAGATTTTTTTTTAAATGTCATTTTCTAGCAAATTTTTTTTTAACAATGATGTCATAGTCACATGTTAATTAATATCAGTTGACCTATGTCTCATATTCGAAAGTTTAAGAAAGGCAAACTAAGAAAATTAATCGAAACTATAAATCAAGAAAGGACACAAAAAATAGTACCTCTGACTTCTCTCACCCTTATATGGTGAGTTTTATCTAACAAATTGTTCAGAATTTCAGTTGGTGCTGATTTAGTGCCCGACAGAAGCTCGTCATCTGCAAAGCATATATTAAAACTAGCAATAAGACTATTATCTGCAAAGCATATATTAAAACTAACAATGAAATTTGCTATCACCAATCAATGGTATTTGACTTAAATCAACCCCTAGTACATGACCAAATAAGGGTTCAGTAGTACTGCACATGATAGGTACCACTGGTATACTAGAAGCACCTAAAATTGCTAAAAAGACCCCTGTCAGCAAAATAGACAATACAAACTGTTACAGGGACTAAACTGAAAAACCAACTTCATAGTAATGTAGAGTACTTCAAGATACACAAAATGAACACAAACTTTATATTTTCTGATTTTATTTCGAATTTATATGAATTTTTGAAGTTCAGTTTTAAAAAAACAGAAAATCCAGCAATTAAATTGACAAAATTACCTCTATTACCCTCTTGCATAAACAAATGTCTTAAAAATAAAACGAAAATATTAAAAATCACAAAATTCACCCTGGATACAGTGCAAAGGCTCCTCTTTCAATTAATAATGAGAAATTATATAATTTTCACAAAAAACAGAAAGTTTCTGAATTAATTAGATTTGTAAACCACTCTGCCTTTGGGTTAATGGTTTGTTGATCGGGACTTGATATCCTTTCAATTTGGGAGGTAATTTTTGCATCTATACCCTTGAAGATTATAAATATTTTTTTTATAATCTATTTAGCGCTGCTGGTACATATACACACAAAAATATATTGAATTATCATTGAGCTTTGCTAAAAAGCTTCACTTAAAATAGAAATCGTATAACAGCACAATCAATTCCTCTTTTATATCAATGTATCAAGTGCGATTGGCAACGAAAAGGGAGAGAAGAATGTTCTTCCTCATGTCATGGCATACGAGAGAGAGATAGAGATATGCTAACTAGTAGAGTTGTTTGATCTGAATTTCTAGAGTTACAAGTATTTTTCGATTTTGAAAATTCTCAAGCATAGAGAGAGGGAGAGAGACTTACATGGGAAACACAGAGGAGAGAGATTCAGGAGTTGAAGAAGAGACGAGACTCGGCGGAGGGGTTGATTTGGAGAGGCGAGAGGGGCGAACTAGAAAGAAAAATAGAAGAGGCGATGGGATGGAGGAAGAGGCGATCAAAATAATAAGGAAAAAAGGAGCTACAGGATGGAAGAGGAAGAGGCGAGAATGGGAAGGAAAGAGGCGCCAAAAAGATGGGAGTAAACAGGGAGAGGTGAGAAGGAGGGGAAAGGGAGGGAAATGTGGGGTCCAGAGGGGTATTTTGTTAATAAATTATGGAGAGGGGTATTTTGTTTGTAGGTTTGAAAAACAAGGGAAATTTGTACATTCCCCCACGAATTGATCTTCTTCCAGTTGTATTTCATGTTTCAGGCACTACAGAAAGCCTCTAATCTCAGTACCGTACCATCCAGTAGTTGTATTCAACCCCCCACGAAGTATAAGTAGGTAACCTGATATGTATTAATTGGGTATTGTCTGAGCCTAAAAGAAAAAAGCTTCTCGTATATTGTAACGCTTTGTTATTTTTGAAAATTTAATATTTAGAATGGCATTCTAAACATAATTTTTCCAAGGCCACCCGCCCAAAAAGTGGGAAATGACCATATTAAAGAGCCCGCATTTTTCACTCTATAATTTTTTATGAGCATTTTTTTTAATACTTTATGAAGCAAGGGACACTCTTCAATCTGAAGTTATCTAAGGCAAGAAGGAAAGTAACCATCCAACCAAACGATTGAGCTTTGTGAGGAAACTAGGGTTCTCACTGGAAAAAAAATAGAGAATTATTAGCCCTAATTTGGGAAATTTGCAACTCTAAGAAAGCAAAATGGAAACAACGAGCAAAGGAACAATGGGCTTAAGAGGGAGACTCTAAATTATTCCACTCAATGGTGACGTCGTAACGCAAAAGAATAAATACATTTCAGACTAGAAAAAATGAGGGCAAAACCTTATAAAAACATGCTGACAAGGCCAAGCCTTTCTTTAGAGTCTCCATTGGAAAGAAAAAAATTCATGGTTGGGCACAGCTACTCGAGAATAAAATGTTGCTAGACCGAACACGAGGTGCTTGATGCCAACAAGTTTACTATTCAAGCATTCAAGCCCGCACAAGCTATTGCTCCAAAACCGTGGAATGGGAAATGGAAAGAGCAATTTTCAGATTTAACTGGCTCTAATGGTTAACTCTATTCTTTCAACTCGCAGTTCCCACTTTGTTTGTGTCTATACAGTTTATTCTGCTTCATTTGTGTATGCTTTGTTTAATAACCAAAATTACTCCTCATATCATGAGGAGCTGAATTGTTTTTTAAAGAAATTCGAAGAACATATTCGTAACGATAAATTTAGTGATACTTACGCAACAGAAGGTCAACCTAATTCTAAAAGCCAGGCATCATGTGTTTGAAATGGTGGAATATCATAGATCCCTAGCTAGTAATCCATTTAAGATGCGAAAGTTACAAACAAAGGAAAATAGAAAACCTTCAAGTTTTCGGACCCTTCTGAGGTTTTGAAACACTATCCACAAATCATGGCACTTTCAATTCAGCCAGATAAATTAACAGCAAAGGAGTACATCTTACTTAATGAACACGAAAGACCTAATTGAGCATGAGATGTTTATGATTAATAGTTTGGATCGATACACATTGGATATTATATCACTTAAAGATATTTCACTATTATTTGGCGAATTGGAAGAGTCAACTATGGTTAGAACATCAACCTTTTGGATCAACAGGTATATTAATTTTCATATAGATGTGGTGGGTAGGCGTAAAAAAGACACAGAGAGTAGTAGCGTTGAGCCTGGTGCTTCTTTCTCCCCAAAAGAAGGTGTTACAGGAGGCGATGGTCAAAGAAGAACTAGCACAAAGAAAGGGAAGACATCTAATAAAGAATCAAATGAGAAAAAGAAGGGTCAGTATGTGTTGGCTACACTCTTGTTGGAATTCCTTCATCTTCTAATAGTTGTGTTTCACCTTCTTCTAGGGAATAAATTTCATCTACTACAGGTTGTATTTCATCTTCTTCTACTAGTATTCGATCTTCTTCTAGTTGTAGTTCATATATATTGGTTGTCTTTCATGTTCTACAAGTTGTTTTTCATCTTCTTCTAGTTGTCTTTCATCTTGTATTGGTTGTCATTCATTTACTACTAGCTGTATTTCATCATGTACTGGTTTTTTTTCATGTTCTTCTAATTGTCTTTCATTATGTACTGGTTGTCTTTCATGTTCTACAGGATGTCTTTCATCTACTACTGGTTGTATTTCATCTTGAACTGGTTGTTTTTCATGTTCTTCTAGTTATCTTTCATATTCTAATAGATGTGTCTCACCTTCTTCTAGTTGTCTTTCATCTTGTACTTGTTGTATTTCATCTAAAACTAGTTATATTTCATCTTCCACTTGTTGTTTTTCATCTTCTTCATGTTGTCTTTCACCATGTACTGGTTGTCTTTCATGTTCTACTAGATGTCTTTCATCAACTACTGGTTGTCTTTCATCTTCTTCTGGTTGTATTTGATATTTTTCTATTTGTATTACATCTTGTACTGATTGTCTTTCATATTCTAGTAGTTGATTTTCTTATTCTTCAACTTGTCTTTGATCTTGTACATGTTTTCTTTCATCTACTACTGGTTGTATTTCATCTTGTATTGGTTACTTTTCATGTTCTTTTAGTTGTCTTTCATCTTCTATTAATTGTGATTCACATTTTTCTAGTTGTCTTTCATCTTATACTGGTTCTTTCAAGTTCTTCTAGATGTCATTCATCTACTACTAGTTGTATTTGATATATTTCTAGTTGTGATTCACATTTTTCTATTTATCTTTCATCTTGTACTATTTCTTTCAAGTTCTTCTAGTTGTATTTGATCTTTTTCTAATTGTCTTTCATTCTACTTGTTGTCTTTCATCATCTTCTAGTTGTCTTTCATCTTCTTGTAGTTGTCGTTCATCTTCTATTAGTTGTGTTTCACCTTCTTGTAGTTGTCTTTCATCTAGTACTAGTTGTATTTCATTTTCTACTGAATATCTTTCATCTACTACTGGTAGTATTTCATCTTCTTTTAGTAGTATTCGATTTTCTTAGTTGTATTTCATATTGTACTGGTTGTCTTTCATGTTATACTTGTTGTTTTTCATCATCTTCTTCTAGTTGTCTTTCATGTTGTATTGGTTGTCATTCATCTACTACTAGTTGTATTTCACCTTGTACTGGTTGTTTTTCATGTTATTCAAATTGTCTTTCATCATGTACTGGTTGTCTTTCATCATCTACTACTAGTTCGATTTCATGTTGTACTGGTTGTTTTTCATCTAAAACTGGTTATATTTCGTCGTCCACTTGTTGTTTTTCATCTTCCCCATGTTGTCTTTCAACATGTACTGGTTGTCTATCATGTTCTACTAGATGTCTATCATCAACTGCTGGTTGCATTTCATCTTCTTCTGGTTGTATTTGATATTTTTCTACTTGTATTTTATCTTGTACTAGTTGTCTTTCATCTTCAACTAGTTGTGTTTCACCTTCTTATAGTTGTTTTTGATCTTGTATTGTTTATCTTTCATGTTGTACTGAATATATTTCATCTATTATTGGTTTGTATTTCATTTTCTTCTAGTAGTATTCGATCTTAATCTAGTTGTATTTCATATTGTACTGGTTGTCTTTCATGTTCTATTAGTTGTTTTTCATCTTCTTCAAGTTGTCTTTTGATCAGAGTCAAAATAATGATGATTTACGTAGGGTTTTGGCTTAGGTTTTGCATATTTTCTCACACTTATGTTTAATTAATTAGAGAAAAAGGCTACTGTCACCCTTCTTTGTGTTTTATTGCAGAAAACAGGTTTTGGGACTATTTTACACTAAATTGAGCTAGAATCGGGTCAATCGGATCAGCAACGCTCATCGACTAAGTCCCTGTTACGGCCCGTATTGGCTAATACAGACCAGGCATAGCATTGACTAGAAGATAGCACTGCAAGCATTAAACCCTAACCGTCAAGGTCCTAATACGGACCGTATCACCCAATACGGTCCGTATCCGAAGGTGTCTCTTGGGGAATAACTGCCGACAGCTGTTTCCAGATCAGTTTCTTAGCCCCTACTCAACCTCTACACGTCCCTACACTCCTATATAAGGCCCCTGGGCAGAATGATTAGTTATCTTTGTAATTAGGGTTAGATTTGATTAAAGTGAGAAGAGAGGAGTGCTTGTAACCATGCCGTTCCGCGGCTAAGTTCTTTTTCTTAGGGCTAGGCAGTAAACCTTGTTACTCTTGATGTTTTGATATATATATTTCTGTTGATTATTATTTCTTGTTGTTGAAACAAAATGCTTTTGTGATTTACTATCTCTTCATCTAATTTCAATGATCTAGTTTAAGTCCGTTAGGGTAGTGACAGTGCTTTAATGGTAAGAGAAACTATTTGTATGAATTAGCCTCGTTGAGATCTATTAGGTTTATGTGAAGAAAACCTTAGCGGGGAAACCATAAACCGGACCAACAAAACGCGTACCAAATTCCATCATTTGCGTAAAGTAAATCGCAGTGATCTTTGTAGTAATTTGGGGTATTTGAGAGATCAGACATTTGCGTAAGGTAAATCGCAGTGTCCTATGTAGAATCTCGGTGAAAGATCTGTCATTCTCGCGTAACATAAATCGCAGTGACCTATGTAGTGTCTTTCATTAAACAACAATAGGAAATCAGACGCAACAGGAATATATTGTCAAGGCGGATTGAGTGGCAATGGTGTGCCGAAACCCTAGGAATTCTCATCTCTATCTTTATTTTAATTACTTTTAATTGCTTCCTAATTTACATTGATCAAAACAACATCTCTAAAATTTCAGATTTCGTCTAGCCTTTCGAAAGGTTGTGATTCGATCGCTCAAAGCATTGAACCAATATTCCCTGTGGATCGACCTCGAATATACTACTCGATAGGATTGTGCGCTTGCAGTCCGAACCGATAGCATTTTCGAGTTTATAAATATTAAAAGAAACATTGCTCTCTTTTGAGTGATCAAGCTTTTTGGCGCCGTTGCCGGGGAATAACGGTTCATTGTGCAAGGCCTCGCAAGACGTCCTTGCTTTGACCATTGAATCCAATTAATTAGAAACGCCTAGATTTCTTTTTATTTTCTGTATTTTTATTTTTCTTTTATTTTCAATTTCGTTTTTATTTTTATTTTCTTTTTATTTTCAGTTTTTAGTTTAATTTTTCAGATTTTCTTTTCTTTTTAGGAAATCGCACGCTGGCCGAATCATCCGTACGAAGATCCGAGAGGATTGCTAGTAGGAGAGGACAATTCGCTTCCACATCACCGATAAGAACCAATCATAGTTCTTCATCAAGTAATTCTGAAAGCAAAGAAGACTCAGATTCGATCAACATAGATATCCCACCGAACCAACCGATCAACAACGGAAGACAGAACAATGGTGATAATGAAGTTCACGATGCAGCAAGACCCAAACTTCTACGAGACTATTGCGTACCGCGCGCGAATGATCCTAATTCTAGTATAAACCCGCCAACTGTCACGAACCGTAATTTTGAGATCAAACCTGCTCTCATAAATATGGTTTCGCAATAGCAATTTGGAGGATTTCCACATGAAGATCCACATCTTCATTTGTCAATTTTCCTAGAGATATGCGAGACGATAAAGATCAACGGAGTTACCGATGAAGAATTCAGGCTAAGGATATTTCAATTTTCATTAAAAGATAAAGCAAGAGCATGGTTGTTTTCCTTACCGGCCAATTCTATTCAAACTTGGGACCAATTGTTTAATGTGTTTATTGCAAAATATTTTCCACCATCTAAAACTTCAAGACTTAGAAAAGCAATTACTAATTTTGAACAAAGGGATGGTGAATCATTGTGTGAAACATGGGATAGATACAAAGATATGTTAAGGTATTGTCCACACCATGGTCTAGAAAGATGGTTGATTGTTCAAACTTTTTATAGTGGTCTAAACTCTGCCGATAGGTTGTTTATTGATGCTTCCGCAGGAGGAGCAATCATGAATAAGGAACCTAACGAGGCTTACAACCTAATTGAAGAGATCGCGATCAACCAACACTACTGGACCCCTGAACGCAAGAAGCCAACTCCAACACCTGGCATACACAAAGTAGATGAAATATCCATGCTAAGCGCAAAGATCGATGCTCTGCAACTAGCACTCAACAAGCAGACCAAGCAAGCGAACGGTAGCAGCAGTCAATGCCACAACAGCATGTGGCTATTGTGGAGGAGCGCATGAGATGACCGAATGTACGAACGTGACAGAAACTGAGGAAGAAACAGAGCAAGTAAACGCCATCGACAACCGCTTTCAACCTCAACCCGCCTATAATTTGTACCATCCAAACAACCGAAACCATCCAAATCTCTCATACGCAAACAATCAAAGACCTGCTGCACCTCAACAAAACTACCAACCACAACCCAATTATCAACCAAGGTACAACCAACCACAGCAACCTGACATCACATCACAAATGGAGAGATTCCTAGAGAAGCAAGACAAGACGAACACCGCAATCACGCAATCGATCGAAACCTTAGTGGACCACGTTAAGGACTTGGGGGGTAACATCTCCAAGATGACAAAAGAACTCTCAAGCATCACACGCGAAAAAGGCAAATTTCCGGGCCAACCGGAAGAAAATCCTAAAGAGAGTTGCAAAAACATCACACTAAGGAGCGGCACAGCTTACAAGGGATCTCTTATGCCCGATCCAACTTCCGATGAGATGCATGCAGAGCCATCACATTCCGAAGAATACGAGCCGCAACAACCGGAGCCGCCCGTATTCGAACTGCAGGCAGATCTTATTGAGGAGCAGAATGACACCGTAGGTGGGGACGAGCGATAAACCGAACCTGAATACATTTCACCACCACCCTACAAGCCACCTCTGCCATTCCCTCCAAGGCCAGCCAAGCATAAGATGGAGCCACAATTTGCGAGATTCATGGAGACGCTCAAGCAACTACAAGTCATTATTCCCTTCAACGAGGCAATTGCAAGCATACCCTCGTATGCTAAGTTTCTGAAGGAGATCCTTTCAAATCGCAACAAACTCCAAGAATTCTCAACAATTCCGCTCAATTGGGAATGTAGTGCGCTCGTGCAAAGCAAATTACCCGAAAAGTTGAAAGATCCGGGAAGCTTCTCGATACCATGCACAATTGGCACGACGAATTTTACGAGAGCTTTATGTGATTTGGGAGCAAGTGTGAGTCTAATGCCAAAGGCGGTGTTTGACAAATTAGAATGTGTAGAACTTTCACCAACACAAATTGCACTGCAACTGGCTGATCGATCAATTCGATATCCTGAAGGAGTGTTGTTGGATGTACCGATCAAAGTTGGAGACTTTTGGATACCTGGAGATTTTGTTGTGGTTGACATGGAAGAAGATGAACACATTCCAATCATCCTTGGAAGGCCATTCCTCGCCACATGCGGAGCAATGATTGATGTTAAGAACGGGAAAATTTCACTTAATGTTGGAAAAGACAAGGCGGTCTACGACATAAATAGAGCTTTGAAATACCCTTCTGACATTGATCGTGTCTTCAATTTGAGTATCATGGATGAATTTGAAGAGGAAGAGTATCCATATGATGAATTGGGAGAATCCATGGGTATGGAGGAACTGGACAACCTTTTTAGAGGGGAAGATGACGCTGACATTGATCGTGTCTTCAGTTTGAGTATCACGGATGAATTTGAAGAGGAAGAATATCCATATGATGAATTGGGAGAATCCATGGGTATGGAGGAATTGGACAACCTTTTTAGAGGGGAAGATGACGAAAGGCAACTCGAGCAATACATCACCGCTGAACCTGATGAATCCTACGCTGAAACTTGCGCAAGTTGTGCCACTGTCATAACAAAAGAAGAGGAAGAATCCCCTAAATCTAAAATTCTGCAGTCCGTGTCACCTAGCACGGTCAGTAGCGAAGTGAAGAAAAGGGAGAAGACAACCTCTCATCCACAACTCGAGCTCAAACCTCTTCCATCCAACCTCCGTTACGAATTCCTAGGACCCAACCAAACCTACCCGGTGATTGTCAGTTCTCGACTCGATAATGTTCAATCCAACAAGCTCGTCAACATACTCAGGATGCACCGAAAGGCTATTGGCGACAAAATAGATGACATCAAAGGCCTTAGCCCGACCATCCCCATGTACCGCATCCTACTTGAAGATGAGACAATGGAGGAAAAGCAAGAATTAGAAAAGAGTTGGCACACACAACCGCATGAAAACAAGCTTTCCGATCCTCTGTTGACTTCAATTTCTATCAAACCGAAAGAAACCAAAGTTCCAATCATAGAATCAAGGCCACTTCCAACAGTTCTTAACATTATCACACCAAAAAGTTCTTGGGAGAACTACGATGCGGACCATGGTCGGAAGGTGAAGATAAAATAATTCGTGGTTCATCTGGAATCTCAATGAAACAAGGGGTCGAGCTAATGACTTTAAACAAGCGCTTCTTGGGAGGCAACGCAAGGCCATTTTTATATTTTTCATAATATTTATTTCTAGTTTATTTAGGACCTTAACAAGAGAAACAACTCATACCCAACTTTTTCCTATGATCAGGTGAACATATCAGAGGAAGGACTCGATCAAAGACACCACAGAAGACAGGAAAATACCCTCTGGTACGGTCCGTATCAATCAATACGGACCATATTAGTGGATACGGGGTGAAAGAAGGAGAGTAAGAAGAGAGGTGGTGAATACGGCCCGTATTTCCCAATACGGTCCGTATTCAAAGAAGTTAAGACAAGGCAGTTATCGGTATTATGCACAACGGATCGGATACGGACCATATCACCCAATACGGTCCGTAATGAGTCTAGTCCGGGAGATGCGAACATGTTAACAAAAGAGACATTTGAAATCCCGCGCGAATCACATCACATAACTGTTAAACCCTTTGGTTTTAGTTCCTAAACCTCCCTCTCTCTCTATATTCTCTCTCCCTATATCTCTTATCTTCCTCCCTCTTCCTTCCTTGCCAAGACCGAGCCCACCTCCTTGCCGCTAATCACTATCACCACCGCACTCATCACCGCCTCTCCTTGGAGCCGCTGCTGCTGCCTTCCTCTCTGCACCATCTGATGCCCCTATAAGTGAATATGATCAGTTCATCCAAGCTTTTAAGATCTCGCCACACGCTCACGAGAGAGCAGCCAGCGGATTAAGCAAAAGGTCGATCAAGTTCGCAACAGCATAGAGGAGATCCGGAGAAACGTTGACGAGGGTAGGCGCGAGATCCAGCAAGTGCGCTACCTCAATCAACAGCACTACCAGTTCGCCCTCGACTCTGGATTCGAGTACCAGCCACCGTTCTACGGACTTTTTGACCCATCATTCTACAAGGAGATTCATCGTCCACCACCTCAGGATTGAGGTGCAGTGAGTTGTATCTTTCCCTCGGTCTTTTTACTTTATTACTTCCTTTATTTTTTATCTCTCGAGCATTGAGGACAATGCTCAATTTTATTCGGGGGGTAGGAAGGTAAATTGACCATGTATCTTTAAAATTTTCGCATTTTAAATTTCTTAGGTGCTAGTAGTTTTACTCAATTTTTGACTAGGGTTAGAGGCTTTACCGAAAATCCTAAAATGATTAGATTGAGCTTTTTAGCTAGCTTGCATTTTTATTTTCCTTAGGAGTAGGATAATCAAATAGGAATTGTTTTTAAATTGAATTAGACTAAGGTTTAGACAATTGGCCATGATACCAAAAATTCAGAATTTTAAAAATAATTAGTAATCTCAAAGTGAACAATTAATTGCTAACCATGAGTGTTGACCAAAAATCGCAAATCCTAGAATTTTTATTGTTGAGTAATTTATTTTTGCAAAGTCTTTTTAAACTTGATAGTGTTTTAGAATACCCATTTATTATAGATAGACCCCTAGCGAAACTATGCAATAATTCTTTGTATGAATGAATACTTGGAATTGTGTGTAATCATGGTGCTTGTGACACAAAAATATTTTACTTTTCAGAAAAATAGAAAAATAGAAAAAAATCAGAAATGAGAAAAACCCAAAAAAATAGAAAAATCAGAAAAAGAAAAAAAAATAGAATAAAAGATGGAGGATAAAAAGAGTACGGGTGCCTACGCAAGACTGGTTACCAATAGGCTCGAGAAAACCTCCCAAATTTAAATTCTTGTATATATTTAATTTTTCAAAAATAGTCACAAGTACCAACACACTTAGTTGTCATACTTTGCTCCAATCAATTGGGAAGGAAAATCAAAATTTATATCATTAGAATTCCTATTGATTGAAGGGATCCATTTATAATTTAAGGGGAAATTAATACTCTCAATTTTAAGGATATTTGTGAAGTAGATTGTTGAATGATAATTTTTCTAGGGCAAGCATAATGAGGTCAATCATGGGGTGAATAAATTGTTCAAGGGAGAGGTCATGAATATTTTTAAGTTCTAAATCTTTATTGTCATGCCAATTGTACCAAACCTAAGCCCTAATTTGATTTTTAAACAAGACCTTGAGATTGTATGGTTTAACCTAGACCTAATCTTTGACCAGCTGAGATGTCATTGCTTGAGGACAAGCAACAATTCAAGTTGGGAGGCGTGATCAGAGTCAAAATAATGATGATTTACGTAGGGTTTTGGCTTAGGTTTTGCATATTTTCTCACACTTATGTTTAATTAATTAGAGAAAAAGGCTACTGTCACCCTTCTTGGCGTGATCAGCAACGCTCATCGACTAAGTCCATGTTACAGCCCGTATTGGCTAATACGGACCAGGCATAGCATTGACTAGAAGATAGCGCTGGAAGCATTAAACCCTAACCGTTAAGGTCCTAATACGGACCGTATCACCCAATACGGTCCGTGTCCGAAGGTGTCTCTTGGGGAATAACTGCCGACAGCTGTTTCCAGATCAGTTTCTTAGCCCCTACTCAACCTCTACACGTCCCTACACTCCTATATAAGGCCCCTGGGCAGAATGATTAGTTATCTTTGTAATTAGGGTTAGATTTGATTAAAGTGAGAAGAGATGAGTGCTTGTAACCATGCCGTTCCGCGGCTAAGTTCTTTTTCTTAGGGCTAGGCAGTAAACCTTGTTACTCTTGATGTTTTGATATATATATTTCTGTTGATTATGATTTCTTGTTGTTGAAACAAAATGCTTTTGTGATTTACTATCTCTTCATCTAATTTCAATGATCTAGTTTAAGTCTGTTAGGGTAGTGACAGTGCTTTAATGGTAAGAGAAACTATTTGTATGAATTAGCCTCGTTGAGATCTATTATGTTTATGTGAAGAAAACCTTAGCAGGGAAACCATAAACCGGACCAACAAAACACGTACCAAATTCCATCATTTGCGTAAAGTAAATCGCAGTGATCTTTGTAGTAATTTGGGGTATTTGAGAGATCAGACATTTGCGTAAGGTAAATCGCAGTGTCCTATGTAGAATCTCGGTGAAAGATCTGTCATTCTCGCGTAACATAAATCGCAGTGACCTATGTAGTGTCTTTCATTAAACAACAACAGGAAATCAGACGCAACAGGAATATATTGTCAAGGCGGATTGAGTGGCAATGGTGTGCCGAAACCCTAGGAATTCTCATCTCTATCTTTATTTTAATTACTTTTAATTGCTTCCTAATTTACATAGATCAAAACAACATCTCTAAAATTTCAGATTTCGTCTAGCCTTTCGAAAGGTTGTGATTCGATCGCTCAAAGCATTGAACCAATATTCCCTGTGGATCGACCTCGAATATACTACTCGATAGGATTGTGTGCTTGCAGTCCGAACCGATAGCATTTCCGAGTTTATAAATATTAAAAGAAACATTGCTCTCTTTTGAGTGATCATCTTTCATCTTGCATTGGTTGTCATTCATTTACTACTAGCTGTATTTCATCTTGTACTGGTTGTTTTTCATGTTCTTCTAATTGTCTTTAATCTTGTACTGGTTGTCTTTCATAGTCTTTCATCTACTACTGGTTGTATTTCATCTTCTTCTGGTTGCTTTTCATCTTTTTATAGATGTCTTTCATCTTCTTCTAGTTATCTTTCATCTTCTATTAGTAGCGTTTCACCTTTTCTAGTTATATTTCATATTGTACAGTCTTTCATGTTCTACTGGTTATCTTTCTTTTTCTTCTAGTTGTCTTTCATCTTCTACTAGATGTCTTTCAACTTGTACTAGTTGCCTTTCGTCCACTATTGGTTTTCTTTTATCTTCTTCTAGTTGTCTTCCATTTATTACTAGTTGTTTTTCATCTTCTTCTAATTATCATTAATCTTCTACAAGTTGTATTTAATCTTCTACTAGTTGTTTTTCATCTTGTATTGGTTATGTTTCATCTACTGCTGGTTGTATTTCGTCTTTTTCAAGTTGTATCTGATTTTCTTCCAGTTGTATTTCATCCATTTCAAATTGTCTTTCATCTTCTACTAGTTTTTTATCATCTTGTACTGGTTGTCATTCATCTACAACTGGCTGTATTTCATATTGTTCAGGTTGTTTTTCATGTTCGTCTAGTTGTTTTTCATCTTCTAATAATTGTGTTTCACCTTTTTCTATTTATTTTTTTATCTTGTATTGCTTATCTTTCATGTTCTACTGAATAAATTTCATCTACTATTGGTTGTATTTCATTTTCTTCTAGGTGTATTTCATATTATACTGGTTGTCTTTCATGTTCTACTAGTTGTTTTTCATCTTCTTCTAGTTGTCTTTCATCTTGTATTAGTTGTTATTCATCTACTACTAGTTGTATTTCATCTTGTACTGGTTGTTTCTTATGTTATTCTAATTGTCTTTCATCATGTACTGATTGTCTTTCATGTTCTACTGGATGTCTTTCATCTACTACTGGTTGTATTTCATCTTGTACTGGTTATTTTTCATGTTCTTCTAGTTGTCTTTCATCTTCTTATAGTTGTATTTCATATTTTACTGGTTGTCTTTCATGTTCTATTAGTTGTTTTTCATCTTCTTCTAATTGTCTTTCATCTTGTATTGGTTGTCATTCATTTACTACTAGCTGTATTTCATCTTGTACTGGTTGTTTTTCATGTTCTTCTAATTGTCTTTCATCTTGTACTAGTTGTCTTTCATGGTCTTTCATCTACTAGTTGTATTTCATCTTCTTCTGGTTGTTTTTCATCTTTTTTGTAGATGTATTTCATCTTCTTCTAGTTGTCTTTCATCTTCTATTAGTATTGTTTCACCTTTTCCAGTTGTTTTTCATATTGTACTGTCTTTCATGTTCTACTGGTTATCTTTCTTCTTTTTCTAGTTGTCTTTCATCATATACTAGATGTCTTTCAACTTGCACCGGTTGTCTTTCGTCTACTATTGGTTGTCTTTTATCTTCTTCTAGTTGATTTTCATCTTCTTCTAATTGTCATCAATATTCAAATGGTTGTTTTTCATCTTGTACTGGTTGTTATAAATCATCTACTGCTTGTTGTATTTCAACTTTTTCAAGTTGTATTTGATCTTCTTCTAGTTGTATTTCATCATTTTCAAATTGTTTTTCATCTTCTATTGGTTGTCTTTGATCTTCTACTAGTTTTTTATCATCTTGTCATGGTTGTCATTAATCAACTACTGGCTGTATTTCATCTTGTTCGGGTTGTTTTTCATGTTCGTCTAGCTATCTTTCATCTTCTAATAGTTGTGTTTCACCTTCTTTCAGTTGTTTTTGATCTTGTATTGGTTATCTTTCTTGTACTGGTTCGTCTGGTTGTCTTTCATATTCTACTAGTTGTTTTTCATCTTCTTCTAGTTGTCCTTCATCTTGTATTGGTGGTCATTCATTTACTACTAGCTGTATTTCATCTTGTACTGGTTGTTTTTTATGTTCTTCTAATTGTCTTTCATCTTGTACTCGTATTTCACGGTCTTTCATCTACTACTGGTTGTTTTTCATCTTTTGGTAGATGTCTTTCATCTTCTATTTGTAGTGTTTGACATTTTCTAGTTGTATTTCGTATTGTACTGTCTTTCACATTCTACTGGTTGTCTTTCTTCCTTTTGTAGTTGTCTTTTACCTTCTACTAGATGTCTTTCAACTAGTACTGGTTGTCTTTCGTCTACTTTTGGTTGTCTTTTATCTTCATCTAGTTGTATTTCATTTATTACTAGTTGTTTTTCATCTTCTTCTAATTGTCATTAATCTTCTACCAGTTGTATTTAATCTTCTAGTAGTTGTTCTCATCTTGTACTGGCTGTCCTTCATCTACTGCGAGTTGTATTTCATCTTCTTCAAGTTGTATTTGATCTTCTTCCAATTGTATTTCATTCTTTTCAAATTGTCTTTCATCTTCTATTTGTTGTCTTTCATCTTCTACTAGTTTTTTATCATCTTGTACTGGTTGTCATTCATCTACTACTGGCTGTATTTCATCTTGTTCGGGTTGCTTTTCATGCTCATTTTGTTGTTTTTCATCTTCTAATAGTTGTGTTTGACCTTCTTCTAGTGGTTTTTTATCTGGTATTGTTTATCTTTCATGTATTTGATCTTCTTCCAATTGTATTTCATCCTTTTCAATTTGTCTTTCATCTTCGATTTGTTGTCTTTCATCTTCTACTAGTTTTTTATCATCTTGTACTGGTTGTCATTCATCTACTACTGGCTGTATTTCATCTTGTTCGGGTTGTTTTTCATGTTCGTCTTGTTGTCTTTTATCTTCTAATAGTTGTGTTTCACCTCCTTCTAGTTGTTTTTGATCTGGTATTTTTTATCTTTCATGTTCTACTGAATAAATTCCATCTACTACTGGTTGTGTTTCATTTTCTTCTGGTTGTTTTTCATCTTTTTGTAGAAGTCTTTCATCTTCTTATAGTTGTCTTTCATCTTCCTTCTATTAGTAGTGTTTCACCTTTTCTAGTTATATTTCATATTGTACTGTTTTTCATGTTCTGCTGGTTATCTTTCTTCTTCTTCTAGTTGTCTTTCATCTTCTACTAGATGTCTTTCGTCCACTATTGGTTGTCTTTTATCTTCTTCTAGTTGATTTTCATCTTCTTCTAATTGTCATTAATCTTCAAATTGTTGTCTTTTCATCTTGTACTGGTTGTTTTTCATCTACTGCTGGTTGTATTTCATCTTTTTCAAGTTGTATTTGATCTTCTTCTAGTTGTATTTCATCATTTTCAAATTGTGTTTCATCTTCTATTGGTTGTCTTTCATCTTCTACTAGTTTTTTTATCATATTGTACTGGTTGTCATTAATCTACTACAGGCTGTATTTCATCTTGTTCGGGTTGTTTTTCATGTTCGTATAGTTATCTTTTATCTTCTAATAGTTGTGTTTCACCTTCTTTCAGTTGTTTTTTATCTTTAATTGTTTATATTTCTTGTACTGGTTCGTCTAGTTGTCTTTCATGTTCTATTAGTTGTTTTCTTCTTCTTATAGTTGTCTTTCATCTTGTATTGGTTGTCATTCATTTACTACTTGCTGTATTTCATCTTGTACTGGTTGCTTTTCATGTTCTTCTAATTGTCTTTCATCATGTACTTGTTGTCTTTCATGTCCTGCTGGATGTCTTTGATCTACTACTGGTTGTATTTCATCTTGTACTACTTGTTTTTCATGTTCTTCTAGTTATCTTTTATCTTCTAATGGCTGTGTTTCACCT
The DNA here is from genome assembly GCA_028015225.1 of Carex myosuroides. Classification (NCBI taxonomy): domain Eukaryota; kingdom Viridiplantae; phylum Streptophyta; class Magnoliopsida; order Poales; family Cyperaceae; genus Carex; species Carex myosuroides. The sequence goes on from CM051476.1 coordinate 2,861,540, forward strand.
TCTTCTAGTTGTCTTTCATCTTGTACTGGTTGTATTTCATCTAAAACTTATTATATTTCATCTTCCACTTGGTGTTTTTCGTTTTCTTCATGTTATCTTTCATCATGTACTGGTTGTCTTTCATGTTCCACAAGATGTCTTTCATCAACTATTGGTTGTATTTCATCTTCTTCTGGTTGTATTTGATTTTTTTCTAGTTTGTATTACATCTTGTACAGATTGTTTTTCATGTTCTAGTAGTTGATTTTCTTATTCTCCTAGTTGTCTTTGATCTTCTATTAATTGTGTTTCACATTCTTCTAGTTGTCTTTTTATCTTGTACTAGTTGTCTTTCATGTTCTTCTACATGTCTTTCATTTACTACTAGTTATATTTGATCTTCTTCTAGTTGTATTGGATCTTTTTCTACTAGTATTGGATCATCTTCTAGTTGTCTTTCATGTTCTACTAGTTGTTTTTCATTTTCTTCTAGTTGTCTTTCATCTTTTTCTAGTTGTTTTTCATCTTCTTTTATTTGTGTTTCACCTTCTACTTGTTGTGTTTCACTTGTACTAGTTGTCTTTCATGTACTACTAGTTGTATTTCATCTTGTACTGGTTACTTTTCATGTTCTTCTAGTAGTCTTTCATCTTGTATTGGTTGTCTTTCATATTCTATTGGATGTCTTTCATCTACTACTGGTTGTATTTTATCTTATTCTAGTGTATTTGTTCTTCTTCTAGTTTTATTTCATCTTGTACTGTTTGTCTCTCCTGTTCTACTAGGTCTTTTCTTTTTTTTTTAGTTGTCTTTCATCTTATACTAGTTGTCTTTCAAGCTTACTTGACGTTTTTCATCTACTACAGGTTGTATTTCATCTTCTTCTTGTTGTCTTTCATCTACTACTATTTGTTTTTCATCTTTTCCTAATTGTCTTTCATCTACTACTAGTTGTCTTTCATCTGCTTCTTGTTGTATTTCATCTTTTTATAATTGTCATTCATCTTCTACTGGTTGTTTTTCATCTTCTGCTAGTTTCTTTTTCATCTTCATCTAGTTGACTTTCATCGTATACTGGTTGTCATTCATCTACTACTGGTTATATTTCATCCTGTACTGGTTCAATTTCATGGTCTTCTAATTATCATTCATATTCTAATAGTTGTGTTTCACCTTCTTCTAGTTGTCTTCCATCTTGTACTATTTGTTTTTCATGTTCTACTGGATATCTTTCATCTACTACTGGTTGTATTTAATCTTCTTCTTGTAGTATTCAATTTTCTTCTAGCTGTACTTCATCTTGTACTGGTTTTCTTTCATCTACTACTGGTTGTATTTCATCTTCTACTGGTCATTTATCACATTTTTCTAGTTGTCTATCATCTTATACTGGTTGTCTTTCATTATCTACTTGATGTCTTTCATCTACTACTGGTTATATTTCATCTTATTCTAGTGCATTTGATCTTATTCTAGTTGTATTTCATCTTGTACTGGTTGTCTTTCCTGCTCTACTAGTTGTTTTTCATCTTCTTGTTGTTGTTTTTCATCATGTACTGGTTGTCATACATCTACTAGTGGTTGTATTTCATCTTGTACTGGTTGTTTTTCATGTTGTTCTTGTTGTCTTTCATCTTCTAATAGTTGTGTTTCACCATCTTCTAGTTGTATTTCATCTTGTACAGATAGTCTTTCATATTCTACTAAATATATTTAATTTACTACTGGTTGTATTTAATCTTCTTCTACTAGTATTGGATCTTCTTCTAGTTTTATTTCATCTTGTACTGGTTGTCTTTCATATTCTACTAGTTATTTTTCTTCTTCTTCTAGTTGTATTTCATTTTGTACAAGTTGTCTTTGATCTACTACTGGTTGTATTTCATGTTGTACTGGTTGTTTTCATGTTTTTCTAGTTGTCTTTCATCATCTTCTAGTTGTCTTTCATCTTCTAGTTGTCTTTCATCTTCTTTTATTTGTGTTTCACCTTCTACTTGTTGTTCTACTAGATGTATTTTATCTACTACTAGTTATATTTCATCTTCTTCTAGTTGTATTTGATCTTCTTCTAGTTGTATTTGATCTTCTTCTAATTTTATTTCATCTTGTACTGGTTGTCATTCATCTACTACTGGTTATATTTCATCTTTTACTGGTTGTCATTCATCTACTACTGGTTATATTTGATCTTTTACTGGTTATTTTATGTTCTTCTAGTTGTTAATTTCATCTACTACCGGTTGTATTTCATCTTCTTCTTGCTGTATTTGAGTTTCTTCTCATTGTATTTCATCTTGTATTTGTTGTCTTTCATGTTGTACTTGTTTTTCATCTTCTTCTAGTTGTCTTTCATCTTGTACTGGTTTTCTTTCATTTACGACTGGTTGTCTTTCATCTTGTACTAGTTGTTTTTCATCTTCTTCAGGTTATCTTTCATCATGTACTGGTTGTCTTTCATGTTCTATTAGATGTTATTCATTAACTATTGGTTGTTTTTTATCTTCTTCTGGTTGTATTTGATTTTTTTTTCTTGTTGTATTTCATCTTGTACTGGTTGTCTTACGTGTTCTACTAGTTGTTTTTCATCTTCTTCTAATTGGTTTGCATTTGTTACTGGTTTTCTTTCATCTACTACTGGTTGTATTTCATCTTGTACTGGTTGTTTTTCATGTTCTTCTAGTTTTCTTTCATCTTCTAATAGTTATGTTTCATCTTTTATTAGTTGTGTTTCACCTTCTTCTAGTTGTCTTTCATCCTGTACTGGTTGTCTTTCTTGTTCTACTAGTTGTTTTTCTTCTTCTTCTAGTGGTTTTTCATCTTCAACTAGTTATTTTTCATGTTCACTGGATGTGTTTCATCTACTACTGGTTGTATTTCATCTTCTTCTAGTTGTCTTTCATCTACTACTAGTTGTTTTTCATCTTCTTCTAATTGTCTCTTCTACTATTGTATTTTGTCTTCTACTGGTTGTTTTTTTATCTTCTACTAGTTGTATTTTATCTACTACTAGTTGTTTTTCATCTAGTACTGGTTCTCTTTAATCTACTTCTGGTTGTATTTAATTTTCTTCTAGTTGTATTACATATGTTTCTAGTTGTCTTTCATCATTTTCTAATTGTCATTCATCATCTACTGTTTTTTCATCTTCTGCTAGTTTATTTTTTTATCTTCTTCTTGTTGTCTTTCATCTTATACTGGTTGTCATTCATCTACTATTGTTTGTATTTCATCTTGTACTGGTTGTTTTTCATGTTATTCTATTTGTCTTTCATCTTTTAATAGTTGTGTTTCACCTTCATTTAGTTGTCTTTCTACTGGTTGTCTTTCATATTCTACAGGATATCTTTCATCTAATTGGTTGTATTTCATCTTCTTCTAGTAGTATTCGATTTTCTTCTAGTTGTATTTCATCTTGTACATGTTGTATTTCATCTCGTACGGGTTGTCTTTCATCTACTACTGGTTGTATTTCATCTTGTACTGGTTGTTTTTCATGTTCTTCTAAGTGTCTTTCATCTTCTTTTATTTGTGTTTCACCTTCTAATTGTTGTCCTTCATCTTGTACTGGTTGTCTTTCATGTTCTACTAGATGTCCTTCGTCTACTACTGGTTGTATTTCATCTTCATCTAGTAGTATTTGATCTTTTTCTAGTTTTATTTCGTCTCGTACTGGTTGTCTTTCATGATCTACTATTAGTTTTTCATCTTCTTCTTGTTGTCTTTATCTTGTACTTGTTGTCTTTCATCTACTACTGGTTGTAATTCAACTTCTACAAATTCTTTTTTATCTTCTTCTATTTGTTTTCAACTTCTCTGGTTGTCTTTCCTCTTGTACTGGGTTCTTTCATGTACTACAGGCGGTTTTTCATCTTTCACTAGTTGTTTTTCATCTTTTTCTAGTTGTCTTTCATCTTCTAGTAATTGTTTTTCATCTTCTAGTTGTCTTTCATCTTCTAGTAATTATTTTTCATCTTCTATTTGTCTTTCATCTTGTACTGGTTGTCATTCATCTACTACTAGTTGTATTTCATCTTGTACTAGTTGTTTTTCATGTTTTCTAGTTGTCTTTCATCATGTATTGGTTGTCTTTCATGTTCTACTAGATGTCTTTCATCTACTACTGATTGTATTTCATCTTGTACTTGTTGTTTTTCATGTTCTTCTGGATGTCTTTCATCTTCTAATAGCTATGTTTCACCTTCTTCTAGTTGTCTTTCATCTTGTTCTGCTTGTATTTCATCTATAACCGGTTATATTTCATCTTCCACTTGTTGTTTTCATCTTCTTCATGTTGTCTTTCATCACGTACTTGTTGCCTATCGTGTTCTACTAGATGTCTATCATCAACTACTGGTTGTATTTGATCTTCTTCTGGTTGTATTTGATATTTTTCCAGTTGTATTTCATCTTGTACCTTTCATGTTCTATTAGTTGTTTTTCTATTTTTCTAGTTGTCTTTCATCTTATACTGGTTTTATTTCATCTACTACTGGTTGTTTTTCATCTTGTATTGGTTATTTTTATTGTTCTTCTAATTGTCTTTTATCTTCTATTAATTGTGTTTCACATTCTTCTAGTTGTCTTTCACCTTCAACTGGTTGTCTTTCATGTTCTACTAGATGTCTTTCATGTTCCACTAGATGTTTTTCATCATTTTCTAGTAGTCTTTCATCTTGTACTGGTTGTCTTTCATCTTCTACTAGTTGTTTTTTCTCTTGTTCTAGTTAACTTTCATCATCCTCTAATTGTCTTTCTTCTTCTAATAGTTGTGTTTCACCTTCTTCTAGTTGTATTTCATCTTGTACTACTGGATGTCTTTCATCTACTACTAGTTATATTTCATCTTGTACTAGTTGTTTTTCATGTTCTTCTTGTTGTCTTTCATCTTCTAATAGCTATGTTTCACCTTCTTCTAGTTGTCTTTCATCTTGTATTGGTTGTATTTCATCTAAAAATGGTTATATTTCATCTTCCACTTGCTGTTTTTCATCTTCTTAATGTTGTCTTTCATCATGTACTGGTTGCCTATCATGTTCTACTAGATGTTTCTCATCAACTGCTGGTTGTATTTCATCTTCTTCTGGTTGTATTTTATATTTTTTCTAGTTGTATTTCATCTTGTACTGGTTGTCTTTCATGTTCTATTAGTTGTTTTTCTTATTTTTCTAGTTGTCTTACATCTTGTACTGGTTTTCTTTCATCTACTACTGGTTGTATTTCATTTTGTATTGGTTATTTTTCATGTTCATCTAGTTGTCTTTCATGTTCAATTAATTATGTTTCACATTCTCTAGTTGTCATTCATCTCTAACTGGTTGTCTTTCATGTTATACCAGATGTCTTTCATCTAGTACTACTAGATGTTTTTCATCTTTTTTAAGTTGTCTTTCATCTTGTACTGGTTGTATTTCATCTACAACTTGTTGTCTTTCATCTTCTACTAGTTATTTTTCCTCTTGTTCTAGTTAACTTTCATGATCCTCTTGTTGTCTTTTCTCTTCTAATAGTTGTGTTTCACCTTTTTCTAGTTGTATTTCATCTTGTCCTAGTTTTTTATGTTCAACTAGTTGTTTTTCATCTTCTTCTAGTTATCTTTCATGTTGTACTGGTTGTCATTCATCTAATATTGGTTGTATTTCATCATTTACAGGTAGTTTACTATGTCCTTGTAGTTGTTCTTCTGGTTGTATTTGAGTTTCTTCTAGTTGTATTTCATCATGTACTGTATGTCTTCAATGTACTACTGGATATCTTTCCTCTACTACAAGTAATATTTCATCCTCTTCTAGTAGTATTCTATCTTCTTCTAGTTGTATTTCATATTGCACTGGTTGTCTTTCATGTTCTATTAGTTATTTTTCATCTTCTTCTAGTTGTCTTTCATCTTGTGCTGGTGGTACTTCATCTTCTTCTGGTTGTTTTTCATCTTTTTGTAGATGTCTTTAATCTTCTTCTAGTTGTCTTTCATCTTCTATTAGTAGTGTTTCACCTTTTCTAGTTGTATTTCATATTGTACTGTCTTTCATGTTCTACTGGTTATCTTTCTTCTTTTTCTAGTTGTCGGTCATCTTCTACTAGCTGTCTTTCAACTAGTACTAGTTGTCTTTCGTCTACTATTGGTTGTTTTTTATCTTCATCTAACTGTCTTTCATTTATTACTAGTTGTTTTTCATCTTTTTCTAATTGTCATTAATCTTCTACTAGTTGTATTTAATCTTCTAGTAGTTGTCTTCATCTTGTACAGGTTGTCATTCATCTACTGCTGGTTGTATTTCATCTTCTCAAGTTGTATTTGATCTTCTTCCAATTGTATTTCATCCTTTTCAAATTGTCTTTCATCTTCTATTGGTTGTCTTTCATCTTCTACTAGTTTTTTATCATCTTGTACTGGTTGTCATTCATCTACTACTGGCTGTATTTCATCTTGTTCAGGTCGTTTTTCATCTTCTACTAGTTGTGTTTCACCTTCTAGATGTTTTTGATCTGATATTGTTTATCTTTCATGTTCTACTGAATAAATCTTATCTACTACTGGTTGTATTTCATCTTCTTCTAGTAGTATTCGATCTTCTTCTAGTTGTATTTCATATTATACTGGTTGTATTTCATGTTATACTACTTGTTTTTTATCTTCTTATAGCTGTCTTTCATCTTGTATTGGTTGTCATTCATTTACTACTAGCTGTATTTCATCTTATACTGGTTGTTTTTCATGTTCTTTTAATTGTCTTTCATCTTGTACTGCTTGTCTATCATGGTCTTTCATCTACTACTGGTTGTGTTTCATCTTCTTCTGGTTGTTTTTCAACTTTTTGTAGATGTCTTTCATCTTCTTCTAGTTGTTTTTCATCTTCTATTAGTTGTGTTTCACCTTTTCTAGTTATATTTCATATTGTATAGTCTGTCATGTTCTACTGGTTATCTTTCTTCTTTTTTCTAGTTGTCTTTCGTCTTCTACTAGATGTCTTTCAACTTGTACTGGTTCTTTCAAGTTTCTTCTAGATGTCATTCATCTACTACCAGTTGTTTTGATATTTTTCTAGTTGTCTTTCATCTTGTACTGGTTCTTTCATGTTCTTCTAGTTGTATTTGATCTTTTTCTAATTGTCTTTCTTTCTACTTGTTGTCTTTCATCATCTTCTACTTGTCTTTCATCTTCTTCTAGTTGTCGTTCATCTTCTATTAGTAGTGTTTCACCTTCTTGTAGTTGTTTTTCATCTTGTATTGGTTGTATTTCATTTTCTACTGAATATCTTTCATCTACTACTAGTAGTATTTCATCTTCTTTTAGTTGTATTCGATTTTCTTCTTGTTGTATTTCATCTTATACTGGTTGTCTTTCATGTTCTACTTGTTGTTTTTCATTATCTTCTTCTAGTTGTCTTTCATCTTGTATTGGTTGTCATTCAACTACTACTAGTTGTATTTCATCTTGTACTGGTTGTTTTTCATGTTATTCTAATTGTCTTTCATCAGGTACTGGTTGTCTTTCATGTTCTACTGGATGTCTTTCATCTACTACTGGTTGGATTTCATCTTGTACTGGTTGTTTTTATCTAAAACTGGTTATATTTCGTCATCCACTTGTTGTTTTTCATCTTCTCCATGTTGTCTTTGAACATGTACTGGTTGCCTATCATGTTCTACTAGATGTCTATCATCAACTACTGGTTGCATTTCATCTTCTTCTGGTTGTATTTAGTATTTTTACCAAGAAAAAAAATTCATGAATGATTAAGAGTGAAATACATTTTGACCAGAGAAACCCGTGCTCGAGATTATAGCTTTCATCGAGTACGGATTTTTTCGGTAAATAGGAATCAAATGATTCAGGTGGAACTTTTTGTAACGCATCAATAAGCTAGAGCCATGCTACGAGTTGTTTCAGGCCCTAGATAAACACGGATACTTAAAAAATCTGTTTGACAGGCAGATTCACATCTTTTACAACCTACACAATCTTCTGTTCTTGGTGCGGAGGTAATTTGCTTGGCTTTACATCCTTTGACATTTTTCTAGTTGTATTTCATCTTGTACTAGTTGTCTTTCATCTTGTACTAGTTGTCTTTCACCTTCTTCTAGTTGTTTTTGTATCTTGTATTATTTATCTTTTATGCTGTACAAAATATATTTCATCTACAATTGGTTTGTATTTCATCTTCTTCTAGTTGTATTTCATATTGTACTAGTTGTCTTTCATGTTCTATTAGTTATTTTTCATCTTCTTCTAGTTGTCTTTCATGTTGTATTGGTTGTCATTCATTTACTACTAGCTGTATTTCATCTTGTACTAGTTGTTTTTCATGTTATTCTAATTGTCTTTCTTCTTGTACTGCTTGTCTTTCATCTACTACTGGTTGTATTTCATCTTCTTCTGGTTGTTTTTCATCTTTTTGTATATGTCTTTCATCTTCATCTAGTTGTCTTTCATCTTCTATTAGTAGTGTTTCACCTTTTCTAGCTATATTTCATATTGTACTGTCTTTCAGGTTCTACTGGTTATCTTTCTTCATTTTCTAGTTGTCTTCCATCTTCTACTAGATGTCTTTCAACTTGTACTTGTCTTTCGTCTACTATTGGATGTCTTTCATCTTCCTCTAGTTGTCTTTCATTAATCTTCTACTAGTTGTATTTCTTCTACTATTTGTTTTTCATCTTGTACTGGTTGTGTTTCATCTACTGCTGGTTGTATTTGATCTTCTTCCAGTTGTATTTCATCATTTTCAAATTGTCTTTCAACATCTCCTGGTTGTCTTTCATCTTCTATTAGTTTTTTATCATCTTGTACTGGTAGTCATTCATCTACAACTGGCTGTATTTCATATTGTTCGGGTTATTTTTCATGTTCATCTAGTTGTTTTTCATCTTTTAATAGTTGTGTTTCACCTTTTTCTAGTTGTTTTTGATCTTCTATTGCTTATCTTTCATGTTCTACTGAATAAATTTCATCTACCACTGGTTGTATTTCATCTTCTTCTAGTAGTATTCGATCTTCTTCTAGTTGTATGTCATATTATACTGGTTGTCTTTCATGTTCTACTAGTTGTTTTTCATCTTCTTCTAGTTGTCTTTCATCTTATATGGGTTGTCATTCATCTACTACTAGTTGTATTTCATCTTGTACTGGTTGTTTTCATGTTATTCTAATTGTCTTTCATCATGTACTGGTTGTCTTTCATGTTCTATTGGATGTCTTTCATCTACTACTGGTTGTATTTCATCTTGTACTGGTTGTTTTTCATATTCTTCTAGTTGTTTTTCATCTTCTAATAGCTGTGTTTCATCTTCTTGTAGTTGTCTTTCATCTTGTACTGGTTGTATTTCATCTTCGTCTGGTTGTATTTGATATTTTTCTAGTTGTATTTCATCTTGTACAAGTTATCTTGCATCTTCTAATAGTTGTGTTTCACATTCTTCTAGTTGTTTTTGATCTTGTATTGTTTATCATTCATGTTCTACTGAATATATTTCATCTACTACTAGTTTGTACTGGCTGTCTTTCATGTTCTATTAGATGTTTTTCATCTTCTTCTAGTTGTCTTTCATCTTGTATTGGTTGTCATTCATTTACTACTAGCTGTATTTCATCTTGTACTGGTTGTTTTTCATGTTCTTCTAATTGTCTTTCATCTTGTACTGGTTGTCTTTCATGGTCTTTCATCTACTACTTGTTGTATTTCATCTTCTTTTGGTTGTTTTTCATCTTTTTGTAGATGTCTTTCATCTTCTATTTGTAGTGTTTCACATTTTCTAGTTGTATTTCATATTTTACGGTCTTTCATGTTCTACTAGTAGTCTTTCTTCTTTTTCTAGTTGTCTTTCGTCTTCTACTAAATGTCTGTCAACTAGTACTGGTTGTCTTTCATCCACTATTGGTTTGTCTTTTATCTTCATCTAGTTGTCTTTCATTTATTACTAATTGTTTTTCATCTTCTTCTAATTGTCATTAATCTTCTACTACTACTAGTAGTTGTTTTCTTCTTGTACAGGTTGTCCTTCATCTACTACTAGTTGTATTTGATCTTCGTCCAATTGTATTTCATCCTTTTCAAATTGTCTTTCATCTTCTACTAGTTTTTTATCATCTTGTACTGGTTGTCATTCATCTACTACTGGCTGTATTTCATCTTGTTCGGGTTGTTTTTCATGTTCGTCTTGTTGTCTTTCATCTTCTAATAGTTGTGTTTCACCTTCTTCTAATTGTTTTTGATATGGTATTGTTTATCTTTCATGTTCTACTGGATAATTCATCTACTATTGGTTATATTTTATCTTCTTCTAATAGTATTCGATCTTCTTCTAGTTGTATTTCATATTATACTAGTTGTCGTTCATGTTTTACTAGTTGTATTTCATCTTCTTCTAGTTGTATTTCATCTTCTTCTAGTTGTCTCATCTTGTATTGGTTCTCATTCATTTACTACTAGCTGTATTTCATCTTGTACTGGTTGTTTTTCATGTTCTTTTGATTGTCTTTCATCTTGTACTGGTTGTCTTTCATGGTCTTTCATCTACTACTGGTTGTGTTTCATTTTCTTCTGGTTGTTTTTCATCTTTTTGTAGATGTGTTTCATCTTCTTCTAGTTGTCTTTCTTCTTCCTTCTATTAGTTGTGTTTCACCTTTTCAAGTTATATTTCATATTGTACGGTCTTTCATGTTCTACTGGTTATCTTTCTTTTTTTTCTAGTTGTCTTTCATCTTCTACTAGATGTCTTTCAACTTGTACTGGTTGTCTTTCGTCCACTACTGGTTGTCTTTTATCTTCTTCTAGTTGTCTTTCATTTATTACTAGTTGTTTTTCATCTTCTTCTAATTGTCATTAATCTTCTACAAGTTATATTTAATCTTCTACTAGTTGTTTTTCATCTTGTACTGGTTGTCTTTCATCCACTACTGGTTGTATTTCATCTTCTTCAAGTTGTATTTGATCTTCTTCTAGTTGTATTTCATCATTTTCAAATTGTTTTTCATCTTCTACTAGTTTTTTATCATCTTGTATTGGTTGTCATTCATCTACTACTGGCTGTATTTCATATTGTTCGGGTTGTTTTTCATGTTCGTCTAGTTGTTTTTCATCTTCTAATAATTGTGTTTCACCTTTTTCTGGTTGGTTTTTATCTTGTATTGCTCATCTTTCATGTTCTACTAAATAAATTTCATCTACTATTGGTTGTATTTCATTTTCTTTTAGTAGTATTCGATCTTCTTCTAATTGTATTTCATATTATACTGCTTGTCTTTCATGTTTTACTAGTTGTTTTTCATCTTGTACTGGTTGTCTTTCATCTTGTATTGGTCGTCATTCATCTACTACTAGTTGTATTTCATCTTGTACTGGTTATTTTTCATGTTCTTCTAGTTGTCTTTCATCTTTTTCTAGTTGTATTTCATATTGTACTAGTTGTCTTTCATGTTCTATTAGTTGTTTTTCATCTTCTTTTAGTTGTCTTTCATCTTGTATTGGTTGTCATTCATTTACTACTAGTTGTATTTCATCTTGTACTGGATGTTTTTGATGTTCTTGTAATTGTCTTTCATCTTGTACTGGTCGTCTTCCATGGTCTTTCATCTACAACTTATTGTATTTCATCTTTTTCTGGTTGTTTTTCATCTTTTTGTAAATGTATTTCATCTTCTGGTAGATGTCTTTCATCTTCTATTAGTAGTGTTTCACCTTTTCTAGTTGTATTTCATATTGTACTGTCTTTCATATTCTACTGGTTATCTTTCTTCTTTTTCTAGTTGTCTTTCATGTTCTACTAGATGTCTTTCAACTTGTACTGGTTGTCTTTCGTCGACTATTGGTTGTCTTTTATCTTCTTCTAGTTGTTTTTCATTTATTACTAGTTGTTTTTCATATTCTTCTAATTGTCATTAATCTTCTACTAGTTATTTTTCGTGTTGTACTGGTTGGCTTTCATCTATTGCTGGTTGTATTTCATCTTCTTCAAGTTGTATTTGATCTTCTTCTAGTTGTATTTCATCGTTTTCAAATTGTCTTTCATCTTCTATTGGTTGTCATTTTCTACTAGTTTTTTATCATCGTGTACTAGTTGTCATTAATCTACTACTGGCTGTATTTCATCTTGTTCAGGTTGTTTTTCATATTCGTCTAGTTGTCTTTCATCTTCAAATTGTTGTGTTTCACCTTCTTCCAGCTGTTTTTGATCTTTAATTGTTTATCTTTCTTGTACTGGTTCGTCTGGTGTCTTTCATGTTCTACTGATTGTTTTTCATCTTCTTCTAGTTGTCTTTCATCTTGTATTGGTGGTCATTCATTTACTACTAGCTGTATTTCATCTTGTACTGCTTGTTTTCTATGTTCTTCTAATTGTCTTTCATGTTGTACTGGTTGTCTTTCATGGTCTTTCATCTACTACTGGTTGTATTTCATCTTCTTCTAGTTGTTTTCATCTTTGTGTAGATGTCTTTCATCTTCTTCAAGTTGTCTTTAATCTTCTATTTGTAGTGTTTCACCTTTTCTAGTTGTATTTCATATTGTAATGTCTTTCATGTTCTATTGGTTGTCTTTCTTCCTTTTCTAATTGTCTTTCATCTTCTAGTAGATGTCTTTTAACTAATACTGGTTGTCTTTCGTCTACTATTTGGTTGTCTTTTATCTTCTTCTAGTTGTTTTTCACTAATTACTAGTTGTTTTTCATATTCTTCTAATTGTCATTAATCTTCAACTAGTTATTTTTCGTGTTGTACTGGTTGGCTTTCATCTATCGCTGGTTGTATTTCATCTTTTTCAAGTTGTATTTGATCTTCTTCTAGTTGTATTTCATCGTTTTCAAATTGTCTGTCATCTTCTACTGGTTGTCTTTCATTTTCTACTAGTTTTTTATCATCGTGTACTAGTTGTCATTAATCTACTGCTGGCTGTATTTCATCTTGTTCGGGTTGTTTTTCATGTTCGTCTAGTTGTCTTTCATCATCTAATTGTTGTGTTTCACCTTCTTCCTGTTGTTTTTTTATCTTTAATTGTTTATCTTTCTTGTACTGGTTCGTCTGGTTGTCTTTCATGTTCTACTAGTTGTTTTTCATCTTCTTCTAGTTGTCTTTCATCTTGTATTGGTTGTCATTCATTTACTACTAGCTGTATTTCATCTTGCACTGGTTGCCTTTCATGTTCTTCTAATTCTTTTTCATCATGTACTGGTTGTTTTTTATCTTCTACTGGATGTCTTTCATCTACTACGGGTTGTATTTCATTTTCTTCAAGTTGTATTTGATCTTCTTCTAGTTGTATTTCATCCTTTTCAAATTGTCTTTTCTTTTCTATTGGTTGTCTTTGATTTTCTACTATTTTTTTATCATCGTGTACTGGTTGTCATTAATCTACTACTGGCTGTATTTCATCTTGTTTGGGTTGTTTTTCATGTTCGTCTAGTTGTCTTTCATCTTCTTATTGTTGTGTTTCACCTTCTTCCAGTTGTTTTTGATCGGTAATTGTTTATCTTTCTTGTACTGGTTCGTCTGGTTGTCTTTCATGTTCTACTAGTTTTTCATCTTCTTCTAGTTGTTTTTCATCTTGTATTGGTTGTCATTCATTTACTACTAGCTGTATTTCATCTTGTACTGGTTGTTTTTCATGTTCTTCTAATTGTCTTTCATCATGTACTGGTTGTCTTTCATGTTCTACTGGATGTTTTTCATCTACTACTGGTTGTCTTTCATCTTGTACTAGTTGTTTTTCATGTTCTTCTAGTTGTCTGTCATCTTCTAATAGCTGTGTTTCACCTTCTTCTAGTTGTTTTTCATCTTGTACTGGTTGTATTTCATCTAAAAGTGATTATATTTCATCTTCCACTTGTTGTTTTTCATCTTAATAATGTTATCTTTCATCATGTACTGGTTGTCCATCATATTCTACTAGATGTCTTTCATTAACTACTAGTTGTATTTCATCTTCTTCTGGTTGTATTTGATTTTTTCTAGTTTGTATTACATCTTGTACAGATTGTCTTTCATCTTATTCTTCTAGTTGTCTTTGATCTTCTATTAATTGTGTTTCATATTCTTCTAGTTGTCTTTCATCTTGTACTGGTTGTCTTTCATGTTCTTATTGATGTCTTTCATCTACAACTAGTTGTATTTGATCTTTTTCTAATTGTATTTCATCTTTTACTAGTTGTATTTCATGTTCTTCTAGTTGTATTTGATCTTTTTCTAATTGTCTTTCATTTTTTACTTGTTTTCTTCATCATCTTCTAGTTGTCTTTTATCTTCATCTAACTGTCGTTCATCTTCTATTAGATGTGTTTCACCTTCTTGTAGTTGTCTTTCATCTTGTATTGGTTGTATTTCATGTTCTACGGAATATCTTTCATCTACTACTGTTTGTATTTCATCTTCTTTCACTAGTATTCGATTTTCTTATAGTTGTATTTCATATTGTACTGGTTGACTTTCATGTTGTACTAGTTGTTTTTCATCAACTTCTTCTAGTTGTCTTTAATCTTGTAATGGTTGCCATTCATCTAAAACTAGTTGTATTTCATCTTGTACTGGTTCTTTTTCATGTTCTTCTAATTGTCTTTCGTCATGTACTGGTTGTCTTTCATGTTCTACTGGATGTATTTCATCTACTACTGGTTGTATTTCATCTTGTACTGGTTGTTTTTCATGTTCTTCTAGTTATCTTTCATCTTCTAATAGCTATGTTTCACCTTCTTCTAGTTATCTTTCATTCTGTACTGGTTGTATTTCATCTAAACTGGTTATATTTCATCGTCCACTTGTTGTTTTTCATCTTCTCCATGTTGTCTTTCATCATGTACTGGTTACCTACCATGTTCTACTAGATGTTTATCATCAACTGCTGGTAGCATTTCATCTTCTTCTGGTTGTATTTGCTATTTTTCTAGTTGTATTTCATCTTGTACTAGTTGTCTTTCATCTTCTAATAGTTGTGTTTCATCTTCTTCTAGTTGTTTTTGATCTTGTATTGTTTATCTTTCATGTTCTACTAAATATATTTCATCTACTACTGGTTTGTATTTCATCTTTTCTAGTGGTATTCGATCTTCTTCTAGTTGTATTTCATATTGTACTGGTTGTCTTTCATGTTCTATTAGTTATTTTTCATCATCTTCTAGTTGTCTTTCATCTTGTATTGGTGGTCATTCATTTACTACTAGCTGTATTTCATCTTGTACTACTTGTTTTCTATGTTCTTCTAATTGTCTTTCATGTTGTACTGGTTGTCTTTCATGGTCTTTCATCTACTACTGGTTGTATTTCATCTTATTCTAGTTGTTTTTCATCTTTGTGTAGATGTCTTTCATCTTCTTCAAGTTGTCTTTAATCTTCTATTTGTAGTGTTTCACCTTTTCTAGTTGTATCATATTGTAATGTCTTTCATGTTCTACTGGTTGTCTTTCTTCCTTTTCTAATTGTCTTTCATCTTCTAGTAGATGTCTTTCAACTAATACTGGTTGTCTTTCGTCTACTATTTGGTTGTCTTTTATCTTCTTCTAGTTGTTTTTCATTTATTACTAATTGTTTTTCATCTTCTTCTAATTGTCATTAATGTTATACTAGTTGTTTTTCATATTGTACTGGTTGTCTTTCATCTATTGCTGGTTGTTTGTCATCTTCTTCAAGTCGTATTTGATCTTCTTCTAGTTATATTTCATCATTTTCAAATTGTCTTTCTTCTTCTATTGGTTGTCTTTCATTTTCTGCAAGTTTTTTATCATCGTGTACTAGTTGTCATTAATCTACTGCTGGCTGTATTTCACCTTGTTCGGGTTGTTTTTCATGTTCGTCTAGTTTCTTTCATCTTCTAATAGTTGTGTTTTACCTTCTTCCAGTTGTTTTTGATCTTTTATTGTTTATCTTTCTTGTACTGGTTCGTCTGGTTGTCTTTCATGATCTACTAGTTGTTTTTCATCTTCTTCTAGTTGTTTTTCATCTTGTATTGGTTGTCATTCATTTACTACTAGCCGTATTTCATCTTGTACTGGTTGTTTTTCATGTTATTCTAAGTGTCTGTCATCATGTACTGGTTGTCTTTCATGTTCTGATGGATGTCTTTCATCTACAACTGGTTGTATTTCATCTTGT
This sequence comes from Carex myosuroides, assembly GCA_028015225.1. Classification (NCBI taxonomy): domain Eukaryota; kingdom Viridiplantae; phylum Streptophyta; class Magnoliopsida; order Poales; family Cyperaceae; genus Carex; species Carex myosuroides. Next base: position 2,877,591 of record CM051476.1, read on the forward strand.
ACTGGTTGTATTTCATCTAAAACTGATTATATTTCATCTTCCACTTGTTGTTTCTCATCTTCTTCATGTCATCTTTCATCATGTACTGGTTGTCTTTCATGTTCTACTAGATGTCTTTCATCAACTACTGGTTGTATTTCATCTTCTTCTGGTTGTATTTGATATTTTCTAGTTTGTATTACATCTTGTACAAATTGTCTTTCATGTTCTAGTAGTTGATTTTCTTATTTTTCTAGTTGTCTTTGATCTTCTATTAATTGTGTTTCACATTCTTCTAGTTGTCTTTGATCTTGTACTAGTTGTCTTTTATGTTCTTCTAGATGTCTTTCATCTACTACTAGTTGTATTTGATCCTCTTCTAGTTGTATTTCATCTTTTACTAGATGTCTTTCATGTTCTTCTAGTTGTATTTGATCTTTTTCTAATTGTCTTTCATTTTTACTTGTTGTCTTTCATCATCTTCTAGTTGTCTTTCATCTTCATCTAGTTGTCGTTCATCTTCTATTAGTTGTGCTTCACCTTCTTGTAGTTGTCTTTCATCTTGTATTGTTTGTATTTCATGTTCTACTGAATATCTTTCATCTACTACTGGTTGTATTTTATCTTCTTTTAGTAGTATTCGATTTTCTTCTAGTTGTATTTCATATTGTACTGGTTGTCTTTCATGTTGTACTAGTTGTTTTTCATCAACTTCTTCTAGTTGTCTTTCATCTTGTAATGGTTGTCATTCATTTAAAACTAGCTGTATTTCATCTTGTACTGTTTCTTTTTCATGTTCTTCTAATTGTCTTTCATCATGTACTGGTTGTCTTTCATGTTCTACTGGATGTATTTCATCTACTACTGGTTGTATTTCATCTTGTACTAGTTGTTTTTCATGTTCTTCTAGTTATCTTTCATCTTCTAATAGCTGTGTTTCACCTTCTTCTAGTTATCTTTCTTCTGTACTGGTTGTATTTCATCTAAACTGGTTATATTTCATTCTGTACTGGTTATATTTCATCGTCCACTTGTTGTTTTTCATCTTCTCCATGTTGTTTTTCATCATGTTCTGGTTGCCTATCATGTTCTACTAGATCTTATTTTCGTTCATAGGAAGGCACAAGTATAAAATATTACTGGGAGTAAAAAAAATGATTTCAAAAGTAGACACTTACCTACTCCCGATTCTCTTTAGGTTCGCTCTTGGATGTCACATAATTTTAATCAAATCAAAATGTGTTTTGACTGCTGTCAGCTGCTGTTTTAATCTTTCAAACTAGTTCTCTTAACTCTCTTGTATATTTGATTATTATTCAATGCACACTTGAGTATCACACTATTGAGCCGGAGCAAACTTGCTTATTCTTTTTTTCTAAAAGAAAATGATAGAAAATTATTGGGGAATGTTTACGAGGTAAGGAATTCGAGGCTACATATAATATTCCTTTCTAATTTTGAAAATGTAGCAGAGTCGATTTCTATAATTATTGGTTTGCTTGCAGAGAGCATTAAAAGGAATATACTTGGTATTTTTTTCTTAGTACCATTGAAGAGATAAACTTTTTTTGTTGAATTGAAGGTGACGTACTATTTTTTATAGTAGAGGCAACCTCGCCGACATCTTTATGAAATTAATTTACACAAATGCAAAAAGGAAAATGTAAGAAAAAAGACAGAAAGCAGAAATAAAATCAAGAATAATTATTTTAGTACCCGCGCTACAGTACCCGCACTGTACCCGCACTTCCATAACTGTAAGGTTGCGGTCTCCACAACTACCAATCTAACTAACAATGTTATCGGACCTTCCATTTTGAATTTCAAATGTTCATTTCTCTCCGTTTTTTTCTTTTTCGAAGGCTTCGGCGATTTTGAGGCGATTTTAAGTCGATTTCGAGGAGATTTCGAGGCGATTTGGAGGCGATTTTTGAGGCGATTTCAAAACTGGAAGCGATTTCGTGTGGTTCTCACAAGTTTAATCGGTGATTTTGAAATGTGATCAGCTAGATTAATATTATTTCTTTTTTATTTTGTTTTTGTTCTAGTGAATTAATAATGATATATCGTTTCGTTTCTATTTCATATACACAATCGTGTTTCAGTGTTGCTGGATTTTGAGATGTTTGTGACAATTTGATTTGGGAAGATGATGTAATTGTCTATTATATGTTCAGAAATAAATACTTGGTTGTTTAGATATAAATACTTGATATGTTCAGATATAAGTACTTGGTAGTTTAGATATAAATACTTGATGTGTTCAGAAATAAATACTTGATGTGTTCAGATATAAATACTTGGTAGTTTAGATATAAATACTTGATGTGTTCAGAAATAAATATTTGATGTATTCAGATATAAATACTTGGTAGTTCAGATATAAACACTTGATGTGTTCAGAAATAAATACTTGATGTGTTCAAATATAAATACTTGATATGTTCAGATATAAATACTTGATCTGTTCAAATACAAAATTCATTTTAATAAAGTGACATTTACAATTTAAAGTTAAAAAAAATAATAACAACCAATTATTAAAAATAACGTTATATGGTTTAAATTATTTATTTGAAAAATATATAATAAACTTCCGTTGGGCCGATTATTATATATGAATTCATATAAAACCATAGAGAATACTAATAGATTACAATTAGTGCAACATATATACATATTGCATTTTGTACACATGCAATCCCATGTGATCCATATAACATATACTCCTCAAGATTCAATACAATGTTTGTATAAAAGTTATGTTCTTACCACTTAGTAAGCATGTGATCAAGGTTTGGCCCAAGTTTCGTCAAGCTGGGCTCATGTTGCCAAAACTCTTGGTTATGATCTAGTTTGGACCAAAATTTCATACAAACTAGTTGTATTAGATCCAACATTTGATTCATGTGATCCATGACATGATGCCTCTTGGTTAAAGGTCTCCAACATTTCAACTCAAATATTTTTTTAAGATTCTTATTCATCCAACGTAATATAGATATAAATACTTTAGTTCGTAAGTATAAATACCACACCCTTATAGTTATAAATACTTTATTTCGTAAGTATAAATACCACAAGAATAGAGATTTAAATATTAGCCGCACATAAGCTAAGTCAATATTTTTTTGTCAACATTTTTTGTTGACAATTTTAGTGGCCCCCCACATATCGTTTATTACCCACACATAAGCTATGTCAACGTTTTTTGTTGACAATTTTAGTGGTCCCCACATGCCGTTTGAGTGGTCCCCAAATGCGGGTACGAAGCGAGGATTTTTCAAGAAAAGGTGCGGGTACGGTTATTTTAGGAAAATTCATATATCATATATGTAGTTAAATGTATAGATATAAATACTTACCGTGTTTGAGATATATACTTCACAATGTTACTATTAATATTAGTAAAATCAAATTACAGTTTTGGAAACAATTGCGGTCCCCACAAGCAGTTATGGCAGTTTAGGTGCGGGTATAGTGCGGGTACTCATATCAGCTTCCTAAAATCAAAAGTGAACTCCATCACTTGATCTAGTATGTCGCACAATGTTAAATTTCAACAAATATTCCACTTACCCTTAAAATCCATCAATGTCAACCAAATTTCTGTAGATTCTCTCATACCAAAATTTTAAGGTCGAGTTGCCTGTTTGAGAACAAATCGACATAATTCAGTGAGGACAGCAGATTTTGAATTGGAAATTAGTTTGCAATTGCACTCCTGAAACAGAACAGTGGTTATAAAATTATTGTGTGAATAATCGAACTAAATTGTTTTAAGTACGTATAAAAAATTATTAGACTACCATGAAATCAATTAATACTTTGATTAGGGAAGGTATCAGCCTCCATATTTCTCAAGTACTTGACCCAAAAATAGGGCTAGTAAAAGGTACCATTTGTGAATGGGAACCCTGTTAACGTGCTTCAAACTTGCAGTAAAACGTGGCAATCACAATTAATAAAAAGGAAAAGGTTTATATACACTCGGTTAATTGAAAGTTTGAAACTGGTATTAGAATACATGCTCAGCTGTGATAGAGCTCTTTGCATTCACAAGTAGCCGCCAACTGGCCTTGGTTCTAAACCATGATGTTAAACTTTAATTAACGTTTGATAGAAATGAATGTGACAAATAAAATAGTTATACTGTTGTGGGATCTTTTGAGATAATTCCCAAATAAATAGAAGTCTAGTGACACTTGGCGTTCAACATTGTGTTCATTGGTAAGAGATTAAAAATGCGTCAGTGAACTGCTATGTGACAGATTCAAGTCCTAATAGTTCCATGTATGGCACAGAGCTTATTGATGAGAACAATTTCTAGGTAATAATATTAATGACGTATGAGGTCAGCTAACATCGAGTCTACACAAACATATACAACGCACGTTTTCCCCATCTGGCACCCCCAACTGTTACAAAATTTAGGAATAAAACAAATTCTCAAGGAAAATAAAATAAGTAAAACCAAGAAAAAAAATTAATTATATAGCACTCAATGCACCCAAAAGTAATACAATTGATAAACTAAGATTCAGCCATGATGCTGTTCAACATGGATGCAATCTTGGCGGTCTTGTAATCATCCCTCAGTTGGATAAACCTGAAATAAGATATACATTTAGCTTATAGAAAGATAAACTTGCTCTGGAAGGATAGAAATAAAAAACTAAGCATTCTAAGAGAGGAATGTATTGTCACATTACATACCTTGCAAACGATGAACGTGTACTATTCACCATGTATTTGTATTATAAATTAGCATGACAAAAGACAAGATTATAAAGTACCTCATTGCATCTTTCCTGATGCTTGGTGTTCCTTCAAATAGTGAGGCAAGGCTTTCAGGTGCCACAATAAAGACATTAGCCAAACTGGAAAGTTCATAGTTGCAGTTAGCCACAGAATTATCATTATGATCATCATAATTATTATCTCTGCAAAGTCCCAAGTATCACCCACACCCATATGCGTCCTGGAAAACATTTAGATCATATCATGTGCCCAACCTTCCCAAAGTTGCCCCAAATATATCCAAAAGGCCGCCTCTTATTCTTACAACAATGACAAAGATAAGAGGGCAATTCAGATATATGTGAAGAAACTGGGAGCAGGTTTAGCTAATATTCACCATGTTTTAGAGAGGAAGATGATCGCTCATTTTGCAGAATATATAAATAATTACCAGATTTAAAGGGTTAGTATAAAATTATTCCTATACAAATGAAGAGAAATATTTAACATACATGCCAAGCAATTCAAACTTCTCATCAATAGAGGGAGCATTGAAGCTACGAACAAACTCGCCATACTCTGTAATGTCACGCTTCAGCCTCAGCCCACCACTACACATCCACATATTGCAACAACAAAATTAGGACAAATTTTATTCTCTATCCCCTTTTCGGTCATTCATATTTATGTGATTATTATCACTGAAATTTAATTTCGATCCAAATTGGTTCACTGGTTCCATTTTTAATTGAAATTACACACAAATAATGAACTATTTCATCAAACATCTGAATCTATTCAACTATAATATGTCAAACCAATTGTTTTGTAATGATAATTTTGGATAAGATATGATCTCGAGTAATTAATATGGGTTGTAACATCTCTGAACTTTTCACAAACCAATATTATATAATCACAATGAAAAATCAGCCTCGGATGTGATATTCATAACAAAATGAATTTTAGAAGCTAATAGTTTGAAATATTAGTTTACAATCCCTATGTAATGTCAACTTAAAAAAGAACAAGAAACCTGATCTGAATAAAATTTAACATTCAGCGACTAAAATTGGATGAACTAGATCAAATATTTGGTAACATAAGACTGACTGAAAATTATTATTATGTTTTCTTGATATCCTGAGAGAAGTACTTTCTAATTATCTAGCATAAACCAGAAGCAAAATCCTACCAGATTTTGAAGGGAAAACAAGTCAGAAAGAAAATACAGAGATTTCATGTAAGAACTAGATAAGAGTTTACTTTGACCATAACAGAAAAAAGGTTGAACAGTAGGCACTGTAAAGTGACGGATACTTCTACCTACTTAACAGATTGTATTTAACAACAGCTAGTTCATTTTCTTTTGCTCTAGCTTTTTCATCGATTTTAGATCCAAGTACAAACTCATATTAAAAGAAAAAAATGGCAATGGCATTGCCAGGGCATAAATTTAGATACCTTGGACTGAAAGCAAACTTCTGCCAATGATTAAGAAGTCCCTTGTGCAATCGATTTCCCTAAAAGATAGAATCTCATTACAAAATATCCGATGTTCATAGCTACGTCACAGTGCAGGAAAAAATTGCAAAATCTCATTTATTGTCAATCAGGTACAAGCATTGACATTAAAAATATACTTTTATTATGGGATAATTTGATCAAAAGAACTTAAAGATACATACCAATTCGGTTAGAAAAGATTGCTTGTTAAGACCCTCAAGGGCAGTAAACGCAACTTCCAAAACACGAGAGAGGTACGCCACAACTCTAAAATAAACAGAACAGAATATTAGACAGAAAAAAAATGATTAGTGATTATATCTCCTAGAAAATAACACAAAACCAAAAAGAAAACCTGGTGCAAGAATTTGTCGGCCGGTGATCAGGAGCAACTCCATCATCTGGCGACTTATAATCTGTGGCTTTCTGCTCTGTAGACAGCAATCTTTCAACCTAGGATATTCATTGTATCAGGTCAACAACTTTATAATACTTGTAGAAGAGGATCACAGGATGGATTTGGGACAGTATAACAAGCCAAATAAATCCCTATAATAAGCACCTTGCCTGGATGGCACAATACAGTATCATATTCCCAGCTTCAGCATAAAAGGCAAATCTCACCATATCAGCAATAGCATATACCAAAAATGACTGGTTCTGGTACAGAAGTGCATTTCTCTAGATTTCTCCACGCAAGTTTCTGCCATAAGTAACTACACAACAATAAATGCCCCAAAAGCTCTTACTCATCCACAAAAGAAAAGGATTTTCAGTTGGAACACAGTAGGGTCCAACAAGCCTCACTGATACATGATTCCAAATGGCAATCTTTGGCAGTTGTACATACATACGTATGGAGCTAGACAAGAGAGAGACAAACCTCAGACATCACAGTATCGATGCACTGTAAAAGACCCTTATGTGCTGCTCCTTCAACATTAGATATTGCAGTGCCCATCTCTTCACAAGCTGCCGCATGAGCACCTTCAACTGGAAGCAAGAGTCGTGATATGGTATTTGAGAAATACTGGTCAAATGAAAAAAAAATGAGAAAATTTTAAGGGTAAGCAAGAGAGATTTAGTTTATAACAAAACTAAGCAATGAAAAACTCCCAGATATATGAGCCGGGGTTCGCTGGTCAGAGCTACCAAAACATACTTGGTTAATAAACAATCAGCTACAGTACTGGTGGGGCTTTTTTTTTCTACTATACTTTTACTTGATGTAAAGACAAATGAAGGTTAAATTGGATATATCGAGTATTAATCAAGTCTCAAATTCTCAATTACAAGTCTGACGGGTAATTGAAGTCGAATTTAGTTAAACTTGAGTGTTGTTTAGGTGAAAGGCAACTAGTCAGACTGCCAGGTACCTGCATGTGCCAGTCAAAGTTGCATGTTGCACGTTGCTATGTTTTTGAAATATCGATTTGGCATATATGCATACCTGTTGTAGTATGGCAATGCTGTTAGCACATCTCTGCACAGCAATCATGAAAGCCTTAAAGCTGGTCTCCCCAGCAGCTGCTGCAGCCTCAGCCTGAAATAATTACAACATACACTTCTCATGATCACAACAGCAGCGTGATTTTAGAGATATCACAATAACAACATAATTGTAATTAATAAAAGCAAGGCAGCATTCATACTTGAGTGGCAGCAGCAGCAGCGACCCTTCGACTAACGCTTGTCCCAATGACAAACCGATCCCGCATTGCTGCAGCCTCATTCAAGCTCTCTCTAGCACGCTCAAGCCCTTCAGTCAAGTATTGGCTCATCTGTAATTTTAGAGAGGGAGAGTCAGATGGTGGTAGGTTTTATGAATGATGTTTCTATATTCCTATTCTATTTATTTTTAAAATGCACTTACTTGGTCCAGCAAACATGTAAATACCAATCTGACATTGGCTGCAAGAGTAAATGGCTGCTGAATAATAGAAATAACACTTAGTACAATAACCAACAGACGAAACCACTGCAAATACAGTACCATTAATAAAAGTATAACAGGGACCTGAGAGGACAACAAGGTACATCTAGATATGGCTTCTTCATTCCATCTAACAAACTCTGTTACTACAGTAACCGCAATCTGTTGTTGTGGAGATATGGTTAAAGCAGCTGCTTTTGCCCGTGAAATCGTGCCAGTCATTTCAGGTTGCTGTTGCAGGGCTTCTGCACGTAGCTCTTCTACCTGAAAAGGAAAAACAATATCAAAAGACCACCATCATAAGGCTTTTTTTGTTTAAGGCAGCTACATGAGAAACCAAATGCACTGGATGCTCATGTCAAAGAGTAATAAGAAAATGCTTCAGGGTTCAACCTTTATTTGATAGAGCTGCTTCAGTGATGCTTGCTCATATTCAGCATACTCGTCCTTGTGTGCAGTAAAAAGCGACTCTGTGAGTCCTGAGGTACAAAGTAATGGCATTGTCATCACAAGTACACAGATTTACACATGCATGAGTGCACAGAGAGAGAAAGAGCATCTGGACAACTACATATCACAACTAAAGAAAGATGGTTCATACAAACAGGCCCGTACTGGCATACACCAGCAGGTGATTTTTCAATGTGATATATCCAATCCTTAATTAAGTATCAAATCATGCACACGATAACCTATCATCGACAAAACACCATACTGGTGTGGGATGCATTCTTTAAATCATGGAAAAGAGGAGCCTACCTTCAACGTCCAAGTCCCCACATCCAACAGATTGCAACTCTTTGGCAAGTTCTTCTGTCTTATCATATGTCACTGCAAGAATTCTCAGATACTGCAGACAGTAAAACAAAAGAGAGATTTTAATTATCTATTTCAAATGGAACTTGAGATACAAGATATAAAACAAAAACTTACCAGCAGAAGGCCGTCCTCTTCACTAGGATGCAAGTTCACTAAGGAAGGCTTCACCAAGAGCTTGTCAAGAATTGCTGTCACCCTTTGCTCCAGCACTCTCTACAATAACAATGTCATGTAAAAACAGTGCAAGGACATGCAAGGGTATTCTTCCGGTCAAAGTTGGTTAAATGAATCTAATTGGAAGTTCTGAGAAAAGGGTGATTCAGTTACAAATATGGTTTAGAATTTGCTACAAATTTGTTCAAAATATATTACCCAAATCATGCCCTACTTGCTAAATGATTTAGCCCAGAAACATCGTGATATAATTCTTTATTATGGGCTCTACCGTTAAAGATCTGTTAATGTCACCACGCTTCAACATTTGTAAGACTATTTTGTTTGTTTATGGAGATGGTACTCTACTATTACAAAAAATAAACATGCAGTGTAATAACATACTAAATCTGAAATGGTGTACCTGAACAAGTATGGACATGACATCATTCGGCGAAGGGAAGACTGCAGTGATTGTAGCTGCCTCTTTGCGTACAGTATCTGTTGAATAGATTTTAAATTTGTTAAACCAAGAAAGCAAACCATAGAGTAGCCTGTGGTATTTCATCTAATATGCCCAAAAGGAAACACATATGACTTTTTACTGTGACTAAATGCAACCTCTTGTATCTACTCTTGGCATCCTTAGTTGCATGTGCCAGCCAATATATATGGTACAACAAGTTGCTGTTACTATTCAGATCAGGATTGCCAATGATGCTCTTGCCAAGCCTGTGATAATCTCAGGCAGAACTACTATGTTACCAAACCCCAAGCAAAGAAAAAAGCAACTATTACATCAGACCTCTTACAACATAGCACACAAGAAAATGTCACATATACTTCTTTTGTTCATGCATGTGCTACAAAATAAGGAATTCTCTTCATACCAGCCATTCCCTTGTACAGAGTTGAGAGACCACGTGCAATTTGGGTTGTACTAGACTGCAATCCTTGGTCACCAAGTACGACTTGTATATCTTCATTCATCACTTCCACATCTATAAACATTGGCCTTGAGGCCACATAGTGTTGCATTGCACTTGTTCCCCTGTTAAACTACATAAAACATATAGTGGAAAATCAGAAAAATGAATTGTATTGATTCCTTTGTTCTCTTGGGCCTATATAGGCGTTACATTTTTCATTCATAACCCTACAATTCTCTATAACTCATTTCTTACCAATATAACCCTACAACTTCTATTAATGCAATAAACATACATAAATCTCAACACTCCCTCAAGATGGGCAAAAGATATCCATCAAGCCCATCTTGTCACAAAACCTATTTAGATCTATTGAGCTAAGTCCTTTGGTGAGGCAGTCAGCTACTTGATCTCCAGTAGCTACATGACTCAGCTCCAATAGTCCACTTTCTAGTTTTTCCTTTATGAAGAACCTATCGATCTCCACATGCTTGGTTCTGTCATGCTGCACAGGATTGTTGGCAATGCTGATCGCTGACTTGCTATCGCACCACAATTTCATTTGAGCTCCGTGATTAACCTTGAGCTCTTCCAACAACCTCTTCAGCCACACCATCTTAGTAACTCCCAATGCCATAGCCCTGTACTCGACTTCTGCTGTCGATCTCGCAACAACTGGCTGCTTCTTGCTCTTCCAAGAGACCAAGTTGCCCCCTACAAACATGCAATAGCCAGCTGTGGACCTCCTGTCATCTTGGCAACTGGCCCAGTCAGAGTCACAATAGCCCTCAATGTTCATGTGTCCATTCTGCCTGAAAATCAAGCCCTTCCCTGGTGCACTCTTAAGGTACCTCAGAATGTGATACACGGCGTCCATATGGCCCTTCCTAGGGTCATGCATGTAGCGGCTCACCACGCTCACTGCAAATGAGATATCGGGACGTGTATGTGTCAAATAGATCAATCTGCCTACCAGTCTTTGGTACCTCTCACGATCAACCTGTTCTCCTGTCTCTGCACTTATCTTAGCCTTCACATCAATTGGAGAAACTGCAGGCCTGCACCCCAACATGTCTGTCTCTGTGAGCAAATCTAGGACATACTTTCTTTGGGACAAAACAATCCCCTCTGCCCCGCGAGCCACCTCAATTCCAAGGAAGTATCTAAGCTGTCCCAAATCCTTCACTTCGAACTCTTTTCCCAATTTTGCCTTCAACTTTGCAATTGCCCCCTCATCATCCCCGGTAATGATCATATCATCGACATACACAGCCAGCATAGTAATGTGACCACCATGTTGTCGAACGAACACCGTATGGTCGGCATTGATCTGCTGATAGCCCATGCCTACCATAGCCTTCCTGAACCTATCAAACCAAGCCCGGGGGGACTGTTTCAACCCATAAAGCGACTTCTTGAGTTTGCACACCTTACCCACTGTCTGGTTTGTGCCAAACCCTGGTGGAATCTCCATGTACACCTCCTCCAATAAATCTCCATGAAGAAAGGCATTCTTCACGTCGAGTTGGTGTAACTTCCATCCCCCATTCGCTGCCATGGAAACCAGTGTCCTCACTGTGCTCATCTTCGCCACGGGTGCAAAGGTCTCATCATAGTCGATGCCATAGGTCTGACTGTACCCCTTCGCTACCAACCTCGCCTTGTAGCGCTCAACTAGACCCTCTGGATTCTGTTTCACTGTGAAGACCCACTTGCATCCAACAGCCTTCTTGCCTGGTGGTAGTGACACAAGCTCCCACGTTTTGTTCTTTAAGAGGGTCTCGAGCTCTTCTAGCATGGCTGCTTTCCATTTCGGATCTCCTTTAGCAACCTGCCAACACTCAGGGATAGAGACAGTATCCAATGATGCAATAAACGCTCTATGCACCGGTGATATGTGTGAGTAAGAGACAAACTGGGCAATCTCATGTGGGAAACCATATCGGTCAGGAGGAATACCCGCATTCTCACGAGGAGTCCTTCTCACCGATAGGGGAGTGGGAGGAGTAGAAAGAGGAATCATAGCACCTGTGTATTCTGAGTCTGAGGTGGATGGTGTAAGTGTCTCACGAGTCAGAGTAGGCAGAGCCAATGGACTTGGCACAGGTGGCACTGAAGGCACGGCTCCCTCACTCTGCTTATTTCTTCTCACATACACCTCACGGTATCTCGACTCCCCCTGAGGCTGAGTTCTCCCACTGTCGGGCCCATTCTTCTCAACTTCCGGCTCAACCACAGCCGAACCCTCCTTTTCTGGCTCAACCCTAGCTGAATCCTCCTTTTCCGGCTCAACCACAGCCGAATCCTCCTTTTCTGGCTCAACCCTAGCTGAATCCTCCTTTTCCGGCTCAACCCTAGCCGAATCTACCAGTGGGCAAGGAATACCACCCACACTCACTATCATCCTCTCACCATCACTACTACTCTCCCCCTCTCGCCTCATACCTCCTGTATCGAGCGAATCTCCAAAGGGTGATGTAGTCTCTGAGGAGTAGTAAGGTTCGAGCTCGCGGAATGTAACATCCATACTCACAAACAATCTTTTCTCTACCGGGCTCCAGCACACATAACCCTTTTGAGTACCAGAGTAACCCACAAAAATGCATTTCACCGCTCTGGGATCTAACTTTCCCACTGTTGGTCTGTTGTCTTTCACGAAGCACAAACAACCAAATACTTTTGGAGGAAGAATGCCTTTATTATCTCCTTTCAACATCACACATGGAGTCTGCCACTCCAACACTCTAGATGGCATTCGGTTGATCAAATGTGCGGCTGTCAGGACTGCTTGTCCCCACAAATGTTTCGGAACATTCATGGAGATCATCATGCACCGGGCTACCTCCAACAAGTGTCTATTCTTCCTCTCTGCCACTCCATTTTGTGCTGGTGTGTAAGGGCACGTGGTCTGATGATGTAACCCATGAACTGACAAATACTCCTCGAATGCCTTGTTTGTATATTCGGTCCCATTATCGGATCTCAGTGCCTTCACCACAGCACCATACTGAGTCTGAGCCGCCTTATGAAAATCTTTGAAGCAAGCAAGTACATCATTCTTGTTCTTCATCAAGTACAACCATGTGACACGAGAATAACAATCGATGAAAGTCACAAAAAATCTATACCCATTCATCGAAGTTGTTGAGCAAGGCCCCCACACATCCGAGTGTACCAGATCAAAGGCATGAGAACTCCTACTTCCTGAGCTTACATACGAACTCCTTGTATGCTTCCCAAACTCACATCCATCACACACAAGTTTCTGTTTGTCAGCTTTCTCATACTTTGATGGATACAAACGTTCCAGTAGGTTGAAAGAAGAGTGCCCCATCCGCCGATGAATCAGAAGCAACTCATCCTCCACACTCACCCCAGATCCTCCTGCCCCCACTCTATCGACCACAGATGCCAGCGCTGTGTCCATCCCTTTTCTATCCATGTACCACAACCCATCACGCCATGTGCCAGTCCCAAGTATCCGACCTATCCCCTTCTCCTGAAAAACCATCTTCGGAATATCAAAGGTCACGATGCATTTCTGCTCACGAATAATAGCACTAATGGACACCAGGTTTACGGGAAAGGAAGGAGCATGCAACACATTGGTCAGAGTCACTGAATCGGTACATCTCACAGTACCCTTACCAACCACGGGCTGGGTCGTACCATCGGCTGTCTGAATGCTCTCTGGGACTGTTAGGTGAGTATAGGAAGAAAACTCTCTAGCAGCACCAGTCACATGGCGAGATGCACCAGAGTCGACTATCCAATCTGGTGATCTAGTGGTGGATATCGAGGCAAGAGCAAGTGGATCACAAGCACCTGTGACCGAGTGAGCAAAACAAGCAAAGTTACCCCTGGGTGAAGACGAGGTAGATGCGCCCTCTACCACACTCTTCCCATTACCTGCTGCTTTATGCTTCCTCTTCAGTATCTCCTCACTCTCGCCCTGGCCACAACCACGGCCTCCAGACTGCCCCTTCTCACCTGCATCTCGCTTCTTAGGTGACTTAGGGCAATTCTGTTTCAAGTGACCTACCTCACCGCAGCTGTAACACCGTCGAGGCTCGCCCCTGAACCCTGTGTTACCTGAGTTGGAGACCGCTAGTGCTGACTTCACCCCTGGAAGTCCTGCTGCCCCAACCTCTAGCCTAATCCGGCTCTCCTCCTCCGACATTGATCCGACTCAGATCCACACCTCACGTATCGATCTTAGTCCGAATCCCTCCTACTTCTTTCTTAGACCCGATCTTACACTCTCAAGATCGAGATCCACATCATCTCCCCCTCTCTTCTCCTTCTTCTTGACCCGATCTTGATCTATCTCATCAAGATTCGAGTTCAAAACCCGATCAAACCTTGATCCAAACCCGCTTTTCGGGTATCGTGGGGTAGAGGCCCCCACGCCGGCCAAATCAACACAAAGAGGCTACCTTTGGTGGCCGGCCGACTCTAGAAGAAGAGAAGACCGAGCGGCGCGGTTACTGTAGCGGCGGCACTGTAGCGACGCGGTACTGTAGCGATTCGGTTACTGTAGCGATTCGGTTACTGTAGCAACGCGGTACTGTAGCGGCGCGGCACTGTAGCAGCTAGGATTAGGTTTAGGTTTTGTAAGGCTCTGATACCAAGTGGAAAATCAGAAAAATGAATTGTATTGATTCCTTTGTTCTCTTGGGCCTATATAGGCGTTACATTTTTCATTCATAACCCTACAATTCTCTATAACTCATTTCTTACCAATATAACCCTACAACTTCTATTAATGCAATAAACATACATAAATCTCAACACATATCCATCAATAACGATCAAAGGAAGATGTATCTATTTGACCTGTATGAATATCCTTCTTGAATTAAACACGGCAATAGGCGAAACACAAAAGGTTTCAGGATCAGTAAGCACACACATGTTAGCAAATGAGAAAAGAAGTCTACATAAGCTACAGATCAGTAAGCACACAAATACAGGTATATATCAGATACAATTTTTCAGCTTTACGCAATTCGTTCGAAGAAATTGCATGCATACAATACAACACATTACCTGAGATAAAATTTTAGCACACTCTGACATAGTAGAGAGCTCTCGTCTTTGTGATGCTGCATCAAACCGAGCTAGCAATCTATTCTCCAATTCTGAAGAATGCACAAAATAATGCAATTTGATACATATCACCAGTTCAAACAACGGGACAAATTAGGAACTTCTTCAGTACAGTAGGTAAGTTATGCAAACTAGTACAGACACATACAGGTTTTACACAAGAGGCAAAGTACAAAGTGGCAAAACCGGTCTCTGCTGTTGCCCCCCTGCCCAGTCGTTGTGCAAAGGGCCTGTTGTGGTAATCTTTGGGCCTGTAAATGAAGAAAAGGCTGGTAGCAAAGTGTACCAACCAGGATGGCCCGATCTAGTTTGACTAAGCAAAACTTATCCCTTTTTGTTTCATGCACTCATTCATTTGCTTATTATTTTTTGTGTTCAATTGCATAATGGGGTTAATTTGGCTTTTGTTAAGCCACAGTAAGGCCTAACTGCACAACTGAAGATCAAACACATAAACAGCCCCATTGAGAAGTGTACAGATTCAGATCTTGATCATGATTTAATTCCTACCCAATTAGTGAGACATTGGAGAGCATGTTTTTCCCACAATCAAGGGTACTAGAAATCTTTCATTAATAAATAGTACAGAGAAACCACTGGTAGCCCAAAGGGTAGGGACAAATCCTTACAAAGCTGAGGTGGCAAGGTCCAACTGCAGAGGAAATTAACAATATGGGACTTCTATCCATCATTCTAGAAAAAATAATTTAATAATAACTAGGATTTATATGACACCAACCGTTACAATAATCTTGAAGATTTGCAACAGCAACTTCTAAACCTCTGCTTGCATTAGCTGCACCTACGGCTGATGAAACACCTTGCCTTCCCATATCCTCTTCAGCAAATGAACCTATACATGCAAAAGTGTATAAACATTTTGCCCTAGAACTGGTTTTTGGTAAATTAAACCCTCATTTGCTCAGATCAAGTATTGCTATATTAGGAATGTAAAAGAGAGGAAACTAGGTGAAAAAGTAATAGAAGCAACAGCATGCAGAAGATACTCACGTAATTTCTGTGCAATGGAAGCAGCCTCGGCAACACGACCGTCATCGGAAAATAATGGAGAGAGCTCCATAAGGTCTCCAGGGGTGCTATTGAACTCCATCAAGTACTACACCAAAAAGAAATGTTTTCCTTTATAGAAATAAACTTTAAAAAAAAATTCAAAAATCAAGGAGATCAGCATTTACATACCTTGATAAGCTCTATTGTCTGGCTAGCCATTTCTCTCTGCGATTCTGCACTCTGATAGAGGTGAAAAAAGTTGCTCATGTTGATAGCCGCATAAGAACATTCAACTATTTCATAGAACATAAAGGCAAAAGAGGCAAAGGAAGGATATGGTACCAGATGGCTTTCGCACTTGTTCTATTTATTATTAGGATAGGTTACATTGACAACTAACTTGCTGGACACCATGACAACTGAGACAATATCAATTTAAAAAGAATAAATTTAGATTTTCCCATGATTTAGATATGGCGTATATCAAATTTGGTGCGACTTAAAAACCAATCAGCTATTCTTGGAGTGATTTGATGAATTGCAGTTCGGTTTTTGTTGGCATTTGATCAGCAAACAAATAATTTTCAAATTGCACCATATTTGATACAGGATTTATCTAGGTAACAAATGGTCTCTAGAATTTTATGTCCTTGATTTTGATGAACTCTGGCATCGGTTGTCACTTGTCAAAGTCGTCAATATATCCCTTCCCCTTTTTTGTCTATATTTCTGTTCATATATTTATATGGGATGTCTGGTCATATTGTGGGGACTCAGATTAAGCAACATTTCCATCCAAAAGAATAACTATAAAAAAACAAAGTCAAAATCCTCAACACAGTAAAAAACATGAGAAATTGAGTTCATTACCTGTAAATGGTCCCCAATTTTTGCAGCAGTCTGACCCACACTTGATATACGCGTGTCAAGCCTTGCAAAGCTGTCAAATAAACCATCTACACCTTTCTCTATCTGTAACCAAAAGGATGAGAAAACAATAATTCCACAAAACTGACAAAATTCTGTGCAATGACCTCCCCTACTATCTTGCAAGAGAACGCAACTAATTCATTCAAACAAAAAGAAACTGACAAAATTCAAATTCAACCGACCTCCCCTAGGGTCCTTTGGTGCTTGGTATCCTGTGCAATGACCTCCTGCTTTACATTCTGTAGCCTCGTATCAATCTTTCGTTGAGAAAAGAAGATTCAGAATAAAGAAAAACATGAACAATTTAAATAATGTTAGAAAAAAATTAGTAAATCAACAAGTGGTCCTCCAGTATGGAGTACAGTAGCTTGGATAGTTGATAATCTCTTCAGGAGTGTTCTCACTAGTACTTTTATTATCACTCTATTTGTCCTCCAATGGACTCCAATCAGGGTAAAAGGAATAAACAAATATTTGGAAATCTTCATTTCTCTGGTCCAATTTATGCTTAAATACTGTCCTAGTGTAGCTTTTTCCCGCAACTAGTAGTCGACGTAAAGTAAGAGAAAAACGTTTAAAAAATAAACTGTTAAGCATACACAACATTTTAATTCAGTAAGCAATGGTTGGTATTCTGTTGAAGAAAGAAAAGGAAGTATTTTTTGCTCGAACACAAAGCACAAATTATAAAAAAGAAAAGAAAAAATAGGAGAAACAAACCTGGCCTCTGAGATCTACTAACTCCTTGCACGACTGCTTAAACAGAGCCAGCAGCTCATCGACCGCTGGGAACAACGGCACACCACCAGTACCAGCACCCGGTACGCTACGCAAATTCCCATTT
The DNA here is from genome assembly GCA_028015225.1 of Carex myosuroides. Classification (NCBI taxonomy): domain Eukaryota; kingdom Viridiplantae; phylum Streptophyta; class Magnoliopsida; order Poales; family Cyperaceae; genus Carex; species Carex myosuroides. The sequence goes on from CM051476.1 coordinate 2,895,544, forward strand.
GGTACCGAATCACCTCCTTCAGCCGAATCCGACTCTTCTTCTTTGAAATCTGGTAACAGCTCATCGACAAGTCCACCAAATAGCGCGTCAAAAGAGAAATCTCCCTGCAATGTCCGGGTTTGAGCAAAATTGAAGAAGAAAGAGCGGAATGAGAGGAGAGACTGAGTCATACCTTGAAATCCTCCAACTCTAGCGTGAGAGGGAGAGCTGTGTCAGCGGAAGCCTTGGAGGAAGGCATGACGTGTTATCATGTAAGAGCTCGATTCGATCGGGGAAGAAGACAGATTTACGAATCAGGTGGAGTTTGGTGATCTGAATCGGAGAGGAAGGCACGAGGTGGCTGTGTCAAACCCGTTAGCTCTATTATTCGACCCGGACCGTGCCGATAACAAGGTTTATCCGTTATGAATAAAAAAAAATTTCAGCGGTCAGAATTTTTTTTTATAATACTACAGATTAAAAAAATTGTATCTGTTACAGTGTGGTAAAAACCGGCTCGCCTGTTTAATCCAAACGTTAACGGCGGTCAAACCGTTACGAATATACTAATCGAAGGTCTATTAACGAATTTTTCTAATTAATCAGCTATTTTCGTTTATTCCCGTTTAATTGTCTGTTTATCTCCATTTATTCCCGTTTATTCTCGTTTATTCCTGTTTATTACCGTTTATTCCAGTGAATATTTATTTTCACATTATTATTATTTTTGTGATTGTGTGTGATGTTGTATTGTAGTTTTATTTGTACTTGGATATACATTCAATATTTTTTATATATGTTTCTTCTTCTTACTTATTTTGAAATTGATTAATTCTTCTATTATTTATATAGCGTATATTTTTCTTACTTACTGATATAATTTTTTCAATTAGTACGACATGTTCATATATGAAATTAAGTTGTTATTATTAACTAAATTTAGTGATTTTATGTTAGAATGTTTCATTTCTTTCAAATAATATATTATTAGTATTTGAAAAAGCTTAATTTTCGAATTTTTTTTTCCATTAAATAAATGTGTTACTTACAAATGTAAAATGTATATGTGTTGTTAAGAAGAAATAAACGTAGTGTCATGTTATAATAATAAAACTAAGTTAAATTAAGTTTATTTGATAAGTTTGATGAGTTAAATAAATTATTTTTAATAAATTATGAATATATACACATAATTTTAATGAAAACGATTAATTGGCCACATACCAATTAATTGCTTGGCAGTATCCTGTCCATCCGACGAGCGCATACCATTATTTACAACACTGATTTGTTATTTATAATTAATCAATAAATACAGTTGATATTTAATTTTTTTAATATTTGAAAAAAGTAATGTATTTGTCATCGACGTTGACGTTATATATTTTAACGATATTGAGAATTTTAGTAAGTTATAATTTGAAAATCTAACATAATAGGCATGACCTATATTATCCACGTATTATATGTATAAAATATGATGAAACTTAGTGCATATTTCTCCATACATCAAGTGATTTAAAATTACAACCAAAATTATATGTCTAATAATATGCCTATAAATTTTATGTTGCAATTTTCAATTTTATTGAGTTTTTTTGTTAATCTATTGTCAGGATCGTCAAAATAACTATTGTCAAGTGATCTCTTGTCTTTTAAAAATAATGAAATTAATAACTGTAGAATATTTTATTATATTATATAGTATAATAGTTTAAGAAAAAATAAATTAGTATATATATTTGTCTTTTTAGACTACTTTATATTAGTTTGTTACTTTTTACAATCATTTGTGATTTACCTTCGCCTAACGATTTTAATGAATACAGATAAAAATAAATATAAAATACAAATAAAGCTAATATTTTAAAGGAATCAAATACCTTTACAGGAGATAGAGGTGATTTCATACTTGTACCCCCGACATTTTTATTAATATCCAAAGTTTAATACAAATTATTATTTATGTCCAGATTCTGAGTTAATTTCGAAAAATACCCAAACCGGCCACAAAATGGCCGGCTTACGCCCCCCCTAAGCCGGCCATTATGTGGCCGGCTTAGTCGTTTTTTTTTTTAGAAACACTATGAAGAGCAAAATAATGAAATCTAACACTAAAAATTTGAATTTTTTTGTTTAAATTATTTGTTAGATTACTTCTTTTGATATATAATTAGTATATTTATACTAAAATATGCTAAATTACTTGAAATTATGTTGAATTACACTATATTAAGTTAAATTACACTAATACATTACGCTAAAATACGGTAAATTACGGTAAATTACATATGAATAGAGACGATATCTTCACTGAAAAGGTGAAAAACGACGACCAAACTTCAAACGGTCATAAAACGGCGTTCGACTGTCCGATTTCAGCAAATGATAACTTTTCGGAAAGCTTGCGAAAATACGCATGCATTTATGTTGGCAATGCCAAATTCCAAAATTCAGAATCGCCAAAAAACAAAGGGAAGAGCCTCAAAACTTGAGTTGAAGTTTCCGATTAAGATTTTCATTTCTATTATTCAATCCAAGTAGCTCAGTAAATTAGTTACATAATGAACTTGTAGAATACCAATTTTTACTATTTTCGGAATTTTTTTACTATTTTTTATGATTAATGAAAGATGGCACAGAATCGGTTTATTTTAGCATAATTTACCGTATTTCAGCATAATTATTGTAATTTAGCGTAATTTAACGTAATTTAGTGTAATTCAACATAATTTATTGTAATATAGTGTAATTCAACATAATTTCAAGTATAAATATGTTAATTATAAATCAAAAGAAGTAATTTAACAAAAAATTTAAACAAAAAATTCAAATTTTCAGTGTTAGATTTCATTATTTTGCTCTTCATATTGTCTCTAAAAAAACAGTAAGCCGGCCACAAAATGGCCGGCTTAGGTGGGGTCGGCCACAAAACGAGTAAGCCGGCCATTTTGTGGCCGGCTTGGGCATTTTTCGAAATTAGCTCAGAATCTGAACATAAATAATAATTTGTATTAAACTTTGGATATTAATAAAAATGTCGGCTTGTACCCACTTAGAATTAGTTTTGTTTGTATTGCATATTTATCTGTTAAATATTAATTTTATTTATATTTTTTCGTTTTTGTAACTGACAGATAATAAATGATTATCAAATAAAATGATAAATTTATATACGCTAGCGTGTATAAAAAACAAAATAAAATATTAATGTAGATATCCTAAAATATATTACAGCATGTGTACAACACTAAGAAAATAACAAAAAGATGTCTGATTTTCTAATTTTAGAAATACCTAAGCTCACTGAGGATTAGAAATCTAAATTTTACTTTTATGATCCTACACCTTTTTTTCTTTCCAAAGTGCCGATACAGAAGATGCTAAAAGTTTTAATATTTTTCTTTTTTAAATAGAGAGACGAAAAGTAAAATTATATTACCCCAATAACAGATACAAATCCAGAAGCCACGGAGACTCTCGGCCTCGCACGCAGCCGCTACCTATTTTGGGCTTTTATAGGCCCATTGTTCGTGCTTTGCTTAAAATCGGTTTACAAGTCTTTCTAGATCAAAATTTACAATTGGATTGTTATCCAGTTATGTTTTCAAACTTTTAGCCCAGTCGTAGATAAAATCTTGATCTGTACTGTTGGTAATGCAGATTCACATACCGCATCCGGATCCGGTGGTACGGGTATCCGTATCCTCCCAGGTACCTGACTCAAGCAAATTGAAACGGATGGTCAGATTAATCCTATCTGGACCAAACTCAATCTGGCGCCTATGGAGACTGTAGGGGGCCTGTTTTGATATTCGTGTCATGTTAAAGGAACTGTCCGATATTAATTTGCTTGAGTCAAGTAACTTGAGGTGATGTGAATTCGTGTCATGTTTTGAATTCGTGGTATCGTCGGTCTTTCTGAATTCTGATCAGATCGGAGGGCATGGATTTTGCGAAGGGATAGATTTTTTTTTTTCGAAAAAAGAGTCACCATAAATTTCAACAGTAATTAATTTTTTATACATCTTGTAAAAATTAAATGTATATCTTATTGTAAAAATACGAGGCTCAGCAAAATCTATAGTCGACATGCGGTTCTTACGAGGAACGGACTCTGCTGCTCTTCCGAGAGAAGAGCAGGGTTCTGCTCTTCCGATCTCAACCATTTAAAATCTTGAGATCTGTGCATGAAAAAGTTCTTTTATCGAGATACGTGAATAAAAAAATTTGAATAGTTGAGATCGGAAGAGCAGGGTCATATCCTTCTTATGATGACATAGCTTGCTTAATTTAGCAAATCAGGCAGTTTGTGCTTTTCAAAACAATTTTTCTTTTTGCAAATTTAAACTAAAGATGTCAATGCTCCAGTCGGATCGATAATAATTTACTATTATTTATAGACGGTCAAAACCATTTTGATCTCTCACCAATCAAAATAGTTGATTCACATTAGACTTGAAGAATGCACCCATCAATCCGACATGATCCGTCTAAACTAAAAGAAAAAATGTGCTTAATATCTTTCTGTTTATATTAAATTCTCGGATAGTAAAATAGAAAAACTGAAAAATTGTGAAAAAAATGTAAAAATATTGCAAACTATAGAAAAAGAATGTAAACTTATTTTAATTGTTTGTTAGAATTTTGAATTGGGACTTTCATTTTTTTTTCAAAACATGTTGTCGAATTCAGATCTAAGAAATACTATTGCGCGTGTCTATCTGTAGCGTTATCATGTGTCTATACATGACAATGTGACCTGTCATATAACACAACACGCTGTGTCAAGACTCAAGACTGATTCACATATTGAGTTCAGTTGTGTCTTATTATTTTTGTCAAAAAAATATGTCACATGAAAATGATTCGTTACGTGACACACAAGTTATATTACATGATAGACATATCATAATATGTTTTTCACATGCCGTGTTGTTATGCGACTAAATTGAACATATGTCATTTATATTTCATACTTCTTTTTAAAGATCTGTAAAAATCATGGAATTCGATTTGGACGATTGAAAGAAAAGAACATAGACTAGTTTTTTTTTTGGGCGAAACCAGTGTTTCTATACTAATTTATGAGGCATAATTAGTCGCAAGAAGATGGTTTCTATATTGTGAGGACGACTTTGATTTACATTTTTGTATATATTTTTTCGTTCTTGAGACATTATAATCGTATGTACATCTTTACTTTTTTTATTTTATTTAATAAAACTTGTATTGTCAATTAGTAATCATCAAATGATACCACTTATAATGGCGTTAGTACCCTAGTGTTGTTTTTTTCTTCCCAAAAAAAAATAATTTATCCGGATCAGGTCCCTGGTCTAGGGGTCTTCATTGGGTCCGGTTTAGTTGGTTTTGAACCGAACCGAATTAGTTTTGACCAAACGGTTTGGTTTTTTCGGTTTAATGGTTCGGTTCGGTTCGGTTTGAAAATTTTGAAAACCAAAATAACCGAACCGACCGAAATTTTATATATTATGAATTTGGTCCGGACCGCCCCGGTTTATTTCTTAATACCCCAGTTTATTTCTTAATCAATTGTTTTAAATACTTCGGTTTATTTCTTAATATCCCGGTTATTTCTTAATATCCCGATTTATTTCTTAATACCTTGATTTATTTCTTAATATACTTCGGTTTATTATAAATCAATTGCTTTAAATAAAAAAATTAATATATTTCGGTTTGCACCGAACAAACCGAAATAAAACTTTGGTTCGGTTCAGTTCGGTTGCAATGCTAAATCAATTCGGTTCGGTTTTATTTTTGAAACCGAATAATAACTTTGGTTTGCCTAGTTCGGTTCGGTTTCAACCGAACCGAACCGATGAACACCCCTAACCTAGTCCCTTCCTACTAATGATGTCGCTATTTATATATATTAACTACTAGTATCGTACCGTTACAACAGGTACATATTCAATCCGAAATTTCATTTTATAATCACAGTTGTTGGCGGATCAGAACATCTACAATCTTAATATTTTTGTTTTTTATGTGTGGCGGTTACTTCATTGATTTATCAAGTACAATATTAAATCAGACCTATTGTTATAATACTATGTTAGCATTAATTGCTTAAGAGGTTAATATGCAAGAGTAGATGGCTATTTAATTTTTATATCTTAACCATTATCTCCTTTATTTTTCTAATATATTATATGCAACCTTCAATCTCCCACTTATAAACTATCTTCAACTAATCGTTCTACAAACTTTTAATATAAAACTGAATAAGCAACTATGTATTTAATTGTGCATTTAAGAAGTTCAAAAGATAATTTTGAAATATTAAGACAACTATTGAAAATTTTCAACAATTATGTCTGAGAGAAATGTACATTATGAATACTATAAATAAGTGTGACTCAACACAATAAAATAATTAAAAATGTGCATTTAAAATACGTGAAAAAATTATAGAGAATAGGGATAAGTGAAAAATTCATAGTGGTTAGGGATGAGTATTGGAGTGGTTATCAAACCACTTAAAATTTATACAATATAAATAATTAGGAGCAAAAGAAAATATAAAGTGCGTTTATCTTTTGATGCTGATACAGTAAGATATGCTTGTACGCGTGTAGCCATATTGATATATAGTCTTCATGTAAATGGAGTATATTTAGTCAAATAAAGATACATAGCCTTCATGCAAATGAAATATAATAAAAAAAAATAGAGAATAAGATCATGTTTACTGAAATTAGATCATTAAATGACAAAAAATGGAAAGAATGAAAGACATGACCAATCAATTATCAATCAATTCAAAAATTTCTTAAATGACATTTAAAAATAGAAAGAAACATGTAAAATAATGTGGCGAGTATGTGTAGCGAGTACGTGTCTAAATAAATTTCGACTTCTACACGTAAAACAACATAAAAATAATACATAGAATAAATATATAAAAGCTAGATTATTTGATTAGAAAGCTGATATTCAATCATAAATTTTATCTTTTAATCACAGCGGTTGCCAAACAACTTATTGGCTACGTACTTAATATAAAAATGAAGATATTTAATTTTTTAATAAAAGATATCTTTCTCCCAACCTACCAAGCCTATATATGTTCCATTTTAGGGTAGCAACTCGCCGGTCCCTACGTAATATAAGAATGAAAATATTTAATTTTTTAATAAAAGGTATATTTCTCCCAACCTACCAAGCCTATATATATGTTCCATTTTAGGGTAGCAACTCGCCGGGTCCACTATTGTTTTTTATTTATTTTTCCTTTTTTTTTTTTTTTATAAAAATATTAGACGCTAGCACTTAGATTGGGCGAGTTGGATACAGCCCCCAAACCCATATTTTGGCATCCAATTTATCTGTCACAGCTCTCAATAACAGAGTATATCAGTCAATGACTAAGTGGGCTCCCATAAAACCAATTGACCAACTGAATTATAATAAAAAGAAACTCTTAAAATTATATACCACTACATATATAAGCAGTTATAAATTCTAATCCAGCCACACGCAGGACCTTAAAGAAATTATTTCAGAGAATCCTTACTCAACATCTTAGGTATCACTTTCACATTTAATTCATCCTCTTCCGGGTCAGATGTTCTTGTCTCTTTGTAAATTTACTAATTTATTAAGCATGATCATGAAACTACGCAAAAGCATAGTAAGCCCCAACAACTAGAACCGATAAAGAAACTCGTGACTAGTGACTCGTAAAGATCTGTTCGAAAAAAATTGTAATTATTTTGTTCGATTTTGTTATCAACAAGTTTAAGTTTAAGCTTGATTCAACTTAGTTCGGGCTAGTTTGGCTTATTTTTCGGCTCGTTACAAAAACAAGTTGAAGTTATTTGTCGACTAATTTGTTATTTTTCTTTGTTCATCGTGTGAGGATAAAACTCGTTGAAAGAATTTTTTTTTTTTTTGATTTGTGACATATGAGCAAAATAATCAAAACAAAAATTTGTAGTTTCTGTACAGCTCACAGCACGAATTTAGAGCTGGCTCAGCTTAGCTCGTGATTGGCTTGACTAAAGTAAAGTTCCTTTTTTTTTTTTTTTTTTTTTTTTTTTTTTTTTTTTTTTTTTTGAGGAGAGACCCGTAGGTACTTAATTGATAATCTTAAGTGAAAATTACATGTCCTTATGTCTACTTCAGAAACGTCTACCCTATTTAACATTTAAACTGAAAAGGAAAAACATTGATTGATTAGACTATGCTAACTACCTAGATTATGTTGAAATATTGCTCACTGAGACGCTGTTCAATTTCTAAGTGTCCTATATTGCACTGGAAAGGCATTCCAGCCTCTTCCCGTCCCGTGGTTCTTGCCCAATTTGCCAATAGGTGGGCCGTTTGCAAAGCTTTCCTTGTGATGTATCGCACCTGAACTCTATTTTGATGGCTGGAGGTAAAGTTGATACACTCCTGTACCAGCTCGGCAGCCCTCTAGCTCGGTATTCCTTTGACATTTCTATCCGAGATTGCCTGTACCAATTGCTTGTTATCCGAGTAGCATACGAACTCTCCCTGAGGTCCATTGCCCTCAATGTATCTCAGCGCTTGCCACATTGCCATTGCTTCCGTACTGAATGCATCTTGCGAGCCGACCCTTCCAAAACTCGTGTATACCAGGTCCCCTCGTCGGTTATACACCGCCCATCCTGTACCGGCCCTGTTTTGCGTATCCCATGAACCATCTACTAGAATATTTCTGCTGCCCTGTACTGTCTCGGTCTGAACCGTGTCGGCCACCCTGAGCATCAGTGGTTCTTCTGCGACGGTTACTGATAGAGCCCTCGCCTTTGCCAGAATTTCGTGTGGAGTCGGTTTTTTTGCTGCAAAGATCTCCTCATTCCTGGCTTTCCATAAACCCCATAATATGTTGCAAAATTCCGGGATTTTCTCCTGATTCAGGGACTCCGCAATAGTCAGCAAAGCCTCCGCAAAGTTCATTGGCAAACCGGTCACCCTGAGTGCCATAGAGGAGGCGTACCATGTTGCTCGGGAGAGGGGGCAAAAGAATAGCAAGTGCATGGTGAATTCATTCTCTTGGTTACATCGTGGACAGCCCGACCTTATCGTTTTGATTCGCCTTGCCATCTCCTGTGTTGTTGTAAGTCCATTTTGCAATGCTCTCCAAATAAATAACCTGACTCTGGGAATGATGGACTTCCATTTCCAGAGACATTTGAAGGCCTTTATTTGGGTCGCGCTACTAATGGATCTTGCCGGGTTTGACACCTGGAGCTGGGCATAGCCTTCCTTGACACTGTAGACCCCTTTTTTGCTTGCCGTCCAGATAATTCTATCCTCCAGTACCGGTTGCTGTACAGGATGTCTAACTGTTCGCTGAATTTGTTGTAAAGCATCTTCGCCCAAAATTTGGATTATTCTTTCTTCCCTCCAATTTCTAGCTCGGTGATCATACAAATGTGCCACTGTCACCCCTTCCTGCCTTGGTATGCCTCTTTGTGTGTCACTCCAGTGTCTATACCATGGTTCCCCTTCGGCCCCTATGTGCGTCCCATCTCCGATCTGCCACAATATGTGCGGCTTCATGCTACCTTTATTTTCCTGTATGGCCTTCCACAAAGCGCTTGTGTCTCTAGTACCGTTGTTTGACCATATAGTTCCCACTGAAAAATATTTTGCCCGTATCACTTGGACCCAAACTCTTTCCTTCTCGCTCACCGATTGCCAGATCAGTTTTTGGAGGAGAGCTTTGTTGAACACTGTTATACTTTTTATACCCAATCCACCCTCCTCTTGTGTTGTGCACAATTTATGCCATGCTATCATAGCCATATATCGATCTTTGCCGGTTTTCCCCCACATAAACCTTCGCATAATCCCCTCCAGTTGGTTAATGGTTTTGGTAGATAATTTTTCAATGGACATGTAATAAACCGGCAGAGATGTGAGCACCGATTTAATTAATACCATTCTTCCCGCATGGGATAGTAATTTTACCTTCCAACCCGCTAATTTTTTCTGAAATTTCTCTACTAGCATGTCTCCAGTGTATTTTTGCTGTTTTCGGCCTTGAGTCAGTACCACCCCGAGGTATCTCTCCTTTTCTGTTGCCAAGGTGGCTTGCAAAACTTGTAGTATTTCCATTTTTTTGGTATCACTGCACCTCTTGCTTAGCCAAATAGTTGATTTTTCTGGATTGATGGAGAGTCCCGAATAGGTTGCAAATTCGTCTAATATCTCCTTGTGTGCCTGTGCTTCCTGTTGTGTTGCTCTCCCCATAATCACCAAGTCATCTGCATAAATAGAATGTGTTAGTGTTGGGGCTGTGGGGGCTAGCCGAATGCCTTTAATGAGATCCTCTTGAATCGCCATTTGCAGTGTTTTTGTGAGACACTCCATCACCAGAATAAACAAATACGGGGATAACGGGCATCCTTGCCTTAGTCCCCGGTTCGGTCTGAGAAAGCCATCGCCTTGACCATTGACTAGTACTGTTACTCGGCTATCGTGCATGCATGTACGAATCATCTCAATCATGTCCTGTGGGATATGCACTATTTTCATTGCCTCCCATACAAAGCTCCATCTAACGGTATCAAATGCTTTGGCGATATCAGCTTTAAGGAGAAAAGCTTCCTCCTTATATTCATTACAGCCAAACGAGTGCAAAATCTCCCTTACCAATATGGCATTGTCGGATATGCTCCGTCCCTTTAAAAAAGCCGTCTGTGATCTGGATATTATAGCACCCATGTGTTTCTGCAGTCGGTCGGCTACAATCTTCATCAACAGTCGGTACATGACATTACCTACTGTGATAGGTCTAAACTCTTTGGGCATAGTGGGTTCCTCTACTTTCGGAATCAGCACTATGTGACTTGCCATCCATTCACTTTGCGGCTTTTTTGTAAGGAAAACGTTTTGGATCTGCTGCACAAGTACCTCTTTTACTGTCTCCCAGTGATGTTGAAAGAACCTTGCCGGTATACCGTCCGGGCCCGGTGATTTATCCGGACCCATTCGGAATAGTGCATCCCGGACTTCTGTTTGTGACGGGGGTCTCATCAGACCTTGCTGGTCCGTCAAAGGGATTCTAATTCATTCCATCTGGTTGAGCTTATCGAAAAAGTTCTCCATTTGTGGTTCCGGTTGGGTCTGTATCGGACTATACAGAGCTTTGAAGAAGCGGATGAATGTTTGTCGTACCTGTTTCTCCTCATATTCCCACTCTCCTTGTTCATTTATGATCCGTAGCACCATGTTGTACCTCCTTCTATTGGTGGCCGAAGCATGGAAGAATGCTGTGTTTCGGTCACCAAGGCAGGTCCAGTTTACCTTCGACCTTTGTTTCCAGTACTGCTCTATTTCCTTCTCGGCTTGGTCAATTAAAGAGAGGCACCTCTCCTCAATGTTTTGATCTTGGAGTGTCGGATGCATTAGTTGGTTTTGATAAAGGCAGTTTTGGGCCTCTTGCAGCCTTTTCTGTGGTGATTGGTGTTGTGTTGCCCATTCTTGTATACCCTCTATCATTCTATGCAATCTGACCTGCCACAGGTCGTTACCAGATCCCCTCCAACCAGCTTCCCACGCCTCTTTAAAACCAGAAACCCCAAACCACCATGACTCCATCCTGAACCTTTTGTGTCTTTTTTCTTTTTTTCTTCAGTTGTAACAGAATTGCCGCGTGGTCACTGTGGCTTCGCGGTAGATGGTTGACATATGCTTGGGTGTGCATTTGTAACCATCCTACCGTCGCGACTACCCTATCTAACCTTTCAAAAATTGCTTCTGAGGCATGTCTTCTGTTTGTCTATGTGAACGCGGGGCCTTTGAACCCCAAATCAATTAGCCCTCCTTGAAAAAGAAAGTCCCGGAAGTCACGGTTGTTTTTGTTGAAGGCCGGGTCACCCCCCACCTTTTCCTCTTCACTGGCTATTGCATTGAAGTCCCCCATAATACACACAGGTGCCCCGCCCGCAATTATTGTAAGAAACCTCCCCCAAATTTCTGAATTACGGGCATGATTTGCATCCCCATAAACGCATATTAAGTCCCACTGACTTCCATTCGGTTCCGTCACTGTGCTATGAAAGAAAAATTTTGATCTCTCCTTCACTTGCAAACTTATATTCCCGTCCCACAACAAGCAAAGACCCCCGGACCGTCCTCGTGACGGTACGAAGGCAAAATTCTGTAATGGCAGTTGCTGAAAAAAAATTTTGGATTTTTTGATCGAACATTTTGTCTCTGAAAGAAAGCAAATATTCGATCTTGTTGCTTGGAGGAGTTTTTTAAGGAACTCCTGTTTCCGAGGGCCCCCAATCCCCCGGCAGTTCCATGATAAGAGACTCATTGCTGTTGTGGAGGTGGCCCCGAGCTCACCTCCACCGCACGCTTTTTGTTTACATGAGTGGTCGTGTACCACTCGTTACCTTCTGAACTATCTCCAGTATTTCCTTTGACCATTTGCAGATCCTCCATATTCCTCTCTGGACTGAATTGTGTGCCCATTCTTTTATGAGCTGTTGGGTGGGTTGGCAAATCGATTTGCATGATTAAATCTTTTCCTCTGCGCCTCCTTTGTGCATTCCTATCTTGTTCGGTGTAGTTGAGATCAACTCCCAGACCTGACCTGTTAGGCCGCACCCTTTCATTTTCGCGGTCTTCATTGTTACTGTGTTGGGTGGCTGCATGTTGGGGTGTCGGGGGTGTTTGATTTGGGGGTACCGGCCTTGCGGTGTCTGTACCCGTGCTTGCTGTACCAGTACCGGCACTGTCGGTATTATGATCACTTTCTGCCGGCGCCTCCCGGGGTATCAGGTTTTGATCATTTATCCACGGTCCCACTCTATCTTGTGTCATCTTATTCATTCCATGTTTTTCCGCGAACCTTGGGTCTCTGCTCAACCTCATCATTCTGTTTCTAGCGTCGCAGGAATTCTTTTCATGTCCCAAGTGTGCGCAGAACATGCATATTCTGTTGACTCGCTCGTAAACAATACAAGCGGTAAAGGTACCGAGCGTAGGATGGGTCACCTCGAGCCTATCCTTCAATGGTTTGCCTATCGGTAAAAGAATTCGGATCTTGTAAACTCTTTTACCCATTAAGCAAAAATCTGTTACCTCTGAGGCCGGCGTGCCGATCTCTTCAGCCATCAGTGAGACCCCTTCCTTTTTGACCGCCTCCGGCGGTATGTGATGCCATTGTGTGTTAATCTCAATGAGTTCTATAGATGGGTTCTCGAGCTCCTCTGGCCCATGTACTCGCTTGGTGGCAATTGCATCCTCTCTGTAATTCCACACCCCTTTGTGTAACACATATGAGAGTTCCTTTTCTGTGAGGAATTGGATGAGAAATGTGTTTTTGGTGGTCATTTTAATGGTGGTTTTTGGGTGGAGGGACCATGCTTTCATCATAACTTTGACAAAGTTTGTTTCAATCGTATTCTTGTCAGTAATAACAATGGATAGCGCTGACAGATTCCAGTCCACCATTTGCACTGTATCCTGGGGTAAGGCGAGAGTGGTTATCGGGTTCATTACTGCGAACTGGGCCAAGAATTGCTCGTCCGTGATCTCCATTTTTGGTTTAGGGTCTGTGATGGCGATTTTCTGTGAGGTATGGTTCGGATGAGTATAGAGTGAGACAGGAGCGGGGGTGTGTAGGTTGTTTTGAATTTTTGGCGGTTTACAGGGCTGTATTAACCGTGTTACTGTCTTGGTGTGGTTGCAGCACAAGCTTTCTGTATGTGTGGTTGGCCTTTGCTTGGTTTGTTTCTGAGCCTTGAATGCAAAGTTTGTTTGGGTTGTTTTTTGATATTTGGGTTTGGATGTATTTAATTTTTCGGCCCACTTCCTTGCTTGGGATATTTTTGATCCTGCTACGAATCCGCTTTTTTGGTGTATTGTGGTACTTTTAGCACAGTTGTGGAGCTTTCCATTTTGTATTTCGGGTGGCAGACCGGGTCTATTTGGGGCAAATTCTTGAGGCTTGTGCTGCAGCGTTCCCCACTTTACAGATGCGTTGGATCTTATGTGTCTGCTGATCACATGTGTTCCCACAAACAGTAAGCTCACATGTAGGTCTTGACATATTACTGGGATATTTCCTATAGTAATGGCCACATTGCCTTTGGGTTCAGAAAGTACCTCCCAGCTATTACTTCCAATACTTTCCTTCTTCATGTGTAACTCAGACTGTGCTTCGGGGCTGCCCTTTCGTAGACTTTCCTTGTCCATGTAAGGTTCAGAGAGGACCACCTGGCTATAGCAGTGCTGACTTTCCTGTTGCGTGTATGGGCCTTCTGGTTCAGGAAGAGCTTGGTTTGTATTGCCATTTTGGGAATGTAGATGGGATTGCGGTGTACAGGGGAGGCCCCCGCACCTGGTGTTTCGTGGACCGCTCTGGTAGTCCGCTGCTGGACCTCTTCGTCGTGTTCATCGGCGTGAGACTCTGCCGTGGAGGAAGAGGAGGAGGGAGGCGGGCTTGGTGGCATATTCCACCTGCTGAGTTTATCGTGAGCCTTTAGCAGTGCTGTGCGTGCATCCTCTCCCTCTCCTGGGTGGTATTTGGCCTCCGAGGGGTGCTCGCCCTCGTATTCCCAACTGACAATCTCAAAGAAGCACTCTTTCCAGGAGGTTTCAAAAGGCAGAATTGTTGAGAATGGGACCCTCCTGGGGTCGATGATGGTTATATACGCGTTAATTTCATTTCTTTGATCTCCCCATACATTTTCGTGCTCTAGTGTGTATGCCTCCCCGAATTCAGACAAAACCATGTTTAAGAAAAAAGGGTGCCAGAAATCTAGGGGAAATTCAGTTATTTTGAGGTGGATTTTGAATAGCCGGGGTTGCTGGTACGCCTTCTTCATCCTATCCCACGGTTCCATCATCCACCCTGAGTCGAAACACCAGTCACTGGCTTCACTGATAACTGTATCACTGGTAGTGTCGGATGGGATTTGCACGAGATAGATATCCTGCGCGGTCTGCCATTGTATAAATCTTTCCGGGGTTCCCCTATATTTGCTGGCTAGGTAGCACTGTACCTCACAGATGCACCCTTGCCCGTTGGAGTTCCAGTCCACAGCACGTACCATGATAGCTTTATTGAGGCGTTCCACTAGATAGTCATAAATCGAATTTGTGGGGAGAAAAATGCATCCCCGCGTGACCTGCTTGGGGCACATTGGAAAATTCCTGTCCATTTTTGGGGTGGCCGCTGCGATTGGAGGAGTATCTGTGATTTGGGGCTGAAGTTTCAATTTTTTAAAAGGATGGGGGAAAGACTTTTCGGGTCTGGTTGGGTGAGGTGATAACAGTAGAGTAAGGTAGAGAAGAAGAAATGTTGGGTTTCAGGGTAGCAACGGTTGAAGCATTAAAGTTTGTCTAGGGTAGGTAGAAAGGAGGTATTGAGTCGATTGAATTGAGGGATTTGGTGGATGAATTAATGGCTGTTAGTTGCATTCAATTCATGTCTTCTCAGGGAGATATGGAAGCGAGAATCGACTCGAGGTCATGTTCGGCAGCCACTGGCGTTATACTAAAGAGTGCTTCTTTGAGATTGTTCTGACACGAGCCGAGCAAGCTCGACCCCAGGGAGACACTGACGCGTATATAACCATGTCTTCTCAATTCATGTCTTCTCAGAGAAGCTTGCTCGAGCTTGCTCCCTGAGAAGACATGAATTGATATTATCTTGCTCGAGCTTGCTTCTTTGAGAAGACATGAATTTATATACGCGTCAGTATCTCCCTGAGAAGACTAAAGAGTGCTTCTTTGAGTGTCAGAGCAAGCTCGTGTCAGTATCCATATCAACACGGATATTCGAATATCCACATCTATTTTTTTTAATACGAATCGGATATTATCCATACCATTTTCACTCCTACTAACCATAAAATTAAACCATGTTTCAAAAATCGAGTACATTCCAGAAAATACCTCGACCAAAACTCTAAACTTGTGCTCATCTGAGCAACAAGCAAAATTGAACATGTCATCGGTTGCGCCGTATTGATTGACAAATCTCTTTAGGAGAGACAAAACTTGGATTAGCGTGTTAATAATGTCAGTAATTTATTACGGTAGCTCAGGTCGGATCCACATCATTTAATTAATTAAACAAACAACCAACAGGTCATATTCTAAGAAAATGATATCATTGAATCTGACATGCGAGGGAAAAAACATGCATGGGAGCAAAAAAAAAAGAATTGAATGGATTCAAATTTTCATGCGGGAATATGTGTACCTATTATAAGTGGACAATAAAGATAAAATAAATTAAATGTAACTTTCAGCATCCAAAATGCCTAAAAGACCAAAAGATGACAAGCCTACCTTGCATGTGCCTCCACCAGCGAATTCCCTAGCTACGAATCATCTAATCACAAATTATTTGAATCGTTAATTTAATGTGCCGCATATTTCCACTACATAATTTAATTATATTTTATTTCATACTTACCCCCTGAAGATATTAAATTATTCTATGTGCCCTCAGATCAGCATTGCCTGAAAATTATGTATAAATCACATTTTTAAAATGAAAAGGGGTAAAGTAATGAATCCACCCCCTGTTATCATAGTTTTAAGAATTTTGTTTCATATTTTTACAATTTTAGTTTTCAATTTTCATAATAAAATTATATAATTTAGGTCATCCGACATGAAGAGACATAAATTTAAAATAAAATGGTTCCAATAGCATATTCTGGGGCTGAATTACTGAGAGCAATAATCAAAATGACCAGAACCATCAAAAGTGGATGGATTCCAGCTGCTTTAAATTCAATTATGATATGACAAAGGATGGATTTTGAAACAGATAAAAATATATGTTTATTTTTAATTTATTTGATGGTGTATTGTGCAATGCATTATATAAGGTAATTATATAATCCATATATATTATAAAAATATTAAGAATCAGCTTTTGTCTAGTGGTAAAAATAATGCTATATGTATGGGAGATTGTAAATTTAAAATTCGGATGGAAGAATTTCTTGATACTAAATAGTTGGATAATTTAACCTTTAATTATTACTAAAACAAAAAAAATAAAACAGAGCAAAAGTCTCCATTGCAGCAGCCCTGCGAAAACAATGATTAAGCTGAATCACTGAATATATGACAAAAAATTTGATAATATACCAGAATTGTTGTGAAAAGGTCTTGAATGTTAAAATAAAACTGTTAATATGATCTATATCATTTTTTCTGTGCACAGGTAAAAAATTGTGGTATTTTGATTACTATTAATGGCTTGCAAAAATACATCAATGTGAATAAATTATGGATATTGGTTTTTCAACTTATTATTTCATATAAAACTAAAATCGAAAAGTGATAATTTTGTATGTGTATGTAAAGAAAATAATATATATGATATCTAAATTTTATTTTGACATATAAATTTTAAATAATTGATATTATAAAATTAGAAAATGAAGATATGATAGAAACACAAAAACTTGAAGAGAGGTATTTAAACCATCTTAATAATATTAAGGATAATATACTTCATTTGCTAGCAAACTAATTAAACAACAGACATAAGAATTCACAATTTGTATTCCAATTTGATGGGACAAATTATTTGCTTAGATAATTTCACATCCTTACAATTTTAAAGCTCCGAATTAATCAAATAGAAAATTATACTTTTGACTTTTTGTATTCACATATTTTGGTGCTTTTCAGATATGTTTCAGGAAGCCTAAGGGCATTTACTGATAAAAAAAAAATGTTTCAGGAGACCAAATTGTCTTGTAAAGGAGTATATTTTTTTCCGTTGTAATATATTTTATTTTATTATTTTTTTAGGGCTCCAAGAAAACTTGGACAAAGCCTTATTCAAAATTATGTCTAAACCGTTTGATTAGCATCAAATTTTTACGAACAGTTTAGATTTACGAGGGCGTTTATATTTATTAAGTTTCTAAATCGTTCACCGAAACCTCCACACAGATTAGACGGTTTGAATCCAATTTTGAATAAAATTCGTTCAAAAAGTCTTTTGGACAAAACCCAATTTTATTTTCAGATTTGAAAATAACTTTTTGGAGAGAATCTGGAGCGGTCTGATGCATGATTAGACCCATTTGGTCAGTATTAAGATTCGCACGAACAATTTTAAATTTGTGTTGATCGAGTTTGCACGAATCTTGATGCGGATTGGATGGGACCGCCCTCCACTCCTTTTTGGAGCAGGATGTTTGGCTTGCCTCAAATCAAGTGGGATCCGACTCCGCT
This sequence comes from Carex myosuroides, assembly GCA_028015225.1. Classification (NCBI taxonomy): domain Eukaryota; kingdom Viridiplantae; phylum Streptophyta; class Magnoliopsida; order Poales; family Cyperaceae; genus Carex; species Carex myosuroides. Next base: position 2,913,751 of record CM051476.1, read on the forward strand.
GCTCGCCAAATAGGCGAGCAGACCCTGCTTTTCAAAATCAGACTGTTGAATTTTTTTCAAGCACGGATCTCAACACAGATGAACGGTTCGATTTAGAATAGCAGGGTCCTGCTCGCCTATTTGGCGAGCAGCGGAGTTGGTTCCAATCAAGTGGCCTAACTATCATAGTGCCAAAAAAAAAAAATTATATCATTCGATCAACCAAGTCATAACTTATAAGGCATTATAATCGATCATTGTCACATGAAAAGGTACATGAACGATAATGACAGCAGCCGAAATCATCCACGTGATACCGGGATGATAAAAAGAAAACTAATAAGATTTTCTTACGAAAACAAATCCAAAGTAAAAAAATTTGCAATTTTCATCCCTATGGACGCCACGAATCATTTTCAATATGTTTTTGCAAAAGATAACCTAATAAATTTAATACATTATTTAAATATTTATATTGTAAAGTGCAATCCAGGTAGGTTCAAGTGCTTGAAGAGGATATTTGCCAAATGGTAGGATATATTTTTTTTTGAATTGTAAGAGTGCAAACGGGTCGGATATTAACTGACTGTATTCGAAAATTAAATACGGATATCCGATATTTAAATATCCGTGCGGATACGGATATGATTTTGAATTTTAATTATCTGTATCCGAATAGTAGATATATATCATATAGTTTAATATATATTATGAAAATATATAAATATATATCTACAGATATTCGATATCCGATCCGTATCCGTATGTATTCGTCTAATATCCGATCCGTATCTGTACGTATCCGCCTAATATCCGATCCGTATCCGTATCCGAAAAATAAAAGCGGATACGGATATGGTTTTACCACTATCTGATCCGTATCTGATCCGTTTGCGCCTCTAGGTAGGGGTGTTCATCGGTTCGGTTCGGTTGAAACCGTACCAAACTAGGCAAACCAAAGTAATAATTCGGTTTCTAAAATAGAACTGAACCGAACCGATTTAGCATTGCAACCAAACCGAACCGAACCGAACCAAAGTTTTATTTCGGTTTGTTCGGTTTGTTCGGTTTGTTCGGTTCAAACCAAAATATATTAATTTTTTTATTTAAAGCAATTGATTTATAATAAACTGAAGTATACTAAGAAATAAACTGGGTATTAAGAAATAAACCGGGGTGGTCCGGACCAAATTCATAATATATAAAAGTTCGATCGGTTCGGTTATTTCGGTTTTGAAAATTTCCAAACCAAACCGACGGAAATTATAATTCGGTTTTTGAAAGCAAACCGAACCGAACCATTAAACCGAAAAAATCGAACCGTTTGATTCAAATTAATTTGGTTCGTGGCTTCTTAATTGCCATCCCACATTCCCACTAAAGAATTTTAGAATTTTCTTTATAGAATTCTACATAGTCACAGATTCAAGTTAATTTACATAGTTGTATTAACTCATGGGAGGGGTGAAAACGGATTGGATACGAAGCGAATGGTGGTAAAATTATATTATTAAATATTAAACAGATATGAATAAGAATATAGATCGGATATTTATTAAAAATATATAAATATTATTAGAAAATACTAAAGTTCATAATATTATCTAATTATAATAGTGAATAAGATAATTTTTTTCATTATATATTTTAAACTATATGATATATATTCACAGATACATATAATTAAAACTTAAAACTATATCTATATTCACACGGATACTTAAATATGATATCATTGTCTAATATTTTGAATACGGATTGGATATTATCCGCTTGTTTTCACACTATTCACGGCTCTATTCTTTTGTATTTTTATTTGTATTTCTCTTTTTTCTGCTTTTTTTAAATTGAATCTTTGATTAAAAATCAAATTTTGATTATTAATACTTGATACATATAATAATTAGACAAAACTCTCTAAAATACAACAGCAAAGCGCCTGCATGCAATTTCATACAATTTAATCTAAAAATAATAATAATACGCATATTAATTTGAAACATCTCTCCTTCTAAGCTTCTTCTCCACACGGTCCTTTGTTGAATTTTTTTCGTCATTGAAAATGTCGGTGGTGATGCTCCGAGTGGCGGTGGCGGTGCTCGTCGAGGCCACAACAGTGCAACGCTGGATAACAAGCGACAAAGAGGCACCGGCCGAGTCCTCGAATCGCTTGTGAAAACATGAAGCAACAGCAACATGTCAAAAAAGGATCCTCATGTGGGCTATCAGCATCCCCTTTTTGCTTCTGCAGCCGCCTTTTCGGATGCGCCATTTTTGTACCAGGACCTGTTTCATTGTTAGTACCAAAACCATCATTACTTAATAATGATGAATTGATGATTGCCTAAATAACCATGTTGAGAAAACTGAATGGTATTGAAATTAAAAATAGATATGATGATTCATGATTATATGTTTTGTTATATATCAAGGAGACAGTATTGAAGAGATGAAATTTGAATTGTAAATTCAAATAATCTTTTTGTTGCTTCTCTCATCACACCCTCCCAAAAAGAAAAAGAAAAAAGAAAAAATTAGAAAGTTGAAATGAGCTTAAAGGGTAGATAGAATTTATCAATTAGCAAACCTTTTGCGTGAAGAACCTCTAGCCGGAATTGCAAATAGAGACCGTGCAATTTAACTAGAACCGCAATCCAAGATAACAAGCAAGATTGTATCAGAAACAAAAACCTCTGCTGTGGCAGTTAGAGAGAGAGAGAGATAGAGGTCAGGGGTAAAAAGGAAAAAAATTAAGGGCTAGTTTTGTTTTATTATTAGACGCATTATCGCAGGAGAAGATGCTTCTAATGATACTCTTAATAAAGAAGTGCGTTGCGGTGTTACTTAAGATGCCTTGACAGAGACTTTAAAATATTCTAGTTGAATTCTCTGCGAAGAAGTGCGTCTGTGCCTGCGACTAGTTTCTATCGGTATAAGTTTCTATCTTAGATAAGCCTCTAGGTCTTCTACGGCCAATGACTCTGTAGACTGGATGGGAAGGTTTTTTTTTTTTTTTTTAATTATAAGTTAACTAAAGACATCAGTTATTTAACAACATGAACTGTATTTTTTGAAAGCAAGAAAATTATAATTTTTTTAAGTTGATCGGCCAATCTCATTACTAAAGTATCAATTTTATTCACACTATTATTTACTAAAATAACCAGTCATTGATCGGCTCAATTGATGGTTTAGAAGAGGTACCATGTGGTTTTTCCATAATTTTAGAATGTCTACCCGCCAAGTCCATAGAAGCATTAACCTAAAATCATGCAATATAACAAGTAAAGATTTATAAACGATAACCTAAAACGCAAAGCAATATAATTGAGAAGACCTAGAATCTCCACCTTAAATCCATACTCCACTAGAGTTCTAATAAATCCGCTGAAATGTTGTACATAGTCTTAATTGCGTGTCCTCTCCAGAGTTTTTCTTTCCAGAGACGATCAAATTTGTCGTGTCGACCAAAGAAAAATTGTGTAAAACATCTAAATTATGTCATTTCTATTAAAACATTTAAATATGTCTTTTGTTGAAACATTAAAAAAAAATTATTTCAAAACTTATAAAGTGTATAAGAATAGTAAATTTATAATTTTATAATTTTTATATTATATAATGCATGATGGAAGTATTCAAGTAAAAAAAACATACTTTTTCATATGTATATATACATAGTACATGATAAAAATAAATTTTAGTGTGACTATTATTTATAAAAGACTGTATATGAAATGTTATATAAATAAACAAATAACTACTAGAGAAAAAATAAATTATAATTTTATTATAAAAAAACTACAGGCGTAATACAACATATATGATGTAATAAACCATATAATAAGTAAAATAAGAAATTAAAGGCCATCCAAAAAAGTAGAATTATGGACTCCCGACCGAAACGGCTCGCCATAAAATCGACTACTAAAACCAGCCACATAGGTTCCAATCATACCTAATAGGGGTCAAAGACCTATTATTAAGCAATGACACGTGGCAAACAACTTCCTACCAAATACCAACCTCATCGGTCGAGTTAAGAGGCAAAGATTAGTGGATTTTTTTTTATAAACCATAATTAAAAAAAAAATTTAGGAAACCAACGTGATTATTTTTTTTTATAAAAATCATAAGAACCGAAACGCTATTTCGGTCCACTATTTTTTTTGCAGACTGAAATGACATTTCGGTCCCTACTAGTTTTACAGCTTTTCATATCAGCCGCTACAGAAAATCCATAAAGGGGACTGGACCGAAATGGCATTTCGGTCCTGGTCAATTTTTTTTTCCAAATCCGACAGCCTTAACGTAGTAAAAAAAAAGTCCATACCGAAATGCCATTTCGGTCCCGGATAAAGAAAGGCTGGATCGAAATAACATCTCGGTCCGTGGGTGTTACACCAACGACAACACACGTTTGAGCTGAAAAGCTGCGAAACTAGTAGGGACCGAAATGGCATTTCAGTTCTTATGGTTTTTGTAAAAAAAGTAATCATGTTGGTTTCGTAATTTTTTTTTTAATTATGGTTTATAAAAAAAAATCCAAGATTAGATCCGTCAGATCGCTATAAGATCCGTGCAAACTTATAGTAAGAAATAATCCAATAAGGACCTGTTCGGTCTGCAGGCAGGAATAGAAATGGGTTGGACTCCAATTTGAACTGACGTTTACTGTGTACGTGGGACAAAAAACACGAAGTTGAACTGATTTTTTTTTCCCACCGCACAGTAACAGAGCTGAACAAGCCCTAATTTACAGCGAATATGGGAATGCGTCCCATGCCCAGCAATACTGTTAGGCCCTGTTCTGCAATACTGTTAGGTCCTGTTCGACAGCCCCGTTCTCACATATGGAATTTTAGACTAATTTCTAATTGAATTCTGAAACTCGTTCGGACATATATATAATTTTTCCAATTATTTCTATTTTTATTTCCACCACAATTTCTATATCAGTGTAAATTTGTAGAAATTAAAAACGGAGCTCAGAGTGAATTTGTCTTTGCCCATTCTCTCTCCGCAAATTGAAACACAATTAAAACTCAACATTCTTGTCTCTCTCCTCCAGTTCTTTGCATCTGTTTGGTAAGGGGTATTATACAAGCACCCTCTCTCCTCTATAATTTTAATTGTGGGACTAAAGACCAAAACTGATCCGAACACACATGCTAAACTAAGTAATAAGAAGAAACCAAGTATTATACTCATAAATAGACCTTATTTATTATAAAATAATAATATTTTTATTTTATAAAATAATAAAATAAAAATTATTGATATGTTATAATCCAATTTAATTAATATATGTAATAATTTTATTAATTAGAATAATTATATAATATCAAACATTTTAAAAAGAAAAATGTGATTTGTTTTCATTAAAATAATATTTGTTCGGTTCTATTTCAGACCAAAGTGATTATGACAAAAGTTTTTTATTTGAGATATGGTTTAAGCATCATATAAGATACAAGATTTTTAACAATTTCATCCAACTCATAAAAAATTATTAATGAAACAACTATAAAAATTCAGTTTATAAATACACGATTAGATTATATCTCTCTCATTAAACACAATTTATTTATTTATAAAATAAATACTTATTTTTTATGAAATAATAATTAATAAAGGTTATTATGTTATTATTTAATCTACTTTATTTAATTATAATATTATTATTAATAATAAGTATAATTGTATAATATCAAGCATTTTAGAAAGAAAAATAGAATTTCTGATAGGCCGAAAATATATCTATATTTGGCTAGGTTTTAGGGTACAAAACAATACCAAATTCCAATTATTTATCTTTGTCTACTGCTATTTTGTTTCATTTTCACTTAATTACATTTCAAGGATCAAGTTACTGCCAAAAATATGTTTTTATGCAGAAAACAAGAAAAACAAGCCAATTTGACATCTGGCAGGCCGCCACCACATCATGGAGGGCCGCCACCCCCTTTGGAGACATAAAAACAGCTATAAAAATGCTCATAAATGCTCACAAACTCCCATAAAAAGTCTAGGAGAGCCCCCAATAGATCTAAGTTTGGCCCCAGGTCATTCTACACCTCTCTCTACCATTGTTCTTTCTCCATCTCTCTCAATCTTTCACGGAATCAAGGTGGGTCGGCGGTAAATCAAGGAGCGACGGAAGGAGCGACAAGAGACGAAGCAAGAGATTGGTTATATCTTTTCTCTTCTTTATTTTCTGTCATTTAAGATGTCTTTCATTTTGTTTTTCATGGATGTTAATGCACCTATGAGAGGCTAGTTTACATCTCTAGGGGCGACAGCTTGTAGAACTTGATGAATTAATTAAAATCTACCTTACTTGGTTAGTTATAAATTGTGTTGTGATTGTTTGTGAAATTGTTTGTGCTTGTTTTATTATTCTTGTGAATGTGTATTCGTGTACATGAGACTATCTCATTTTAGTTGAAATGGGAATATGTTGGTACTTGATATCGAGTATAGTAGCAAGGAATTAATCTTAGGGATTGGAATTAGTACCACTCTAGTTCAATACCAACCCGGACCACAAGCACAATAGTTAATTGTCTATGGCGAAAAACTAGACGTGAAGTCTAGACAATAAATTAGGTTTATTAAGATATAATTGGTACCGGTCACGAAAAACTAAACATGAAGTGTCGGTAGTTGAGAATAGCTTAACTAGTCGGAACTAACATCTTGACCAATGTTCGCGCAGAAGCGCAACGCAAGTTTCGGTACGCTTGAGGGCGTACCTTTTAAAACCGCGTTTACACTTCACGAGTAAGGGTTGCAAGTGCACAACCCCTATCGAGTAGTATAATCGGGTATCGATCCACAGGGACGGACAATTACTACGTTAGAATACCTAACTCGATTAAAAACTAGAAGTGAGAAAGATTTGGTTTGGTATTTAATTTCCTAAAAAGGTCAATTCAAACAATTCAAACAATTCAGAAAGATGTAATAAAATGCTAGAAGAAATGTAAATTGTGTTTTGATTATGGATAAAAGGCGTTTCCAGGGTTTCAGACTTCATCTATGATCTGCCTCTAGTGGTACGGCCCGTACCAAGTCGGTACGGCTAGGCCGTACTTAACTTGGTAAGGCAAGGCCGTACCACTCTGGTAAGACCCGTACTGGCTTCCCAGAACAGAGCTTACCAGTTCGAGTTGATGCATTTCCTTGCTGGTACCTTGTGCTAAACTCTTTGGAAAGGTTCAATTGACCATACCTAAGGTTCCTAAGCCTCAACTGTCGTTTGTTGGATCAAGATCTAGGTTGGAATGCAATTGATTGCCTTTTAGGGATTTCTACACCTCAACTCTCGTGTGTTGGTACAGATCTACCCTAACTGGTTGATTGGAGACCTAAGGCACCCTCTAATCTGTCGATTAGAGGAGAATTCAACCTCTCGGCTTCAATTCGAACAAGTCTACCCTAAACAATTGATTTGGTTGAGAGATTGAGATGATCACATGACCTTGATAGGTTCGATCTAAACCTAGAGGTTCATCATACACAATCACAGCAATCAAAGCAAAAGATAGCAAAGAAATCACAATCAATCAATCAAAAGAGTTCATACAAGATACAAGTCAAAGAAAGTCAAAACAAATCAAGAATCCATCTCTAAACCCTAGAAACTAAAATAACTACTCACAGCACATGATCTGATCTAAAAATACAATAAAAGGGATAGAGATAGCCATGGATCGAAGGGATCGAGAGGAGGAAGCTAGATCCGTCGAGTTTCGCCTCTTTCCTCTTCCTTCCTTCTTGCTCCTAGCTCCTTAGCTCTCTTTCTCTCTCTTACTGTGCTCTCAAATAGATCTGGAATGGAATGAATGTCGAAATTGGAGAGTTCCCCGCTTTAAATAGCCTCTGCCAAAATTTGAATCTGTCAGGCCGCCTTTAGGTACGGCCCGTACCAAATTGGTACGGCCAGGCCGTATCAGGCGTGATGAGCTGAAAAATGGCTAAGTCCGGTAAGACCCGTACCAAACTTGGTAAGGGCCGTACCAGATCATCCCAAATCGTCGTTTCTTCGTGTGTTTTGCTCCAAGCCTGCAGAAAACAAACAAACACTCAGCAGTACCAAATTCTAAAGATATATCGATGAAATGCACATGATTCTGGTGAATTAGGGCACGAATCTGGTACTAAAACAGGCCTAAAATAGACTAAATATGCGAGGTATCAACCAACTTGTGGCAAAAAATTAAATGTGAAGTCCAAACTGGTTGAGACAAGTTGTCAAGTGGCAAAAAACTAAACGTGAAGTCCTTGACATGACATTAGGACTACAAACCACAATTACATAAACATGAATATAATTAACCAACCGAGTGGGCATAATAGTTAATTCGGATATCAAGCCGTAGCCCTTATACCTTCCAAACCTTGTTCCAAATAAGCTTTTTATTATTTTATTTAATTAGTTCACAACCAACTCTCTTCAAGCATTGAGCCCACAACACTGTCGCGACTTGCGAACCTGAGTACGACCTGCGAACAAAACCCCCAATTTACTATTCTGCACTATTCTAGAATTAAAAATTAAACCAGTAATTATTATTGCTTTCCGTTGTCTTTGTGTTCGACCCCGATACTACTCCGATAGGTTGTATGCTTGCAACCGATCAAAAATTGAGTATTGGGTGTAAATTTAAAAGCAAAAAAAGAGTATTAAATCGACCCAAAATTACGTATACAAAATACTCATCAATTTTTCACAAATAATCCCACGGTAAAACCAAACACTCATTTCACCATATTCCCATAATTAATCCCGTGCGTAACCTTATCCATGGGTTCTCACATCTTCAAAAGTGAGTTTCCATCATTGTCAAATCTTATCCCGTGTAATCCCGTGACAAACGAATAGGCCCTTATTGGTTAAACATGCATGCGTAGGGGGATAAAAGATTTGAGTAGAACTAGGGAATTCAGACCGTTCAAATTCATGTACTAATGATGTGTTTATATGTGAAAATTTTAAACTTTTAAGCAATCAAAATAAAATGTTTATAAATTAATTTTGATATATTTATTTTTGAAATGTTTTTTTACCACTCGACTCTAAACACAATTAATTTCAAAATGTAAAATTTTCGTATATAGAGACATCGCTCGTAAGATAAATGGATTTTAACTGTTTAAATTCATCGTTTAAAGTTAATCTGGTAGATTTTCAATTTGTATGTGCTGTTTTTTAACATCTAATATGTATATGTATTTATATAAAACTACGGCTACAAATACGACTTCGTTATTATTCGTCGATATCGATCCATTTACACCCCCTACGTCGAAACTAATAAATCCCATAGTAAAAGTTTCAAATTCCACAGTTCGTTCGGGTGCTTTCCATACACTTCCAACCTTTCACAATAAATTCTGGTACAATTCTGAGGATACTAAGAATCTGTTCGGTAATATGGAAATTTTATGATTATGGGAATAGAAATTTCAATTTGTCAAAATCAAAGTCATTTAACTCATGAAAAATTTTAGAATATAAGTGTTCGGCAAATGCATGGAAAAATTGTTAGGATTGGAATGATTATGTTTTACGTTAGAATATGAACTTAACTTAAAAATTGTCTTGTGTTTTGTTCAATTAAAATTTCTTGTACTTTTAAATTATGTTTTTTTAATTATTTTTAGTTTTGTGTTTGATCAATTATTATTGTATTGTTGAAATGCTATTTGAAGTTATTATTAGTCTTGTGTTTTAATTTTTGTATTTATGTATTTTAATCTATTTTAGTCTAATTACAATTTAATAAATTTAATAAATAGAACAAATGAGGACTTAGATTAGATTCTTGTTTTTCTTACAAAAAAAGAAAAATAGTAGTTCCAGCAAATGAAAATAAGAAAGACTTGATTTTGCTCTAGCAAAGAAATGCTTGATTAACGAACAATGAGAAGGAGATTTGGTACTCACTTTAACAATTCTGTTGCACTGAGGTATTATTGTCACTATAAATTATTATTTGGAATTTTTGTATTATTAATAAGATCATGCGTACTCTTTCTTATTTTCCATTGAGTTTAATTATTTTTTTTCCTCCAGTGAATTTTGATCCAGTGAAAAGATCAAAAGTTGGAAAAAAAAAACGGAGGTGAGAGTTCATTTTTTTTCCACATGAATTACAAGGCAAGAGATAGGAAGAAAACCCACAAAGTATTACAAATATGAATTAAAACTAGACCTCCGAACACCTTAGTAAAAAAAAATACCCATAACCTCATTTTTTCTCAAAGTTCTCATGATATTGGGAGCTGCCGAACAGGTCCTAAAAGTACCAGAAACTACTGGTTCCCACCGGTTGAGATAGAAAAACTTCTGTTAGCGTTTAGTATAAGATATTTATGAGGCTGAGGGTATTTTTGCACACAATTTTTTAGCAGAATGTAATGAACGGCATAAAAAAAATTTCGAGCTTTTGGTATTAGTAATATAGGATGAACAGTTTCTGTTTTGCACAGTATACAAGAGTAAATGTTTTCATTTTTGCTGCAAATGGCACTGAAACCACAGTGTTTCTGTGTTCTTTCCTTATGTGGTGACCAGAAGGGCCTAATTGCAATTTCATTTAACGTAAATGATCATAAACATCATATGTCCAGGATATGTGGGTTCAATAATCAACTGCGACTAGGATGTAAAAAGGAAAAGGTCTTTCCTTTTATCTTTAAAGAAATACATCCCTGATTCAAATTCTTTGACAAGTCCACTAATCAACAAATTATACTTGATACATCATGGTCACCTGTAATACTTCCATCTTATGTTTCTTAAAGCTCCTCAAGTAATCTTATGATGGAGATACAATACCCACCACAGTAGTTTAATTGAAGAGGGTACTAATCATATGGATGAGAGGCTTCATAATACTTCTCATAAAAAAAATCACACAACATAATTGAGAAACATGTAAACAAGCAAAGAATAAGCATTCTCATCATGGGATTACATTTGAAACAAGTATCAGACAGCTCTAATTTGTTAAGACTAAAGAGAAAAAAAAAATAGACCTCTAAAATGATTGGTCACATAATCACAAAGGGATAACACATCATAAGCAGAATGAATAGAAGACATCCAGAAGTTTATTCTACACCAACACACTAAATCATAGCAAAAAATTAGAAGTTCTATAAAAAAGAAGCAACTTTTTCTTTGTTCATCGCAACGTTGCATGTGGAATACATTGATGCCGCTGCAGCCTTCACGACCTGCTCGTGCTCCATCGCCTCCATTTTCTTTAGTTTGCTGAAAAGAACAAAATAGAGAACATTTCAGGAAGTACAAGTACAGCTTTCAAAAAGTTTTGGGACTCAACTCAAAAGGGCTGTACTGACCACAAACCAAACCAAACCAAACCAGAGCAAATGCAACCAAAAAAAAAGGCTGGCAAAAAACTGACCTGAAATGACATGTAACATTATGGCTGCCAAGATATGGTCAGACACCATCCCCCTATTTGTTACAACTTACAATTTACAAACCAATTTTGAAAAATAGAGTGACCTTAACCAAACACCAAACCAGATTGATCCGAACCTAGAACAAGCCAAACAAATATCCTGAAAGGACTGCATGCCAACTTAATCAACCAATTTTGTGCCTCTTTCTTAAATAAAAAACCATTACATGATATAAAACTAGAAGTATACCTGAATTCACTAATTGTTCCAAGTAACAGGCCCTCTGATGCTGCATATTTCAAGCCTTTTTCGCACATCGATTGCATTTGTTGAACTTGAATTAACCAATTCTCCTGGGAGAAATATTACAGAGAGTTAACACATAATTGTGCTCATTTTGCTAGCGCATATGCCCAGGAAAACAAGAAATATCCTGTATAACCCATCAGAAAAGAGAGGTATTTAATACCCTGTATAATACATAAAAAAACAAACTGGTCAAAAAGAGAGGTCATCTGGGTATTTCACACAGACTGGAAAAGGGTATATTTTATAGCCTTCATGCTAAGTTTTGGATAAATGAGGACTTGTGCATAGGGTATATTTTAAGAATCAGTAATTTTAAATTAAAAGCTTTCCAAATTTGAAGTAGCAATACTTACTAGGAATCTTCCCTCCTCTTGCAATGCCTTGTCCATCTGCATGAAGAGATACTTCCACTTTTCCACATGATCCCCTGGGCACACCTTTCCAGACGAATGTGCCGCACTTGGGTCATTATTTTGGTTACATGACAGTTCGGCTGATATTATGTAAGGCAGCTCAGTGCTTATAACATTTCTCACCCTCTTCTTACTGCGTCTCAATGCTGGATAGATGGAATAAGTTGATGAGTATAATTATGAAAAATGAAAGGCCCCTCTATATTGCACAAAGGTTCATGCATTATTGTAATTGCAAAAGGGCCTCTATATTGCTTGAAAATGGTCCTTGTGCTTAATTTCCATTAACACTGATTATATTTAGAATTTCTCATTCTTGACATATTTCAGGTCCATATAATTGCATTTGAACAGCTCATTAATGAGCAGTACCTACAACATCATTAACATATGAACAAAACTAATATTCTCTCTTGTTTTTTAGCTTCTTATCTAGGAAGAAGTCTGTCTTTTCTTTGCCCAAACCATTTGATGCATTCATTATATGATTGTATTGGTGGACAACCTTCGGTAACTGTATAGATACCAAGTAGATTTGAAGTGAAGAAAACTATAGAAATTTGAAACTGATAGAGGTAAAGCAGAGAGTAAAGGTGGAGAGGAGAGGGATGGCCACAGAAGTAACTAGATGAGGAAGTACATGATTAAAATATTTGGATTTTGTAGTAGTAGAAGTTACCTTTGTTAATTAATTTCAATATGAAAATTAATTAAAGGAGGTAAATGAAAGTGAAGGCACTTCTTGAGTTCCTTGAAAATTAAAGGACTACTATAAAAAATGAAATACTTTTGTGCCTTTAAATATTGCAGAGGCTTTTGCAATTTGCTCATAATGTAGGTGGTCTTATGCAAATTTCTGAATTTTATTTTAAGCAAGTCACCTGCAAGTCTTCCCTTTATGTCTTGCTGAAGCAGTTCCATCCATTGAGAAGCTGCAGAGGTAGCTGCTCAAGGATAGAAAAAAGGGAAACCTTAGAAAGCAAAATTCTTGAATAATCCTCCACCCAATTTATACTAGAATAATAAGAAATCCACACGATGAATAAAATGTAACTGGTGGGTTCATCTTAAAACCCAGTAAAAGCTAAAAACCTAAATAGTATATATAACAGCACCAAAAAGAAAGCAATTTACCTTTTAGGGACAAAGAGGTCACCACCTCCTGGTTCGAACCACAATCATCAGTGACCCCGGTGACTTGACTTGATGACTGTCCCAGGTCCATAACCCAGTCAGATGATAGACCTAGTTTCAGACCATCACACTCTTCATACCCTTTAATCAACTCGCTGTAAGTCTTACAACCCCCCATATTCTCCTTGCCAAATCGACCACTACCATTCCCGATTGGATCTTTCTCTTTGTTCAATTGCCTGGTTCCAACCTTCTCAGACCGCACCATTGCCTCTATAATAGAATAGACCTGTTTACTGTTCCTGACATGGTTTATGATTCCTGGGTTCAGACCCGATAACAGCCCACTAGGTGCCGCCACCTTGGCAAAGCGGCTGGCTTGTTCGGTTTGCATGTGCACAATTCTTTTCCTTGTTTCTTCAGCTTTTCGTTTGGGCTTCCTGCCACGTGGTTTTGGGGCAATTATTTCTCTTTGGGTCGAAGAAAGAAACCCATTTTCTTTCATTTTGTTCCACAATTTAAGTGGCCCATTTTCCTCTTCTATCGGGCCAGTGGTGCTTCCACACTCTGATGGGTCAGTAGGTTTGAGTAGACCGAGTTTTTTGTAAGGGTAAAAGGGATTGTATTCATCCACGTTTGCATTAAGATCCAATTTGAGGCCTATTTTGGATTTGACATCCATTTCATTGGGGTCCGGCATGTTTTCTTTATTCTGCAGTTGCAGGTTATCTAAAGAGGTGGCACTGCCTGCTTGGCCGAGGGTTAATAAGCAGCTGTCCATTGTAGAGTGAGAAATTTGTCCTTTAGTGCAGGGTTGGAGAATGGGATCTGCTTCCGTCTTCTTTGAGATTTCTGACATAGAAGTTAGAGCAGTGCCTGAGAAAAGACCATTAGCGTACTTATTAAAAGACCATTAGCATACTTATGAAAACTCAAATATTGAGCCGCAGCACGGAGGCCCTCTATGCTACGCGTAGCACCATAGCCAACTCCTATATATATTATATATTTAAAAGGATGTGCTAGAACTGGTAAAGATTCACTAATTCCTTCAGAATAAGAGACTTTGGATAGACAGTGCATCAACCAACAAATGATGGAAACATAGGAGTCAAATAATAAGAACTTTTAACCAAGAAAAACAAGAAGTTCATTAAAGAAATCAAGAACCAAACTCCACTTGTTACCCAATGCAAGAAAAGAATTTTCAAAGAGGCTACAAGGATTTCTATTGCTTGACATTCATTAGGGACAAAACAACAAACAGTTTGCATGCATATATTTGAACATCAATTCATTCAACTCTTAAGCCAGACAAGTTAATTTCTTCACTCACTGTCAGAGATGGAGCAAGGGGTGGTCCAACCAACACCCGCCCCCCCCCCCCCCCCCCCCACCCAATATTCCCAAACCCCACCACCATATCCTATTGTTTGCGTAGCACCTTAATTAAAATTAGGGCCTTCTACCATAAAAAGCCATATGTTGTTATTGCAAATCCTTTTACTGGGCGATTTCTCAAAACGACTGGCAGCGTTTTGGGCAAAAGAACTCTTGAATTGGAAAAATACTAACCTTATTTCCGAGTTACGTGGATTCTTCCTTTGAGATCGACTGGTTCTTCGGATTTGATTTATTTTACCGATTCTCAAAAGGTTGATGCGTTCTGAACGGAAAAAGAGATTTGGGATAGCGTGAAGCAGGCTGCACTACTCGGAACGCAAAATTGAACCTCGAATAATAGGTCCGATCCGTCAATCCATGTAAAAAAGAAGCAATGAGAATTAGATCTGTCACTCGGGGAAACAGATCTGTCACCCGGGGCAAGAGGCGGAGGTGAGGTAGCTCGAGAGAGAGAGGGATATTAGTTTTTTTTTTTCTTTTAGGGTTTTAAGCTTCAAATTTAGCGGGGGCACGAGAGGGAAGGTGAAAGTTTCAAATGAATGGGAGGAATAAAAGGTTCAGATCAGGATTAGTTCTTTAACTGAGCCCCGTGCGTGTTTATTGTATGAACCGAGGATGGAGCAATGACCCGATTATGCAAACAAACTTCTGTCATGGCGTCCACGACTCCACGGTCCATCTCGGTGTACATTTAATAGTAAATCTGTTTTAATGTTCAATGAAACTGCTCGATGTGATTTATTTCTTAATTTGAATTTATACACGCGCGCGGATCTGCTGAAACTCTCAGGACGCTCCAGTGTCGATGACGTCACTTCTATTTCTTGTTCCTTCTTGGCTCTATATGTTTTATTCCATTGACTAGTGGGGCCTTTTAGTTTTTTCGTATTTTATTTCCCTCTTGTTGTTAGGGGTGTTCATTGGGTCCGGTTTAGTCGGTTTTGAACTGAACCGAATTAGTTTGGACCAAATGATTTGGTTTTTTCGGTTTAATGGTTCGGTTCGGTTTGCTTTTTAAAACCGAATTAACGACCGAAATTTTATATATTATGAATTTGGTCCGGACCGCCCCGGTTTATTTCTTAATCAATTGCTTTAAATACTTCGGTTTATTTCTTAATATCCCGATTTATTTCTTAATACCTCGGTTTATTTCTTAATATACTTCGGTTTATTATAAATCAATTGCTTTAAATAAAAAAATTAATATATTTCGGTTTGAACCGAACAAACCAAACAAACCGAAATAAAACTTTGGTTCAGTTCGGTTCGATTGCAATGCTAAATCGGTTCGGTTCGGTTTTATTTTTTAAACCGAATTATAACTTTGGTTTGCCTAGTTCGGTTCGGTTTCAACCGAACCGAACCGATGAACACCCCTACTTGTTGTTGTCTGGAAAAACGCAGTAAGTCAAAATATTTTTCTGTTACTTTTCATATTTTTTTAAAATAAGATAGAGTTCAAGCTCTAATCTTATATTTTGTTGATAAATTAAAATAAGATACAATCAAAAGAATCAAAAAGTAAGAAACTGCTTAATAAGTATTGAGTAAAAATAAAATAAAAATTACATCTCTCGTACCAATCAACTAATTGAAAAATAGAATCAAAATTGTCTCTAAAAATACAATTGCATCGCTCTCTCAATAATATGAAGATGACAATCATGAAAACTCTTCTCAACTGCATAGGATATTCATTTTTGGAGAATAGCACACAATGATTTGGCAATTATCATTTCACCGCATTTATGTAACAATTGGTAGAGTGATAAAGAGAAGGGGCATTTATTGAATAAGTGTGTTACCATTTTTATATTTTGTTTGCAGAGGTGGCAGATGCTAGTAAGGGACTATTCTTGTTTCATCAAATTATAGGTTGTTAAAATTTTATTTTGACTTGCCAATCAAGCAAAGATTTACATTCTAATTGATATCCTCAACTCCAAATATTTATTATCTCCGTTTTCCTTTTCATATTTTAGTTTGGTGCCCCATTTGCGTAGGCATTTCCTCATGAAAAAGGAAGGAAAAAGGGTAAAGAGGAAAAACCCTCAAAAGTCGAACTTCAACTTTGAACCGAATGTAAGGCTCAGAACATATGAAATAGGTCTTGCAATTATTTTGCATGCTATTTACAATCGTTATTAATATTTGTATATTTTTATATAAAAATTTTCTTACTCCTAAACGTGTCGCGAAATTTGTTAAATTACGTAAACATTTAACATTCCATCGTTACCCCGTATTAATTTCGGATCTAACGTCTCCATTTACTTTTCAGATTTTATTTAATAAATTGAAATTTTTATGTTGGTTACATAATTGTCCTCATATAATTTAATTCATTCTTTAATTAACTAAAAAATTTAATTTGACGTAAATTATAAATTGTTAGTTATTTAATAATTTAAAATTTTCAAACTATAACACAAACAATAGCTATTCCTTGCACAAACTTTGTATGATAAAATTGGCTCAAGAATCCTTGCGCAAACTATCATTTCCAGACAACTCTGTCATTTCCAGAAAAACAATAGCTATTCTAATCAGTAGATATCTGAAAATGACAATGTAAAATGTTTTGGAGGGAAAGAAACAAAGAATCTTTTCACAAAAGCACAAAAAGGAGCATCGCTTGATTTCGGATACGGCCCTGAAGGTCCAGTTGTGGACGGCCACTTTATAAATTCATTCCTTTTATAAAGCATGTAGTGTAAATATTTATTTTTGACATTAGGTCATAAGATTTTGTAATTAAACTCTTTTTGTTATTTATAAAATTTGTTGACGGCAACTTGCTGCTAACTATATAAAAAAAACAAGAGTGAGGCTACGGTACTATGCATAGCACGGTTTGGTCCATCCAAAACAGTGATTTTTTACCTATCTAACAAAATAGTAAAAAAATTCAAAAAAATGTAAAATTTGGTTTGCAAGTACATATTCATTTTATAATCATGTTGAACGGTTTGGATCGACTGTTAGAATTTTGAAAACTCAAATATTGAGCCGTAGCACGGACCAATCCGTGCTATGCATAGTACCGTAGCCTCACTCAAAAAACAATGTAAAACGTTTTTTTTTTTTTTTTTCTAATTCCTCCTTGTTCTGACAAATTGTAGGTGCTTGAGAAAAAATTACTCAAATTTTAAGAACCAGTAGTGCAGTTAGTTATTTTGGATAACTCAAAATATCTTCTAATAAAAAAACTAGTACGATTGTTTCGTTGTTTTTTGCTGGAGAATTGTTTCTGTAGAAAAAATATTAAAAAAAAAAACAAAAACAAAAAAAAAAAGTATCTGTGGATTTTCATGAGTAGAAAAATCAATAGGAATTTTACCGATCTAAAAATTTGCAAAAATTTAGATCGGTAAAATTCTTACCATTCTAAACCAGACTTTTCATTTTGTTAAATTTTATTTACTAAAATATGAAAAGTTTTTTAAAATAAATAAATAAAGTATCTTAGAATTTAAATAAATTAGAAAGAACAACTTGTTTTATTTTAACAGAGAAAATAGATCAAGTGGGTTTTCTAAAAACTTTTTATATTTTAACAAAGAAAACATAAAAAAAAAACAACTTGTTTGAATCGGTAGGAATTCTACTGTATCAAACTAATTCAAACTTTGAATCAGTAGAATTCCTACCGATCTTTCTACTCGTGAAAATTTACATGTACTCTTTTTATCTCTTTTTTCTTTTTTAATATTTTCTAAAGACAAAAAATTATCTTCTTGCTGCTACTTTTTTGAAAGATATTATTATTGATTTAGACCATGAAGTAACAAATTTGACCAAGTAATTTGAATAATTAAGTTGCTCTGAATGCGACTATTACTATAAAATCAAATATATGAAAATTTAAAACTTTATTCATTAACTCATAACGTAATACATCGCCTATAGATAATTTCTTAAGCACATGAAGTTAAAATTTTTGTTCTTTCTTGATATATACTCCTAGCTACCCGGTCCCTTGGGCTTGCTCAACTTCAACCTAAAATTAAACAAAATAACTGCTGCAGTTAGTATAATCTTCTAAAATAGTAGAAATAAATAAAATATAGAAGTGAGGCCATGCTAATATGCATATTACACAATGTCCCGTCCTATGGACTCAGATCTTTGTTTTTAATGTTCAAACAATCAATCTCAACCATTCAAATAATCTTTATTTGAAAATGTACTTGCACTTGCAGACTAATTTATTTTTTTTACTATTTTTTATATAGGTAGAAAAACCACTTGATTTGAAAATTCTAAACTATCCAAAAACAGTGGTTGTTTATCTATCTTAAAAATAATACAAAAAATCTAAAAATCTAAAATTTGGTCTATGAAAATCATATTGAACGGTTCAAACAACATTCCTTAAAAAAAAACATCAGAATTTTAACAAAAAACAAAATATAAGATCGATTCACAATGTTTCGATGTGATTTCTTACGTAGAGCAATCGACATCAATGGAAACTCTGAAAGGAAGTTCGACGCCGCATTTTTTAGTAACGGCTTCAACAGCATCAGCAGTGAGCTCTGAAAATTGAAGAGCTTCCTGCTTAAGGCAAGTGCATATCTCTTTCAAATCATATTCACTGGAGTAAGAGGCCTTGTAGAGTCTTTTCACGCCATAACAACATGAATGAGAAACTGTTCCACCATTGATGTAAGAAATACAAGGGGTGAGAAAATTTACAACGTTGCCACAGTCGATAACCTTGACGTGGCGATGTGGCACAGAGAGAAAGAGTAAGGCTACTAGTGTGATTGTGAAAAGAGAGGAAGAAGAGAGGGTCATTGTTAATTTGGTTGATTTTTTTCTTCTTTGTGTTTTCAAAAACTCGTCAAAGGATTATAATTATCTCTAAATTTTCTCTTTTTTTTTTATTTTTTTCTTCTATTGTGAGCTTTGTACATGCAAAGGTTGTGCGCTCAAGATTTGAGGGGGCAGGTGAGGTGATGTTTTGCATGAAGTGTTTGGCGCCCCAAAAGAAGCATAGAAAGTAATTTTAAAAATAAAAATATTGTATTGTTTATTTTGATTTTAAATTTTTATATTGGCATCTGATCTCCGAAGTTGATATATTTAATTAGAGTTTGGTTTCATGAGTCACAGCGGATTTATTTGATGTCAGTAACATGTATCTAATCCAAACTTTTTTTTTTTGAAGGTCAGGTGGCAAGTTGCCTTCTGACATTGTATAGATATAAAAAGTTTTTACAATCAAGCCCCTGTATTAGTGTAATTCCTACTGTTTATCTCCTGGTACACAAACCAGTAAATAGTAAATACCCAGATTTAAATTACATAAAAATAAAATAATTTTTAATCCACAAACCAGTAAATAGCCTATTTATTTGATGTCAGTACCATGTATCTAATCCAAACTTTTAATTTCTTTTTTTATTTAGATCTGAAGCGTTAAGTTAAAAAAATCTGTATTATATATATATTTTTTTTATTCTCCAATAAGCTATTACGTTTAAGACCATATTACTTAATGAGTGAGGCTACGGTGCTATGCATAGTACGGATTGGATCTGTGCTACGGCTCAAAATTTGACTTTTCAAAATCCTAACGGTCGATCCGAACCGTTCAACATGATTATAAAATGAATATGTACTTGCAAATCAAATTTTACATTTTTTCGAATTATTTTACTATTTTTTCGAAAATCACTTGATCTGAACATTCTGGACCATCCAAAAACAGCCTATCTAAAAAAATAGTAAAAAAATTCGAAAAAATGTAAAATTTGGTTTGCAGGTACATATTAATTTTATAATCATGTTGAACGGTTCGGATCGACCGTTAGGATTTTGAAAAGTCAAATTTTGAGCTGTACCACGGACCCAATCCGCATAGCACCGTAGCCTCACTCTTACTTAATTACTTCTACAGGGCAAAGAAAAATATCGATAAAACAAATAAAGTTTTTATAATTAGATTAAGATAAAACTAGCTTGCAACCTAATAGCATTAGGAGTTACAACAGAAAGGGCACAAGACAATTTTATAAGCTGTTAGTTATCATGTAATAGTAGGCCTGCTAAATGAGTCGGGCCGACTCACGATCTATGAGTTGGGCTCTTGAATGAGCCTAGTTGGGCTGAGCTCAAAATGAGTCGAGTCCAAACTCGGCTCAAACTCGGAAAAATGTATCGCTAACCTAAGCGAGTCGATCCGAGCCGAGCCGAGTTGAGTTGCCGAGTCGGGTCGTCTCCCTCCTCTTCGTTCCCAAGCTGCTCGGCTCCTCTTCTCCTCCTCCTCAGATCGCACGAGAACCACCTCCTCTTCTCCTCCTCCTCAGATCGCTATCTCTTCTGCTCGCCTCGCTATCTCCTCAGATCACTATCTCCTCAGATCGCACGAGAACCACCTCTTCTCCTCCTCCTCCTCTTCGCGCACGCCTCGCTATCTCTCTTCAACTGGTCTTTCCAACTGGTAACTCACTAACTCGTGCTCGATTTTGAATGCAACCCATTAAGGTTATACCATGAATTGATAGGATTTCTTTTGTTAATGGGGAAATGGAAATTGTTTTGGGTGCCTTTTCAAGTATCAGGTTCTGCTTTGTGCGGCTATTGGATTTGTTTCACATATTTAACTCTGTGCAGCTGCCAACTGTACTTTGTCTTTTATGGTGTGAATTTGGTGGATTATCTTGTTTAAGCAGCTGGATTGATTTGATTTACATGGATTAAATTATCTTTTTGAGCAACTGGATTGATTTAAAGAAATTAATATTTGATTCCACCATGCACCTTTGTGAAGTTCAGAGATAAAAGTTTAGAAGCCTTTGATTGAGAGATATTTCTATTAAGATGTGAAGAGTAGAAATAGAAGTTTCAAGACTGTGATTTCTGACAGAAAAAATCTGCACTTTTGTCAAAAATTAATTGTAGCTAGGGTTTTATAATTAAAATAATTTCACAATCAAGGTGAAGGTGTTGTATGTAATGCAATTTCTTTATTTCATATATACCAGTGGTCTTATAATAGATACTGTTATTCATCTGCTAAACCAATTTCAGCTTCTCTTTGGATAATATCTGATGCACACCTGAATAATCTTACTTCTAACCAGTATTAATCTTTACGCTACCATAATATCTGATGCACACCTGAATAATTCTTTTAATTTTTTGTAGAGTTGATGTCTCAATTTCATTCCCAAACAAACCCTGATGTCGGAGATTCTCAAAGTGGATCGGTCGAAGTAAGGCAAAATCGAAAAAAAAGGAGATCCAATGCGTGGGACCATTTCGAAAAAACAGGAGAGTCAAAAGTTGTGTGCATACATTGCTCTCAAGTGTTAGCTCACGGTCCTAGTTTGGGGACTTCTCACCTAAATCGGCATATCAAAGATGTATGCAAAGAAATCAACGAGGAAGCAAGGGAGAGATTCTCATCGGGTAAAGGAGGTGACTTATCTAGCTTCAAATATGATCCCAAGTTGACCCGTGATCTCATGACTATGCTGTTCATAGATGCAGAGATACCGTTTGCGGTCATTGAAAGTCGGTTTTGGGAACCGACTATGAAATCACTAAGACCCGAGTACAGAGCTGTTGGACGTCAGACTTTGAGGAATGATGTTGTAGAGGTATTTAAGGCAGGAAAGGGGGTATTGTTCAACGAGTTTGAAGAATTGGATTCGCACGTGTCTTTTACTTCTGATATTTGGACATCAAGTGTCAATTTGGGATATTTGTGCCTAACGGCACATTATATCGATAAGGGATTCAATCTTCAGAAAAAGATTATATCGTTCAATCAAATACCTTACCCACATTCGGGTCATGCAATTGCAGAATCGATGAAAAAGGCTATATTTGAGTGGAAGTTGGATCAGAAGGTGTTCACAATTACTCTTGATAATTGTTCAGCGAACAATAATGCAATGGGGTTTTTGGAATACATATTTTGGGACAAGCCTATTTTTTAGGGTGAAAACATGCACATGAGATGTGGGGCCCACATCTTAAACATTATGGTGCAGGATGGTATGGAGATCATTAGACAGGCTTTGACAAAAATTAGAGAGTTGATGCGATATATAACTTCTAGTGGCCAGCGACTCCAAACCTTCAACCAAATCTTAGATGCGATGCAGTTACCATCTAAAAGGGGGTTGACTTTAGATTGCCCAACTCGATGGAATTCGACCTATGAGATGGTCGTTGAAGCTTTGAAGTACAAGGATGCCTTGCTAAGGTATGGAGATGGCACTGCGGTGATTGTTCCTAGTTCGGAGGAGTGGAATGTGGCGGTAGAGATGAAAAAGTTTTTGCGGGTATTCCTGGATGCAACAAAGGCTTTTTCAACTTTTAGGCGACCATCTTCACATGTGTATATGAAGGAGGTGTGGACTATTCGTAGCACTTTGTTGGAGGATTATAATGATACAAGTCCCAATTACACTTTGCGAGCCTTATCAGAAGAGATGCAAAAAAAATTTCACAAATATTGGGAAAAGCCGAACGGGATACTCACATTAGCTTGTGTTTTTGATCCTCGGCAAAAGTTCGAATGGGTGGAATTCTGTTTTGAAATTGCATATGGAGCTGGAACTGATGTGTGCAAAGAAAGAATTGAATGTGCGCGCACTTCACTTAAGAAATGGTATAAAGAGTATGAGAGCACAACCGGCCGAGCGACAAGTAGTATGTCACCGCAAGTGGAAGGTCAAAATGAGAACCAAAAGAAGCTTGAGATGAGTTTTCAGAAATTTCGTTCTCAAAATCGTCAATTGCGGCAAAAGAGATCCGAGTTGGATATCTATTTGGAAGAAGCCGTGTACCTAGAGTCGGATGAAGAATTTGATATTTTGCAATGGTGGAGAAGAAACTCAGAATTATATCCGACTTTAGCAAAAATGGCAAGAGATTTCCTGGCGGTTCAAGTGTCAACCGTTGCATCTGAGTCCGCTTTTAGTGCAGCGGGTAGGGTGACAGATCATTTACGGAGCTCTCTGACACCGGAGACAATCGAGGCACTCATTTGCTCAAAGGATTGGTTTGCCTCTATTGGTGGGAGCTTCAACTTGGACCAATTTCGTCCATTAATGCCGAAATCTTGATTGGTGTTCGAGGTAAATACTTTATTTATCATTTTGTTTAAAATTTTTTTACATCTATTTCATTTTATAAAATAAACGACTTCGGCTTCGGTGCTTCGGTGCTGGAACAAATGAAATCTTTTTTCATTTTATAAATTTTTTTTACATCTATTTCTCATTATTTGAAAATCAATATAAATTTTGAGTAATGGTGGTCATTCCTGTAAATTTTGATATGAAAAAGCGAAGAATGCAATCTAACAGTTCAGTACTGTGCAAACCTTGCCTCCTTGTGAAGTTCACCAATAATTTTGATATAAACAAGTTTGTATCCTTGCCTCCTTGTGAAGTTCACCAATAATTTAGAAATCTGTTTAAATTTCTTTTGAAACAATTGTTTTAGATGCCCATTTGCTTGACATTTCCTCTAATTACACCATCCTTTGTTTTCCTTGCCTTTGCTGGATTTTAAGCAAAGCAAAAGGAGTATTTGAATTCCTATTTCTATCAATACCAGTTGTTACTAGTAATTTCTCAGAATCTGGTTTATGTATCAGTAGTGTAATCTCATTTATGTAACTTACATTTACAAATAATTCACAGATGAATAATTCAATCAAAGAACTGTTTGGCTCTATCTTTACTATTTTGATCAAATAGAAAAGTGGTACACCCTAATTCTTGCTGGTACCATATGTACTGACCTTATTTTATTAAATAGCAAGAACCAGGTAACTATTTTGTTTTATTAAATAGTCACAATTCTAATGGTAATACTTAATTAAGGATGATTAAGGTGTATCAGAAGTTTAGTAAATTAACCTCTTTTTGTAATTTCATTGTAGATGTTGTACTGCACTAGTTTGAACTGGAGTGTAGATGGAAACACCCTTTTCACTGGCTACTCAGATGGCATCATTAGGGTTTGTCAAGTGTTATGAAATCTTACATTTGTACTTTTTTGAGCAAGTTCATAGACGGTGTAATTTGAGCTTTTGTGATATGAGGTTTAATCCTAAATTTAATTTGCTGCCACATTTGCTAAAGGAAATGCCATTTATAGTTTTCATTGTACAATTAAATTGTTTTGGGGCGGTTGTGCTTGAGGCCCTTGCTGATATATTTGTGTTTTTTAGCAAAGCATTATAACATTATGTGATGCTCAGTTTGATTAGGGAAGATTGGGGCAGTTTAAAATTATAATGATTTTTTTTATTAGTTTATCAAATAAAAATATGAATGAGAGATATTTTGTATTCATGATATGTGCTGTGTGCATCCAGAACGTTATAACTTGTTTAATTGTACAGCAACTCGATGCTTTCAAGCATCATATTTTTGTTTGGTGAAATACTGAACCGACATCAACATCTTTATCCATTATTCAATTCAGTGACTCTTTATTAACGAGCCGAGTTCGGGCCGAGCCGATTCGGGCCGAGCCGAGATGATCAAATGGACTGAGTCGAGCCGGGCTTTTCCCTTCATATTTGATCCGAGTCCGAGTTGAACCTTTAATGAAGGTTGATAGGGCCGGGCCGAGTTTTGGGTTTGATCCGGCCCATTAGCAGGCCTATGTAATAGGTTCACAGTTACAACAGCGTCAGTTAGACAATTGTATAGGCTATATATACAGCATATCCTGTACTGAGAACTTTTGATGAAAATACATTTCACAATTTCATTTCTCTCTGTCTTCTCTATACATCTCTTTGTAACTAGTTTGATTATTATTTAAAATAAATTAAGAAATTCGAACTTTCACAAGACCACTAATGCAAATTTTCCTATATATATAAATTCAAAATTAACCGAGGTTGATCTAATATTTTAAATGGCCTTATCTCACCAACTCTTAACACCGTGGTAATTAACAAACTTCTGGAATAATTAAACTACATCATTTAATTAACAAAGTAACAAAGACCGACCAAAGGCTGATGCATACAAAATAATTACAAATTAAACTTTTCATTAGTAATAATCAAACATTACTAAACACATATCAAATTGTGTAGTACAATTTAAATTGGTAGAAAAAAAAAGTATCTTTTACTCAAGATATTGCAGTATCTGACAATTCAACTGCTTCATTTGCAAATATAATTGATTACCAGATCCATATCCGCCATAAGCAAATATGGGGTGCATAATTGTTCATGTAACCAAATAGATGCAGGAAAACGTTACCTAGCTAGTTCAAGGTGAGTAAGCCACACGTCTAAGAGCTTTCATAATTTGAGTTGTTTCAGAGATTTTAAATTTCTCATCTCTAGCAGCTAATAACATCTCTTGCTTTATACCTGTCAGACGTAGTTTCCAGAACTTGTATAACTAATTAATGTTTAAAAAGAACAAAAGAAATTGTATTTGAAATACATGAGGGTGAAAACTTCTGGAATTTAAAAAGAATAAAAGAAATTGCTTTATATACGATTCTGGACACAAGATTGGGGTTGGGGAATTCTCAGAATGAAGTACTCCACACTGTATATTCCTGCTGCAGCAACACAAATCTAGCCACCGCTGCGTAGAGCAAATGGATAAGGCATCAGTTCTCCCACGGGAGAACCTGGGTTCGAGTTGCGGGTGTGTTGTGTGAGTGCCTATGGGCTTAAATAATAAAAAAAAAAAACACTAATCTAACGCTACAGGAGGTAATGCAGACATAATACCTGACAACGAGTGAATGATGGAACACCCCGACCTATATCATAGTGAAAGTATTAAGTGATGCTGCATGGAGAGGCATGTATGGACGGGTAAAGGTCACTGAAAATTTTTCACCACAGTGTAATGAAATCATGGCAATGACTAACAAACTACATTTTGATAAATAGTAAATAATTATCAGGTTACTAATTTAAATGTATAGGTTGCTGAAAAAAATTAAAATAAAATAAAAAAATTATAAAAAAATTAAATAAATTTAAGTTAAATAAAAAAAATAAATTTAAATAAAAAAATTATCTGAAAATCGCCTACGAAATCGTCTCAGAAATTGCTTTCTCTCTCTTTCTCTTCTGTGAGTTGAGTGAGTTGTGAGAGAGAAAGAGAGAAAGATGTATATTTATAGAGTTTGAAACGAAAAAAAATAAATATTTGAGAACCAGCCATTTAATAGTCGGTGGAGGAAAAAAGGAGACCGGTCATTAAATAACAAGTTTGGGTAATTTAAAAAAAATCTAGGGTATATTTATTAGTTTGTAATTAACTTTGGATATTAATAAAAATGTCGGAAACCGGCTACTAACCATCTCCCATGTGCCAATCACGTGCTCGTACTTCCACCTAGAGTCCTAGACGGGAGCTCTCCAGCCTCTCCTGCAGTTTCGTAGGCGTGAAAGGAAAGAAGTACCGTCACCATACCACATTACCACAAAAAATAATAAATTAAAACAATAATTGAAAGGAAGCTGGTACAGACAGTGTACCGCCGTCACGCCTCACCTGCCCCCATGGCCACTGCCGCAACCACTCTTCCCCTCTGTCTCCCCTCTTCCTCTCGGCGAACCCGAACGGTCCGTTCCGGCTTAGTCCCGGTTCGGGCAGCCATCGTCGAGGCCTCCAGACCAATCCCGGCCGTTCCCGTCGGTCATAATTACTCGACACAACCGCCTCAACAATCTGGACCGTCCACGTCAGCTCCAGTCCTAGTCTCGTTAACCTCGAGAGACCTGGCGGAGGATATCCAAGCCGAGGCCCGAGCCTTGACCCGCGCCGTTAATGCCACTGTTTATAGTCCCGAGTTTCTCTCCGCTCGCTATGGTTCTCAGCCTTTCAAGGTTTTATATCATGATTATTCCTTTCAATTCGGTCAATTTATAGTCTAATTGAAGAACTATGGAATAGTTTGAAACTTTTGTACTAATTAGTAAAAATTAGTTTAGCTCTGAGCATTCACCGACTATGCAACTGTTTCCTCACCCTATGCTATTATCATTACTATTTAATTGAAATTTAGCCATAAAAAAGCTGAAATTTGTTGGACTGACTGAAGTGAAACATTACATGACTAGAATTGGAAAATTGCAAGCGTTCCTTAAATTTGATTAAAATTATGGTATTCCAAAAAATGTTAATCCAGGCCCTGGTTTATTCAGTTGATATGCTAACCGTGCCTGTTTATTTATGCATAGCTAGCTTTTTTTTTTAGTACACACTACACAATCATTCTAATAAAATCCCTTTCCTTGAACTAGCCTTAATTATGGTTGCTTTCCTATTTTAAAAATATTGGAACATCAAATTCTCTTTTCTTAATAAAGGAGGACAACAAAAAATTGTCCAATTTATAGGTCGTGTCAAGGGCTGTGGAAGTTTTGACGGCACTTGGTTCATTTGGTTTGACGCTATTCTTGGATCAGAAAAGAGGAGAGTTGGATAGATTGAAGCGCGTCCGTGCTATTCAGCTGAGGGGAATATTAACCCGACTTGGGCCCACATTCGTGAAAATTGGGCAGGGCTTGTCTACTCGACCTGACCTCTGCCCACCAGAGTATCTCGAGGAATTGTCAGAATTACAGGTTTAAATCTTGAAAAGTTTTGCCACAGGATAGTATGCCTTTTTTGGTTCTTGTCTGATGGATGTAATAGTGAACTAGGTTTGAGTTGTTCCCTGTGGTTTGGTACCAGTATCCATGTAACCCTGTGATTTCTTATGCAATCGGTGGGTGTATACCCACTTTTCTCAAATAAAAAAAAATCTTGAAAAGTTTTCTTCTGACAAATGATTTTGTTTACTTTCAAATTTTTCCTTTGTGAAGGTCAAGGAAACTGTCTTTGACATATGGAAAAGATCCTCTCGGCCAAATTTAAGTCAAGTAAACTAGGTGTTTTTGCAATTGGAATAAGATATAGATAACGGTAACACCAGTATATCATGTTTGCAACTTTACACCTGACCTTTCTGGTTGCTCCAAGATATGGAATATACTGGATTTCTTTGCAAATGTGGAAAATAATTGTATAAATTTGTAAACTCCTATAGTAATTACAATTATCAATACTTTATTTTTTAAGTGGGTTTCCTTCTACAGGACTCCCTTCCTACATTTCCTGATTCAGATGCATTTGAATGCATAGAAAAAGAGCTTGGCGTCCCACTCGAATCAATCTACTCTATGATGTCCCCTTCGCCTATTGCAGCTGCTAGTCTGGGCCAGGTGTACAAGGCTCGGTTGAAGTCCTCAGGCAAATTAGTGGCCGTGAAAGTACAACGGCCAGGGATAGAAGATGCCATCGGCCGAGATTTCTACCTTTTGAGAGGAGTGGGGTCGTTGATAAATAAATATGTTGACTTTATCACCAGTGATGTTGTTGCTTTGATAGATGAATTTGCACGTAGGGTCTTCCAGGAGCTTAATTACGTTCAGGTTTAATTCTCTTTTTCTAAGTCTCTATATTACAAAATTTTGTTTCTTTAGTATCATCACCAAAAAGAAATATGGATTCCTTTGTTACCTATATATTTATGGTGTAATTAAGATGGCACATGGGCATAAATTTGTAAATTGATACTCTGGTTTGCAACTCTGTGTCTGTATCAGCACTTTACATGCTGTCTATCCATCTAGTGATGCTAGAGGATTTGTTCAAACTTCAGTTATAGTCCCATCTTGGCCTTGTTTTTTTCCTTTGGTCCTTCATCTTTTTCCAAATTTGTACTGAGTTTGATCAAATTTGACTGAAATTTCAATTCAAAATTTCCTTTAAAGATAAATATTTAAATACACCATTCTTTTGGAAAAATATCCTGTAGAAACAGAAATATAATGGCAGAAAAGAAAAAAGAAAGAACATACTTCTCTTATTTGCCTTTATAACACACAGGAAGGCCAAAATGCCAGAAGATTTAGAAAGTTATATGCCGACAAGCAAGATGTGCTAGTGCCAGACATATTCTGGGAATACACGAGTGGAAAGGTTCTGACAATGGAATGGATTGAAGGAGTAAAACTGAACCAGCAAGAAGCCATCGAGAAACAAGGGCTGAAGGTGCTAGATCTTGTCAACATTGGAATTCAATGCAGTTTGCGCCAGCTTCTAGAATATGGGTAATTATTAATTCGACCATTTGATTTAGAAGCTAAAGCTGATGAAAAAAGGATGCTTTTGTTATTTTTCTTTTTCATTCTTTTGGGCAAATGAAACCTAATATTCTGTTGTACCTGGAGATCACAGAAACTCTTTTAATGTTTGCAATGAATATCAGATAGTTGCCCTTATCCATGAATGAACTCAACCGGTTACAGTTTTTTGATGGAAAAAGTGGATTCCTTCTAGCATTGACAATTACATACTTAAAGTTTTGTGTGCTAATAGATTGAACTAAAATCATGTGAAGTTGGTCTATTGTTGTGTCCTAGCTCATAGGACCTACTTATTGCAAGAGTTTCGTTGAGTTATTACCAAAATATTGAGGGCATTTGTGCTTGATTTAACATTGGTTTTAAGAGTTCCTATATATTACAAACAGCTCAAAAATGTTGGGTAATGGTCAATGCCATCTGAGAGACCATTCCCTTTAAAAGCTGAAATTGATAGAGAGGGAAAAAATAATGCAGTTTTCTTATATCATGTTTTTAATAGGTACTTCCATGCTGACCCACACCCTGGAAATATCCTGGCCACATCAGAAGGAAAGCTCGCATTTTTGGATTTTGGTATGATGAGCGAGACACCAGAGGAGGCCAGGTTGGCTATAATAGGGCATGTGGTGCACATGGTAAATCGAGATTACGAGGCAATGGCAAGGGATTATTACGCGCTCGATTTTTTGTCACGTGATGTGGATGTCTCGCCTATTGTGCCTGCTCTGAAGAACTTCTTTGATGATGCATTGAATTCAACTGTCAGCGAGTTGAATTTCAAGACCATTGTGGATGGATTGGGCAGTGTTCTCTATCAATATCCATTTAATGGTAGGTATTTTTTTTCTGGCTTTATATTAGCTTGCAAACTTTGGACTTTGTTTTATTTTATATGTTACATTTGATTTGGATCTTGGAATTCCCCTTGCGAATACCTTTTTAGTTGAATGTTATACAGCACCCTGATTTTCTAACCCAGCTGCCATCACTGGCCCCTCCGGTCCCACCTACATCTGTAGTCTTCATCAATGTACTTGCTTAATACCCTACTATTGAAGAGTATAACATTTAATCCAAAAGCTATCAAAGGACTTCTGCTTAAAAAAAATCCCAAATTTTACCTTATTTCTTATGTTTTGTAACTTGTCTTTTTTTTTTTTTTGTCAGTTCCTGCATATTATGCCTTGATATTGCGGTCCCTTACTGTACTGGAAGGATTGGCCTTGTACGCCGACCCGAATTTCAAGGTGCTCGCTGCCTCATACCCATACTTTGCTAAACGTCTGCTCACTGATCCCAACCCTTATCTACGAGACGCTCTAATTGAACTCTTGTTCAAGGATGGTAAATTTAGGTATATACATCAATAGGAGTCTCCGGTACAAATTTTGATTATTGAACTTGAGTGCATGATATAGTACCACATATTCCCTTGTTTTTTTTTTTTTTCAAATCCCTTGTTTGGTTAGGAATAGGATGAATTTAAGGCAGTTATTAATCATATTCATGATAGAAAGTTTAGGTTTCTGCACCACATGTGAGTTTGTAGTTTCTTATAAATTTTGTATAGATCTGCTAGTTCAATAACTCGCGTGATTTGCCTGATTGTAGATGTATGGGTATGATTGTCCAAAGTCTACACCAGAAAGCTCCCCTTATATTAAATCCCAACTTTTCTTCTTTCTTTTGTCATAATAACAAGCACTGAATTTTGACCTGATACCTATGTTTCTAATTTTAGATGGAATAGACTAGAAAACCTTCTAGTACAAGGCCGAAAGGACCAAGACTTCTCTGCAAAAGAAGCCCTACAACCAGTTCTAAAACTCTTGTTGGGCCCTGATGGGGAAGAGCTCCGCATACTGGTGATCAAAGAAGCTGTGCGTGTGAGTGAGGCGATAGCGTTTGGTGCAGCTTTTGATGCTTACAATTCTGTCCCAGACTTCGTCAAACCCATAATCTCCAATGGGAGCTTGAATGGTCCGTTCAAGCTGAGTGAAGGGGAGAGAGATCAGATAATTGAGCTCAGAGATAGGGTTTTTAGGATTTGGAACCTCCTGAGGTCGTCAGATAATTTTGATCCAAGTATTTTGCAACCAATTTTGCAGGTTACTTTTTTATTGATTCCTCCTTTATGGCACTATGTTTAGAAATGTCAGGTTGATTCAGCATAAACCTACAGGAAATTATGTGTTGCCATAAGCAGGCATTACCCTTCATTTGTTCAAATCTACCATTTGAATTTAACATGCCGTCTTTGATATCTAACATTAATGTTTCAACTAATGTACTGTGTGACTTTTAGAGGGTTTGGTACGGTTTAATACTACAAACTTGTCAGTTCTTTAAAATATCTATAGGAAATTATATTTGTTTCCTGTATAAGTCGCCTAATCGATGAAAATGCTAATTAACCTCTTGTTATTTAATATTGCTAGCTAGTTGCTGATTAATTGTCAATGCTGTGCAGGTTCTTCAAGAGCCAGAGGCCCGAGTTTTTGGTTCACGGGTTGCAGGTGGAATCACACAGCGATTTGCCGCTCGTTTACTACAGCAGCTTCTCCGGTCTCCTACTCCTGCTCCTTCACAGTAAAATTGGCACCTACTATATACTTGTAAATGAACATTCTTCGGCTAGATACAGTAAGTCTCAGCAAATTGTATCATTTGTACATGAGAAAATATATTCATATATAGTGGATAGAATTTCCCAAGATTATACATTTCATTTTATGCTAAGTTTTGAACTTTTGATCTACCGTGACTTGTGTACCAGCTGGCAACTGGACCCTGTTTGCCTGCAGTTGTGTTTGCACCATGCTGACAAAGTGAACATAGCTACCCCTACTCTTGAGTATAGCCCTTTCAGAATTACACATTGAGTGTGCTAATTTTGTTAGCCTTAGCTGTAATCATACGATTCTCAAGAAATCATTCTACCAATATTGCACTGGAATAGTATATATTTTAACAAACTAGGTACTTAAGAGAGCATGCCAGACAATTTCATTAGCTGTTCTCTGCTTTAGTCTGTTTCTTTTTCCTCATTTTTTTTGTATTTCTCATTAACTACCCACACACACTGACACACGTTCTATAGCCTATACTGCGCACTCGGCTACAATTAGGCTAGCCTCTAAGTCAGATTTCTCTCCACTAGATTCAGTGAAGTTTCTGGCCTTCTCTACCTGGCCCCCCCAATCAATGGTGCAGATAGCATACAACATGAAGCAAGCGCATGATGCCTGGGCAGCCAAAAGTCCCATCAGCAGTCCAACAAAGCCCAGCTTGAATGGGAAGGCACACAACAAGGAGACAGGAAGTCCGATAAGGTAAAAGGCGACAAAATTTATGTGTGCTCCTATTGCGGGTTTCGCACTCCCTCTAAGCACTCCACAACCAACAGTCTGAATGCTGTTACCCATCTCACAGATGCCGATGATCGGCAAAGCAACTGCTGTCAAGTGTAAAATGTTAGGGTCCTTGTTGAACATCTGCCCCCACACATCCTTGACCGATATTGTGAAAAGGCAAGATGTAATGCCGCAAACCATTGAGACAACAATGCCAACAGCAGAGGCAAGCTTGGCCTGAGTCAGCCGGCCGGCTCCTAGTTCATGACTCACACGGGTTGAGAGGCCCAAACCAAGAGAGGATGGAAAAACATAGATGAGAGAAGTCATTTGAATCAGAATGCCAAAGGATGCAACACTTGCCTTAGGATTCACAAGCCAACCACACACAACCATCATCACCTCATACCACCACCATTCTAGGCAAACCCCTATACAACTCGGGACGGCAAGTCTTATTAGTTGGATCCAACCCTTTAGCCCCGGCACCAAGGAGCCGGTCCACGGCTTCAGGCAGCTTTTAGAAAATATCATGTACCCAATAAGCCCCAGGTTTATGTTGATGGTGTTCAAAGAAGAGGCTAAGGCCATACCTTTGACCCCAAGACCCATGGAGAAAACTAGAAAGTAGCTAATGGGTATATGTAATAGAAGGCCCGCTGTGGCACAAACGCTTACGGGCATGGTAATGTTTTGTGTCCTCAGAAAAATTCTCACTGGATGAAGAAAGGCTTGGGCAAAGAGATCAGGAAGGGAGAACAGTAGGTACTCCTTCGCCGGTGCAATGATTTCGGGCTTTTGGTAGCATAAAAGCAGGATGGGTTCCATGTATATCCAGAGAAGTGAGATAGGTATAGTCGCGGCAAGTAAGAGCAGAATGGTTTTTTGGACCGTCTGGCTGAGGATGGGCCATTGCCGGGCTCCGTAAGCCTGGCCGCAAATGGGTTCCATGCCAGCCGAAAGACCCTTTAGCACAGAGTATCCTGTGATGTTAGCAAAAGCATTGGCTATTGATCCGCCGGCAAGTTGAGCAGTGCCGAGTTGCCCCAGAAATAGCATCGAGACCTGGTTTCTGGAGTAGAGGAGGAGACCTGTTACCACGACCGGCCACACAATCTTGTACAATATGAACAACTCATTGCGTACCTGCATTGTTTAATTAAAAAACAAGGATGGCAAAGGAAATGTGATTAGTTCACTGGGGCACAGTTATGATTGAAGTATGATAAAAAATATCAGAAAAAAAGAAAAGTACTACAGATGGCTACTGGTAAGTAATAGATGATTTTATAATGTTGTGATGAAATGTAGGTTGGCAGAGGCAAGACTTAATTGTGCACAAAATACCACGATCTCTGATTTCCAATTTCCAACAGAGAAGGGCCAATAAATGATCTTGAGAAAAATTTCTCGCTGAAGCTAAGTAAATTGGTCCCCCATTTCCCATGAACAATAAATGAAACGGAGAAAGTCAGATTTTGTAACTTGGTTTGATCCACTCCATTTTGTTCGCAGCCTCAAGTAAAGGATACCAAATTAGTGAGTTACGTATAAGAATAATTTCGCAACTGTTATCTCACAGAATAATTAAATAATAAAAATTATTAACGAATTTAAGATGGATTTATGGAACATTTCATCTTCTATAATTTATAGTAATTAGCTATTATATTTTCTTAAAAAAATGAGAACAACAAATAAATAAAATTTTGTTTTATTTTATGTTATTATGTACATGTTATAGTTTGAAATAGTATATTTACTTAGTATTTATTCGAATTAAATTATTAAAACTTATATAAATTATTATTTTGTTGATAATTATTCATTAACATATTAAGGTTAACACGCAGAATAAGATATAAATGAAATTAGTACTGCTTAATTAACGAGTAAGACCGATTCTTAACAAATGCAAATATATAAATATTTCTATATATATTCGACCCGCTGGATCACACCATTAATTATGCATTGACATCCCTTCTAAAAGGCGTGTTAAACGCCATTGATGTGATGGCATTAACCACACCTGCTTAGGACTTGTAACGTTAATTCTCATATAATAACCTTAATTGCCATATAACCCATAAAGGTACCTCTTCAAATTGTTTTAGATCAGTTTAGATCCTTCCACACAATAAAAAAAAAAAAAAGTAGGGGCTTCTATCATATATATATATTTCATTTCATAGGTCCCTTTTGGAAATTATACATATGTCTCTTTATGGAGAGACAATATTCATTACCAACTTCACTAGGGCTAGGGTTTATTAATCATGGCAACGAACATGCATGCATGGTATATAACTAGTGGTTTAGATCTTATACGAAGAGAGGAGCGCTTGAATGCTAGCAGCACCAATGTTTGTGGCGGTGATTGTTCCTCCCAATTTTAATTTCAATGTTTCTTATTAGGTAATGAAAGCTGACATTTTGATTCAAGTCCTCTCATTGGTTGAGATCTTTTTGAAATATATATAAACCAAAAAAAAAAAACTTCGATAATGACAGCTTCAGAATACCATTTAGAACAAAACCTACCAGAAATAGTTATTTCAAAATAAAGAACCTACTCGAAATGACACATCCTGCCTATCCTGGCGCCCCTGGTATCCGATCAATGTGTGCTATTTGCACATGTATAGAAACTTCCATCTCTTAATTATGACAGTTCAGCAATAGCATCACCAAAGAATGAAAAAATCGAAAAGCTCAAATACATGGGTTGCAGCTATATATATTATACCAGAAAGTCTTTGCCACAGAAGAACTGACTACATGTATATACACTCTAAGGAAAAGCAACGTGCCATCTATTATCACACTTATTTCACATGCACGGTTCTAAATTGGGAGTTACAGCGTTGCGTGAAAAATAGGTTGCATGAATAATGCCTCCATCTAAGAAATATTGCCTAACAAACGGTACGTTGGTTAGTAATAGCAACGGGTCTCCTATCGTACAGTTAGAATATAATGTAAAACTTACGCTCTTTTAAATATTCAAGATACTTTACTTCAATCTTAATTATTCATAGAATACAAATCTTGATCGTTCGATCGAAATCAGATGGATGCATGATATTAGAATACAATCTCTTGCTTTGGGATGAATAACATCATCCAAACTCTCACATATATGAGCAACGGCCAACGGGCCCATCCAGTGATGGCATAGTGGAATTAATAGACGATCGGCATCAGAACTTCTCCAATCTCTCAAGAACTGGAGATGTCCGTTGCTGTGATTCCGTCAAAGTTTCTGGGCAAGCAAAACTGGCCCGGAGGAGAAATGAAGAGACCTATATATGATATGCGCCTGGCGCATTAAGACCGGATGCATCCACACCGTATTGTTGTCAGACCGAGATTTTCTGGGGGCTCATGAAATGTGTTGTCATATACAATAAACTTAAAATATGTGGAAAACTAGAAGTCAATAATATTTTAGCAAATAATTTTCAACAACTGCTAACAATTTAAATTTAATTTTCAAATAGGTTATTCCTTCTATTTCTTTCCTCTTCTCCCATCTCGTCCTCTTTAATATCAATTGGATCATATCATCAGGCATATTTAAATAAAATACTTTTTTAAAACTTATTTTAGAAAAGCTACCTAATAAATATATTTTATTATGAGAAACACAATAGAAGATACGTGAAAAATTATTATAATATATATTCATAACTTTTTTCTATCAATATATATTGTCCGTTTATTCATAACGAACAACAATTTACATAAGAATTTTATGTGCTTTGAAACTTTACGCGAATGTTCTAGAAACAACATCAATTTATTTATTTATATTGAAATGAATAAAACGTGCATCATCAACTATGTTAGTAAATTAACTAGATTGCCAGATGTCACATAAAGACGGTTCAAAATTATCTATCATTAATTCTTTTTGTAGCCACTTGTTAGATAATAAGGCTTTTGGCATATATATATATAAGCAAAAGCTCCGTACGTGTGCCGTAAAATTCCAAACCGAGTTAGATGGGTTTGATGACCGTCCGATTTGCTTTAAGATTCGCGCCCGCAACTTTCGCATCTGCTTTAAAGTTCATGCGCACGAATCTTAAAGTAGATCAGACGGTCATCAAACCCATCGGACCCAAATTTGAGTCCGATGGACATCGGACCCAAGCTGCTCTCCTGATAAGGAAGTAAGAATCTCATATTATATGCGTCAACTGGAAAGTTAATTTATGAGTTGGCACGCACTTACTGTTTCAAAAAAATAAATAACGGTAATACACATAATAATTTAGTATGGTAATAACTACTTACGCACTATGTTTGAAAATAAATAATTTAATTAATGTTGTCAGTATTTGCAGTCGTTCTACAATCATAATAATGATAAGCTATATGAAATGCAGAAAATAATAATATTAATTTCATTTGTAAAAAAAACTAATAAATTCATTCGTTCTACATATTGAAGTTTGGAAAATGTAGAGGTGTGATGCATTATAATTAAATTGTGTAATTTTTTTCTTTCTAGTTCCAGTCCCTATTACTAACATCACGAAAAGACTACGGAGTTAGCCGCAAAAGATCCATTGTACGACCACAATGCATACACTGGAGTTGTGTGGGAGAGCCTTGGTCCAGACCGCGGCCAAAACCAATCCCACGCGAGATGGCCTCTGCAGCTCTTGTCGTTACAATCTCCATTTATAAAAGAAACGGAGATACCAGTAACTCTGAGAATCAGCCACATAGCGCGCAAAAGACGATCGAAAGGCCAAGGTTTAGCGATGGTAAGATTGGTGACTCCAGTCATACAACCACTATTGACATCTAATATATTACGAATTAGTCTGTAACAGCGAGGCTGATAATTTCTCCATTTCGGTTGACTGGAGAGGGTCTTAGCTCTTGCTGCCAGCAACACCTCCACTTCAATCCATGCGTAACAGAGATGCATGTCTCCACGCCCATACTTAGTTTAGACAAGGAAACAAGAAACCCTTGTCACACAAGAGATATGGAGCTAAATAGAGGAAAACATCAGAAGGATTGCATTGCAGAGGTAATGGTCGAAAACTCCAAATTAAATATATAATCTACATGATTATTATTTTTAAATTTTAATCGTATGCGCGCGGCCATATATGGTTTTATAGTTATAAAAAACTTCCCAAAAGAAAAGAACAAGATGAGATAAGATAACTTTACCATCGCTAACTCCCCTTTCTTGAATTCACATGCATAAGGAAATCGCTTCAGGCCGATTCTGTTCGTTTGTTCATCTTCATTTGCTCGACAGCTTGCAACGGGTTCGAGTAATGGGACTTGATCTTGTTTCGTGGTTTGATCCATGGAGAAGGAAGGGGGGAGAGAGAGAGCAAGAGCGAGAGAGAAAACTTTGATAAGCTTTTTGGTCGAACAGGATGGGGTTTGAGGAGGAGGTGGCGATTGAGGGAGAGAGAACGCCTTGGCAGTCTCTGCCAAGTTTTCAGAGAGAGAGAGAGAGGAGAGAGGAGAGAGGAGAGAGAGAGAGAGAGAGAAGAGGGAGAGTGTGAAACAGAGAGCAGAGAGTGAAACCTGGGGGCTTTGGCTGAGGTTTTATAGGGATGGAGGGATTGGGAATTTTATTGGTAAAAAGTAAAAACTTAAAAATTACTGCGAGATTAAAGAAACCGGACCGCTCTAAATGAGTCGCTCCTTTGATGTTTGTAAAATATTCATCAAATAAGCAGTTTGTAAATTAAGAGGGGCAGGTGGCGCATTTCCTCTGATCTTTTTGTAGGCATCCCTAACTCTTTTTAATGAAATGGAGAAGGCTTTCAAAATTAATAACGGATTATGTTGTCTGCCTTTTTGGTATCAAATTTTACTTGAATTTTTGAAAAATGAAAAATCTCAAATTTATCAAAAATGAAGGGTACATATTAGGTACTTAGCTATGCAATGCAATTTCTTGCTATGTCTTAATTACGATTTAAACTTAATGGTATTAAAGTGTTGATAAAAACAAGAAAAGAATAATATTGGCATTAATGTACATTAAATATGATTCTTATTCTCTTTAAATTGCTTTCAAAAAAAAAAATTAGGGATTGACATAAAATTATACAGCTTTGTAGAGTAGAAGACTAGAAGTAGAGGAATTCATATCACCACCAAAGCTAACATAATATTTATGTTAAAATTTGGATCTTTTGATTGGAATCTACACGACTACTAAAGGAGCTCCATGCATTTTACTTCAGACCGAATTAGTACGTATTCTGATCAAACAGTTCGGATCTCAACATAAATATTATGTTACATCGCGAGATATAGATTCGAGATGGAGAGGGAGCGAATTCGGATCACCCAAAGTACTTGACTCAGACAAATTACAAACGGACGACCCATATTAATTCTTTTAACTTGGGACGAATCTTGAAACGGACACCATATAGTTTATATCAGCACCAGATTGACTTTGGTCCTGGTGGAATTAATCTGGACCGTCCGATTGTAATTTGCTTGAGTCAGGTACCTGGGAGGATACATATTCAGAGGGAGGAATAATTATTTGGATCTATATCCTTTATAGTACCGTATGGTGGGGTCCACAACTTTACGGTTTAGATTTACTCTCAACCATATCAAACTCAATCCAACGCCTATTTAGTTCATATATATTGGTTGATATGATCAACTTGTTCCTTGAGTTTGATATTACTTATATTATCTAGAATAAAATTCTAGATTGTGAGACACTATCTCGTAACAAGTAATAAACTCTAAATTTCCCTAATATTTGTAATTAGCAAGGAACACTAATTACATACATATAAGATTAGCGTGATGATTAAATATTGATTGAGTTTCACGAATTAATCGATGGAGATCGGTTTAATATCATGAATGCATACAAGAGTATATGGAATTGGAAGTGACTTTATATTGAACATTATAAAAGGGGTCTGTGTATCTATGTCATTAATGTTCACATGGTGTATATGTCTGAAGTCTGAGATGATTCAGTTTTCTCACATGAGAGCTGTGCATGTGATGCTATTCCAATATGTGGTCTTCTGCAAAGAGATCAAAAAGGTTAGTTGTCATGTACATATCTCATTTGAAGAAGTTCGTGAAAAATCAAGAAGACGAATATCTCTCATTACAATATGTAATATTGTGGTGAGTGATGATATCTTTCGACCCCTTGATTGAGCTTGATTATATATGCGCACGATCAATTGTTGATTGTAAATATAATCTACCTCTTGAGTCAAGAACATAATAGATAAGTAAGTAAGATGACATGGTACTGACTTGCGCTTATCATTAGAGATATCATGCGATATTGGATATTACACGGGCAGTATATGATACTGTCTATATTGGATCAATGATATTGTTGAAGAACATATCATCTGTATCAATTGGGTAATCATATTGCTTTATACTAGAGGTAACTTATGATCAATGAAATGTGATTTCACTGCCACATAAATACGGACCCAAAGTGGTCACACCCTACAAGGTACCTGTTGAGATATCATATTGTGATATGATACTTAATGGTGTTATGTGATAACACTACTTAAAATTCTAGAATGTAGCATATGATGTGGGACATTACATAGGACATTCAATCAACACTAAGAAGTGTGATCAAAGGTCGAGTTAATTTAGTACATGTGATGTACAAATTAATCGAGGAACTATTTAATATGATTAAATAAATGAAATACATTGATAGAACTTTTTCATATGGTCAATTTTATTGTGCCAATGGATAGATCTTGATTCAACGATTGCGTGAATATGTGGAATGTGCGAAACAGATTTACGGTTTGGGTTTTATGGCCAAAACAAGTTTGAGTGGACATCGGTCAATGAAAGTCAACTGCGGGAATGAGGCATCTGATGTGGAGCTGGTGTTGACTGGTCAACATCTGGTGTGGAGAGGAGTTGGCTTGGGAAAGGGGCATGGTCTATTTGGTTCATGAATATTTTGTGAGGGATTTAAATAGAGCTTTGATCCATTTGACCGAAATATTTTCTTATTACTATTGTACTCGATCATGTGGAGATGATTCTCATCCACAAATTGATTGGACAAGATGGTAATTTCACATTAAAGAAGAGATCCTCCATTTAAATAGCCTCACATCCCTTTCTCTCTCCATCCCTCTCATTCTCTCCTCTCCTCACATCTCTCTCTTCTCTTCCCTCTCTTGGCCGAACCCATCTAGGGCCGCCACCCCTAGGCCGAGCCACCTCAAGGGCCACCGTTGGCCGCCGCACCTCCACCAGGCCGCTACCCCCCTTGCTGGGTCACCGCCACTCCCCGACGCCGGC
The DNA here is from genome assembly GCA_028015225.1 of Carex myosuroides. NCBI lineage: Eukaryota > Viridiplantae > Streptophyta > Magnoliopsida > Poales > Cyperaceae > Carex > Carex myosuroides. The sequence continues at coordinate 2,955,264 of CM051476.1, forward strand.
CGACCACCCCTCTAGGCCGCCACCACTAGAGGGATTGGCCTCGTTGAGCCGATCGCCTCAGTTTTAGCTTCTTTCTTCTCATCTTCTCTTGCTGATTTTAGATATTGTGTTAGATCTAATTACTTTGTGATTTGATTTGATCATTCTTTGCTCATTTGATTGCTCTCATTTGAGTTGCTCATGTGTTGAGCCTTTGGTTGTTTTTTTTCTTCCTTTCTTGATGAAGAAGACGAGTCTACAAGTGAAGTAAAATGATTTGATTTTGGAGGGATTGTAGTACATCTAGTATTGGAATCCTCCCTCTCTCAATCAAACCTTGGGTGGATCAAGCTTTGAGGTTGCCATTGTGTTAACTTGGAGAAGAAGGCACAAGGGAGACTAAAGTGCTGGCTTTTGGCTGATCTCGCTTCATTCATTTGGAGATGTGATATTTTAAACTCTATGCTTGTTCACATGTGTGATGTGAACCATAAACTGTGTGAATGCTTGCTTTCCTGATCGTAAGATCATACATGTTTAGACTAGAAAATTTAAAATTGCACCATCTGGCATATAAACCTCATCAGATTCCAAGTAGAGAGGGAGGAGGGATCGTTTGGGAACAAACACATCATTTCCTAGTGCAGCGGTGATTTTGAGAATGAATTTAAAAAAAATGAGAAAATTAAAAATAATTAAAATGGGCTTGCGCCTGTAAGAGGCTTGAAAAAGATGCCCTTAGCCCTTATTTTCATTAATAAGTTATATATTATCTTATAAAGAAAAAAACAGTAGTGAGATTAAAATATCTCTAATGGAAAAATAATGAAAAATATATACATCCGACTTGCCTAAAATTAAATACATGACCCCCATTTGACCACAGATGTGTTGACTCATTTCTTTTCTAAACTAACACTAAACCTGACATGATGCATCATAGTGGTTTGACACTACCCATTAGGGGCTGCCCGAACCCGGTCCGCCCGTGCCCGGTGCCCGGGGTACCTGTACCCGTGCCCGGATATACCCGGGTAAACGGGTACACGGGTACGGGCTTCAAACGGGCAGGTCAAGAGGGAGCGTTGTATACCCGAGTGTACCTGTACTCGTCGTATATGAACCCGAATACCCGTGTACCCGAACCCGCCCCGGGTGTACCCGCACCCGTTTACCCGCTACCCTTACCCGTGTACCCGGACCCGTGTACCCGAACCCGAACCCGACCTGCCTGGAGTGCTGGACCCAATTTGACATTTTACTGTAGCACTGTAGAGTTTCGAAAATTTTTGAATCCAACGGCTCCAGTTACTGTTTTAATGTAGCAATCCGAATTTCCCCCCCACAATTTTTCTATAATTCATCCCATTCTTCTCTCATTTTCACACCAAACTCACATTATTCTCAATCTAATTCTCAATTTCTCATACTCTCAATCTCTCATTCATACTCTCATTATTTTTTATTGTTCCCAAATTAGTTTAATTATTAGAAAAAAAAATATAGTTGCAAATTTATTTTATTCCGCAAAGGCGCGAGATACGGTTGAGCAAGTTTATTTCATCCCGCAAAGGCGCAAGATACGGTGGAGCAAGATTATTTCATCCCGCAAAGGCGCAAGTTTATTTCATCTCGACAAGGTTAGATTAATTTTTAAAATAGATTAAATAAGCTAGATTTATTGTTAATTTTATTATAAATAGGTTAGATTAATTTTAAAGTAGCTTAAATATGTTAGATTTATTGTTAGTTTTATTATAAATAGGTTAGATTAATTTTTAAAGTAGCTTAAATATGTTAGATTTGTTGTTAATTTTGTAGAATTGGTTTGATTTATTTCAAAATAGATTAGATTTATTTTTGAATAGGTTAGATTTATTTTTGAAATAGGTTAGATTTATTTATAAATAGGTTAGACTTATTTTCAAAATAGCTTAAATAGGTTAGATTTAATTTTTAATTCGGTTTTTATTTTTAAGTAAGTTAAATTTTATTTTAAATAGGTTTTATTTGTGCTAAATAGGTTATATTTATTTTAAAATTGGTTATATTTATTTTGAAATCGGTTTTTGAATAGGTTATTTATTTTAAATAGGTTATTTATTTTAAAATTCATTAGATTTATTTTAAAATTGGTTAGATTTATTTTTGAAATATGTGAGATTTTATTTGTAAGTAAGTTAGATTTAAATAAGTTCTATTTATTTTCAGAATAGGTTAGATTTATTTTAAAATATGTTAGATTTATTTTTGAATAGGTTAGATTAATTTTTGAAATATGTTAGGTTTATTTATAAATAGGTTGGATTTTTTTAGTAGGTTAGATTTTTCAAATAGGTTATATTTGATTTTTTAAATTCGGATCTAAATTTAATAGGTTAGATTTAATTTTTTGAATAGGTTAGATTTTATTTTTTGAATATGTTATATTTTATTTTTTAAATTTTGAATATGTTATTTGATCATTTGAATATGTTAGATTTATTTTAAAATAGGCTAGATTTTCTTTTTTAATTTCGGATTCATTTTTAAATATGTTAGATTTATATTTTTTGAATATGTTAGATTTATATGTGAATATGTTAGATTTATATTTTGCTAGATAAATAAGTTAGATTTGTTAGATAAATAAGTTAGATTTATATTTTATTTTTGAAAATGTTGGATTTGGTAGAGTTATTTTTTTAAATAAGTTAAATTTGTTAGAGTTATTTTTTTAAAATAGATTTTTAAAATAAGTTTGAACAAGTTGTATTTATTTTGAATTAGACTTAGAATTTTAAAATTTGAATTAGATTATTTTGAATTAGACTTAGAGTTATTTTTTTCTTTTGAAATTCGGCAGAGGCACCTTTTTTTTTTTTTTTTGAAATTCGGCAGAGGATGAAAGCCAGAGGCTTCATGCCTTGTTTTTTTTTCTTTTCTTTAATTTAATTTAGATTTAAATTAGATTTGGATTCAATTAAGATTTAATTTAGATTTACATTTATATTCAATTTAGATTTAATTTAATTTAGATTAAATTATATTTGAATTTATATTTAATTTAGATTTGAATTTAGATTTAGATTGTTTTTTTTCTTTTGAAATTCGGCAGAGGCACCTTTTTTTTTTTTTTTTTTTTGAAATTCGGCAGAGGCTGAAAGCCAGAGGTTTGCCTTGTTTTTTTTCTTTTTCTTTTTCTTTTCTTTAATTTAATTTAGATTTAAATTAGATTTGGATTCAATTTAGATTTAATTTAGATTTAGATTTATATTCAATTTAGATTTAATTTAATTTAGATTTAATTTAGATTTGAATTTGTATTTAATTTAGATTTATATTTAATTTAGATTTGAATTTAGATTTAGATTGTTTTTTTTTCTTTTGAAATTTGGCAGAGGCACTTTTTTTATTTTTTTTATTTTGAAATTCGGCAGAGGCTTGCCTTGTTTTTTTTTTCTTTTTCTTTTTCTTTTCTTTAATTTAATTTAGATTTAAATTAGATTTGGATTCAATTTAGATTTAATTTAGATTTAGATTTAATTTAATTTATATTTAATTTAATTTAGATTTAATTTAGATTTGAATTTATATTTAATTTAGATTTGAATTTAGATTTAGATTGTTTTTTTTCTTTTGAAATTCGGCAGAGGCACCTTTTTTTTTTTTTTTTTGAAATTCGGCAGAGGATGAAAACCAGAGGCTTCATGCCTTGTTTTTTTTCTTTTCTTTAATTTAATTTAGATTTAAATTATATTTGGATTCAATTTAGATTTAATTTAGATTTACATTATATTCAATTTAGATTTAAATTAGATTTGAATTAATATTTAATTTAGATTTGAATTTAGATTTAGATTGTTTTTTTTCTTTTGAAATTCGGCAGAGGCACCTTTTTTTTTTTTTTTTTTTGAAATTCGGCAGAGGCTGAAAGCGAGAGGCTTGCGTTGTTTTTTTTTCTTTTTCTTTTCTTTAATTTAATTTAGATTTAAATTAGATTTGGATTCAATTTAGATTTAATTTAGATTTACATTTATATTCAATTTAGAATTAATTTAATTTAGATTTGAATTTAGATTTAGATTGTTTTTTTTCTTTTGAAATTCGGCAGAGGCACCTTTTTTTTTTTGAAATTCGGCAGAGGCTGAAAGCCAGAGGCTGAAAGCCAGAGGCTTGCCTTGTTTTTTTTTCTTTTTCTTTTTCTTTTCTTTAATTTAATTTAGATTTAAATTAGATTTGGATTCAATTTAGATTTACATTTATATTCAATTTAGATTTAATTTAGATTTGAATTTAGATTTAATTTAGATTTATATTTAATTAGATTTGAATTTAGATTTAGATTGTTTTTTTGAATATGTGAAGTAATTTACATTTATTGTTTGGAATAGGTTTAAAAGATGACATCTCCTAATCACGATAGGGATTTAGATTTTCAAGCGAGAATGTCACAAGAAATTTTTGGCCCACCTAAAAGATTGGATTGATGCTGATGAGCGCAACCAACATCGAGATCATCAAGAATTATCATCCGGAGTCGACACTGAAGAAATCGGTACCGAGCCGCGGCCCGCGGCTAATTCGGATTCAGACGGTGCGGAAGAGAGCGAACAATGGTATATGAATCCAAACTACTAGATATGTAGTGTCGGTATACATTTCTAACCTCTTTTAATCTCTATGGTTATTTTTTAAATTATAATTTCTAAACGTTTCAATTAGTTCTTAAATTATTCATTTTAAAGAAGAATTACTAACCAAAAAAAAAGTTAGAACTCCGCCTATGTTATTTTACATAGCCGGTCCCAACCCCGGAATAAAGGAGGAGGGTAACTTTTATTTTTTAATCTATTGTTTTAAAATAATTCATATTTATTTTTAAAGTAATTGATTTATATTCAATTTAGATTTAATTTAATTTAGATTTAATTTAGATTTGAATTTAGATTTAGATTTGTTTTTTTTTCTTTTGAATTTTGGCAGAGGCACCTGCCTTGTTATTTTTATTTTTTATTTTTTTTTGAAATTCGGCAAAGGCTGAAAGCCAGCAGCTTCATGCCTTGTTTTTTTTTCTTTTTCTTTTATTTAATTTAATTAGATTTAAATTAGATTTTGATTCAATTTAGATTTAATTTAGATTTACATTTATATTCAATTTAGATTTAATTTAATTTGCATCTAAATTTAGATTTGAATTTATATTTATATTTAATTTAGATTTGAATTTAGATTTAGATTTATATTATCAATTTAAATTGAACGTTTACAAAATATATTATCAATTTAAAATGTAAACTACAAATTTCGAGATATAAATAAATTATGAAACTATATAATTAGAATGAGAGTTTGAAAATAAAATAAAATTACTCGTGTAAAGAAATAAATAATTAGACTTGTACTTAGCCGAATAAATATACAAATTTTCGCACAAATAATTTTTATATATAAGTTACAAATTTTATTTATTTAAGAATTATGAAGATGTGACTTGATAATTTTATGTATATATATATACAATATTTGATATTGAACTATTCGGATTTTAAAAGTCGAATTATAAACACGTAATAATATTCGTACGACACGGTAAAAAAAAATAAGAAAACAAAACAGAAAGCAAAACAGAAAACAGAAAAAAAAAATCCGTCTACCCGTGCCCGTTGTACCCGGGTACCCGTTGTACCCGTACCCGTTGTGCCCGGTACCCGGGACGAGTTTTGCCCTGCCCGGCCCGAGGTACCCGAGAGCAAATGTCTAATGCATCATAGGTTGAAATATTTTATGTAAAAATGAATTCAAATTTTTTGGCGCGGGAGCCTAACATTTCTATATAAGCACGTCCTGTTCACCTTGCCTGTGCAAATTATAGGAATCTTGATTTTTCATAGTCGGTATACAGTTGCCTACATGCATGATGAGTCACAATAAGGAGTTCAGTCGTTCACATTAATAATAAAAATGGTGGGGATTTATTAACTTGATAATATTAACAACCGTAAAATAACTTATAATTTTCAACAAGCTCAATGTAATATATATACTTCATACACATTATACAAACGAAATTGATGAAATATGATGTAAATTTCATTATTCATCAAATGACATTAAAATATTTAACAGAATTTGACAGAATATCAAATAATACTTAAATTGCATGAAAAATAATACAAAAACAATGACTGTAATATATTCTTCTTTTTGAAATTTTATTTCCAAGACTTGAGAAAATATTGTCATACTGGTCCAGATAAATGTTGTAACGAGATCGTAATCCATAATAAAATAAAAAGAAGAGGGATGCAAATAAAACTACCAGATAATTGTTGTTGGTGCTAAATTCTGATGGCTCACAACACAAAGTCACAATAACACCGCGTGTGGCAGGCCATACCGGCCACAGAAGATCTACAGTCGTGTTTTGGGTTTTCAGTGCTTTGACCCGACCCGATACAGTTTTTTGCAATATGGGCATTTTATTTAAGTCCAGTTTGACCCAAACACTGTTGAAATATTATTGGACACAAATGCCTAGAGTGGATTGAGAATAGTGAGCTAAGTTATAGGCATGCATTTTTTTTTATTTCTTTTCTTTTTTTGGGACTGGCATATACTGGCATGATAATTACTGAACTAGGGGGAACAGAGCTCAGTTTTAAAAGTATATAGTAGTATAATACATGTACGGAAATACGCCATGTATTCGAGTTTTCGGCTGAAATATAATCGAAGCAGTGTACGTACATGGAAATGATATTTAAACAAGTTTCTCTTTTGAATGTTTGAATATTTCGTTTGCTGCAGATATTTTTTATTCAGTTGTTTCCTTGTCTGTCATAATACGAATATTGCCTGATCTTTGAAGCGATTCATAATTTCACAATTACAGTGGTTTTCTAAACCAGTCATACTAAAAACAAAAGCTTTTAAAACTGTGTTCATTCAAAAGCAGAAACAAATTAAGATTGTTTACACAGGCGGTGAAGAACTGATCCAACCTAATTAAGTACATTGTTCTTTCTCATATCAAAGTTCCAAAAATTAGAAGTATGGAAGGAATGTAAGATAATCACAGTGATTAAATTTAAACTAATACCGAGGAATCATTAGTGAATCCGAAATTAACTTCACCATTTGTACTTGTGCATTGACAGAGGAAAAGGTCAAAGTTTGTAGGGTTACCGAACAACCTATGGTCTAGCATCACATAAACAAAACAGGTACGTACAAGTAAATTAGGTTTGGCCTAACTAAACGACATTAAGTTTATCCATTGGAGATAATCTATAGAATTACGTACAGCGGCTGTCAAATTTTAGTTAGGATATATGCATGGGATCGATGTTGTGGAGATAATCTAAAGAATTACGTACAGCGGCTGTCAAATTTTAGTTAGGATATATATATGCATGGGATCGATGTTGTGGAGATAATCTAAAGAATTACGTACAGCGGCTGTCAAATTTTAGTTAGGATATATATATGCATGGGATCGATGTTGTGGAGATAATCTAAAGAATTATCTTTGGCTTTACTAGGCATGTCTATGATTAATTAATCTAATGATGTTGTCAAAAAATTCGGTTTAAAAGTCACTGGGCTATCGACCTATATATTTTATTTTATGTTGTGCAATAAGTCACTGGGCTATCGACCTATATATTCGGTTTAAAAATTCGGTTTAAAACGAAGTTAAATAGTTAAATCAAGTCTTTTCCGGTTTTTAAAAATTGAACCAAACCAAGTGAATGACACCAAACCATTTAATTCGAATTTAATTTTCGGTTTGGTTTGGTTGAATCAAATAAAAGAGTTTACATAGCAAAAATTCAAAACAAAATACATACACCAATACATTAGTAGTTTCACAGAAATAAATATCAAAATAACATTATACCAATTATTCAATTCAATACAAAATATGTAGATGTTTTCAAATATGCAAACCAAAATGAAAGGCATGAAGTGATGATTGAACCAACTCTTAGAACCGATCCATATTATAATTCAAATATAAATCGTTAATATTAAGAATATTCCTCAGACTTCGCTCCAAAAATACAAAATATATTTCAAGATAAATTGAATTTTTACAATAATTATCATATAAAAGAATCTTATAGTTTAAGTAAATTTTGGAGATAAATAATATTTGAATATTCTAAAAATCTATATAATAAAAAACAACATGATTGACTACAAAAAAAATCCTATAGAGAAATACAAGTACGTGTTCTCTATTAAATAGGGGGCAATTGTGAGAAAATATCAGTCATTTTTCCATAATAAGAAGAGAATAATATATTCAAATTATAGGACATAGGTAAAAAAACATAAAATTTAACCCTCAATTTGCATTATATACGCTTCATCAATTTCACATATTTTGTGCCAGGTAAGCTTATTTTGATTAATTTTTCCGAATTGCTCTTACACAAGGATGCGCAGTGTATTAATATTCGGTTCTCATTCGGTATTCGGAAGGCCACCGCATACCGCATATACGGTATGCACCGAATATGCGGATTCTTATTCGGATTTATATATGCGGATTTTTTATTAAATATTTAATCCCACAGTACTTAATTAAATACAATAAGGCAGCATGTAGAGAAGTTAAAATACTTCTGAGTGAGATGCTTGAAGAGAACACCTATTTGGCGGGTCTGAAACTCATTTAATGGGTTTTGAATGTTTAAAAAAAAAATTTTAAGTATGGATTCAATATTCGGTCCGAATAGCCATTTTCTATTCGGCCAGACACCGAATAGGAATATACGGCCGAATATTCATCGAATAAAACCGAATTTTAATACACTGAGTATGCGTATGTCAGAATTTCAAATTTTTTTTAAAATAGAGGACCTTATTTAGTCCGGAATCAATTTATTTTTAAATCTCTTGCGAATATCGGACATGTATCTCTCCTTAAAGTGACTAGGATCGTCACCATTCATGTTAATTAGCCTATGGTTCACCCCCGCTACCTGAGGTGCAATTTAAAATAATGGACGGCTCAGAGTAATTTCCGGTATCTATTGAAACTGTAGATAATATGCTTTGAGATTCATGCCAAGTCAAAAGAACAGTCCGAATTTATAACTTGCACCTCAAATACTTGAGGTGATACGGATTCCCATGAATAGTGTCAAGCCTCCACACTTTTTAGGATTTTTTTTAAAAACCATAATTAAAAGAAAATATTTTTACCAAATCAACATGATTATTTTATTTTTTACAAAAACCATAAGAACCGAATTGCCAATTCGGTCCACTTGGTTTTTTTTTTTTTGGGACTGAAATGACAATTCGGTCCCTGTTGGTTTCACAGTTTGCCGTGTAGCCTTTGGTATAATACCCTGGGACCGAAATGTCATTTCGGTCCAGTGTTTTTCTAGCCCGGACCGAAATGGCACTTCGGTCCCAACTTTTTTTTTTTAGGGTTTGCATAATGTTAGATTTCTCACTTATGTATCATATATTATATCGGATGTAGGTCAAATTGAATTTGAAGCCAAAAGATAATTAAATATGTCTTTTTAGCCGGATCACTTTTTTTGTCTCTCATAAATAATATTAGATGAAATTTGAATTTACTCTATTTCATTTTCAATTTTTTTGACACAACCTAGCGAGTAAGAATTACACATCTTTGTTAATGTAAATGTTTTCTTAACTAAATTTTCAATAATGCTATTTATTAAGCAAATTTAAAAAAAAAAATTGGGACCGAAATGGCATTTCGGTCCCAAAAAAAAAAACTTAGCGGACCGAATTGGCAATTCGGTTCTTATGGTTTTTGTAAAAAAAAAAAAAGTAATCATGTTGGTTTGGTAAAAATCTTTTTTTTATTTATGATTTTAAAAAAAAATCTCGCTTTTTAGCTGTGTCATATATATTCTCGATATTTTATCTGTTTGATTTTATTTTTTTTTCATTCTTTTTTAGTTGGATAATTTTTATATCAGGTCTCCCTCATTTAAAATATACGTGTTCGATGTCTAAGGTGTAACGTACCAATATAAATATTTTTTTCTTGTTGAATTAATGTGCTATTAATTGTGTTGTTTACTATTTATATGTTTTTAATATTTAAAAAAAGTGTTTATTATTGTCCTAAATTTTCTTAATGTAAGATAATTTTTTATAGAAATTATTTTAATTTACAAATTAATTTGTCCTTCAATTATTATTTTTTGGAGGCGAAAGTCGGAAAATAGTCCTATTTTAAATTAATCAAGGAATGCCTTCCAAATATGAAATATGAAATAATAATTTAAAAGACATCAATCTACCCTCTCAACCTAAACAAAATTATTTGGTGTCACTAGCTAATGGCTATCTATGTGCTTATTTAAAATTAAAGGTGAGTTCTTGAACATGTATTGCCTGTTTTTAATTCCAATTATAACCATACACACAAGTCTCACACACACACATAATGGATAGAATTAAAATGTTTTGTTTTTTAAGTGAGTGGCTTTAAATGTTCAATAATAATTTTATTGATAAAAAATGTATTTACAACAAGTCAAATGATCATTATTTCTAGATCTAAATTTTTTTATTCTCACAAATTCATTTAAACTACTCTAATTATCTAATCATACTTATCTACACTCTAAACACTCTATTACCTCATTCTCCATCTCTCCACGGTCGGATCCACTTTCGTCTGATAGTCATCGCGCTTCGATGAGATGGAGGTAGAGTCTCTACGCTTCGAGTTTCAATGATATCGCGCTCCCAACTCCGGTCGGCTCTCCTCAGCTCGGCTCCCTCCTCTCTCTTTCATTCTCCTCTCCGCTAGAGGAGGTAGAGATGAGAGAGGGAGAGTATATCGGTGTGTCAGGGTTGAGGTATAGAAGAAATGATAGGGACATAATGGGAGGAGGAGACGGCTAGGGTTAGCTAGGATCTTTTTTTTTTCTCTATGGATGAAAAGAGCGAAGTGGAGTTGGTTTTTGTTCTCTCTCGCATCAAGCATGTTTAATTGTTTTCACATCCCAAGCAGGCTTTACATTCTTATCTCCAGTTTCACAGTTCAAATAGTCAATCCAAACCGTTCAACATAACATCCGTATTAAAATGTACTTGGAGACCACATTTCATATTATTTTTTTCAAAATAGTTACTATTTCTTTAAATAGGTACAATTCACAGTTTTTTACGAGATTTTAGATCATCCAAAAACAATGATTTTGTACTTATATAAAAAAATAGTAAGGTTGTCAGGGACTGTCAGGCAAAGTTCTGGTTAAAGGGTGGATCGTTCTTTTGGTCCCTGGTACAAAGTCTGAGAACCTTGTTTAATTTTATGGAGTACCTCTTGACAAATTGGCGATGGAAAAACTATATCATACTGATCTGATGCATGGGGAGGGCTGCCAAGGGCTCAACAGGATGCGAGTAATATCAGAGAACCCCTAATTTCGCCATCAGCTTGATCCTTCGCTGGATAGCTCTACTCAGTTACTGTTTAACTTGGAGGCAGATCAAATTAAGTGGAACTGGAGCAAAGAGGGTATGATTAGGTAGCCATTTATTCCAATGTGGTATTGTAAAATGCCTCCTACAGTTAGATTATTTATTTGCTTACATGTTGCTGCAAGGTAAGGTGCTGACTAGGGATAATAAAAATAGTATTTTTTTTTCAAAAAATATAAATTGGGTCTCCAAGTACATTTTAATATGGAATTAATCTTGTTGAGCAGTTTGAATCAAATGTTTGGACTTTGAAAACATGATTAAAGCACGAAATCAATAGAATATTTTAACCCTACATCTCAACGTAAATTAATAATACCTTGATTTGATGATTTTATTCAAATATATGTACGTTCACCGGTTTACGGCATATCTATAATCTAGATATAAACTAGAGAGAACTTTGGCAGTTGCTTCACACAAACAAATTAGTGTGATATATTTTTGTTTTTGTTTTTTTGACACTAACATTGTTTTTTTTTGTTTTTTGTTTTTTGATAAAAGGCAAAATGTCCGTTTCATTGAAGAAACAAAGAGAGTTAATTACAGCATATTCGTAGTGTCTCCCAACCACTAACTCAAAATATCAAACTAAGCGCCAAAACAAAACAAAACACATAAGCCCAACGTTTGATAATCCACCAAAACACAAAAATAGAGAATATGGCCAAGCCGCCCAAACAGGGGCTAAGATTATATGGTCCTATCTCTAAATTGATTCGATAGTTGATATATAGTCATTAGAGGGAATGTACAGCCACTCCAGCATCTCCAGCTAGCGGATCCATCTGGGCCTCCTCCTTATTGGGGCTTTGGTAGATCACCATTTGGTGGTCTGCTGGGTCCCAAACCCGCAAGGGAATAATATCCAGCTCAGTTGGAAGGTAGTCACTTGCAGCAGTTTGATCCTCTTATCCATATGACCTGCCCAATATTCAAACACAGAGAGAATGAGTACTACAATCGATTTGATACCCTTAGTGGATGAGCCTTGAAAGATCATGGCATTTCTATATTTCCAGATTGTCCAGCAGAAGGCACTATATATGACTATAAAGGCTTGTTGGTGTATGTGATCTAATGAACATGAGAATTCAAATATATCAGCACAGGTATTCCAATTCATAAATAGATTTTGACATTGACCAAGCCAGAACCATATATGTTGGGACATTTTGCATTTAAGAAATAAATGGGAAGTGGTTTCATTTTGGGGGCAAAATTGACATTGGGTAGCACCAGACCAGCCTCTTTTCTGTAAAAAAATTTTAGTAAGAATTCGATTGGTACTTAAAAGCCACATAAAGATCCTAATTTTAGGTGGTACAGGGATATCCCACCATATGGCATACTTATTTTTAACTATTCCTCTAAAGTTTAGAAATTGATAAAGGAATTGTACTGTAAAGTGGCCATTGGAAGTCCATCTCCAAGCTATTTTGTCTACAGTATGAGTAAAACTACATGAACTAATTAACAAAAGGATATCATGCCACTCTGATAATAGAATGGTAGTTAAGCTTCTCCTAAATTTCATTGCTGTTCCTTGAGAATTAAATACAGTGGTGATGGTAATGTGAGGTGTAGAGCAAATGTTATATAGCTGTGGGTATTGGGTAGCTAAACTACAATTACCATGCCAGATAGAGTGCCAGAAGGACAATTGAGAGTGAGAACTAGGTTCAAAAGTAACACTAAGCTTGCCTAAAGAGTCAAGTTTTACGATTGATTTCCAGAAATGTGAGAAAAGTATACTAGATGTATGAGTGTAGTATTTTTGGACTATAATTGTTTTCCACAACCCTTGGTAAGAAGGATCTTGGTATTTCCACCACCATTTTAATAATAAAGCAATATTCATGTTATGTAAGTCTAAAATGCCTAATCCCCCATGTTGTTTAAGCAAACAAGCCTTAGACCAATTAACTAAGGAGTATTTTTTCCTATGATTACAACTACCTTGCCAAAGAAATCTATTTCTTAGAGCATCTCCATCGGCTTGCAAATACAATTTCAAAAGCCGACGTGGCTCCGACGGGTTAATTTCATCGTCTCTTTCAGCGATGCAGATGGAATTGCGAATATGAAAGCTTTCATTTCGCTGATCGCTGACTCAAATCTGCGATTTCATAGCCCCGTCTCCATCGAGCTGAAGGTCCTTTTCTCCCCCCCTTCTCCTTGTCCGTTCCCGTTCCTCCGCTATCACCTTCAAAACCTCTCCGTCGCTACCTCTCCAAAATTACTGACAAACCTCTCTGTCTCTACCTCTCCATTGCTACCTCTCCGTCCCTTCTCCCCAACACTTTCTCAATTCGGTTGACCTCTCTCACTAGGAGATTCAAACTTCCAGTGAGCGAAAATTATGTACGATCGGGATGGAGGTAATTGAATCGACGACTTTAGTTGTGAAATACGAAGGAAAAGTATAAGGTGAGATCGCCATGGAAGAGTCTTCTACGCGCCATGTGAGGCAACCTTACTTTTTTTTTTGGATATACCCCTGCAACCTTACTTTTTGTTATGTAGAAATTGAAGCTTTTTGACAGACAAATGTCCAAATTTGAACTGAATTCAGCTTTTCTGAAATCAGCTGGTGCCTCCTGTCTGGGTTCAATTTGATGCCAATCATTCAGTACACTCTAATTACTACAAATTTTGCAATCCTTTGTGTCAGTAGAAGGGGTTCCATACAGAATATTTGACATAATTTTCTTTTTAATTCAGAAGATACACACAATGGTGACAAGGCTTGTTTAATTTCAATGCCTGGTACTAGTTCTTTGCTTTGGCATACCAATACACAGGCTGACTTTTTCAGACTATGGTACAATACAGCGCGGAGTCTCAAACAGATTGCACTAAATTATATGTTCGTTTACATTGCAAGCTGATATGTTTATATTAGAATTGATGAAGGGTGTTCAAACATACAGTGCTGCTATAATGCCATACCCGGTTTTATTATTTCGATTTAAGGTTGGTTTTCAATTTTGAAAGAACTGATGGAGTTGCATAAATTTCTCTTTACACATTTCTAGTAAAATTTGTTCATCTTTTAACTGACTTATGTTGTATTTCGTTTCAGGCAGTACTATTTGTCGTATGGTTCATTTTCTGTTTCGAGGTTAGTTTACAACTTGTATTGACTCAAACTTTTTGAATCTGCCATACATGACAGAATGAATACCTTGGTATCAGGTCTGCAACTCTGAATACCTTGGTGCTGGATGTTAAGGCATTGGTAAATTAGCGAAGTAAAGCCATATCTGTAATAAAATGGAATTCTGAAAATCTAAATGCTTAATTCCGTCCTAAGTTTTAAATGTATATCTATTTATTGCATTTTATTTGAAAAGGCATAAAGGCTTAACATGAATCAAATTAAGATTGAGAGGAGTAATGCATGCTTGTAGAAACACTCTTTGGTATCTTTTGTTGACTGTACCAGCTTCACTGGTCCACTGTAGTACAAAAAGTGAGAAGAACTTTTGGGTGTTTGATGAAGAAGTGCGTGTTGCTGAGACCAATGAAGTGCAATAGGAGTGTCAACTATCTAAAATGTTAATTACAAGCTTGGAAGTAATATTTAGTTATGTTTTGGTTGATTGTTTTGGATGTAACAAGTTTATGTTGTGCTGTGACAAGTTAATAACATTTGGTGCAAATGGAACATCAACTTTGTCTTTTTCTGATTTTTTTAATATTTTGTGGAATCTGCCATACATCTCTATCTTTTTCTGATTATTTAAAGAAACCTACTTCTCAATTTGGTTGGATTGTGCGGTACTAGACAAGAATTTTTCTCAATTGTTTTGGATTTTGTATTTTGTCTTCTTCTCAATTCTCTAATTGATGATACAGCGGAGATGGAGGTACTGGCACACGGAGAAAGAGAGAATTCTGTCCAGCGGAGAAAATTGTTGGATGATACCAGCGGACAATTCTTCTTCTCAAATTGGTACCAGCGGAGAATTTTTCAATTTGGTCGAGCGGAGAAATAGAGAATGTCTGCGATAACTGAAACTCACGGAGGAGGAAAAGAGAGAGGTCAACAAAAAAAACGCTGATGTGGCAGTCAAAATAAAATTTTATGAGTGTAGAGTCCGTAAAATTAAAGCTAGTTGAAATTGCAAATATCTTGTGACAGCCTGTTTGCAATTGCAAAACCTTTCACCAATGGAGATGCTCTTATAGAATCAATTCTCTTAATAATTGTTTTGGGTGCTTTAAGGACTGATAAAGTGTATAATGGGATAGAAGACAGAACAGCATTGAGAAGTGTTAATCTACCTCCTAAGGATAATAATTGTCCTTTCCACTGTTGAAGTCTACTCTCTATTTTATCTACTAGGAAATGCCAATCTGCCATATTTAGCTTTTGATTTTTGAGAGGTAATCCTAAGTATTTAAAAGGAAAAGAACCTACTTTACACTTGAAAGTCTGAGCTAACTATGTGCCATTGGTATTAATGGGATAAAGTTCAGTTTTAAGGAGGTTCATTTTGATGCCAGATAAAGCTTTAAAATCCATCAGAGCCCACCAGGCTGATTCTACATTTTGGTTTTGGGCTTGTAAAAATAGAATGGTATCGTCGGCGTAGTGACAGTTAGTAATGGCTCTATTATCTACACATATAGGTCCTAATCCAAGTATTTTATTAGCTTGTCTACCTTTAGAGAAGATTTTACACAATGTGTCTGCTGCAAGAATGAAGAGGAAGGGTGAGAGAGGATCACCCTGTCAGACTCCTCTTTTACAGTAGAAATATTGCGTAAGTTCACCATTGAAATTTATACAGGATTGAGAGCTATAGAGCCATGCTTTAATCCAATGACTCCATTTCTCACCAAATCCTCTACCTTATAGAATTTCTAATATGTAATCCCAATGAATTTTATCGTATGCTTTTTCAAAATCAATTTTAATGACTACCCCAGGTTCCTTAGTGACACTACAGTAATGTATAAGTTCTTGACTTAAGATGACATTATCTAAGATGTATCTATTTTTGAGAAATGCAGATTGGCTAATATCAATAATTCTACTCATAATGGTCTCTAATCTAGATGTGAGAATCTTAGAAATAAGCTTAAAGCTACAGTTTACTAAGCTAATAGGTCTATATTTTGTGATTAAAGATGCATCGTTTTCTTTTAGTATGAGGCAAATGACAGATTTATTGAGATGGTTCAGGTTCAAATCATGAGAGTAGAAGTGAGAGCATAATAGCATGAGGTCCTGTTTAACTATGTCCCAATAAGTTTGATAAAACAGGAAGGAGAACCCATCAGGCCCAGGTGCCCCTTGAGCTGAAGAAGCAAAAAGGGCTTTCTTAATTTCCTGTTCAGTAATTGGAGATTCTAATTGGTGTCATTCACTAGCTGTGAGTTGATCTAAAGGATGCCAAAACTGGTTCTCTAAGTAAGCATATTTAAGTCCTGGTTCACCTAATAATTGTTTATAGAAATCTACAGTATGTCTTTTCATAATATCTAGATTAGTGGTGGCAGCTCCATTAATCTCAAGGGAGTTAATTCTATTTTTCTTATTCATATGGGAAGCCATAACATGGAAAAACTTAGTATTTTGATCCCCCTCTATTAACCATTGTTGTTTTGATCGATTTTTCCAATATATCTCTTCTTCTAGGTAAATGTCATCTAATTGTTTTTTTAAAGTGGCCCAATGTATATAATCCTCCTCAGTGAGGTCCTGATCCTCTTGTAATCTATCTAATCTATGTATCTCTGTAATGATCCTAACTTTAGTTGTTTTTTTCTCTCCATAATAGTTTTTACCCCATCCCCTAATTTTTTGTCTCATAATTTTTAATTTGGAAGCCCAACTACTCCCTATATTATGTTCATCTAAAGGGTGATCATTCCACCATTTGAGAATAAAATCCCTAAATCCTACTTGTGTAATCCATTCTGGGTCAAATCTAAAGTTAGGGAGACTATAGGACTTCTTGTGTTCAGCTTGAAACAGGAGAGGAGAGTGGTCAAATCCACTTTTAGGAAGGTCCTGAATGGTACTATCGGGGTATGAAATATCCCAAGAAAGAGAGGTAAATATTCTATCTAAAAGGGCAACATTCGTACCACTAGCCCAAGTATACTGTCTAGTTTGCAATTTATGTTCTACTAAAGAATGTTTACTAACAAAAAGATTGAAATCTCGGCTTAGGCTAACCTCAAAATTTGTACCAGACTTGTCTTTTTTATGTCGGATGGCATTAAAGTCGCCACATAAGACCCACAGAGGGATGTGGGATTTTCTAATCTGGTCTAAGGCAATCCAAAGGTCCTTTTTAAAAGTCCTAATAACAGGGCCATATACTATGGTCATCTGCCACTGTTTAGAATCTAATTTGTTTTCTAAAAGAATATCTAAGTAATATTTCTGTAAGGAATAATCTAAGACTTTTATTTTGTTGCTATCACATCCGAACATGATTCCACCTGATATACCAATAGAGGGAACCCATTGCCATTCATCTATTATAGTCGAGATGCGTCTTAAAGATCTTAAAGTAAAGTTCTCTTTTTTAGTTTCTTGAAGAGCAATAATATCTAATTTGTAATCTCTAATGAATTCATGTAGTATTTGTTGTTTCCTACTAGAATTAAGACCTCGACAGTACCAATTGAAAATATTCATGGAGTAACTAGTTCACCACAATTGGCAAGTATAGCAGTAGAGTCAAGTAATTCTAAAGTAAGGGTAGTATGTTTATTGCTACATTTGGCAGACTTAAGAATATTGGTAATGACTTGTTCAAAATGGGTCCTATCTAATTGTTGGATAGCAAAAATAATTGGAATTACATCATCTACATTATGTCCTAATTTTATCTGATATACACTAAAGAGTTCACTAATTTGTTCTACAGTTAGCCTATTATAAGGAAAGGTATTTAGTAAAGAGATACCTGTAGTGTTACTGCTAGAGCCTATTTCTTTGTTATACACCCGTTTCACTGCCTTGCTCATAGTGGAGGAAGGATCTGCTTGGGCCTGGACCCTCAAACTCTTCCTTAGAGCATTTGTTCCAGCAGTAGCAGCTGTATCAGTCACCTCTGGAGTGTGAGTGTGAACCGGCAGCGGGTCGGAAGAATCTGACACAGTGAAGATTTCAGGGTTGGGGGATTTTTTTGGTACACTGCTCCTCAACCGGGCTGCAACACCACTTTTACGGGAAACACTCACTGTAATGCGTTTCTTAATTGTTAAAGGGCTCTGTTGTTTTTTGACTCCCCATGTATATCTTTTTTTCTTGGCCGGGTCAACTAGAGGCGCATGAGTCATGAGTTCAGGACCTAAAGGAAGGATCTTGGGTTTCTTTTTTACTCAATGTAGTGGGTTTTCGGATATGGGAGATCAGCTTAATAATAGGTTCATCTTCACTATCTTGAATATTGGGTGTATGAGGAGTGGGCGATGTAGCAACAGTGTCAGACAGAGAGTGAAAAGCAACATTGTTATGATAATCAAAACATCAAGACAATTTTTTTTATGTAATAAAACTGAAATTTAATTTTCTTTTCCATTAACAAATGACTTAAACGATAAGACAGAATTCCATCCGACTTTACAAGAAAAGTAAAGAATGAAACTTTTCTTTGTGTCCTTAGAAAGAGCGGATTATTAAATCCCGATTCCCGACTCAGCTAGGGTGGCAAAAAAACTCGTAGCTCGTGGCTCGATCGTGACTCGCATTTGACTCGCTCGTTAACATCTCGCTTGTTACTGGACCAAGTTGTTAATGAGCCAGCTCGCCACTAGCTCAATCCAGAATTAACAAGTTCAAGCTGGGGCCTAGCTTGCTCGCCAGCTTGCGAGTTAGCTCGGCTAGGCATTTGTATGAATTTGTGTGCATTTTATACTGTCTAGCTCGGTTCAGCTCGATCCAAAAAGTTTGTAGAATTTATTTTATTCTTAAAACAAGATCCAGCCAAACCCAGCGAGCCAACTCGTCAGCTTGCGAGCTAGATCGGGCTGAAGTTTTAGCTCAGATGCCCTAGGTCCAGCTCGCTTGGCTGTAGCTCGATCCAGAATTAACAAGCTAAGCTAGGACCTAACTCAGACCGAGGCCAGCTCGTTGTCATCCCCATTTCAGCTAAAGACATAACACTAGTACAAAAAACCCCTTCACCGACCCTCAACCACTGACTGTTTTAATATGTAACAGTCGGTGTAGAGACTGCGTGATAAAATCATAAATAAGAAGAACCTCAACACTGGCTATTCACTTACAAAAAACCGTCAGTGAACCAACACTGACTGTTTTTAAAAAAAACAGTTAATGTTGCTCATACCCTACACCGACTGTTTTTTTTAAAAAATAGTCAGTGTTGAGCAGTCACCAACACTGACTGTTTTTTTGAAAAATAGTCGGTGTTGCTCACCCTACACCGACTGTTTTTAGAAAAAAACAGTCAGTGTTGAGAGTATTTTATTTTCCTCCTGAAAATTTTCCTTCCCATCTCTTTCGATCAAGAGCCAAAAAAATTTCATTTCCCGCTTCTAAATTTCATTTCTTTCTCCTTATAAACCCTCCCAAATCTCTCAAAGAGACCAAAATTTCATTTCCCGCTGTTCTCCCAAAGCTTATCGAAAAATTCCGTCTCTCGGCGAGCACACCACCTCCGCCTTGCTGTCTCTCTCTGCCTCGCTTTCTCTCATTCTCTCGGAGCCGTCAGTGTTGGTTTCTTTCTCTCGTTCTCTCTCCGCCTTGCTTTCCCCCGACCTGCCTCGCCCCTCTCAACCGAGTTTAGGGTTTCCTTTTCGACCCGACCTACATCGCCCTGCTCCGTAAGGATTTTGGTGCCTCGCCTATGTCGCCCCATTTCGTAAGGATTTTGGTCCCCTGACTCGACCTGCCTCGCCTATCTCAGGTAATCCATACTGATGTCTCATTATTTGACCTATAAATTCGACCAATTTCTGTACCAAAATTTGTGTTTTAAACCACCAAATCGTGTCTTTTACATTGAATATCTATAGAATGTGGTACTGCTGCGTTTTCATTCTTACTTTGCAGAAAACAAGCGAAATCAGGGAATATTGTGAGTTTTGGAACCCTACACGCGGGCCCCATTAAACCCTGATGCGACCACAGACGCGATCACTCTTTACTCATGCGGGAGACACAGACACGCAGACCGCGTCACACTACACGCGGGTCGTGTAAACCTATTCCGAAAGTAAAACAGAAAAGGAAACAGAGGCTCAATGAAGGAAAGGTCGGCCAGAAGGGCTATATCAGGGGATTCCTTGCTACAGGGGAATTCATTCTTAATTCTGCATTTTAGAGAGCAAGAGACAGATTCTAGGGTTTGGACTTGACAGCTAGCTTGGAGACGAAGTTGAGAAGCGAAAGACGAAAGTTCTTCACGGATCTTCTTTGTATTTCGGGTTTTGTCATGACTATTTCTTCTATCATTTGTATTACTTGCTTTTTGACTATGTGTGAGTAGTTTACTTAGTTTCTAGAGTTACGATGTAGTTCGATACTTTGTTTTGTATGCATGTTGTTTGAATCTGTGTTGAATGTTAGTGTTTAATTGTTTGAGTAATATTTTAATTGCTTTGTTGAAGTTGATTGAATGATTCTTGATTGTCTACTGTTAGATTTCTATAGCATCTTTTCTAGTACTTTGGCCTTGATGTTTCTCTCAACCAAACTTAGTATTTGAGGTAGGTTTACGAGCCGTGAGGCGAGACCAAATAGTAACCGAGAGGTGAACTTTTCCACTTATCGAGAGGTAGTGATTAGCTTTAGTAAATCGGGCAATTAACTTAGATTAAAAACCTAAGAAGGTGAAATTGCATTTCCGATACCAAGTTTATTAAGCCAACAAACGAGAGTTGAGATTTAGGAACATTAGGTTCGGTCAATGAACCCTTACACCAAAGAACAACGCAGAAACAGACAGCTACTGTATTCACTTGAGGTCCACGTGGGCCGCATATGAGAGTACACAGGTCGCGTCTTTCATGCGGGCCGCGTATGAAAGTACGTGGGTCGTGTGTGTGGTACCGAGAAACAAGGTTGATAATGAAATTGAAAACCCTGGAAACGCTTTTCTCTATCTGATAAAAAACCAAATTTTACTTTATGTAATTTTAATTACTTCTATCATTATTGAACTTAGGAAATTAAACAAACCAAATCAACCTTTTCCAACTTCTAGTACCTAATTGATTTAAGTAGAGTCCAGATTAGATTTTGAACCGTCCTGTCGATACCTGACTAAACTATACGATAGGATTGTGCACTTGCAGTCTAGTCGGAAGTTAATTCAAAGTTTAAAAGCTACAGCTTGCTGTAGTGAAACTTTGTGATACACTTTTGTGCGAACACATATCCACACCCTTTTTATTTTTATGCTTGTACGCACTGCTCTGTGTTGTTTTTTTTTTGGGCTGTACTGGTACCTATGCTGGTACTAGATTTGTGCTGCTTCTGTTGGAATTTGGTCAATATAGAAGTATGATTTTGTCAAGCCCTAAGCTCGATTATGTTACTCAAGTGTAATCTTCTCTCACTTTTTACTAACTGAACCTCGATTCCAAACTTATGCCTCTGATTGAGACTCAGCTTGCCATTTTTACTACTAAGATCTCAAATGGGCAATCATGCATCCAGTTGAGACATGATTTGACGTCTTTATCATCTTAATGATTTACCGTAATTTTGCAAGCACATTGAAGCAATTTAAAATTTAGAGCGATGAATAATGGTTTATTGTGTTTAAATTGCTTTGGATCTCAAGTCATTATGTGGCGTACTTTTCAAATTTTAGTTATTTTAGGTTTTATTTAAATTTTAATTTGGACTGGGTCGATTACTGGTCAATTGAGCTGACATTTCAGGATATTAGCTCCTTTCTGGTGGTGGAGGCAGTAGTTCTCTATATTGAACTGTCTGAAGCTTGAACTCATCTTTTTTAAAGTCACCTTAGTAGCATATCACTTGAGCCACTAGCATGGTTCAATCATTTCAGTTTATTGTTTTTTTCTAAGTCGGGTCTGACTTGCATGATCATTTGAGTTTCTGGTTGCAAGCTGCTCAGTGAAAGTGTTTTGGTTCATTTTGATTTGTCTCGTAGAAGACCAAGGATAACCAAATAATTTGGAACTAAATATTTTTGTGCTTCATTTCTGAAATCTGAATCCATGTATTTCTTTTTCTTTTTCAACTCACTGGATTTGAACTTTTAATGCAGAAATTAAGGTTTGGAGCTGCTTTAGGTTTCTCCAATCCCATATTCTGACTACTGAATATCTTGAGGTACCATATATGGTGAAGTATGGTATGTGATTGCCTCTACAAATAAGGAATTTATTTCTATGACACTTTCAGTTTTTTGTTTTTTAATAGGTTACAACAACGAATGAGATGTTGGACATGTGGAAAAAGAAGGTACACCCTTGCAACATTCTCTATAGTAGGAATATTCTTATATCAATTGTTTTTCATATAAAATCGCTCCAATACTTTACTATTCTTTTTCAAAAAAAAAAAACAGTGGAAAACAATCACAAAAAAACAATTACTTTGTCTCTGTGACAGAAGTTCAAGAACTTTGGCACCAACGGCATAACCTGCATCTTCAAGTCTGTGAGTGAAAGTATTTCTTATATCCATCCACAGATGATTATATAATTCACAATGAAAAAAAACTCAAATTACACTAACCTCCTTTCCAACTCTACAATGTTGTCAACTTGGGTCTAATTGTAATGAACCTGCTCCAATAACCCTGAACCTGCTCCAATACCCTAAGTTGTGAAATTGTGAAATGTTTGGAATTTGTGAAATGTTTAGATATGGAATTGGATTTATGAAAGGTTTGAATTTAGTATTTATGGGATTAAATTGTGGTTTATGGTATAGATCGATTGACATCAAAGATGGATCAAGCTCTATTGGGCATCGAAAAGGCCATGAAAGAAATGATGAACTCGTAATGGAGAGGATGAAACAGCTCGAAATGTTGGGTTTAGGCAATGACTCAACTTCATGTAATAACACGAAAATGGTGTTTGGACGACTTCTAAACTATTTACATGAAATACAATGGTTGTTGTGTAATTCACTTGCATATTCTGTTTATTTGTGTTATGTAAATATTGTCATATTGTGTGGTCTTTTGTGAATAAATATGGGGTAAATTTTGCTGGAGGTCACTAAACTTTGTCCTTTGTCACGAATTGGTCACTCAACTTTGATTTGTCCCTCCATAGCCACTGAATTTTTAATTTGTCCCAATCAAGTCACCTTATAATTTTTCCATCCAAAATATTAACAGAATATAACTTTTCCGTTAGTATTTTGGACGGAATGAGCATATTCCGTTAAAATTTTGGATGGAATGAGCATATTCCGTTAGTATTTTGGACGGAATAAGAATATTTTGGATGGAAAAGTTATAAAGTGACTTGATTGGAACAAATTAAAAGTTCAATGGCCATGGAGAGACAAATCAAAGTTGAGTGACCAATTTGTAACAAAAAACAAAGTTTAGTGACCTCCAGTGAAATTTACCCATAAATATGTTATGTTGTTTTATATTGTGTTGTCTATTCTTTATATTGTCTAAATTATTTGCTTGATATTTTGTTTGATGATAATGAATGTCGAATGGTAATATATGACTAGCAAAAATATGGAGGCTAGCCCCAATATAAATAGAATTATGCAAAAATTTGTATACCAACAATTACTGTTTTTAGAAACTATACTGACTGTTTTTTAACAAAAATAGCCGGTGTTGGGGACCTACACCGACTGTTTTTTAACAAAAACCGCCGGTATTGGGTACCTACACCGACTATTTTTAATCCGTCAGTGTTGATGACTTACATGGCTGTTTTTTACCCGTCAATAAAGGTATACCTATACTGCCGGCGCCATCACCGACGCCTCTATAACAGTCGGTATAGAGGTATTTGAACAGTCGGTGAAGGGGTTTTTTGTACTAGTGTAATTTATTTGTACATCATAAACACATTTAATTCTTTATTTTTTAGAAGAGAAGGGATAAATTTTGAAAACTATCCTTGAAAGAACGGATTTTTAATTACCTACACTTCAAAGGACAAATTTTAGTTGAGTAAGGTAAAATGTCTCATATCTTTCATGACTCAATCATGTCTCATATTTTTATCTTTGTTTCTTCAAACAATCAATTTGAAAATGCTCAACATGATTTTTATGATAAACTGTACTTGGAGATCAAATTATATATTTTTTTAATAGATACAAAATAACTATTATTCAAAATATTCTGGACCTTCCAAAAACAATAATTTTGTACCTATCTAGAAAAATAGTAAAATATATAAAATTTGATTTCCAAGCATATTTTAATATAAAGATCATATTAAGCGGTTTAGATTGACTGTCTAAACTTTAAAACATAGATAAAGATAAATTTGTGAGGCACGACAGTGATTTGAATTTATTAAATAAAAAATATCGGAACATCATTTCTTAAACTTTATAATTGGGAGCCATATTTTCAAAAGAAAATAAGCATGGATAGGTAATTTTATGCCAGACTAAGTTTTAGGTGAAATTTCACTTATATTTGTCAAAAAATATGAAATTATTTATTTATTTTTCTTAAACATGCTACATATATTTTCATTTTTTTTAATAAAGAGTAAAATGGATTTGAGAACGGCTAATTGTACTATCTTATTTGCATTTCTCAAGTACATTCATATATTTCTAATTTTTTTCAAAAGCGTTTATATCCAACGATAAAATTATTTATATTTATGTCACTGGAAAAAACACATGAACATTGATTTTTTTTTTCTTATTTGCAACATGTTTAACTTGAACTATTTTATGATCATTAAAAAAATTTGAACACTTAGCATACTAAGTATAAACAATTGTGAATTCAGATATACACTTTCATATTCTAAATTTAAACATATCAACGTGCATAAGGTATGTTATTGATGCAAGAATAATTTCTCATAAATTATTATCCCTTTCTAGATAATAGGAGGAACTATTTTTCTATCATCTCTTTACAATCCTTCCAAATTAGTATCTGTCAGTTCAAATTAAAATGTTAATTACTATATAAAATATAAAATAAGATGCTAATTAAAACTAAACGACAATTAATAAATAGCAAAAAGTCAACTGTATGAGAAATTAAAGTTAGCGTATGATATCTCTCCAGCAAAAATAAAACGGTGCTCTAGTTTTAATTGTAGTCAACTTAATAATAACAATTAAAATTAAAAGACAAATGAATGAAATATTGGTGAATTTGGAGGCGGAAAAATTGTCTCTACTTTAAAAACAAAAATGTTAACCCCGGTCCCACTCTAAAAAAATTCAGGTGCGTTAATCTGACCGATCATCTATCTGTTTCTGAAACCCCAATCTCGTTACACGATTAATGCATCTGAAGTAATGATTTTCTTTGTTACGACTAATGGTTAGTGAAACTTTAGAAGAACAATTAATGATCATGGCTTAATATATTGGGTCTTGTATATCTCTTTGTTTTTTTTATAATTTTAGGGTGTAAGATTTGAGAATAAATTATGTTGGGGACAAAATTATTCAACAACAGTGTTCAACCGTAAATTTTATCATCAACATTAAAATTAAAATTTGTACATATATTCTCTGTCTGTGATATGAATTAACTGTGTACTAACTTTTTTCAAAACTTCAAAAGATTAGATGTCCACTACCGAATGAATGGTTATGTTATATTGATATTTCATTGTTGACTAAATAATTTCCAAATTATACCAAATTGGATAAATGGACTATATAAATAATAAAAGTTATCTATTGTTTAAATTTTGGATGAGAGATTTTGATATTTGTTATTAAAGTCTTTATTTGTTGGAAGTTGATATTTGTTATTAAAGTCGTTCAAGGAAGTTGTTGGCATGCATGGCAATTAGAATTAGAATTAGAATTAGTAGTAGAATTAGAATTAGTAGTACATGAAAATGCATCAGTTAGCTGAAGTGCAATTTTGTTTAATCCACTGAGAAAGTACTCTCAATCTTGACCATATTAGGGAGATTCGGACCGCTAAGCTACCCGTTTAAAAATATTTTTATTTAAATTTATTAAGTTTTAAATATATTTGGATAAAACCCAATGAGTGAGCCTATGGTGCTATGCATAGCATGGATGGGGTCCGTGCTACGGCTCAAAATTTGACTTTTCAAAATCCTAACGGTCGATCCAACCGTCCAATGTGATAACCATATGAATATGTACTTGCAAACTAAATTTTATATTTTTTCGAATTTTTTTACTATTTTTTTAGATAGGTAGAAAAATCAGTGTTTTCTGAAAATTCTGGACCATCAAAATTCTACCTATCTAAAAAAATAGTAAAAAAATTCGAAAAAATATAAAATTTAGTTTGCAAGTACATATTCATATGGTTATCACATTGAACGGTTGGATCGACCATTAGAATTTTAAAAAGTCAAATTTTGAGCCGTAGCACGGACCCCATCCGTGCTATGCATAGCACCATAGCCTCACTCAAACCCAATTCCTACTCAAAAAACCTAGTGCGATCCTGTTTTATTTGAAATTTATTTATCTTGATTTTAAAAATGTTTAACGGCAATATCTTAAGAAAACCGACACATCCAGAACACGTAATGCAAAATAAAGAAAGTAAAATGTTAGTTAAGCTATCGATGCCAGTTGTCAAAAATGAATATTGTACTGTCCTCTATAGTTAAATCACGAATTAGTTATGTTTGAAATGTATTTTCTGTGAGAGCTAGCTAAGTTATATATTCATTTCATTTTACCAAAGATATAGCACGAATATGCAACGATTCATCCTTTGATATACTGAAAAATAAAAAGAAATGTTATTTCCATTTCGTTTTTTTTATTGGCAACCATCTATATTTTTATTATATAAGATATTGGTGTAAATCAATTCAAACACAATAACTTACCAAAAAGCACTAGTAAACCCCATCACGAACGATCATGTTCTCCTTACGAGAACATATACCATACCTGGAGAACTCCCACAGAGATGCTACTTCACAAAAGCAGTGCTATGTCGATCGCCAGAACACAAGGATGGTTTTTTACTTGTTGGGTTACCTTTGCTTCAAGACATGAAGGTCGGTTACCTGACAAAGAATGATACCACCTGAAACCTGTTAGATGAGTTCTGAAATGATACCATAGAAAAATACGAGGACACACTCTTCCACGAGGGTAAATTGTACATTTTGACATCCAAAGAAAACTTGTATTCTTTTCACCTCTTTGATGATTTAACCTTTGGAGAAGTTGTTCACCTTATTTCATCAAATGTGCCAAGGTCCAATTTGCACCGGCAACAAAACTACTTGGTTGTTAATGAGGGTCAGTTGCTATCAATTACCCGTTTTAACAGGACCCGTGGCTTCAACAACCAACCACACATAATTTCCATCAATACATGTTCTACAGACGGCCCCTTTACATGGAAAGGGGTTTCAAACATAGAAATGTTGTGGGGTGTCAAACTTGCGTGCAGGCGAATTCTTTATATTTCGCAGAGCCAACTTCTTTTCGGAAAAACTCTCTTAGAAATCAATCGAATTTGGGAGTGTATGATATCAGAAGCAGATTGTACCGGCAGCTTCTCCATTTCCCAGTATGGCTGAGGCCATCACAGGCTCGATAAGCACTAGTTTATTTAATTGAAAAATTCCGTTTTCTAATCCTAATTTGAATCAACTTATAGACTGTACCTCTAGTCCATCCATTATTGCATTTGATAGATATATTTCCTTTATAATCAATCATCTGCCAATTAATTTGCATAGTGAATGAAGCCGAAGGAGCCGAGCATTAAGGATGAAAGACCAAAATTAGTCCAAATTTAGATAACATTTTTTTTTTGTCCTCCGTGAAATAATAAGGTACCAACAAGGATAAGACTCTTTTCGGTTTTTTTTCTTTTATTTCTTTTTGTTATTCATTGTGCAAATCTGAGTTACATACCTATTTTACACACTCCTGAACATACATTTATTTGTAGTATCTTACTACGATCTCTGAATCTCTCACTCAATCAAGTAGCTTACCCAATCTGAAATTGTTGTGAGCAATACCAAGTAGGTATCCATCTGTGAAACAAAAGATTTTAACATGTGTCAAAATAATAGTGTATAACCAGAACCAATTTAAGATATCACACGTACCCCCACAAAACTAGAGATATGGGCCCATACCTACCAAGATAATTTGGGGCATTTCAAAGGAAATTAAAATAGCTACAAGGAAATCAAATGGAGTACAGAGTTGGGTCAATTGGCTGTGTTTATAACTCAATAAACCATCATGAAGCAGAGTAAGAATAACACTATACGTAAAAAGTAAGTTTCATAAGCTTGTTTTTGTGATTTAAGAACCTATATATGAAAAGATAATGAGCTTTTTCTACTATATATTTTTCTTTGGCTTGCCTAATTAATATTAACTGGAAAACTTCAAATTCAGAAGATGTAGAAAATATAAAAAAAAAAATTAGATCTATTTTATTAGTCCAATTAATATCAAACAATTTCTTTTTAAATTTGCAATCTGCATATCCACAAAAATATAATTTGCAATCTGCACATCTACAAAAATATAATTTGCAATCTGCATATTAATAAAGCTATATATGTTTTAATCTCAGCCTGTGCATTGATATCAAACAATTGTTAATATAAAACTCGCAAATCAATATAAAAAGTTGTGTAAGTATACGGGTCTAGACCAAAAAAAAAAAAAGGTAATTTGGCTGGATATGGGATTCAAATGCAATAAGGGACACATAGACATAAATTAATGAATTGACTCTCTCAATTATCATCTACTTATTAAGAAAGCTTAAAGTTTGAATCAACAGTCAAACAACACCTCAAGTTGCCTAAAAGCTCCAATTTTGCAAAACCCTAAACCTTGAAATCTAAAATTGGCCATCTCTTGTCAAAATCATACAGCTAAAAACTTGAAACAACTTGAAACCCTAAATCCCAAAATCTACCCAATGTGAAATCAACCATTTTAGAACCATTGCCAGAGAAGAAATTCAGAGCAGCGAAAAACGTAAATGAAATCAGTTTTAAATGTTACCTCGACCTGGCTGTTTCTCTTTTGTAAACTTTCTTTTTGGAAGACAAATAATTGTTTCTTTTTTGGAATAAGAAGTCCAGTAAGCTCAAAGTGTGGAGCTGCTACAAAATCTTTCTCTTTAATGGTTAAATGGGCAATGGAAATCAGAAATAAAATCTTAACCTTCGAGAAAGGGACAAAGTAAACTACAAATACATTGGAAATGAAAGTAGAAAACTGAGGAAGAACTTAAGATTACTATTTATATACAGTGTTGAGAAGCGAGAAGTAAAGCCTTTGAATCATGAGATAAACCAAATCCTACCTGCAAAAGAAAACATATGAAGGAAACTTCAGCGACAACTAAAGGAAGAAAATATTTAGATTATAGGAACTATCAAATTGTCTCAGCACCTTAGAAGGTTAAAGACTGGGAAGGTCAGCTGCTCAAGCGAAGAGAAACAAATTTACTGAATTAACTAACTGACGATTGAAATTAGATATGTCAAATTGAAAAAAAAAAAGGAGCAGAAGTTTTCTTTACCGGACGTCTCGATGCCCTTGTAACATCTTAGTGCTCCAATATCTGAAAGGAGAGCAGTTTGGACATAAGATAAAAACCGTAAGTGAACCTAATTGGATAAAAAATACCTCAGATCTGACTAGGCCTTCAAACAGAAGTTGGAAGAACAAATGTTCCTAAAAAATTGAAATCCAAAGTATTTTTTTACCATGTATATCTCTGACTCCACCATGGATCAGAAATGCAACTCGACTAAATTAGACTGAAAAACTTGAAAACAACAATTTACGTACCAGACAGAGATTAACTTTCTTGCAGCTTCGAAGAATCACATTGCAACTCGGTTTGGTACCTGATTTGGAGGTGTAATGTATCCATGTTACCAAATTAAGTGAAGAAGTACATAAAAATTTTAATGAATTATGGAAATGCATTAAAAAACATGAACTGAATAACAGAAAACATGAAAGCAAGAGAGAAGCAAATTCTCAATTTCAAATGAGAAATGTCACAGAAGGCGTCGTCCTCCCCTTTTTATGTTGTCGATTTATTTCAGCCTTTAGTGAAGTTTGACAATAGAAAAAATCACAGTGTGTAAGAATGTAGAGCATGGTTTGCTCATTTCTAATTTGAAGGCCTACTCTGTTGACATATTTTAGATACCTTAAATCCATCTTGAACGAGATTCGTAAATGGAAAATTGGAGGAGATTATTTAATGTAGTGATGTACAGTTTCTGTCGAACAACACATATAATGGCAGAAATATACCTATCTTACAGATTAATTTAATTTTGGGAGAAGTGCGCTTTCTGATGAGAATATTACCTAGAGCTGTCTTTCTCCTCCTACCTTGAAATTCAATTGAAGCATGGAAGAGTAAAATGAAGATTTGACCTAGATCTCAACCTCGCTCGCGGTTACGGAGCTCAGCCTTCTATCGTTGTACAGTGAAATTCATCCCTGGACGTATTCATAACATTAGAAAAGAAATTAACTGCAGCAGCTATAAATTAGAGGAATGTATGTATTGTTGTAATTAATGGAGATGAGTCAGTCAAAAGGTAGAGGAGGAATTAACCCAAGGAAAAGAGAAGCAACAAAGAAATGAAATGTTCACTCATCAAAATCTGAGTTGAGTGAGAGGAATGGATTTCCGTGCGTAAATTGGGGAAATCTTACCAACCTAAATAAGCCGAGACCACCGGCAGTGGGGAGCATCGATCCCTTTATGGCGACTAGAGACTAGCGAAAGAGGTAAAAGGGAGGAGAAAACTCAAGGGGGGAGAGGAGATGGAAAACTTTGGAGCCGATGTTTCCGAGGTACCAAACAACAAACCAAGAGAAGGCCACCGCGAGAAACACGTAGCCGATGTGTACCAGGTGGCAGGGACGACAGGTAGCCCGAAATTTTTATTAATAGAAAATAAAATAAAAAATATCGATATTGAAGAACGTTTTCACTTGAATTCGAGATGTAGAAAAAATTATCACGTTTTTGCTACATCTCGAATTTCAAGAACGATATTTTTTTATTTTATTTTCTATTAATAAAAAATTCGAACGATATTTTTTTATTTTATTTTCTATTAATAAAAATTTCGGACAGGTAGCACTATAAATTGTGAAGAGACGGAGGAGAATTTCTTTTTCTACTAAATTCCTGAAATCGTTAACCAAAAGAAAAAAAAAAGTCGCACTATAAATTTTTCTAGGACCAGCTCTTCTGGGCCTGTTCAGAGACGCCCTAAATTTTTCTTCGAACATTCAGGTCCCTTTCAAGGCCCAATATATTGTTCTGATTTCCTGTTATCGAATCTTTAAAATCAATTGTGTACCGACTATCAAGATATCTTATGACGAATTGACGATTCACGAGAGTTTGAAATTGAAACAATCATTTTTGCCTAGTAACTCACCACACAGATAGAACAATAAAGATTGTTACATAGAACACTTACATTTCTTTAGTCCAGAAGAGTGGAGACGACTGACGAGGTATTTCTCCAATTTTCGACTCCTTTCTATTCGATCTGGATCGAGTAAACCATGGCTGTCAGATTAGTCACCTCTAGAAAAACCCTGGCCCAAGCCCTAACTCCGGCTCTCCGCCATTGCCGGGGCTTGACGACCTTCACTCTCCCCGACCTCCTGTACGACTATGGCGCACTGGAGCCCGCCATCAGCGGAGAGATCATGCGGCTCCACCATGAAAAGCACCACCAGACCTATGTTACAAATTACAATAAGGCCCTCGAGCAGCTCGAATCCGCCGTTTCCAAGGGAGACACGCCAGCTGTCGTGCAACTCCAGAGCGCTCTCAAGTTCAATGGCGGAGGTTGAATTTTTAAGAAACTATTTCGCTTTTTTTTTTTTTTTTTAATTCTTAGAATTTTAGAGGATGAGTACCTAGATAGTTCGGAGTTGATCTCAGACACCTGTTAGTGTTGATTTCTAGAATGAACAATTGCAAATATATTGTTTAGTTTCTTTATAGAGGTGCTAAAATGATATGTCAATTCAGACACTGGGGCAACAGAAGTCTCTTGAACTTGGTTTTCTTATCCATTTGAGTTATTTTATAGATGGTAGTGCATTACATGAACTAAGGTTGATTTTATAAAAAAAAAAAAAACATGAAATAAGGTAGAAAAGTACCTATAAAGAATAACTAAGGTAGTTTGCTCTCTCTTACTTAATAACCTGAAAAAAAAAAAGTTTGGTAAATACTAACTAATCAGGGTACTCTTTCAGGTCATGTGAACCATTCAATTTTTTGGCAAAACCTCAAGCCAGTCAGTGTAAGTAACTATTTCAGGCCCCTTTCTACACAATCGATATTATCTTGTAGAATATATAAAATTGTACACTAACTTTCTCTCTCACTCTCTCTTCTCTGTGTTAATAGGAAGGTGGTGGTGAGCCACCTCATGGGACACTTGGTTGGGCTATAGATAAAGATTTTGGTTCAATGGATGCACTTGTAAAGAAAATTAACTCAGAAGGAGCTGGTTTGCAAGGATCTGGATGGGTGGTGAGTTTTTTATTTTATTTTGTAGATATATGGTGTGTCAAATTTCCTTCAGAACCCTGCGGCTTTGAGGTGTTGCAAAAAAGCATCAGAAACTAGTGAAGTTCTAGCTTTGACATTCATGAGAAATTAAATATTCAAGTTTAAGAGCTCTGCAGCGTGTTCTTTCATTTATCAAGAGATGCTTCTAAACTGCTTTGCCGAGAAGAGCTTTAAAATTGGGAATTTTATTACGGTTGTTTTTTCAAAATTAGGTTTCATGGTAATGGTTAATATCATGATTAGTTCTAACATTTTTGTGTTTATTTTCAGTGGTTGGCACTAGATAAGGAGCAGAAGATACTGAAGGTTGAAACCACTCCTAATCAGGTAAAGCTTTCCATAGTTCTAAATTTTGAATTAGAATCTGAAGAATGTCAATGAAATAAAGTGATTGAATACATGTATTAGTACATTACATAAATGAAGTTTCTGTTAGTGTATCATCTACTAGTGATTGTGTGAGTGACCTAGAACTTGAAGGGATCTAGTAGTGAAAGTTAATGCTGGTAATTTTTTAATTTATCAACTGCATTATTTCTGAAGTTCTTTTCAATATTGTGACAGGACCCTTTAGTAACCAAAGGAGCAAACTTGGTACCTTTGCTGGGTATAGATGTGTGGGAGCATGCCTACTACCTACAGGCAAGTTTGCTTTTTTTGTCGTTTTCTTTTTCTTTTCTTCTATATCAAATCAGCCCCAATATGTTACTTACAGTGCAAGTACCTTCCAACATTCCTCATAACTGCAGTCAAGCAAAAGAATTTATGCTATTATAGTCATTTTTTTTATTTTTCTTATAATAGTTTGCAAATAGCCTAATAAAATGATGAGTGCTAATTGCAAAGTTGAGGAATGATTTTTGGGAATGTGGTTAAATTCTGCAACAAGTGAATAAATAAATTTTATTTTGAAATGCAGTATAAAAATGTTAGACCGGACTATCTCACCAACATCTGGAAGGTCATAAATTGGAAATATGCCAGTGAAGTTTATGACAAGGAATCTGCTTGATCTTTCTTCTAAGTTTTATGAGAGTAGATCAAATAAAATTAAGCTACTGCAGCTTAAGCTTTGTTTATAAATCGAACAGCATACTTATCATTACTGTGCTTTCATTTTTATTATGTTTGTCTTGTTTATGTTCAGAACATGTTTTCTGAGGAAAAAATTGTTTGGTGGAGCTGAATTTTTTTATTAATAAGTCTCTTGGCGCTGTAAACTGAGATCAAGAATAGTGAAGGAAATACTTGATGTGACTAATATGTATGATTTGATCATGTCATGTTACAACACGTGATTAAAATATATTTTCACATTTCGCGACTAAAATGATGGAGGAGAATCACGTCACCTGTATGGTCATATTACATGACTAAAATGAACTAACACACATGTACTTGTGATGTGTTGTATTGGAATTAGTGTTCTAAAAAACCTGGCTGATCCAGACCCGGATTGTGAAACTTGCGTGATCGGACCAGATCGGGGTAGGTAGTCCGGTCCGGTCGAGACAGGTCACGGGACGGGTTTAGCACGGGTTTTTTTTTTATTTTCTCTACTAGGACCGTGCCAACCCATCCGGGTCTAGACTCGTGGACCGAGGTAACCCGGATCATGAAAAACCCATCCCGGACCGTGTTAATCCCCACCCCCAACCACCCCCAACTTTACCTGGCCTAACCTGCCAGAATTTTTGAATTTTCAAACAATTGATTACAAAAAAAAAAAAAATCGGACCATCTAGACCCGTGGGGGCCGGACTGGACCAACACATGGGGTCTAGACCATGAGCCAAACTGGACCGCTTAGAACTGTGGACCGCCCTGTTTTTAAAATACTAGATGGAACTGGTAATAGCGTGACTGATTTCCATCACTTTTCGCCATTAGAGCAAAATCTACTAAAGCTGAGATTTAGAAGCAGCAAAGTAAATCCATGGAATTAGTTATAGTTCACGCTGTATTTGGTCCATCTTGTTCATATAGGTAGTGTTTGAGATGAACATAGCCATTACCTTGTCTATCTTTTACAGAACATGTCATACTTAGCACTAGAATGAATATTAATCAAAGCCAACTACAGGATTGGATCACAAGTTCACAACAGCAAAACAATCCTAAAGTAACCCAAATTTTGAGTTTGGATCCGGACCAATCCTGTGTGAGGTGGAATACACGAGGCCCTTTAATAAATTGCACTTTAATATTTGTATTATAGCAGATCCAAGCTCAATTGAGTTGGAATCCGAATTCCCAAATAGCGTGCCGTCATATCCCTGTGAAGAAAATTAGTTGCACGAGGTAGGTAGATCATAAATGTGTTGCATAAATGTACAAAAATTAAAACCGCAGATACAAACGACAAGAAAGCAACAACACTGATTACTGAAGTTTCAAAACCCCCACACTGCTGGCTAATTTCGAACAAGTATCCGTAAAAGTATCCCTTCACTTTATGGTTTGAGATTAACTCTCAGCCGCTTAGCTATTCTATAGTGCATCCAAACGTAGCCCAAGTCTCAAGTCTGTAAGAAGCGCGGCAATACAAAATTAAGCTCATTCTGCTGTGAAAAATTCCGTCACACAGCAACACCACGTAATTACATTTTGCAGTTTCGGTTACTACATGAATTGGTTCATTTGTTTCTATGTAGTCATTAAACTTTTTATTTATTTCAATTAAATCACTATGTTATCTTTTCCATTCAAAATACTAACATAATATCCTCATCCATCTCCATATCGGAAATAAATCTGCTGCGATTCCAAAGAATCGCAGGGACCTTGTTTTTCCAAATCCAACCATTTATATATTTTGAGATTCGTGCATAACAATTAACTGCTTTGAGATTCGTGCACGTCAAAAATTAATGGTTGGATTTGGAAAAGCAGCATCACTACGATTCTTTGGAATCGCAGCAGATTTATTTCCCTCCATATCACTTTATCTTTTGTTATTTTAAATGAAAATTATTGTTAGAGCATTTATTGTGTTATCATTACACTTGTACCATTTTCTTTCTCACGAGTTAAGACTTGTGTTATGAAAATTCTCTCACAAATTCATCTGGACAAGTAAAACTTCATATTGGAAAACGATCTTCCATTGCTTCCAAAATCTAAGATCAATGGCAAGTAAAAATTGTGATAAGAAATCCTTAGGTTCTAATTTTCAAAACAAAATTAATACATGACGCCATAGGGCAATTGGTCTTGATTGCATTGGGTTCAACATGAGACCGAGAAGCAGCATAGCCTTCCTAGTTAATATAGAGGGAGGGAGATAGACAAGAATTGTTAAAGCAGCATGTTTGGTTTCAACAGCAATTATTAAAAGAGAAATATAAAAAGGTTTGCAAAGTCAAGAGAAAAACACTTAAATTTAGAGGGATCAAATGCCCACTTTTTGGTGTCCCATTGCGCATACACCATTCTCTTAAAAAATAATTCAACATCCATATTTCCATTGGACAGATGAATCACCGATCTCATTGTACATGACAATTCACAGGTAATGCATTTTAAGTTTAAGAATTGTAAATTTTATTTATTTTCTATTTGAGACCAAAAAGGCAAAACATCAGAAGTTTTATTGCAACTAGTTGGGGTGTACCGATTTTTTTCATCTTTTGAGCTTCTATACAAATGAAATCTAAATTTAAATTTTATTAATGCTAATGCAATCTAAATTTATATATTGTTAATGCTAATTAATTTATGCTAGCAATGTAGAACAAGGTCAACGCTCAGGTCTGCTGTTTGCAATTTAAATATAGAATAATTTATGCCAAAGTAAAATGGGTATCATGCGGCAGAAAAGAAGCAAAGCATTTGATCCTCTAAAATCTAACAGCCAACTAGCTTTAATTTCAGTATGACATGAGCAAATTTTCTGACACAACAGCACAGTTAGCATTAAAAAATCACAGTTACATTCTTCTTGGAATGAGAATAGTAATCAAATACAGTGTGATGGAATCTGTACAATGTTTAGAGAAAATTTGCAAAAGAGGGCAAAATGTTACCACTTGTAAGGCGTGGATCAGTGTGCTAACGGGAGGAGAGTTGACCTTCGCTCTTCTGGCAATCTAAAATTTTGATTAGGTGTTACTGTCCATAGCATATTAAAATGTGTATCTACATGTTCTTATCAAAAAGAATATTACTAACTAAAATTTTGTTTGACTTGAAAGAAAAAGTGTGGCAAAACAAGATTGCAATTCCAGCAGGTATAGACTGGACACGATCTTCCAGGTACGGCAGCATACTAACCAGTAAATTGGTTACAAGGTTTGGTAATTATGCTAATAAAATCCAGCTAACTACATTCAGCCTTAATACACACAATAGCCCAAGAAAAACACAAAAGAAGATAATATCTGAGATTCTGCCATTGACTGCACCATATGATACATTACAGTCTGATCCAACAATACCAAGCTTAGGCAGTCCATGTGTGACATCAAGAGAATTCTATTTTCCTAAAATAAAATATAAATAATTGGAGAAATGAGATTAAACTGAAATGACCTCATCAACTTTGATGTATCCAGGTGGCAACTGGGGGTCGCATTCGTCAATCATCAAGTTAAGAAGTTTATCCAAATCATCATTTTTACTGTTAGTGTATGCCCATCCCCACTCCCTTGCTAACTCCAACATTTCACCTACTTTTTCTGCACTGTGAAGCGGACCCGTCCATAGGGGACCTGATACCACTACCTGTATAAGATATCAACGAGAATAATAAAAAACCATTTGTAATGTAATAGGGTTTGCAGGAAATTACACTAGATATTTTTCTGTTTTTGCAAATACACAATTTTTCTCACATTAGCAAGTAACACCTTTTTGTGTTTATAATTGCAACTAAGGCCAACTGTTAGTGGGGTAAAGAAAAGATATGTTCTATAAAAAAACAGAAGTCTTGCCCCTGCCATTGATAAGTCCAAGTTCCCCCACAAGTCTTAATCAAATTAAAATCAGGCCAAGTTGATTCACATGTTGGATTTGAATAGAAGAAAAGTTTGTTTATGAAGCAATTCAATCAGTTGATATGGTAAGGAAGCTCTTTAGTTATAGCACATTATTGTCATGTGCAAATTACTCAAAAAATTGGCAAAATGTCAGTCACAAATATGAGTAACCCATGGTGTTATTTGAAAACATAGTGACATGCTGGGAGTACTTTGCATAGAAAACCATTTGGTCCAACTGTATACTTAATTGTGAGGTATACCTTTTTGCTCCCACAAGGGCATGAAATCTGGCCAAGTTCGTCCCAGCTAAATGTTTG
This sequence comes from Carex myosuroides, assembly GCA_028015225.1. Taxonomy (NCBI): domain Eukaryota; kingdom Viridiplantae; phylum Streptophyta; class Magnoliopsida; order Poales; family Cyperaceae; genus Carex; species Carex myosuroides. The sequence continues at coordinate 2,993,730 of CM051476.1, forward strand.
TGAATGTCCACATTTGTTGCAGTAACCTATGAATCCATATTGGCTGCCACAAAAAAGAAATCACAAAAAAGACTACATGTTAATGATCTTCATTGCATCCATATCGCACCTGCATAACATATTTCCGTTTTAAGATATTTTGGATGGTAAGATGTAAATTGCAATTGAGGTTGAAAATATATAATTAATTAGCATAGGTTTCCATAAAAAAATCTTACGAGTACTGTTGAGATTTATGTATGTTTATTGCATTAATAGAAGTTGTAGGGTTATATTGGTAAGAAATGAGTTATAGAGAATTGTAGGGTTATGAATGAAAAATGTAACGCCTATATAGGCCCAAGAGAACAAAGGAATCAATACAATTTTCATTTTTCTGATTTTCCACTTGGTATCAGAGCCATTCAAATTAGGGTTAGGATTTAGCCACTGTTCTGTTACTGTAGACCGCCGCTACAGTACGCGCCGCCCCCGCTACAGTACTCCGCCGCTGCTACAGTAACTCCGCCGCTGCTACAGCAACCGAACCTTCTCATCTCTCCCTCTTCTCTCTAGGCCGGTTCTCTCTCTTCTAGGGCCGGCCACTACCTAGGGTTCGGGTTTTGGTGTGATTAGGCCGGCGTGGGGGGCCTATACCCCACGATACTCGAGAAGCGGGTTTTGGATTGATTTGATCGGGTTCTTTAAGCTCGAATCTTGATGCGATAAATCAAGATCGGGTCAAGAAGAAGAGAAAGAAAGGGGGAGATGATGTGGATCTCGATCTTGAGAGTGTAAGATCGGGTCTAAGAAAGAAGTAGGAGGGATTCGGACTAAGATCGATACGTGAGGCGTGGATCTGAGTCGGATCAATGTCGGAGGAGGAGAGCCGGATTAGGCTACAGGCTGGGGCAGTAGGACTTCCAGGGGTGAAGTCAGCACTAGCGGTCTCCAACTCAGGTAACACAGGGTTCAGGGGCGAGCCTCGACGGTGTTACAGCTGCGGTGAGGTAGGTCACTTGAAACATAATTGCCCTAAGTCACCTAAGAAGCGAGATGCAGGTGAGAGGGGGCAGCCTGGAGGCCGTGGTTGTGGCCAGGGTGGTAGGAGAGGTGGAAGAGGAGACTACCGGGCAAATCTGATGGTAACAGAGGGCGAGAGTGAGGAAATACTGAAGATGAAGCAGAAAGCAGCAGGTAATGGGAAGAGTGTGGTAGAGGGCGCATCTACCTCGTCTTCACCCAGGGGTAACTTTGCTTGTTTTGCTCACTCGGTCACAGGTGCTTGTAATCCACTTGCTCTTGCCTCGATATCCACCACTAGATCACCAGATTGGATAGTCGACTCTGGTGCATCTCGCCACGTGACTGGTGCTGCTAGGGAGTTTTCTTCCTATACTCACCTAACAGTCCCAAAGAGCATTCAGACAGCCGATGGTACGGCCCAGTCCGTGGTTGGTAAGGGTACTGTGAGATGTACCGATTCAGTGACTCTGACCAATGTGTTGCATGCTCCTTCCTTTCCCGTAAACCTGGTGTCCATTAGTGCTATTATTCGTGAGCAGAAATGCATCGTGACCTTTGATATTCCGAAGATGGTTTTTCAGGAGAAGGGGACAGGTCGGATACTTGGGACTGGCACATGGCGTGATGGGTTGTGGTACATGGATAGAAAAGGGATGGACACAGCGCTGGCATCTGTGGTCGATAGAGTGGGGGCAGGAGGATCTGGGGTGAGTGTGGAGGATGAGTTGCTTCTGATTCATCGGCGGATGGGGCACTCTTCCTTCAACCTACTGGAACGTTTGTATCCATCAAAGTATGAGAAAGCTGACAAACAGAAACTTGTGTGTGATGGATGTGAGTTTGGGAAGCATACAAGGAGTTCGTATGTAAGCTCAGGAAGTAGGAGTTCTCATGCCTTTGATCTGGTACACTCGGATGTGTGGGGGCCTTGCTCAACAACTTCGATGAATGGGTATAGATTTTTTGTGACGTTCATCGATTGTTATTCTCGTGTCACATGGTTGTACTTGATGAAGAACAAAAATGATGTACTTGCTTGCTTCAAAGATTTTCATAAGGCGGCTCAGACTCAGTATGGTGCTGTGGTGAAGGCACTGAGATCCGATAATGGGACCGAATATACAAACAAGGCATTCGAGGAGTATTTGTCAGTTCATGGGATACATCATCAGACCACGTGCCTTTACACACCAGCACAAAATGGAGTGGCAGAGAGGAAGAATAGACACTTGTTGGAGGTAGCCCGGTGCATGATGATCTCCATGAATGTTCCGAAACATTTGTGGGGACAAGCAGTCCTGACAGCCGCACAATTGATCAACAGAATGCCATCTAGAGTGTTGGAGTGGCAGACTCCATGTGTGATGTTGAAAGGAGATAATAAGGGCATTCTTCCTCCAAAAGTATTTGGTTGTTTGTGCTTCGTGAAAGACAACAGACCAACAGTGGGAAAGTTAGATCCCAGAGCGGTGAAATGCATTTTTGTGGGTTACTCTGGTACTCAAAAGGGTTATGTGTGCTGGAGCCCGGTAGAGAGAAGATTGTTTGTGAGTATGGATGTTACATTCCGCGAGCTCGAACCTTACTACTCCTCAGAGACTACATCACCCTTTGGAGACTCGCTCGATACAGGAGGTATGAGGCGAGAGGGGGAGAGTAGTAGTGATGGTGAGAGGATGATAGTGAGTGTGGGTGGTATTCCTTGCCCACTGGTAGATTCGGCTAGGGTTGAGCCGGAAAAGGAGGATTCAGCTAGGATTGAGCCAGAAAAGGAGGATTCGGCTGTGGTTGAGCCGGGAAAGGAGGATTCAGCTAGGGTGGAGCCAGAAAAGGAGGGTTCGGCTGTGGTTGAGCCGGAAGTTGAGAAGAATGGGCCCGACAGTGGGAGAACTCAGCCTCAGGGGGAGTCGAGATACCGTGAGGTGTATGTGAGAAGAAATAAGCAGAGTGAGGGAGCCGTGCCTTCAGTGCCACCTGTGCCAAGTCCATTGGCTCTGCCTACTCTGACTCGTGAGACACTTACACCATCCACCTCAGACTCAGAATACACAGGTGCTATGATTCCTCTTTCTACTCCTCCCACTCCCCTATCGGTGAGAAGGACTCCTCGTGAGAATGCGGGTATTCCTCCTGACCGATATGGTTTCCCACATGAGATTGCCCAGTTTGTCTCTTACTCACACATATCACCGGTGCATAGAGCGTTTATTGCATCATTGGATACTGTCTCTATCCCTGAGTGTTGGCAGGTTGCTAAAGGAGATCCGAAATGGAAAGCAGCCATGCTAGAAGAGCTCGAGGCCCTCTTAAAGAACAAAACGTGGGAGCTTGTGTCACTACCACTAGGCAAGAAGGCTGTTGGATGCAAGTGGGTCTTCACAGTGAAACAGAATCCAGAGGGTCTAGTTGAGCGCTACAAGGCGAGGTTAGTAGCGAAGGGGTACAGTCAGACCTATGGCATCGACTATGATGAGACCTTTGCACCCGTGGCGAAGATGAGCACAGTGAGGACACTGGTTTCCATGGCAGCGAATGGGGGATGGAAGTTACACCAACTCGACGTGAAGAATGCATTTCTTCATGGTGATTTATTGGAGGAGGTGTACATGGAGATTCCACCAGGGTTTGGCACAAACCAGACAGTGGGTAAGGTGTGCAGACTCAAGAAGTCGCTTTATGGGTTGAAACAGTCCCCCCGGGCCTGGTTTGATAGGTTCAGGAAGGCTATGGTAGGCATGGGCTATCAGCAGATCAATGCCGACCATACGGTGTTCGTTCGACAACATGGTGGTCACATTACTATGCTGGCTGTGTATGTCGATGATATGATCATTACCGGGGATGATGAGGGGGCAATTGCAAAGTTGAAGGCAAAATTGGGAAAAGAGTTCGAAGTGAAGGATTTGGGACAGCTTAGATACTTCCTTGGAATTGAGGTGGCTCGCGGGGCAGAGGGGATTGTTCTGTCCCAAAGGAAGTATGTCCTAGATTTGCTCACAGAGACAGGCATGTTGGGGTGCAGGCCTGCAGTTTCTCCAATTGATGTGAAGGCTAAGATAAGTGCAGAGGCAGGAGAACAGGTTGATCGTGAGAGGTACCAAAGACTGGTAGGCAGATTGATCTATTTGACACATACACGTCCCGATATCTCATTTGCAGTGAGCGTGGTGAGCCGCTACATGCATGACCCTAGGAAGGGCCATATGGACGCCGTGTATCACATTCTGAGGTACTTGAAGAGTGCACCAGGGAAGGGCTTGATTTTCAGGCAGAATGGACACATGAACATTGAGGGCTATTGTGACTCTGACTGGGCCAGTTGCCAAGATGACAGGAGGTCCACAGCTGGCTATTGCATGTTCGTAGGGGGCAACTTGGTCTCTTGGAAGAGCAAGAAGCAGTCAGTTGTTGCGAGATCGACAGCAGAAGCCGAGTACAGAGCTATGGCATTGGGAGTTACTGAGATGGTGTGGCTGAAGAGGTTGTTGGAAGAGCTCAAGGTTAATCACGGAGCTCAAATGAAATTGTGGTGCGATAGCAAGTCAGCGATCAGCATTGCCAACAATCCTGTGCAGCATGACAGAACCAAGCATGTGGAGATCGATAGGTTCTTCATAAAGGAAAAGCTAGAAAGTGGACTATTGGAGCTGAGTCATGTAGCTACTGGAGATCAAGTAGCTGACTGCCTCACCAAAGGACTTAGCTCAATAGATCTAGATAGGTTTTGTGACAAGATGGGCTTGATGGATATCTTTTGCCCATCTTGAGGGGGGAGTGTTGAGATTTATGTATGTTTATTGCATTAATAGAAGTTGTAGGGTTATATTGGTAAGAAATGAGTTATAGAGAATTGTAGGGTTATGAATGAAAAATGTAACGCCTATATAGGCCCAAGAGAACAAAGGAATCAATACAATTTTCATTTTTCTGATTTTCCACTAGTACAAATGGAAACCAAGGAAAATTTGGAATTTAGTATTAGGACAGTTGAAACAAACAAATGGATGAATAATTCCTCACCTGATATCATCATCCTTCCCCTTGCCCAGTTGTAGCATTACTCTAAAGACAGGTCCATGGTAGGAGTAATATGAGAAAACAGGAGATACGTGATACCCCAAAGCAGAAGCTTCACGCACGGCCCCACCTATAAGCATGCGCAAACCAATCTCATTCGAAAATGGCATTGGTCGAACATATGCCCCATATGACGCCAAAGAACTATAAGCAAATCAAGCTCTTATGGTACACAAAAAAATTACCTCTTCTGTTTTGCTTAGAAAGTTATAATCGTCAATGCATTTTTCTGATCGAACAAAAGAAGTGTGCCAATGACTGTTCTATATACTGCATACTTAAATTCATAGGATTTTCCACAGGTAGTATGTGGCTAAATTTGTAATTGCTCAAAAGAAAGACAGGTTAAGTGGTCTCTATGTGAGAGGTCATGGATTCGAAACCCGGATAGGGGAAATTCTTTGTTGTAATAACAGGAGTATTAAATAGTTGAGTGGCTTGACCTCCAACCTTTACTAAAAAAAAGACAGGTTGAGTAAATATCCACAAAACAAAAGAAAGGAATCTGTATCATACCGGCTAGGCCTATGACCACCTGATGACCTTCCATCTGTTGAGGTGAGATACAGTAACCCGCCAATCTTGACAACACAAAGAGCTGACCTCAAAAATGATGAATCACCACCGAAAGAATCAATATCTACCAAATCAAAGAACTCTTTCTGGAGATAGCACTCGGTAAACAACCTATTTGCATGGAAATGTGTGATCACCCACCTCCTCGCATCTCTACAGCAAATGGGCTAAGAATGTTAGCTCTTACCTGAACCTACCAGGCACAAATAATCGTGCACGGGTCATATAAACCTGACCCCGAAAGGCATAACACTACTCAGACCTGTGCATAATTAATTATTTCACTGTGCAAGTACCTAATAAAATGCAATGTTCACACAAGACCACCAATCTTTTTATCAAATTCAGGATTTCTCCAGGCACGATATGGGAAACACATTCAACTGTTTAATAACATCAGTTCATATAGAAAAAAAATAAATGTTCTCTGTTGGTTCAAACAAAGTACACATGGATATGGGTAAATAAAATTTTATAAAATTAGTCAAACACAGAGGGATAGAAGAAAAAAAGTTAAAATATAATTATAAGAGCCAAAATATGGGGATATCCAAACAGAAGTGAATTGGCCACCATTTTCTATTTTCAAAATTTGTCAGTACATTTGTTTTATTAAAAATTTCTAGAAAGGTTCCATACGCACACTCACTTGGCCGCCAAATAGATTTTGAAGTTTCCCTATACAAACTCGCAACTCCACTCTACTATATTTGTCAGTAAAAATCAAATAATTGATAATTATTTGACTTGGCAAATTAGTACCTCTACTCTAAAACCCAAAACCCAAGCCAAACCGTTATCTTGTAAAAATGCAGAAATTAAAAGTAGAACTTGGTTGCGGCAGTGTTACCTACTAAACCGTGGCACAGCTGACGAGAGGTTAGCGAGAATTCGAGGTCGACATCCCTCGAAGGCATCATTAGCCCATACAAAATCAGCACCACCTTGCGACAGGTACCTGACGGAGCGTACTGCGCAGCCGCACATGGCATCTAGTACTCTGAGGCCTCTCCCGAGATGGCGTTGTGAAACGGAAGCCGAGAGTACGGCAAGGTCACGAGCGGTGGCGCTCTCCCGGCGGTAGAAGAGGTCGCCGGTTGTAAACTCGACGCCTCGCTCGGATTCGCTAGTGGAGGCAGTTAATTGAGCATCGATTAGGGCTCGAGTTTGCATTTGGCATCGAGGAGGTAATTGAAGGGATTTAGAGAGGGGAGAGAAGGAAAGAGGAGACAGGGTTCGATGTGGCGAGCAGAGAAAAAGGGTGGTCATTGCGCGGGACGCGAGGAAGAGCCGAAGAGGAGGGAGGGTTGAGATGCGGCGAGGTGTGTGGCTTATCAGTTATCAGTTGACAGGGTTTCGGGCTTGATTATTGAATCTAATTTTACGGATCCTCTTAATTAAAACCGATTGAAGCGAACCCAACCTATTCAAGTTGAAAAAACGTTATTTCAATAATTATATTTAAATTAAAAGTTTTTTTTGGATGAACGATTATTTAGGGTAAAAAGAGCATATTTCAAAAGAAATAAAAAATTAAAATTAATAAAGTAAATAGTTCAGGTAAATAACTTGAACATTAGATGGCCGGTGTTTCTTCGTTAGCGTGAATGCTCGTTACAACTTACAATTAGAATAATAATAATAATAATAATACATGAAAATGCTTAGTGCAATTTTGTTTAATCCACTGAGAAAGTACTCTCAAGTCTTGACCATATTAGGGAGATTCGGACCCGCTAAGCTACCTGTTTAAAAATATTTTCAGATAATGGAGGGTACTTTTGTTTCCTCCAAGGAACAAATAAAAAATAAGGTACATTTGAAGCCCAGTATCGGCCCGTATCATAACGGCCCTGAATATTAATGTAAGAATGTGTGCCTTCCACTACTAATAATGAAAAGAAAATAGAACCTTCCTTTTAGATTCAAAGAACTATTTAAATTTATTAAGTTTTAAATATATTTGTACTAATCTCAATACAAATCAGACGTTTAATTTTAGTTTTGGATGAAGTTTTGTCCAAAGCAATTTGGACAAAACCCAATCCCTACTCGAAAAACCTAGTGCGATCCTGTTTTATTTGGAATTTATTTATCTTGATTTTAAAAATGTTTAAGAGCAATATCTTAAGAAAACCGACACATCCAGAACACTTAACGCAATTTTTTTTTTTTAAATGTTAGTTAAGCTATCGATGCCAGTTGTCAAAAATGAATATTGTACTGTCCTCTTTAGTTAAATCACGAATTATTTATGATTGAAATGTATTTTCTGTGAGAGCTAGCTAAGTTATATATTCATTTCGTTTTACCAAAGATATAGCATGAATATGCAACGATTCATAGTCCTTTAATATACTGAAAAATAAAAAGAAAAGTTATTTCATTTCGTTTTTTTTATTGGCAACCATGTATATTTATATGATATTATTATATAAGATATTAGTGTAAATCAATTCAAACACAATAAAATGGAACTCCGTATAAATTGTAACATTCACTAAAGTAATAATTTTGCTCTTTGTGCCATTAAGAATTTATCAAAATAATTGATTATAATTCTAAATTTAAATTTAGTGTATGTAGATTTCAATTGTCTTGACTTTCAATAGAGAAAGAATTGGAATATTATCTTAGCTTTTCTTTAATTTTTAAGTCGGAAGTTTCTACATGCTAAATCAATAAAGCTTTTACTATTCAAGAGGAGAATCTAAACTTTATTTACTAAAATAACTACTCAAATTAAAAAATTTAAATGAAAGACTATTTTTTTCCTGAAACTAACAAATAGATCTTTATAAGACCAACACTTGTAATAACTTATAACTAGGGCATACTTTTGTCTTTCTTGAACGAGAACTCTTGTTAGTATGCTATTTTTCCTTATAAAATAAAGAAAATGAATGGTTAAAATTTTTTCTAATGAATAAATTTTTTGTGATTCATAATTTGTTGATTGGAATTTTTGTTTGTAAAATCAGTTATGATTTTCTTGTTGAAAGCGACTTTATTTTAGCCTTCCACATTACCAAAAATAGACTTTAATATCAACAAAAGCTATTTAATTACATCATTATATTATATTAGTTTATTTTTTGCAAATTTATAAGCTTAATTAAGAAGATGACTTAAAGTTCTATAGTTTTTCGCAATACGAGCCAAAATTTAGTGGCCGCTGAAAACAATTTTCATAGAAGAGGATTTATATTAGGTTGTTTGGTCGGAGTAACGCAGTGTATATATTGCAAGTATATAATTTTTCTTGATAAATATCATGTAATATTATGTAACAACTAGTTTGTAACCTTTTAAATCAAGATAATTGTTTAGGGGCTTTCAACCAAAAAAATATCCTTAGTTGTTTAAGTGGTTATCCCGTGAACAATAATTAGAGGCACAAATGGGTCTTCCAATAATTATCCTAAAGCTACCCAACATAATAACATAAACAAACCATAGTTGCATCCTTGCAAGCGTTCCTCCTTAATTTTAATTACGACTCAGAACCAATGAACAATATTAACAATTGAAGGTCGTAAGCATTACCAACTCATTCGCCTCCTTTCATAATTATTTTTTCAGGAATGTTACACAACATTTTTTCCTTAATTAATAATTATCCATTTTCTCCAAGTAAGACGGTAGGATAAAAAACCTTCAGTGTTAAAAAAAATAAAAAATAAATATAAGAAGCATAAAATTCGTTCACTATAGATATGATGTCATTTATAAATAAATAATACAGTTCCTTTTAGCTGATCACGCATTTTTAAATGAGTATACCTTTGCTACCTAAGTGCAGAGGCGGATTCAGGATTTTCGTCAGGGGGGCAAAAAAATATTTATAACTCATGTCAAAAAATACTAGGGTATTGAAAAAAACCGGGCGGTCCAGGACCGGGCCAGCCCACCCGTGGTCCGGATCCGGACCAGACCGGTGCCCGTGGCAACCCGTGGACCAGACCGCCAAAACGGGTGGGCCGGGTTTAGCAAGGTGCGGAACCCGATTTTTGGACCCAATCCGCGAATACCCGACCCGTTTGAACCCCCGGTCCCGGACCGGACCGAATCGGAGCAAACCCGGACCGGACCGGACCCAACCCGTGCCAACCACCCCCCCCACCCGCCAAATTCAAATTTTTTTTAAAAAAATGGCTCCCAATTTCCCCCCCCAAAAAAAAAAAAAAAAAACAGACCGGACCTGGACTGAACCATGGACCCGGACCGGACCGACCCGTGGACCCGTGGACCCGTGGACCCGGAGGGTTGAGCACGGGTTTGGGTTGACCGAACCAAACCCAACCCGTGGAACCTGACCCGTGCCAACCCGGGTCCATGTCAACCCGTGGACCGGACTGGTTTGGACCGGACCGGACCGGACCGCCCCGTTAATACTAGTGTACATCTATATGATAAATTCAATTAGAATTTGGACAACCTTTATTAAAAATTATAGATGGGCTGTCCATCATTTAGAAGAATTTTTAATAGTATCTATTAATTTTGATCCAAATTAAAATCTGTAACTCCTGTCAAAAAATGATCAAGTGAGTACAGCCATTTTTCAATTCGTTTTTCTTTTTCTTTTTCAGTGCATCTTTTTCTGTCTGCGCATCTCTTTCCAGCTCTGACACTTTATCCAATTAATTCCCAATAGTATAGAAGGATGTAATTTAAGTCTATGGTGTACTTATTGCTCCTAATAACACTAAATGCAATGCATTCGGCATTTCACATCCTCTTCTTTTAATAATTAAGCTCTCTCAAATGGGGAAACACAAATTCAAACTAACAGACCTGTTACCAAATTTATGGTTCTATAAGCTGAAAGACATGAGCAAAGGCACCAAAACCCACAATTCCTTCACAAACAAGAGAAATCATTTTCATGCAACCTCAACTACACCAAAACCTCTCCCACCTCCTAATTCTCAACCTTACCTCCCAAACAGAGCATCTTTTTACTTCTCAGCCAAAGAAGGCGTCGACAAATTCCCTGTCAAGAGCAATCCAAAAGCAATAGACATCCATTTCCCAACAGAAACTTCAAAGAAAACCAACCAAAATTCAAGAAAAGTACTTATGCAACCTCCTGTAGCTTCCATGTCCAAATCGCCGCCGTATGATCGGGATGTCTACACAGAAGAAGATAAGTTAAATCATTTCGACATTTCAGCTGAATTCGAAGGAAACCCGGAGATTAAATTGAGGCCAATCAAAACAAAGGGTTTGGAAAGAGATACTTTATCGGATCAACCGAGCTCGCCAAGGCTGAGGAGTAGAAGATTGCGGGTTTATCAGGCCCGAAACCCGTTAACGAGAGGGTTTATTGTGGTGAAAACTTCTGTTAACCCATGGATGGATTTCAGAGAGAGCGTATTGGAGATGATTGCAGAGAACGGAATTCGCGAGGCGAAGGATTTCGAGGAATTGCTGACGTGTTATCTGGTACTAAATTCAAGTGAGTATCATGCAGTGATTATTGATGTTTTTAAGAAAATTTGGGGAGATCTTCGATATGAATATGCTTGATTGTCAATCTTAATTGTAAGTGTCAATATTAATTCTAAGAAGTATTTTCTTTCTTTGAACAAGTGTAATTTTTTTTAAATAACAAAAAAATATTAAATTTGCAAGGATCGTCCAGCTTTCTCTAGTTTATGTCAGCTGCTCTGTTTTTGTTTCTTTTTTTCAAAATATGAATCAGGATAACTCTGTTTATTCTTACTATTTCATATTCTTTCAGCTTCTCCTATGTTTATGTACAGCGAGTCAGGCAGTCAGCGACCTGAATTGTTGAAGAGGCTTTATGACTTTTATGTGTTACATATTTTCCTTTTTAAGTTATTCCTTTTTATGGTTAATTTCTAATATACCCATCAAAACTTAAAAACTTTCTAACATACGGATGATTTTTCTGAGTTACAGAGAGAGTGAAGAAAACTGAGAATTTGATTATTTTCTGTAGTCTCTATTGTTACACAGTAGCACTATTTATCTAAAAGTAAAGGTGCCTACTTCTAATCTTTAACGGGTGCCTATACAACGGTAATATGCTAAAAATAGAAATAAAGGTGGAGGTAATTGTTGCTCCCTTTATTTCTAAAATAACCAATGATGTAAATCCCTAACGGGTCTGAGGTTATTGGATCCTAATCTTCATTATTTTTAACACTCCCCCTCAAGTTAGGCGTGTAGATGTTAATCAACCCTAACTTGGTTACATTTTCTTCAAACAATCTCGGTTCTAAGCCCTTCGTAAAAATATCCGCCAATTGATCTTCGCTTTTTACGTATGGTGTCTCAATTTCTTTGGATTGGATTTTTTCTCGGATAAAATGACAATCCACTTCAATGTGCTTAGTTCACTCATGAAACACCGGATTAGATGCTATATGTCGAGCCGCTTGGTTATCACAAAACATTTGAATTGGATCTCGAATTTTAATCTCCATATCCTCAAGGAGTTGTTTTATCCATGTTAATTCACTTGCGGTTGATGCCATGGCACGATACTCCGCTTCGGCACTTGATCGTGCCACGACACTTTGCTTCTTGCTCTTCCATGTGACTAGATTTCCGCCTACAAATGTGCAAAAACCGGTTGTCGATTTTCTATCGAAGCTCCCGGCCCAATCTGCATCGGAATAGCCACATAGAGTATTAGAATTATTGTTTTTCATCCAAATTCCTTTTCCGGGGGTTTTCTTTAAGTATCTCAATATTCTATTAATAGCCTCTAAGTGTGAAGTTCTTGGAGAGTGCATAAATTTGCTTATTTGGCTTACGGAAAATGCAATATCCGGACGTGTCACCGTAAGATAAATTAATTTTCCTACAATTCTTTGAAATTGGTTTATGTCATCTAATGGTTCACCATCCTCACTATTTAATTTACATTTGTTATCTATCGGAGTAGAGGCCGGTTTACATGCTAACTTGCCGGTTTCTTTTAACAAATCTAAAATATATTTCCTTTGAGATAAGAAAAGTCCCCTTTTAGAATATGTTACTTCAATTCCTAAAAAATATTTTAAATATCCAAGATCCTTAATTTCAAAATTTTCTTTTAATTGAAGTTTAATTTTCTTTATCTCTTCTAAATTGTTTCCGGTAATTATTATGTCATCTACATAGACTAATACAATGGTGATGTCTATACCGTTACTCTTGGTAAACAATGAATGGTCGGCATTGCTAATTTTGAAATTACAAGAATTTAAATAGGAGCTAAGTTTGCCATACCATGCCCGTGGAGATTGCTTTAATCCATAAATTGATTTTTTTAACCTACAAGCTAAATTAGAATTCTTTTCCAATTTATGGCCGGGTGGTAGTGTCATGTATACCTCTTCTTCAAGTGTTCCTTGAAGAAAGGCATTTTTGACATCCATTTGATAAAGATCTCAACCATTGTTTACCGCAATAGAAAATAAAATTCTAACGGTATTCATTTTTGCTACCGGAGCAAAGGTTTCATGATAATCGATACCGTATGTTTGGGTGTAACCTTTGGCAACTAATCTTGCCTTGTACCGTTCTATGGTACCATCACTATTGTATTTAATTTTATATACCCATTTGCATCCAACCGGTTTTTTATTTTTTGGTAATGGAACAATTACCCAAGTTTCATTTTTTTCTAGAGCTTTTAACTCTTCTTTCATGGCTTCACACCAATTTTGGACACTTATGGCCTCATGATAATTGTTTGGCTCTAATTCCTTTTGAAGAGATGTAATAAAGGCCTTATGACTTGAAGAGACATTTTCATAGGAAATAAAATTTTGTATAGGGTACAATACCGAGTATGTTATGTAGTCTCTAAGTTTTGTAGATGGTTGGCTTATTCGTGATGATCTTCTAACAACACGTTCTTCCTCTTCTTCACTTTCATGATTATCCTCATTTCCTCCTATCTCTTCTATTTGATTGTTGGGCTCATTTTCATAATTATCACTTGATACATTTTCTTGAGCATTTATTTGGGGTAAAATCATAATACTTATACCATTGTCATGGGAATTAAGACTCTCATCTCTAATTTTAAAATATGGTTCTTTTTCACAAAAAATAACATCCCTAGAAATATATAGTTTTTTATTAATAGGGTCATAGCATTTGTATCCTTTTTTTTGTAGATGAATACCCTAAGAAAATTGTTTTGGTAGATGTATGATCAAGTTTATCATTTTTTTTATATGTGCAAAGCAAGTACAACCAAATACTTTTAAATGATCAATATTAGGCTTTCGTTGGCAAATGATTTATAGCGGGCATTTGTTTTCTAATTTAGTGCTAGGTAATCTATTGATCAAGTATGTGGCACTAAGAATGGCATCCGACCAAATTTGTTTTGGAACATTTGATTGAAATAAAAGTGCTCTTGTTACTTCTAATAAATGTCTATTTTTCCTTTCCGATACACTATTTTGTTCGGGAGTATTTATACAAGTTGTTTGGTGAATTATACCTCTTTGTTTGAATAAACTCGCAAAATTATTATTTACAAATTCCGTACCATTATCCGATCTAAATATTTTGATTTTGGCATTAAATTGATTTTCAACAAGATTTATAAATTCTAGAAAACAATAAAACACTTCATCTTTTGATTTAAGTAAGTAAAGCCATGTGGTTCGTGAGAAATCATCAATGAATAATACAAAATATTTAAAACCATTGCAAGAGATAATTGGGGCCGGACCCCATACAATAGATTAATTCAAAAGGTGCTTCACTTTTACTAATTGACAAAGAAAAAGGAAGTCTTGTTTGTTTAGCTAGCTTACAAACATCACAATTAATACAATTTTTTGAAGAAAAATTAAAAATCTTGTTCAAAGTTTGGTCGGAGGGATGCCCAAGTCTCTTGTGCCAAAGTTCTTGATCTAATGACTCCTTTGTTGCACTAAAAATTAATTCTTGATTTTTTAGAATATAAAGCCCATTTTCTAAAAATCCTTCACCAATCGTCTTCCCGGTTTTCCGGTCCTGAAATTGGACATTTGTAGGGGAAAAAATTGCATTACAATTTAGTTCATTTGTTAACCTTTTAATTGATATTAAATTAGTCGAAAAGGTTTCTAAATATAAAATACCCCTAATTTATTTTGAAAATAGGTTGAATGTACCACTACCATTAATTTGGACTTTCATACCATTTGCTATTTGAACTTGTTGACCATTATTATTAATTCTTAAATTTGTTAGAAATGTTTTATTTCCAAACATATGATTAGTCGCACCACTGTCCAAAATTATTTGATTAATTAAATTAGATTTAATAGAGTTTAGAGCTGTACCATCCATATTTTTCTTAGCATACCACATGGAAAATTGATGAAATAGCTGCTGCATTTGATCCTGACCCGCTGACCCACTTGATTTTTCGGAACTGGACACCTCCAGTTTAGGAGGCACTGGAGAAAAGGCCCCCTGGGTATTAAAACCTTTGTCCGTCTCTACTCTTCTAATTTCGCCGCCTATTATGTTTTGATTTGTTTGGAGAGAGCCGCCTCTGTTGTTTCCGACCCAGTCTCCCCCTTGCTCCGATCCTTTTTTCTTCGGTCTGAGATGGGGGTGCTTGAACCAGCACCTCTCGTGAGTATGGTCGGGTTTTTTGCAGTGGGTGCACTTCTCCCCGTCTGATTTGAAGTTAGGGTTTTGGAATCGATTTTGGGGATTTGGGTAATGAGCTCGGGCTGCGAGTGCATGGTTGTCGTGTCCCTCGCCGTTGGCTTGCGGACCCACCATGACACTCCGGCGTGACTCTTCCCTTTGAATCATGGCAGCCACCTCGTCATAAGAAGGTAACGGTGCCGAGAGTAGGATTTGTGCTCTCACGGCCTCATAACTCGAGTCCAGGCAGGCCAGGAGTTGAAAGGTTTCATCTTGTTCCTCCTTTTTTCGAATTTCTGAAAGGTCGGTTGTGGGGGGTCGGTAAATTCTGAGTTCGTCTTTTATTTTCTGGAGTTGGCTAAGAATCTCAGTAAATGGTTTGATTTTGTTGTTTTATTTGATGGAGATCTTGTTGGAGCTGAAAAATATGTGCATAGTTGTTTTTATGCCCATATAGCTTTTCGGCTTTGTCCCATAATTCTTTGGCAGAGTTTGTGCAATAAAATAGATCGGCAGTGGTTTGTTCCATGGATGACAGCAACCAACTCATGATAAGGTGGTCGTTTGCTTGCCATTCTGTCATGTCTTTTGTTTCAGTTTCAGTCGGTCGGGCTGCCACCGCTGGTTGTGGTTTCTTCTTGACTCCAGTGATATATTCGAGCTTTGATCTTCCGCTGAGAGCAAAGGTGATTGATCTGGCCCATGAAAGGTAGTTTTTGCCATTGAGCATTACTCCAGTAAGTTTTTCGTTTTGTTGAGACATGTTGAATTCTGATCTTTTTCAGAATTCTGATCTTTTGTTGGCTGTTGAGATTTTTGGGTTGGCTGTTACAGTGACTCTTTGAGATTTTGGGTGACTGTTTTAACAGCACTTGGGTGGCCTTTTTGGCACTTGGTTTTTTATTCGGATTCTAATTTTGCTCTGATACCATGATGATTTTTCTGAGTTACAGAGAGAGTGAAGAAAACTGAGAATTTGATTATTTTCTGTAGTCCCTATTGTTACACAGTAGCACTATTTATCTAAAAGTAAAGGTGCCTACTTCTAATCTTTAACGGGTGCCTATACAACGGTAATATGCTAAAAATAGAAATAAAGGTGGAGGTAATTGTTGCTCCCTTTATTTCTAAAATAACCAATGATGTAAATCCCTAATGGGTCTGAGGTTATTGGATCCTAATCTTCATTATTTTTAACACATACCCATCATTACATCATGATATCTTATAATTTTCATTAAAACTTAACATTCTTTTTCTATCCCCTTTTTTTTTATTTAACCCATAATTAATATATTTTGAAATATAAAAATTTACATTTTTATCCGTTCTGTAAAAATATAGTTGTACATTTTATTATATAGCACAAAACAAAAATGATATATGTTACTGTTCTTCTCCTTCTCCCTAGAGATCTCTCCCTTTGAGGCTCAAGAGATCCACTGTAAATGATTACATAGACAGTTAATTAAAACTTGATATGATGTCTAAACTGAGGCTGTCTTGCAACCAACATGTGATTAAATTTTATGTAGAGCTAAGGAGTCGGTGTTCGGTATAACCGGATTAAGAAAAGTAGCTGCTTCAAAGACTAATTAAGAAGGCAAATGAGGCTTAATTCAATAAAAATAGTGCCTTAATCCGGGCAAGAGGAGTTTAAACTTAGAAATTTGGGTATAAGAAGCAAAAGTCATGAGATTAGAGAGAAATGACAGTTAATGGAGAGGCGCAATTCTATGTGTTAGCTGTGGATGATGAGAACAGCTTGGGTCCGATGGGTTTCGGGACCGTCGATCCACTTTAAGATTCGTGCGCACGGATTTTAAAGCAGATGCGAAAGTTGCGGATGCGAATCTTAAAGCAGATCGGACGGTCATCGAACTCATTGAATTCACTTTGAGTCCGATGAGCATCGGACCCAAATTGACCTTGTGGATGATAGCTTGATTGATAGAATGCTTATTGAGAGGCTACTAAATACTTCAAATTATGGATATAACTAAAAAATAATATGTAGAAAAAATTATGGATTAGTTTTCAAAAAGAAGAACTAAACATCCTTTCTGTGTCAGATGAACCAATAATTATGGTAACATTAATTGCTAACATATGTCAGAATCTAGAAAAGGATGTTGCTGAACACATTTCAGAAAACAGAAGCTCTTTTTTCCAAAGGTCTTCTTCAAGTAGCCCCACCTTTGCCATAAATCGCGCATTGAAATTTGCACAAAGTCACAAAGCTGTGACAGTTGCAAAATATTCAAACAGAGGATGAAGATTTTCTTTTTTTTTCTTCACACAGTCAATACAAATACAATACAACACCCAAAAAAAGGGTGCAATCGAGATCACTGTAGAAACTTTTTGTAGAACGACCATAGAAGACTCTGTCAAGCTCATAAGTGTCGTGCCGTGTCGGCTTATAAGTGCCGTGTCATCTCATGTCGTGTTAAAAAAATTCGAAATTTAGATGCAACCCTTGTAATTAACAACACTGCACGTACCGGCTACGAGTCTAAAAGTGTTTGTTGAGCCCAGTGTTGTACACAAGTACATAACATAACGGTATGTACTTGTCGGACAAACAGGATATCGTCAAGCGATTATTTGAAAATAATTGAAAAAATCGGAAATAATTAGTCGATTATTTGAGAAAATCTGCAACAGTTTGATCACCGCCAACGACTAATCTAACGATTAATCGATCTATACGGACGTTTTTTACAACACTGGTTGAGCCGTCAGATCAACATGACAGTCCAAATCGAGACGAGAAAATACCATGTGGCTTGATCTGTAGACTCTTCCTTCGACCAATCCCAGGCCTTTTATCACATTTCTTCACCCTCTTCCCCATAAAAAGTTTCTCAAAAATCTTGATTAATTAAAAAAAAAAAGGAATGTAATAGACGTGTCCGTATCATGTACATACATCTCACATCCCAATATGTGCTTACATACTAGACGTGTCGTATTACAACATGTACTTACACACTAGACGTGTCGCGTTCGAATGTCTAGTGTTTTTAGATCAAGGAATTTTAACCATCGATTTGGTCATGAGAAATAGCTTATTTTCTCTTTACTTCTTTGATCGGAAATTCGGAGGTGTAAAAATTTATTACTTGTTTGTTTCCCATGCCAAAAAAGGAAAAAAAATATAATATCTAAGGTACATCTACCCTTTGATATAATTGTTAAACATTTTGGACATTTCAAGATGGTACATCAAATTTTGTTAAGATTTCAAATTAATTCAAATTTAATATCTGCATTACTTATAATAATGATAGACAACATATCTGAATTTAAAAAAACATATATTTTAACGGAATTATTTTCAAATTTGTAATGTTGTTAATATTATCATGATAATTTACTAAAAAGGATAGAAATTTATAGTAGAATTATCAAAAGAAACAGAACACAAGTAGCTTCTGAGGTGCATGGCTAATATAATATATGCAAATTAAAATGCGATCATATTTAATTATAGAGAACGGAGTATGCCCGATGCCCATCGGATCTACTTTTAGGTTCAACGAGCATGATGACCGTCCGATCTAATTTAAGATTTGTGTGCACGAAAATTGAAACAGACACGCACGCAGTTTAAAGTGTTCTGCACAAATCTTAAAGAAAATCGACAATGATTAAACCCATCGAACCAAAGTAGGTCCGATACCCAGACCTACTCTCAAGTGTTAATTATATGTTACTGCGTGGCTGATGCCTCATTTACAGGAAAAAGAAAAAAGAAAAATGCTGAATGCAAAATTCATCGCTGCAGAGCAACAAATTTATTTTGGGTTAATATATCTTTCTTAAACCTATATAATATTTATAATTAATTGCATGCAACTTTGAACTTACTGTGCAATGATACGGAAAAGTAACCCGTCAACAGATGGCATAGACAAAGCACCAACCGTTGGGAATTCAGATCCTCCCCGGTACCGTAATAGGGAATCTTTTAAAATTACTTGATTTGGACCGTTCTTTTTAACTTGGCACGAATCTCAAAGCCTAATAATACTGTCGCCTCTGTCAGCTCGAATCTCAAAGCGGCTGAGAGTTAATCTCAAACCGTAAAGTGAAGAGAATCTTTTACAGTAATGGAGAGGATACTTGTCGAACCGTTAGACACTGGAGCAGAGATCATGTCACCGTCAAAAGTCGTACAAATCTTTGCATATGACAAAACAGTAAAAATCAGTTAGGTTGCTTACGAATAAAAAATTAAAAAAATATATATGCAGGTGGTTTACATGACGAGTACTATAATCTTCTCTCGGACCTACACAAAATACACGGGTTCAATAATAGCATACGAAGCAAAAATTCAGGGACTTTGATGACAAAAAAAATTCAAAATTGTCATAAATAATATAATTAATAAATATATAGGACCTACTAGAGTGAGAAAAATAGCACGGAACCAATCCGTCACGGAATGACACAGTTACGGTACGGAACGGCACGCGTGTCAGTTATGTGTCATGAGTCGCGTGTCCCGTGTCGTGATCATTCGCGTGTCGTGATCATCTTTTGAAACTTTGGCACGGTACGTCACGTAAAAGATCTAGTCACAGCACGGCACGACATATGGTCACGCGAGTCACGTGTAATTAGGACCATTAGATATTGATCAAATAGTGAATTTTGAATAAACTAACTTAAATTATGATCAAATTGTCACACGAGTCACATTTGGTCACAACGTGACTCACGTGACGTGATCATTCGCGTGCCGTGACCACCCCTTGACATTTTGGTCACGGCACAAGACCAAAATCACGATGTTTTAGTTACGGCACAGCACGGCACGTTGTTTCCACTTTAGGACCTACCGATCTTACTTTACCCGGTTATTCTGGCACTTAGACAGGGAAATCATATAAAATATGCGGTCCCCATTATATATACGCAAATAAGATGTTATATTTATCGAAGTAATGAGTAATAAACTTGGTGTTCTGTTTGGTGGATGTGGTTCCAAGTTTCCAACTGGAATAAAGGAATAGTATCGTGTCAAATGCTGAATAGAGTTTTCAAATAGCATGCTGATTAGCCTATTCTGCTATCCGACATAGGTGGAATAGCGGAAGAGCATTGAAACTGCCCTGCCTCTTCAACCGTAGATCTCTCCTGACAGCTGACAGCAACCTCACATCTTTCACAACCGACATAAGATATGTATACATATTATTTAAAAATTATAAACCACTAATATTGATGATAGTTTTGAAAGAGAGATTCTAAAACAAGATATAATTAGTAAGATTTAGGCAGTAGTGTATACTAGATAGGGAACATATATATATAGCTTGGGTGTTGATGCTAGTGTTCTGGTTTTTTCTTTGTTTTTTTCTGGTAATTATCTTTTTTTTTTTCTGGTTTTTTCTAAAACAAGATTTTTTATTTCAATCTTTGTAACAAAGAATTTCTTCCATTTGAGTTTTGAACTTATGATCTCTCACATAATAGATATGTGTCTTTGTCACTAAATTATTTTAGTAATTATCTTTAGATCATGTAGAGCTAAGTATTACATTTTTTTACACGGTAATATTTATTTGCTCAATGCATTTAGACATAAAATATTATAACGTCGTAAAAAAAAGGCTAATTGTGTTGAAGTCGAAATCAGACATTATATATATATATATATATATATAGATAGGCTAATGTCATAACGTTATAACTTCGGCCGAAGTTATAACGAGTCGTTTATTAGTTTTTAAAATCCAAACAACCGATCCGAACCGTTCAACTTTTTCTAAATATTGAAATGTGCTTGGAGACCAAATTTTACATTTTTTGAAATTTTTTTGCTATTTATTAAGCCACTTTGAAAATCGCAGATCTGCTGTGAATAGTAAAAAAACAGCAAAATTTTCTGGACCACCGGATCAGTATTTTCAAAGTGGCTTAATAAATAGCAAAAAAATTCCAAAAAATGTAAAATTTGGTCTCCAAGCACATTTCAATATAGAGAACATATTGAACGGTTCGGATCGGTTGTTTGAATTTTGAAATTGCAAAAACGACTCGTTATAACTTCGGCCGAAGTTATAACGTTATGACATTAGCCTATCTCTCTCTCTCTCTCTCTCTCTATATATATATATATATATATATATATATATATATATATATATATATATACTTGTCTAACAACATTAGCTCTACACATACATACATGCTTGAGCACAAAAAAAGCAAAAAACAATCATATGCTTGTAACAAGTCACAAAAAAATAGGAGGGTATTTTTGTCTTTTCCAATTTCTCCAATATTTAACTATGATCTATATATTTCATTATTCCAACTACCATGTTAACAAATAGCATTTTTACTGTTCTGCTTAGAACAATAACAATATTATTCTAACACCTATTTGAATAGCACTAGTAATAAATTTATTCTATTCCTACTATTCAAATAATACTGTTCTAACATTACTCTTTAATTTGTCAAACGAGCCCTTTAATTTATTAATAGGCCACTTCTAAATCAAATAGAAATCTTCTACTGTTGTTATTGTCGTTGACCTTGGTTTCTGTCGTAGGATTTACTTTTGTCGACAAAGACTATCTGATTTAAAATGAATTTACCTTGGATGGATCAAATTGCATGCTATAGTTAAAATGAATTTACCTTGGATTTATATAGCGTCAAAACAACTATGGACATGTTCGTCAAACTATTAGATGAGAGAAAATAAAAGTGAGAAAAAAAATAGAATTTTGAATAAACTTTAATTCTTCACTATTTTGGGTGTTCGGTTGATAGTGGAAGAGTATTGGTAAACGAATCAAATCTATCTCGTGAAAAATATCAATTTCTCTATTTCACATTTTCTATGAGGATTCGAGGATGGATTAAAACGTAAAAAAAAAAATAGAAATTTGACAACAAAAGTTCAAATCCAACTCTACTTCTTCAATTCTCCAATTTCACTTATTTCTTTTCTTGTTCGGCGGAAATAAAATATTTTTTCCATTCTATTCTAATAGAGGATCAAATATTTGTATTGGAGATAATAGTTATTGTAAATTGTAGGTGTTGATTAACATTGTAATGATGGTAGATAGGAGATAATTAGTGAAGTTGTTTAAGATTGTATCTTCAAGCATATAAATAGGTGTCATATCATTGTACTCAAACACACAAAATCAATACAATTCTCTCTCTTTATAAATCTTAGAGAGGATTAAATAGATTGTATTGGAGATAACAGTGGGTGTAAATTGTATGAATTGATTAACATTGTAATGGTGGTTGGTAAGAGATGATTGGTAGAGTTGTTTAGGATAGTATCTTAATGAAGCCTATAAATAAGTGTCATGTAATGATACTCAAACACAAGAGATAAATACAATTCTCTCTCTTTATAAAATCTTATATGGTATTAGGCTAACGCCTATTTCAAAAATTATGTCCCTATTCCCATCCTATTCCAACTTATAAAAAAAAACCATTTATTTAAAAAAAAAATCTCTATTCCTCTCTACTATAGTCTAAATAACTTCACTAATCATCTCTTACCTATCACCTTTACAATGTTAATCAACTCCTACAATTTACACCCACTATTATCTCTAATACAATCTATTTGATTCTCTATTAACTATATTCCTCTATTCAACTCTTGCCTAACGGGTTTAAAGAAGCATATTGAGACTCACGTTTTACATGGTTTTTTTGTTATTAAAGATGATTTCACTTGAGCCATAAAATGTCTTTCCATTTTGCATCTATTATTTTGCCTTAGGAATCATTAAAGTTCCATTAATGATAATCTGGCAACCAGGTGTTATTATTTGATGGGGCCAATTAGCACCTAGCTAGCTAAAGCTAAGCTAGCTTTTTTATTTTACATCATTGCTTGGTAAAGCGACCGAGAAAGATGGCTTTTCTCTAATAGCACTTCTTTTCAAGTACTACTAATTTGTTGTTGCTCTGGACCGCTTTTCTTACGGATTGGATCTGCTCCAATCCGAAGTTTGGGTACAGTAAATCTCTACTTTTTTAAATTCAACCGTCTAACTTTTAATGTGCATGCATCTCGAAACAATTCGACAGTTGAATTTGAAAAAACAAAACTTTCAAAATACTGTTCACATGTGAAAAACCGCAGCAAATTCTCTTTCTTTTCTTACAACTGCATTCTTTTGCATCTGAAGAAACAACAGCTATTCCTTAATCATTTCCAGTTTTTATTAATTTAGAGGATGTTGTAAATATATACAGCAGACTGTTCACTCTGATTCATTATTTTTTATTAAGTACAAAATAATCAATATAGCCTCCTGTAAAATGAAAGGAAACGGGAGCGATCCGATGCCATGTCAGAATTGTCCGATCAATGTCAAAATTCTTGCGGACGGATTTAAGATTCATTGTGCGCATGAATTTTGAAATTCATGATGATCGGACGGCTTAGACATGGCATCAACTCAAATTTGATCGGATTGATGTGATCTCAACCATTTACTGCGGATCTGATGGTCCCAATCAAGTGTGACTGTATAATTACTTTTTACTTGTTGGTCGGCCAAGTTTATTGATATAAAATTAGATCCGAACTGTCTAATGTGGAAACAAAAATGTTATAATTCATTCATACACACGACTTTTTATATTAAAAATAATAAATTTTGGCAAAAGATGTGATTGTGAATAGAGTGGAAAAAACGTGCCGTGCTGTACGTGATTAACACGCTATAATTTTGGCCTCAGTTCCAATTACATGGGATATGTGTGACCACGTGCCGTGCCGTGTCAAATTTTCGAAAAATTGTTATGGCACACGAATAGTCACAGCACGGGACACGCGAATCACAGCACGTAACCGACATGCGTGCCGAGCCATTTCATAACGGAACCGGCTCCGTCGTGCTATTTTTCCCACTCTAGTTGTGTACAGCTGCAAAAGAGCTGAGCCATTACTATGTAGGCTGTAGCGCTACGAAAAAGAAAAAAAAATCATGCTAATATAATAAATTTGTTATATATAGCCTTCAAATTGGCTTACTGGGCACATACATACATACATACATACATACATACATACATACATACATACATACATACATACATACATACATACATACATATATATATATATATATATAGATGTTGGCTATTCTACTTCCATAAGCATATGTCCACATATGCTTATAACTCATTTTTGTGTTTCCAATGTTCAAATGGTCGATCCGAACCGTTCATCTTGTTCTCCATATTAATATATGCTTGGAGATCAAATTTTACATTTTTCGGAATTTTTTTACTATTTATTAAGCCACTTTGAAAATTGCTGATCCGAGTGAACAGTAAAAACAGTGCAACAAAATTCTGGACCATATGATTAGCAATTTTCAAAGTGGCTTAATAAATAGTAAAAAAATTCAGAAAAATGTAAAATTTGGTCTCCAAGCACATATTAATATGGAGAACAAGATGAACGGTTCGGATGGACCATTTAAACATTGGAAACGCAAAAATAAGTTATAAGCATATGTGGGCATATGCTTATGGAAGTGGAATAGCCAAGCACTATATATATATATATATATATATATATATATATATATATATATAGAGTAGAACTAGGGTGCTCCTAAGCTCACCAAGCCCTTCGTGAGCGCGACTCTAAAACCTATCAAATTGACTTCAAACGATATTTTCAAACCGTTAGATGTTCAATCTATATTAAAATGTGCTTGGAGACCAAATTTACATTTTTTGGAATTTTTTTACTATTTATTAAGATGGTTTGAAAATCGCTGTTTTTATTAAAATTCTGCACCATTGGAAAACAGCGATTTTCAAACCATCTTAATAAATAGTAAAAAAAATTCAAAAAATGTAAAATTTGGTCTCCAAGCACATTTTAATATAGATTGAACATCTAACGGTTTGAAAATGTCGTTTGAAGTCAATTTGATAGGTTTTAGAGTCGCGCTCACGGAAGGGCTTGGTGAGCTTAGGAGCACCCTAGTTCTACTCTATATATATATATATAACTTCTTCGTTCCCGCCTATTAATAGGCTTAACAAGGAAAGGTTTAACTGCCAACATTGGGCTTAGTAGGCCTTCACTAGATGCAAAAGAGGCCTTTTGCGATTTGCTCATAAGTTGGAGCGGCAATAATTACTTTAAATCACCTAAATGTGGCCCGTATCAATTAATCAACTGTTAAATAAAATTTTGATGTTTCGAATTTAATAGTAAGGCGATTTTTCATGTCATTTAATTTCCTATATTAATCGGACAACTCTTTGTTATCCCTATATGATGAATTAGGCAAAGGTAATAAAATGTATGACGACTTCGTTTCAAGAACACTGACAATTTATTTTCTGAAGTAAGGCTTCATCATCATCATCATTATTTAAGGCCCAAGTAATTTATTGCTGGCTTGAAATTGGGCTTGAAATGGATCCAATCCGATATGTCTTTTCCTTCTTTTGCACGTTAAACATTAAACAATATAAATATGGCTAACAATAACATGCTGATGCTGTGCATTGCGAAGACAAAGAAGCGCGTATCAAGTAAGTCAAATACTAGTTAAATTCATACCAATGAATTTTGTATTAATTTTAATAAGTAAAAAAATTCAAAAAAAATGTAAAATTTGATCTGAAAGCACATTTTATTGTGGAGATCATGTTGAACGGTTTAGATCGATGATTTGAAATTTGAAAACGTAAAAAATAATTGTGGTAACTTTGTTGTAACTCAAAATTGTGGTAATTAGATTCCTCCTCATATACAAATAACGTAAACATGATTAGTATGTAATAGGCGTGATTTTATGTCAAGTAATTGCGGATTTCCTGCTGGGAGTGTGTTTGTGTACATGTGCATAGAATACATATTGAAAGTTAATCATATAAATTTTTTATGCGAAGTATATATAAAAAGTCAATTTTACAGAAATAATAACATCTTTACTCTAAACTATATATAAAAATATATATAAGCACATAAATTTTGAAAATAGATAAGGATAAATTAACCTCATTCGCTCTATGTGCGTAGATATCCGCCTTCGGAAATGTGCTTGAAAACAATGTTTTTCTTAATTTTAGGAAATATGTTTAGACATTATTTATAAAGAAATTATTCAGATTATTTGAACACTAATTAATATGTAAATTGAATACTGAATCATATATATATTGTGAATACAAAAACCCTTTGTGTATAATTTTGCTTAATCAAAACTGACTTAAGACCTTTTTGCAGTTACGTTCAAGGATTAAAAATTAATCCAATTACGTGAACATTAATTCAATTTATGTAAACTCAATACTAACTCATATAAGGAGACACTAAAACCGTGTTCTATTTTGTTAAATCAATAAGGGCCGGTTCGGCGGCTGTCACTGTGCCCGTGGGAAAAAAAAAAATTCACTCAGAGTGAATTCTTTTTTCCCTCGCACACAGTGTTGCGGCCATTCAAATTGAACTCAAACCCAAGCTCATTTCCGTTTCCGCCTGACAGCCGAAGAGGCTCTAACGGTGTAAGACCCCATTATGTTATTTTTTTCTTTGCTATTAATATTTTTTTTTTCAATTCAGCATTGTCTCAGCATCCATTAGTTATTCGGTGCTGCTCATTTACTAAAACATAAATGTCTTGTCAAAACTAAATGACAAATTGACAATATTGCTAGCATAATAAATTAACAATAATCGAGCTAAAACTTAAGAATTGAACTGCAATTCCACTAATCAATAAAACAATGAAATTAATGAATCACAAATAATTTTTTTTTATAGAAACTAAGGCATGGCAAGTAACAGAGTAACCATGCAAATCAATAAACCTATCCTGTATATATCATATCATATTCACATCTAAAAGCTCTAGATGAATTGAATCTTAAAAACTAACAAAACATGTATCAAAAAACACATTTATGTACGCGCGAATTGCTTCTCTGAACCTTCATCACCTCAACTATTGATCTCATTGGTGCCCCGGCTGGGACCAGACGGCGGTACACGGCCTCTTGATAGTATGTTAAGCACCATTGGACCAAACCTACTGTCTAATTTCATTTTGGTTACTGGCACCTCCATTGTATTAGTAGCGGTTGGAGGTATCTGATCATCTTTTGTCTCTTTGAGCAATCTTGCATTGCATTGATGGGCTGAGAGAATGACGAGAAAGAGTAATGTAAGAACCAAGTAGAGTTTGCTTTTCATCGCCATTGGAGAATAGACTAAAAGTAGAGGAGCTGATTTTTATCTCTTGCTCACAAAGAAACAGAGAAAATTAAGGATATAGAAAGAGGGGGTGTGGGGAGAGAATTTAGAAGAGTGAGTAGAGAGAGAGAGAGAGAGTATGATACCTATTGTTTTATAAAGATATATATGGAGGTTAGCTGCCTAGTTGGATTCTGAATTTTGAAGGTTGACTAATTCAAACTTCACGCGGGAGAGAAAGAATCAAGGAAGGAAGGTTGCATTAAATATATAGGAAGGAAAATACGCTGACTTGAAAGGCTGCCAGCTAGGCTCACTTTTTTGACTTGTTGAACAAGGCCTGATCAGTCAGCACCCGTCCAATTATGGATGAAAAAGTATAGTGGATCAAACATCAAAAGTCAGTGACTCGCTACATCATTTGTGATAGGTAGTTGACGCAGAGAATAATCCATCTCTTTTGAAGTCGGTGTTTTATGTTGTGCGAGTGAGAGCAGCACACACGAAATCTTTCTTGTTTTCAGTTCAGACTGGTGGAAACTGGAAACAGTGCTTGCCAGTAACCAGGAAAAATAAAAAGGCGAAAAAGTAGTTGAAGTGTGTGTGCTAAGATTGGGTTCGGTTCGATCGGGAACCGGTACTTTGGATCGCGTTTAAGGGGCACAGCTCAGCTCGATCAGATACCGTGTGGACTCGTACTTGGGCTGCAAGTCACCGCCACTTTTGTGTAGGAACCATGAATGCAAATCTGATATATATATGCTGTAAATGTTATGATACAGCTGCGTTATAATTTTCACACGGGTCCTTGCCTCCTTGGATTAAAATTAGACAGTTTAAATTCGATAAAATTTGTTCCAGAAATTTAAAAATGATATGAACCGTTTATGAAAAAGATCGATTAATAAGTGAAAAAAATTCAACAAAAACAAGCCGTGCACCCCTCACCCCATTATAGGTGAGAGGTATATGGATATTAATGAAAAGAATAGCTTATAATTAAAAAAAAAAAAACAATCAAGAATATAAGATGTGCCGACTATATGTGTATAAAAAAAGATTGGAAAAAAATAGATCCATAATCAATTAGAGACTCATTATAGTATACATTTCTGTACAAGTTTGCATATAAAGTTAAAAGGATAAAGTAGAAGGGGATGGCTTGAAAAAAATTGAGTTTGAATTTTTGACAATTTGTAAAAATAAATCTAAATATTAAATTTAACATTATAATGTTATTTGTAAACTAATTAGGCTATGTTTGGATGCACTCTAGAATAGCTAGAATAGCTACTGTTTAAGAACAGTGCTAACTCGAGCTATTCGGAATAGTGAAAAAGTTGTTCGGATTGAATAGAGTTTGGAGGGAATGAATAGAATAATAATTTATGTGTTAAATATTAGATTAGTATTAAATAAAATATTATATTATATTATTATATTAAATATAATATAATATTAGTTTAAATATAATACAATATAACATTAATTTAATTATTAAATGTAATATAATATTATTTGAAATATTGGATTAGTATTAAATAAAATATTAGATTAAATATAATACAATATAATATTAATTTAAATGTTAAATGTAATATAATATTATTTTAAATATTATATTAGTATTAAATAAACTACTAGATTAAATATAATACAATATAATATTAATTTAAATGTTAAATGTAATATATATTATTTTAAATATTAGATTAGTATTAAATAAACTATTAGATTAAATATAATATAATATTAGATTAAATATAATACAATATAATATTAATTTAAATGTTAAATGTAATATAATATTATTTTAAATGTTAGATTAGTATTAATATTGAAAGCTCTAATTGCTATTCCAACTTTTTGTTAGAATAGCGGAACAAGACTATTCTTCTTGTTCCGAATAGCAAGTAGTACGTTTGGTTGGTCAAGCTATTCGAATAGCAATGCTATTCTAAGAATAGCACTATTCTTAGTGCATCCAAACATACCCTAAATGGGTTGGGACTAGAGCTGCAAACGAACCGAGCCGAATCGAACTTACCTCCAGTTTGAGTTTGGTTTGAATTAATTTCGAACTAAGTTTGGTTTGAATTAATTTCGAACGAACTCAATTTCGAATCAAATTTTTTACGAACTCAATTTCGAACTTTTACGAACTTTGTTACGAGTTACGAGTTATGACTTATGGCTGGGCCATAGTTCGAAATTACAACACTTCAATAAAAACTTAGGCATTCTGAATTCTAATTACACAGTACACCAAAGTTTATATCAAAGTTAATTACAAATACCAAAATTTATATCAAACACCAAAGTTTAGTACAATCAATCAAAGTTCATTACAATCACATAATCTAAAGTTTTCCAACTAGCCAACAGGAGCAGCATCACCAAAGTTTTCAAATATCCATAGTATTCAAAATACAATTTAAATATCAATAGAAGTACAGAACAATCACTAAAGTCTTAGAATTATTACAAACCCAAATATTATTCTAAATAAAACATTAAAGTTCATTATTAGCGGAAATTAACGGTTCACATTTGAGTTAATTTCAAACTAAGTTTAGTTTGCGAACCTATTTCGAACGAACTAGGTCCAATTTGAGTTTGGTTTGAATTAATTTCGAACGAACTCAATTTTGAATCAAATTTTTTACGAATTTTTTCGAATCAAATTACGAACTACGAATTTTTTGTGCAGCCCTGGTTGGAGTTTGTCAGATTTATTGGATAGTAAAGTTGGGTTGGTTTTGGAAATGAATATATCTTCAGGTAGCAATTAAAGTGTCAGATTAGTTATTTTCATGTTTCACTTGGCTCTGGTATTCCATATTGTCTTGAGAAACTATGATAATGAAAACAAAGAGGCAGTAGTGAAGGAGACGCCATGTGGACACAGATATCATGGCGAGTGCATAAATAAATGGTTAGAGATACACGGAACGTGCCCATGGTGTAGGTACAACATGCCACACAAGAATGGAGAGGAAGTTCTGAAAGTTGAGATGAGTTTTTCGGAAGAAGACGACGAGGAATTTGATACGAGTTTTTCGGATGAAGACCACGACGAACTTGAAATAGGTTGGTATTGATTCCTCATGAGAGAATACATGGATGGAGATGCTTAGCGTCTGGGAATTTTTGTTTTAGGTTTTTTTTTTCCTGTTTTACATTAGGTTTAATTTTTGTGGTGTTAATTAGTGGGTTAAATATTTCATTCTTTTTCCTGTTTAATTCATTTGGTAGTGTGAATCCAAAGTCTCCTTCTACAGAAATATGCTTTTTGCAATTGTCCTTGGACTAAGTTTGATTACATATTGACTTACATTATTTTGTAGATTAATTTCTTTTCTTTTTTCTGGCAAAGAACAAAAAAGAAAAATCTTTCTGAAACCTAATGAGATTATAATGATAGTGGTCTCGTAGTGTATAAAATTATATAATTTTTTGCACATTATATTTGATGACTTGAACATAATATCAGTCCGGTTGGTTCTTCTCCTTAGTCCTACAATGAAATCAAATAAAGAGTTATTCTTGTCACAATCTACAAATATCCTACTTGAAGTATACAAAGGTACTCCACGCTTCTCATGCAAATATCAATATGCTTTTCAAAATATTTTCCATAAATATTTATTTGCTGGTTGTATTTGTTTATCTTTTGTTTGTTTGAATTTCATTTTGATTACCGGCCCAGTTATTATTGTAGATATTGAAGGCCCAATATGATTTTCGACCCAGTACGATAGGTCAATTTACTAAAAATTACGGGTTGATGCGGCTTCATATCTGTACTAGATGGACTATAAATATTAGTTTTGAACTTGATTTGCGGCCCAGTACTGGCTTAATGATTATTAGCCCGTAAAGCAAAAGCAGCATTTTGGGCTAAATGGCGCTTCATTGTGGCCCAATTATACAAAATTACCGGCAAATCTTTAAAATTTCAGTCTGTGATCAAACATGATTTGAAAGTTAGAGTTCAAATAAATATAATAAGTTGTAATTGTACAGATTCAACATGCATTTATATCAGAATATTATTTTAGATACTATTCTGCAGAAATCTGATGCTCTTTACATAAAATCGAACTCCTCTTCATTAATAAAAATAACATGCCAGTAGAAATCTGACCTAAGAAACAACTTTACAGTTGGGAACAGTCCGTCACTCCGGCTCCCAGGTCCGGACCCCCGAAAGTAATCCAAAATTTGAGTTTGGATCCGAACCGTCGGATTAGAATCCGGACCAATCTGGTCCGAAGTGAATGCACGGGACCAATGCCAGAGTAGATCAGACAATCCGGATGTAAACTCAAAATTTGGGTTACTTTAGGGGATCCAAATTCCCGTCTTCCGGTCTGCATCTGCTACGGTAACTGAATTGGGACCATTATCCTAAGCTGGCACTATTGATGGGTCAGCTTGGTGAAGTTCAGAGAGAAAGGGTGGACAGTAAAATGCAAGGTTTCCTGACACTTCATTGGATTATCTCTCCATTCATTTTTTCTCCTGGGACTTTTATAGTGTTATATATGTTCTTACAATATCTGAAATTTGCACTGAGCAGTACTGAGCCAGGCTCCAGCGCTTGTGTAGTAGTAATACTAATATTTATGAGGATTATAGTGAAATTCAAACCTCCACACTTAAATCTTAAAACAGCTAACAACTGTCTGAAGTCATACATTTCTCCAAAGTATAAAGAAAAAAAACTTATTCTCCACAAAAATTAATAAAAAAATTCATCATTTATGAAAAATTGTCTAGTAGCTACATACTAACATTGAACTTTCTTGTATATACTATGTACAAGTATGTATAAATTATCTATATCTCTACAACAAAATCTCAATAGAAAGTAAAGCAACGGATTAAGACCGCGTATCTGTACAGGAGGCATTCCTCCAAAACTTCCTAAAACCCTAGCTCAATCAATTCTGGATTTCGTTTGTACCACCACCAGGACCAGAAGGTGGTACCGGGCTGCCTCTCGGGAGCATGTTGAGCACCAAGGGACCATACCCATCGGCTAATTTCTCACCGGGTGTCGATCTCTCCATTCTATTGGTCTTGTCCATTTCACAAGGTTGTGCCTCTTTGTCTTTGACCTCCTTGAGCGATCTTGCATTGCATAGCTGGGAGAATACAAGGACAAGTAAAAGGAAGGTGAAAGCACCGTGGAGATTGCTTTTAACTGCCATGAGAGATGAAAGAAGAGGAAAGTGTATTGTATATGTTACAGAGAGAGAAAAAAAAAAAAAAAGCAAAGGATCTTTTGTGTCTTGAAGAAAGAGAGAATTGGAAGATGCAAAGGTGAGAATGAATGAGAGAGTGGTGAGAGAAGAGGGTTTGTAATTTATAATGGATTTCTTGGTTGGATTTTGATTAGTCAAATTTGGAGCAAAAGAAAAAAAAGGCAGAAACGCTGACATGGAAAGAAGAGGGAACGTTCTCATGTTTTTTCAAAGTTTGACTTGGTATAAATAGAGGAAAGAATACATCTACAATTCTTTCAGTAGAATCCTGAGAAAATGCTTACCCTATCGGGATAAAATTCTAGGCAATTCTTAAGTACAATATCTAGCTTAGCCTCATGCAGTAATAAATCATTTTATTTTGCAATTCTAGGCGACTGGGAACACGGGATTGGGAATGTTCAAAGCATGTGGATTACCTGTGACGGAACTAAATTTGTATCATGTCACCAGTCATGTGCCTTTGGGCATGACAGGTGGGTCCCACTTGGCGGTGACCTTGACTTGAAAAGGATAATCAAGAGCGGTTGATAGGTCGGTGGTGTGCGATGCCGGTGTGAGATTAGGCAGTGGCTACTGGCTAGTGCTTGTGTTTCAATTTTCAAAACAGAAAATAACAGCAAACAGTAAGTGGGCCCTCTACTTGCCATGCAAGCCACCGCCTCCTCTGTGTAGGATCCATGTGTGCTGTACAAAATCGTCGAAGGGAGAAAACAATTACTTGTTTACTTGTCCCTAGCTTGTTAACAAAAAATTAATACCAAAAAGTTTGTCAACATTTATTAAACAAAAGTTACAGAGGCTTTATCTAGACCTAGAATTAAGTCGGATTTGGGTATGTGTATATTCCTTTAAAATTTTAAATTGAAAATATCAAATTTTCTTATTTAAATTTACTTGCGATATGTCTAAATAAAAAATTATAATTTTTATTAATTCATCCTGACTGATATAAACAAAAAATTAACATAAACACATAAAATTTGTTGATAAAAAATAGCTTCGTGCGTTCATTTTACAGATTATTATTTTTACTTAATAACAAAAATCGATTACTGTGCGCGTGGGACAAAAATCGGACGGTCCGAATCTAAATTCAAAATTTGAGTTACCTCAGCTGATATGAATTCACCCGGATATGTATCCTCCTAGATACCTGACTCAAGCAAATTGAAACGGACGGCCCAGATTAATCTTATATGGGCCAAACTCAATCCGGTGTCTATAGAGACTGTAGGGGTCTGTTTGAAATTCGTGTCATATTAAAATAACCGTTCGATCATAATTTGCTCGAGTCAAGTAACCTGAGGTGATATGAATTTGAATTCACCCATGGTACAAAAATTGGGTGTAATGACAATTATGGGTGTCCATAACGTGGGGCCCTTAACAAACCAACCCAATTAACAAATTCATGGAGCCTTTCTTTTCTCTTCATGTTTCCAATCGCAAGTAACTATGTTGAAAAAGGTACTTGTGATACTTCAGTACTGTGTAATGTAATGGGTCATGGCCTCATGGGTGCCTTGATTTGTATACACGTTTTCACTAATTCACAGCTTAATCACACTTAAATTGCGTTGATCATTAATTGACACATTAATTAAGGGAATCATATAATATTGATGAACTCTAATCCAAAGAGTATCCAGTTTACAGGCTCTTAATCCAAAGATGGATTAATTTCTTGCTTCAAGGGAAGTGAAATTAAAAAATTAGGATGAGGCAATATATAAAATATATTTAGGCCAGTACTTTCTTATTTATATATAAGGCCTCACCTCCCTAAAAAATAAATAAATGTAAACCCTTTTTATGTCAATATAACTGTATATGCCACAAAATACAAGTATTAAGTTACACATAGTCAGTCAAATCAGTGTTGTAAAAAACGACCGTTTAGTATGACTAATTGGCAGTGACCAAACCGTTATGAATTGTCCGTTTCTGTTTATATGGCCAATAGTTGGTTATTTTTATTATTCTTTTTTCTTCATTTATTTGTTATATATATATACACTATACTTTGTTTTCTCTTATTTGAATTTTTCTAAATGATAATTTCATAAATTTTTATTAATTAACAATGAAACTTATAAGTTAAAATAAGTTTATTTAATAAGTTTGATGAGTTAAATTAATCATTTTTAATAATTACAATTATATACACATAATTTTAATGGAAATACAAAATTATTCACAACATTATAATTAATCAGCCACATACCAATTAATCGCTTAATGATACCTATCCGTACGACAAGCACATATCGCTATTTACAGCACTAAGTCAAACTGATTAATACCATAAAAAACACCACCTCCGGTGCTGCCTTCTTCCTTTCCTATTATGACTCTGCTATTATTCCAATAGAAAACCAGAGTCCTGCTTTTCCGATCCCAACCATCAAATTCATTGAGATTCGTGCATGAAAAAGTTTTTTTTATCGAGATACGTGAATGAAAAATTTTGAATAGTTGAAATCAGAAAAGCAGAATTCTATTTTTCTATTAGAATAACAACATAGTTCATTCCCTGTTCGGAGGCTCAGCTCGCTGAACCTTGCATGTTCTCCGGCGTTACACATTGGGTCCAACCCTATCAAAAAATAAAACAAAGAGAGTATTAAAGCATCTATGCTCTTTAACTTCTGTATTCGGACCTGAATTAAAACTATTAATTTTTTTCAAGCTAAATTATCTGGAAAACAACAAATTAATATAAGAGGATTGTCTTATTTACAAGTATATATATTATTTCAATCAACTATAAGAATCTGTTTTATTTACGAAGATAAAATTACTTAATAACATCGGTATTCTCATAAATACTCTTATCGATAATATTAATATCTTCAAAAATAACATTTTTTTTATTTTACTCTTAATAATAGTTATTTGTTTAATCTTATTCTTATATTCAACTTTCTCATAACACATTAACACATCCTCATTTCATCATATCATTTCAAGCATATAACTTTTTTATATTGAAGGTAATGGTCTAATAATATTAAAGATTCTAGAGGTGGAGGGTATTAATGTTAAGAATAATTATTTCAATCCCCCCACTCCAGTATCCGCATTGTACCCGCAACAACAATAGAGGAAGGTTGTACTACTGTCTGCACTAATTAGAGGAAGGTTGTACTATGGTCCCCACTAATTATATGGTCTCATTTTCCAGTCTCCACACTCGTCACCACATCAACCTTCATAGGTATAAGTACTTGGAACATAAAATATTAATACTTGCAAAATAAGATATAAATACTTGCATGGGTAACTTGATATGATCATCATTCCCTTTTCCAGTCCCCTAATCGTTCCCAGTCAACCTTCCTCTAATGAAGTAGTAGAGACCCCGTATCCCCCATCAACATTCCCTAATAGTCTCCGCGTCAACCTTCCTCTAACAAAAATAATTGATCTTATAGGTATAAATACTTACAATACATGATATTAATACTTTCAGATGTAATCCAGTGTCATATGTAAAAAAATACTTGCAAGTATATGCATAAATACTTGTGTGACGACGAGCCCGAAAGTACGTCATCATGGATCTCATTTGAAAGAGAAAATTACGTAGAAGATGTTCGTGGTTTTAAATTCGTAAAATTTCTCACATATCGTCAGAAATATGACAGTTAAGATACGGGTACAATACAAGTACTCATATCAGCTTTCTAATATTAAAGACTCTAAACATAAATTTAATAAATGAATCATTGCGTATCTTGACATAAATTAATCTACATCTTTAAGAGGATATCAATAATATTGATAGACATAATTAATGTGTAATGATAAAAACAATTAATAGACAACGAATTAACTGAACGAAGAGAAAGTTCTTCAAGGAAAGAAATTAAGAAGAAAATTAAAGTCTTCTCTAGCACGGTCCCAAGTAACATCATCAGCAAACAAAACATTGACTAAGTACTAGATTTAAATGGAATCTTTTGAATGTGGAATTTGAAAACCAGGAATGTAGAATTAATGTATATTGAGCAGCTCCACTAGTGGTTAAAGATAGATCACTTTCACTTTCATTGATATGAAAAATAGTATCGCTTTCGTTTGTACTAAATATTACGGGTGTCAATGGTACTCTTTTACCCGTTTACTCTATTCGTACCGTATTCAATAAGGAGGATACGGGTTAGTTTTTTTTTCGTTAGCTAATCAGGTAAGGGTACGGGTAAAGATTTTTTTCGTTAGCTAAACGGGTAAGGGTACGGGTAAAGGCTATTTTGTATCCGTTACCCTATAGGGTAATTATATTATAGTCAGAGTAATAATTAGTGATGTCAACATTTATTTGCGTGAAATTTCATATGATAATGTTTGAACAATAATTAATATGATTTTTTTTATAAGTAAAATGTTAATCATATTATTTTTATTTACATGTTTTGTTATCTAGTTAAATAATTGAATTTGTCCGAAGAGATATTCGTGTTTTTAAATTTTCTTGCTTTATAAAAAAAAACAATTTAGTTGGAACTGATTGTATATTTGTTTTTTTTGTATTAATAATGTGATTGCATATGCATGAAATAAATGGGTTTTGATGTTCTATTCGTAAAATATAATAAAATTAATTATTATATTAGTATTATTCGTTATTAATCCGCTACCGTTTCATTATCTGATAATTTTAACAGATAAAGGTAGGAAAGGGTAAGATTAATTCTAAATAAATAAGAGTAAAATATAAATAAAATCAATTCTTAATGGGTATGAATATAAAAATATTTCCATCCTAACTTTATCGTACCCATTAACATCCCTACTAAACATGCATCAAGCAAGGGAAGACTTGCTACCTTGGCGGTAAAGGAAACGAGGTGAGGTGTAGACTCTTGAGTTGACTCGGAGACAATATATTGCTGTAGAAAGCTAAGTTTGGCGGTAAAGGAAGACTTACTATTTTATTTAAAAAAAGGATATTTGTGCACTAGCTAGAAAGCTACCAATCGAATATTAATTTAAATGGGACACATCACACATGAGATATTATACCATTGAAATATAAAATGGTCTCTTCCAATCACTTGACAATCATTGAACCGTAGCCAATTCCTAGGAAATTTGAACCGTTTGTTTTAGATTGAATGGTCTAAAATGAATCGAATTATAAAGTATCATATTTGTTCATTTTGTAATTTAAATATTTAACATCTTAAGCTTGATGTAAACAATCGAATTAAAAAGTATCATAGTTGTTGAATTGTGAAAATAATAATTTTATTTGTGAAATATAACATAACTGAAAAATATGAAAAAGTGAAAAATTATTATGTTCATATTTCAATCAATATTATATGATATTTAGAACATTTTAAGGCTCTTCATATTCTGAATTTTTTTTGTTAAGTTATAAATTTTCGTACTTTCAGATTTGACTTTTAAAAATATATTTCATAAAAGTAAATTAAAACATTCGTACTTTTTTTAAAATTCAATGCAACAAATTTGACTTCAAAATTTTGAGGTGCCATTCATTCAGCATTATATTTTATTTGATTCTACTACTTCATAGATAATATTCTTAAATTATGAACCTAAATTTTATTTAAATATGGAATGTCAAAGATTATAAAAATTTTCATGACAATTTTAATTTAGAAATATAAAAATATGCAAGTAAGTTAATGGGACTGAAAAGGATATTTTTGTTGAAAAATTTAGAGGGAAGGATATTTTGTAAATTTCCATTTATAAAAGTGGATAAGAGAACAAGAGTCAAATGATGATGCATAAAATTTAAGAAGGAAAGCGAAATCAAAGGACATATTGTCACTCTCCTGTCTGAAAAATCAAAGCAGGCGACCCAAATCCCCGCTTTGACACGGCAAATGCATGCCACAAGTTGTGCATGATATCTATATACATGCCATACATACTTAGACTTTTTAATTAAATTAGTCCAAAAAGGAGCTGGGCATGTCTTGCAGAGCACGTCTCATTAGTTTACTTGTGGGATTTGTAGTCTAACGAGTAACTAACTAGTCCACATTAGCTCCAGCTAGCGTTGTGAGGTTCAATGACAATTTTTCTCTTAGGCCCACTAAAGTTCTGAATTATGAACCGGCTTATCAGTAAAGTAGATTATGCTAATTAATATTTTTAGCTATTGAAAGGAATTGAGGTTTGATTTTTGTACACCGGATCAACTGGGACTGCCTTGCCTTTAACCATTGATGCGTAGACAGTGGGGGAAAAAAAATGGAAAAAACAAAGATTCAGGTAGATTAATTACAAAATTTTGGAATAATAGGTATAATTGCTCATTGCTTTAGCAAATAAAACCATAATAATAATAATAATAATAATAATAATAATATATTTGGAGACGAAATTTTATATTTTTTGGAATTCTTTTACTATTTTTTTAGATAGGTACAAAATCACTATTTTTCAGGAAATTGTGGACCATCTAAAAACAATGATTTTGTACATATCTTAAAAAATAGTAAAAAAATTTCAAAAAATATAAAATTTCGTCTCCAATCATATTTTAACGTGGATATCATGTTGAGCGGTTCGAATCATCTGTTTGAACTTTAAAATTGAAGATAAAAATGTTGGGGTACGATTGGACATGAAGCATTGAGCCCTCCTCCTCATAATAATAATAATAATAATAATAATTAATATAAGATGACAAAATTGTCAAAAAGAATTAGGAAGTGATAGAAACGTAATTTCTCTATCAATTTTAAAGCATTTGGAGCAAGTAGAGAAGTGTTAAGGTAACTGTCTAGTGTTATAATCATCTTTATTCCCGAACTTTATTATTTGTAGCATTTTTAAATAATAAAATTTTAAAAGTAGTTTGCAGTTGGAGAAAACTCAAAACATAGAATAGACTCGGACATGAAATGCAGACCTGGTCTACATTTAATGCTATGTTTTTAGAATTTTATTATTTTAAAATGCTGCAAATAAAGACGGATAAAAGAAGATCAATTGACTCAATTTTAATTTATGTATAATTTTTAATATAATTTATAATAAAATATTAAGATACTGTAAAATTAATTCTCATTTTTCGCAGAAAAATATTATATGGTTGACCTGATCTAGGGCTGCTCATGAGCCGAGTTGAGTTTGATTTGAGGACAACTTGGATTCAACTCCTGAAATCATGAGCCGAGTTAAGTCCGAATTGCTAATTCAGTTTTGAGTCAGAAACTCCAACTTAGATTCAACTCGCGAACAATTCGAGTCGACTCGTGACTCGTAGATAGTATATAGTTTATCAAATTAAAAATTATCAAAACAGAGTTTAACAAAAAAAAAATAGTACATAATTTATCAAAATAGTAACAATTTAAAACTTTTATATAATGAAACAGTGGCAAATACATAATTAAGTAGTACAAAATTTACCAAATTACTAAATAGTACAAAGTCTAACAAAACATTATATAGTTTACCAAGTCAATGAGTCAACTGAGTTTGATTCCGAACCGAGTTGGAGGCAACTTGAGTTCAACTCGTGAAACAACCGAGTTAATGAACTCGAATCAGTTTTGACTCGAGTCAATTTCAACTTGAATTGTTGGCGAGTTGAATCCGAATTTCTGCTTTTGTTCGCTGGCAGTTTCCGTCACTGATCTACAGTTTCGTCACTGATCTGCAGTTCATCACTGGTCTACAGTTTCCGTCACTGGTCTACAGTTCCGTCACTGATCTACAGTTCCGTCACTGGTCACAATTCCGTTACTGATCTACAGTTTCCGTCGCTGGCTGCAAATAATAAATTCGGTTTTTATTCCTAAGTGGATGCTCTATGAGAGGGAGCTTTCATGTTAGAAAATATATTTGTTAAAGAAATATACTTAAGGGATCGATATGCATCCAAAGTTCCCTAATAAGAGAACGGAGTAGGTCCGATGCCCATCGGACCTACTTTTAGGTTCAACGTGCATGATAACTGTCCGATCTAATTTAAGATTTGTGTGCACGAAAATTAAAACAAACACACACGAAATTTAAAGCATTATGCACGAATCTTAAAGCAAATCGACGGTGATTACACCCATCGAACCAAAGTAGGTCGGATGTCCATCGGACCTACTCTCAAGTGTCCTAATAAATATTCCCTTTTTGTTCTCCAGCTGTGAATCCGTTTTTTGGTGCATGAGATGCACGTACGCGGAAGGTTGAAATCAATAATAATTAATTAAGTACGCTGTTCCCTAATAAAAATATTAATTAGTTTGCTTGAGGAATTAGGTGGTGGAGGTGGACTAATAAGAGACTACAAGGTTGAAAAATGTGCAGCCAATAGGCGACAAGGCAGTATGGAATTTCTGCTTTTGTTCCATCACAACTAAAACCATTGACAATAATCACCAAACCCCCCAGTTTTACACTATTATTATTGACCCCTAAATTTTCTTCGGAAATTATTTCATGTGACGAGTTTCTTGTGTCCACAATGTGTGGCCATGAAAAGTCGATTAGTTTCTAAATTCTAATGGGTAAAATTATGTTGCTTCCTACTTTAACACAAAGTATGCCGCAGAAAAATATGGCCAATATATTGGAAGGATTTAATTCGTTTTATCTCCGCATCCCAACAAAACGAGGTTAGCTAATATACTAACGCGTTGTTGGCATAGAGCCCGACATTTTTATTAATATCCAAAGTTTAATACAAATTATTAATTTTGCCCAGAATTCGATCCAATATCGAAAAATGCCCAAGCCGGCTAGAAAATGGCCGGCTTACTCCAATTTTTTTTTTTAGAGAGAGAGACACAGATCAAAATATTGAAATCTAAATTTGAAATTTTTGTTTAAATTATTTGTTATATTACTTCTTTTAATGTATAATTAGCATATTTATACAAAAATAAAATAGATTAATTGAAATTATGTTGAATAACACTAAATTATGTTAAATTACTCTAAAATACGGTAAATTACGCTAAATTACAAATGAATCTGGACGATATCTTCACTGAAAAAGCGAAAAACGACAATGAAACTTCAAACGGTCATAAAACGGAGCTCGAGTGTCCGATTTCAACAAATGATCACTTTTCGGAAAGCTTGCGAAAATACGTATGCGTCCGCACCAGCATTACTAGATTCCAAAATTCAGAATCACCAAAAAACAAAGGAAAGAGCCTCAAAACTTGAGTGGAAGTTTCCGATTAAGATTTTCATTTCTATTATTCAATCCAAATAGCTCAGTAAATTAGTTACATAATGAACTTGTAGAATACCAATTTTTACTATTTTCAAAATTTTTTTACTATTTTTTATGATTCATGAAAGATGAGAAAAATCAGTCTACTATAGCGTAATTTTGTGTAGTTTAGCGTAATTTACCGTATCTCAACATTTAGCGAAGTTATTGTAATTTAACGTAATTTAGTATAATTGAACATAATTGAACATAATTTAGTGTTATTCAACATAATTTCAAGTAATCTAGCGTATTTTAGTATAAATATGCTAATTATACATCAAAAGAAGTAATATAACAAATAATTTAAACAAAAATTTCAAATTTTCAGAGTTAGATTTCAATATTTTGATCTTCATAGTGTTTCTCTCTAAATCTAAAAAAAAAAAAAATGGAGTAAGCCGGCCAAAAAATGGCCGGTTTACCTAAGCCGGCCAGAAAAAGCCGGCCATTTTCTGGCCGGCTTGGACATTTTTCGATATTGAGTCAAATTCTGGGCAGCATTAATAATTTGTATTAAACGTTGGATATTAATAAAAATGTCGGGCATAGAGTTGTTCTTTATATCACGTGGCTTTTTGTAATTTTAAAGTTCAAATAATTATATATGAAATTTTCAATATGTTGTTCATATTAAATTATGTTTGAAGACTAAATTTTACATTTTTTGAAAACAAAAATATTTTTTGGATATCTTGAAATCTGTGTTTTAATATGGTAAAAAAATAAAATCTGAAAACAGCGATTTAAAAAAAACAAAAAAAATAGTAATTTTTTCTAAAAAATGTGAAATTTGATCTCCAATTAAATTTTAATTTGAAGAACGCGTTGCGCAATTCGAATCGTTATTTGAATTTCAAAATTACAAAAATATATTAGGGGTTAGATAGAGATCATGGGCGTTACCGCTTCTGCTATTTTTTTTTAGTTTAGCCCTAATAAATGGTTCAGGGTTCAGGTTTAGAGTTTAGGGTTTAGGATTTAGCCCCAATAAATGTGTAATATCTATCTTTTTGCATACTCATGAAGTAATATTTTTTAATGTTCATTATGTTTTGTACGATCAGAACGGGTAATAATTTACGAAATTTATTTGACAGCATATGAGACAATTAATGGTGGATTTTTTAAAATATATCCTAACAAATTACAAATTTTATTTGACTTTAAATTATTATTAAAACGTGTACAAAGTATGTTTTTTTGGTACTTTTTTTTATTCAGTTGATATTAATAACATAAAGAAATGATTATTTGTAAAAGAAATGATTAATTATTTACCTTAATATTATTCGGATGAGATAAAAGTCAAATTATCCTTTTTTTTAATCTATTCCCGTATAAAAGAAATGATTACTTGTAATATTTTTTATATCGATATGCGAGTTCCATTTGAACTGTTGTTTGATATCCATGCACGGTCAAAGATCAATACATATATTGCTTTATTTAATATTAACAATCATAAGATATAAAATATATATATATATATATATATATATATATATATATATAGAGAGAGAGAGAGAGATAGGCTAATGTCATAACGTTATAACTTCGGCCGAAGTTATAACGAGTCGTTTATTAGTTTTTAAAATTCAAACAACCGATCCGAACCGTTCAACTTTTTCTAAATATTGAAATGTGCTATATATATATATATATATATATATATATATATATATATATATAATGTATCCTTCGTGTGTATAACTTTAATTTTGTGGATATGCAGGTTGCAAATTAATTCTTTTTAATACTAATTGGAAGATAAAAGTATATCTAAATATATTTTATTTTTATATCTTCGGAATCCGAACTTGCCCAAAAATATTAATGAGACAATCCAACGAAAAATATATAGTAACGAAAACCCATATATATTCGAGAGAAAATATTTTTTAAATAATAAAATCAGAAAATTTGGGATAGAGATTTTTCTCTATTTTCTAGAATGCATTTTGAAAATATTCAAATTTCAAAATATTTATTTCGAAGATCAAATTTAGCAATATATTCCTAAATCACAAAAACAAGCTTATGAAACAAATTTAGCAATTAATATATTTATTCTTACT
This sequence comes from Carex myosuroides, assembly GCA_028015225.1. NCBI lineage: Eukaryota > Viridiplantae > Streptophyta > Magnoliopsida > Poales > Cyperaceae > Carex > Carex myosuroides. The sequence goes on from CM051476.1 coordinate 3,037,797, forward strand.
CTGCCTCATGAAGTGTTATTGAGTTATAAGACAGCCAATTGAACCAACTATGTAATCCATTAATTTGAATCTTCTTCCTCGCCTTGATAACTTTACCATAATTTTAGGATACTTTTAATGTGAAAAATAGATGCCTACCATTTTGGCATTAATTGATAGGTTAAAAAGAAGGGCAATAAGTAACAATTATTTTCTTCCCTTATATTGCTAATAACAATAATTTTCGTTTTGTTAGAACCTTTTTTTGCTGGATTTGTGTATTCTAAAATATCTAAAAAATATTTGTTTTGTCAACTTTGTCAATAAAATATTTACTCTTAAAACTTTTTTGTATTGATGAATAATAAAAATTAGTGCAATTTTTCTTCTTCTTCTTCTTCTTCTATTTCATAAAATTTTTGCTCCTTATTTTGATTGTATAGCGTAATAAAATAAATTATATTTGATTATTATGTTTATAAATCAGAGCTAACAATGTATAAACTAAGCTAACTTTTTGGAAAAAAATTTATGGGCCATGATGTTGTATACAAATGAACAAGCCCAACTTAATTTTATAACTTCTAAAGCAACTAGGTCCAGAAACGCCTTCTTTGGGTTATTCTTATGTGAAGGCCCGTGCAATAAATTTCTTATTCCCTTTAGAACGAAGTTGAATATATTCTTTCTTTTTATTCAACTATGACAATATTTTGAGGGGAATTTCACGTATACCCCTCAAAAACTTCAAAATTATGTATTCTCCCCTCTAAACTTTAAAATTACGTATTTCCCTCTCTAAACTTCAAAAACTCACCAATTTACCCATCTTATTGTATTTTATATTAAAACTCATTCTAAAATTTTAAAATACCCATTTTACCCTTTATTAAAAGCATATAAAAGCCCATCAGACTCAAATTTGAATCTAAAGGGTTTCTCTACCGTCCGATTGAATCTAAAGGGTTCCTCTACCGTCCGATCCGCGTGCATTGCATTAAGCTCTGTGCGCATTGCTTCAATATTTGCACTGATCTAGCATGCACGGATCTTACAGCAATCCTGATCCGCGCACATCGCATTAAGATCTGTGCATGTGACTTCAATATGCGTGCGTGTTGGCATCAAGATTTGTGCTGATCTTGCGCGCACATATCTAAAGTAGTTCGGGCGGTAGATGAACCGTTCAGAGGAGAAATACGTAATTTCAAACTTTAGAGGGGAAATACGTAATTTTGAAGTTTTTGAGGGGTATACATGAAATTATCCCATATTTTAAATCTGACTACCCATAATATAAGATTATTTCCCCAATTGACAAGCTGGGGCACCAATAAACAAGGTTTTCTCTATTAGCTGGATTACTTAAAAGGGGCACATTCAATTAATTTGAAAATGCATGAATAAATGGCGAACTATCTGTATTAGCTGGCCTATTGTTGAAAATAATAAGTTAGAAGGAGCAAATTGATCAGCCATTCATCATTGATCAATTAAATAAAAATCAGATTAGAAGAGAATGTACAATACCAACGGATCTGTAGCTACAGTAGAATTAGAAACTAGCTGTTAGAAAGTTTGTTATAAATAGATCATAGGACCTTTGTAAAAAGACTACCGTTGAAATAATATTTTTCTCCTCAGATCAATCTGTCTCATAAATTTCAACATGGTATCAGAGCAACTGATATACTGATAACCGATAAATCCAATAACCCAATAACCCAATAATCAGCAATTCACCAGTAAAACTGGTAAACATCATAAAACAGCAAAAAAGGCTTCCGATAAACATTCAATAAGCAGTGCAAGAATGGATCAATGGGGGCATCCATCTCATGAGTCTACCAACCCATCGAAACTCTCTCCGCAACTGCTAAACGGTGCGAATTATCTATCATGGGCCAAATCTGTCACAATCACTCTTAGCGGTAGAGACAAGATTGATTTCATCACCGGAGACACAAAAAAACATGAACCAGCAAACCCACAGAACATTACAGTGGCCGAAAAAGCTCAAATTCGAAAATAGCAAAAAGAGGATCATTATGTAATGTCTCTCCTATACGGGTCAATCGAGCAACAAGTACTTGACTTGTTTCTCCAAAATTGCAACACATCCAAAGAATTGTGGGATGAAATTAAATCGTTCTACGGTCAACAGAAAAATCATTCACATGTTTATCGTCTTCAACTCGAAATTCAACAAGAAAAAAAAGGGAACCAAAACTCATTTAGAGTACCTTGCTTCTTTAAAAAAGAAGTACGATGAGCTCGACGTTTATCGGCCATTCACAACCGATGCACAGGATCTCAAAAAGAGAAAAGAAGAAGATCGAATTTTCTCGTACCTTGCGGGTCTTGATACCAGCTATGAAAATATTCGATCACAAATCATCCGAGCACCTGATCTCCCTTCCTTCTCTGAGGTAGTAAATCAAATTCAGCGAGAAGATAGTTTACGGGAGGCCATGGAGGGTCCACAAGCCAGCCGTGGCGAAGGACACGAACCCCATGGCCATGCCGTTCGAAGTCACCAAAACCCTAGTTCTCAATTTCACCAAAATCGGCCAAATCACAGAGGTGAGAAGTGTGCTCATTGTAAAAGGAGGGTCACAAGGAGGATCGGTGCTATTTCCTTCACCCTCACCTGAGGCCGAAGTGGTGGAAAGAGCAGGAACCGAAGAAAGGGGGAGGCGACTGGAAAGAGGAGAAGCGGAGAGAAAATGGCAAAGGAAAAGAGGGGTTCTCGGCGAAAAATACATATGGACCGAGTAATAACCAAACTGGCTCTGTTGAACTGGGTTTTAACCAAACCAGCGGCCTAAGTGGTTTTTTCGCTGGCGGGTCGGCTCCAAGCGGGTCAGGAGGAGCTGGGTCTGCAGATCAAGTGCAACACATTCTTCAGCAGCTCTCTGTGCTGCTATCCAATCAAAACAATATTCAAAGCTCATGTGGTATTGTATCTCACTCAAACAATTTAAATTTTAGTGACCAAATAATTATAGATAGCGGTGCAACGGACCACATGTTTGGGAATAAAAAATTTCTTACCAATTTGAAATTACCAAAAGGTGACCAATATGTTGTAGTAGCCAATGGTATGAAAGAAAAAATAAATTACATAGGAGATATTAATTTGTGTAATAAAAAAATTAGTAGTATTCTATTTTTAAATTCTTTTCCTATAAATCTACTTTCGGTTAAAAAATTAACACAAGAATTTAATTGTAATGCCATTTTTTTTTGCAACAATGTTGTATTTCAGGACCGGGTAACCGGGGAGAAGATTGGTGAATGTTTTCTCAAAAATGGACATTATTTATTGAATTTACAAGAATTAAAGTTTTGCGCTTCAGCAAGATCAATTGATTATGAAAGATGGCACAAAAGACTTGGGCATCCCTCCAACAAGATTTTAAGTAGTATTTTGAATTTTCCAAAATCAAATTGTATTAATTGTGATGTTTGTAAAATGGCAAAACAAACGAGATTTCCCTTCTCACTTTCCAATAGTAGAAGTGAAGTATCGTTTGATTTAGTCCATTCCGATGTATGGGGTCCGGCCCCAATTAACTCGTATAATGGATTTAAATATTTTGTTATATTTATCGATGATTTTTCTAGAGCTATATGGTTGTATTTATTAAAATCAAAAGATGAAGTATTTAATTGTTTTCAAGAATTTCTTTGCCTTATAGAAACTCAATTCAATACCAAACTTAAAATATTTAGATCGGATAATGGAACGGAATTTGTAAATAAAAATTTTACAACCCTTTGCAAAGAAAAAGGAATTATTCATCAAACTACATGCATTAATACTCCCGAACAAAACGGAGTATCGGAACGAAAAAATAGGCACTTGTTAGAAATGACACGTGCACTATTATTTCAAAACAATGTTCCAAAAATTTATTGGTCGGATGCCATCCTTTGTGCCACACATTTAATTAATAGACTACCAAGCGTCATTTTAAAAAATAAAAGCCCCACCGAAATTCTTTATCAACAAAAAAAGAATCTTGATTATTTAAAAATTTTCGGTTGTGTGTGTTTTGTTCGTATTAAACGAAAAGATAAATTCGATTATATGTCAACCAAAGCTATTTTTCTAGGGTATTCATCTTCAAAAAAGGGTTATAAATGCTATGATCCAATAAATAAAAAAGTATTTATTTCTAGAGATGTAATATTTTGTGAGGATGAACCGTATTTCAAAAAAGGTGAGATTGAAAAAAATTTACATGACCATTATCAAATGAGATCTTCAACATTTCCTTTAGATGATTTAGATTTTTTTACCAAATATAAATCATGAACTTGAGGTTGATAATGAAGAAGAGATAGACAATAATATGTCAAATAATGATAATGATAACAATAACGAGGAAGTAGAAACTACAAATGTGAGAAGAACCTCAAGAATACCTATACCATCTACTAGACTTATGGATTATGTAACCTATACGGTACAATACCCCATACAAGACTTTGTATCATATGAAAATGTCTCACCCGAGTATAATGCATTTCTTACTTCTATTCACAAAGAAGAAGAACCTAATAACTATCAAGAAGCAATAACCAAACCGGTATGGTGCAATGCCATGAGGGAGGAATTAAAGGCATTAGAAAAAAATGATACATGGGTAATCGAACAATTACCAAAAAATAAGAGAGCCGTAGGGTGTAAATGGGTATACAAAATAAAATATCATAGTGATGGTACCATAGAACGGTATAAGGCTAGGTTAGTGGCAAAAGGGTATACTCAAACCTATGGTATTGATTATAATGAAACCTTTGCACCGGTGGCCAAAATGAATACCGTTAGGATTTTATTTTCTATTGCGGTAAATAATAATTGGAACCTATATCAAATGGATGTAAAAAACGCATTCCTTCAAGGAACACTTGAAGAAGAGGTTTATATGAACCTACCACCCGGCCATAAAATGGAGAACAAATCTAATCTAGTTTGTAGGTTAAAAAAAGTCAATTTACGGATTGAAGCAATCTCCTCGGACATGGTATGGAAAACTTAGCTCATATTTAAATTTTTGTAATTTTAACACTAGTAGTGCCGATCATTCGTTGTTCACAAAAATAGAAGGAAAAAATATAACTATGGTGCTAGTGTATGTAGATGACCTTATAATCACCGGAAATAGTCTAGAAGAAATTAGAAAATTAAAAATTCAATTAAAAGAAAAATTTGATATTAAGGATTTAGGATACCTAAAATATTTTCTAGGAATAGAAGTAGCATTTTCAAATAAAGGTCTATTTATTTCACAACGAAAATATACATTAGATTTGTTAAGAGAAACCGGCAAGTTAGGTTGTAAGCCAATTTCTACACCAATAGATAGCAAATATAAATTAAATATTGAGGATGGTGAACCCTTAGATGATGTAAATAATTTTCAAAGATTAGTAGGAAAATTAATCTATCTCACGGTAACCCGACCGGATATCTCCTTTTCGGTAAGTCAAATTAGTAAATTCATGCACTCTCCTAGAACACCTCATTTAGAAGCCGCAAATAGAGTTCTAAGATATCTAAAACAAAACCCCGGGAAAGGTATACTTATGACTAACAATAAATCTAATGCAATATGTGGCTATTCCGATGCAGATTGGGCCGGTAGCTTCGATAGAAAATCTACCACCGGCTTTTGTACATTTGTAGGCGGGAATCTAGTCACATGGAAAAGCAAGAAGCAAAGTGTCGTGGCTCGTTCAAGTGCGGAAGCGGAATACCGAGCCATGGCATCTACCGCAAGTGAGCTAATATGGATCAAGCAACTACTCAAGGATATGGGGGTTGAAATTGATCAATCGATGAAAATGTATTGCGACAATAACTCCGCTCGGCATATTGCCTCGAATCCGGTGTTTCATGAGAGGACAAAACACATAGAAGTTGATTGCCATTTTATTAGAGAGAAGGTCCAAAACAAAGAAATAGAGACTCCGTTTGTTAGAAGTGAAGATCAATTAGCGGATGTCTTCACCAAAGGATTAGATTCAAAACAATTTGAGAATATTTCAAGCAAGCTAGGAATGTACGATATTTACATTCCTAGCTTGAGGAGGAGTGTTGAAAATAATAAGTTAGAAGGAGCAAATTGATCTCAGCCATTCATCATTGATCAATTAAATAAAAATCAGATTAGAAGAGAATGTACAATACCAACGGATCTGTAGCTACAGTAGAATTATAAACTAGCCGTTAGAAAGTTTGTTATAAATAGATCATAGGACCTTTGTAAAAAGACTACTGTTGAAATAATATTTTTCTCCTCAGATCAATCTGTCTCATAAATTTCAACACCTATCATATAATTAATTTTTATTTCTCCAAATGGTGAACTATCTGTATATATAGAAGAGTGAGGCTACGGTACTATGCATACTACGGTGCTACGACTCAATATTTGAGTTTTCAAAATTCTAACTGTCGATTCAAATCGTTCAACATGATAAATGAATATGTACTTGCAAATCAAATTTTACATTTTTTCAATTTTTTTTACTATTTTTTTAGATAGGTAGAAAATCACTGTTTTTGGATGGTCCAGAATTTTCAGATCACGTGATTTTCTACCTATCTAAAAAAATAGTAAAAAAATTCAAAAAAAATATAAAATTTGATTTGCAAGTACATATTCATTTTATAATATAATCATGGTGCAACAAATCATAGACCTTTTCTCTGTAGATGGCTTCTTCTTTATTTTTCTCCGTGTTTCATTACATGTACGTAATTATAATTTATACAAAAAACTATATATTTTTGTTTTTCTACAAAGCGAACTACAAAACTATGATCAGGAGCCACGTCCTTTGGTCATGGCAACCACCACTCGTGAACAATGCACTGAAATATTCCCTTCTAATCCTTTCAACTCACAAATACAATTGTTTAATATCATCATATTATCCTTATATAACACGGCCAAATGGCCTAAAACACATGACATAATTAATAAGAAAAAGATTTTCAACATGCCTAATCCCTCTACCTCCTTTACTTGCAACACTCTCTTCAAACCATGCAATAGGCTTCTAAGGTTGATCAAGAGACCCATTTCAATCCGGGCTTTTCGCTTTCGCAACCTTCGCAAGGCGATGGATAAAATGAGCCCCAGAAGGCGTCGTCAATCCCGCTTCAAGTCGGTACGTGCGGTATTTTGGCCTCTGATCACCAAGTCTGAAGACATTGAACAAGTGAGAGAGTTGCCAAGCCTGCCCGAGCAGGTCGCTGCACCGCTTCCTTCACCGGTTACACCATCTTACGTGAAAATGATGGTGAAGATGAGGAGCGAAGAGAGCGTGCATGAGGAAGAAAATGGTGGGGTCAACGGGGCGTGTAAGACTTTCGAAAGTTATTTGACGGAGATGCTTGTGGAGGAGAGGAAGGTAAGGGACTTGATGGATGTTGAAGAGTTGATGCATTGTTGGGAGAGGCTTAAATCGCCGGTTTTCGTCGAGTTAGTATGCCGGTTTTACGGTGAATTGTGCAAGGACTTGTTCCCCTGTGACGAGTTAAATTAATTACATGTAATGTCTAATAAGTAAAGGCATGTTATAATTAAGTACATGTGTCGGTTTTTGTTAATCTTCAATAATTAATTGGGATTACCAGAACTTTTCTCAAAAAAATTGGGACCTTTATCCATCAGTATCTCAATTCCTCTATCAATAAGTACTTCATTAATTAGTAGGATTATATATATGAGGTCACTCTCCATTTTGCTGGGATCAAAATCTTAGATTATATTAATGTTTATTGCTTTTCACCAAAAATAAATATAAGGTTAAAGACCAATGACACTTTTATCTTTTTTCTGTATGTTTAATTTTGTTTTCTACTTCTAAAACACTCTTAATTAGTGTCCGAAAGAAACCTATGTGTAGGGATGCTAATGAGCCAAGTTCGGCTCAAAACTCAGCTCAGCTCGTCATATAACTAAACAGGAGGCTCGGTTCGGTCTTGAAGAAAAAAAGCTCGGCTCAATTTAATGAGTTTGAGCCTTCAGCTCGACTCAAACTCGGTTCTTAACTCGCGAGCTCAATTCATGCCAAATATTAAAAAAACAAATATTTGTAAAATTCTTTACTGTTTTGGGCCGTGAGCTCAACTCATTCAATGTTAAAGACCAACGACACTTTTACCTTTTTCTGTATGTTTAATTGTGTTTACTACTTGTAATAAACACTCTTAATTAGTGTCCGAAAGAAACCTATGTGGATGAAAGCATGCATAAATTCGGCAATATTTAATACTTTGTTTTCACAAATATTTGTATTGAGGACAAACTTGTGAAATTTTCCTCCAGAAAATAAAATATAAGAAAGGAAAAAAGAACAAGTTTGTTCAACCATCGGAGATCCACTTCCCGCTCTATTTTGGACACCGATTCCCAAACCTCAGCCGTTTGTTTATTCTCAAAATTCACGCTAGATCAATAATGCACGCCCTCCACTTCTCCGGTGCAGCAAATATGCAACAGGTTATAAAGTATTGTTAAACGGGTTACTCTTACACAAAGATAAAAAAATGTACAGGAAGCATAGATAAGATTCACGAATAATTCGAATTTGAGCACCCTGCGAATCAATCAACAAATAAAACTTAATTCGAGAATTAAACAAATTATTTATGAATTTTACGAATTCATCATATTATACGCGTTTTGTTCGGAAACATTTGTCGCCCGTTTTGACTTCGTAGCGAATAAAAATTATACGCATTTTGGACTTTTGGCTTCTCCTCTTTCGAAAAGGCAAGCCCGTCAAGCCAAAAGGCAAGTTGTCAGTATGTTTGAGTAGATGTGCTATCGGGTCGGGTAGGGTCCGGATACTATTATATTTGGACTCATACCCTAAAAGTGTTCGGGAAATTGGGTCAAGTTCGGATCCGGATACCTATCTACCCGTAGATATTTCGGGTCCAGTCTTTCAGTTCCGGGTAGATATACCCATGACTTGTTTATGGATTATCGGGTCCGGTTCAGATCCGGGGCGGGCCCGAATCCGGAGTGGGTACATGTCGCAACTCACAAACATTTGAGAAACACTTTACGTTTAAATATAATTATAATTTCTTAAACATCTCACATAATATATCATTATAAATTAATATATAATTTTGTGTGTCAATAGAACACTATTTTTCGAACTGTTCTTTAATAATAAAATAATATATAATTTTGCATGGATATCATTTTTTTTTTTGAGATTTTACACACGGATGGTTTTTTGTATTATTTAGATTTTACACGGATGATTTCAAAAACTATTAAAGGTGTAAATGTGGTGTATTGCAAAACTTAAAAATAATTTCGAATTATTTTCAAATCACGAACTTTTAACTCTACCGAATCTTTTCCAAATCATTAAATTGTCACTATGATATAAAGAGACCCACTTATCTTCTACTCGACTAGTCAATGTAGTCATAACTCTTTCAATCAAATTGGAGGAATAGATGATCTGGCTTTCCATCCAATCTGTTCGATTTAATTTCCTTTCTCTTTACATGACCCGATACAATTCTGACTACTTAGCTCGCAGTCGCAGTTGCATATATATATATATATATATATATATATATATATATATATATATATATATATATATATCTCCTCTTTAAGTGACAATATTGGTCACATGATTTTTTCATCCTACAATGCAACGAATCTGTATCGGAAAGACAATAAAGAGTTTAACCCACAATACTTAATATAGTCACTTCCCATCCATTCATAGTACGGGACATGTTCATCTGATTTTTTGTTGTTTTGGGACTATAATTTTGCTCATTACTCTGTGCACTACAGTGACAAATAAATAGTTCGAGTTCGATTCGGCAGGGTCGAAAGTTTGTGATTCGGGTATAATTCGGAAATCATTCGGTACAACAAGGAAGAAAAAAAAAAACCCCCCAAATAAAAAAAAATTCACGTTTTTTTCGTGTTTTTTGCTCGCGAATAATCCGTGATTCGCATTTTATCCGTGAGTAAAACGTATTTTATGTTTTTTTGCGTTTTATTTGGAGTTCGTTTCAAAAACGTCTAAAAAAACGAATAAAACGCGAATTATTTGCGAATTTATCGCGTATATTGTTACTATGTGTACAACCGTACATGTTGTGGGATTTCATTTTCTTTATAATTGTTACTATGTGTACAGCCAGGGGAGGATCTACTGTAGCACAGGGTAGGGCAATGCTCTACCCTGAAAATCCAAAACTAATTTACAAAGACTGAATTTTGGGCCTTTGCTCTACCTTGAAAATTAATATTGCCCTACCCTGCAGCCCAATTAAAATAACTGACCCATTGTATATTAAATTTGATAAATTATATAAGATACGGTCCAATGAAATTCAATTCGAAACGTTGCCCGCTCGCCCTGTCTTTGTTTTCTATATTTAATTGATTAATGAGATGCATCCCATCAAATAAGGTACGGCCCACCAACTGACCTCTGTCTCTCTGAATCGAGACAAGAAAAAACACGCAGTTAAAAGAAAAGAAAAAAAACGCAAAAGAATACTATTTTGTTGGTTTTTCCAATCTATGAAGACATGTAAAGGATCTCTCTCTCCATTGACTTAATTATCTAGTATCTAGTTTTTTTGTTTTGTTTTTAATATGTAAAAGGATAATATTTTGTTGTTTTTAATATGCAAAAGAATACTTTTTTGTTGGTTTTTTGTCATGTTTTAATTAGTAGTTTGATTAGTTGATTATCTAAATATTATGGAGTAGATTGTGTTATAATACTATTTTTGTTGTTTTTGTTATCATGCTTTATCTGTATCCGATTATCTAATGGGTTTGGACCTGATTATCTATTTAAACCCGATTCAATAATTTATTGCCCTACCATGATCAAAATCCTGCATCGATCTGCCCCTGTGTACAGCCGTGCATGTCGTGGGATTTCATTTTCTTTATAGTTTATGAGGAGGGTTCAAATACCTCCATTTTTTGTGCCTCCATCATGCCTCCATTTTAAAATTTTTAATAACTCAAAGTTTAAAACTTAAACGTTAAAATAAAACCGTTAGATGCGATCTATATTATTTTCTCTATGTGCTCATAAAAAGTTATCACATTTCAATTTTACTTCTATGTGAATCAATAAGTTGAAAAATCAACATCTAGAAATTATCCACATTAGTATATATTTTTACAATCTCAAGATAACAACCAAAACAAAGTTGAAATGCCATAATTTTTTACACGTGCATAGATAAAATGATGTAGTTCATATCCAACGGTTTTATTTTGAATTTTGAGTTATTAAAGTTTAAAAAAATAAAAGCATACTGGAGGCATAAAAAATAGAGACATTTGAATCCTTTATATGCTGCATGCCAATGTTGCCTTTTGCTGTGCTGTACAACAGATCCTCATACACTCCATTTTCTGTTTGATGTGATGTTACTTATTGGTTCTATATTTCTCTGAATTAATCCGTGTTGCATTGTGTTGTTGTGGGCTGCTGAGGCCCGCAATTATTTTTTATATTTTGAGCCAACTTGTTATCAAACGGTTCGGGGAATCAAGGAAGCATTTTTTAAACTGTTTTTTATATCAGGATTTCGTAATAAGGTGTTTGGTGCTAATTTGATGGTCCGAAAAACTTAATCGGTTTTTTTTTTTTATAACAAAATATATTGTAAAATAGAAAAATATCTTTAATACAATTTCACTTTTACAATTTCTCTGATTCTAAATATACAAACCATGAATGGCATTTATTTTTTAAGTAGAAACAAATATGTTGCCTGCATTTCAGCACTAAAGAAAAGACTGTACATAGACAAATTTCTTTGGTTAGACAAAATTAAAATAGTAAAAAAATGTTGATATATGCTTAATTTTTATGGTGAGATACTAAGAAAAAATTTGTTTCATCTTATTTCTATATGTACGGGTCCGACTCTGCTGCTATTCTGAGAAGAATAGCAGTGAGTGCTCTTCAATTTTGTGTCTATCTCTCTCTTTAATAGAGGAGGAGAGAGAGAGGAGAGAGAGAAGAGAGAGAAAGAGGAGAGAGATAGAGATGATAGCAAGGGAAGAGGAGGGATCTGAAGAGCACCGGATCTCAATTCTATATGTACACGCATTTAAAGAAGCAAAACAAATTATTTTGTCATCATTTGAAAAAAAATATTTCTTTGGTACAGACCAGAGGTTCCAGTCTTCCTGAACAGTGTGATGGTTATAAAGTTTGTTATATTTTTCAATGAGTGCGGCCATGGTGATATGTATATTATAGAGCGATTCTTACTATGAATTTATATTATAATTTTTAAGGTTTAAATAATTGCAATCTTGTTAGAATTTTATAATTTTTGTTTATTTTACTATTTTTTTGGATAGTTAGAAAATCACTTGATCTAGTGACTTTGGACTGTTGGAAAATAATATTGTTCTATATTTATAAAAATAATAAAAAATTTCTAAATATAATTTTGTTTGTCTCTAAGTACATTTTGCTATGGAGATTATATTAAGTGGTTCTGAATTGATTCTCTAAACTTTGAATACGAATATACAAATTCATAACACAAACTAATATGTGATATATATATCACCATAGCATCTCTCTTTTCAAATTCATAAATTCTAATGCAAATATCTAACTTAACGTATGATATTGATTTGTAATGAGTATCTACAAAATAATAATATGATGTAATATCAACATGCATTTATGTGTTCACAATAAAGTTTGGGTCCAACTCTATTATTGATGTACTTCATGTCATAGTGACAAATCAAAAGTTCGGGTTCGGTTCGGCGAGGTCAAAAATTCGTGATTCGGGTATAATTCGGGAATGATTCGGTACAACAAGGAAGCAAAAAAAAAAAACGTAAAAAAAAAAAATTTGAAAAATTCAAAAAAATGGCGTTTTTATCGCGAATAATTCGTAATTCGCGTTTTATACGCGTTTTATTCGCGAATAAAACGTATTATACGTTTTTCCGCGTATTAAACGGAGTTCGGTGCGGCTATGTATAAAAAACGAATTACACGCGAATTATATGCGTATAATTCGCGTATATTGTCACTATGCTTCATGTTAAAAAAAAAAATTGAGCAGCATTTGTACCTTTTTTTAGTCAAATTGGCCCGTAGGCAAACATTTGTACTTTTGGTTGAAGTACTTTAAATGTTTAAAAAAATTGAGCAACACTTGTACTTTTATTAACAGTCATATGAGAAAACAACCATGAGAGTAAGAATTATATTTATATGACATGGAGTAAACACTTATCAGAGCATCTACATTTCAGCAACTTAAATTAGTTTTTAAATAACTATTAACTATTTTTTTAAAATTAAGGTCTCTAAAGTTTCTAACTCTCACATTTCTGAAATTAATTTTAGAGTTTCTATTAAGCCACGTCAGTAACAAATTAAAAATGAGAAATAATTGGCCAGCATGGAGTTTATAAACAGTTTCTTAATAAGAAATTTTACTGCATAGTTTCTAAATAAGAAACTCTTTCTCATCTCTAAAACTGGATTACAAACTGTCACATCAGATTATAAATCCTAATAGTACCTGGGATGTAGATGATCTCACTTCTGCTTGGATCAGACAACCAAGCCTACAAAGAAAATTCCTATGCACTGAACTAATCCTAAAATCTATTGTAACTTGCACATGATACACCTCCATATTGGCAATTACTAATTAGATTAAGACCGTAATTTAATTGTCATTGTCATTGTTGTTGCTGCTAATTATAAATTTTATATCATTATAATTTGATACTTTTTTAATTTTCATAATTATCATTATTTATTGTAATTATATCAAAATATTACTAAATTTTAATGTAATTTTAGTATTAGTTTTATTTTATGATGTTTTTTATTAGCATTATACATTTATACTTATTATAAAACAATATTATTTAAATTTAAATTTCATACGAGAATTAGTCTTTAATCTAGTGGGAAATAACAATGCTTTCTGTAGTTCTGTGTGATATGTTGCAAGTACAAAATCCAGACAAATAATCCTTTATAAATATTTTAATTTTAAAAAAACTAAATCTTCATTTTTTTTATAAAAGATTAGAGATCAAATCATCAAACTATTTAATACTACAAAGGATTCTCCCAATAATTTAAAATTCATATTAATTTGTAAAAAACGGTCAGGATTCAAATTCAAAAATTGAGTTATCTCGTAAAATCTGAAGTAAAAATAAAGGAGGGGTTTCTAAAATGAAAAGGGAGATTTGACGGGTGTCATACTCTTGTACAATTGCTGGGTTTTTTTTATCGGTAGTAATTAGTAGAAAATAAGAGAGAGAAACAGAAAGAGTACATTAGTATTTATGTTGGTAGTAAGATCGTAGCTTTTTTACCGATTTTAAAATAAAAAAGTTTGGATCGGTAAGAATTTTTTCCTTTTAATTTTTTTCCTTTTATGTTGGTAGAAAAAGTACATTAGTATTTATGTTGCTAGTTTTTTTTTTTCCTTTTAATTTTTTCTAATAATTTTTTTTTACAAAAATAGATAAAGTCCTTAAAATTTAGATATATCAAAACATTACATCTATTTTTGAAAAACTTTTCATATTTTACTAGAAATCCAATATAATAATTCTCTCCATTTATACATTAAATTAAAAAAGAAAGTTACAATTGATAAAATTGCTACGATAAAATTACTACCGATCTTACTACTAATATAAAAACTACTGTACTCTTTCTGTTCATCTCTCTTCTTTTCTATTAATTACTACCGATAAAAAATTTCCCAATTGCTGGGCCGGATATTGTTTGTCCAATTGCTGGGCCTGATATTGTTTGTACACGGTGCACTATGCAAGCATGAAGACAAGCGGAGAGCTGCTCTGAAGAGTCTAAGTCTCAATTATTCGCTTCCGGCTTTTCTGGTGCGGTCCATACTCCATAGCATGCAATTCCTTCTGGCACATTTGAACTCGTCAATTAAGCTAATTAGAAATTAAGGCATCTTTCTTCCCCTTTTCTTGTTCATCTGCAATTAAGCTGCTATCGAAACCATAATTTAGAAATTAATGAAGAGAACATGGAGTTAACAGGAACTCACGTTGGATGTATCACTATTTATTCAATGATGATTTCATGGGAGCAGTTCAACTAATTAGACCGACTTATTATTTTGTGTGGGGTAGAGCGGAAAAACGTGCCGTGCCGTGTCGACTAGAGTGGAAAAAACGTAACTGCCGTACCGTGACTAACACGCTGTGATTTTGGTCTCATGCCGTGAGCAAGTTAATTTTTCACGTGCCGTGCTGTGCCGTGACCAAAATGTCAAGGTGTGGTCCCGGCACGCAAATAATCACGCCACGTGAGTCACGCCGTGTCCAAACGTGCCGTGCTCAAACGTGTCGTGACCAAACGTGACTTGCGTAACTCGCGTGCCCATTTGATCATAATTTATATTAGTTTATTTAAGATTCACCATTTGATCAAATATCTAATAGTCGTAATTACATGTGACTCGCGTGACCACGTGACGTGTCATGACTAGATCTTTCACGTGACGTGCTGTGCCGTGTCAAAAATTCAAAAGATAATCACAACATGTAACTAACACGCTTGCCGTGCCGGTCTCATTTGGTTCATTTAATACATGTTGGACTAAATTTAGATTCAACGGGATTCGAACCCGCATACGACGAACCAGTGTGACCCACCGCAAGTCACTTCTTGTTGACTATAGATTGGCTACTCTTTTCACAATTATCACAAATAATTACCCCAAATGATTGTCAGAATAACTATTATTTGACTCGTATATCAAGTTACAATTTTTTTGTCTTTTCTGGTAAATATCTAATAAGCTGTAAGTCCTAGTTACATATTACGATATCAATTAAATTCGGAATTTGTCAATTGTGTTAAATACAGAGAACTATTTTGTTTTTGAAAACTCAAATTTACCAAATTTATTAATTAAATAGAGGCAAAATTATATTGGAGAAATTATATATGAAATAAAAGAAACCATGCTTCAAATTTATACTCGTGTTTTATTTATTTCTCATCTTTTCTATCCCTTTTTTTATTTTCAAGTTTGTTCATGTTTTGCAACTCAGTCATTTGGACATTTGCACAGTATTTTTTTTAGTAAAAGTTGAAGGTCAAGACACTCAACTCTTTAATATTTATAAGAAATTTCTTCATTCAGATTTTGAATTTGCGAGCTTTATAAATTGTAAAATTATGAGGTAATCCGAAATTTAAAATAGTATCGTCCAAATTAGAGGCGGATGCATCAAGAACAAATGGAGGGGAAATTCACCCCCATTTTATTTCTAATTTTTATATTTATATGTAATTTTCTACATAGTTTGAAATAAAATGCTATGAATTTGTAAAATTGATCACCATTCATGTTTGACTCCCATAATTTGAAGGTCTGGCTCCGTCCCTAGTCCAAATGGTACGTAACACGATCCTCATTTAATTTGACTAGCACGACATGACTTTTCGGTCAATAACGCCAACTAAGCTGGTCTTAACATGTGACAATATGCCATATGATGTGTTACTTCACGGCATGTCACGTTGTGACTTATTTACACATGGTCATGTTAAAAATATCAGTATTAAAATGTCACCGCACGCAATAAAACGAATTTGCACATTCTTTCACAATTTTAGATACTTTAAAAAAACGACAACTAAATTTAAACAAAAATACAAAAATATTTTGCAATACAAAACATTTTTACAATATTTTATAATATTTTTGAAAATCTTCCACAATTTTTGGTACTATTTCCAACATTTTCTAATGATAATACAAAATTTAGACAATAAATAATTAAATATAATTGTAATGTTACATGTAACGAACAAATACGTCGCGACATGATAAAACATGACGTGTCAAAAATAATGGATCAATCCATCAACGATAACTAAAATTAGTGTGTCATTAAATGCAAATTAATTTCAATGACTAAAATTAGTGGGTCAGTAAATGTAACTTAATTTTTTTTTTATTCATTACTTCAATTAAACACATTACATGATGATCACACCGATCCATCCAATATCCGTCTCTGGCCAGCTCAGAGCTAGAAGCTTACTTGCTGTAAATGATAACTTTTTTTTAATAAAAAAATATTTAAAATGCACGACAGAAAGCAGAAACGGATCTATGTATATCCTAGGAGATAGCTCACTTATCTCGTAATTTTAAAATTTTAGATAATTTTAAAATTTTAATTATGTATATTGAACTTTTATATAGTCAGCTTTCTTCATAAATTATGAATATATACACTTGTAACTTAGTGACTACAATTATAATTTATTATTTGGAAATATTTGAGTTCAAGTCCCAACTATCATTGAAAATATTAAACTCCTTGGGGTGTTCGGCATAGGGCTGCTAATGAGCTAGGTTCGGCTCAAAACTCAGCTTAGCTCGTCATATAACTAAACAGGCTCAACTCAGGCTCGGCTCGGTCTTGAAGAAAAAAGCTCGGCTCAATTTAATGAGTTCGAGCATTTTGCTCGGCTCAAACTCGGCTCATAACTCGCGAGCTCAACTCATGCCAAGTATTAAAAAAACAAATATTTGTAAAATCTTGTTTACTGTTTGGTTCTAATCTGTCTCCAAATCCGATGGCTAGGATCTCTAAATACCACTGGTTAACCGTTAGAGATATCAGATCTAATTCAATAATTTATTCCCCCTCAATTCAGTAACCTGATTTAAATAAGTTACTACTTTTGAAAATTATTGGAGAGGTTCAATGTGCAATAAAGTGTAAAATATGCATTTTCAGATAAATCTTAAATGTTATATTTTTCATATTAAATACATTTTAGATAGAAATTGCAATATTGAATTTTGAACTTTTTCGTAAAACTAAATATTTGAGTAAGACACTGACGAGTAAAACTAAAAATAGTAAATACTAAGATGCAATATATACTTTTAAGTAAATGTTTGAGTAATTAATAGAAGAGACTCCTTGGCTCATGAGCCGGCTCGGCTCGGCTCATGTTCGGTCCTGTTTGAGTGATGAAATATGAGCCGAGTCGAGTTCGGGCTTTATTTAGTTTAGAGCCGACTCGATACAATTTATTGAGCTGTTCAACTCATTGGCTCATGAGCCGGCTCGGCTCATTAGCAGCCCTAGTTTGGCACCACATGCAGGATTAAATTTTAAGTGGAGTAAAGAAGCACTTGTTCAGTAGGATAGGATTAAGAAAAATATGCTAAGAGGTCTTAATCTAAGAGAAATGGTGCCTTAAGAATTGGAGCAAGAGAGGCTTAAGTTTAGGAATTTGAGCAAAATGAGCAAAAGTTAATCTTTACTAAGGAGAGGTTGTTAGGACAGATTAAGTCTCTAAGGAGTCTAAAAAAAAGGTCTATGAAGTCTTAAAAAAGAGTTGCCGTACACCCACTCTTATCTACATTTTGTAGTTACGCGATGTCAGAAAGTCCAATGAGTTAAACACAGTGACATTAACAGAATAACAGTAGGTTAGGTCTGTCAATTTTCCAGATGGGTCCAAAGGCTGTTTGCATGGTGATGTGACGGAGCTTGTATTTGTTAGCTGGCAGGTGCATGTAATCTCTCTTTCTATCTCCGATTACACTCCCTAGTCCCTACTACTACTACTGGTTCACTCAAAGTCCGGAACTAACCAATCCTAGAATTGGAGCATAAAAAGCAAACCTTTGTAGACACAGCACTCGAGGGCAAGAAGAAAATTAAAGACGATTGAGAGAGAAAATCATAGAAAGGAAAAAGGATTGTGGAAGGAAATTAGGAGAAATGGGGTTGAGTAGTGTTTTGTATGGTGCATTATTTATGAAGATGTTCATCCTTTGTGGAATTCCTTTCTGTTTGTTTGTTGTTTTCGCCTTTGTCTCTTCATCAGGTCATACAATTTTTCTTTGTTGCTTGATTTTCATAGTTCAATTTGTTTTTTATCCGTTTAATTCATTATGCTAGCTTTTCCTTTTGTACTTTTTTGAAAGAATTAGCTGATGACAAACTTAAGTTTAACTGCCTGACAGTATTTAGTTTTAATTCTTCTTTGGAGAAGAAATTTTTTTCCTGGAAACATTTTTGTAATGTAACTGGCTATGAGACTGAAATGATCCTGTATTTACTTTTCTGTTTTAACATTGCTAATTTTCTTTCCCTCTAAAATTTTGTGTAAAGCAAACAAAGATGACTTTTTTTTTTGTTCTTATCTTTACTTTTCCCCATCTTTGCAGAACCCAGAGGTTTTAGATTAAAGCACCTTGCACAGGTACTAAATTATCAATCAAACTAGTAGACAATGAGCTATATATCTTTTTTCTATGACTTCTTCTCTTTAAACTGTTGATTCATTCGAGTAAATTTATATTAGTCATCTGTCAAGAAAAACCAAAATAGTGCATGAAGCAATGTAAATAGTGCATGAACCAATTTCTTTAATACGGCCCAACTGAGGTGCATAAGCGACCTTTCCAGGCTGGAACTGAGAAAAATACCCACAAAAAATTGGGCCTAATATTAAAATAAGGCCCATAAAAGTCACCTTCTCTATATCATATTGGGCCTAGTGAGTTCCTCCGTCCAGTTCCCCTCTATGCAAATCATTTACCCATAAGAGTCACCTTCTCTGCACTTTTAGAAAATATAACTTTTTTTTTTGTATTCTTTTAGGATGGTTTTAGAACCATAGTACTGGTAATTAAATCAACCCCTTGAAATGCACACAGGTAGAGCTGCAGAGATTAGGCAGAGAGAGCATACTGACAACTCGAAGAATGCTTCTTGGGCCAGGTTCGCACCCTCCGAGATGCACAACAAAATGCGGCCATTGCTTGCCATGTCAGCCGGTTCATGTGCCGGTCTCACCAGGTTCAAGTGTAATCATGGAATACTATCCCGAGGCATGGCGATGCAAGTGTGGAGATCGTCTTTATATGCCGTGACAATGTACATTTATGTTTTCAATATAGATCCGGCCGGGCGAACTCAACCAGAATTCTCTTATATTTTGCCATGTTGCTTGTGGATAGAAAATCAATTAAGGATTGTGGCCACCAGGGTAAGAGATGAAATGCAACATAAGCCAGCATTTGAGAGCTGCTTTTGAAGGTTGTGAATTGGTTTTATCTTTTTTATATAACTAGGAGCTGCACTACAAATTAGAATATGGAATCAATTGAAATTGATGATTTAATTGGTTCAAGTTCGATGCAGTGGAGTCTATATAACATCAAACAAGATCACCAATATCGTCTTAACTTTAAGTCTTTACCAGTACAGCAGTCTTAAAATCAATAACATTTCTTGAAGTGATCTTTGAAAAAGAACTAAATATGGTTAAATGGATGTATCAGTATCACTTCATAATATCAGCAGATGATTGCTTGCGAGCGATCAAGTAGAGCATCATCCATAACTCGATCTATTTGTTATAGCATTTTGTTTTTCTTCTTAATTAAATACAAAGATTTGAGGGGTTCTACAAAATTAAAGGATCCATTCCACTAATAGAAGCTAGAATTAGTCGCCAATTGCAATTATAGATCGCATTAAGCAAACCCGTTCCCGTTGTGTTTTTATTTTTATTTTTTATGATTGGCACTTTTATCTGTTTTAGAATCATGGCTAAGGTCTCGTATCGTAATTGTAACAAATTAAAGGCATACCAGAAATTTATTCTATCACTAGCAATTATACGCTTCAGATAAAAAAAAAAAAAAAGCTCTGAAGAATGCAACAAACAGTCTGCACCAGTTCAAACATTTTCTAACATGAACAATAATTGCAAATTGGGATAAAACAAAAATGATTCCCAGAATTTGTGAATTTGGGAAACCTAGTCTAAAAAGTCAAATTGAGACCAAAAAAAAAGAAGAAGGAAGGGCTTCCACTTTCTTTTTACCAAAAAAGTGATGGGTGAAATCCGAAATTTTTATTTATAACATTTTACCAAAATAAATTAATAAAATAACCATTGTTTCTGGTCAATTCTAAATCTAACACGGCCGCAGAACACCGGAGCGGACCCATATGAGGGAGGCCGCAGAATGCCGGAGCGGACCCCCATATGGGGCCGCAGTATGCCGGAGCGGACCCTGTTTTTTTTTTTTTTAAATCTGATTCTGAAGTTGATTATGATTTTGTTTTGGAAATTTTTATCAAAAATGTAAAGTTTGTACTGGAAGTTGTGTGTAATTACTTATGTTTGAAATGTCGTTTAATCTGAAATTGTTGTTCGTCGTTTGTTTGATCAAAAGAAACATTACAATAGAAAGCCATATAAAGAAGCATACAATAGAACAATGCTAATGCTATCGGAAATTACAAATACGTCTAATTAACCGAAAATAAACAATATTTCTACGAGTACAATTAAAAAAGCAACATTAACTCTCAATCTCGTGCAGCTCGAGCAGCTCTGTTTTGTCTTTCTTGTGTATCTCGGCCGGCTTGGTGTCCTCTTCTCCTATTATGTAGAACGTCCATCCACATCGGAATTCTGTCGTGCTGTCTTCTGCCCACAGCAATATTTTTTTTCTCTGGAACAAGGACCGAGCCATCGTGTTGAGGCCATTCCGACTGATTTCCATAGACATGCCATTGTGCGCTCCATGTGTTGATCAGTGTATGGATGTGATAGTAGTGACTTACAAATACGCTAGGGTCAATGCCTCGGAGACGACACACGGACAGAACTTGAGAGCACGGTATTCTCTCCAATTGAGGCTTCTGGCACGTGCAAGTTACTGTGTGATCATCCCCGATTATCACCGTGTATTTGTAATTTGCCTTGGTAAACCGACCAGAATCGTCAGGTATGAAAGCGTGAACTCTCTCCTGTGTGGAGGTTACCTCGAACTCGTTGTTGTTTCCAAAGCCCCCCAGCGTCTTCATTTTATCGGACCTCTCGAACCGTTTGTTGATCAGCTACGAAAAATTATAAAATAATGAAGAACTCAGATTTTTTTAACAAAGTTCATTAAATTAAAAATTATGAAGAAAAAACTACAAATAAAAGTACCTGATGCACACGACACAAGAATTGTTGACCTTGACTGACTTCCCATTCTGCTTTGGCCCTCCTTTGCGCAAACCATGTCATACATTTGTAAAATGTGTCTTCAATTATTGCTGCAACCGGTAGCCTACGAGAGGACTTGAAGACCTTATTAAGCGACTCGGACCCGTTTGTAGTCATGATGCCCCAACGGTAAACACATTGATCCTCATCCTCCTCGTTCCACCCCATATCATCTTGTCTGAACACCTTCTTGATACCCTTTCCCCTATCAGTGATGACACACATGAATCTGGAGCGGATTACATTACGGCGCAACCATTTCATGAACCACGCACAATCGTCATAACTCTCTGATTCTACTAGTGAAAAAGCCAACGGGAGGAGCTGATTTTCAGCATCGTATCCGGTTACAATCAACAGCTTGCCTATGGTAAAATAAATTTTGTAAGAGCCGAAATCAACTAAAATAAATAAAGTGAAAACAATCAAATTAGTTACCTTTATACCGGCCTGACAGGAAACATGCATCAACTGTGATGACCGGTCTGATATGTTGAAAAGCAGCTATGCACGGTCCAAATGCCCAAGCCGCCCTATGAAAATACCTCCATGGTCCAGGTTCACCAGTGGGATATGAGGTCACCTCAAACAATGTTTCTGTCAATAAATTAAAAAAAATAAGTTCAATTTGTGATTGATAATGAAATGACGTAAAAATTGAAGGAACAATGTAGTACCTGGGTTGCTTCTTTTGATTGCCTCCAAAAATGAAACTACAAGAGCGTATGACCCCTCCCAACTGCCAAATTGACGGGCTATTGCCAACTCACGGTCACGCTATAGTTTGTTGTACGCCGGTATCTGACCGTTGTACCTTTCAGCAACAGCAATTCAGACAGCCTGAATACTCAAGTCGACATCGTTCCTCATGTGAGCAGATATACACTCGGCAACCATAGTAGCTGACAACTGGGCGTGATCTGTTCTTGTCGCATTCGCGTGGCATGAATGTTGTGTTGGGCACTTGGAGACACGCCATTGTGTTCCATAACCGGTGGCCCTT
This sequence comes from Carex myosuroides, assembly GCA_028015225.1. Taxonomy (NCBI): domain Eukaryota; kingdom Viridiplantae; phylum Streptophyta; class Magnoliopsida; order Poales; family Cyperaceae; genus Carex; species Carex myosuroides. Next base: position 3,060,910 of record CM051476.1, read on the forward strand.
GCGAGTATGTACCACCACAGTAACTGTCCTTGCACTTGAACCTCATTCTTGTGCGGTCACTGTGCGTAGGTTTTACCTCTTTGTTGCAAAGGATGTGAAATCTGGCAATTGCGCTCTTCATTGCCTCTTTTGAGTCATATGTTTGTCCCTCGGACAATTCATTCTCATACTCTGCCCTACTTCCAAACAAACCCGAATTGGCTTCCATAAACCCTGATGTGTCGTTGAAAGCATGAATTGGGTGCTGAAACCCGCGATCCATTATCCGAAATCCGCGATCCATCTTGAAAGTCCTTGGTTTGCCAAGCACAGGCCCGGTATCTTCCTGGTCAGAATAATCGCTCATACCCTCAGGATCAACAGGACCCCAATTTTCCTCTGCCTCTAGTATTTCCGGATCCACTTCTTCATCGGATTCATCCAGATCACAAGTTTGACCCCAATGAGCGGTCCGACTAGATGAAGGCTGGTCCCTCTGAACTGGGGCCCGACGGGAGGGTCGGTCCCTTTGAACTGGGGCCCGACTACTGGACGGTTGGTCAATTTGGACAGGGACGGACTAGAGCCGGATGAGTTACCCCGACTACGACCCTGGATTAACCTCATAACTGGGTTCGAATGCCGGGCTCTGGTAACCTCCACATATAGGTCAATTATCTTGTATGCACCCCCAGAAAAACTCATGGTTTGGTTGTACAATACCTGCCAGACTCCCTCATTTTGAACTGGAAATAGTTGGAACCAGGTTTGTGCCGAACTAGTCGGCATGCTAATTTTGGCATCAATTTTAAGGTCATACTAACCCTGATCCAACCCCAAATTCTGACATATACTTGATTTAAGTCCCAAATAATCAGTACCCGGCAATACCGGGATCACAGTAACAGGTCCAATACTATAGTAAACCCCGTTAGGACCTGTTAAAACATCCCCACCAGTGTAGATGGATACCATAAGAGCCATTTTTCCAATTCAATACAGAAGAAACCTACAATTAAAAATTAACTAAATTAATTATTCTAATTAATTATTGCTAAATTAATTATTCTAATTTAATTATTGCTAAATTAATTATTCTAATTAAATTATTAATCTACTGAAATAAAAATAAAAAATTTAAAAGAAGAGAGAAAAAACTTACAGATCAGAGAGCTAACTCAGGAGAGAGAAGGTGCGAGAGTGTGGAATGAAATTTCCCTGTCATTTTCGGGATATAAAGAACAGGGTCCGCTCCGGCATACTGCGGCCCCATATGGGGGTCCGCTCCGGCATTCTGCGGCCTCCCTCATATGGGTCCGCTCCGGTGTTCTGCGGCCTTGTTAGATTTATAATTGACCAGAAATGAGGGTTATTTGGTTAATTTATTTTTTTTAAATGTTATAAATAAAAATTTCGGGTGAAAGTGACTCACACAAAAAAATATAGAGAAGTTTAATGTTCATTAAAGCAATTTTCACCTTTGAGATAAATATTACGACATACATATAGTTCATCTCATGCTTTTCAGAAAGATTGCTTCAGTGAAGATTTATTTTATTCATGATTGCTGTCTCTTTTCGTTCATGATAATATAGAAAGTTGTCATGAGGGGTTGGAATGGTTTCCTAATATTAATTAAAAGAAACAACAAGTTCAATAAAAAAATGTGAGAAACTAAAGGTAATGTTTTACCAATAGGCACTATATAAATCCCCAGACCCAATTCTACGAATACCAGAATTAATATATCAGCTATCACTGTCGATAACATATGTACCAGTATGGATATCTAATTTAGGATACATAAAAAGTGCTTATGCAGAGGTGACCAATTATTGAAGGAAAGAATATTCTCCATGCTCATTGGAAAAGCCGAAATTTTTATTTATACCACTCAAAAAAATCAAAATTAATTAATTACCACCCCGCTGGGACTTTATTCAATACTACCACCCCCGCTAACTCAGTTCGCGCACCAAATTGGCTGGTGCGCGGACTGGGTTGGCGCACTAGATTGGTGCGCGGACTGGGTTAGCGCACCAACCTTTTCACCGTATAAGAGGTGCGGAGAGCTCATTTTGTTCCGCAAACTCCATTCCGCGCACGGGCTACAGTAAAAAGGTTAGTTTTTTTTTTTTACTTTTTGATTTATTTATTTGTAAATTAGGTAGTTGGTATAGGTGTCCAAAATAGGTCCAAATAGAGTAGAATTGTAATAAATAATTAGAATGGTGTCCAAAATAGATTCAAATAGAGTAGAATTGTGTTAAATAATTAGAATGGTGTCAAAATAGAGTAGAATTGTATTAAATAATTAGAATTGTGTCCAAATAGAGTAGAATTGTATTACACTTTTATAATGGTGTCCAAATAGAGTAGAATTGTTTTTAGCTATATTATGTTGTATTTTAGGCCAAATTATTTTAGTAAATTATTAAAGTACCCTATTTGAGGTACTTAAGACCAAATTTGACTAGAAATTCACCAAATTGTAGTATGGTGTCATCCAACGGCACTAAGCACACCAGTTTGCCTCATGATGATGTGGATTTGGATGTAGAGTTAGCCCGGACCGTCTTTTCGCATTTGACGACCGAGTATATCAGTCCCGTTTGCTGGTTCCCGTACAAGGACCACAAGATCAGAAACTCATATGTAAGTTTACATCTCTATACCACTTGCAAATAATATACATTTTCATTTGAATAAAATAATAAATTATATTTGTGTTTATTTTGAAATTAAATGCAGACTTATACTCTGACATCGACGAGGAATAACCAGATGAATATCCTCTACGACGAGCGATTTGCACCCGCTTTGCAGAGGCTGGGTCTGTGGTATGTGTCACAGCTCAGTGACTTAAATGCAGATGTTGCTCTTATATCTGCATTGGTCGAGAGGTGGCGGCCGGAGACCCACACCTTCCACTTACCCGTCGGGGAGATTACGGTGTCTCTCCAGGACGTGAGTTGTCTTTGGGGTCTGCCCATTACCGGAGAGGCGGTGACGGGTGTGGAGTACGGAGACTTCACGCAGCTCGTCACCGACCTGCTAGGAGACGGGTTGATGAAGCGGAGGGCGACCAAGAAGGGGTACGTCTACTCGAAGAATGACATCAGTTTACCACACTTGCGGGAGCGGTTCAGGTAACATTTATTTTATGAAATTAATTATTTTATGTCTATTTTTAGCAATTTTCACTAAATTGGTTCGAATTTACAATGGAGCCCTAGACGCGGATGCTGATGCTGAGACGGTAGATCGGTGGACCCGGGCTTACATCATAGAGATGTTTGCTTGCTGGCTGTTCCCAGATTCATCGGGGGCCACTGTCCCTGGATGTTTGCTTGAGTGGCTGAGGGACTTGGCCTAGCCGAAACAGATGAACTGGGGTGCATCGATATTGGCATGTCTATATCGGGGTTTGTGCACCGCATGCCAGGTATACATTATTTTGAAATTAAATCTGAATAATTAAATGGTTACACAAAAAAAAAATCAGAATTTTAACTGTCACTTGTACCTAAATAGACAAACAAGCACAATTTCTATGGTCCAGCTGGTCTCCTGATGCATTGGTCGTGGATGAGGTTCCCGTTCAGCCGTCCACAGCCACGAGTGAAAGGTTGGGCTCCAGATTGAGGGCAGCCCAACGGGATTACATGTCCGGCTTACGCGTAGAGATTCTGCTCGAGGAAGACGTACATCCAGACCCCGCACGGCAGACCTATGGGAGTTGATTTCTTTCAGAGTCAGTTCGAGTCGATGACTCCTGACAGACAAGTCTGCTGGCGGCCGTACGACGAGCGTGTCGATACTGAGGACGATGATGCTGCCCCTCACTCCTTTCTTCATGACCTGCCTCATATATGCCTCCAGCAGCGTCAATTCTGGTTTGCTCAGGTACCCCTTACATTATTATTGTATTCCAGTTTTGTATCACTTTTATTTATTACGTACGTAGGATTATTTATTTTTATGTACTTGCAGGTACCACTTGTGTTCTACCAGTTTGTCGAGCATTATTACCCTGGACGGGTTATGCGTCAGTTCGGTGCGCGTCAGCCCTTTCTCGTCCCGGATCTCATCTCCAAAGACAAGTGGTACGAGCTTCACAAAGAACTGGCCACTACCAGCGGTAAGAATTGGTGGACCGTGCACGCCGATTATGTGACTCGGCTTGAGGCGATGGGCTACAGGATCCCTGACGAGCACCAGTCGTATGCTTTCGATACATACGATCAGACCTATCGCAGTTGGTATCAGGAGTACTGTGCCTTCACGGTGTACTTGCATGGTCAGATCACGGAGATGAACACGAAGCCGCTCCATGTACGACGTGACACGGTTAGTGACGAGTATGGCTTCATTCCATGCGCTGGCCCGGCTGCACACATTGTAAGTCTTTAATTTTTTTGCTTAAGAAAATTATGAAAATTCATTTGCAATTCGAACTAATTCTTTATAATTTTAATTCGCAGGTACTCATGAACATCAATCAAGTGCTTATGAGCGCAAGATACGCCGTCACAAGAGGCTGGAAGGCTCTCGGGAAGAAGTGGTTGTGTATGTCTTCACCGGGTACCAGGATCAGCTCGAGAAGGTTCTCAGGCTTTCAGATCTGCCCTGCTATGAAGATTTGAAAGATCTCGACGATGACGATTCTGCGGAGCCATACAGCACGACAGAGATAGATTTCTCAGACCTACACTCTGCGGCGACTGCTGAGGCCGCATTTGAGGCTGCTGGACTTGCAGCGGTACGTATATTTTTGTAATCATTTTTATAATCATATTCATTGTGAAATCTAATTATCTATTTGTTTCAGGGAGATATACCCCGCGGAGATGAGGAGGACGAGCAGGACCCCTCTGCAGATTTTACGTTTCACTTGGGCTCTCAGTACGGGGCTTACACGCAGGATATAGACTCTCCTCCGTTTTACACACAGGAGGAGTCACTCCCACAGTCCAGTGCAGCAGCTGTCCAGCAGGATGTCTCATATAGACCAGTGTACTCTGCAGAGGATACACGTGAGGTTATTTTCGGACCTGATGCAGATGAGGGACCACACGAGGAGACACTTTTTGGAGAGATACATGAGGAGACCCCACCACAGCCATCACGACCGTATACACCGCTGGTCGATAGGGAGCGTTAGGAGGAGGAGGGGCGGGGTAAGAGACTTAGGAGAGAGAAGAAGCTGTGGACACCCTCGAGCAGATAGGATAGAGTTACTTGTTGTAGTTTATGTTTTTGGATATTATTTCGGTATTAGTTCTTGTTATTTGGATGTTATTTCGATATTATTTTGATATTAGTTCTTATGTTGTTTAGTTTTTCCTGTTGTTTAGTTCTTCCGCAGTCAATTAACACATTAGTTTTTACGTTATTTGCCTGCCTGCTGCCTTGCGTCTGATGAATGAACACCGTTCAAAATAAAACAGGATTTTCAGACACCCGTTGCAAAAATAAAAATAAACCCTAAAATCCAGTCAGCCCACTTGGTGTGCTTACCCAGCCCGCGCACTAACCTGGTGCGCCCACCCAGTCCCCGCACCAGCCAATTTGGTGCGCGAACTGAGTCAGCGGGGGTGGTAGTATTGAATAAAGCCCCAGCGGGGTGGTAATGAATTAATTTTGATTTTTTTGAGTGGTAAGAATAAAAATTTCGGTTGGAAAAGCCTAGTACCTGTTTGGCACAGCTCCTTTAGCTTCCTTTTGGTCATGTTTGGTTGTGGCCTAAAGGGTGGAATAAGGGGTTTAGGCCTCTTTATTCCACCAAACGTGACTTAATTGAGCCGGCCTAACATGGCATAAGCCGATCTTTAGGCCGGCCTAAACTAAACCACCTCGCATGGTGGTTTAATTTTAGTCCACGTCGTGGCCTAACTCGAATGATTATAATAATATTTTTTAGTATATAATTAGTATATTATATACTTATAATTATTATTAGTATATAATTATATAATTAATATCTTATATTGTTAATATATTAAATAATAATTATAATAATATTATGTAATTAGTATCTTTTTATAAATAATTATTATTAATATATAATTATATAATTAATATGTTATATTGTTAATATATTAAATAATTATTATAATAATATTATATATATTATAGTTACTATTAATATATTAATATTATATAATTAGTAACTTATTACTAATAATAATTATTAATATATAATTATATAATTAATATCTTATATTTTATTATATTAAATGATTATTATAATAATATTATAATATATTATAGTTATTATGAATATATTAATATTATATAATTAGTATCTTTTAATCAATAATTATTATTAATATATAATTATATAATTAATATCTTATATTTTATTATATTAAATAATTATTATAATAATATTATAATATATTATATTTATTATTAATATATTAATATTATATAATTAGTATCTTTTTATCAATAATTATTATTAATATATAATTATATAATTAATATGTTACATTTTTAATATATTAAATAATTATTATAATAATATTATATATATTATTGTTACTATTAATATATTAATATTATATAATTAGTATCTTATTACTAATAATAATTATTAATATATAATTATATAATTAATATCTTATATTTTTATTATATTAAATAATTATTATAATAATATTATAATATATTATATTTATTATTAATATATTAATATTATATAATTAGTATCTTTTTATCAATATTATTATTAATATATAATTATATAATTAATATGTTATATTTTTAATATATTAAATAATTATTATAATTATTATTATAATATTATAGTTATTTTTTATATATTAATATATATAATTAGTATCTTATTATTAATATATAATTATATAATTATTATCTTATATTGTTAATATAGTAAATAATTATTATTAATATATAATTATATAATTAATATCTTATATTGTTAATATATTAAATAATTATTATAATAATATTATAATACATTATAGTTATTATTAATATATTAATATTATATAATTAGTATCCTATGATTAATAATTAACTAACTTAGGCTTCCAAAACTTTAGTCCTCCACCAACTCTAACCAAACAAGGAATAACTTAAGCCATGGTTTAACTTTAGACCTCAACCAAACACGAATAATTTAGGCCGGCCTAACATGGAATAACAACTTAGGCCGCCTTAACTTTAGTCCACAACCAAACACCACCTTTATCTCTTAATTCAGTTAATCCAAGCCAAACATCCGCTCCTTAGTCCGGATTTAAATACCTCTAGCTCTCAATTCTTAATCCAGTGTGCCCCCTTCCTTAGACTATTTCTGACTCATATACCCTTGATCCGTACAGACCCCTTAAGGAGCGACCTTTTCTTTTTCTATTCTTTCTTCATCAAACGGTGGCTCAGAACCCGAGGCACGAAAATAAAAACGCTCCTCTATCTGCAACCGAAATCACCGATCTTACAATAAAAAGTTCGTGAAATTAATGTTATAGATAAATTCATCTCGAGATGCTTTTTTTATTGACATCTCATTTGATTGGTATTATCTTTCTCGTTTGTAATTCTCATTATAAATGTGAGAAGTTTGATTTTTAATTTCTAAATTTTTCCAATATCTTTCTTGCTTAGTGGAAAATTCGTTTTGCAAGAATTATTGAATGGATTTCATGTTTGTCTGACTCGCACTCTTAATCGTAAGTAGGAATTTGTCTCGTGAAATTTTCTTTGAGATCCTATGCATAGGTGGTAATATTGATGACAAGGGCGGATTCAGGATTTTCATCAGGAGAGCAAAAAAATATCGAGGTTTAAATAACTAATCGGATTTAATCCATTAACTAATTGGGTACTCGATAAAAAAATAATACTTTAACTAATTATTTCCAATGCTTTGAATTGTAATTTCGGATACTCTAACTTATAATTCTAATTATAAATCAAAATTCAACAAATTTATTTCAAATTTAACCCTAAATTTAATCCGAATTACAAATCAAACATCCAGAGGGGGCAAAAAAGTTTCGGGGGGGCAAAGTCGGTCAGGACCGATGGATTTCCACTAAAACTCAAAATCCAGGGGGGCTGCCCTGGGACTACATGGGTCCGCTCCTGATTGATGGTTAGGGCGAAGGGGTATCAGCAAGGGAAAGGGTATGTCAGTATACTGGTAATTTTAAAAAATAATAGGAAGTCGCTGTAATTTCAGTGCTGGTGCAGTATGTCAGTATACTGGTAATCTTTAGAAAAATAGACAGTGTATTGTAATTGGATAGGGGGTTCAATGCTAGAATTAGCGAAGAGGATCTAGATAAAGGATGATACAATTGTTTTACACATTTTATTAATTCACACCTGACAGCACCTGTCAAGGCATTTCAAACAAACAAAATAAAAAAAAGAGATCATATGCATAAGTAGGAAATTATCTCCTTAAATGAATTGTTATACAATCTTGTTGGCAACAATAGCTATAAAATTAGTTCACATATCAGATTGTTGCTACTAGCTTGGTTGGTCATGCATAGTATTGGTGCACCATTAGCATAAAGCTCTGTTTGTAATTCGATTTGTTTTATGGGGATTCTCAGAGTTTGGAAGAGCAATTGAAGAACTTTAAAAAAGAAACAAAAAGTCAATTATCAAGTAAGCTAGGTATTGTTGGTTGTTAGGGAAAAGCAACAGTTTTGACATGTAATTGTATAATTTAATTGCTCTCTGAATTAATGAAGTTCTAAATTATGTCTTGTGTGTTTTCTAAAACTATATTTCTCTAATTTAATTATTGTATAAACAATTTATTATCATATCCGTTTATTATTGCTGTATTTTTTAATTGGATGAACTATTTTTATTATCGTCTTTATTAACCATTTAACTTTTAATTAATTTTAACTAGAAAAATGTCTTAGAACTGTTGAATACCAATTCAAACTCCACTCACCACTTCGTAACCTCTTGCGAAGCTCTCAAGAAAAAAAAACATTTGATGGATTAATTTATTTCATGTTGTCACTATGTAGCACGTTGAGTATATTGAATGTGGATACTAAAACGAATGTCATAATAAGATTCATTGGCCTATCAAAAAGAATAGTAACAATATACGCAATTAATTCACAAATAATTCACATTTTATTCATTCTTTTGACGTTTTTGATCCGAATTCCGAATAAAATGCAAAAAAAGTATAGTACGTTTTATTAGTGAATAAAACGCAATTCACGAATTATTCGCGAGAAAAAGGCAAAAAAAAAGTGAAATTTTTTTTAAATTTTTTTATTTTTTGGGTTTTTTTATTTTTTTTCTTCCTTGTTGTACCGAATCATTGCTGAATTATACTCAAATTACAAATTTTTGACCCCGCCGAATCAAATCCGAACTATTCGTTTGTCACTATAATCAAAAGAGAGCATCAATGCATCATATATGTCAGTGATGAGTCCAAAATAAACTACTACTTTTAAAGATTTATAAACCTTAATTTCTACTTGCGTTCGGATCACAAGCGCATAATCCTATCGTGTAGTATGATTAGGGTGTCGATCCACAGGGATAGTGTATTAGATTTTAAACAATTTTCACTAGTCTAGGTTATCGGGTTTCTTAAAAGTTTGAGGTGGTGATGCTAATTGCAATCAATGTAAATGTTAAACAGTAGATAGAGAGTCTCTAGGGTTCAGGTTTATGTCTTTTTTAATCATGTAAGTATAAGTTTCGACGTCTCTCTACGTCACATGTCGCATGCGGCCTAGATTGCCCCACAGCTACCCCGCATGTGACACTGTCACTACCCGCAGGGCGTGCTGGGTGTTTATTTATACGATTTGAAAGGTTTTTCGATATTGCGATTGGCTTTTGGGCTATCAAAACTAAACTATTTTAGGTACGCAATTATATTATTTTTCTATACTACATCATAGTTGAAATATCCCAAAGACCCTACTTAATTTAAGTATCTTCTAATGTTATTTAAATATACAATTTACGTTATCCTGCCAAGGGAGCCCACTGGGTTCTAACCCTAGTCTTTGAACCGCTACCAAGCCTCGTTAGCCGAAGTGTTTGGAGTACTTACATGCATTATCCTTCTCACACAAGGATACAACTGTTAGTGTTATGATCTAGAAGCCAATCATAAGATGATTATTTTCTAAGTTTTGTTCATGTAATTGATTTGTTTATCATTTTGTTCCTTGAGTATTGTATTACTTATAGATCATTTAGGTTGAGGACTTGGAATTGTGGAACTCTATAAAAGAGTTAATAAATACTCTAAGGTGTCTCTAGTTTTGGTAATTAATTAATTACCAGCATAAGATTAGCATTTGGATTAGATGATAATCATGTTCTGCAGATTATGTGATAATGAGTTGTCAATCTAATCAAATGGATACCTGATGGAGATCAGGGGATTGGACATGACCAAAATAAAATATTTAATATGGATTGTGTTTGTGTCATTAATGTTTTATTTGTGTTTGAAATTCTAAGGTATGAGATGATTGTTTCTCTCACATGAGAATACATATTTGTGGGTATTATCCAACACTATTCGTAACTGGCAGTCATACAGATCCTATCTCAGTATGTGTTTCTCATGTGGAGATATAGTAATTATCGAGAATACCAATGTCCCTCGTGTAAATGAGTGATGATATCACTGTGCCCCTTGACAAAATAATACAAGTATGTGCACATATGATTAAGGAGTTAATCATAATTACTGAATTATTTCGGAATAAAAAAACGAGTAGGATGACACGTTCCTAACAAATCGAAACACCAAGTTCGCTCTTGAGAGATGATATCTGCCAGTGGAGCCCACCCTGTAAACCTAGCAAATCGAAACACCAAGTTCGCTGTTGAGAGAAGACGCGAGTGGCGCTTGGAGCGGAAGGAAGATTGAGTGAGAAAGAGAGAAAGAGGAACAATGGCGGCGGGGATCAGGCGGCGGGGTCGGGCGGTCGGGGATCTGGCGGCAGGGTCGGGAGGCTGGGGATCGGGCGGTTGGGCCGGTGTCAGGCGGTGGGGCGGGGTCAGGCGGCTGTGTTATTTTTTTTTTTTGGCTAAATCTAAAACGCGCGAGTCAGAGAGAAGGAAAAGCTTGGCGGGGTTTTTTAGGGGCACCCTTCAGTGACCGGGCCAAATCGGTCACAGAAAGGTAAAGCACCGGTCGCTGAAGGATTTGTCATCAAAACATTATTTTTTTTTTATTTTTTTTTGGGTTTTCAGCGATCGGCCACCCAACCTTAAAGTTTTTGTTGTAGTGAATAGTGCGAAAGTAAAGTTTATAATTATTATAATATTTTTTTCGTGACGTGCAGCACCACATCAACGATGGATGCATCGAAGACAAAATTGTCCGGATGATGAATATTCTCTCTTTTATTTGTGTGTAAATATTGTATTGTTGCTATGTAAGTCAATATATTGTAAGTACGGATGGCATTCATCGTTGCTTCCATAGTCAACATCATCAGATATTAATGTATGCACATCAACATCTTTATTACATCATCTTACAAGAGCCATTTTTTGTGTTTCATTATTTTCGTTTTTCCATTCCAATTTGGAGAGTGGGGGACCACATATCATATATGACAATCCTAATATAACAAAAGATAACTAAACATGAAATTATTTAAAAGAAAAAAGTTTTATTCTCAACCTTAAAAATAATAAAACAGGATAGGGCCCCACCATGGACCAACACTCCTAAATTATTGGATCAATACAAAGACAAACCACCTATAAATCGAAAAATCCAATCCTTTCTTTGTCCACTTTCCAACCCACAAACAAGCGGTCAATAACTAGAAGCAGAAAGAAAAATCATAATAATTTCCACAAGTTCAGAGAAAAACAAGCTAAGTCTATATCCATTTGTACTTTCTCCACCCATCATTTTTCTCCTCTCTTTTCCTTCACAAAAATTAATTTCCTTTTTTCTTACGTCCTTCTCTCCCAGGGAAAATATTTTAACAGAGCAATTTTGACTTCATGCAGCGCACATACTATATAATCAAAACAGTACATATGGTTAGTTCGCTGCATGAAGCTAAAATTACTCTGTTAAATTCTTTACCCCTCTCCCATGAACCGAACACATCATCACACATGCAACAAATTGAGTCCCCACCTTGTATTCTTAAATGAACTCAGAGACACATGTTTTATTGAATTATACTTTTCTCAACAACTTGATTGGATCATAACATGCTATGCGATTTATTCACCTGTTAGGCATGTTTTCAGCATCCTATTTTTTATTTTTTTAAACTATAAAGTTTTGTAGGTAGAGCATATTGAATGAATTTACAAAAAGAAAAGAAAAATAAAAAAAAGATAAAAGAAGATTAACTAAATCAGGCATAAATTATTAAACAACCACAACATCCTTTTCTGGTTCGAGTCCGGTATCACTTGTACCAGGCTTGGTACCATGGTTGGCTTCCACTCCAACCGTTTTCTCTTTCTTAATCCAAATCCAAGCGGCCTGAGCCCAATCCCATAAATTGAGAACAATGTAAGTTCCAATTCCTCCGATTAAACCGTATGCAATCGAGTAAGTTAGCGGCATCCCAATTAGTGTGATAAATGCCGGTATTGCCTGTTTCATGTCATGCCAATCGATCTCCGTCACCGATTTCATCATCAGGACCCCAACCAATACCAGAGGTGGCCCCACTGCCCAGGCCGGAATAGATGCGAGCAGAGGCGTGAAGAAAAATGATAAGAAAAAGTAGCCTGAGACAGTCAAGGCAGTCAGACCGGTACGGCCGCCTTCACGAATACCAGTTGAGGATTCGATGAAGGCGGTAACAGGGGAGGTACCTGTCAAAAATACAAAACAATAAAATTAACATCCCACTGCAATTAAATACAAAATAAATCAAACTAATAAAACAATTGCTTTGTAATAAGACAATTAAATACATAATGTGCTAGCTAGTGCCTTAATAAAGTAGACACCTCCATTTGAGCAACAAAAGAATAAAACAACAAAATCAAACTAATAAAACTGTACCTAGGAGGGATCCTATGACAATAGAAGTAGCATCGGACATGAATGCGAAGTATTGACCCTCAAAATCGCCGTTGTTGTCAACGAAACCGGCAAATCGGGCCATAGAGTAAAGCGTGCCAGTTGTGTCGAGAATGTCTACATAAAGGAAGGTCACAAGAGCTTCCCAGAAATAACCTCTTCCTAGGCCATCAAAACTTAGTGCTCCTGCAGTGTGTTCAATTTTGTGCACGTCCACAACTTTCTTAAAATAGCTGTTTGAGGCAAACCAGAAATTGATCTATAAAAGATGTATAACTGGTACTTATGAAACCAAAATTTTGAAAAAAATTTCTGAACTAATCATGTCAGTGGGACAGTATTGAGTAGAGCAATCAGCAACTCAATGCAACAAAAAAAAGAAAAAAAAAAGCTGTTAATCAAATAGAAGGCCTATGTCAAGAGGAAAGAATGGGAAATTATTACTTTACATTGTAGCTAGAAGTGGTGTATGATTGAACTTACTCTTTACCAGTACTCAGAAAAAAAAAATGCTTTTGTTTGTTCATGGTACCTGTAATTTTCATCGCCAGTAGCGGTGTGAGGGAAGGCAGTGACATCAGTATTACGAAACCACGACACAGCCGTGACAAACACAATCCCATAAATCATGGCACCTTTGATTCCTTTTATCAAACAATATGCAATGATGACAAACCCAACGAATCCGAGCCAGAATGTCGCGCTTTCCATCTTCCCTCCAACGCACATTATGCCACCCGATACGGTTCCACCAGGCATTAGTATAACTGTTCCGTTGTCTAATGTCATGACTGGTGCCACCGCTACACGGTTGGCTGTAGGGCATGCACCGAGTGTGATTAATGTGGATGAGTTGAAGCCCACCAATCCGACTCCTTCGCTGTTCTGTAAACCGATGAAGGCCAGAAAGAGACCAATACCTAGCATGTCGCAATTAAATGTATAAAATTTAGATTAAATATGCATTAGACTCACTTCCATGAAAATAGAGATTGAAATCCTCTTGGATACAATATGACTCGGTCTTTAGAGCCTTCTTTATTATTATACAAACAAAAAAGAGTCCATGTGTACAATTATTTAATTTATGGCACATTCATTTAATATTTTTAGCATTTGTCATCATCAAAGTTCTTCAAAATAATAAAAAAGAAAAGAAAAGAAAAGAAAAGAAAAGAAAAGTGGTAGATGTGTTACTCGTCATTATACTATGATGCTGCCAGTTTAGGTTTAATTCAGATTTTTTTTAACATGATATGAAAGTCAAATTACTTCGACTCACCTTCATGCTGGACCCAATTAGGAATTTATTGGGTTTATCTATAAATAAAAGCTATTAAAGCTTGATAATTAAATATTTCAAATCGCATTAAAAGCACCACAACATTCAAAACGATCCAAAATTAATTGATCATACATGCCTAATTTAACTATGAAGAACGCATCTACACTTCTACAGAGTCTGTGATGATTTGGTTAAATCTTCAGCTCAAATTTTACATAACATTTCAATTCTTATTTGAATCAAAATTGTTTGCATTGGTTGGTGATACTTTGTGACATATTCCAAATTTAAAAGAGCAAAAAATCATACCAGCTGATGAAGCTATACGAACGGGTTTTGGTACCATCTTTGCTATCTTCGAACGAAACCCGAGTATGGATATGATGAGAAATATGATTCCCTCAATAAACACAGCTGCAAGTGCGGTTTTGTATTTCAATCCACCTGAACCGTGAAACCCGACAACCGAATAAGCAAAGTATGCGTTGGTTCCCATACCGGGCGCAAGTGCAAGTGGTAAGTTTGCAAATAAACCCATGATAAAGCACCCGATAAGAGACGAGACGGCCGTGGCGACGATCAGGTCCCGGCGAACCTTGTCCAGGCACTGAGAATAACCTGCGTCTACTGGAGGAAACTTGCATGATTCTGAGGGGTTAATGCAATCATTGATTGTACAAGTGGCACCAGAATCTGTGAGAATGGAAGCATTGACAGCTAGGATGTATGCCATGGTGAGAAAGGTGGCGGTACCGGCTCGGAGCTCGGTGGTGAAATTACTGCCCCTTTCTGCTAGTTTGAAGTATTTACCGACTGGAGACCGGTTCACAGCTATGTTTAACCGACCCAGCCGGCTATGTGACCTCTCTTCCCCTCTTCCTGTCTCAACCTCCATTGATGGATATCTCCCTCTGTTTCTCTTTTCTTTCTCACAAGAAGGAAAACAGAGAGAACAGAGAGAGAGAGAGAGAGAGAGAGAGAGAGAAGGGGAATAGAATAGAGATTCTTATTTGGGATCTTAGCAAGGGAGGAATTTGGGGGTCAAACAAGAAGCAAGAGAGAAGAGATTCTAATTCGAAAGTCAAAATCAGTTTGGCTGGGGTTCGGGTTCAGATTGGACCAAATATTTGAATATTCAAATAGATATTTTGATTGGTCGCTGTCGGTCTTTATCTTCTTTGTTCATTTCTCTGTTCGCGCGCCGTAGGAGTGCTGATCTGTGTGCTCTCCCCGGTCGGATTAAACATTATTAAGAGCACTTTACAGTTACTCGCTCCTTTCTGGTATGGGTAAATGGGTTTCAGGAATTACGGATGAAATGAACATCATGTATAAATTTAACGAATTTTATATTTCTAAATTAGAATACAGAAGAAGATGAATTTATTACGCATATTGTGCAGAGTATGTTTTTAGTTTCTGAATTTGGGTCGGATGCCTATCGGACTCAAATTGAGTTTGATGACCGTCCGATCTGCTTTAAAATTTGTGCCCACAATTTTGTGTCTGTTTTAAAATTCGTGCGCATAAATCTTAAAGCAGATCGGACCCAACCTGCTCTCTGTTTTCAGACATAGACGAGCCACGTGAAGCTAGAGGGACACTTGTATGACCCAAAATGCTTTGCAAATATATTTTTCTTGTCATGTGTTTTTTCAGAAAAAAAATTATAAAAATATACTCAATATTCAAAGTAATTATAAAATTATGCTTTATCATAAAATTTTGCGTCATCTTACTAAACATTTTGACTCCGCCTCTGCACTCAGAGATTGTTGTTGCGTGAATCTTCAAGAGATTAACAGATGTACAACACACATTTTTTGTCGGATTTTGTTATCAGAATTCAATTTGAAGTGTGACAAAATATATAATTTATTAAGAGGAGGGTTCAAATGCCTCCATTTTTCATGCCTCCATCATGTCTCTATTTTTAAAAACTTTAATAACTCAAAATTTAAAACTTAAAAGTCAAAATAAAACCGTTGGATATGATCTACATCATTTTATCTATGCAAGTGTAAAAAATTATAATATTTCAATTTTGTTTTGATTGTCATCAAGAGCTTGTAAAAAATGTACTAATGTGGATAATTTCTAGACGTTGATTTTTTAACTTATTGATTCACATAAAAACAAAATCAAAATGTGATAATTTTTTAGGAACATATAGATAAAATGATGTAGATCATATTCAACGGTTTTATTTTGACTTTTAAGTTTTAAATTTTGAGTTATTAAAGTTTTAAAAAATGGAGGCATGGCGGAGGTACAAAAAAGGAGGCATTTGAACCCTTCTCATTTATTAATTGAATTGAATAATCTTTAATTTTAATCTTTTACTAATTATTAAATATATAATCAAAAGAATTAATTTATTTCTTATTATTCTTCATTCTCTTTCATCTTTTTCATCTATCCAAACCAAAGATTTAAATAGCGTTTATCGCGTTATAGCGGAACGGCTAAAAAAATGACGCTATTGCCATATTGCGCCACTATAGCGCCAATAGATAGTCCGAAAACGCTATAGCGCGCTATTTAGAACCCTAATCCAAACAAAATTTATTTAACATGAAAGTTAACCTCACTATCCAATACAACATATATTAAAAAAAAGTAGCATTCTGGCAATTATTATGCAAGGATAAGGAAATATAAATTATAATAAATAGATTGACAACTATATATTAGGAACTCTTTTGTTTGATAAAATTGAACTATTAATTATTCAAATCGCTTTCTAGAGTAACAATCAATTTCAAATTACAATGGGTCGGATATTACTTGTCCGTATTTGGATTCGTATCTGAAAATTAGATACGGCTATCCAATATCTAAATATCCGTACAAATAAGAATACAGATACATTTTTAAATTTTAATTATTTTTATCTGAATAGTAGATATATATCATGAGGAGGGATCAAGTTACAACAAATTTGAGTTACAACAACTATTTTTTTCATTTTCAAAGTCCAAATCGTCGATCCAAATCGTTCAACATGATCTCCACAATAAAATGTGCTTGCAGATCAAATTTTACATTTTTTTGAATTTTTTTAATATTTATTAAGTATTTTACAAAAAATAGTCATATTCAGACCATTGAATTTTGTAGTCACATTAATAAATAGTAAACAAAATTCAGAAAAATGTAAAATTTGATCTGCAAGCACATTTTATTTAGATAATCATGTTGAACGGTTTGGATAGACGATTTGGACTTTGAAAATGAAAAAAATAGTTGTTGTAACTTTGTTGTAACTCAAATTTGTTGTAACTTGATCCCTCCTCATATATCATATAGTTTAATATATATTATGAACAAATTTATACTATTCACCATTATAAAAATTGAATATCCATATTTGTTTAATATCCGATCCATATCCATATCCGTCTAATATCCGATCCCTATCCAAAAAACAAAAACATATACGAATATAATTTTACCACTATCCGATCCGTTTGCACCCCTAAATTACACCAAGTTTGAAACACAACACATCTAAACTATAGGAAAACATATGCATTAATTTTATTTTCTTACTTCAGTATTCGTTCTTTTTCAATTATTAGCATTACGATAGTTAAATAATTATTTTATCAATATAACACCATGTATTATTACATACTTAAAGAATTATTTACATACATTATAGTTAATACATGAATAAAGTGAAGTGATAAGAACATAATTCTTATATTCGCGTGAGAATAGAAAGAAATAAAAAGTAGTGTTATTATATTTTTCTTTTTCATATTTAGTTGGTCTTATTTTTCCTTTACATCCTAATTTAATATTTAACAAAATAAAAGCATCAGAAGATAAAACAATAGATTAATAGAAAAAAATAACAAAATAACCTTTATTAAAGTTTATCCTCCTATTAAAAAAATCATTTACTTCTCTGTTTTTTTTTTGTTTCATTCTTTTTTTTGTTGCATTAATACATTCTTTTGTTTCATTCTTTTTTTTTTGAAAGAAAACTAATGAGGAGAAACCTTTTTTTTTCTTTTCTTTTTAAAGGAAAAGTTACAATTTTTTTTTAATTGAACACGGCAGTTCATAATGTTCATTAGTCCACGCAATTGATAGTCCAAATTTTACATTTTATAAAAATTGTTTACTATTTTTTTTTATAATTTTGAAAATCCCTGTTTTGTAATGGTTCATAATTGTCAGAAAACAACAAATTTGTACACATCTTAATAAATACTAAAAAAAAATACCAAAAAATATAAAATTTGGTCCCCTAGCATATTTTAATATGGAGATCATGTTGAACGGTTCAGATCGACTGTTTGAAATTTGAAATCGCAAACATAACTTATAAGTATATGATGTCAATATGTGTCACCATAAAATAATATAATTGAATCCCTCCTCTATTAATATTTACAAAGAATCTCCTAGTTAAATTTTGAATATGCAATCTTATAAAAATAAAATAAATGTTTTGCAACTAAAACAAAAGTTGATTTTCTACATGATTTATACGTATAAATAATGAATATTGACTCAAGAATGATGTGACACGCGCGAGTCAAGCAACGGTGCCTAATGGACTAACCTATAACTAAAATTGTTCGGGAGATCAAACACGAAATTATCTTGTAATAATTAATATAAACAACAAACAGGGCGGACCCAGGAATTTGATCAGCAAAAAATAACAATAAAAGTGCAAAATAACAATAAAAATGCTAACAAGATTATTAAATAAAACTATCTTTAAATTCAGAAATAGACAAGTGCCTACCCCTGAGCCTATATGGCCTATATGGGTCCGCCCCTGAGGAGGGTTCAAATGCCTCCATTTTTCATGCCTCCACCATGCCTCCATTTTTAAAAACTTTAATAACTCAAAATTTAAAACTTAAAAGTCAAAATAAAACCGTTGGATATGATCTACATCATTTTATCTATGCACGTGTAAAAAATTATGACATTTCAATTTTGTTTTGGTTGTTATCAAGAGCTTGTAAAAAACATACTAATTTGGATAATTTCTAGACGTTGATTTTTCAACTTATTGATTCACATAAAAACAAAATCAAAATGTGATAATTTTTTATGAGCACATAGATAAAATGATGTAGATCTTATCCAACGGTTTTATTTTGACTTTTAAGTTTTAAATTTTGAGTTATTAAAGTTTTTAAAAATAGAAGCATGGTGGAGGCATTTGAACTCTCCTCAATACGCATTCATTGTTTTAGGTATATATAGACGTCTACATCATTTTGTATTTGTTTCAAACAACAATCTTGAAACGTAGGTATTAAAAGTCCAAATATGAATATGTAATATGTTTGTCATGATTATGAAATGGGAATGGACGACAAAAATGTTGCCCAATAGGCGAATATATACAATAGTTATAACTTCTGTAATATCTCCAATAAAACTACTCTACAATTCTGACAATATGGAGGCAGCATTTTGCATCAGTATAGGAAATAATTATCCGATTAATAGTTTACTGGTATCCTTTTAACTTATATCTAGAATGAGAAGAAAATAACTTATATCACTAATTCTCACATAGAATATGAACTATTCATTTATGTCATTATTTTATCCAACATAATTGATGAGTTTAGAAATTAGCTACCTATTGCTGATTTAATAAATATTTAAATATGGCTTGTCCCAAAATTTGACCATATATATAGGAGTAGTCCGGCTATTATAACACTAGTGTCATTTCAAACTAAATAACACCACATCTTAAACCATTGGATCTACTTCAATATTCGTGCAAGACACTAGTGTCATTCCAGCCCTATCTTGTACACGAATATTAAAGTAGATCCAATGGTTTAAGATGTGGTGTTATTTAATTTGGAATGACACTAGTGTTATAGTAGCCGGACTCTATATATATAGAATGATATAAAATTAATTTTGCCAGTTTTGCAGTATTCAAATTACACAATCTGAAATATCTAAAATCATATTCTACGAATTTATTCTTTTTTTAGACAAAATCTATTGGTTTAGAAGACAGCCATGTGTGTGATTACTGATTAGTACTCTGCCATTCAAAGGTTATAATTAATTATGCAATAAATAGCTATTAAGAAGCAAAGTTGTCAATCTTTACGACACCTAATTAGGATTCCATTTCTAAAAGACCATTGTCTTTTAGGTTCGAATACAGATCGGATATTATACTTTTCATCCCTAGTCGACGCTGTTGGAGCAAAAAAAAAAAATGGAAAGTAATGAAAAATAAATGAAATAAACAAATTAAAATTATGTTGTTCGGATAATTGTACAAGACAATGAAATTAACATCAAGATAATTCAAGACGATTATTTCTCGTAGTACATCTATAGAAGTGACTGACAATAATTTCACAAAATTGAGCACTTAGGGTATGTTTAGTTGCAATTTTAGAATAGCTAAAATAGCAAAATTGACGTTTGTCTTATTAGAATAGCTTGTTCCAACTTTTTGTGAGAATAGGTTGTTCTAATAAGACAAACAAGTTTGGTTCCCTATTCTAGCTATTCTAACCCAACCAAACACCGAACAGCTTGTTCTAAAAAATAACCTATTTTCAATCCAACCAAACATACCCTTAAGAGTTAGTATTAGATTAAGATCAACAACATAAATAATTGATAATTTGGAATTATGTTATCCTGTTGTTTGAGTTCGACCCAAATAGTAATATTTGATGTCATGAGCTGAACTCAAGTTGCTTTAATATAATATCATGGATTGCTTTCTAATTGTAAAACATAATTGCCAAATTGCGCAAGGGGCTTCTGAATTATTTTCTTCTTCATTTCCATATTTTTTATTATTAAAATTGTGCAGAACTTGCTACATAACCTCCTATTGTCTCCTTCATTTCATTTCTTCTAAGTTGCTCGATGTACTCAATCCGAACTAAGAGCATCTACATCCCAACAACTCAAATAAGTTTCTAAATAACTGTTAATCACTTTTTAGGAATTAAGATCTCTAAAGTTTCTAACTCTCATATTCTTGAAATTAATTTAAGAGTTTCTATTAAGCCACGTCAGCAACAAATTAAAAAGGAGAAATAATTTGAGTTAATCATTTGATCAGCATAGAGTTTATAAACAGTTTCTTAATAAGAAACTCTTCCACATCTATGAAACTGAATTAGAAACTCTAATAATACCAGAAGAATCTAAAATTAAATATTGTCTATTTCTTTTATATTATATTATAATATACTATATCATACTGTATAACATTTAATTATGTTATAATTCTTTTACTGGGTACTTCATTAGAATGGGGCAGTATTTAGACCGTTGAATGCCAATTATAATCTCCTATGTGTTTTTCCGTACGGTCCAATTACTTCCATCTAATCATCCCAAGGGTCTGAGTTTTTGTCCAAAGGGCTTTAGATAAAATCTCATCTAAAATCAGTTGTAAACCGTCCGATCTGTATTAAAATTTATACGAATGGTTCAGATTTACGAAGTCATTCAGAGTTACTAAGTTTTAAATATGTTGGCACGAAGATACTCTTAAGATACGGATCATGAGTGGCGGTTTGCAACTTTTGCTCTTGCTACGGAGTGGGAGTGATATGAGGGACGTCAGATCGAATTCGGTCTCATGTTCGATCGGAGCCGTTCAATCATCAAGATCCGTACACTAATTATGAATTTGACTAAGTAAAGTACCATATCACAAATGTAGATTACTATTATTTGTGGATTAGAAATTAAACCCTCAAACATCACTAATCAAGTTAAGAGTAAAAGTTGATTAAAATTTAAAATTTAATTAAGTAGAATTTAGTTTTCTATAAAACTTTCAAAATCTGAATTGACTTAGCTTATTGAACAAATATAATTTAATTGATTAAAACTATTATTGTGATTGACACCCCATCTATACTTTTATACGCTTGTACATAGTGGCAATTAGAATTATCAATTTACTAGTTTTAATTTTGACCCATCATCCTTAGAATTCCCTATTTTGTTCTAAAGTTGATAATTCGAAATCCTGCAAAGCTAGGTGATTATATCAAAGAAAGGTTTATAGTTATTTATATGTCCCAAATTAAATAATATCATTATAATGGAGGAGAGAGAGTGTCAGAGAGGGTTTCTTAGGTTGATCATCTCTTAGACATGACTGGAAAAATACATTTTAAAATTTCCACTGCATATTTTCATACAAAAAGTATGCAATTTAGTTAGCCTCATGTACAGATCATTTTTGTCTCGATAGTTCATAAATTATTAGTAATAGGATAAATGTTAAGAACTAGACATTAAACTAACTTTTCTTTTTCAAATATAATTACGCATGTTTATCCAAATATTGATAAACAAAATAAGATAATGGAGGATAATCAACTAATAGCAAATTATTTAATCTTAGAACATCTACATCCCTGAAACTCTTATAGTTTCTAAATAACTGTTAACTGTTTTCAAGAAATTATAGACTCTGTAGTTTTTAAATGTTCACATCCCTGAAACTAATTTTAGAGTTTCTAATAAGCCACATCATCAGTAAATTAAAATTAATAAACCACATCAGCAGTAAATTAAACTAATTTTAGCGAATACAGGCTAATCGTTTTGCCACGTCAGAGTTTATAAACGATTTCTTAATAAAAAATTATTGAGCAAAGTTGCTAAATAAGAAATCCATCTACATCCCTAAAACTAATTTAGCAACTGCCTCTTCAGATTAGAAACTCTAAATAGTTTCAGGGATGCAGATGCTCTTATAATTTAAATAAATTATCTTAGATAATAATTTATATTGTCTTATTTAAAAATATAATATGAATATCAAGAGCATTGTAAAATATATATTAAAATTATGGAAGCGCTATTTTAAGCGCTGAAATCATAATATTAAGAGCACAGAGAAAATTTTATTTCTTTGTACCCATTTTGTCCCTATTTAAGGCTCTTATATATTTGCTAAGTATATGTCACAATTAATAACAAACACATCATTCCAATTTTTTTTCCCATTAAATACTTTCTTTTTCTTTTAAGGTTCATAATTTTAATTTAGATAGAAAAAAAAAGTTGCAACTTGTAAGGACAAATTGGGTATATATTTAAAAAAAATCTCATGTCTCTCAATGTTGCAATTTGAGCGTTTAATATAGCATCGCCCTAATATTAAGAGTTTAATCATATGAACCAATTAACTTGTAATAATATTATATCGTTAACTAAACATCTAACCTTCTTAGAATAAGAATGACAATGAAAAAAAAATCTTTATTTGCTTAGAACTACTGCATAAGATTTGTCAAAATACGATAAAATTAAAAGTTGATTTCACTTGTTTTAAATGTTTGAGTTAATGTGATCTTAAAAACATTAAATCAAAAAAATTCGAAATTAACTAAAACATAAGTTACAACCTCTTTTGTTGCTAACCCGGAAGACTATTGTCAAATGTTTGATTTTTAAATTTTATTTTTTTAAGTCAAATGTATAATTTATATTTAATAAATTTAATAAGAAAATGTGAGTTAACCTGGAATAAGGAGTGGACATTAAACTAACTTTTTTTTTTCAAATATGATTATGCATGTTTATCCAAATATTAATCAAGGTTAATGCTCCCCATAGCATCTAGATTGACTTACTCCGCCTGTAGGGCCCACTGTTATAGTCAAAGATTCATTTTCTAACATTTTACATCTCTAGACAGATTAATTTAATCCATGAATTCAACTACCAAACGAGATGTAAAATATAAGTAGTAAGATGGAGTAAGTAATTTAATCCTTGTTACCAAACATGATCTTAGGGATGTATACAGTATACATGCTGCTGTGCTTATTGCAAGTTAGCTAGGTAGCTAAAAGAATATATAAAACCTAACGACCGATACACGCAACCTTTGTGTGTGTGTGGGTATGGGTGTAGATACCAGATGCTATGGGGAGCATTAACAGCGCCACGTGGTGGAGATCTTCTTACAAGCCGCATGACAACCTCACTGGCTCACTGTGCCTCTTTAACGCAAAGTTATCCAAAATACTTGTATATGTTATGTGCTTCTCTTACCCGCACGTAAATCTCCTTGTAAGAAAGAAATCATGTGGCAGTTATAACATAGATTTCCAATTAGAAAGAACCAAGTTATCTGTCCTCGAGGGGCAACCAAAGCGTACAAAGATAGATACAAACATCATTTTCAGATTTCAGAGAAGAACAAATTGGAGCAACAAAAACATTTAACAGTTTCTACTGCGCCCCTGTAGCACCTAAAGCTTGTTACTCCCTAAAACCCAAGCCCAATACTTCAATAATATCATTGAAAAAGCCCACAAATAATGAGGGAAATGAAAACCCAAAATATCAACCACCAGAGCAATCACAGCACAACATAACACAAGGAAGCAAACAAATTCAGTTGGAACCAGTTACGACGTCAACCTCAAACAACACCCAACGCCACACCATAATTTAAAAGAGCATCTGGCATGCAACAAATTTCTAGTCAACGAAAATACACAAATAGCAGTTACATAACTCCTGGCGAAATTAACATCTAGACAAAAACGTTGAAATGCCAAACTACAATCCATGCTAATAATAATACACACAATGTATGCTACAACACAGGCATGGTAGGTACTAACATAAAGCCAAAAGAACAAAGAAGAATAGAGATGGGCTAGGCTTGAGTGGGTGAAACTACTATGCACAAGCTAAAAGTGGTCGACCTTGAATTTCCACTCGCCTTTGGGGGCATTGTAGGATATGAAGTGGGCCCCCTGCTGGCCAGACTTGTCCTGTAACATTTCAGTGTACTTGCGGACCCTGTCAGGCTCAAGGTACTGCTGCCCAGTCTTCTTGTTGACCCACTTGACATTGAGCAGGGTGACCTCGGCCGGCTTGTTGAGCCCCTGCCCCACCGGCGGCTTGCTGCTCTCGTTCCGGTAGACCACCACCTCGCGGTTCCCGAACTCGATGATGGCATCCAGGTCGAGGCCGCTGACATCGGTCTCTCCATAGAACATGATGCTCCCGTACCCTTCCCTCCCTACAACAAAGTCCTTCACTCGCCAGCAGTACCCTGGCTCTGCGCGCTCCCTCTTTTCCAGTTCGGAGATGCGTGGCACCGTGTAGTAGTCCCCACGTGTCAGCTTTGGCAGCCTCAGGGAAGTGCCTGCCTTATTTGAAGCTGTGCTGCCATTAGCTTCCCTAAGAGACTTGGCAGGGGTTTTGTTCTGCACCACTGTCTCGAGGTGGTTGTCCAGCCGAGTGCCCATCCCTCCTTTTACTGTTCCTGCCGGCATCAAATTTGAATGCAATGCGCGTCACTCACTATGATAGGATGTTAGAGAGAGAGAGAGATTGGCAGTTTCTGCAAAGGTTTTAAAGTGTGTGTGTGTGTGTGTGTAGAGAGAGAGAGAGAGATGCATACGATCAGTATGTTCAGCCCAGGGCTCTTCTTCTGGTCCACCAAACCCTGAGGGACAACCAAAATGAAAACAATTTCAACTCAAAAAAATTTCACACGAGCAGCTTAAACCTTTATAGGTCAACACAAAATTTAACCAAATCAAAGCAGAATATGATGAGAGAAAAGCAGACCATTTGTGTTTTCAGTAGGTCCATCTTCTGTTGATAAGACCTCTGCATCAGGGCTGGTGTAAGGGGGCCACTGTTCAATGGGACGGAGAATGAGGGATCTTGGGTTCTCTCTAGGGATTAAAAATGCATCAGCTTTAGGGGTTGATGGCACTTCATCTTCATCCGCGAAGTAAGGCACCTATTTGTTGGTTTGATTAAATTAAAAGCACAGGAAAGTTAAGATGATTTTCAAGTCCTCATCAACTTAAATGACAATATGGTTCTAAAAAGGTCAAATTAGGCAAACACGAGAGCATGCATATTACCTTTGGGCCATCCGTTTTGGAAGGATATCTACGGGGAGGCAGCTTTATCCTCCTCTGAGAGAGATGCCGTGGTACCAACATCGACGATGTTCTAGTAATACCCGAAGAACCCTTGTCAGCAACCTGTTTAGTTCAGTGTAGTTCAAAGGTGACCACCATTTCATTACTAGTATCTAAAATGAAAGCTACTTATTGTCTAAACCCTTGGAGAGAAATATTTACCGGCATGCTTGAAATACCATACTGAACAGAGGGGGTGGAACCCACACGGCCGATGGACATTGTTGGCATGGCTGGAAGTGCCCCAAAAGGATTTGCAACAGCAACCTGCTGAATGGCCCCATTACCCTGAGTAGCCGACCTAAAACAACACAATGACAAAGTATCATACTTTTCTACCTTTTAAATCTGAAAAAAACAGGTAATGTCATAGAACTTGAAATGAGAGAGAGAGAGAGAGAGAGAGAGAGAGTGAGATGCTTACAATTGGCCATAGGCACTCTGACCGAAGTTGCCACCAAAGCCAAATCCACCTGAGCCAGCTTAATGTACCAAAACAGAAAACAACAAATGCTTGTTTTAAAGGTTCATTAAATACTGATTGTGGATCAACACGAACCTGAATTGTGGATCAACACGAACCCAAAATTTGACTCTATCCAATTTTCTTATATGATCTACAACAGTATGTTCATTAAATACTCCTTTTTTTAGGGGGAATTTCACGTATACCCCTCAAAAACTTCAAAATTACGTATTTCCCCCTCTAAATTTTGAAATTACGTATTTCCCCCTCTAAACTTCAAAAACTCACATATTTACCCATTTTATTGTCTTTTATATTAAAACACATTCTCAATTTATAAAATACCCATTTTACCCTTTTATTAAAAACCATAAAACGTCCATCTTACTCCATTGAATCTGAAGGGTTCCTCTACTGTCCGAATTGCTTTAAGATATGTGCGCACTAGGTCAGCACGAATCATAAAGCAAACATGCACGAATATTGAAGCAACATGCACAGATCTTAATGCGATGCACACATACAAAATTGCTTTAAGATCCGGGCGTGCTAGATCAGCACGAATCTTGAAGCGAAAACGCACATATCTTATTGTGATGCGCCCGGATCAGACGGTAGAGGAACCCTTCATATTCAAATTTGAGTTCTATGGAGCGTTTTATACTTTTAATAAAGAGTAAAATGAGTATTTTATAAATTTAGAATGAGTTTAATACCAAAGACAATAAAATGGGTAAATATGTGAGTTTTTGAAGTTTAGAGGGGGAAATACGTAATTTTAAAATTTAGAGGGGGGAATACGTAATTTTGAAGTTTTTGAGGGGTATACGTGAAATTCCCCCTTTTTTTTATGATCCAGAATCCAAAAGCAGAGCCAAAGGTGTACAATTAAAAAAACAGAATCACATACAAATAGACATAAAGAAAAGATTTCTAAAAGTTCAGTGGCATTTCCAGACAAGCACCAAAATAAAAATCACTACGAGTATAAAATACCTGATTGGGTCTGACCCAAATTGCCAAATGAAAAGGCACCTGAGGATTGAGCCGGAGCAGCAGGCTGGAATGGGGTAGACAGGGTAGGCTGGGATAATACAACAAACAAAAGTACAAAATCATTAGTATAAGTTCAAGTCATATAAGAAACAATATTCATCAAGGAAATTCTTATCTAAATCAAACAGAAACTACCAACAAAGCTGATGCATGAGACTTACAGTAGTCTGGCCAAACCCAGATGGGGTCGTGGAAGGAAACAATGAAGAGGTGGTGTTGCTAAACATACTCCCCCCAAAGCCTGTGGAGGGGGTATTGAGCAGGTTCGTTGATCCAAATGCAGGTGTAGTTTGCTGATACCCAGGTGCAGTGGAAGGCTGACCAAAAGGGGACGGATTATTGCTGAATGAAGGTGCTGGTGACTGAAACAGCCCCGACGACTGGGTCCCACCGAATGTTGGGCCAAAAGGGTTGGATCCAGTAGCTGGAGCAGAGCCGAAAGTAGAAGAGCCAAAAGCAGGAGTACTGGTGCCGCCAAAGAGAGACGAAGAGCTGAATGAGGGGGCAGCTGCAGAGGAGGGGGCGCCAAAGATGGAAGGAGTTGTGGTGGTGGCGCCGAAGGAGGTCGAGGAGCCGAATGGGGAGGAGGAGGCAGAGCCGAAGAGCGGGGTGCTGGTGGACCCGAATCCAGTGGAACCAAAACTTGGGGTGCTGGTTTTGGGGCCAAACGGGTTTGATGGGGTTGAGGATGAGAAGGGGTTAGAGGCTGCTGTCTGCCCGAATGCACCTGTCGCACCGAATGGGCTCTGCTGCGTAGGGGTTGTCTGCCCGAATGCACCTACAGGATTTGGATTCGGTCCTCCTGTCACATATTTTACATGCAAATCAACATATGATCAACAACCAAACCATTATAATATAATATAATATATAATACAATATGCACTGGTGTACAAATACAAAAATCTTTATATACATATGAAATAAAGGAAAATGCAAAAACAAGAGAGCAAGAAAAGAAGACCTTTATCACCACGCTGATAATCCTCCCATCTCAACTCCTCGTGACTCTTGTCTTTATAAGCCGGCATGGCTGAAATGGACTCCAACTTAGCAGTCTGCCCTGCCGTCCCACTGGCACCTTCTTCAGGTGTTGGAGTGAATGGAGTTAACCGGCTCCCACCTCCTTGGGCCCCGAAACCGGTTTGTTGCCCAAAACCAGGGCTTCCATATGTTGGGGTTGTTGTTTGAGCACCTGGCCGCCATCAACAGCAAGTTTTTAAAGATTATTTAATGCATGCACGAGTAATTTAAATTTTCAAAAAATGCAATTTTGTATCATCAAATTTAATATGTGCAACAACATCAGTACTCAGGAGAAGAGTTCATTTGATACATTTTCCCTATAAAACTGATATAGTTTCAAACAGAACATAATGATGGCAATTATAGGACTCAATCCAAACCCTTGTTCCCCAGCCTAATTCAACCACTAAAGTCAATCTTGGTGAAGAGATAAACAAAGTAGCACATACCAAATGGAGAGCTCTGAGCACCAAAAGGGGAAGTGCTGGTTCCAAAAGTAGACCCCGTCTGGCCGAATGCTGGCGACGACCCAAAGGAGAAAGATGGTGTGCTTGCTGCACCAAAAGCTGGTGTGCTTGACGCGCCAAAAGCCGGTGTGCTTGAGGCACCGAAAGCTGGTGTGCTGGATGCACCAAATGCAGGAGTACTTGATGCACCGAACAAAGGGCTGCTTGAGGCACCAAAGGCAGGTGTACTTGAAGCCCCAAATGCTCCTGTGGTGTTGCCTATCAAATAAAAAAAATAACAGTAATGTTGTCTATTAGATTAAACATCCAGAACAGACCACAAATAGTTCAATGCAATTGTAAAGTATAACTGTGTATGTCCCAAGACACGCTGATGTTGGAAGTGTTGAGAATATATAAAAAAAACAGTAATAGTACATACCGAACAAAGAGGTTGAAGTCGACCCAAACGCAGGTGTTGACGAAGCACCAAATGCGGGGGTTGATGCAGCACCAAATGCTGGAGTTGATGAGGCGCCGAATGCAGGGGTCGATGAGGCGCCGAATGCAGGTGTTGAACCAAAGCCAGTGCTACCAAAGGTAGGCTGCTGCGTTTGTTGAAAAGTGGAGCCAAAAGGAGTGGTAGATTGGGTAGGTGATGACCCAAACCCCCCGAAAGCTGGCTTCTGCCCAAACAAAGAACCTGTGACATTGCAGAAAGAAAATAATAAAAAGCAATCCATGATTCGATTCATCAGGAGAAGAAAAAAAAAAGAATTAAGAGGCGGATGGACAGGCAGATGAACCTGAAAAAGTGGAGGAAGAAGCGGCTCCAAAAGCAGGAGTGGTGGAAGCGCCAAAAGAAGGTGTGGAGGAAGAACCGAAAAGTGGAGTCGAAGATTGGCCAAAAACACCCGTTGACGTCCCCCCAAAGATAGAGCCCCCTGATTGTGCCCCAAAAGGGGTGCTTGTGGGGCTGCCGAAGGGCTTTGGTGCAAACGGGTTGTTCTGGTTGGCTGGCGGCGTCTGACCAAACGGAGACGGGGACCCAAATGGGCTGCTAGAGGACTGCCCAAACGGGCTGTTCGAGGACTGCCCAAACGGGCTGCTCGAGGACTGTCCGAATGCTGAATTGTAAACATTGCAATATTGGTATTAATTGTCAGATCATCACGAATAAATTGCAGTTTATACAGGAACCCTTACCTCGAAAGAAAACCAAATTACCATTAGGTTAAGTATAAGAGGAAGGTTGTGAAAAGCTAATCCAATCACCAATAGATTTCAAATTCAGTCCATGGAACGAAAAGAAAAGAGGTCCCTTGTAGAAATTATGTTTTTTATGTGGAACCAAAACCAAACCCTAATGGACATCGACACCAATTTGGGGATGCAAGAAGGGCTAGTACATTTAGACCAAGAAAACCTAGAGGCAAAGAAAAAGCATAGAGGAGAAAAAGAGAGAGAGGGGGGAGGGATTGTGAGCATTCTTACGATTGGTGGAGCCGAACATCTCCGCTGCGTCGATTCGGTTCTCCTTACTTTGCTTTCGTTTGGTTTGCTAACGACGAAGGCAGAAGGGATTGCTTCTTCGCTTCTGGCGATCCGCACCGGGTTTAGGGCACCGTCAAAGAGAGATCGAGATGGCACACGGCGCCAGAGGAGGCGCTTTGAGTGCTATGAGACTATTGAGGAAGGAAAAGAGAGAGAGAGAGAGAGAGAGAGAGAGAGAGACAGAGTGATGATTGATGTCGAAAAGTAGTTTAGGTCTGGAGAAGGAGAAGGCGAGAGCGCACAAATTTAATCTAGCAAGGGGCCTTCAGCTTAAATTTTAAGCTGCAGTGAGGTAGCCCAATCGACAATAAAATTGAAGAATAATTATTCTAAGTGGTTTTTTTAAGTTAAACCGTGTCAAATTATAATTTAATAATTTCGACAAGCTTAATTATAAGAGATAGATAAATAAGAATTTATCTAAAGAAGTAATTATAAGCTCTATAAAGGGATTACTTGCTTGACAAATGTAAAGCTTCTGAAAATACTAAGAAATTTTAAGGAGGCTTAATTTTTTTTTCTCATCAAACAACATCTATTTTAGTAGTAGCTCGATCAATAATAAAATATTAATCTGGCAATGGCCTTTAGTTTGAATTTTAAGCTGCAGTGAGGTAGCTCGATCGATAATAAAATTGAAAAATATTTTTTTAAGAAGGTTTTTTAAATTAAATTAGGTATAATTTAATAATTTGGACAAGCTTAAAAAAGATAGACAAATAAGGACTAAAGAAGTAATATTAAGTACTATAAAGGATACTTGTTTGACAAATTTAGAGCTTCTGAAAATACTAAGAAATTTTAAGGAGACTTAATTTTATCTCGTCAAAGAGCACCCCTTTTATCAACAATAAAATTTTAAATTGGCAAGGACCTTTAGCTTAAATTTTAAGCTGTAGTGAGGTACAATAAAAAATTTAATTGGCAAGGACCTTTAGCTTAAATTTTAAGCTGTAGTGAGGTTGCCGGATCAACAATAAAATTAGAAGAGTGATCTTTGTAAGAATTTGAACAAGCTTAAAAGAGAGGCAAATAAGGACTAAGAAAGTGATATTACACTCTAAAGAAAATACTAAGAAATTTTAAGAAGACTTGAATCTTTTCTCATCAAACAGCACCTCTTTTAGTTGTAGCTTATTGGTGCTCCGCATTGGACAGTGATTGGGCTGTGTAGGTACAAAACTAAGTATATTTTCTGTAAGGCCCATTGGGCCAATTTGAAAAAAGTAGCTTAAAATGTTCTCACCTCGTCTGGAATCCACTCACCTAAAATATGTCAGGTTTTGATTTTTGCTTGTCCGTATATGCTATGGTCCCTGGAAAAGTCATTTTTAAGTATTGGTTTTCCATTTCCACAAAATTTGGAACATTTTAACTTAATTTTCCATTTTCACGGAATTTGGCTTCTGTTAGTACCACTGTCAAATAAATCTGATAATCTCATACTGCCAATATACATTAACAAGCTTGAGAGTGTAATCAACAGAACTAAATAGTAAATCTTAAAGAAAAACCTGAGTGTCTGGATCTCACACTTTTTGAGATTTGACTGAGGTATTTCCCTATATTCGATCGCTTTATCATGTGTCTTAATTAATATTATTTTTTTGCTAACTATGTATTTTATACAGCACCTAATTGTTTGTCTGATCATTTTCTTGAATGTTAGTATAACATATTTCAAAAAATTAAGCCAAAAATGAATAAATTGCAGTCTGTAGTTTCTCGAATTTAAATGCTATTTGGGTAGCATTTAATGCTATTAATATACTGCGAGAGCTCGGATGTGATTAGTCAACCCATTATATTAATTTTTTTAATCATGCATATTGGATTTTAATTAATATTTTATTTAAACTTTTTATATAATTCATTTTTTTCATAAAATATTAAATGTGTGTCTGTAGCTTAGTAATTAAAATTCCGCTTTGTATCTCTGAAGACCTTGAGTTCAAAAATTAGTTGCCATACATTATACATTTTATATTTCAGCTCCTCCAATATAAATTACCCAGTTCCATCCCTAGCTGTCTTACAAATATCCCATTTACTCCATGAAAACAAGTTGAACTATACTTAAAAAGGTTGAACTATACTTGGTGCCACCAATTTTCAGAGCAATTAATGGTGAGAGGTCTGGAAAGGGTAAAGGTTTCTACAAAGACTTTAATTCAAAAGAAGAAAAATTAAAGAAAGGATAAAGGTTGGAGTCTGACATGGAATTGCGTTGGTAGTGACTGGGATTGAAAAGGAAGGAAATTAATTGGGCCCAAGAAATGGTCAAATTGTAAAAAGAGACTATTTTCTGGCCCATTAAAAGCCATGGTAGATTCTTAGCTAAGAAGAAACCAAACATCCAAGTTAAATGGTGATATGATGACATCAATATCATGGCAGCTTTATAGTTGGTTGGTTATATTATTATCATGTTAATAAAAGCTTGGTTAGATTGGTGACACCAAAATCAAGGCAACTTGTATTAATGGAAGCAAGGACTTGGATTGGGTTCATGGGTGTTTAATTGTTGTTGTGGGCCCAAGCGTTTCTTAATTATGAAATTAGTAACGAAATGATTTAGGGTTTTCTTTTCTCAATTTAATGTAAACAGGGCCAAAACTAGAAAACTATAATTTTGGGAGTTATAAGTTATCCACCCATGAATGTAGAATTGTATCTTTTATTGACAAGGTCCTTGGCTCAAATTAGACGATTATTTTTTTTTTTTAAAATAAAGACTCTGTTTAGTATCAATATTTAGCTTTGTAGAAATTTTAAGGAGACTTAATTTTATCTCGTCAAAGAGCACCCCTTTTTTTAAAGTTTCCTCAGTCCTCCCTGAGAGTGTTTAAAAAAATTTAGAATAAAGAATTTACGTGCCCTACATGAGAGTGGCTAATATCAAAACGTTTGCACCATGGCCCTCGTGCAACCAAGTCGTTTTCGGATTTTCAAAGTCCAAACAATCGATCCAAACCGTTAGATGTTCATTCTATATTAAAATTTTACATTTTTTTGAATTTTTTTACTATTTATTAAGCCACTTTGAAAATTATTGATCCGGGTGAACAGTAAAAACAGTGCAACCAAATTCTGGACCATGTGACCAGCAATTTTCAAAGTGGCTTCATAAATAGTAAAAAAAATCCAAAAAATGTAAAATTTGGTCTCCAAGCAGATTTTAATATAGAGATCACATCTAATGGTTTAGATCGACCGTTCGGACTTTGAAAATCCAAAAACGACTTGGTTGCACGAGGGCCTTGGTGCAAACGTTTTGATATTAGCCACTCTCAACTAATAAATAGTGAAACTTTAATCTTGCTGTCAACCGAGAAAAACTTCTGATTTAAATTCACACATCTTTCAGTGTTATACATACAGACAGTGGTACTGACATAAGAGAAGTATATAAATTTGAGATGTGCACTCAACATTACGGAATAGCCCAAAACAAAATATGATTGCTATACTGATTACAAGCCTTAACTAATACAATAATTTATTTCCAATTTATGAACAAAAATATATAAAAAAAAGTTAGACTTAGACACAACCTAATTACACTCTCTGTATCGATTTACATAATGAAACACAATGTATACCACCAGAAGTAAATACAAGGTAACAGCGAAATTAAAACAAACAATTGATCACCTACTTTACCATATAATCAATGGTATTAATTTTAAGCAGAAGCTATAACAATGTTCCCGGAGAAACGTTGCATGCTAGATTTGCATGCGTGAATGCGGGTGCACACATCCTGTGTTTCTAGAAACTTCTCAAGTCTCGCCAGAAACAAAGGACCATATGTAAGTACCAATCTCTTACACTGAGTGGAAATAAAAAAAAAGCACAAGTGAGTGATGGACTTAATTAGCAATTCAATTAGTTTGAATTCTTCAATAAATTGAAAACTCACCTGCTTTACATAATTATCAGTCTTCTTGCATTCTTCGAGAAGTATTTTGATAATCTCATACTGCCAATATACATTAACAAGCTTGAGAGTGTAATCAACAGAAGAGTAAATGAACTAAATAGTAAATCTTAAAGGAAAACCTGAATGTCTGGATCTTTAAGCTTGGTGGCAATTTGTTCAACAACCTCCTCACATATTGAGCAAGTATCGTCATTAAATTGCTCGATCTTTTCATGAAAACGAGTAGCCACTGATACCTCCTCAGAAATGCAGAAATGTATATTTTCACAAAAATTTTCTGGGCTTATTTTCTTTATCTCAGAAAATAATAGAGGGGAATAATAATCCACCAGTACAACACACTGCCATAAAAATATAACACTATAAATTAATTACGAAGTACAATCTCAAACTAATAAATCCCCCTATATTAGATGCTAATGGTTTGTTATTAATGACCACTGCATCCTAAAGCACAAGAAAATTACAAGAGAAAAAATGAAAATTGTCATAAAATCTATCAGACCAGTGAGGTGAGATACTAGCTTTTGGCTCAATTGTCATTTTGAGTTATGTGGCATATTTTATATTTAATGTTGCAAAAGTGTTGCACACTCAAAAATCTTCACCTAAGATATGTACTTGAACAAGTATGCCAAATAATGAAAGGGATCAACTGGTCCTGACAGAAATATTTCCACATACCTCCTCCTCAAACAAGTATACCAAATAAAGAAAGGGATCAACTGGTCCAGACAGAAATATTTCCACATACCTCCTCCTCAAAGTTATCTAATTTTGCACAGTCCTGATGAAGAAATGCAATGATCTCAGTTTCGGTTTGGTTTTTTTCAAGATATGAGAGTGCATCTGTTGCAACCTTTTCGCAAGTTTTGCACCATTGTGAACTTTTCTTACTTCCAACCAGCATGTTCTCCAACTTAGTTGGCTTATAATTATCACCTAGCAAGGAAAAAAGCACTTTTTCATTGTACTTAATTTACAAATATTAGATAATGTATAGCTAAAAAACAAATGCACACAGTGTCATCACACCTTCGACAAAGCTCAACCTTTGTCTGGCATCTCCTTTGCATAATTTAAATCTATCACAGAGATCATCTGGGCTTATATCCTCAACCTCCTCGAACAGAAGGGGCACATAATAATCCACCATTGTAATACACTGGAAATGAAAACACAGAAGGAAATTAGCATACCAACAAATGACAGGTATGACCTTATGACTACTTAAAACCAATATGCACACCTGCTGTTTAATGTAATCTAGTTTGGAGCAAACGTGGTAAAGAGCACTAAAAATCTCAGTTTGCGTCTCGCTTCTAGAAAGATAATCTATAGCTTCTGATGCATATTGTTCGCATAATTGACAGAATTGAGAGCTTTTAACAGTTTCCACTGGTAAAATGATTTCTTCTGTAGGTTGTGATACATCAGCTGGAAAACAAAATGATGTAAATATTAACCATGAAAATATAGCTGATGTTGTGTTAGGAGCATAATTTATATAATTTGGTGTAGTTTTATCTGTGGCCTTTTGTTGAACTATGATGCAGTATGATGTCTTCATTTTATGCTTTTACTCTGTCAGAATGTCTAAACTTCTATAATTTCATTACTAGAATCTATTTTTGACATCTAATGATGACCTACTTAGCCAAGTTCACAACTATAAAAAGCAACAACAACAACAAAGGACAAAATGAATAGCAATCATTGGTCTTCAGTTGGGTTAGCTAAAACCATTATTGGATGGGATGTACCCTTTACAGTTCCATTATTATTTTTATTTTGGTTATTTTTCAATTGGTTTGTTGGCATAATGGCATTTGCATAAATCTAGGAGAGCATGAGGCAGAATTTTGTGAAGCAGAAAACATTAAACTGTTATAATTCCTTGTTTAGAGCTTTCAATTTTCTTACATAATGTATTCTTGCTTTAATAGATCGTACCATCTTTGGTGACTGGTAGAGTGGGAAAAATGGCATGGCGGAGCCGGCTCCGTCACAAAACGGCATAGTTATGGTACGGAACGGCATGGCACGTGTGACTGTTATGTGCCGGGACACGTGTCGCGTGCCGTGGCCATCTTTTGAAAATTTGGCACGGCATGGCACGTGGTCACGCGAGTCACGTGTAATTAGAACCGTTAGATCTTGATCAAATGGTGAATCTTGAATAAACTAACCTAAATTATGAAAAAAATAGTTAAACGTGACAAGTCACGTTTGGACACAGTGTGACTCGCGTGCCGTGACCACCCCTCAACATTTTAGTCACGGCACGGCACGACACGTGTGACTGTTCACTTAGTCACAGCACGGCACAGCACGAGACTAAAGTCACGACGTGTTAGTCATGGCACAGCATGGCACGGCACGTTTTTACCACTCTAGTGACTAGTACCAGCTGGTTGGTACCTCTCACTATTTCTGATTTTAATGAAATAGATGGGTGTATTCCCCCACTATTATCAAAAATAAAAATAAAAACATAGATTGTACTGTAGCTTTTAATTTTCAGTACCATTGACTCCAATGTGTGCTCTTAATTTGAATGACATGTCATATACCATTTTTCTTTAGTTATTTGTGCCCCTAAAAGATTGGATGATATTTCCTTAGAAATGTAGTTCTCAGCCCTCAATAACAAATTTCCAAAGACATTGATTTACATGGTTATGGGAATGCTACAATTTACTGCTAATGGTATGAGAGAACTGTACTTTTAGCAAGTATAAGTCAGAACCATTCTAAAGCAGATCAATTATCAATTACTAATATGAAATAATTCAATCACGAAGAACTTGTAACAATGTCAAGTGGAGAAAACTGAGTTTTGAGACATATCAACACAACATGAAAAAAAAACAATGTTTGTTTAGATGAACACATCAGAAAATGATTTGCAGTATCAAAATTAAATTAAATTAAATTATTTCAAGGGGTGAGTTGTTCAATAGTCAATAAGCCCACGAGCCTATGAGCAAAATTTATGCAAACAAAGAGCCCTTGAACATCTAAAATGCTCCAATGTCGCAAGTCTTGTCAAGTCTAAGTTTATGTACCAAACATAGATGCAATACCAAACAACTACATATCTTATTTTAAATTGATACCTAATTGCATAACTGAATAGGAGTTAAAGTCAACTATGATTTTTGGGGGTTTGATTTGGGTTAGTCAGTGTTCAATTCATGTACATGTCAGTCTAATTGCGAATCAGGAATTTGTGCTGGTATTGGTTAAGAATAAAATACTTTACCCATAGTTTGTGAAGGCAGCATAGTTCTAGCATTTGTCATCGCAAAGCAGAAAACCAGTGCAGAAAAGAACAACATATTCTTGTATGACGCCATTGAACCTATGCACAAATTACAGAATAACTAATTGCATAATGCAAAAAGTAACCCAACCAGTAGTAGATCCCTCAAACAGATTATAAATTCGAAAGTAACATAATTGGGATCTTGAACGAAAGATAGCCTGTGCCAGAGAATTCGAAGGAAATTATCTTTTGGTTAATTAAAATTCCGCAATTGGACCTAGAAATGGCAATGAATACTTACCTAGAATAAAGATTTCAGGAGAAACGCTTCTCTTACTTCTTCCTTCTTCCCTCTCTTCAATCGGTCGACTGAAAGAGCAAGAGGGGTGGACTCTGTACAGGAAAGTGATAAGAGGTTGAGAAAATAAGAGATTTAGGAGTATGACATTTACACTCAAACGCAAATCAAAACTTCGCTTGCATAATTTTTCCCAATAATTAATTAATCAGATCACTTTCGTAGGGGCGGATCTGTGGTAGAGAATAATAGCATAATACTGTCTTTCGTTAGGTTTAGAATGCGTCACTTTGCGTCGCGTGCAGGTCTGTATAACTGTCACTGTCACAGAACTTTCTATCGGAATCAGCCAATCAGGTCTTCTTCAAAATAAAACAAAACGTAAAAAGGAAAAATTTAAAATCGTCGACAGCAGGGTTCGAACCTGCGCGGGCGAAGCCCAACAGATTTCAAGTCTGTCTCCTTAACCACTCGGACATATCGACTTTGTTGTAATCTAGCTCATAAGATTATAAATTTATATAATATCTTTTAACTATAGGCCCAACGTGGTACATACCAAACTTCTAGCCTAGAGGCCCACATCTTATGGGCTAATAATAAGGTTGGGCTTCTATTGAAAATTCTGGCCCAAACTTCGCTTGCGTACATAATTTGATCATCGACTTGTACTTAATTAATAGTCCCCTTTAGTTTGCCTAATTTTGGCATCGTACTCTTATGTACACTTTTTGAATCATTACTTTTTGTGCACTTTTTTTTCAGTAATTGTTGTTGATATTTTGAACTCTTCTGGATGATTGCACTTAAATAGGTGCAAGGCCTAATGGCTTTTAAGCGGTTACATATCAGGTAACTGTTTTGACAAAGAAAAAAGGCTGATAATGAGTCTATATATGTTAAAACACTTTAATCAAAACAGGCACATTGAATCTACTAATCATAGCCTTCAGAAAATCACATGATTTTGATTCAAATGTTTATCGCTTGTAACTAACAGACTCTATTGACGTTGGATGTGACTACCAAACTGTTTTGACAAGGAATTTGGTAGGAATCTGTAGCCAGATTTGGAAATTTGCATCCTAGTTCATCACCCAGCACAGAAAAGTCTTATGGTTTACAAATTACAAGCAATGCACATGGTTGGTTTATCTTTTAGATACTAGCTAGTTAGCTAGCTTATATATAGTCAACCATGCACCTTTGCTTCAATGGCTTCTTATGTTGTCATGAAGACTAATGAAGATCAAACACATGGTTTAATTTATGGATCATAAATCATTTGTATACTAAGCAAGCATGCCTCTTTTGAGTCATGCATGATGAATTTAAGCAACTTCCACTGTTGCTAAAATACTATCCATTGATCCTTTGGTCGGTTATATTATATGCACAGGCGAATTGGTACCGGTACCCATCGATCCATATTATACTAGCTAATACTGAGTCGTGGTAATTGATTATAATTTTACTGAAATATGCGCTATCTTTGAATAGATAAAATATTAAAATTGATTTTAGTTGTTCGATTGCTAAAATCAAAACAGGTGAATTGTTTTCTAGTCTCAATTTAAGTTTGTCAAGAGTACGAGGGCAAGGTTATGACGGTGCAATTAAGTAACATGCGTGGTTCGTTTAATGGTTTGAACAGCTTGATCTTGAGAGAAAATCTTTCAGCATATTTTACATCCATTGTTTTGCCCATCAACTTTAATTGGCACTTGTTTATGTAGCAAGGCGCAATGATAATACCGAAGCAAATCGACTTGTAAAATTTTTGCAAGATTTTGATTTTGTTTTTCTCTTGCACCTAATGAAAAATGTGTTAGGGATAACAAATGAGTTTTTTTTAGCACTACAAATGAAAGATCAAGACATTGAAAATACGATGTCTCTTGTTAAAGTGGCAAAGGACCGCTTGCAAGTCTTGAGAGAATAATGGATGAACATGTTTATTAGATGATGTGTCTTCATTTTGCATGAAACATGAAATCAACATACCCAACATGAAGGATAGATTTGTTCTTCAAGGTAAATCAGCCCGTAAGGCTCCTCACATTACTCATCTTCATCGGTACCGAGTAGATATATTTTGTGCCATAGATACACAACTACAAGAGCTTAATAGTAGATTTGATGAGATAAATTCAGAACTTCTTCTTTGTGTAGTTTGTTTGAATCCAAGAGATTTATTTCGGGCTTTTGACAACAAAAAATTGGTGAAGTTGGCCTCATTCTAAGAGAATTTTCTAATGTTGGTCTTCTAGCTCTTCCCAATCAGCTAGAGAATTTCATTGTTGATGTGCGTATAATGGATAAATTCTCAAATTTAAATTGGTTAAGTTAACTAGCTAGTGTTATGGTACAAACCAACAAGCATAGAGCACATTCTCAAGTTTTTCTTCTGCTAAAGTTGGCATTGATTTTACCGGTAGCTACAGCTTATGTAGAAAGAGTATTTTCCGCAACGAAAATTATTAAAGACAATTTGCGGAATAAAATGTGTGATGAATGGATGAATGATTGCTTAATAACTTATGTTGAGAAAGGGTTGTTTGAGGGAGTTAGTGATGGTGCTATCTTACGCCGTTTTCAGAAAATGAGAACTCGAAGAATACAATTGAGCGATAATGAATGTGAAATTTGAAGTGATGAAAAGCGTTTTAGTCTTATTAATAGTATTTTTTTTAGATGGGACACTTTTGAATTATTGAAGCTTTTATTATAAGTATGTAAATATTTAATTTGTTAATATAAATTTTATTAAAAGAAATTATGTTGTTGAATTTTTTTTTTATATATTTGACCCTCATTCAATAAATATCTGCCTAAATTAGTCCAACTAACACAAAGAACCAAGGAATTTATCTCTCTTTTATATAAGCATAGTCAATGTGGATCTTGGGAAAAGCAAATCTTGGATTCATAAAAGACAATTATTAAATTAAGTTGCTGTCCTGGTCATCGGTTATGCAATGTTGAGGTCAATTCTCTGATAATATAGAATTCGATTGCTCTTAAGAAGGATCTAATATTTGAACAATGCTGCCGCTTCTCAAAAGACCTTACTATTTTCAATTCATTTAATATTTTACTGCACATCAGCGCATCACATAAGTTAACGATAGGCTGCCTTTAAGCTTCTATTAAATTTTAATTATGACTGAGAAAGTAATTGAAATGCTTTTTTTTATTATTCTTCTGATAATTTAATATGGTTTGGGTATAAGTCTATTTATGGACAGCAGCCACTGGCTCCACTGGCTCTGTCATTGTCAATGTAAATAAATAAAATGGCAGTCACAAAAAATAAATAGATTGTAAATATATTGTAAGCATAATTACAGATGTTAATGTGATAATAAATGCCATAATGTTTAGCAACAACTTAGATCTGGTATCCAACTGTCGAAAGTACTAAAAAAAATTAAACAAGAGAGAAAAACGGTTTATGTATCTATGAAAGACATTAAATTGAGCAAGAGCAGGTCTAAAATTGAAGGGTTAATTTCTTATTTATCCCTGAAAACTACTTCAGTTTTCTATTTACCCTTGAAGTCTTTGTTATATCTAATAAATCCCTTAACTCTACTTACTCTTTCCTATTTACCCATAGAGTTAAATACTCATTGTCATAATTTACTTTTTCCCATTATACCCTTATTCTTTCTTAACCTTTGTTTAGATTGTACTTCTTATCCTTCTTTCCCAACTGTGAAGACATGATTTGTAAATTCTATGAATCAATTAAAAGTTCGGATTCAATTTTGATTAGACCCTATTGTTTTTGCAAAGGAGAATAATGATCTCATAACATGTGTGCATAAATATACGATAAACCTTAATTTAGTCAGGACATTATAAGGCAAGCCAAATGATTCATATTCATTCAATCGAAACAATCATGGTCATTCGTAGACTGCAGGAACGAGACGTAAAAAAACATCTTCCAAATGCAACCAATCACATTTTGTTAACTAT
The DNA here is from genome assembly GCA_028015225.1 of Carex myosuroides. NCBI lineage: Eukaryota > Viridiplantae > Streptophyta > Magnoliopsida > Poales > Cyperaceae > Carex > Carex myosuroides. The sequence continues at coordinate 3,103,220 of CM051476.1, forward strand.
TGCAATTTCTATATTTACTTGATGAAATTTCTGGTAATTTTGACCTTTGTGATTCTCTGTCTTGAACGGAGACTAAATAATTATTAAATTGGTTCATTAGCCAACCGTCATGCTAGAAATCCTTCAGCGATTGAGACAATAAATTTCCTTTTTCTTTATTCCCTCGAGCAAACTTGAGCCCTGCGATTGAAGCTTCGTTTTATCGTATTTTGCTGCCTATTTCGGTACCACTAAGAGGATGCTTCAGAACACCCATGGTTGCTTGACTAGAAAATGTAGGCTTCCGATCAACAAAACTGACTGTAGAGAGCAATAAAAATAAATTTATTGAAAAAAAGCATCCAAGGAAACAGGAGAGAGCGGGCAAGGGCGCAGCAGAAGAACAACGAGAGGCGAAGAGGAAAACAAATGGAGACTGATCAGGATAGCGGGAGAGTGCGGGAAAATAAGGAGACCAATCAACTTCTTTAGAAAGGATATTTTTGTCTTTTATTATTTAATCACATATTTAACTATGGTTAACTTTAGAATTATTGTGTAATGGGTAAAAAGGAAAGAGTTTTAAGAGTTTAAGGACAAATTAGATATATTTAAGTGTTTAGGGGTATATAGGAAATTAGAGAAGTCTGTGAGGGTATAAGAAAAATTAACCCAAAATTGAATAACGCCAATCTTAAAATATTGAACTTGTTGTAACTCGTCACGATGGTAGAACAATAATTACAAGGAGGATCCCACGATCCACCATATTCAACGCTATTTTAATATGCAGTGGGCTATGGCGCCAAGAGGGTAAAAAAATATCAAATCAGATTTAAATTCATTAACTAATTAAGTATTGAATAAAAAATAATGTTTTAACTTATACTTTTCATTGCTCTAATTTGTAATTTCTGATACTCTAACTTATAATTCTAATTACCAATTATAATTCAAAAAAATTATTTTAATTTTAACTTTAAATTTAACCCGAATTACTAATAGAGTTATGTTGGAATGCATTGAATCAGAGGCATCAGCAACAGCTCAGTCTCATTAGAAGAGTTGTTAGAGAATATAATTGTAATTAGAGAGAATCTAAGCTGCTGTAACATTTCCCCTTATATAGGAGTAAATATGTACTGTAGAAATTAATCAAGAATGAATAAATCTTGAATTCACAAATTTCTTCTTATCTTCTGTTACGTTTTCAATTACAAATCAAACAATCATAGGAGAGCAAAAAAATTGTCAGGGGAGGCAAAGTCGATCGGGACGTTCCGATCTCTACTAAAATTCAAAATCCACGGGGGACAGCTGCCTCTTGGGACCATGTGGATCCGCCCCTGCGCAGAGGAGTAGAAGTGTTGGTTTAACTCATTTTAACCCGTAAGTACTAACAAGTCGCCACTCGTCAGCGAGGTCAATTTGGGTCCGATACCCATCGGACTCAAAGTGAGTTCGATGGGTTCGATGACTGTCCGATCTACTTTAAGATTCGCATCCGCAACTTTCTCGTATGCTTTAAAATTCGTGCGCATAAATCTTAAAGTAGATCAGACGGTCTCGAAACCCATTGGACCCAAGCAGCTCTCCTCGTCAGCATGGTTGGAAGGATATTTCTTGCAACAGTAAGAAAGGTGAAGAAATGGTAAGATCGAACGGATTGATTTAGCTCCTGTTGTACTGTCGCGATGATTGAACGGCTGGAATAAAAGCCGTCCATTGTCCAATTATTGTCACTCGACATTTGTTGATTCGATCGAGCAACAGGGGGGGGGGACCCTACCACGGGGTATATATTTTAACAGAGCATTCTTGATTTCATACAGCGAATAATCATAGGCAGTGCTGCTTTAATTCTATAATTTTGAGTTGCATAAAGCCAAAATTATCTGGCAACATTTTTACTCCTGCCCCGAAAAAGCAATACGGGTAAAAAAAGACATTAAATTTCGTCTCTCTAATTCCAGTCCCCTCGTAAGCTCCGCTTCTCCTCGTAAGCTCCGCACCAGAAGGTTAAGGACATTTTGAAGACCAAGTTTTGAGAGTCGTCCATCAAGCTCCGCTCACCGCCTCGCCACGCCACCTCTGCCCCTCCCCTCGTCCGTCCGGTCCATCTCAACTCACTCTACTCGAATGGATGATCTGTGGCCACTCAATGCTCCGTCCGACGGATCTAGCCACCGCTCGCCGGTCTATCTCATCTCACTCCAACTGAGCAGGTGCTTCCGTTTAACGGATCTGATCACCATTTTTCGATCCGCTTCGACTCTCCGGGTTCGACTGAGGGTGTTGTAAATTCGCTCCGCTCGCCGTAGTATCTAATATAACTATATATGAATAAGGTACGTGTTGTTGTGGTTGTAGTCGATGATAATAATGATGATGCGTTTCCTTCTTCCTCTTTTTCCTCTTCTTCCTCATTTCTCTCCTCCTCCTCTCCTTCTGCCTCTTTCCACCGTTGTGGCCCCCTGTGAGGTGACTGTCCTGGTCTGGTCGACTCAGCTCCCGGTCTGGTTTGATTCAGTGCCTCTTCGGCTGAGTGGTGACTGTCCTGGTCTGATTGATTCAGTTCTCTGTCCGGTTTGATTCAGTGCCTCATCGGCAGAAGTGGTGACTGTCCTGATCCGGTTGTTTTAGTTTCTGGTCCGGTCTGATTCAGTGCCTCTCGGGTGCGCATTCTTCAATACGGTGTTGACACGATGTAGTCACACTCGCTCTACTGCTACGTTTGCATATTAAGAGAAGAGAATGAACATGCCCATTGACTTGCTAATCTGGCGCGAACTGAACATTTCGCAACTACTGGTTTTACTTTTCCTCTTCTCTTTAATTTTTAGCAGTTAGATATTTTACAAGTAGTTCAGTGTATAGGATACTATCTTTGTGTCATAAGAATACTTACGCTGAAACATGCTTGTAATTTACTCTGATGTTTAATGAAATCGCCTAAGGGCTTACAACCAAAAAAAAAAAGCAATACGGGTTTATGATCTGGGTTTAATGTGGCAGCTGGAAATGCTTGCAAACACAGTGACAAATCAAAAATTTGGATTCGGTTCAGTGAGGTCAAAAATTCGTGATCGGATATAATTCGGGAATGATTCAGTATAACAAGGGAGTTAAAAAAAAAAAAATTTTGAAAAAATTAAATTTTTTTTTTGGCGTTGTTTTCGCGTTTTTATCGTGAAAAATTCGTAACTCGCGTTTTATTCGCGAATAAAACGTATTATATGTTTTTCTGCGTTTTATACGCATTTTATTCGCGAATAAAACGTATTATACATTTTTCTGCGTTTTATACGGAGTTCGGTTCGGTTATGTTGAAAAAACGAATTATACGCGTATATTCGCGAGTTATGTCACTATGCTTGCAAAAGTAGTTGTTTGTTTATGAATCCGAATTCTCCCAGGTATCTGACTCGAACAAATTGAAATGGACGGTCCAAATTAACTTAAAGACAGTGCCTATTCGGACATTAGTTGTGCTTTGAGATTTGTGTCAAGTTAAAAGAACGATCTTGGGTCATCCGGCCGTTTCCAATTTGCTTGAGTTAGGTTCAGGGGTTAGTATTATTTGAGCTTTGAGATTCGTGCAAAACGTATTTGAACGATTAAAATTTTTCAAAAAATCACGCAAAATATGAAATATCTCAGACGATGCAAATTCATTTTGGTAACTTCTAATATTGATGGCCTGATGGCTACATGGCATTTATCTCTCTGATCATATGAGCAAGTTAAAATATATACGCAGCTCACTGATCGCTATGGATAAAGATTTTAACAAAGCAATTTTAATTTCATTCAGCATACGAATCATGGAACGGACTCCGCTTTTTTTCTGAGAGAAAAGCAGGATCCTGCTTTTCCTATCTCAACCATTCAAAATCGTTGAGATCTGTACATGAAAAAGTTCTTTTATCGAGATACATGATTGAAAATTTTTGAATGGTTGAAATTGAAAAAGCATGATGCTGTTTTTCTCTAAGAAAAGCAGCAGAGCCTTATCCACGAATCATATGCAACACTATTTTAATTTTATAATATGTGTATTGTATGAAACAAAAACTTCTCTGTTAAGGGTGGGTTTGGACAAAAGCCTCATCCAAAACCAGACCTAAACAGTCCGATCTACATCAAAATTTGTACAAATATTAATATTCAAGGAGCCATTTAAATTTATTAAGTGTGAAATATGTTTGCACAAATCTCAATGCAAATCGGACGTTTAAGTTTGACTTTGAATGAAGCTTTGTTCAAAGCCCTTTGGACAAAACCCAATCCCCTCGGTTAAAATCTTTATTTCATAATGATCTTTCCACACTAAACAAATAAAAATTGTACAAACCTATCTAATTATTCCTAACTACATTATTTCATAATTCACACAAATCATGTTTATGTGGTAGGCTAAAATGCTTTGCAAAGCACTAACATGCTGATGCTTAGGCTCCAAGTTTAAAATTTTTAAATTTTGGACGGTTGGGACTTTTTAATTTGATCTTATATATTGAAGTTTCATAAAAAAACTAAAATTTACGTTTTCAAAATTACTTTTACTATTTTTTATATGGGATAAAAATTAGAGAACTTATTTGGTCCCCACTTTTCAATTTTCCGTTCGGTCCTCCAAATTCAATTTTCTTTTTTGACATTCTTTTTGTACACCCACTTTCTTTTTTTGAACTTTCTTTCTCTCTCTCCCGTAAAAGAAAAAAAAATATTATTTTCTTAGAAAAAGAAAAAGAATATATTATTTTCTTTCTCTTATCATTCACTTATCTTTTACACATTTTCATAGGAGATGTTTTTCTTCCGTTCAAGCTCATCCATGTTTCCGAGAATTCTTGCGAATATAAAACTATGAATGCCTTGTACTCGATTTTCTCTTACAAATGAAATCTATATTAAAGTACTTTTTTTGTTCTTGTTATGCTATGTATAAAAACTTAATATGTTAAGTAAAAATACTTAATATTTAAGTATTCATGCTTAATAGCTTAAGTATAAAACTTAAATATATACGTATAAATACTTAATATATTAGATATAAATACTTGATATGCTATGTATAAATACTTAACATGCTATGTATAAATATTTGATATTTTTCTGGGCACGGTGAAAAGTTTAAAATCAATGATTTTTTTTAATTTTACATTAGCTAGTTCTATTATTAATAGAGAGCATTTATGAAATATTACATTTCAAATTAAAGCCCAACTAGTGTCAGCTGTCAAATATTCACAAATAGTTAATATGTTTAGTTTGTATAAAAACTTGATATGTTAGGTATAAATTTATATGTTATGTATAAACACTTGCACACATTTATAAATACTTGCATGCGCTAGCTGTTAATAAGCTAGCGACCTTCTAAAATGTAGTCTCGGTTAAAATTGCTAGTTGGAGAATTTATTTGAAGGACTATTATCATGTTCCTAAAAATTAATAGATTTGAATATTTTTCACAATTTAATAGCATTAATGGATTTATTTCTATCTAAAATATAGTAAAATGTTGTTAAAAAAATCGGTTACTAGTATATACACCTCGCCATTTTATTATTTGTTTATTTGAAAAAGGCTCCCACTAATAGCAATATTAATTAATTCAAGTTCCAAAGTTTTTTTTTTTTCTTCTGAATTTTAAACTGTAATTTCTTACACAGAGAGCATTGTCTTTGTTACTAGATCAAAAACTAAAGTTTTGTTTCATTTTACTTATTGTTATTAAGACTGCAATTAATATGGATTGTTTTTTTGTATTAAAGGTTATTCAATTTTTGTCCTTCATTTCATTAATTACATTATGTCATCTGGCCTATCTTGCGCATGCCAACATTTTAACCTATCAATAAATCATGAACATGCGGGAATAGAACAGAGGGTAAGAAAGGACAAGTACATTAAACTCGTCTTTTTCTTTTTCTTAACACACATGATTAGTCTACAAGGACTCCACACGGTCTCTTTCCAGGGAACAGCTTGGGTCCGATGGGTTTATGGACTGTTTGATCCACTTTAAGATTCATGCGCATGGATTTTAAAACAGACTCGAAAGTTGCAGGCGCGAATCTTAAAGCAGATCAGACAGTCATCAAAACCATCGAACTCACTTTGAGTCCAATGGACATCGGACCCAAACTGTTCTCCTCTTGGCAACCCCTTTTTCTTTTTTATGAGAACTACTAAATCGAATTCAGATCCTCTCCGGTACCGTAATAGAGAATCTTTTTGAATTTGTGGATCTGGACCGTTCTTTTTAACTTGGTACGAATCTCAACGCCCAATAATATTGTCTCCTGTGCTAGTCCGAATTAAAGCGTCTGAGAGTTAATCTCAAACCGTAAAGTAAGGAGAATCTTTAAGAACATATGACAAATTTGACTAACCTGATCAACTTGATCTAAAAATTTGCGAGATCAGAAATTGTTTGATTGGATACTGGTTGTATTTTGATTAAACCCAACCAATAATTTATGTGTGAATTCTGATAGGAAAAACGAATAGAATCCGACCCGATTTGACTCGGAAAAATTTAATAGGTGATAGATCGTCCGCACATCTGGGCTCCACTGAATTGTTTATATATAACTTCGACACAAAATTGTTTATACATTTGGGGTGAAAACGGATCGAATACGGAGCTAATAGTTGTAAAATCATATTCATATTTTATTTTTAATTTTTCAGATATGGATACGAATTGGATATCAGCCGGGATATGGATACGGATACGGATCAGATTGGATATTTATTAAAATAATATTAAAAAATACTAAAGTTCGTTGTAGTTATCTAATTTTAATGGTAAATAAAAATATTTTTTTATAATATATATTAACATATATATGATATACATCTACTATTTGAATACGGATAATTGAAATGTAAAACCATATTAGTATCCATATCCACACGGATATTCGGATATTGAATATCCACATCTAATTTTTCGAATACGGATCGGATATTATCTATACCGTTTTCACCCCTAGTTAATATTTATCCACAATTTGGACCTTTATAAAAAAAATAGTTTTTTTAATATTTAAAGACAGTGTTGCCAATTTTTTTTTAAAAAGAAAATGGAAGTTTAATTAAGTCTGCCAAGTTTTATTTAATGTTCATAAAATTAAAGATTTTTCATTCGGATGTTGAACACTCGATCTCACACACAAACAATGTTGCCCTTTACTACTAGATCAAAAATCGATTATTTTGCCAAATTAAAATTATTTTCATTTTGACGGTCAATATATAATTTTATTATTGACCTAATTGTAAAGTTATAATCTTTGTAGTTGTGCGATACCTTTCTAATAACCAGGTTCTTAATTAACCTTTAATCTATCTTTCATTTTGACAGTCAATATATAATTTTATTACTGACCAAATTGTAAAGTTAGAATCTTTGTAGTTGTGCGATACCTTTGTAGAATCTTTGTAGGGTGAAATTGCAATCCACAATCGGATTCCGCACTGATGGCTATCGCCCCGATAGAAAAGGTATACACATAAGCCATCGGCTCAAAACATATGGCGTTAATCGATATGCCATCAACAACGCACGATCAAACAGACGGTGTTAGTACCCAACGCCATCAGTTGGTTAGATCGAATAGTCGATAAAAAGTTCGAATGAATTACAGCGCTGCCCCTGATTACATACACCATCCGTGCGGAATGACACCATATGGTAAATGGGCGATAGTAAATGTATTTTTTGTAGTAGTGTTTGTAATAACCATCCCATTAGGTTCTTAATTAACCTTTAATCTATCTTTCATTTTGACGGTCAATATATAATTTTATTACTGACCAAGTTGTAAAGTTAGAATCTTTGTAGTTATGCGATATCTTTCTAATAACCATTCTGATACGTCCCTTCCCGGAGGGGCCGGGCCGTACTTGGACTCGGTCCAGTAAGATGCGGGCACGCCCTGTTTCTGGAAAGCAGGCCGTGCGGGGATTGGGTGCTAATTGTGCGGCCCGTCTCGCCCTGAGCGAAGCGGGTCGGAACAGTGGGCACGCGGGGAGTCGGAGGGGTATTAACGCTCTAACCCTTTTTGATACCTCTCCAGGCTCCAAGATGTGATAAATGCGATCCCCTTTTCTGGGGGTTTCTTTGCCTTATATAGGGAGTGGCCCACTGTAGCGGGTCTTGTCAGCATTAATGACGAAAGACCTGCATACTATTGAGGGTGTCCGCATATTAGGCTATAACAGTTCGCATAGTAGGTCTCAAGCCGAACGGCGAGGCCGCGCGTCGACCTTTCTGGGCTGTTCGGCATGCTGGGCTTTGAGCCTTGTTTTGTTCAGTTTCGAGCGGGCCCTTAGGAGGGCTCTGAGCCTCGGTTTGTGCTTCGCCTCAGGCTGGCCCCAGGGGAGGGTCCAAATCCGGAGTAATTTCTGACTTCGGGTTGGCCCCAGGAGGGGGTCCGAATCCCGAGTAATTTCTGACCTCGGGTTGGCCCCGGGAGAGGGTCCGAATCCCGAGTAATTTCTGACCTCGGGTTGGCCCCAGGAGGGGGTCCGAATCCCGAGTAATTTTTGGGCCGCGGTCTGTTCCGGGCCTTTTTGTTGTGAACTTTGATCTAGAGATGTTTAGTTGGGCCAGGCCTAGGCCTTTTAAGGGCCATTGGCATATGGGCCTATCATTAGCCCCTGAAGCCGGAATGCATCAGTATGATGCTTCCGGGTTTTTATTCTGGTACTGAAGGTGACTTCGGTTCGACTTATGGAAGTTTGTTTTAACGTCCGAGTATTAGCCCCCTAGTTGTTCCCGGGTTTTGTGGGGTATTTGTTTATTATCAGCCCCTGAGTTACCCTTGGGGGGTTTCCTATGTTTATATTTTGGTCATTTTAGAAATTCTTGTTCCTGTGACTTCGCCTCGCGCGGTTTGTTGATTATATGTGGTTTATGCCAATTTTGTTTTGCCGCTGTATATCATGGTTTTGTTGTTGACGGCCCCCGAGCTATTCTCGGGGTTTTTGCGTTTTCAAGATGGTTATGACCTGTGTTATCGTTTTTTTTTATAAAGTCGTAAATTTTGTTATTTCAGAGTTTGCAGACCTTTGGTATGCCCTATCGTGGGTAAGTATCCAACTAATTGTGTTGGCGTGTTAGATGGCTTTGGGTAGCCGGGTGTTTTTTAGACGGGCTACGTTCGATGTTCCGCGTCGTGGTCGTCTTTCTTTTTTTTTTTTTTTTTTAGGCGCCAGTAACGGAGGGTGTGGCGAAAATAATGAGCAGCTGTTGCTATTAAAATATTCTTAGATAGCATGAGGCCCCAATATTACATGACATCGAGATCATACGATGCCTATGGATAAGGAAATATGGAAACTAGACCACGCGCTCGTTATCGGTGTCCTCAAAGAGGTTATCCGCCTGGACTTCTTCTGGAGTAGCGGTGTACAGGCTCGGGCCTCCAGAATTGCTGGATAGACATCCAGGGCATTTCCAGAACCGGCGTCGGGGGTCCGCGCGGCCCTGGATGTCGTAGTGTTCGAAGCAGCTCCACTCATAGCACCTTCGGCATTTCGCCATCTCGTGCTTGGGCCCCTGATCGTGACATATGACACACCAACGCAATTTGGGTTCGAAGTTGACGTCATCATATATGTTGTTCTCGTCCTCCTTAGTGAATGAGGGTACACCGGCGAGGAGGAGGTCGATAAAGTCGCAGATTTGGAGGTCCTCATTACGAAGCATCCATTCCAAATCCTTCTCGGAGAATCGTTGGCGGAGGGCCCATCTCTCTGCCGGAGAGATGACCTGTCGTGGGTTATAAGAGCGGCGGGAGGCGGGGGGGTGGTCCCGGCTGCTCTGGCCTTGTTCCAGAGGCCTTTTGGGTTTGGAGACTACTCTTTTGATAGGCATGTCGGGAAGTTCTGTTGAGGAAAATTAGGAGTTGTCATTTGGACATATGGTGAGGTGGGTATTTATAGACTTGGGCTGTGACCATGGCCATGAATAATGTGGGTCCCAGGCTATTTATAGCGTATATTTGTCAACTTCTTGCATTAAATAACGTGGGGCCGCGAGGGATATTTGTTCGCGTATCGGGGGTGTGCGCGGGATAAAAATTTGGTCGGTGTGAGATGAGAAAGATTAGCTGTTTTATAATGAGAAAAGACCCGACCATGAAATTAACTTGTTGATTTTTATTCGTTGAATATTAATATATCGGAGCAGTACACACTTCGTACATAAGTTTTCTTAGATAAGGTACAACAGCAGATACATTTGTCCTAGTGAACTATGATGTGCAGGGCGACTCGTTCCCTGTATACCCGTATGGCTGCCGAGGTGGGACCTGAGGCAGGCGGAAGAGACATTTCCACTTCGGTCAGTTGCACTCCGGGGTCCTTCTCGGCAAGAAGACGGGTGTGATGTCGCTACTGAAGGAGCATTCAGGCGAGGATCTCGTTATCGGAGTCCTCATATACGTTGTCCGCTTCAAGCTCCTCCTTAGTAGCGGTATATAGGGTTGGTCCTCCGTAGTTGAGGTCGATGCAACGGGGGCATCGCCAAAACCGGCGGCGGGGATCTGAGCGGCCTCTGATATCGTAGTGATACATGTGGCGCCACTCAAAGCATGTTCGACATTTGACCATTTCGGTCTTGGGATCTTCCTCACCACACTCGAAGCATATGCGCAACGACGGTGCCGTGGGTTGGATGGCATTCTCTTCCTCAGGGGTGAATTTTGGGCATGAGTTAAGCTTGAAGTCGAGGAAGTCTCAGACTGGGAGGTTTTCGTGGGTCAGCATCCATTTTAAGTCGGGGTGGGGTATGTCTTGTAACAATACCCATTTTTCGTCTTCCGATAGTGTTCGTAGTGGTGGTTGCGTGGGGTTAGGCCGGGGGCGGGGGGGGGGTGAATCGCGGGGGAGGGTAATATTGAGGCGTTGCTGCTCGGGTTTGTTAACCGAGTCGTTCGACGACATTGTGAGGGTAGGTGGAGTGGGGATGAGTTCACGGAGTGGAGGATCGGTTGGTGAGGAATGATTTTCTTGCGACTGAATGGGTCAATATATAGGCGGGGTAGTACCATTGGTTATCGCGTCCGAGCCCCATTGGGTCATGAAAGCTGGGGCTAAGCGATTTGACTGGACGGGCGTAGGCCTGTCGTTTGACCGGTGTTAATTTCGAGGCGTTTTGGACTTAAGGGACGGTTGTTTCGAGGCATTATTGGTAAGAGATTCGTTATTTCCGGAGTGTTTGAGCTAAATTAAGGGTCATTTGCTGCCGGTTGGCTAGCGTTCGGGAAATGTACATGGTTGCGTATACGAGGTGCGCGAGTTGGGGTGGAGAGCATGTTTATGCCGTGAGGGGGCGTCGTAGGACAGTTATGCCAGTGGATTGGCGAGATTTATTCCCTGATTCGAGTTATTTCGAGTCGTGCTTTTTTAGGATAAGGGGAAAGTGTTTTTGGTGCCTGTTTTGTCTAGACCGTTTAGGTCGTGTGACATGAAGTGCTCTGTTTACCGAGATATGTGTTCCCATGATTGTCCTGAGACCGGGGGGTGTATCTGTCTCGTGTCGGTGTTGTGTGAAGTTTACATGGTAAACCGACTAATTTCGGGTAGCGTGTCCTGGGACATGGGCGCCTTAAATTAGTTGCTTGCCGGTCGGCCCGAGACCAAGTGGTCGCGAGTCGGGCGGCGCCTGTTGGTTAGTGATATGATAAAGTTCCGTTGCGATAGAACTTGCTGCTCGTTGTGGTGAGATGACGGTATAGAAGACGTGTGTGAGCGTTGTGCCTTAGTGTCAAAGTTGCCTTTACATCTTTACACAATTGTGTTGTAAGAAAAGTTTTTCAAAATAAGATAAGTTACGACTAGAGGTGATGTCATGTGGTTTATAGAGTTTTCCTTCTCAACAAAACACAGTTGTTCATAAGGTTATCCTAAAATAAAAATAAACACGATCCCCTATGTCGGGGAACAAAAGAGGGAGTAGTAAACGGCCGGCTAGGAGGGCGGGGCGACTTCGCGCAATGCATCAATCGCTGAAACCGTCGTCTGCGGAGGATTCCTCCTCAGGGTCGGTGTCATCGGACCTGGTGGGGTGATACTGTGGGCCGTCATCATCATCATCGTCTTCATCGTCATCCTCACGAGCGTCATCCCTGGAGTCGAGGATGGCCGTACATTCCTCGCAGTACCAGTGCTCCAGGCCTGGGATGGGGAACAAGTAGGGTGTCTCCTCGGGCTGGCAGGCTTGGTGGAATCTTTCCCCGCACCGATGGCATCGGGGCATATCGGCCCGATTGCCCGTCTTCCCGCATGCCGGGCAAGTGCTGCGGATAACAGGCTTGGGCGCGGGGCGCCGAGGGGGCGCTGCTGGTGGCGCATTGCGGCCGGAGTGCGGGCAGCAGGGGCAATGTTCATAGGAGCGCATTTCCACGTCGACCAGGTACTTGATGAAATCTTGCAGCTTATCATTGGAGCTCGCCATCATTCGATCGAGGTTACTCCTTGGGAAGAAGCGGAGCCAGTTTGCGCGGACTCGGGGAGGTAAGTCTCGGACGCTCGTTGGTCGGCCCGGTTTCGGATTGCTCGCCTCGCCAGTTTCCACTGGTTTCTTTCCTTTGTTATTCCGGGGTTTTGGAGCCATTATTTCAGTGCGTTCTTGGGACAGCGACAACTGGGCCTGTGATGTTAGGGGGTTTATATAGGGATCAGCATTGGTGTGCATTTAATGCAGGAGTCCAATCATCATAACTGCGTCTGATCGTTACTGTGGAGAGGGAGACGGCGCGACGCTTTGCTCGTGCCCGCTCAGTTTGTGGAGGAGTTGTGAAGGGATGGGGGGCGGGATCCGAAAATGCGCGACGCTTGGGTCGCGTCCGGACGCCATCGTGGTATGGGGTAGCTAGGTCAGAACGTCGGGGCGTCTTGCTTGCGCCTTCTCAGGGTTTGGGGAGGAGAGGAAAGGGCGCCAAATTTCGAATCGGCACGTCGCTTCAAGGTCTTCGGTGCGTACTGTGTAGGCCTTCCTTTCTACGGTTTTCTAGGCTGTTAGGTCAAGGCCTATTAGAGTGCGCCAGGTGGGTTAAGGGGCTTCTCGGGGAGAGTGCCGGTTAGCGTTACGACCATGTACTGATGCCTATATAAGGGCGCTCGCGACTGTCTGAGGACATTGTCATTTGCTGGGTTTTTTGAGCGTTGCGGTTGTCGGCCAGTCACTTAGTTTCGCCCTGTTCGGTTGATCGCTGTTGCGTCTACGTCTTCGGGAAGGTAACTTCTATTTTAAGGTTTTGCGGTTTGTAGTTTTCGCGGGGGTGGGGAAACTACCTCTACCGTCCCCAATTTGGTTGAGAAGTGTGTTGGCAAATAGGGTTAGTTCTTTTTAAGGTTGCCGAGCAGCTTTCTCGGCTGACATGGGGAGGCCGTTATTTTATACTTGTCTCTTGCTGGTTTTTTAACTGACCGCCTTGGCCTAACTTAGGTTATTTCTAACTATGACTGGGGGGAGCTCGGGAAGCCGATCTCCGAATTGGGGTCTTCTGGATACTGATTCTTCTAGTCGGGGGGCATCGAGGATGCCGGGTCCTGGAAAAGGTGCCGAAGCTTTGGCTATACTGCGGGCCGAAAGGGAGAAGTCTGCGAGCGGCAACGTGGCGCTTCCTCCTGATGATAGAACCAAACATATATATGATCATGATCAAGGTATGTCTGGACAGGTGCGGTTGCCGTTGTCTCCTAGTGATCCTAGGTATCATGCTTCTGAGGACACGTTGTCTGTTCAACATTCTACTGAGTCCGGGGGGCCGAGCGAGGCACAAGGGGATGAGGAGGATGATCTGCACGAGAGCCGTGTCGCCTCTTCGCGAGAGGCTTCCGTCTCCGTGCCTGTGGAGGTGCAGGAGAAGAAGGTTAGTCGTAAGAGTGCTATGTCTCAGACCCCTGATGGGCCGAAACTCGTAGCTCGGTCTACTTATCAGCCCAGTATTTTTGATGAAGTGGACCGCCTGTGGCCGTCAATACCGTTGTGTCGTCGTGGAGAATGGTGGCGACAGGTTTTTTACGGTCAGTTGGTGCGCAAGGAGGCGCGGAGGATTATTACGCTGGACGTCCTGGATCTCCGAGTACCTACCATACATGACCGAGCGCACGACTACGAGAAGGGAATGTGCGTGTACTGGAAGATGCCTAAATGTGGGTTTCAACTACCTCTGTCGGAGTTTTGTCAAACTTTCCTTAGGACTTTGAATATCACACCGTCCCAACTAACCAGCAAGGCTTGGTGTTACGTTACAAGCTTTGATAGACTGTTCTCGGATCATTCAGATAAGTTGGGGGGTTTAAAGCCAACTATGGGTCTGTTCTCGCAATATTTTAGCATGGGCAAGACATCCGAAGATTTCCTGGTCCTTAAGCGAAAAGGCCCGCATGCCAAGGTGTTTGACTCCAAGAAGAACCCTAAGCTTAACAAGATTGATGACTGGAACCGGGGCTGGGTATACCTGCCGCACCCAGGCAGAATTGAGTCGTTAAAAGACGTTCGGGTGACCTGGCGCCAGTTGTGGCGGAAGGGGTCGGTGCCCTCTCTTAGGTTTCCTATGTCCGGAGATGATCGGAGGGCCTTGGGGATTCTTAATGAACTGTGTGGTAGATTTCTAACTTTCATTTCTGTTTTCAGTGGTCTTTTAACTATTGATATATATATGTTCGTCTGTTGTTTCTTTGGCAGCCAACACGTCTATGGAGTTCGCATTTTCTGGTGCCGTTGTAGATCCTCAGCCCGTCGCCCCCCTCGGGTCTGGGAGGGTCCAGGTGGAAGAGGAAGAGCGTCTGGTGATCGAGGAGGCGAAGGAGATCGTGTTAGCGGAGCAGGCACCTCCAGTGGAAGGGAAGGGGGCGTCTCCTCCGAAGGCCCCCAAGAGGCGCGGCGGGGCGAATATGAAGGATAGGGTTAAAAAGATAAGATCTACAGCCCAGATTAGCCCGTCCGAGAAGGGGAAGAGTCTCGCGGGGGCGAAGGCCCCTGACAGGGCCCGGGCTAACGTGCCGATGAGGGAAGAGCTCCCCCTTGTGACGGAAAGTACAGTTGCCCCAGGTGGGCTGGGACCGGTGTTCGACGTTGAGACCCTTCTCGAGGGGGTCGCTGGGGGTGCTTCTTCAGGGAAGGATGGCGGGGCTGTTAGGAGTCCGAGTCGCGGGTCCGTGCCTCCGGGTGATGATTCAAGTTTTGATTGGGAACTGGAGAGAGGGTCGATTTGGGAGCATCCGTGCCTAGAAAAGGACCCGAACCACTGTGGCCTCTATGTTCCCTTCCTAGGGAAGACCATAGGGGTTTGCAGGAGGCCACCTACCTTAGCCGCCTACTCTTTCGGGGCCTATACTGGGCTGGAGCCAGCTTACATTCGGCGTCGTATGAGGGAAGACCCGGAGCAGTTTCTGCTGGACTCTTTGGGTCGGCATTTCGAAGCGGGTTGCGTTATGGCGGCGTTGTTGGAGGAACGCTTGTTGGGGGGTGGCAAAACGCGGGTCGCGGATGACATCACCTCGGGGGTGAATAGTGCCCAACTCGGGAAGGAGGATGGCGGGAATCGCTATGAGTCCCTGGAAGAACGTTACAGGGAGGCTTTGAACTATCAGCAGACCCTGCAGAACGATCTTCGTGCTCGGGATGAGAAGGTTAGGTGTCTGGAGGAGGAATTGTCCAAGAGGGGCGAGGAAGCCGTTGAGCAAGCCAGGCGGCTGGCGAGTGCTATTGCCGAGGTTGAAGGGCTGACGGAGGATAAGGCAAGGATGGCCAAGGATTTGGTCTCCGAGAAGGGGAGAGTCGCGCAGGTAGAGAGGGTTGTCGAGCAACAGCGTGCCGACTTGGAGGGGCTGGCTACGAAGTTGATGGACGAATTCTTTACCAGCGATGGGTTTAGGAGTGCGGCGCTTGTTTGCGTGGAGGACTTTGTGCGCCACTTTGTGTACGGGGAAATGTTGAAGTTGGAGAAACTGTATCCTTTTGCGCCCGAGATGGTGGGGTTCGCCAAGGTCAAGGACGAAGAGGCGCGACCCAAGGTTCTGAAGGGGTATACGTGGGATAGGGCAATAGATAGGTTGCGGAACCCCGAGGGTGAACTGGTGCCGGGCAAGGTAAGTCTATTAAGGGAGAAGCCGGTGGCGATCCCGTATTATTGGCGTCTTGTTGCTGCCTGGCCGGACGACATTTGGGTGCGTCCTCTCTCCGAGGCTGATGTTGGCAATGGAGCCGGAACCAGCGACGCGGCTCGTTCTATCGTCCTTTCCTTGGAGGGAAACAATGCGCAGGACCTCGGGGTGGTTATCGAGGAGGAAAAAGACGGCGAGTAATGGAGGTATGATTTCTGATTTGCTCCGTGGACGCGTATGTGTACGTTCGTTTGGTTATCTAATCTGCTGTTTATGTTTATGCAGGGCTTAAGCGGGATGTGAGGTGCCAGATCGGGGAGCTGCTGAAAGGCGTGTCGAAATTTTAATTTATTTGCCTCGTTCTTTGTTTCTTTTATTCGTAGGACCCTCGAGATGTTGGGGGACAAACAGAACGGTTGTAACTTTTGTCGGGTAATTTGGTCGAGATTGCTGCTCGACCGCCCGAGTAACATTATGTTTTATGTATGTTCTTGTTTTAATGTGCTTGTTTGTAGTGTTTTTATTGTGGTTCTGTGTAACCTCTTTATTTAAACCTAATCGTGTGGTCCTGCAGGGTCGGTCAATCTCGGGTGGATTTATTCCGTTCAATTGTCAGGTAATTTCAACGGGATTACCTCGTACCTTGTACAATTATTTAGCGTCGCCTTTCGTTATTTATTGATATTTAACTGCCGGTCCGGCTCCCAACCTTGTAGTGTTATCAATTTGAAGAGAAACAGTTTCATTACCTCGCGCAGTTTCTTCCCGCGATTTCTTCGGGCTTGTAACATTCCTAGTCACCCTTATTTGCTCGATAGCGCTTGTCTTCCGAGCTGGCGTACTTGCGGGAGTTCAGGGAGGAGTTTCTGCATTCCTTTAGGTGCCTTCGTATTTCGTTTTTGCTCCTTTGAGATTTTCTTTTCGGGCATATTGCTATGCTTGTCGGTTGTTTTGTAGAGCCAGTAGAGATTTCCGCGAGACTTTGTTGTTCAGACATGCTGTCATGCCCTTTAATTGTCTCGCGGTGCCAGTAGAAAATCCTGCGAGACTTGTTGTTCGGGCATGTTGTCATGCCTTTTAATTGTCTCGCGAGACCAGTAGATTATTCGCGCTCGTTCCACAAGACTTTTGTTTGTGCCTATTGGGTAAGCAAGCTTGTTGTCTTGTGAAACGGCGGAACGTTTATCCGGTTTGCGCGTGTTTGTTGCCCCGTCGGGCTTTCGCTTGCGCTGTGTCGGGATCTTTGGAGAGATTTTTTCGTTACCCCGCGGGTTTCCGTTATTGTATCTCCCCAAAGCGGGGTTATGCGCGTTCGTTATCCCATTAGGATTTTCGCTCGCTTTTTGCATAACCGTCCCTTTGGTCTCGCGAGTCATGTGCATTCACTACTCCTTGCGGAGTTTTCGTTTGCACTTTTGTGACTCGCGCCTGTTTTGCGAGTCATGTGCATTCATTGCTCTTTGTAGAGCTTTTGTTTGCACTTTTGTGACTCGTGCCTGTTTTGCGAGTCATGTGCATTCGTTGCTCTTTGCAGAGCTTTCATTTGCACTTTTGTGACTCATGCCTGTTTTGCGAGTCATGTGCATTCGTTGCTCTTTGCAGAGCTTTCGTTTGCACTTTTGTGACTCATGCCTGTTTTGCGAGTCATGTGCATTCGTTGCTCTTTGAAGAGCTTTCGTTTGCACTTTAGTGACTCGCGCCTGTAATCTTTTTGAAAGATTGTCTTGGTGCTTCTTTCTTCGGGACCTTTGACCTGAGACTAGCGCGAGTTTTCCTTGCGGGGCGCATAGCGTGTACTCGTCTGGTCTTTCCACGGCTAGCGTACGCTCGCTGTTATGGAAAAGTTGTTTCGGGCTGTTTTATGCTCTAAGGTTTTTGGTCCGAGCTTAGTATGGTAATTGTTGATGAAGGCATTTGTTGCCCATAGGCTTTTATTTCTCTGTTATGAGAGGCGTTGTTTTATTGCTAAGGCGTTCGTTGCCACTTGGGCTTTTGTTTTCCTTTTTTAGTGCAATAATTTCTTTTTTGTTGAAACATTAGTTGGCCGTGGGCCATTGTTTGTCCTTGTTATGATCAGTTGTAGGGGGATCCCGACGGCAATTGCGTGCCGTCGGGTCCCGAATTTGTTAGTCAACATCACAAACACCGGGCCGTGCTTATAATATCGCACAGACGCCCTGGACCATACACGGGCGTTCCCGTGTTGGTGGTTCAAAAGTACAGGGTACCGGGCCGTGCTTATAGTATCGCCCAGACGCCCTCGACCTTACATGGGCATTCCCATGTCGGTCCCAAAAAAGGTACAAAAGATAATGATTACATTTTTACAAGCGGCCTGTCCGCTGCTATGCCTGTTCTACTACCTCCCTCTTTTTTTTTTAAACATAAAATTTCCGAAGGTGAACGATGTTCCAGGGTCTGGCGAGCATTCGTCCGTCGGGACCTTCGAGTTCATAGGCTCCTTTGCCGCAAGCGCGAAGTACCCGGAAGGGGCCTTCCCAATTGGGTTGAAGCTTACCAACATGATGTCCGGCAGCCTCGACCTTTTTGAGCACTAGTTCACCCGGTTCGAATGCCCGGGGGGACACGCGTTTATCAAAGGCGCGTTTGATCCTTCGTTGGTATTCTGTGGTTCGGACGCGGGCCTTGTCTCGGAGTTCTTGTGCCAGCTCGAGTTCCGTGGCTCGGGCTTCTGGGTTGCTTTCTGTGGTGTAGGCCGTCATCCTCAGGGAGGGTGCAACGAGTTCGAGAGGCGTGACGGCCTCCATGCCGTACACTAGGGAGTACGGTGTTTGTTGCGTGGCTTCACGGGGAGTGGTTCTGTATGCCCAAAGGATTTCATCCAGTTTGCTGGGCCAATTCTTCCTATTAGAGGCCACCTTCTTCCTTAATCCGTCCAGAATAGTTCTGTTGGTGACTTCGGCCAGGCCATTGCTAGCAGGGTGGCTAACCGAGGTAAAGTTGCTGCGGATACCTAGCTTCTCCAGGAAGGACACGGTGACATCTGCATTAAACTGCGTGCCGTTGTCCGAGATCAACGCGTGCGGAATGCCGAAACGGCACACAATATTGCGCCATATAAAATTTTTGGCGGCTTCTGCTGTGAAGTGGGCTAACGCCTTGGCCTCGACCCACTTTGTGAAATACTCCACGGCCACTATGAGCCATTTTTGTTGTTGGGCGGCCATAGGGAACGGGCCCAGGATGTCGATCCCCCAGAGATCGAAAGGCCATGCTCCCGAGATTGTGATCATGTCATAGCCCGGGACGTTGGATAATCGGCAATGGTATTGGCACTTTTCGCATTTTCGTGCCATGTCGGCCGCATCTTGCTGCATCGTGGGCCAATAGTATCCCGCGCGCAGGACTCTTTTTGCCAAGGTTTTGGCTCCCTGATGGCTACCACAGAGTCCCTCATGGACCTCTTCCAACATTTTCTTGGCGTCTTCTTCCCCGACGCACCTAAGCCAGGGTCGGGTGTATCCTCTTTTGTATAACTGGTGGTTGAACACCGAGTACAAGGGCGCTATCTGTTTTAGCCGTCTGGCCTCAAGCGGGTCTTCTGGTAAGATCTCCGAAGTAAGGTAGGCCCACATGGGGGCGTACCAAGTATCTCCGGGTTCATCGATGACATAGGTTTCCTTCACTTCCTCGGAGATGCTTGCCTCAGGAATATCCATTACTATCACGGGGCGGTCCTTGTCGAGGTTCCCTGCTGCCCCTAGTTTAGAGAGGGCATCAGCTTGGCAGTTCTGGTTTCTGGACACATGTTCTATCACCACCTTATCAAAATGCCCCTTCAAAGAATGGAACTGCTCTCGGTATCGTCGCAACCGGTCGTCATGTACGCGGCACTCTTCGTTAATTTGCCTAACCGCAAGTTCGGAATCACTATGGAGGTGGACTTGTCGGGCTCCCAGTCCCGCGGCCAACTTGAGGCCCGCTATCATGGTCTCGTACTCGGCAGTGTTATTAGTTACGGGGAACTGGAAGTGGAGTGCGTAGTTGAGTGTTTCTCCTTGTGGGCCTGTGAGGGCAATTCCTGCTCCTGCTCCCTGATGGGAGGAGGCTCCGTCGACATAAAGCGTCCATTCGCCTTCTAATTCATCCGGGGCCCCTGAGTATTCCGCGATAAAGTCCGCGAATACTTGTGATTTGATGGCATTCTGGGGGTGGAATGTGACATCGAATTCCGTTAGTTCGAGTGCCCAAGCTAGCACGCGACCCGAGGAATCGAAGTTCGCGAAAGCCTTCTTCAGGGGCACTCCAGTGTATACTTTGATTGGGTGAGATTGGAAGTACGGTCTCAGTTTTCTTGCCGCGATGATAAGGGCATAGGCTGCCTTTTCTAGCTGTGTGTACCGAGTCTCGGCATCCCGGAGCACATGGGACACGAAATATATGGGTTGTTGCTCGCGTCCTTCTTCCCGTACTAACGCGGCACTGACCGCATGGTTGGTGGTGGCTAAGTATACAACCAAGGTGTCTCCTTCTATGGGTCTGCTGAGGCAGGGCGGGCTAGCCAGGTACCCTTTCACTTTGTCGAAAGTCATCGCACATTCCTCTGTCCATTCAAATCTGGCTGACTTACGCATTGCCTTGAAGAAGGGGAAGCAGACATCGCCAGACCGGGCGATGAACCGATTTAGTGCTGCCAGCCTGCCCGTAGGTGACTGAAGTTCCTTGAGGTTTCGAGGAGGTTTCATGTCTAGGATGGCCTGTGATTTGGACGGGTGTATCTCTATGCCTCTCATGGATACCATAAATCCGAGAAATTTTCCTCCCGTTAGGCCAAAGAAACTCTTCTTAGGGTTGAGTTTCATGTCCGCTTGATTGAGCGTAGCGAAGGTCTCGCGCAGATCTCGAACGTGATCCAGGTCGGACATACTCTTGACTAGGAGATCGTCTACGTAGGCTTCTACGTTCCGACCTATTTGCTCGTGGAACACCTTATTCACCATTCTTTGGAAGGTAGCCCCTGCATTCTTCAGACCGAAGGGCATCACGCGGTAACAGTATAACCCGGAGTGGGTTGTGAAGGCAGTTTTATCCTCATCTTCTGGGCACATTCTAATCTGATTGTACCCCGAGAACGCATCCATGAAGCTCAAGAACGCATGCCCGGAGGTGGAGTCTACTAGTTGGTCGATCTTGGGTAAGGGGAAAGGGTCCATAGGGCACGCCTTGTTTAGGTCGGTGTAATCAATACACATCCTCCACTCTCCATTCGCCTTTCAGACAAGCACAGGATTCGCCAGCCATTCCAGACAAGTCACATTTCTGATGAAACCGGCTCCCAACAACTTTGCGACTTCAGCCTTGACCGCTGAGCGCCTTTCGGCTCCCATGTTCCTTCTCTTCTGTACTACAGGCTTCGCTCCCGGTTTGATGTGCAACTGGTGCTCGGCTATGGATCCCGGGATTCCAGGCATGTCTGCGGCGGTCCAAGCAAACACCGCCAGGCTTTCCCGGAGGAAGTCAATCAACTTCTTCCTTGCACTTCCTTGGACGGCCCTGCCGATGTTCAGGATTTTACCGTCACCGAGGTCGACCTGGTCAACCTCATCGGCCGGCTCAAGGGATGTCTTCAACTCTTCTTTGTCAGTGGGGTCCAAAACCATGGGTGTGTGCGGGGGTAAGAACTCTCTGCTGGATTGCAAGCGTGGGCTAGCGAGACCTGATCTCGCTTTTGCTTTCACGTCTACTTGATGGACCGTTCCTCCTTGTCCTCCGAGGGAGGTTTGATAGCACTCCCGAGCCACCTGTTGCTGCCCACACTCCTCCCCCACACCGAGGTTGGTAGGGAATTTGATCTTTAAGTGGGGGGAAGACACTATGGCTCCGATTTTGTTCAAAGTGCTCATACCGATGATTGCATTGTAGGCGGAAGGGGCATCCACGATGAGGAAGTCCACCATAACTTCGGTGGCGCGAGGCAAAGATCCAAACGTTACTTTCAATTGGGCGACCCCTTTCGGCCGGAGGGAATCGCCCGTGAACCCCACCAGTGGTGTTACTTTTCTTCGTGACTCGCCCAGCTGCATTCCCATCTTTTCGAAGGCTGAGAGGAACAGGATATCAGCCGAGCTCCCCGTATCCACGAGGATTCGCTTGACTCCAAACTCTTCTATCTTGAGTCTCAATACTATGGGGTCATCGTGAGGCCATATCACGGTGCCAAAGTCTTTCTCGGAAAAGCATATGGCTTCATCCATTCGGGGTCTCTTTCTCTCAAGGGGCCTCTCGATATTCAGTATGGTAGGGTACGGCTTGATGGTGATTCGATTGTGTTTTTCGGGAGCCGCCACCCTGTGTCCCCCGCTAATAACATTGATTTCTATGCTAGGCCGCCTGCCTGATGTTCCCGGTCCTTTTCCCTTGCCTTCGTCGGGTTTGGGTCCCGAGTGCTCACACTCTCTGTAATCGTCCCGATAGGAGGCTTTCTTTTTGTCCTGGGCCTCTCCATTGTACTCTTTCGCAAACTTCTGGAAGAACTCCGGCACTATATACTCGATCAACTTTCCTTCCCTGGCCATCCTTTCCAGCACGTCTTTCAGCTGGAGACATTCCCCCGTGGAGTGTCCGTTAAAACGGTGGAACAAGCATCTCGCAGTCCCGTCTTTTTTTTTGAAAATACGCTTGCGTAGCGGCCTCGGAACATCAGGCATGTCTTTTATCACTAGGTACATTTCGCTCCTCTTCTTGATAAAAGGGGCATACCGCACGTAGTGGGGTCGGTAGCCCTCTCTGCCGTCTTCGCGCCGTTCTTCTTGGGTATTTCTCTTCTGCGGTTCTCGTTTTCGAGATGGGCCGCTATCGGGCTGCCGGCCACGCTGCTGCGGTTTTGGGGATCTGGACCGCGGCCTGGCGGACTGGACAGCATCCTCCTCGGCCCGGATGTACCCTTCGGCAAAAGCCAGGAGCTCTGGTAAACTCTTAAATTCTCTTTTTCGGGCATCATACCGGAGAGTGCCCGGTCCTCCTTGCCAAAGCCCATTCAGTATGGCCGCCAGGGCGATGTCCTCACTGTAGTTTCGGACCTCCCTAGAGGCCTTCACGAATCTATTTACGAAGGTCCGAGTTGTTTCTTGGGGTCCCTGAACATACTTCAAAAGGGAGTCACATGTCGCTCGTGGGGGTCTGAGCATGTCGTAGCGGGTCAGAAAAGCTCTCGACAGTTGATCAAAGGTTTTTATCGATCCTTGCCTTAATCTCATATACCATTCCCAGGCCTCCCCAGTCAAACAAGTGGTGAAAATGCGACACGCGACAGCGTCCGAAGCTCCATGCAGTCGGAGCCTTTCGTAGAACCCGTATACAAAGTTCTGGGGGTCCTGGATATCTCCGCTACCTTGAAAACAGGGAAGGCCAGTGGGGTATTTGAAGTCACCCATGGGGGCCTTGTAAAGTTCCGGGGCTAATGGTCCTTCCAAAATATTCGTCGACCCGGAACGAGTCCCTGCTCTCCTCCTCTCCCTCCTAGCTATTTCTTTCTCCACCCCTTTTTTGATCATTGTGTCTATCATCGCCATATTTACTCCTGCCGCCTCCGGTGGGGTGAGTGGTCTTCGTCGCCTCTTAGGGGGTGTTCGGCGACGCTCTTCTCGCGAGTGGCGAGACTGATTGTCTTTCCTCGAGTGGTGGGACTGATCGTCTTTCTTCGAGTGGTGAGACCGTTCCTCGGTGTGTTTGGTGGGGCCTTCTCGAGTCCGCTCTGTTCTCGCTCGGCCGGCGCTCCTTCTCGAGCTGGCCGCCGCGGACGAGCCTTCGCTCTCTTGCCGTTCGGCCCCGAAGGATAACCTCCGTCTTGGTCCACCAACCTGTCTCGTTTCTCCCTCGCCTATCAGGGTCTCCAGTTCGGGGTCAGGATTGTCAAAATCACCGTCTGTGTTATGTAGACTGGGCTCTGGGTTGTTCGATCCAGGTCCAGCTCGGATCAATTGTACTACAGGCGGTGGGGGGTGAATCATTCGTACCCCGGGCGCTGGGGTGGGAGTTTGGGGATAGTATGGTGGGTTGGGGTCGGCCTGTGGAGGGTATTGTGCTAAGGGGGCAGTTTGGTACTGCGGGTATGGAGAGGCATATTGCGGGTATGGCGGATAGTTGTAAGGAGGTGGATATACATACGGTGGAACATACGGAGAGTGGTATTGGGTGTGGATCATCTGGTTTTGGGTGTTTTGGGGGGCCGACCCAATCGGCCCAGTGGCCTGGGCGGTCACTATGGTCGAATCGATCGGCCTCACGATTGGTGTGGAAGCTCCAAGGGATTCCAAGCCCTTCCCTGGTTGAGTGATTGGTATCCCTTCGCGTGGCATACCCAAAGTACAGATTGGGGGAACCACAGCGCCGTGGGCTTCTTGGTCCATTCTACCGAGGGGATTTTTAGTCGTCGCCCCTACACTCGGGTTACTCGGGGGAATTTCCTTCGAAGCTTCTTTGGATTTTCGGTTCGACCCCACGTTGGTCAGGGGCTTCACCTTCTCAGTTCTTTGGTTAGATCGTTCGGTCCGCTGGGCAATCTCCTCGGGAATGATCTTGCCTACGTCTATCTGTTTTGTTGCAGAGGTCATCTCGCTCAGTTGATGCTGGGGGCCCCACGGTGGTTGATACGTCCCTTCCCGGAGGGGCCGGGCCGTACTTGGACTCGGTCCAGTAAGATGTGGGCACGCCCTGTTTCTGGAAAGCAGGCCGTGCGGGGATTGGGTGCTAATTGTGCGGCCCGTCTCGCCCTGAGCGAAGCGGGTCGGAACAGTGGGCACGCGGGGAGTCGGAGGGGTATTAACGCTCTAACCCTTTTTGATACCTCTCCAGGCTCCAAGATGTGATAAATGCGATCCCCTTTTCTGGGGGTTTCTTTGCCTTATATAGGGAGTGGCCCACTGTAGCGGGTCTTGTCAGCATTAATGACGAAAGACCTGCATACTATTGAGGGTGTCCGCATATTAGGCTATAACAGTTCGCGTAGTAGGTCTCAAGCCGAACGGCGAGGCCGCGCGTTGACCTTTCTGGGCTGTTCGGCATGCTGGGCTTTGAGCCTTGTTTTGTTCAGTTTCGAGCGGGCCCTTAGGAGGGCTCTAAGCCTCGGTTTGTGCTTCGCCTCAGGCTGGCCCCAGGGGAGGGTCCAAATCCGGAGTAATTTCTGACTTCGGGTTGGCCCCAGGAGGGGGTCCGAATCCCGAGTAATTTCTGACCTCGGGTTGGCTCCGGGAGAGGGTCCGAATCCCGAGTAATTTCTGACCTCGAGTTGGCCCCAGGAGGGGGTCCGAATCCCGAGTAATTTTTGGGCCGCGGTCTGTTCCGGGCCTGTTTGTTGTGAACTTTGATCTAGAGATGTTTAGTTGGGTCAGGCCTAGGCCTTTTAAGGGCCATTGGCATATGGGCCTATCACATTCCATTAGGTTCTTAATTAACTTTTAATCTATCTTTCATTTTGATAGTCAATTTTATTACTGACCAAATTGTAAAGTTAGAATCCTTGTAGTTTTTTTAGTAGAAGTTAGAGATCAAGCCACTCAACTAATTAATATTCACAAATAATTGTCACTTTTGGATTTCAAATATGCAACTTCACACACGGAGAACATTGTCTTTACCACTAAATCAAAAGCTGATTCTCGTTAGAATCCTTGTAGTTATGCGATATCTTTCTAATAACCATCCCATTAAGTTCTTAATTAATCTTTATTCTATGTTTCATTTTGACGGTCAATATATGTACTCAACTACTAATCGAACAAAATAATTAACATTTGGGCCCCGTGTGTTCATGGAATAAATTTGAGATGACATCTTGAATTAATAACTTGTGTACGAAAAGTAACGGCCCTTTGCTTGCACCTGAGCAACTTTTTGCATTGTTTAGTCAATTTTAGGCTTTCTGATGCACAAAGCAAACTGGGAAAGAGTGTCATACAAGGTTTAATTGTAAGCATGCCTGGTTAACTGGGAAAGAGTGTGTGCACTCAAAAAAAATGGGGGATTAGGAATTATAAATTTGCAGACACAAAATGAAGCTCTACTCACCAAGTGGCTATGGTCTATCACACACCAGCCAACCGGACTATGGTCCACCACGGTGCGTACCCTCTACGACATTACTACGGCAGCACACCTAACCCAGAACCACCGATCGTTTTTCCTTAAAAACCTCGAAAGCTTGTTACCTTTCCTGCGATGCTCCACCGAGTGGAATCAGATCATGCAGTGGCGATGGACAGAGTCAGGCCTTTTCACCACCTCTTCGGCATACCACTTTCTGCACCATAAGGGATTTATATGCCCTTATTATAAATCACTTTGGAAGATCAGGGTTCCGATGAAAGTCAGGATCTTTATTTGGCTAATTTTGGACAATAAAATCCTGACTCAAGAGGTGCTCGGAATGCGAGGTTGCCACGTCCAACCGGGATGTCATTTCTGTCACCGCAACATAGAGGAGACAAGGGACCACATGTTCTGGAAATGTTCGCTTGCACAGAGGTTCTGGCGGGGCCTCGGCGGCCATTTCAACTTGTCGGTAAGCGGGGGTCACAACACGATTGTGGAGGTGTGGGACATACAGAGGCGTGCTCTAACCCCAACCCTGAGAACGCGTTGGGATGTCCTGTGGGCGGCAGGCGTGTGGGCACTGTGGCGAGAACGGAATAGAAGGCTATTCTCAAATAAAAACCGCATGGTCGCTCAAATGGTGGTTGATACGATCGGGGAGATAACGTTGTGGTTACAGCATGCATAAACTTCACTTCTAGTTTTAGCTCATCATTGGAACTTCAGGGTGCTATTTTCGGTCTAGCTGTTTAGACTTAAAATGGCACTGGATAGAGTGCGGGGGTTCTTTAATTTTGAGTTCTTGTAATAAAAACAATCTTTTTCTTTATAAAATTTGTTGACGGTTCCCCGCCAACCTTCAAAAAAAAAAAAATTGTAAGCATGCACGCATCAAGCACTGCCCCCACCTTTCAGCTACTACCTGAACTGATGTGCTTTTAGTCTTAATTTGTGATTATTCTACGCACTTGCGTACTAATTAACAAAATATTAGGAACGGTAATATTTGTTTCCACAGATTCATGCATGCTAGTCTAAATTTGGAAAAGGAGCCTTTACACAGGGGCGGACCAGAGTATTACAGGGGGGCAGTTGCCCCCCTTGGAATTTGAGTTTTAGTGGAGATTTATTGGTTCCGATCGACTGTCCCTTCCTGAAATTTTTTTGCCCCCCTCTGGATGTTTAATTTGTAATTCGAGTTAAATTTAGTGTTAAAATTGAAATAAATCTGTTGAATTTTTATTGGTAATTAGAATTATAAGTCAGAGCATCAGAAATTACAATTCAAAGCATTAGAAAATATAAGTTAAAGCATTATTTTTTGTCGAGTACCCAATTGGTTAATGGATTTAAACCCGATTCAATATTTTTTTGCCCCCCCTGACGAAAATCCTGAATCCACCCTTGCCTTTACAATATTTATGGATTGAATTATTCGGATTCATTCAGATGCCCATCAAATATTTGGGTGCATTGTTTCCGATTCATCATAATGCACCATATATAATCCAGGCAAGAGAGAAAATATATATATCGTCAGAAAATTATATATCAAATTAAGTAACATGAATTTCAAGTGATGTATATATTGTTAATGATATATATTCGCTATGCTTAATGTGATCAAATCCGGTAATTTCAAATAGTAAAAATATGTAAGTATCAAACTTTATTTAAATTCAAATTAAACTGAAATTCATGTCAATTTAGCAAACCTCTAGAATATGTTTCAACAATTCAATTCATGTCAATTCAGAGATACTAGCGAGCTATTATATAATAGAGAAATTATATATGAGACTGCAAAAATAGTATGAAATTCATGTCAATTTAGCAAACTTCTAGAATATGTTTCAACAATAATTCAATTCATGTCAATTCAGAGATACTAGCCAGCTATTATATAATAGAGAAATTATATATGAGACTGCAAAAATAGTATGAAATTATGTCAATTTAGCAAACTTCTAGAATATGTTTCAACAATTCAATTCATGTCAATTCAGAGCGAGATACTAGCTAGTTATTATATAATAGAGAAATTATTAGGCTGCAAAAATAGTATGGCATGCAGTAATTAATGTTAAGTCATCAGCATAGTGACAAAATTCTCGTATAATTTGTTTTTTCGACGTTACCGAACCGAACTCCGAATAAAACGCAGAAAAATATATAGTACGTTTTATTCGCGAATAAAACACATATAAAACGCGAAAAAAAAAATTCAAATTTTTTTTTCAAATTTTTTTTTTACGGTTTTTTTGGGTTTTTTTTTTTTTGCTTCCTTATTGTACCGAATCATTCCCGAATTATACCCGAATTATATCCGAATCACGAATTTTTGATCTCACTGAACCTAGTTCGGTATCAGCACATGTATTATACATACGCACGGTAATACGTACCGCTGGTGAATTACGTAATAGTTTGAGAACAATTAATTCAGCTCCTTAATTAATAAGCTTCTATACATAGCTTATTAGCTTATTTATTTATTATTATTTTGCTTTATAATTACGACATTCAACCCCAACAAAACATGCAAGCAGGCTCCCCCCAAAAATAGGCATCTCATCATTTAATAGTCTCATTTGATCTTATCTAACCATGTGATGATATTCCGGCCTATGGAACTGTGAACAATCAATAAAACAGGGACTGATTAGCATTCAAATGAAATTAATGTACAGCTTCCTCTACCCTAAAAAAATGCTTCATAGCTAGGGAACTCCAAATTAAAAACCCTTAAAAGCGGTTACCAAACTCAAATGTACCTCTGAGCAAATGTACTCTGTTTTGACCTATTGGTGTCTCTCTATGCAATTAAGATACTAATTTCGTTTGCCCTTTATTTTATTTTTCATATAAGGTAGAGGTGAAAACGGAGCGGTTAATATTCGAACTCTATTCAAAAATTAAATACGGATAATTCGATATTCGAATATTTGTGTGGATACGGATACCGATATGATTTTAAATTTTAATCATCTGTATTCAAATAGTAAATATATATAGAGGCAGAACTACAAAATTGAGATTGGGGGAGCTAAATGAACAAGTGTCATGTAATTTCAATTTATAAGGGAGGCTACTAGTAATAATATTTACAAAAATTAAATACTTTAAAGGATAAAAATACAAAATTTCAATTTATGGGGGGGTGCTTAGCACCCTTTCCCATAATATATGTTCTGCCCCTGAATATATACGGTATAGTTTAATATATATTATAAAAATATATGTTATTCACCATTATAATTAGATAAATATTATATTGAATTATTCGTATTTAATTTTTGAATACGGATAGAATATTAACTGCTTCATTAATTTTCATATAATTTTTTATTAAATATGCGATCTGTATCCGAATAAAACAGATACGGATAAAACCACTATTTGCTCTGTATCCGATCCGTTTTCACCCCTACAATAAGGTAATGTTTTGGCAAGGCAAGTAACTAATTTTGGAAGAAGTGAATAATCAATAATTATATTAGCTATTTCGTCTAATGCAAAGTGTTAGTCTGTCTCATTTGCAAATTGAGTTTTGCAAACATCAACAAATCCAAGCTAGCTAGTGGCAGTCATTATCCCTCATCTTTTGTATTTCAGTAACTTAATTAATTCCTATATATGTCTTAATATATTTTAATTTACAATTTATAATTACCAGAAACATGTAGGCTCTTGATAGATGATAATATATTTAATGTAGTATTTTCATGCTATTGTAAATTCTATCAAAATGAATAACCAATTAATGCATGATTTATTTTCACAAATATATAAATGTGTTCTTTTCTGGACATTTTGGCATACCTTTTTACACTACATTTTGAGCACGTGATCAATGAAATCATGTTAATTACAAGGGCATGCCAAATACAATACCGAGATATATATGCATGGTTAATTATATATGTTAATTATAATATTCATATACATTACTGAATTTGGTAAATAAAAAAAGTTTAATATGATGGAAAAGTTAAAACAAAAGGTACTATATCTCATCAGAAATATAATAATATTCCATTACAGATTTGGTCAGGAAATCCATAATCAGATCGCGCAAATCCAGATCACCTTATTTACCGGCTTAGTAAAAAACCCACTATCTAAATCTAAATTAATTAATCCACAAAATCTCTTGCTCATTTCAGAACCCTAACAGGCTAGCTATACCGCTATAGGGAAAAAAAGTAAACCAATAAAACTTAACTAAAACTAACCGCCTCATTTTGCTCCATTTATAAAGCTAGGGGACCCCAAATTATTTTCGTTATACTACTGCTTTAATTTATTCCCTTCACCTCCCTCTACAAGATCTCTCACTAATCTTCTTTCTCCTAATTCACACAGTCACACAAACACACAACAAAAGCTTCTTTTAATTCTCTTCTCCATTAATTGTATCTTTCTCCTCCTTTCAAAAATGCCACCTACAAACTCAGAGAACAAGTCTCTTCATATAAGCAAAGAAGATAAATTCTACTCAAGGCTCCTCACAAAGGAGAGCTCCGTAACCAACCCTTCTTTTAGGGTTTATTATGGCGGTGCGTCTAGTGCGGTGCCATTCCTCTGGGAGTCACAGCCGGGTACTCCGAAACATCCCATGTACGACGCCACACTGCCTCCCTTGACACCTCCTCCTTCATACTTCTCCAACCTAAAATCTAACAAGACCACCAAAAGGTCCACAAGTAGACCCAATTTAATCACCACTATACTGCCAAAACTCTCTCTTAAGAAGAGCCAGAGCCATTCTTCAATTTCATCTACTTCTTCTTCATCAGCTTCGTCTACGTCATCAAATCCTTCTTTTTCTCCAGCTTCAGTGGGCCCACAATGCAGGCGTACCAGACTGTCGAGCCCACGATCTTCATTTTCGTCAAGAGGGTAAATATTTTCTTATAATATGTATCTAATCGTACGTATCGACATGCAATGTTTAAGTTTGAACATCGTCGTTACAATGACAAGTTGTTTGTTTTTTGAAATGGAACATCATCCTCAACATTTGTCATGTCTTTGTTTTGTTAACTTCAAATTTTGTATCTAAATTGAAAGATTAATTAGTACCATATATAAATTTTAGTAAAATATAAAATTAAATCTTATCAGTTTCATTTGTGTTATATTTTTCTTCGGTTATAGGGATGATTACGATTCAGATGATGGGTCACCAACCTCAACTCTATGCTTTGGTGGACGGCATGGCCCGGCTGGCAGAGTCAGGGGTTACAACTCAGTTGTCGTAATGAAGAATGCTCTTCTGTCTATAGTTGGCCATGGATCTGGCCATTGAGGTACTTCATGGTTATTTCTAATTAGTTGGAGGGCCTGAATGATAAGTGATTATGTATCTCTTTGTTTCCTCTTTGGATGTAGAATGCAAACATCCATCTGGGGTAGTATGCCTTGTTCTACCACAGATGCATGAATTTAAGGGCTTGAGGCATGGTTGGTTGTAGTAGCTCATAGTTTGTTTCATATAGTGTTGTCTCTTTTAAAATAATAATATTGTTCCTTAATCAATTAATTAAGCTTGTACCAACTAGCTTCACTCTTGTTACTCTCTACTTTACTCTTACTTTTACTTTTAGAAGATGCTTTCTTCTTCTTTTTTTCTTTTCATTTTTTTTTACTTTACTGTTGGAGAAGTGAGATTATGATGGCATCTTCTTGTTGGATGTTGTATGATAGCTAAGTTACATATTTTGAGTAGTCTGTTAGACCTGACAAATAATTTGTTTGCTGTTCCATTTTTTCTTTTGGTTTGTTTTTTTCCTTGAACAGACATAGCCACTAGTTTCCATCAAGAAATTATAAAATTATCTTTGATTTTATTCTACTTTTTTCTCTATGATAATTGTGATATGTGGTAAAATAGCTAGTTTTAGACATTTTGATGGGGAAATATAACAAGGATTCAGATGCACTTGAACTACTCCAACCGAATTAATTTAAGGAATCGAGGGCGGTCAGAGCCGTATCGAATGGCTCCGACCGGATATTGGACCGAATTTGATTTGATGTTCATCGGACCGCCACCCCCTCCTTAATTTAATTATTGATACCTAAGAATATTGGCAATGGAATTTCCAAATACTTTCCTATCAAAATTAGAAAGAAGGAAATAATTGTGAAATATATATATATCTTTTGATGAAACTTCCTTCTTGGTATTTAATTTGATCTATAGGGACATTGTTGTCCCGATATTTTGATGTGTTCCGTGGGTACATGTGACAAGGCATCGAGATGAAGAAACAAAAATAATAAGGCACTTGTTGCCTCGCATTTAATGTACTAATTAATTAAGGACCACCAAATTAATGCAATCCCTTCCTCTCTTGTCTGTCATTTAATTGTTATAATATGCCTTGTTTTGTTATAATATGCCTTGCTTTGCTATAATATTATCAAATTTCCAGACTTTATTTATGTTCTGGAAATGAAGTCAAACTGCCGGAGCATCTCAGACTAGAATTAATAAAAATAACGAGAAGATGCTTTCTTAGCTAGTTATATATATATATATATATATATATATATATATATATATAGAATCTGTCTAATATGCTACGCATATATAAGGGCCCCTCTGTGCTACGGCTCACTTTTTGAGTTTTTAAAATCCTAACGGTTGATCGGAACCGTTCAACATGATCTCTGTCACACCCCAAACCAGGATTTCCGGATTAGGGTGCAACTAATCCTCGTCCCGTGTCCAATGATCGAAAAGACACGCAGGACTAAATAATAAAATAAACAGACACAGCGGAAGCAAATATAATAAAATAAAGCCAAAGTCATAAATATAAAATAAACATAACATGATATATACATCAGATCATCCATACAAATCCCCACCGGGATCAAATATACATAGTCTAGTCAAAGGGATACATAATCTATCGAGTCCAATGCGTATAACAAAATTTTAGACTCGCAAAACCCTAAACAAAAGTCCCTACTCTATATCAGGCGATGTGACCGTCGGGGACAGCTCCTGACGCCTCCTGCTGCGGACCGTCAGACTCTGTACCTGCCCACATCCATAAAAAGGAGGGGATGAGCGAATGATCGCCCAGTATGTGACCCAGTATTATCCCTTCAGGGATCCTCTTAAGTCAAAGCACGTTTTCAATTGAATACTACGTAAAGTTCGATAATCGTTTCATTTTTAAATGCACATGTTGCGTAAATTAAACCTATCATATTAACTACAAAAGAAAAATAGATATAGTATATGATATGATGCGATTATCCTAGTATGCCAACATGATTAAAGTTCCCAAAATAAAATACAAGAGAATGGATATTATAATCAATCGGAGTCCAGTACAATAGGTACCATGTGTACAAATTAATATAATATTAGTACGGATAATTTTGTCACCCCGTGCCGTGCCAAATTCAACCAAATTGAATTTATATCACAATGCGGCATAACACAAGGACTGCGATCAGAGGGGCAAAGATACCCGATGCCTAATAGCATCGAGCTTTGCCCACACAAGACTTCAACCCGTAGGCAAGTGCACGCTAGCCGATGGTTATATCCAAAAATTCGTGTATTTCCTTACTCTAGACGATTCTTCATCCAAACGTATCCAATAGGAGAAAACTACAAGCAAGTCGTAAGAATGAGTTAATCCGTCTTCTCATGAGCAGACGACGGAACTCCACCGTCCGGCCGGAACCAATGGGATAAGGGCTCGTGAGCGGCCCATAACAACAATAAAAATAAAATCTGCCACCGCAACCTCGGCAGCCGTACTAGGCAAGTAGCTCCTAATGTAGGGGGGATACCTCCCGAATCGTCTCCGGACTCGAGATCGGTCCGCACGAAATGTAAAATGATCGAAAAGCATATACTACCAACTTAATGCAAATAATAATATAATATTCCTAATAAGACCTCCCGAGAAACCAAGTGGTCTCTCGGCTCAATGGCTAACGGGCCGACCGGTTCCATCCCAACCAGCCGGAACGCAGCCATTCGGTCTTCTTCTCACGCTCACCAATGCACATGCGAAGCTATATACTATGTTGTCCTCTACGAGAAGAGGACAACTAATATCCTAATATATTATTAATTTAATTTACACTACTCCTAAGAAAGCAATAAATTTTCAATTTAGGAGGGGTTATGCAAATCCTAAATTACAGTTCAGAAAGGATTAAACATGCTCTAATGCAACTACAAAATTTAAAGGTGCGGATGTCAGGTCAAGTGGTCGACTGGTAAGAGTACGCCACGAAAGAATAATTCAAATATCCCACACCTGATGGCTGTAGGGGTAGAACGCGCTAATAGTCTCCGGGATCCACGTAATCCTCGCCTGCTCCTGTACAAGCCTCAGCGGGATTGATCCACGGGTCAGAATCTACGTAGGTCGGCTCACCTGTAATTTAGACGTAACTTAATTAGAGTCTAAACTAAGTGCTCGTAACCTTTATTACCCCTTTTGATTATTCTCACCAAGTGTTCGTACTTAATTAATTAATTAACTAGGGTTCGAATCTAATTATTAATTTAACTCACCTAAATCATTCGTTATATTTTAATTTGCAGATAAACTGCTTATTTACTTAAAATATAATCTACGTGATTTAATTTGTTATTATTTGATCCCTAACTATATATGTGTATTATAAAGGTGCTTCCTAATTAATTTAGCTACACGTAATTTAAATCCTAAGTACTTACTCAATAAACGTTAGATTCCTAATTAGAATATTTCTAAAGTCATACGAACTCATTTTAAAAATTTGTACAAGTTGATTAATTTATAATCACAAAATATTACGCGATTATCTAATTATCCTAATAACTAAACTTTTGTAATCGTAATGCTTCAAAAATATTAATATGTTGTTAATTAATTGTCCCTTATTAATTAACAACATATTTTATTTGAAAGTTATTTTCTTTAATTAAAATCTATACTTAACTTATCAACTTCTAATTATTAAATTTGAAACATCTAATTACTTAACTAATTATTTTAAAAATCTAACTTCTAAATTTAAAATGCTAACTACTTAATTTATTAACTTATTTAAAATCCTAATTAATTTAAATGTGTTTAAACTATTTTAATTGGGTGTGTTTCAGGATCATACAGGTGTCCATTTGGGTTTATATTATCTGTTCAAATTATGTTATGAACTCTCACTGAGGCATCAAGACCCGGACGGTATAATCATTTTCCGAATTAAATTCAAGTTTACATAAGCATCCGATTTTTATTCGGTTACATTATTAAAACCTAAATTTTTTTAAAAGCCGTCATTTTATTCCGTCAATTCCTTTATACCTTTCGGCCTATTTGGCTTATCAAATACTTTTAATCCAACTCCATTTAATTAAAGGCCCATTCACTTAAGTCATCTACCCCCTTCAGGGGTAATTGCATAACAACCCCTAAACTTTCAAACATTCACAAAATGGTCCCTGTCAGTCCAAGTCTGATAATCAACACAAAATCGCAACAATCAATACCAGTGGTATCACTGGGCTGTACCAACTGGTACAACACCTCTAAACAACAACAACAAGTAACAGAGACAGCAAGCCCAAAAAGGCAGGGCAAGCATCCAAGCAAAATCAAAGCAACAGCAAGAAGCAACAGAGGGGGGGCCAGTACCAGTAACTAGCATGCAACAGAAACAGGTCAAGACCACACAAGGCACGAAGGCCACAAGTCACAGAAAAAAAAAAGCACAAAGGCCGCAGGTCAAACAAGAAGGCTCACACAGCCAGCAAGAGCAAAACAAACCCGAAGGCCACAGGTCAAGCAAAAATGGCACGAAGGCCACAGATCAGGGCAACAGCCCGCAAGCCACAAGGCAAAAACCAAAATAAGAGAGTCAAGGGTTACCCGGGGAGAGCAAATCGCGAGAGGGACAACTAGGCCGGGTCCAAAGGTATTCCTTCGCCTCACGGCCGTCGAAATAGGCACCGATCGTCTAGCCAGCGGCAAAGAGCACTAGCCACCAGCACAGCAAAAATCCAAGTCTCGGCAAAAATCAAAGTCACCGAACCACCACAGTAACCCGGGTACCCAAGCCAACAGAAAGAGAGCCAAAAATCACAATTTCAAACCGAGCACAAAGAAAAGGCGCGGGAGAGAGAGAGATCGGAAATCTCTCCAGTAACCAAGAGAGGAACCCACAGCCAGAGATAGAGAGAGGCCAGAAGGCTGAGGGCAAAAGAGAGAGCAAGGAGAGAGTAACAGAGAGAGTAGGGTCAAGAGGCAGCGAGAAAAGAGAGAGAGCGGAGAGAAAATGGAGAAGAAAGGGATGGGGGGTTCTGTCGCCAGAGAGAGCACAAAAAGGGGGTGTATAGGAAAAATAAGCCAGACCCGAAACCCAAATTCAAAAACTCAACATTTTACTTTTCAGCTATTTCGAGTCCGATCTGAGTGATCAAATGTGTAACGAGTCAATGAATCAATCCATTCATTCAATTTCTGGTTTTAGAATCCCTCTCTAATTCGTTTAAATATTTTAAATATTTTATTAGTTTAAGTATTATTATTTCGTAACTCTAATTCGTCTAAATTTATTTGATTAATATCTAACTCGTTTTAAATTTCTAAAGTGCAGTCGAAATCAATTGTTTTAATTCGAAATTTTCATTTATTTAAATTCTTTTATTTTAGTAATTCTTGTTTTTATTTATCTAATCTTTTAATTAGGTCTAAATTTAATTAATTAGTCCAAATAATTACATTTAAATCTACGGATTATAACAATCTCCATATGAATATGTACTTTCAAACCAAATTTTACATTTTTTAGAATTTTTTTACTATTTATTAAGTCACTTTGAAAATCGCTGATCCAATGGTCCAGCAGATTTTACTGTTCAAAGTGGCTTAATAAATAGTAAACAAATTCTAAAAAATGTAAAATTTGGTTTGCAAGTACATATTCGTATGGAGATCATGTTGAACGGTTCGGATCGACCGTTAGGATTTTGAAAACTCAAAAAGTGAGCCGTAGCACGGAGGGCCCTTATATATGCGTAGCACCGTAGCACTGTCCTATATATATATATATATTGTATGGCGAGAAATATTGTGACATAGTTAATTGGAAGTTGACTAAAATCCGAATCTAATTCATAGTCAAATTTTGCATTAACAGATCACAATGTTTCAGATTCTCATTGATTTTCTATATATTTTATATAGTTCATTAATTACTTGATACTACTTAAAACTAATTAAGATGCCAAGTCTAACTTGGATTCCCTAACAGTATCATTGGACTGTTATTTTAAACATAAAAAAGTTTACCTTAGTATTAGGGATTCTAGTTATAATTAAATAAACTAAACATGTACTATTTGCAAACTACGTTGAAGCTAAGTTCAAACTTAAATAATTGAGCTATATATGTACTATTATATTTAGCACAACATTTGAACTTAATTAATTATACAACTTGGTTGGACCAATGACTTTTACATATTGTGTGTAGTATTTAATTAATTATTTCAAATATTTTCTTCTTCAAAAAATAAACATTTGAAATAATTAATATGTGTACATAAAAAACTGAGTTGGCAGATAATAAGCCTTTTTTTCTCATTTTGTTTTCTTAAAGTATGAACCAATAACTTTAATTATGGTTATCATTTTTATTAATCTGTTCGTACTAAAACAATGAGTTTGTCTCTGAAATCATGAACTGTTGTATGTCCTAGTTAATAATTGCAGCGGCACCACTTGCAGGGCATAAACTTATGGGAGACAGAGCCCAAGTCCCACCCGGTTTGATGGGAAACAAATCTGCTGCGATTAGAGTGGGAAAAATGGCACAGCGGAACCGGCTCCGTTACGGAACGGCACGGTACCCGTGTCAGTTACGTGTCGTGACTCACGTGTCCCGTGCCGTGACCATTCGCTTGCCGTGCTCAAGTCCCACCCGGTTTCTGCTGCGATTCCAAAGGATCGCAAGGTCTCTGTGATTCTAATCTCAACCGTTCATTTATTAGAATGCAGAAATCCCTCAAAAGAAATTATTTTTGTGCACGAATCTCTAAACATATAAATGATTGGGATTGGAATTGTAGAGACCCTGCGATCCTTTGGAATCGCAGCAGATTTATTTCCAGTTTGATGAGGTTGTTTATTTCACCAATTTTTTTATTAATTGAAAATAAAAATAAAAAATGTCGCGATAGGATGTTGTTTCTGTTGAAAATCCAAATATAAGTAAAACATGATCATTTATCCCGTCCCACGGGACGTGACAATTTATCCCGTTCCACAAATCCAAATTTGTAATCCCGCTAACCTAATTAACTAAGAAAAAAAAATTATGGGACGGGTTAATCTATCCCGTCTCACATTTTTCTCTCTGTTAACTTATTAACTAAGAAGAGAAGAAACAAAAATAAAAAAATTGTGTGACGGGATAGATTATCCCATCCCACAAATTTTTATTTTTTTTTCCTCTGCTTAACCTATTACCTTAAGAAGAAATTAGTGGGTTACAGATTTGGATTAGTGGGACGGGATAAATTGTCCCGTCCCATGGAACGGAATAATCAATCCCGGTTTACCTAGAAATCAAAATTTCACCAAATCGATTCCCTTTCGCGATATTTTATTTATTTATTTTCGATTAATAGAAAAATCGGTTTATTTCACATGCATGATTTTATAATAGGTACCATTGATGGATATATCACATGCATGGGCATGCAACATGCAAAGACTGGTACAGTTTGGCGTCGTAATTGCGTGC
Organism: Carex myosuroides; assembly: GCA_028015225.1. Classification (NCBI taxonomy): domain Eukaryota; kingdom Viridiplantae; phylum Streptophyta; class Magnoliopsida; order Poales; family Cyperaceae; genus Carex; species Carex myosuroides. Next base: position 3,142,160 of record CM051476.1, read on the forward strand.
CACATGGGTCCAAGATCTGCTACTATATCGATCTTACCTAACAGACTGTGTATATATATTAACCCCGTACTTTGTTTCAGATATATGTTGCATGCAACTTCAATCTATGACTGAGGAAGTCAATCCAAACCGAACTGATTATAATTTTGTATAATTTAATAACTGAGCTCGACCTAATTTGAACTCATATAGTTGTTTAATTATGTCATCTATAGTTGTATTGGTTTGGAGCTCGACCTAATTTTATTTGTTTATGTCATCTATAGTTGTATTGGTTTGGAGCTACTATACGCGACCTATATATTGTTATGTAGCGTATCACACAAGGAAAACACATGAAGTAGCAAGCTGAGTAGACGAATTTGTACATAGTAGATTATAGCTTAATCCATCTAAAAACAATTACGCAAGGGCGGAAAAAAAAATTGGAAGGTTTGAAATGTAAAATGTATAATATTTGACGGTCAGAATTCGGAACAGTTTGGGTCCGATGCCCATCGGACTCAAATTTGGGTCCGATGGGTTTAGGGACTATCCGATCCACTTTAAGATTCGTGCGCATGAACTTTAAAGCAGACGCGAAAGTTGCGGGAGCGAATCTTAAAACAGATCGGACAAGCATCGAACCCATCGAACTCACTTTGAGTCCGATGATCATCGGACCCAAGCTGCTCTGAATCCAAGTTAAATACAAAGTGTTACTCTGATCACTAAGCTACAAGTATATATTTAGTATTTATAAATGGTAGGAATATATATAAAATAAAACTAAAACATAATTCAATTAAATTTTAATATATATGACTAAATTTTTTAAAATTATGAGTTTGTTTTCAATGCACACTGTCAAAACTTTCAATCTTGGAATTGGCCAATAAACATTGTTAATTAAGTCTCTATGTACACAGGTTAAATCAATTTGTTATTGACTTGCTACAGTTTGGGTCAATGTGCTAAAAAATAAAAGAAGCGGGAAAGATCTAGAACATTGAGCAGCTAGAACTGAAAACGAAATGTGGTAGCTCTGATTAAATTAATAGGAGCAGAATTTAGAAATTCTAAACCGACAAAAAATAGACAGGATAATATAACAGGCCACGTAATACTGAAATCTGGCTTTAGTGGGCCAAGGCACCGACTATCTTTGTGTTTGACTGGGCTCATTTATGGAGCCTTGAAAGTTGGTTGAGTAGGAAACAGTTAGGGTAAAAGTATTGACAGATCTATTTTCATTCACGTAATGCACAACAATAGAAATAAAATAATGTAGTATATATGATTAATGCGTTGTATAAAGTTAACTTAGCTCTGTTAATATCTTTTTCCTAGATCCGGTGCATTTGCATAGTTATATACTTATATATGCAAATGCACAATCAGAGGTTTTGGAATTTGGACCGGGGGGGTTTTGGACCGGTCCGGTCCGGGTTTAGGGCGGTCCGGGTTGTCACGGCTTACGGGTAAAGAACCGGCCGGATTAGTCCGGGTCTAGTGGAAAAAACCGATCAAAAACCGTGTTAGGCCCGTCCCTAGTTCTGGTCCGGTCCGATCATGGTCTTGACCCCAGTCCGGGTTAGTCTAAATCGGTTCCGTGGATGGTCCGATCCGATTCTGAACTGTCCGGTCTTTTTCAATACACTAGGCGAAGCCAATATATAGTTGCCTATCTCTGAAATTGAATTTCTTTTTATCCATATTACTATTTAATTGTTTCTCTATTCTGATTTTCAATTTGCTCAATTCTGATCCAACAACAACTCATACTTTTAATTCTCATGTAGAAAGTATGTGTATTTTTGTATATGGAAAAATATAACTTGTTAGAACTTTTAATATTTTATTTAAATTTAGTATTTGTTGAATTTTGATGTCCATCTCTGATTCAAATCCTGAGTATATATGCCATTGTGCACAATTGTACACAAATTGCAACATTTCTGATTTAGATGTAGAAAACGATAACTGAGAGAAAAATAAATTAAAAAAGAATAAAATATGGCTTTAGATTTATATTGTATTAATGATTGAGATTTAAAGGCATCCGGAGACAATGGCACCATAAACCTTCTCAAGTTGGTTAACCTTCAATTTCTCATTTTATCTGTTCTCCATTGCTTCTGGACTGGAGAGATGCCTAGCTATGGGAAGCTGTTAACTTCAACTTGGAAGTAAATATGTATACATCTTTTCCATGTCATATGAGCTCCTGAGTACATCTTTTCCACGTCTTACCAACTCATGACTCGGAAGTCGGAATAATGATTATTTCTGGAAAAGTACCTTATTACTATATTATTCTACTTATCCCTCGTTTGATTGAAAGATATTCCCTACATGTCCTTTTTCATTCTTGTTCTTCTGTAACACACTTTTGTATAGCCTGCTGAGACAACTACACATTTTTTAAATCTAGTACCAACTACCAAGAAAAGAAATTTGATTTACAATCAAAGAATGTTAATAGAGTGATTTTTCCAATGCATCTCTTGAAATTTGATTATTTCATAAGTTCAGATATACCAAGCAAAAGATGCCGACATTTTTATTAATATCCAAAGTTAATTACAAATTAATAAATATACCCAGAATTTCTTAATTTTTCAAAAAATGTCCAAACCGGCCAGATTCTGGCCGGTTTCCTCTCCCCCAGAATCTGGCAGGTTTCCTCAATTTTTTTTGTTTTTTACACCATGGAGAGTCCATTTGATCAATATCTAACACTGAAAATTCAAATTTTTTGTTTAAATTATTTGTTAGATTACTTCTTTTGATGTATAATTAGCATATTTATATTAAAATACGCTAAATTACTTGAAATTATATTAAATTACACTATATTACTTTAAATTACGTTAAATTATGTTAAATTACGCTAAAATATGGTAAATTACATATGAATATGAATGATATCTTTACTGAGAATGCAAAAAACGACGACGAAACTTTAAACGGCCATAAAATGGCACTCGAGTGTCTGATTTCCGCAAATGACCACTTTTCGGAAAGCTTGCGAATAGATGCATGCGTCGGTGATTGCTATGACTTTTTCAAAATTCATAATTGCTAAAAAACAAAGGGAAGAGCCTCAAAACTTGAGTTGAAGTTTCCGATTAAGATTTTTATTTCTATTATTCAATCTAAGTAGCTTAGTAAATTAGTTATATAATTAACTTGTTGAATACCAATTTATACTATTTTTGGAATTTTTTACTATTTTTTATGATTTATGAAAGATGGTACAAAATCGGCCTAATTTAGCGTAATTTTGCGTAGCTAGCGTAATTTACCGTATTTCATTATAATTAGGGAAATTAGTGTAATTTAGCATAATTTAATGTAATTTAGTGTAATTCAACATAATTTAACATAATTTAGCGTAATTTAATGTAATATAGTGTAATTCAACATTATTTCAAGTAATTTAGCGTATTTTAGTATAAATAAGCTAATTATACATCAAAAGAAGTAATCTAACAAATATTTTAAACAAAAAATTCGAATTTTCAGTGTTATATTTCATTATCTTGCTCTTCATAGTGTCTCTAAAAATAAAAAAAAAACCGGCCAAATTCTGGCCGGTTTATGGGAGAGGAGGAAACTGGCCAGAATCTCGCCGGTTTGGACATTTTTCAAAAAGCCAAGAAATTCTGGGTATATTTATTAATTTGTAATTAACTTTGGATATTAATAAAAATGTCGGCAAAAGATGTATTCCGGTGGATCAAATTACTTGAATACAGCCCCTTTTTGAAGTAAATTAAAAGGAAAAAAAGACGCACTCTACTTTCTTTATATAAAAAAAGAAGATAGTGAGACAAAAATTAGACCATTCGCTTTTAGTAAATGTCTTTGACACCCCCACCTTAATTTTCAGCAAAAGAAAATTTAATTGAGAAATTTGTTATATGGCATCAATTTTTTTTGAAAGAATTGTCATCTGTGAAAACGACTGTGCATCGAGGAGATAAAGGCATTGTTTTGGCCGAAATTTTTATTAATACCATTTCAAAAAAAAAAAAAATCAAAACACCACTGAAATTGGGGAATTCAAAAAAAATATCAGAGTCTCCAACTCAATCTGCGCTCCTCAAAAACCTAAATATCAGTATATTATAGTGCATTTTTGGGTTTTTGGGGGGCCTCAACGTCAATCTGCGCCCCTCCAAGAATGGTGCCGCATATTGACTTGAAGGCTTTGGTATTTTTCAAATTTCCCATAATTTGTGATTTTTTTTTCCTGACAGTGGTATTAATAAAAAAATTCGATTGTTTTGGAATGTAAATTTTTAGAGACGGATAAGCAGGTAACTGCACATGAGGGTGCTGAACTGTTCTTAGAGTACTTGACAACTCGATTGCACGACTGTCCATAATTTATTTATTTAATTTGATTTTTAAGAAATTAATAAGCCTTCATTAAGAAAAATATATAATATAAATAATTTCCAACAATAGTTGCATATTGCATATATACTTTACATATTCACTATATATGTATTATATTTCTTTTCTTCTTCTTCGTTAGAAAGTAACATCAAAAGGTAGGGAATAGGGATAAGATGCACGCACAAGGCAAATAGATGATAATAAACCTTGACACATAATTAAGAACCAATCGAGTAGATTATAGATACTTAGCTTGTTCATAATGGTACTTAAAGAAGGAAGTGTTAACGAAGTACACACAAGTTTCTTAGTGGGCTCCAATTGTTTAAAAAAAGACTTTGATGCCTTTTCATTGAACATTCCATATTAATGATATATGTGTCATGCAATGACAGCTCGTACAATGTATGGGTTGGTAAAACATTACATAAATGCTGACATCTGACCTAATTCTACACTGATGTTACACGGCTGATTAATAAAAAAAAAAAATTAAGGAAAATTTGGTGTTTAAATTGTAATGTGTACAAGTATATATTTTGATAAATTAAAAAAGAGGAAATTAATTGTAGCTCAATTTATAAACTTTATGTACATCATGAATTAACATATATTAATTTATATGGCTAAATATTAAAATGTCAAAAAATAAATGCATTAAAATTAATTTATCATAATAACTAAATTAGTTTATTTTTTCATCAATTAAGTATAAAATAAAATTAAAATTTTATAAAGTTTTACATTGACACCTTTCTTGTATAAATGAACAAGATCAATGATTTAGATCGAACATTTAAATTTTGAAATATTCAAATAAAAACATAAATTAGTAATATTTTGTGGTACTAAAACTTGTGATGTGAAACAATCTTCTTTTGTAATTGACTTTTAAAGCTTTTAAAAACAACGAATGAGATCAGAAAGAAAACATTAAAGAGATATGCAATCAATGATTAAATTTTGTATTTAATCTTCTTTCAGCACTGTGGCGGGGCCCACTTACCTGACAAACCCTTAAAAGGACAAAAAAAAAAAAAAATGCGGAACAGCTATTCGTTCTATTGTTATCCCTCTTTCATTGTCGGTGGGGTCAATTCGTTAAGCAATTTAACATTTGAGATGGATAAAAAAAAAATGGAAGCTGATATGAGTACCCGTACTCCGGTATCCGCATTGTACTCGCACCTTAACTGTCATATTTCTGACGATCTATGAGGAATTTTGCGAATCTAAAATCACGAACATTTTCTACATAATTTTCTCTTTCAAATAAGATCTATGGTGATGTACTTTCGGGCTCGTCGTCACACAAGTATTTATATCTATACTTGTAAGTATTTTTTTACATATGACATTGGATTACATCTGAAAGTACTAATATCAAGTATTGTAAGTATTTATATCTATAAGGTCAATTATTTTTGTTAGAGGAAGGTTGACGTGGAGACTATTAGAAAATGTTGATGGGGGGATACGAGGTCCCTCCTACTTCATTAGAGTAAGGTTGACGCGGGAACGATTAGGGGACTGAAAAAGGAGATGATCATATCAAGTTACGCATGCAAGTATTTATATCTTATTTTGCAAGTATTAATATTTTATGTTCCAAATATTTATACTTATGAAGGTTGACGTGGAAACGAGTGTGGAGACTGGAAAAGGAGGCCCATATAATTAGTGGGGACCGTAGTACAACCTTTCTCTAATTAATGGGGACCGTAATACAACATTCCTCTATTGTTGCTGTGGGTACAATGCGAGTACTGAAGTGGGGGGATTGAAATAATTATTCAAAAAAAAATACATTGGAATAAGGACACAAGTATTTTAAATAATGTAAAATTCAAATTTAAAAAAAAATATTAATTTCATTTGGATAAAACATTCAAGTTCATATTCACATTAAAAATCATCTACCTTTTTACATTAGTAGAGGATTAAGTTGCTGGCTTTTTTTTTTCATGATTTTCTCTGAAAAGAGAATTTTGTATTAAAATTAATTTTATAAAAAAAATTAAGGTTGTTCTATCTTCCTTAAAAATTATGGATAGAAAATAAAACGATAAATTGTGTTACATTTCAGGCAAAAGCCCCCAAAAAAATAATATTACTTTAAGGTTATTTTTCATTTTGGATACATCAAATACAACCATTTTGAATGAAAAGAGAATAAAGGGGTAAAATTAGGCAGATATGATTAATGTGGCAAAATTAAATACTCCCTTTGTTGAGCAATTTTTTCTTTGATAGTAGGAAATCTTGAGAACTTCAATAATTTTTTTTATTTCTTAGCTTTTAACTAGTTGGATAACTTAAAAGTGTAACTTTTAATTTGAGAGAGGTACTGGTACTGTATATTTGTCCCAATTCGACATCTCAATTTTTTTTTTGACTGTCCTGGACTAGTTGATTTAGTTCTCAGTCTGATTTGATTCAGTGCCTTCTCCACTGATGGGTGACTGTCCTGGTCCGGTCGATTCAGTTTCCGGTCTGATTTGGATTCAGTGCCTTCTCAGCTGTGCTATGCGTATAGGAAAAACCATCACTAGACTCTTGTCATTCTAATCCAGCAAGGATGACCAATCTGCATCAACGTTTTTAATTTTGTTTAGCTGTATGTTTTTTACAGACACTAGTTGTCTAATCTTATGTAACATCTGCTGTGTAACATTTTCTATCAATGAAATTTCTTCCGGGTTTTCAACCAAAAAAAATTATTCTTTCTAAAAGGACCAAAAAAGAGTTCTGTACAAAAGAAAAGGCATGTAGAACATATGGGCCATCTTATGGATTGAGCCCATAAAACAAATTATTGTGTCAAAACTTAGAACTAAAAGATGAAAGCTTACCAAGGAAAACTTGAACAGCAAACTAAGGCCCAGTAAATAAGGTGTTGAATTAACTGCTTACATGGTCAGAAATGAATTTAGATTAGGTCATGTTAGGGGTGAAATGGGTCCGGATCCTCTAAAGTAACTCAATTTTTGGATTTTGGATTGAGACTGTCCGATTCGAATTCATCGCTCGAGATTGTCTCGGGATTCGAATTCGTTGTTGGGATGTGTGCGCTCACTTCGGGAATGGATTTTCGCGGATTCGAATCGGACGGTCTCAATTCAAAACCCAAAGATTGGGTTACTTCACTGGATCCGAATTCGGGGTGAAACGACATGAATAATATTGATCTGTATTCTATTTATATTCAAAAAAAAGATATCCAAATTCAGATATCGTAATGGATACATATATAGTTTTACATTTTAATTATATGTATCTAGTAGATATATACTATATTATGAAAAAAATTATACATATATAGTTTTACATTTTAATATATATTATGAAAAAAATTATAATATTTACCGTTATAATTAAATGAATATTATGAACTTTAGTATTTTTTAATAATATATTTTTATTTTTTAATAAATATTTGTAACCGTATCCATCTCCATCTAATATCTAATCCGTATCTATATCCGAAAAATTAAAAAGAAATATGAATATGATTCTAACTACCACTATTCCCTCAGTATCCACTCCGTTTTCAATCCTAGGTCAGGTACTTGGAATTCGTATCCCCCACATACCTGAGGGCATGGACATATCCAGAATTTGAATCAGAAATGAACAAAACTATTAATAGTTCAAAATTTATAAAAATATTAAAATTCAAATTCAAAAACTACAAATTTTATCCAAAATAATACAATTTCTAATCTCTCTCTCTATATATATAGAGTATGGCTAAGTTGCTGCCGGCAGCATTTCGGTGAGGTGCTGCCGGCAGCGTTTCGGCCATTCTGGTGTTCAAACAGAAAATCCGAACCGTTCAACGTGTTCTAAATATTAAAATCTACTTGGAGACCAAATTTTACATTTTTTGGAATTTTTTTACTATTTATTAAGCCACTTTGAAAATTCCAGATCATATGGTCCAGACTGTTTTTACTGTTCACCCGGATCAACAATTTTCAAAGTGACTTAATAAATAGTAAAAAAATTCCAAAAAATGTAAAATTTGGTCTCCAAGTAGATTTTAATATAGATTGAACATCTATATAAAAAAATTTGTTGTTTGAACATCAGAATGGCCGAAACGCTGCCGGCAGCACCTCGCCGAAATGCTGCCGGCAGCAACTTAGCCATACTCTATATATATATATATATATATATATATATATATATATTATTTTTTATTATTTTAATTATGATATTTGCATTAATGATAATCATACCTTAAACCAAACTTGCACAAAATACTAAGAGTGAGGCTACGGTACTATGCATAGCATGGTTTGGTCCGTGCTACGACTCAATATTTGAGTTTTCAAAATTCTAACGGTCGATCCGAACCGTTCAACATGATTATAAAATGAATATGTACTTGCAAATCAAATTTTACATTTTTTTTTTATTTTTTTTACTATTTTTTTAGATAGGTAGAAAATCACTTGATCTGAAAATTCTGGACCATCCAAAAACAGTGATTTTCTACCTATCTAAAAAAAATAGTAAAAAGTTTCGAAAAAATATAAAATTTGATTTGCAAGTACATATTCATTTTATAATCATGTTGAACGGTTTGGATCGACCGTTAGAATTTTGAAAACTCAAATATTGAGCCGTAGCACAGACCAATCCGTGCTATGCATAGCACCGTAGCCTCACTCAAATACTAAAGACTTAACTCAAGCATAAATTAAATACCATATTTACTAATATATACCACATAAGATAGTCTAGTATAGTGACTAAGAGTTTTTGAGTCTCAAGCAATAAAACATGAGTTCGAATCACGCAAGAAGCAAAAAAATGAAGAAGTACAATACTATAGTGCCTGCCACTACCTGAGAGTACAATACTATCTGAACCTTTCTTTTAACTTGATCACTTGTATCTCAAGTACCAGATTGAATTTGTCCCTGATCACTTGTATCTTAAGTACCAGATTGAATTTGACCTGATTGAAATTAACCCAGATCGTTCTATAGAGATTGTACTCTCCTCCGATATCCGACGGGAGACGGATCCCAAATACCTGTCTCTATAAAGTTAAATCTAAATATTTATATAATGTTTATCGCATCATACCGTAATAATTAAAAAATAGCACTATATCCATATTGCACCGCTATAGCGCCAATAGTATCATAGTTTTTATGATTCGAAAACACTATAACGCCCCTATAGTATTGTTATAGTGCGGTATTTAGAACTCTAGTTAAATCCGAACTGTTCAATTAGAATTTGTATACATTAAAATAGGTGTCCTATATTTAATAAGTTAGAATTTTTCATAATTTGGCCAGGATTTTATTCTATTGTACCGCAGGGAATACACGCTCCACAGAAATAATGATGATCGTAAAACATTTCCCGCGGAAGGAAAACCGAAAACCTATTAAATTTGGTCAACACCACGATCTCCTGTAGAGAAGAGGCCATAAGCGATCCCTGTAGAATTCTAAGGAACAACAAGGCGAGTTTGTAGGCACCAAAGACGGGTCAAACAAGAACACCCTTGAGGCCTTGACCAATAGCCAATCTTGTCTGCTACGCATACATCGCTAATCAAACTTTTTCAAGCCATCATATTTTGTTTTCTTTTCCAACTAAGATTAAGGTATACTGACCTCAATCTTTCAGCAATAAAACCAATATTAATTCCCGGGCAATAGTAAACTCAATTTATGTTTAAATAAAACAATTTCAGATCACTGTTTGCTTTGTAATATGGAGAGAAAATACAGAGAGAGAAGAAGCCAAAACATTGCAATCAATACAACTAGAAATCAATAGTGACTTTATGGGTTGGTTAAATTATTTGCTAGATATTTAGTTAAATTGCCAATGTACAATTTTTCCTTTGTTTTTTTTTATATATATATTTTTTATAGTTTTCTCTTATGTAAATTTGACAACTCTGGTTAGAAACTTGAAAATGAATATAAAAAAACTAGCAATATTTTGACTAAACATATGTCATGTTCTTAATTATTATTTTTGAAAATATCACTATTATCGATAGAAGTATCCACGACGATACTTATTCTTTTTCAAAGTCTTTATTCTCAAATAAATTGGAGTAAACTAAAAATGAAACCAACCGAAATCAGCAACACAGAGACTTTCCAAACAACTTGTAGTACCAAAAGTTTGAATGGTAGCGTAGCATACTTAGTTAATTACTACTTAATCAGAAACAATCTCTTCTTTTGGTGCATTAATTTTGACTTACATGGTAAAATCACATATATAATTGGAAACAATTAATTTCTTCTTTTGTGTAGTCATTGGCGCCTTTGGAAGGATCACATGCAATTACCAACTTCTAATTACGTAAGCATGATTAAAACCGAAAGCTCATTATTCTTCAACTAATTAAGGCTAAAATCAAATTTGGGCTTGGAATATTGCGCTTGGGCCATTAAACAACTGTTTGTCATACTCTAGGACGCCTTTCAGCTATTTTTTTTTGAGCGAGTATATGGTAGTATGCATAGCACGGATTAGTCCGTACTATGGAGTTATATTTTTATTTTAAAAATTCTAATGGTCGATCCGAACCGCTTAACGTGATCTCCACATGAATATGTACTTGCAGACTAAATTTTATATTTTTTCGAATATTTTTACTATATTTTAACATAGGTAGAAAATCACTTGATCTGGAAATTCTTTACCATCCAAAAACAATGATTTTCTACCTATCTAAAAAAATAGTATAAAAATTCTAAAAAATAAAACATTTAGCCAACAAGTATATTCTCTTATGGAAAATCATGTTGAACGGTTCGGATCGACCGTTAGAATTTTGGAAACGAAAATATTGATCCGTAGTACGGACCAATCCGTACTATGCATAGTACCATAGACTCACTCATTTTTTTTTTGTTGACAAAATTAAACATTTCTGCTCAATTGCCCAGAAAAAATAAAAATATGCAAGAAAAGAAAACTGTTAAAAAATGCCAAATAAAATGAGTTCAATATTTCAATAATCTCTAGAAAGTTCCTTGCCACCAAAAAGAAAATATAAGAAAAAAAAAACTAATAATTAAGGAAAGACGAAGCAAATTAATAGACGCACTGGATTTATGTTTAATTGGCACGTACTTTGCATAATCCTAAATTTACAAACAAGGAAAAGAATGAGGAAAATGGATAGATAATGACCTTTCTAATTTCTATATCTATTTTTTTTTGTGTAGATTTAAATTAAATTAAATGGTTTGAATCAATCTTTCTTAATATTTTACAATAAGTCAACACCTCACATGAGCATGCAGTGCAATAGTTGGCATCACCCCTCTCTCTCTCTCTCCTCTCTCTTTCTCTCTCTTCCCTCTCGCTCTTTCTGTGTCTATCTTTCTCTTCTTCTCAGGAGCATGCCTGAATGTCCACGGTAAGGTAAGAAAAAGAAGTTGCACCTTGAGAAAAAAAAATGGATTTTAAACGTAGATATCTCCTTTAATTACTCAAAGAATAATCTCTTACTTTACAATCTAATATCATTTTTCTCGTAATCATGGCTTCTTTCAAGTACATGACAATTAAACTCTAAGATTTATTTTGTATTGCTTTCTGTTTTTTTCCTTTTAAGAATTACTCTTAATTATTTTTTATTTTTTTGTTTACTTTTTAGTAGGGAGAGGCATGAAATTGAACTAGGAACGAAGATCAAGAGAGAAACAGATGTGCCAGATTTTGCCATGTCGCGCTGTCAGATACTGGGTTCGACATGTTCGTTGAACACCATTACCCCATGTGCTGCGTGTAAGCTTTTAAGGCGACGATGTGCTCAAGAATGCCCCTTTTCTCCATATTTTTCTCCTCATGAGCCCCAAAAATTCTCAGCTGTACATAAGATCTTTGGTGCAAGTAACGTCGCCAAGCTGTTACTGGTAATAACTAGATCAATATTTTATGTATATATATTGTTGGAAACCCTAGAATCTGCACTGGTAATATGTGATAATATACAAACTTACTGATATTCTTATAGTGGACTCTAACCCTAGAAATAATTGGTTCCCTTTTATATTTGAATGCATGCAGTCATCTAAAATTATTCTGTCGTAGCTCAATTTTTTTGTTTTCAATTGGAAAGAGCTTTACTGTCGTAGCTCAATTAAACAAAAAGGCTCTTTACAAACGTACATAAACATTACCAGTTCTTTATTTGAAAATTAATAAAAATTACTGTTCCTTAACTTCTTTTGTCTCGTAACACAAATTCCATGAAATGATAACATGAGATTCCGGAAAAGCCAGGTCGTATGAAAGTAACTGGCACAATCCCTTAATTAATTTATCTATCTTTCGTCATATAAACTCCTTGAATAATTTTTATAATTATAGGAGGTACCGGAGAGCCAAAGAGCGGATGCAGCAAATAGTCTCATCTATGAGGCCAACGTCAGGCTGCGGGACCCAGTCTATGGTTGCATGGGAGCAATTGCTGCCTTGCAACAGCAAGTCCAAGCTTTAGAGGCCGAGCTGACAGCAGTAAAGACCGAGATCTTGAAGTACAAAATCCGATCGGCGACAAATTCTGCCATGCTTCCTACAACTAACGCAGCTTCCCTTCTTTCTCCGACTGGAGGTACCAATAATGTCTCAGCTGCTTCTGGACGGACAATCACTACTACAGCTCCGTCTGCTTCGGCTTCTATTGCACCGGCATCCTCATCTTCTTCCATGTATGCAGGTGCAGGCTCTGCTAATTCTACCGACTACAGCTCAATTACAAACGAGAACAATGTATCTTACTTTAGTTGAGTAGAGCTCCTTTAATGTTTTGTTTAGTATATTGTATGTTATAAACCATAATGTTAGTATTCAAGAAATGAGAATGGGGAGAAAGATGAGGAATTTTGTTTGGCAATACTATTTCCGGAGTTAATTTTGAATTTTTTTAAACTTGGTCAATTTTAGGATGATTTTGAAGCCATAGAAGGAAAAATCGGAATCGGAATCGGAATCAGCACTTTCCGATTCCGATCCTGATCGGTCCAAAATCGGTCTGAATTGTTTTTTCCTCTAACACTCGCTTCCGAGTAAATCGGTCCAAAATCGAATCGGTCTTGTTCGATCCCGATTTGAATCGGCCGATTCCGATCTGAATCGGCCGATTTTACCTTCTATGCTTGAAGCTCTAAGCAAATCTATCTTGGCCTGCATGCTATGTTGATTAAATATATTTATGTACATTTTTAAGTTTTTTTTTTTTTTTTTTTTGAGTAAAAGTTGGAGGTCAAGCCACCCAATTATTTAATATCTACAAGGGATTGCCTCTTTCAGATTTCGAACATGCGATCTCCTACACGAACAATATTGTTTTTGCCACTAGACCAAATGCTGGTTCTTATTTATATTTTTAAGTTAGTTTCTGTTTTCATCCCATAGAAATTAGTTTAATTTTTAAATCTTAAATTAAACTTATTTTAGTTAGGTAGTGCCAATTTCACTACTTCACGATGTTGTGTGGATGAAATCATGAAACAAATATTCATAATTCTTGAGATAATAAGATTTTGTAGCATGTATATAAGCAAGAAAAAGCCAAAATACCTAGGAATTCCATGAAAGTTACCTAGAAGACTTCCAATAATCACTACATCTTGCTGGGATCGCCGAAGGGTGGAGCTGCTTTGATAATAATCGAACGGTAATTAAGGTCCTAAAGGAATTCCTAATATACATTTTTAATTGGTGATCAGATCCGTTCGATTTTGATTATACGGTTGGGATGGATAATGCCTGGCGCCCCCCTGCAAATCATGGGTAAACAGGGATTAGTTGCACGTGCAAGCAAGTCCAGGTTCCATTTCTCTCAATGTTTTTCTGTGCATTTTTTGAATCTCAATTTTTGAATGCAAAAAAAAAAAAAAAAAAAACACACTCAAGTTTCTATGCATTTAATACGATGCCCTCTCCTTGGGGACAAAAAGTATAAGATGATTAATTTATTTGATCATCCCTATGTACCTTTCAATACTGGGATCACAATCAATTTTTTTAATCGATATTTTAGTAATTGTTACCGGTGAGCTGTTGTCTAGTGAACGGTGATGTTATTGATAATTAATTTGTGCTGATTATTTTTATAAACCGCTCAATATATTAAAGGAATATTCAGTACATAGTCCATCACATCATCATATGAATTATTTTTCTATTATTTTTTCAAACAGCTCAATATATATTTTAATATTTATATCACATTTGAGGCTATTATTATTTTTCAATTTTTAAAATTCAGACCCTCTGGTAATTACTCCTATATCTCAAAACGGAAACTGTATCCTCATATATATATATCTGAGGGTCTGAGGGATACAGATTCCACTCTTTATTAGTAATATATCATCAGTACTGTTTTTCTACCAGAAAAGACTAGTCAAGTCAGATCCGAGTTCCTCCGTTTCCTCCTGTACCGGCTGCTCTCACAGGTGCAGTACACCCCGTCATTGTACAGCTCGTACCAAATGAACACAAATAGCACAAATCAAAGAGAAACATATATGAATCATCTCATCAATTACCAAACAAACCAACCAAAAAATAAATCAAAGTCAGAAGTAAACCACAATATTTGCAAGTCAAACTTGCAGTAAATTTTAATGGGTCATATCAGCAATCAACCTGCAAGTGAAAGAATCCGGATTCACAAATTATAACAATTGTCGTTTTATATATAGAAATCTGTAACTTTTACTCAAATTTTTTGAGGCAGAGTCCAGTCTTTTCAATCCTGTTAAAATAAACGGTTAGTTTTCAAATTTTATTTGTAACGGCTAGTTGTAGGTAATAGTGTCATGTAATTAATATACTAGGAGATAGTGGTTGTAATTAAATAGAATAGGTTCATAGTGTAATGGCTAGTTTTTTTTTTTATTTCTTCTATAAATAGAGATACATGTAAAGCTGAAAATAAGTTTGCAATAATAATTTACTTTCTTAAATCTCTTCTCTTTTCTCTTACAAAAATTAACATGGTATCAGAGCAAAAGACGCTGTGACCGAAAAAAATCGAAAAAACCGCAACAAATTTCAGCAAGAAAAATGATTCAAGAAGAAACAACGAACTTCTCCAAGCTAATAAATATCTTGCTCAATGACAAAAATTACGTGTCATGGGCGAGGGCAGCATCCAGAGCCTTGAGTGGTCGAGAGATGTTAGAATACATCACTGGTGAAAATAGAAAACCAGAAATCAAATATCCAAACAGGCTAATTCCCGAAGAAACAACGGCAACAAAACAATGGAGAACAACAAACGATCGAATCATCACCTTACTACTAAACTCCATGGAGCCTGCTGTATCCGACCTCTTTATGATGGCCGAAACAGCACATGATTTATGGAAAGCTGTAAAATCTATGTATGGTCAGCAAAATAATTTCTCACATATTTATCAACTCATGCAGAAAATTCAAAAAAAAAAAACAAGGGTTGAGAAGTCATACGGAGTACCTTAGTGCTCTTGAGAAAAAATGAAATGAGCTTCGATCCTATCGGCCAATAACAACAGATCTGGCCACACTCTAAAGGCAAGCTGAAGAGGATGATATTTTTCAGTACCTCGCGGGTCTAAACCCGAGCTTTGAAGCCGTAAAATCTCAAATCATGACCACGGTACCTCTTCCTTCGTATTCTCAAATTAAAAGTTTAGTTCAACAATATAAAAGTAGGAGACTTGCCATGAATGGTCCACAGACCGTAAGCCATGAGGTTCACGAGAACCATGGCTTAGCGGTAAAAAAATCCCAATTTCAATCAAAATCCTAGTTTTCAAAATCGCCCAAATCAATCTAAAAATGAGAAATGTAACTACTGTAAAAATGATGATCACACTCAGGATAGGTGTTGGCATCTTTATCCCCATCTCAGATCAAAAAAATCCAAAAACAATGATCAAAATCGAAATTGGGAGAAAAACAGTGAAAAAAACAGAAGTTACGCTGTTTCTAATGAAGATAAAGGGTTTAATGGGCTAGTGGGTCCGTCTGGAAGTGGGTTTGGACCCAATAACATGACTCAAAGCACCAATGGATCTAATTTCAACCCTGGCGGATTCTGTTTAACCACTGGCGGACCCGGTTGGGGGAGTGGCGGACCTGGTTAGGGGAGTGGTGAACCCAGTTGGGCTACTAACAGACTCAACAGCCAATTCGGACTCGTTATGGCCCTTGGAGCAGCCTTGGTCGCTGGCGGGTCATCCTGGAATGAGTTAGAGAGCCATTTGAGCACAAATGAGTCATTTTCAAACGGGTCAAGCCATGGAGATCAAATGCCAAGTTTTGCAAGAGCTTTCTGCGCTGCTAAACAACCAAAACACTCCAAGTGCATGTGGTATTGCCTCTAACTCAAAAGATTTATTTTTTAATCAAATAATTATAGATAGTGGTGCAACAGACCATATGTTTGGTAACAAACAACTATTGTCAAACCTCAAACCGACCAATGGTAATAAATATGTATTGGTTGCAACGGTATGAATGCAAAAATAAATGGTATAGGAGAAATTAACTTGTGCAACAAACAAATTAAAAATATTTTGTATTTAGAGACATTTCTCGTAAACTTACTTTCTATAAATAAATTAACACAAGAATTAAATTGTAATGCAATATTTTCTTGTAAAAATGTTGTATTTCAGGACTGAAAAATCGGCGTCAAGATTAGTGAAGGATTTCTTAAAAATAGACACTATATTTTGAACTCCAACAAATTAAATATTTGTGCTTCCTCAACATTTGTTAACTTTGATCTTTGGCATAAGAGACTTGGGCATCCTTCCGACAAGATTTTAAATAATATCTTAGATTTTAAAAATTTGAATTGTACTAATTGTGAAATTTACAAGTTGGCAAAACAAACAAGACTTCATTTTTCTCTTTCTACTAGCAAAAGTAAAGCTATTTTTGATTTAGTACATTCTGTGGGGACCGGCTCCAATTGATTCATATAATGGATTCAAATACTTTGTTTTATTTATTGATGATTTTTCAAAAATAACTTGGCTATATTTACTTAAATCTAAAGATAAAGTGTTTGATTATTTTTATGAATTTTTATGCCTTATAGAAACACAATTTAATGCAAAACTAAAATTTTTTAGATCGGATAATAGAACCAAATTTGTAAATAAAAAAATTTCAAATCTCTTTAGAGGAAAAGATATTATACACCAAATAACTTGTATAAATACTCCCGAACAAAATGGAGTATCGGAAAGAAAAAAAAAATACTTACTAGATATGGCATGATCTTTATTATTCCAAAATAATGTTCCTAAAATTTATTGGTTGGATGTCGTACTTTGTGCTACTCATTTAATCAATAGATTACTTATGTGTTATTTTAGAAAACAAAAGTCCATTATAAATTCTTTATCAACAAAAAATCACTTATGACCATATGAGAGTATTTGATTGTACAAGTTTCGTACATATCAAAAGAAGTGATAAACTTGATTTTGTATCACAAAAAACTATTTTCTTAGGATACTCATCTTATAAAAAATGTTATAAATACTACGATCCAATTAATAAAAAATTGTATCTTTCTAGAAATGTTACATTTTTTGAAAATAAACCATATTTTAAAAAAAAGAAACAATTCATCAACAATATTCAAATAATCAAAATGACAAAATAGTATTGCCTTACTTAGATAATTTGAATTTTGTTCCTAGAAATAACCATCAAGTTGAGAATAATAATCAAGAAAATGAGACTATTAATAACACAAATGAAAATGAAAAGGAAGAAAATTTAACAGTTAGAAGATCATCCAGGGAACGACAACCATCAACTAGATTTAGAGACTATGTAACATATTCGATACAATATCCAATAGAAATTTTTGTATCATATTGTTAGTAAGTAATAATCTAGAAGTCAATAATATGATAATTTAATTATATAAAGCTTTGTTCATGAATTGAATGATTAATAAAATGTCATTTTGTTTCCTTGAGTATTATTGAATTTATGAATCATTTCGAGTTAATGACTGAAATTGTGAAACTTCATAATATAGATGATAATACTCTAAAAGGTCACTGACCGAGGTAATTAGCAGGAACACTAATTATCGCTACAAGGTTAGTATGTGGATTAAAAGATGGTCAAGTTTTACAGACCATAGACACAGAGTTGTCATTTTAATCATATAGATACATGTTCCAGGAACATGGTATTTGACAGACCCTGAATGAAACATTATACGGAACTGTGTTCGTGTCATTAATGCTTTCATTCAGTGTTAAGTTCTACAGTATGAGTCATCTTTCCTAACTAAGAGATGTGTATGTGTGATTGTTACCTAACGCTATCTGTAAAAAGTAGCTATAACGGTAGCTCTTCGGTATACATAACTTAGCTGAGGTAGTGATGGTCTACCAAAAATACTATTGTCCCTCGTATTTATTATACGAGTTATAGTGTCACTGGGCCCCTTGATAGAATAAGATTATCTGCATGCGGTATGATTAACAAGAGTTAATCATATTTGATAATCTGTTCAAGATCAAGAAAAGATTAATTTGCAAGGATGACACAAACCTACCTTGAAATTAATCTGACAGCTATGAGACGAAAGAATTAAACACAAGTAAAATAGTTTACTGGATCGTGATATTGTACTGTACAGCATCATTTGTGTAATTGGATGGTCATGATGCGTTTTGCCAGATGCCTCTCATGATTATAGAAGTTAAAACGGTTTTAATTCTATTTACCAACATAACACAGATCCTATCGGGTCACACCTATAGGAGTTAATCAGAGAATCTTATTGATTGATTATAAATTGATTATGATCAATAATAAGATGGTTTATAATTAATTATACTTGATATAATTATATTATAAATGTCATGTAAAAATGACAAGCTTAAACACATTAAATTTATAAGCGTGTACGACACGTTGTACAAATTTATCGCAACAACGAATCGCAAGAAAATATAATTGTTCAGAATTGTTCAGAATAATTATATTAGAAATTTGGGTCGAAATTTAATTTTGGAATTAAATTTAAAAGCCCAAATAGTAAAGCCCAAAATCAATTCTTTAATTTTGGGCCAATGGCAATTTGGTAAATACCACATTGCTTAGAGGGCATTTTGGTCTTTTCACGCCAATGGCAATTTGGTAAATACCACATTGCTTAGAGGGCATTTTGGTCATTTACCACATTTTCAAAACCTATAAATAGAGGGGTAGGGGTAGAGAAAAGTATAGAATTCCATTTGAACTGAATCAGATCGGATCGAATCGAATCAAGTTTTTCTCTCCCAAATAGTGTTACGGTTTAAACGAAAGTTATATGTATCTGATACGTATTATCTTTCGAGTTGGTGAATAGTGTTTGCGGGATTTTGGTGAATAGTGTTTTCCCGAAAGTCGCGGTATTTCTATTTTGCTTATTAGTAAAATCAGAATAACTGTCGGTCGGGAATTCTGCTATTTCGTCTTTTTTTCTGTGAATAGTGTTTTTGCGTAATACCGCGGTTTACGGTATTTCTGGCAAAAGAAATAAACCGCTCTCTGGTTAGTCCTGGTGGATAATCTATAGAGGCACCATATGTTTGGTGCTCGAGAGAAGTTGGTGCTCCGAGAGAAGTCATTGCTCAGATCCGGTCTTCTCGCTCGGTCTGCATTCCAATTGTAATTTGGAAACAAGGTATAAATATTATATAAATTTATTTACTTGGTAAATAGATTTAAGTTTTAGAAATCAATTACGGGAATAGATCCTTAAAGGATTAAAAGAATGAATCCTTGGCTTGAGTTAGACGTAGAAAGTTTTGTTTCACGGTCTTTCCGCAGCTTGAGCCTAAAAGTTAATCAATGGGTTTGAACAGTCAAAACCCTACACATATGACAATATTTCAACCGAATACCACATGTTTCTCACTAATATTGAAAAAGAATTGGAACCAAAAAATTACCAAGAAGCAATTAAAAGTTCAATTTGGTGTAAGGCTATGAATGAGAAATTAAAAGCCTTAGAATAAAATGAAACTTGAAAAATTATCTCCCTTCCAAAACATAAAAAACCTGTTGGTTGTAAATGAGTATATAAAACCAATAATAGTGATGGTACCATAGAAATGTATAAGGCAAGACATGTAGCTAAATGATTTACCCAAACCTATGGCATAGACTATAATGAAACCTTTGCACCGGTGGCAAAAATGAATACTGTAAGAATTTTACTTTTTATTGCCATAAACAATGGTTGGGACCTTTATCAAATGGATGTCAAAAATGTCTTTCTTCAAGGAACACTTGAAAAAGAGGTGTATATGACACTACCACCCGGTCATAAATTGGAAAACAACTTTAACTTGGCTTGTAGGCTTAATAAATCAATTTATGTATTGAAGCAATCTCCACGAGCATGGTATGACAAACTTAGCTCTTATTTAATTTCTTGTAATTTTAAAATTAGTAATGCTGATAATTCTTTATTTACTAAATGTGATGGTATCAATACAACTCTTATTTTAGTATATGTAGATGACATCATAATTATCGAAAATAATTTAGAGCAAATTCAAAAAATTAAGAAACAACTAAAAGAAAAATTTGACATAAAAGATTTAAGATATCTTAAATATTCTTTAGGAATAGAGATAGCCTCTTTGGATAAAAGACTTTATTTCTCAAAGAAAATATACACTTGATTTATTAAAAGAAACCGGTAAGCTAGGATGTAAACCGGTCTCTACCCCAATTGACAACAAATGCAAGTTAAATAGTGAAGATGGTGAACCTTCAAAAGACATAAATCAATTTCAAAGACTTGTTGGAAAATTGATCTATCTAACGGTTACTTGTCCGGATATTTCATTTTCCGTAAGCAAATTAGTAAGTTTATGCACTCACCAAGAACACCACATTTAGAAGCGGTAAATAAAATTTTGAGGTTTTTAAAAAATAATCCCGGTAAGGGTATTTGGATGAAAAATAATAATTCTAATGATATATGTGGCTATTCCGATGCAGATTGGGCCGGAAGCTTCGATAGAAAATCGACAACCTGTTTTTGCACATTTTAGGCGGAAATCTAGTCACATGAAAAAGCAAGAAACAAAATATTATAGCACGATCAAGCGCCGAAGTCGAATATCGTGCCATGGCATCAACCGCAATTGAACTAACATGGATCAAGCAGCTCCTATTAGACATGGGATTTAAAACTCAAGAACAGATGAAAATGTATTGTGACAACAATTCGGCACGACAGATAGCTTCAAATCCCGTATTTCATGAGCGAACAAAACATATAGAAGTGGATTACCACTTTATTAAAGAAAAGTTTCAAGCAAAATAAATTGAAACACTATACATAAAAAGTGAAGATCAACTTGCCGATATCTTCACCAAAGACTTGGATGTGGGTCCATTTGAGAAAATTACAAGCAATGTAGGATTGTACGATATATATATTCCAAACTTGAGGGGGAGTATTAAAATAAAAAGCTAGTTTTCAAATTTTATTTGTAACGGCTAGTTGTAGGAAATAGTGTCATGTAATTAATAGACTAGGAGATAGTGATTGTAATTAAATAGAATAGGTTCATAGTGTAACAGCTATTTTTTTATTTCTTCTATAAATAGAGATACATGTAAAGCTGAAAATAAGTTTGCAATAATAATTTGCTTTTTAAAATCTCTTCTCTTCTCTCTTAAAAAAATTAACAAATCCGCTACGTTAACCGGTTTGAAATTACAGTTTACTTAATTACCATCAAGGCATCAACCCAGTACAGAAACGGGTTTGCTATTAAGATTTCATGTATATTTGATTAGGGCTGGCAAAAAAATAATTTGAAGCTCGTGGCTTGTTCGAAATTGATTCCGAAAAAGCTTATAATTAGCTCGCTTTATTCTGGCGACTTATTATTAGCAAATTCAAGTTCAACTCAACTCAGCTTGTTGTAAGTAGAAAAAACTATTTTCGACTCTTTCACTATCCATCTTCATGTTCACCATGAGAAGATGAAGCTTGTTGCAAGAAAAAAATAAAATTATTTTCCGACTCGTGGTCTATATGTAGTTTACAACACTAAATCGATGAAAATCTTTAGTTTAGCTATATGTGTCTCACCTAGGGCTGTAAATGAGCCGAGTTTGAGCTAGTTACCACCAACTCAAACTCAGCTCATTAAATAAATAAGCGAGTCAACTCAAGTTGGGATGGTAATAACGAGTTGTAGAGCCAACTCGAACTCAGCTCGTTATCCACTCAAGATGGCTCACAACTCGTTTAACCAGTTAATTATATACTATTAGTAAAAGAATTTATCAGTATCCAATAATTTTTCATACATCAATAGTACATAAGCACCAACAATTTTTCATACAGCAACTTAGTACATAAGCACTAGCAATTTTTCATACAATAGCTTAACAAAAATAATTTCTGAGATTTATTGTAACCAATGCTATGTAACTCGAGTTATAAATGAGCGAGTTGGGGTAAGCTCAAACTCAACATACTCATTTATTAAACGAGTCAGTCAACTCGAGTTGGAACTGACTCGAGTTGTAAATGAGCGAGTTAAAGTGAGCTGTAAATGAGCGAGTTACGAGTTTGAGCAATTTTGCCCAGCCCTAGTCTCACCGCAAGAACAAGCTGGCTTGGCTCGGCTCGAATTGTTATGGCATGAACCGAGTTCAAACTTTGCCTTGACTTGATAGCTACAGACAGGCTTTAAATCTAAAGGCCGGTTAAGCAATTATGCATTGGGTCCAACGTACGGGCCTCAATTAAAGTAAATTTAAGCGATATCTTAAAACTGAGCTACTTGGGCCACATAAACTCTCTCTCCTGCCCGTTAATTATACCTTCTTGTATTTCAGTAAAAAATAAAAAAAATACAATTACAGCCCAGAGAAAGCTTCTCAACATAATTTGTTCTAAAAAAATGGAGAATCAGTAGCAACTAGCAACCTCAAAGAAATATATCATAACGTCATAACCAAGGCTACAAGTACAAGTAACAAGAAGAGCTACTGATAACCATAATGCATGAGAATGAGTTACAGGACACGCAATAATTATTTAATTTCTTGAGAAAATAATAATAATTAATTAAGAATTAAACCCATTAGCTTTAATTGACCACCCTACAGTTCTTCCTAATCTCGCCTTGAGACCCGGTAAGTGGACTAATATCTCCCATCTTGATCATGGCTGCAGCAAAATCAGACTTAAATTGAACCAGGTTCGTGCTGTAAGTCTGAACTTGTGAGTCGGTCGAGCCGTTATTGTACAGCTGTTGATCGGAATGCAAAAGGCCTTTCTTGTTTATTAGGTTCTTGTAGTAGTTGCTGTCAAAGATATACTGTGTTTGGAGATCCAACGGTGCCAAGTTGTCATCGCCTGAGCCAGACGTAAGTGGGCAGTTGGATTGAGTTGACTGTGCGAAGGAGCTGTCTATGTTGGTGTCGTTGTATATGTGGGACCTGAAGCTGGTGCACCTTGCAAATCCAATTGTATGGGCCCCTGTTGTCATGGTAATAAGTATACTTAGTTTATATGACTGTATTAAGGTGTAACTTAATTTATTATCTTGTGATTCAGAAAAATAAGAAATAATGTAAACCGTTATGCTTCATGAGTTAATGTGTTTTAGGGTATATCAGGACTAAATTTAATATGCATTGCTTCATCTTAATTATCTGTACTGCTTATTGCATGTAACTTAGTGCTAGAAATTAAAAGACATCTGATTTGAGGGTACAGATATATATTAACTAAGAGCAAGTTTCTATGTACTAAATTACCTTGACATTCCTCAGGGTTTGAATCTAATCAGCTATAATCAGTGGCAAAGCCTGGGTGTGGAATAGGATGGGACTAAAATGAGGCATTATTTTTGAATTTAAGCATATTTTTATAAATTTTATATTCGGAAATATTGTTTTAGAGGCATATTTGAAAAATATTCTCGACAAGGGCCCCACCAATATTGCAAATTATTTTGAAAATCAGGCATATTGTTTTAAATTTCGTATGTTTAGAAATATAGTTTTAGAGACTTTTAAAATACTCACCACTCAATTTGTTGAATACTACAAACTTGCCAGATTTTAGAAAATGATTTTTATTTATTATTATTTTTCTATTGTAAAAAAGTGTATGTGTTTGTACCAGCAAGTGTGACCATATCAGTTGTGCTGAGGCCCTGAGCAGAGAATTTTGAGGTAAGATCATTGAGGTTCATCGAGGGCGCAGGGATGTTGTTATTAGCACCAGACAGGCTCGCTGTCAAAGCATCTCTTCTCCCTAATTTCACATTCCAGCTGGGCCCACCTAGCTTCAAGTTGGAAGTTTTTAACAGTACTTAATTATACTGTAAAATATAAAATCTACAGAAGTAATAATTAAAAGATGAGTGCTTAATTTCCAAAAGACTAATTTCAATCTAAATTTGTAATTGTACAAAAGTTGTTCGATGCCTTATCATTGCTTAAAAGTTATAGAAGATTAATATCTTGAATGCAGAGTATTTGTTTATATTATAAGTTTATAACGATCTCTGATCGTGCTGTTCTTCACAGTTCTGCTTTGCTATATATATCTGTCTCATTAATTTTCAAATTTGAATTATGGATGTCCAACATTTATAACCAACAAAGGGTTCAGTTTTAGCCAGAAATGTACGTAATTCAATCATTATTTTAATGTGCTTCATACTTACTATGACCACAGAGTCTCGTGCGGCAATGGCAAGAATGTCGGCACATGAGACGATGCCTGGGCAAGCTGTCTCAACTGCAGTCTTTATATCATCTATCACATTGAATCCCCTCACCGAATTCTTATTAGGAGTCGCATTCTTCTCTCCCGTAAAGTTGGCTGTGTCATCTAGTAGCAATGATCCGTCGCATCCCTATACAAAAACACCCAAAATTAATTATGAATATACATGCTGGATAGTAATTAATTAAGGAGTTACCGCATCCTGTGACAAGAAACTGTCATAACTGGTTCATACAGTGAAGTAATTATATTATATCTATGACTAGTTATGTACATTAACAAAGCAGTCATGGAAGAAGAGGCGAAGAACGGAGGCTCCCATCCGTTTTTCTTTCAATATAGCTGACTGTACTACGGGTTTCACAGTCGAGAAGATATTTGGGCATGAGGAAGTGTAGTAGTTTGTTGAGAGTTGCGCAGCTGCGCACCCGGTAAATAGAAAAAGGGCTAGAGGGAAAAATGTCAAATAAGAGGTTGAAGCCATTGCTTAGCTCCAAAGAATGGTCTTGTTTAGAAATTGACTTGTTGTAGTATGAGATCACATATGATGCTTGGAGGCTTATATAAAGGTGCCCTTCATGCCATTTCGGCAATATGTTCCAGTTTAGACACAAATAGAACGAGCAGAAAATGTATACCGTCACTATTTTTCTTTGGCGATGTCTCTGTTTTCTCCTTTTGAAAAAGAGAAATTGCAGAAGAGGCATGTACAACTGTTATATTAATCCCTACATTATTGAAATTTTCAAAAAAGAAGAACACTGGATAAAAAAATAAAAATAAACAAGACCTGGAAGAGGAAGTACGTAACTGATAGATTTCTCTGAATGAATTGCACGCAATTACAAATAAGTAACATTTGGGAATAAATTATAGTTTGCAAGAGAATAAAGGTATTTGCAATTTTCCGAATTTTTTTTAGTTATCACAGCACAAAATCAAAATTAAATGAATACCACTTTTGTTGAGATTTTTTCAATCCTACCACCCACACGGACCCAATTTGCGCACCAAAATGGATTGGTGCGCGGACTGGGTTGGCGCACCAACTGGTGCTCTAATTGGGTTATAGCACCAAATGTTCCAAAATTTTTACTGCTCTTCGGTGTGTTTCACCCCGTTTGAGCACTAATTTTGCACTAATTTTGGTGCGCTAACCCAGTTAGAGCACCAATTGGTGCGCCAACCCAGTCAGCGCACCAATCCAATTTAGTGCGCGAACTGGATCCTCGTGGGTGGTAGGATTGAAAATAGCTTGGGCGGAGTGATAATTATTTAATTTCTATTTTTTACTGTGGTAACTAAAAAAATTTCGGTGCAATTTCCAATAATTCAGGGTATCTATTGTAAATCTCTCTTTGTAATAGTATATATGTACACTGAAATTATGGCCAGAAGTCTTTAATGTTTTGGTTTTTAATGGAATTAATAAAAACCTTTTCATGCATGGTCTGATTGGGGAATCAGAGGAAAATGATGTGAATTCACATTGATCCGTTTGAAATGTATTAGACAATTAGTGCACTGTAGATAAGAAAAGAAATAAAGCGCGTTAAGCAATTGAGGTTTTGTCAAAAGCAGCTAGAAGAAATGCCCTCAGAGCTTAATGGGCTAGTCAAAAAAATAGTAGAGAGGAAATGATAACTTTCATGTTTCAACAAACTTTGGTCCATTGAGGTAATAAATAGATTGACTTTAGATAAACGGGAGTAAGTACGTAGGGGAGCAGATGGACAGGGACAAGTATCCTCTCCATTACTGTAAAAGATTCCTTTCACTTTATGGTTGGAGATTAACTCTCAGCCGCTTTGAGATTCGGGCTAGCACAGGAGGCAGTATTATTGAGCTTGGAGATTTGTGCCAAGTTAAAAAGAACGGTCTAGATCCAATAATTGTAAAAGATTCTCTATTACGGTACAAATTCACATCACCCCCGGTACCGTAATAGGGTATCTTTTACAATTACTTGATCTGGACCGTTCTTTTTAACTTGGCACGAATCTCAAAGCCCAATAATACTGCCCCTCCGTCAGCCCGAATCCCAAAGCGGCTGGGAGTTAATCTCAAACCGTAAAGTGAAGGGAATCTTTTACGGTACTGGGGAGGATATTTGCCTATTACAGTACCGGGGAGGATGTGAATTCGCAAATCGACAGGGACAAGTATCATCTCCATTACTGTAAAAGTTTCCTTTCACTTTACGGTTTGAGATTAACGCTCAGCCGCTTTAAGATTCGGGCTGACGGAGAGGGCAGTATTATCGGTCTTTGAGATTCGTGTCAAGTTAAAAAGAACGATCCAGATCAAGTAATTGTAAAAGATTTCCTGTTACGGTACCGGAGAGGAATCTGAATTCATTGGACAGTAGGGATAATGCAATTTATGACTTTTAAATTTTAACACATGTTATCAAAATTAGAACATCTAATCTAACGGTTATAGGATTGCCATTAAAGATTTTTGCGCATTTTATTGTAGAATTTTAAAAGTTTTAATTAATATGTATGCATGTGCCTGAATTTCTTATCAAAGAGACGCAAGTTCAATTTTCAATAATAACATCAAAAAGATACTATATGTACCAGTCCTTTAATTAAAGTGTCTACGAAATCTGTAGGGGGTCAAAAAATAAGTATATTGTCATTCAAGTTTGAATTATTAGCAATTAATAACTGAGTTGGAAATCAGAATAAGAACATTTTAATTTATGAGCATTAAAATTCGAAAAACTGGACTCCCACCTTTTAAAAAAATAATAATAACAAATAAATGTTGTCAATAAATTTTTGTCTCAATTATTTCTTTTCCCAAAGAAGATTTCCATTAACCAAAAAGACAAAATAACTACCGGAATGTAAAATAGAGAACGGTACTTCAAGAAAAGAAAATTTTAAAGAACAGATCAGACAACAATAATGTAAAAATCAAGTGAATTTTAGACACTTGATTTAAAATCAAGTGATTTTCTACATATCTAATAAATAAGAATAATTATTTTAGTACCACAGTTGAGTACCCGCATCGTACCCGCACTTAATTCATTCCCAATTAACTGTCATAACTGTAAGCGGTTCCCACAACTACCAATTAACTAATTTACATACTTTCCAGTTTGAATTTTAAATTTCCCTTTCTCTCCGTTTCTTCCTTTTTTCGAAGCTTCTGCGATTTTGAGGCGATTTTAGATCGATTTCGAGGCGATTTCAAGGCGATTTGGAGACGATCGTCTAGCGATTTCGAAACAGGAAGCGGGGATTTTTCAAAAAAAGTGCGGGTACGGTTATTTAAGGAAAATTCATATACCATATATGTAGTTCATTGTATAGATATAAATACTTGTCTTGTATAGGTATAAATACTTCACAATGTTACTATTAATACTTGTTAAATAAAATTACAGTGTTGGAACGGTTGTGTGGTCCCCTAATGCGGGTACGACGCGAGAATTTTTCATATATGTAGTTCATTGTATAGATATAAATACTTGTCTTGTATAGATATAAATACTTCACAATGTTACTATTAATACTTGTAAAATAAAATTATAGTTTTAGAACGGTTGTGTGGTCCCCTAGTGCGGGTACGACGTGAGAATTTTTCAAAAAAAGGTGCGGGTACGGTTATTTAAGGAAAATTCATATATCATATATGTAGTTCATTGTATAGATATAAATACTTGTCTTGTATAGATATAAATACTTCACAATGTTACTATTAATACTTGTAAAACAAAATTACAGCTTTGGAATGGTTGTGTGGTCCCCTAATGCGGGTACGACGTGAGAATTTTTCAAAAAAAGTGCGGGTACAGTTATTTAAGGAAAATTCATATATCATATATGTAGTTCGTTGTATAGATATAAATACTTGTCTTGTATAGATATAAATACTTCACAATGTTACTATTAATACTTGTAAAATAAATTTATAAGTGCCGACAAAAAAAAAATTGGTTTTAAAAAAAATTGGTTTTAAATACTTGATATCTTAAGTATAAATACTTGATGAATTACTATTAATATTTGATATCTTAGGTATGAATACTTTCTATTTTGTATGAATACTTTTCATATTTGAATATTTGATACTTTGAAAAACGTGTAAAAGTATGTCATCATGGATCTCATTTGAAAGATAAAATTGTGTAGAACGCGTTCGTGGTTTTAAATTTGTAAAATTCCTCATAGATCGTCCCAAAAATTGGTTAGATTGACCGGAGGAAAAAAAAAACCACCTTGAAAAACGTGTAAAGATGAGTAGGTATTGTGTCCAATTTTTTTTTAAATACTTGATATCTTAGGTATAAATACTTGATGAATTATATATGAATACTTGATAATTTAGGTATAAATACTTTCCATTTTGTATGTGAATTAATTTAAGTGCGGTCCCCAAAAACAGTTATGACAGTTTAGGTGCGGTCCCCAAAAACAGTTATGACAGTTTAGGTGCGGGTACAATGCGGGTACTCAACTGCGGGTACTCATATCAGCTTCCAATAAATAATATAAAAAATTCTAAAAATATAAATTTTGATCTGCAAGTACATTTTCATATGGAAATGAATTGAGAAGTTAAGATCAACTATTAATTTACACTTTGAAAACAGAGATATGAGTCCATTGCACGAGCTGCTCCGTAATATATATATTACCATTGCCTCATTCTTGGTTAAATTGGTTATTATCATATTGATTATATTTAAAGTTTAAACCATATATAATTAGATTTGCAATTTAAAAAATCATTGGTTAGTTTCAACTTGTAGTACGTAAAAGCCTCTGTTAATAGGGTCACCGTTTGTCTTTGGGCTACTTTCTAGAAGGCGGTCGAGATTGAGTCCAATTGAATCTCAAATTCTACTTGTTTTGTGCAGCTTTTCTGGTCAAAAGAGATGCAACTTAACCACTTGAAAGGCACATGTACTGTTAGAAAGTTGTTACCACTTACCTGCTGAATTAATTCAGCAGCGTAGACTATAGCTGTCAACTCATATGCTTTATTTGAAGAGGTCCTTGCAAGAAATACAAATTATACATAGCAGTTTTGGCATAAACTTGTTATGAGAATTTCCCATATTTCTTTTGCAGTTGTCTTATCACCAAATAACATTGAAACTGATTCACTTACCGAATTTAGCAGTAGGTTAATTGGATAGTCATTTTCTCTCTTTTCTAACCTCGATTCAATGGGCAATTGGTTGAAAAGAGCATTGTATTTTGGTACATGACATTTTTCTATAATATTCCAAACCTCAAATATAGAAAAGTAATTTTTCATTAATCTTTTCCAATAACCAAAGTTATGTGTGTCTATTTGGTGCCATTTTTTTTTTATATAGAAGTATTTAAATTAAGTGAGTCATAATTCAAGTTAACTTGCTCTGATACCATTTTGTAGTCCCTAACGGCTTAGAGGGAGGTAAAAAGGGAGTCTTAAAGACTCTTAGATGTTTTTCGGTTAAGCCCTCTAAACTAACAAGTCAAACAAGTGTGTACAAGTAAAGTAAATAGAGTAGAGTTTAGAGAAAGTTAACACGCAAGATGATAACGAAGTTTGGTTTAAAATACCTACGTCTCCAGGGTAGAGCAACCTCATGGGCGCCCCTTTCCTATTACCCAAAAAGAAATGATACAACTCGTGACACGTGAGCTCAAACTGTGGTGGAAAGTCACGGCCTAACTCGTGTACAGGTTGAGCCGAGAAGCTCGAGCTGGAGAGTCCCTTGGGATCGTCACAGAGCTATAGATATATGTGAGCGGAAAAGCTCGAGCTAGTATACCCCTTCATGCCCTACAAGTAGGCCACACTAGCTAGGATGGAAAAACTCTCGAACTAAAAGATAAGTCGAGTGTATTTGAAAGTATTGAGAAGATATTGAAGTTTAAGCTCACTCAACAATGGAAGCTTTCAAGAGTTGCAAATTAATGTTTTTTGAATGTGAGAGGCGGCTAGCTTGAAAAATATGAAGTGAGATAACTCTTTATATAGTGGAGAATTCAGATTTGCTAGATCTGTTCTAACGGAGGAGTCCGTTATAAACGGAGTGTACGAATATTGAAGTTAGGGTTTTCGCAATTTAATTTAAATTGATATTAACCGTTCTGAACGTTTATGCCCGTTCATGACAGTTAGTACAATTTATCCCACAAAACTTGATAAGTGTTCCATACGGTTGTCATCCGTCTTAGACGGAACTAAACTGGAACTCTCTGTCTTATTTTGTTTAAATTCGTTCCATCCGATTTGGTCCGCTTAAGGCGAATACTCCAGAAATCAATAAATCTCAAATATACTTTACTTAACTACTTGATTATTACATAAATCTATAGCTTCGTAAAGTCTTGTTGACTTTTTAGGTTCATAAAAAAAATCTTGTAATTCATCATTGCATGAACCTTGGTTCTTCATTATAAATCTTGTAATTAAAGCTCTGAATCTATCTTTAGTTCTTCATTATAGATCTTGTAATTAAAGCTTTGAACCTGCAAACTCACTCAATCATGTAAATAGTTAAATTCAATTAATGTATGTTTTGCAAATTTAGTCAAACAAAGTATTAAAAGATTGCATACATCCAACAGGTGGTTGTGATTGTACCAGGATCCCAATTCTCTGTGGTCCCAAACAACAATTGCTATAAGATTTGTAACATCTAGACAGTTGCGCAATATTTGAATGTGCCAAGGCTCTTTCTTCTGGATGCAATTACTTAAGATCAAACCAATATTCTATTTGAGTACCGGTTGGATAATCGACACAGGAGCTACAATTTTATACTGGTTTGATTCCTGGACCTATCCCACAATGGCCTCAATAGATACACCATTGTCATCCAACGGGCATGGTCCTTGTAAAGAGCAGTGCAACAGGGAATACAACCCTCTTCTTCTATTCTGGGTACAGCACATGATCTACTGATATGGCACTGGACCAACAATCAGGAATACTCTGCCAAATCGGTCTATGAGGTGTGGTAACAGGCCGCAAAACGGGCTAGAAGTTTGTTTTACTTGGGCACCTGAAAGTACCACCAAATAGTCTGGATTTTTGCCTTTTTACTTCATATAGGTAAACTTCTAACACACGATGTGATGCAGCACAGGGGTTGCAAAGTGAATTACAGTGTGAGGTATGTCAGAGGTGCCCAATGGAAACAGTTCTGCATCTGTTTTTAGATGCAATTATGCAAGGAATTTTTGGTTCAGAATATCATCAATTCTTGGTTTCAGAATTGTGCAGTTTGGAGGGACTAATGTGCAAATAACGGTTGAAAAGTCTTGGCAATCATGCATGAGACATTTAACAAGATGTGGGGTGTTTATTTTTTCACTGGATGTTGGTTATTGTGAAAATGTCGTAACAAAAAGACTTTTGAAGATTGCGGTATGCAATACGGGAGGCAAAGTTGTGGTTACAAAATTGTTGAGATGTGTTTTTTCTTTTTATTAGTTGTAATTTGTTGTTTTCATTAAGATGTACTCACTGATAGCCACTATCAGTTTTTCATAAAAAAAGACAATGCACAAAATAGACCGAACAGATAGAGACAAATATATAATTAGAAGTGGATCATCGTTTCTAAAATAAATAATTCAAACCATTCTGAGAACTATCAAATTAAAGAGAATATCAAGAACTAGCATTTTTGGCTTTTAAACACATGGTCTCTATGTAGGAGGTCATGGGTTCGAAACTCAAATAAGATAAATTCTTTGTTGTAATAACAAAAGTATTAAATAGTTGGGTGGCTTGACCTCCATCTTTACTCAAAAAATCCAACTTTACTCAAAAATAAAAGAAGAAGAAAGAATACCACTCGTCATCTTACGGGTTTAATTTTAAAAACACCCTTTTATCTAATTTTTCAATTTATATTGGGTAGGCCTATTTTCGACCCAATTAAATTAAATTGGGTTGAAGTAATCCCATTTTATTGAAAATTGGGCTGGATTGTGACACGTTCCATCATAAAAAGGATATATACATGCTGCTCCAAATAGTCAAATACAGTGCACTTACTGCCTATCAAGTCCTTTTTGAAGAACTCACAGTAGGCTGTTGCGCCTTACATGTACAATTTAATTTGAAAATTTCAAAAGATGAGGTAAAAAATCAATAAAATAAACAAAATTGAAGTTATAGCAAAAGAAACAGAATATGGGCAATCCTAATTCAGAGTGAAAACCTGCACAAGCCAGTTCCAAAGAGCTCAAAGTTGCAATTCTGGTATTTTAGTTACAAAAGAACTTAATTTTACATCTTCTCCCCTAAATAATTATCAATTGCATTTGCATCCATGACCTTACCTTCCATCTGCACTCCTCTCTTCTCTACCACCCCCTCCCCCACCTCTCTCTTGTACTTGTACCATCTCGCAATCCAGACAAATACAGCAAAATTCACTACCGAAAGAACTATGAGGAAAGCATAGTAATAGTCTAAACGTGAGTCATTTAGGTTGCTCCCAATCCAGCTCTTACGGCCGCCACTTGTCGTTATTGTGTTGACTGCGGTTACAAGAAGGCTATTTATAAAATTACCGACCCCGACCCCGCTAGTGAAGAATGTTGTTCCGAGGCTCTGCATCCCCTCAGGGGATTGCTCATAGAAGAACTCGAGCAAACCTATTGCGATGAATACCTCTCCAAGGCCAAGAAGCACATATTGCGGTAGTAGCCAAAAGATGCTCATTGGGACCGTATCTTTGGTATCTTTGATTCCGTACCTGTTGACAATGTTTTTTCTATAAAAATTGTAGTCTGTTAAGTCAACCAGTAGTTCATTGGTCAAATAACTAAAAATACCTTTTGATGACGCCCATCCTTTTGCGTTCCACAAAATATGCCACAGTCATGACGGCAATCATCAAGCAAAAACCAGTGCCAAGTCTCTGTAGAAGTGTGATACCTCTTGGTTTACCAGTACGGCGTCTCATAAATGGTACAAAGATCTTATCATATATAGGGATTGATATCAGTGTTGAGATGACGATGAAGCTGCCGAGCGATGCAGCTGGGACTTGGAAATTATGCCCGAGGAATCGGTCTAGTGTGGTGCCTTGCTTGACAAAAAAGGTATTAAATTGTGCAAAAATGGTTGTTGGCACAAGGGTTGTGAGCCATATTAGAAACATAGCACAAAATAATTTGGTCGCTTCTACTTGAGTTACAGTACAAGGATTTGTGCTCTCTTTTAGCGCTGCCTTATCAAGAAACCTACAAATTAATCAATTTCAAAAGAACTTGTTAGTGCATGTACTGATGACGTAATCTTTATCCGCTGAGTAAAAATTTGCTTATTATCACTATACAACCATTTTCAGAATACAGAAGTGTAAAAATTGTTTTTACTTGCACACATTGCTTCATGATTATTTCAAAATTGTTTTCTATGTCAAATATTCTTTAATTAATTAATCCAAAAAGGAAACTTCACAATCATTACTATTACAATTCTTGTTCAATATAATCATTGTTATTATAATGAGCATTCTGTATTCTCTGACAAGCAAACTAACTTGTATATTATGCCAATAAAGCATCCAGTAATGTTTATAGTGTATACTGTGTAGTATGAAAATACTGGTATGTAGTGCACGCAATTGCCAACTTACTTGAAAGAAGAGGAGTGACACAGTTGCCGCTTGGAAGTATTCAAATACTGTTGCGTCTCAAGCTCGTGAAGCACACTTGAATCCAAGACTTTGAGCCGCCGGTACACAAAAGCCATCTTTAGTACTTTAAAAATCTCTTTCATTGGACTCTCTGCTTTCTTCAATTTATGCCGATAAAAAGGCGTACCCACATAAAACAACACCAACGATAACGCCAACCCTACTGTCGGGATTCCATACCCTAATCCCCATCCAACGTTCTCTTGCACATATACTAGACATAGTGTCGCCATCAGACCACCAACAAAGGAGCTAAACACCCACCAATTGAAAAATGATGTTTTCAGCTTGCGCTCGTATGGATCAAAGTCATCAAATTGATCTGCACCAAAAGTGGAAATGTTGGGTTTCGTGCCGCCGGCACCAATGGCCATGATGTAGAGTGATGCATAGAAGAAGGTAATCTCTGATGATGATGCCGGACAGGAGTATCCGCTTCCAGCATTACATTTTGGATGGAATGGCTTGAATTTGACTGCAGCAGTTAGAAGAACCATACCCTGCAACAAAGGATTAAACAAAAAAAAAAAAATTTTGGTTGTAGGCTTGAATCAGCTGTTTAAATTTTTTTTGGAACCAGAGGCTATCACAAGTCACTGAGAACTGCAGGTATTACCAGTCCATCAGTGAAGTAAGAAAAGTTTATTAAGAACTGTCAAGAGTATCATATGTTATGTGGAGAAGCTTGGTTTAAAGAGAATTGTTGTGATATTCTCAAAAATTTGATACATATCTCATTCTGTATAATTGTATACAAGGCCATGAAATTAAGGTACTTCGAAGCAGTATATATGCCCTTTTATAATATTCATCTTAATATCAATTTGAGCCTAAAACCCAAGGAGTAGTTTAAAATTTTGTTTTGTTTGCTTTAATTGTCGCATATTTTATGCTAAGAGCGACCTTCATTTCGGCAATTGTGAAAATTGAATTTTTTTGCCCACATCAACAGTATTAGCAGCTTTTATTTCGCTCATGCAGCGAAAAATAATTAATTTTTTGAATTGATAATTTTGCATCCTGAAATTAGTACTTACAAAATTTGATGTAACTGGAAGTTGTTAATTTAGCAAGATTATAAATTACTAATTGTTTTGCATACTTGCAATTAAAATTGCAATTATCACATCAGCATTTGTAATTTCTTTGCAAGTAAGGTAGATATGTTCTAATAAAGTGAGGGACAAAAAGGAACCAAGAAATGATTAAACTAATTAAATTTAAGTTATCAATGACACTACCACACTCCAGAATTATATTAATATAATTGATTAAGACAATACTTCTTATGTGAAAAGTTTTATGTTTTAAAGACAATGTTCTCCGTGTAAAAGATCGCATGTTCAAAATATATATAGAGAAATATTTTATGAATATTAAATAGTTAGGTGGCTTGATTTTCAAACTTTACTCAAAAAAAAAAAAAAGTCGTATGTTCCAAAACCCTACGTTTGTAAGAAATTATAAAATGAGGATATAAGCCCTTTCTTACTACAAACAATTACACTACAAGAAATTAAACAGGAGGATTTTGAGCGATGTGATCGTGTCTAATTAGGTTGTTGGCATTGTGGCTCTTGTTATCTAGTAGGAGAATGGAACTGGAGAACTTTTTGGGCTATATTTGAAACAGGAGAAACAGGAAAAATTTGCTTTTTAGTATAGGCTCTTAGTTTACTTACTCCAGAGAAAGAGATGAAAAGGAATGTTGCATTTGCAGTTAGTTAAAAAGTAAAAGAAACCGAATGTTCTTGCACTAATGAATATCATCCATTCCAACCAAGTCAAAGATCTAGAGATTCTCGCTTTTCCTTTATAAAAGCTATGTTGCATTTGGAATCAGTTCATGATTATAGGTTGGCTCTAAATATATATATGGCTAAATTGAACCTGGTTCTCTTCTATCTATTGGCCATATTATATGCATTGAACCTATCAATGTTCCTCTTACACTAATAATGGTGGCAGTTTCTTATTTTTCTATATTTTCTGTCAACATCTTAATTTATTGGTGTTTATCTTAGATTCTTAATTAGAAAAATATATAACTTCATTGCAACTTGAATTTGCTTAAGCTCACAATATGTTGTTGATAATCCAAGAAAAATTGATTATCACATGTTGAAATTTTTATTTATTTCTTTTGCATGATTCATTCTGAGAGATCATATTTGTTATTTTTTTATCAGATGAAATATGTTTTTTTTTTTAGTTGGATTAATAAAAAAAAAAAATATGTCCGTAAATTTCAGTGGCAATGGATGCAATATTGTTAGATTCATAATAGGAATTGACGTAAAATTGCTTCCATCTTATCCCTATTATATGAATTAGGGTTCTAAATAGCGCCGCTATAGCGTTTTCGGACCACAAAAGCTATGGTGCTATCGGCGCTATAACACGCTATAGCAGCGCAATATGACAATAGCGTCGTTTTTTCGACCGTTCCGTTATGATGCGATAAACGTTATTTAAACCTTTGATATGAATTGACTGTCTTTCTAAAAGGAGTACAAACATTAATGGAGAGAGGTGTCAATTGACAATCATTTATTTTTGATAATTTTTTTAAATAATATTTCATTTGAAATTCAATGTTATAATCATTATCTTGTTGATGCATTAATTATGTATCATGCCTACAAAAAATAATGACATTTAATGTATATTTTATGGTTCATCAAATAACTTTAATTTTCAATATATGGTCTGAATTTAACGATTTTTATACAATATCGAACGATACTAATATTTTGAAAATTTTGTTAGACTAATTATATTATCATAATAATCATTGTCAAAGTGATTCCACCTCAACATTTATTTCTTCCAACTAGTACCTTTCTCCTCGTGTAATTAATTTGTTGTATCTCTTTTTAATTCACAATGCATTGATTGCAATTGCCATTACAATGTCCGAATCTTTTCTCGTATTGGAAAAAGGTAGAATCTGATTTGTGAAATCGATCGATTGTGCTAAGGAATCTACCATATATACACCCACTACCTCAGTCGTTTGCGGTATAAGGGAGCGGAGGCATCCAACGGGCATTGGACCCAAATCAGTCTGATGCCTGCTCGGAACCTTCCGATCAGTTCACGATCCGTTCGTGCCGCACTGCCACTTCAATATTAGTGCAAATCAAGCACAAGCGCATCATGAAGCGAATCGGACGGTTCCAAATGTGCATCAGAATGATTTGGGTCCGACGCCTATCTGAAGTGCCCTGCTTCCCATATTACATGCAATAATTTTTATATTTAAGTAAGTTTAGGTTTTAGTTGCAATTCAAATACAGTTAATATTGTTGAAACTTCTAAAAAGCCATATATTCTGCATCTTTTCCAAAAGAATAAAATAAAAGAGAAAGATTACAATATATATGTTTAAAGTAGAAATAATTGAGTGCCATCATATGATCTTACCAGGAGATAAATGAGAGATGAAATGGTGAAAGTCCAGAACCTGCCAAGGTATGTATCAGCAATATATGCACCGATAATTGGAGTCATCCAGACTGAACCTGACCAGTTATTCACATTTCGTACGGAGGAGACTGTTTCTTCATGCAATTGTGTCGTCAAATACACCACCAAATTTGCAGCAACACCGTAGAATGCCATTCTTTCAAATGCCTCATACCCTGTTTCAATCGAGCAATTAATCCCAAAACAAGAGGTTTATGCAAATGTACATAGTACATGCATGCTTGATCATTTAAATTGGATATATTATCGGAAAGGCCAAAAATCTTGTTATTTACCAACTAAGAATCCACAAGCTTTCCATCTCCCAGTTCGGGAAGCAACCACCGGGCGCCCCTGTAGATCGACTGAGCCATCTTGGGTATAACCTCTGTTTTCCATGAGAAATTGATTTGAGATGGCTTAAAAGAAAATTGTTTGATAGGAAGACATGGATGGTTGGGGAAGAGACGAACTAGTTGATGTATATAGACGAGGAGAAGATGAGAGACTTTAAAGAAATTTATGAGAACAACTACCACACTCGAATCCACCGAGTCCTGCCATTAAATAGGCCAAGTGTGACTGTGTGAGTACACTGTTTTTTGAAGTACCTTTTGCCAGAAACAATTACTATCCCCTCCCTTGTCATGTACTTGACACAATTATGGCAGTGAATTAATTGGGGAGTTGGGGGTAGGTAGGGGTGGCAAAAAAGCTCGTAGCTCGTGGCTCGATCGTGACTCGCATCTGACTCGCTCATTACTGGACCGAGCTGTGTTAACGAGCCAGCTCGCTACTAGCTCGGTCCAAAATTAACGAGTTCAAGCTGGGGCCTGGCTTGCTCGCCAGCTCACGAGCTAGCTCGGTTAGAAATCAATTTGTGAATTTGTGTGCATTTTATACTGTCTAGCTCGGTCCAGCTCGATTCAAAAAAGTTTGTAGAATTTATTTTCTTCTTAAAACAAGATCCAGTCAGACCCTGCGAGCCCGCTCGTCAGCTAGCGAGCTAGCTCGGGCTGGCTTGTCACGATTTCAGGCTGAAGTTTTAGCTCGGATATCCTAGGTCCAGCTCGCTCGGCTGTAGCTCGGTCCAAAATTAACAAGCTGAGTTAGGACCTAGCTCGGACTGAGCTAGCTCGTTGCCACCCCTAGGGGTAGGGGTGTTCAAACAGTTTGATTTGTTCGGTTTTCAATCGAACTGAAAAATTTCAGTTTAAATGGTTCGGTTTTTTGGTTTAAATGGATCGGTTCGGTTTAAACTTTGAATTATTTTGGTTATTTTAGTTCGGTTTCAACCGAACCGACCGTTTGAACACCCCTAGTTGGGGGCGCTTCGATGTTCAGTGGGAACCATTCGATCGCCATCAAGATTAGTGTGCATTTGATTCCATTAATTGGTTGTTGTGTTGCTAACACTTGGATCTATTGTTATTTGGATATTAATTCGAGACTCTGTTTTTCAATCTAAATAGTAACTGCAAGACAGGGTTTTGTAAAAAAGAATAATTTACTAAAATTGAATACACTGTATCTGGTAGTATATACTATATTAGTCAGGATATCCTTATTATTTAATAGAGCATTTAGTTTTTATTTAACAGAGTGAGCATTGATGAAGTGTATCCATTAAATTAATTGTTGTTTGTTCACTAGTCAAACATATTTGCTTCGGCGTTAATGGGGATCAATTTTATTTCAAAAAATAATAATATCTCAAGGGGTAATTTAAGAAAGAATTAAGCACATTACCTGTGTTAAAAAAAATGTCACCGGTACGATACGGACGGGGTGGAGGCATTTCCATATTCATACCTACTTAAAATTAGTTTTAACCATATTCTACCCTTACTCATTAACGGTAATAGCGAATAAATTAATAGTATATATAATTTAATCTAAATATATAACAAATAATAAATAAATATATATGAAATACATCATGAACATAATATCACAAAATAGCAAAAAAAAGTTATCTCAATTATAATTTTTGATCTAATTATTTTAAAAGATATAAATTATTAATTAAATTAAATAATAAAATATATTTTATAAATTAAATTTGTCATAAATTACTATAAAAACTATATAAAATGTTGATAAATTAATTTATCAAAATTTAATAAAAATATATTTGAAATGTAATATAAATTAATCTAATTATAAAAATAAAATCATATAGTTATATGTATAAATAAAAAAATATCATATATAATTTTATATTTATTAATTATCTTACAGGGTAACAGATACGAAATAGCTCTTATCCATATTCTTATCAAATAAGCTTACAAAATAAATTTCTTACTCATATTCATATCCGATAAGCTAATAAAAAAACCATTTTTTTTATGGTTAGTGGCTTTAAATACCTACTAACGATATTTGTGATATAAAAGGTACTTTTAACGAGTCAAATGATCCTCATTCCTCGATCTAAACTAATTCATTCTTATGAATTCATCTAAACTTTAATAAACTAATCCTACTTATTTACACTTTTAATCACCCTATTACCTTATTCTCCATATCTCTCCACGATCATATCCACTTTTGTCCGATAGCCGTCGTGCTCTGACCATTGAATATGTTCACCGCCGCGCTCCGATCGAGATGGAGGTAGAAATTCTACACTCTTCGAGTTGCGACAATACCGTACTTTCAGCTCCAATCGGCTCCGTTCAGCTCAGCTCCACCTCTCTCTCATTCTCCTTTCTGCTTGAGGAGATCGAGACAAAGAGATGAGAGAATATTGTTGTATCAGAAGTGAGGTCTAGAAGAGAGAGGCATGGGGGAAGGAGGCGACTGAGGTAGATTTTGGGTTTGGACCTTTTTTTTACGCTTTTTAATGAAAAAAAAACCTTACCAATACCCCTATCCAACGATATGGTTCGAATAAACGATTAAAAGGGTACCATTGACACCCCTATATATGTGTTATGTTCTTTCGATAAATTTTTAAATATTATGATCAATTTTCAATGGGACTAATTAACAATTCGTCTAAAATTAACCTAATAAAATTTTAAATCTGTGGTTTTTCACATTAGGTAGGACAAACCAATATATTTTGGATCGGATTGATTGGATTGTTTGTACCGTCCTAGAGACAAATAGTACCTGAGTTTTCTATCTTGCAAAAAAATACCAATTGGAAAATGGACTTTCTTTTTCCTTTTTGGGTCATAGTTTTTTGGTTTGTAATATTTTTTTGTAGGATACATGCTGAGCACTGTGTTATAACATTTTAGGTTTTTTTTTTTGAAAAAGAAAAAAGAAAAGAAAAAGAAAGA
Organism: Carex myosuroides; assembly: GCA_028015225.1. Lineage (NCBI taxonomy): Eukaryota > Viridiplantae > Streptophyta > Magnoliopsida > Poales > Cyperaceae > Carex > Carex myosuroides. Next base: position 3,183,780 of record CM051476.1, read on the forward strand.
AAACATTTTAGGTTGTGAGGTCCTTTCTGTGTGCATACTTCTCTGTAGCTGCAGCTATACTTTACAAATTAAATAGTGTTCAAGTTAATGGTAGCGGTATCATTGACTACAATTGATTTTTAAACAAAGAAAGAAAACAAAAGATGTTCAGTTTGTAGTTCTTATTATGTCTATACAGCATGGATCAACAATTGTAATCATATGATTTAATAAATAGTTCATATTTGTTATATAAACGGTTCAGATCGGTGCCCAATTTGCATTACAATTAAATAGTGTTCATCAGTTTTATTCCTTTTAGATTAGACGGACAGACTCAACTAGCATATTCCTACATTATTAGCAAGACCTGGTTCGGGACTTTAGAAAAAGGCTTATGTGCTTAACAGTGTATCTTTTATTTTTTTATTTTAGGTTTAAGATATGCTTAACAGTATATTATCATTCTAAGGATACAAAAGGTAGCTTTCTAGTTTACATATTCTATAATAGGCTTAGCCCATTTTATGGGCTTACCGGTATAGACTAGAAGTTGAAACCCAGAAAATAATTGGGCCGGACTGCAATTTGTCTAATTTCGAATGGAATATAGTTCTAAATATATAAATTGCATGTATTGTCTAACAAATTGCGACATTGTATGCTTTATTGGGAAATCTGATCTTTACAGCTTCTCCCCTAAATAATTATCAATTTGATGTGCATCCATAGATTTTTCTTCCATCTGCACTGCTCTGTTCTCTGTGACACCCTCGACCACTTCATTCTTGTATGTGTACCGTTTCGCGATCCAGACAAACACAACCCAATTCACGGACGAAAGAAATATGAGAAAAGCATAGTAATAATCCAAACGCGAATCATTTAGGTTGTCACCAATCCAACTCTTGCCGCCGCCACTTCTTGTTATCTTGTCAACTGAAGTGACAAGAAGGCTATTCAAAAAATTCCCGAGGCCGATGCCACTAGTGAAGAAAGTAGTCCCGAGGCTCTGCATGCCCTCAGGGGATTGGTCGTAAAAGAACTCAAGTAGGCCAATTGCGGTGAATACATCGCCGACGCCTAGAAGCACATACTGCGGTAGTAGCCAGAAGATGCTCATTGGGACTGTTTCTTTGGCACCGTGTATTCCATACCTGTTGGACTAACTTTTTAGTTCAATTGTAATCTGTTAGCTTTCTATCAGGTCAGTATTTATTTGGTTAGATTACCCAAGTTACCTTGCAATGGCATGCATCCTTTTGCGCTCCACAAAGTAGGCCACTACCATGACAAAAGTTACTGAGCAGAACCCGATGCCAAGTCTCTGAAGAAGTGTGATACCTCTTGGATTGCCAGTACGGCGTCTCATGAATGCAACAAAGTATTTATCATAAATAGGTACAGTTAGAAGCATTGAGATGGTGATGAAGCTTCCGAGCGATGCGGCGGGTATTTGGAAACGGTGCCCGAGGGTCCGGTCTAGAGTAGTTCCTTGCTTGACAAAAAGGGTATTGACTTGTGCAAAAATTGTGGTGGGGACAAGGGTTGTCAGCCAAACTAGAAACATCCCAAAGAATAACTTGGTCGTCTCGACTTCGGTTACTGTGCATGGGTTTGTGCTCTCTTTTAGCGCTGCCTTATCAAGAAATCTACAATTTAATTGTAAATTGAATATTATTATAGTAAATACATGTATACCTTTACCCTCTGAAATTACTTGGAAGAAATTTTCTGTTATTCCCTTGGGCTGTGAATGTTCTTCACTATGTCAATCGTTCTATTTAGTTTTGGTTCATTAGCTCTTGATTTCATATAATTTTCCTTAATTTTTGTGAAGGTCATAAATTCCTTAAGTTCTCACTAGTAACATTTTTTTGCCAGATCTGGAAGCTCTATCATAAAAATTAAAGTAGTACTTTATTTTCTTAAGATTTTCCTTTTGTCCAAAAAGCCAACACTATCTAGCTAGCATCATATAGTGGAATCTTACTTGAAAGAGGAAGAGTGGTGCAGCTGTCGCTTGGCGGTCCTCAAATAGTGTTGCTGCTCAACCTCATACAGTACCTTCGAGTCATCAGAGACCTCGTATTGACGGTTATCAAGAGCCTTCTTAATTACATTGCATATCTCTTTCATTGGACTCTCTGCCTTCTTAACCTTATGCCGATAAAAAGGAGTTCCGATATAAAAAAAAAGCAGTGACAACATTAACCCTGCTGTCGGAATTCCATACCCTAATCCCCACCCGACATTCTCTTGCACATATACAAGAGCAAGTGTAGCCATCAAAGCACCGGTAAAGGAGCTAAACATCCACCAATTGAAAAAAGATGTTTTGAGCTTACGCTCGTATGGGTCAAAGTCGTCAAATTGGTCTGCGCCGAAGGTGGAAATGTTTGGTTTAGTACCACCAGCACCGATGGCCATGATATACAGTGACAAGTAGAAGAAAGCAATCTCTTTTGATGATGTTGGACAGAGTGATCCATTGCTAGCAGTGCATTTTGGATGGAATGGCTTGAAGGAAACTGCTGCAGTCAGCAGAACCATGCCCTGTTAAATGAAATGAAAAACTCAGATATGAATTTCATAAACATAAGCAAAAATAGGTATTAGGCAAGGTTAGATACGTAAATTCATTATTATTCATGTTAAATTGTTAATTAAACATGTCCATTAAAATCATGTCTACAAAAGTTAGCTATAGTATTGTCCTGTGTCAAAAATCTTATGTTCAAATTTTAGTAACCCTATTGGGAATGATTTGGGAGATTTGATCCTTATCTCGTTCTTATAAAGTTAAAACAAATCCATGATATTGAGCTATTATAAGAAATAGTACTTAATGTAATGGTGCTCATAATAAATTTAATTCTGATTTTGTCAGAAACTTCAATTCTGAGCTCATTACGGAGGAAAGCAAATTATATATGTTTGCTTATGTCGAATAAGAAATTCTCCATATTGCAGTCTTCTGACAAGGTCAATCGCTCTATTAAGCTCTGTTTATTTCAGTCCTCTGACATGGCTGAAAGGAATTAATGAAACACGACCTTTGCCAGCACGGTGAAGCCTTGCGGGTGTTTGACTGATGACATCACCAACCAGCCAGTGTGGGGAGGGCTTGTTTCAACAGTTAGTTTTTTTTTTTTCAGTAGGATTTTTAGGATAATTATTGCCTGCGTCATGTAGTGTGACTGTTGTTTTTTCTCTATAACTTTCCTTAATTTGCTTTATGTTTAGTACATAATTACATCTTTCAAATAATTGCGAACCAGAAAAAGAAGAAAGACGAAAAGACAGGAATATAAGAATGGGAGTCAATTATTGGCACATAAAACAAAGTTGATGTTGATTTTGCAAAAGAAAAAAACAAAGGAAAAGGGGCAATAGACATCTAATTTGATGTTGATGCAAAATGTATTATTGTCCATTACACGACACAACCTTTTCTCTTTTGTTTGCCATTGGCATATGCTCATGAAAGGCAAGTACGATGTGAATTTATGCCCCAATTTCAACCTGGTTCTTTTTTTGGTATTAACTGTCAATTGAATCAGACAATCTATCTTGTTCAGTTGTTCTAAGGTTGAATGGTGATGAAGGTTTCATGATTGTCGACCTCTTATACGTCTTCCTGGTCTGTCAACATCTTTATCCGATAAGGATAACTACGTATACTCGGTTATGACATGAAATTGTTATGACATGAAATTATACGACAGTCAGATAATATAAAAAAACTTCTCTATTACTAAAGAAATTCTTCTTAAAATAGGATGATAAAATGGAACTACGGCACCCGTATCATCACAAATTTTAATGGCAATCGTGTTACCAACCATGGAGTATATATTTTCTTATGCTTTATATTTATTGACCTCTGGTTCATCATCTTTGGATAGAGAGGCGTCATGAGGCATTAAATGCTGGAAGTCATATGATCGATAGTGCCGTGTAAAAAATGAACTCTGAAATCTGGATTACAAATTTATAATAGAACTAGATATTTCCTACAAGCATTGCAATTAGTTCTAGTAATTTAAAAATGTTGAGGGTGAGGGTTTCAATTGTGATCTGTTCCACCTGTGATACTGTCCCCATAAACCAGCTTACTCATAGAGATGTACTACATCTTGACATGAGAGGCTAGCAATCATTGATTTCTTCTAGCTAGTCCTTTTCTGCACTAATATATTGGAGGCGACTGGCGAGACAATGTAATTTTAGTTGCCTTTAATTTCAACATCGCAATCTTTTTGTTGGATAGCTAGTAAACCATAAGTGGAATTTCATTTGTGGACGCCACTGTACTCTTTAGGAATCCACTTGGAACCCTTATTTTGCATTTTCTTTGATTTTTCTTTCTAAAGATATTTGTTTTGGCATATGTGGAAAATCAATTCACTACCGCAACGATTAAACCACTTGTTTGAATTTTGAAATATGCCAATTTTATTTTTTTGGGTTATTTTTCAAAAATGATTTGAACGAGGAAAAATTAGTGCAATTTCATAAAATGTTCATACCATGACATAGATGAGGGAAGAAATGGTGAAAGTCCAGAACCGGCCGAGGTACGTATCAGCGATATAAGCTCCAATAATGGGAGTCATCCAGACCGAACCGGACCAGTTGTTCACATTTCGAACAGATGAGACAGTATCCTCATGCAGTTCTGTTGTCAAATACACCACCAAGTTTGCAGCCACGCCATAAAATGCCATTCTTTCAAAGGCCTCGTATCCTGACTCAAACAAATTATAGAAGTTTGAAAAAAATAAACATGAACCAAAAAGAGATATCTATGTGTATATTGCAAAGGAATAAAAAGAACATGAAATTTGTAATGTTTTGCGCATGCTTTGTATATATAATGCAGAAACAAACGAATGTTATGTTATATCAATTAAAGGAGATTTTTATGTTATTTATCCAGGCATCCAGCCTTTTTGGATTATATTAAGTCACAAAAGGTTTTTGTAACTACTTGGAGTACTTGGACTAAAATTGGGTATATGGAAGTAATAAAGGATAAATAAAAAACTGAAAATACTAAAGGTTGATAGTTACCAACTAAGAATCCACAAGCTTTCCATCTCCCTGTTTCAGCAGCAACCGCACGGCGGCCCTGTATATCGACCGAGCCATCTTTGGTATATCCTCTGTTTTCCATGAGAAAACGAATTATGATGGCTCAAACGATATGCTCACTAGCTAATAAGTAGACGAAAAAGGAAATGGTTTTTAGTTTGTTTTGTCCTTGATGATTTGTTGGGAAATGGGGATGAGACGAAACCCAGATGATATGTGTAGATGAGGAGAAGATAGGACTTAGGGGAATGTTTCCAACCAACTATTACTGCTATATATATTTGCTGGATCCTTTCCCATTTATATAGGTGAAAGGTGGAGCCAATTCTTTTCAAATTACAACCTATCTATTCCTGCATTAAAAAAAAAAAAAAACACCAATTTATGCTTGTATTAAAAAGATTTAGAAGAATATGTCTCTTATTAGGACACATGACTATGTAGCATGTAGGGGTGTAAACGGAGCGGATTTGGAGCGGATAATGCTAATACAAAATCCATATCCGCCTTTCAATGAGCGAATACGGATACGGATAGTAAACGGATATCAAAATTTAAAACCATATCTGCCTTAAATGGATATGGATACGGAGCGGATAATTTACGGATACGGATTCGAATACGAATATAGAATGGATAATTGTCGGATATTGAGTTATATGAACTTTAAGATATAATTAATAATTAATAAAATTTAAATATGAAAATAAATGAAATTGTAAGTTGATGGAGATATTAATGTTGGAAAGATGGAAAATATAAGATATTCATTCCATTGATATAATATATTAACAAAATAAAAAAATAGTAACAAAAGATAGTGTGGTGTAGTGGTTTGTAGCTTGAGTTCTTAGACTCTCACCTCACATGATATGGGTTCTAATCTCCTTGAAGGCAAAATAATTTATTTTTAATTAGTGGGTCCGAAAAAATTTATTGAGTTTCGGATAATCCGGATATCCGCTCCGTTTAGATATTACTATCTGTATCCGTATCCAGATCTTCTGTGGATAATTAATAATTATCCGTATTCGTATCATCCGCTTAGATCCGGATACGGATTATATGTGGATTCGCAGCGTATATCCACCCGGATATCCGCATCCGTTTACAGCCCTAAGCATGGACACACATGAAATTAGGATAAGCGTATCCTCTACGTGTCCAACATGGACACACACATTCACAACACGGGCAATAAGTTTGTGAACATGATCAAACATTTGACACGTCCTCGACACATTGTCGTTACCTGTGGGACACACTGTGTACAAAAGTCAGAGACTCGCACTTCGCTTGGCCATGCGTGATCTAGCTCACAGGCCACAGCCAGAAACGATGAAAACTTGTGCCATTTGTTGAGCGATCGCATCGGATGTCAATCGGACTGTGCACAACATTTATTCGTACAGGTACCAATGTCTAGACCAAGATTTTAGTAGTTATGGTAAGTTCAAACTTTATTTTTAAATTATATTCTATTGACAGCACTGAAACTTAAATCGAAATTGTATGTGATATTTAATATTTTACTTGTTGTCTTATAAATTTTAAAAAATCCAAATAAATATAATATAATTATATTTGTGTAAAATATGTTAAATAAAGTAAAATTTATTCTTATGTAGGATATACTTTTTTTATTAAAAAAGTTGTTTTTGTAAAGACTAAAATATATATTATATTTATTAACACCATATAAATGTAACATTTTGTTAAACTATATAATTTTTTTTTCAAACTACAAATTATATAATTCTTTTTGTGAAATTAAAATTTTAACTTCAATATATAAATGTAAAATTTGGTCTCCAAACACATTAAATATGGAGATCATGTTGAAAGGCACGAATCGACTGTTTAAACTTCAAAAATAAAAATATGAGCTGAAAATAAAACATCATATTTATTTTCCAAAGCACCGTAGCCCATCAAAGATATTGTATTACATCCTTTTAATTGTTTCGAACTAGAGTATAGGGGTGTTCAACCGGTCGGTTCGGGTCAAACCGAACTATTTTTGCCGAACCGCGGTTTGAACCGAATTTTGAAAACCCAACCGGACCGACCGAATTAAAATTCCAAACCGATGTAAAACATAACCGATTAAACCGATTTAAACTTCGATTTGTTCGGTTGAACCGAATACATTTCAAGTTACAAATAAATATTTCAAAACCGGTTGGTTCAGTTCAAACCGATTTGGATAACATTTTTTATAACCACACAAACCGATTTTTGATAAACCAATCCATTATAAACCACACAAAATAAACAGATCCATTTTTATTAAACCGGTTGGTTCGGTTCAAACCAATTTAGAGATCCCAAAACCAAACCGAACCATTTAAACCGAACTTTTTCAAAAACTAGACCGAACCGAACCATTTAAACCGAACAACCGATCCAATTAAACCAAAATTTGCCGGTTCAATTTAAAACCGAATAAACCGATCCATTTGAACACCGAAATTTTTATTTATAACATTTTTAAAAAATAAATTAATAAAATAACCATCATTTTTGGTCAATTCTAAATCTAACACGGCCGCAGAATGCCGGAGCGGACCCATATGGGGGGTACCGCAGAATGCCGGAGCGGACCCTCATATGGGTCCGCAGAATGCCGAAGCGGCCCCTGGGGCCGCAGAATGCCGGAGCGGTCCCCAGCCTATATAAGGGGCCGCTGGGTTCCGATTTCATATCATTTCATTTGAAGTTTCAATCCCTTCGACCTCGGGTAAGTTTTCTTCTTATTCTCTAGTTTTAATTTTTAGTGTAGAGTAGTAATTAGGTTTAGGTTTAGGGTTTAGGGTTTAGGATTAGGGTTTAGATTTAGAGTTTAGATTTAGCATTTAGAATTAGATATTAATTTAGGATTTAGAATTAGAATTGTACCCAAATTTAATTAGAATTGTACCCAAATTTAATTCGATTGTACCCAAATTTAATTAGATTGTACCCAAATTTAATTAGAATTGTACCCAAATTTAATTCGATTATATCCAAATTTAATTAGAATTGTACTCAAATTTAAACCGGACTTTGACCAAACTCTCATATTTGACCAAAAATTATCCAATACAGCATGAGTACCAGTAGACCATCCTCCAGTAGGGGTACACAGCATGCTCCTACAGCCACGCCATACGAGATGTCTCAGTACATCGAGACAGCATTGGCGGATGTTCCGGGTATCCGGAGTCGCACCGACAGGGTCAGCGACTTCTTGTGGTATCCGAATGCGGAGCATCGGATTTTAGAGGCTGCCACTGGGGTAAGTAAATTTGTCATTCCGAATTTTTGATGAATGAACTTGATCTGATTATTTAATTAAATGCAGGGTTTGGATGCGGTTACGGTTCGTCACAACCGCCAGCATCTACGGTACCAGCCGGCGTACGGGGGGATTTTACGCTCGATGGGATTGTACCAGATATCCCAGATGGCCGAGGAGAATGCTGACGAGGGTTTATCTTCTGGCCTCGTTGAGCGATGGCGTCCCGAGACGCACACCTTTCATCTCCCCCATGCTGAGATGACAGTCACCCTACAGGACGTCAGTTGCCTGTGGGGTATGACCATTATTGGGGAGCCGGTCACGGGCGTCGAGTACGGAGATTTTCGTGCATTGTGCTTGGAGCTACTGGGTATCCCGCACGGGGATCTCCAGAAAGAGAAGAAGAGAGGTGAGAAGACTGTGGTCTCGCCCAGCTGCATCAGCTTGGCAAAGCTGCGGGCGAGATTCCAGGTCTTTCCGGATCGACCAGATCAGGTATTTGCTTGTACAAGATTTAATTTAAATAGTATTATATTTATTTTCTTGTAAGTAATGTTCTAATTTAAATCTATAACAGGTGGTTATTGACCGATATCTACGCGCCTATATTTTGGAGATGATCACCTGTCGGTTGTTTCCGGATTCGCATGGAGATCAGGTGCGGCTGTGTTACCTCGAGCTTCTGCGCGACCTGTCCACTGCGGGCAGGTTCAACTGGGGAGGTGCCACGCTGGCATGCCTATATAGGTAAGAAACACCTTCTTATAAATATTTTCAAATAGTATACATCGTAGTGTAGTAACAATGACTTTGTTTTCTTGTAAAGGGGTCTTAACACAGCCTGCCTGAAGAAGAACAAGACCTTCATAGGACCGTGCATGTTACTACAGCACTGGTCCTACGCACATCTGATCGTTGGCCGTCCAGTCCTGGCCAGCAAGACAGATGTGCCGTAGTGGGGCAAGCCCGAGCCGGACAACTGCCCTGCATTTGCCGCCAAGTACTGCTATCCCAAGATTTGGGTGGGTGCAGGGCATGGCGCGTCTCTCGGCATCACATTCTGGAGACAGGAGATCGAGCATCTCAGAGATGATGCCGAGTTTGTCACTTGGGAGCCCTACAGAGATTATGTAAGTTTACTTTTGTTTTTTATTTTGATTTAAATTGTTTCCAGTTCGAATTGATATATGATATTAAATCTATACTTCCAGGTCGAGGTGGATGGCGCACATCGGTCATATCTTGAGATATTGCCGGAGCGATGTCGTCAGCAGGAGCGTTTCTGGCGTGCAGAGGTGCCACTCATATGTTTTCAGGTACTGTAATTTCTTTATGCTAGTTATTTACACAAGCGACTTAATTTAATAAAAACAGTCTAACGTATTAAAATATATAGATCATCGAGCACCATTACCCCGGACGGGTCATGAGACAGTTCGGGATGCGCCAGCTTGCTCCGCCCCCGGCACCGATCAGCGAGGAGGTCTGGCGAGGGCTGCACCATCCCAGGGAGACCACTGCAGGCAAGGACTGGGGGATTTCCCGTGCAGATTACGTGTTCGAGGCAGGAGCTGCAGATCCCCCATTGGCCGAGCCCGACCGTCAGATGGATGTCGCGCCAGTGTAAGAATTTTTTTTATTTAATTCAAAACTTCAACTATAGTTTTTTGATTGGAATATCTACATTTGTTGTAATTCGTACAGACCTTACAGAGATTGGTACCAGGATCATGGCGCGTACACCATATTTCTCGAGGGATGCATCGGCGACAACCCACATGAGCGGGTACCGAAGCCGAGGGATCGTATGGGACGGATCCACAGTATTATCCCTGCCGGCGCACCTTTCGCAGCCACGGTATTTTTAATTTGAAGTTTCAAATTCAAAACTATTAATATTTACAATTGTACAACTACTTCATAATTTTTTCAATTTTCAGGCATTATATCTTGTCAAGAGTTGCGTCATAGGGGCTACGATGGCCGTCACCAGGGGATGGAAGAGGCTCGGGAAGGTCATTCTCAAGCACAACGTACCTGCGGTGTGCCAGTGTGGGTACAGGGCGCGCCTCAACTCTCTACTGAGGTGCGCTGGCTTGGGCGGTGTTGATGCAGTGGACGACATATCTGACGAGCCCGATGTCTATGTCCCCTACACTGGTGATGAGGACGTGTTTGCACCCGTCCACGGCGCTGAGACGGTCGGTCAGGCGTTCGACCGAGGTGCCGAGTTGATGCGCCGAGCCGCACAGGACGCCATGGGATCCCAGGCTAGGATGCCTACCGAGGTATAATTTAAATTAAAATACATAACTGTGATTTTTTTTCTTATTCAATACATTATCTAATTTGTAAGTTACTACAGGGTGGACACGAGGAGGACCTAGGCTTCGATATCTCCGCTGATTATGGCACAGAGGGAGATGGACTGTATTCCCCGGGTTACAGTCCCACTCAGACTGCACCTCCTGCCTATCAGCCAGGGTATGTTCAAACAGAGCCCATCCCGCCGTTCCCTGGCCAGTCCTCACCGCAGGTACCTCACCCTTCCCTCCACGATGACCCCATTGCCAGACAGGCGTTTTTATTCACGCAGGCTGAGTCTGGACAGACCACAGTTTTTGGTCCTGGGGTCCAGCAGACATCTGAGATTGAGGAGGTTCGCCAGGAGCCGGTTCAGTCTATGGATGTCCAGGCAGACGACTCTGCATCCTCCGTAGATACTGACGAGACGCCACTCTGCAGGCGGGGTCGGGGGTATAGGAAGAAGAAGGCGAGGACGGTGTTTAGTCCAGAGCCGTAGATTTTCATTTGTTGTACTGTTAGATGTTTTGTTAGATTCTTATTTGTAGTATTGGTAGATGTTTTGTCAGATACTTATTTATTTAGTTGATTAGTTTCTTGTTTGTTTGATTTTATTGTTATTTATTTATTTTGTTGATTTCATTATCTCAGAGTACACAAAAGAATTTCAAAGAAACCACATATCTAAAATATCTAAAATATTTCAAACCAACGACATATCTAAAATACGATACGACCAAAATCAATTTAAACAACATTCGAAACTAAATTACAATTTTGTATTTCTAAAATAAAAAATAAAGGGTCCGCTCCGGTATTCTGCGGCCCCAGGGGCCGCTTCGGCATTCTGCGGACCCATATGAGGGTCCGCTCCGGCATTCTGCGGTACCCCCCATATGGGTCCGCTCCGGTATTCTGCGGCCGTGTTAGATTTAGAATTGACCAAAAACGATGGTTATTTTATTAATTTATTTTTTAAAAATATTATAAATAAAAATTTCGGATTTGAACACCCCTAGTAGAGTATTACATTCTTTTGATTGTTGTATCTATGAATCTATGATCAAGGACAGATCTTACAATCAAACCAGAAGTACTTCGCAACATTTATGATTTAAATTTTTTATTTATGTATATTTAATTACATTTTTTTTAAGTTTTTGTATAGTTCAACCCATTCTAAAATATTAAATATGTATTTGTATCTTAGTAATTAGAATTTTATATTGTAATTTTAAAATTAATTTAATTTTAACTACCACACGATTATATACTTTACGTTTAAGATCATTTAAAGTATCTAATTTTAGTCGACCATGTGCTCTACGTGCTTTTTGAAAAATTCATGGTGCCATGCTGAACAAACGCATTTGTATACGGATAATTAATACATGTCATACTCTCGTGATCATGTTGAGTGTCATTTCTGGCTTCTATCATGCGGTCCTAACCGCATGCATTTAAAAATGATTTTGACATGACATGTTATAATATTATAGAACGAGCTAGTATAGGTAAATGTTTAAAAGGTCTTATCATTGCAACTTTAATTAATAGCGATATATAATTGAGCTTACAATGTGTTACTGCACTTAATTAACACAAGTTAGAGCATCTTCATTTATAATATTATTAGAGTTTTTAATATGATGTGGCGGCTTATAATTCAATTTCAGATATGTGGTAGAATTTTTTATTTAAAGTTTCTTATTAAGAAATTGTTTATAAACTACACGTTGGCCAAATAAATAGTTCAAATTATTTCTCTTTTTTAATTTGTTGCTGACGTGATTGAATAGAAGCTTTAAAATTTATTTCAAAAATGTAAGAGTTTAGAAACTTTAGAGATATGAATTTCTAAAGAGTGGTTGACAATTAATTACAAACTCATTTGAGTTGCCGGGATGTAGATGCTCATAAGTTTGGTCTAGTAAATTCCATAGACCGTCTTTGGATAATTTAGTCTTGATTGATGGTCGAAATTTATTCTAGGTGCAACCTCCATTAACTATTTCATATATGGATAAGGATCCGACTCTACTGTTTTTCTTAGAGAAAAGCAGAGTCTTGCTTTTCCGATCTCAACCATTCAAAATTTTCTATTCACGTATCTCGATAAAATAACTTTTTCATGCACAAATCTCAACGATTTTAAATGGTTGAGATCAGAAGACCCTGCTTTTCTCGGCAAAGTCCATTCCATATGGATAACCATTTACTTTATAACTAGGAATTTTATCCAGATTGCAGATTCGCAGGATGTTGAAGCTGACAATGACTCTACTAGTACTTGGCAGTACGCAAGATTTATATGCCTAAATAACAAGAAATATTATTACTTAAGGAAATGGTTTTTGGTTTGGTGCTTTTTTTCCACAGATATTTTGTTCTTCTTTTTTCTTGATTGTGCCGTTCTTTTCTTTCTGGTATGTTCTTTTTAACAAATATTTATTTTCTGCCCTTATGTCAATATAAGATGATAACCATAATGCTTTTTTAGATAGAAATTTAGACTTCTAATTTTTATTTAATTGTTTAACAAGTATAACATGAGAAAACATAGTTTGGTTCACCATAATAATCAAATATCTGAATTATATTTATATTTTATATTACTTTATTTTCAAATAGAAAAATAATATGTTGAATAATATTTCATATGTACCCTTCAAAAACATTAAATTTACGTATTTCCCTCTAAAGTTCATAATATCATATGTACTCTTCAAATTTTCAAAAGCTAACAAATTTACCCAATTAATTGTCTTTTTCTATTAAAACTCACTTTAAATTTATGGGTCCACCTAGCTCTCCCCCCGTGAACAATCCCTCGTTTCATCTCCGTCAGTTGCATTAATTAAGGTAGTTAGTTAGTTAGAATTTATAACTGTCAGTGTATTTTAGGAATTTGCAGAAGTATTCATCCATCTATATGAAGGTATTCACATTTGCAATAGAAACATATTTGGATATATTACAACAAGAAAGTAGGGGACAAACAACATGTGTGGGGGACCGCACAACTGTTAGAGCATTAATTAAGTGGGGGACCGCATAACCGTCAGCGCATTAATTAAGTGGGGGACTTCTAACTACCTTCAGCTAATTTTAGAAATTTGCAAAAAAAGTATTCATCTGTAACACAACTAGCATTCATCCATCTATATAAATGTATTCATCTTTGCAATAGAAGCATATTTGGACACATCAATCACTCATCTTTTACACGTTTTTAGAGATGGTTTTTTTTTTCTCCGTTCAATCTAACCAATATTTCTTACGATCTGTGAGGAATTTTGCAAATCTAAAACCACGAATGTCTTCTACACAATTTTCTCTTTCAAATGAGATCTATGATGACATACTTTCAAGTTGTCCGTTGCACAAGTATTCACACCTCGTCATGTAAGTATTCATCCCGCATTAAGCAAGTATTCATCCTCATCGTGTAAGTGTAAATAGTTAATGTACCAAGAGTATTACACGTTTTTAGAGATGGGTTTTTTTTTGTCCGTTCAATCTAACCAATATTTCTGACGATCTGTGAGGAATTTTGCAAATCTAAAACCACGAATGTCTTCTACACAATTTTCTCTTTCAAATGAGATCCATGATTACATACTTTCGAGTTGTCCATTGCACAAGTATTCACACCTCCTCATGCAAGTATTCATCCCGCATTAAGCAAATATTCATCCTCATCGTGTAAGTGTAAATAGTTAATGTACCAAGAGTATTACAAACATATGTGCATACCAAACAAATAAAAAGTATTCATCCATAAGATATCAAGTTTTCATACATATAAGTTAAAGTATTTATGCCTAAGATATTAAGTATTCATCCATAAACGTTGAAGTATTCATCTCTAAAACATTAAGTATTCATCCATATGTACTTAGTACGCACTGTTCTAATTCACCATTAATGAAGCTTTGTTCTTTACAAATAACTCGGATCTGATCCGGTGGAGGTGGATCTGACCCGGCGGTCGACAGTGATGGATCTACTCCGGCGGAGGCGGAGGTGGGAGAGAGAGGAGGCAGAGGTGAGAGGTGGGAGACGGAGGTGGAGGTGGGATAGGGAGGCCGAGAGGGAGAGGTGGGAGAGGCGGGCGGAGGCGCAGAGGGAGAGGTGGGAGAGGCGGGCGGAGGTGTAGAGGGAGAGGTGGGAGAGGTGGGAGAGGGAGGGAGAAAGAGGAAAGAAATAAATGGAGAAAATTGGGTAATTAATTTGTAGGGCCATTAGGTAGTTAGAATTTTGAATTATAGTTAGAAAAGGTAGTTAGTTGGGGGATGAAATGGGGGATGGATAGATGGGGGAAGATATAATTACCCTAAATTTATATATGATACCCAATTTTCCTTTATAAAAAGTAAAAATATGTAGATTGTTTAATGGAAATGTTCAATCTTCTAATTATAATTGGTCGATTGTATAGGTATATTGTTCATGTTCTTACTTATGCCGCACACAAGTAGAGAAATATCACTGTTTATGCGTCACAAGTAGAGAAATGAATCTTTTGTCTTCAAAAACTGACTAATTAGAAGATTGAACATTTTTCTTACACAGTCTAAATAAGTTGATATTTTAATAAAGGGTAATTGGGTAATTTATAAATTTAAAATGAATTTAAATTGAAAAACAATAAATTGGGTAAATTTGTGAAGTTTTGAGTTTTTGAATTTAGACGGGTAAATATGATATTATGAAATTTAGGGGAAATATGTCATTTCGGTACTTTTGAAGGATATACATGAAATTCCTCCGTTGAAAATAAATATTGAATGGAATCACCAAATTTGTATCATATCACAAATTGGTATCCGTTAATATGCAATCAAATTTCAAAATAAACAAATAATCTTTCAATTCGAAAGTAAGGCTTTCTAATGGTCACCCAAATTTTGTATATTTGTATGAGGAAATATAAGCTTGGACAACTAAACTTATATTATGTTCCAATTAAATCAAGATTGTGGGGGTAAAGATATTCATAGAGTTGGTTTATTTCATGTAGCGTACGGATTATATATTTTTATTTTTATTTAATTAATGTTGGTGCGTGTTATATGAAGTCAAAACAAAATTGTTCATCACTACAATGGAAGATATGTTCTAGAAGAAATTTGGCATAGATGAATTTGAACAAACACAAAAATGTTGAATATTTTTATAAACCATAAATAAAATAAATAAAGAATATTAGAAAACTAACTTGATTGGTTGGTTTTTTACAAAAATTACAAGTATCGAATAGGATATTCAGCACCTACTATTTACTTTGTTTTTCGGTGCCGAATAGCCTATTCGGCAACTAATCAAGTTGGTTCTCTAAAATTATGTTTTTTATTTATGATTTATAAAAAAAGTTTCAAAAAGTTCCCAAGGAATTTGTTTAATCCGGAATTTGTAAGGGGTTCCCCTCAAATTGAGGTATAGAGACTGAGTTCAATGACTCGGAAAAAGGAGACTATTCGAATTTTTGTAATGGGGCTCCTCTCGAGTTAAGGAATAGTGACTTGGTTCAATGAATCGGAGGCAGAGAGGCTAATTAATGTAAACGTGTTGTCTAATTCCGTCTGGCTCATGACTACGGGCGCTTCTATATGCACACAGCGTGAAGCGACTTGTTGAAGTTTCTCTTCACTAATCACTCGTAGCTTGTAGCTCGATTGTGATTCGTACCTGACTCGCTTGTTACTCGACCGAGTTGTTAACGAGCCAACTCATTACTAGTTCGGTCCAGAATTAACAAGTTCAAGCTGGGGCCTAGCTTGCTCACCAGCTAGCTCGGTTAGGCATCAATTTGTGTGCATTTTATATTGTTTAGCTTGGTCCAGCTCGGTCCAGCTCGATTCAAAAAATTGTAGAATTTATTTTCTTCTTAAAACAAAATCCAGCCAGACCCAGCGAGTCAGCTTGTTAGTTCGCATGCTAGCTCAGACTGACTTGTCACGATTTCAAGCTGAGGTTTTAGCTCGGATGTCCTAGATCCAGCTCGCTCGGGTATAGCTCGGTCCAGAATTAATAAACTGAACTAGAACCTAGCTCAGACCGAACCAGCTCATTGCCACCTAGGGCTGCACAAAAAGTTCGTAGTTCGTAATTCGATTCGAGTTTGATTCGAAAAAGTTCGTAAAAAATTCAATTCGAAATTGAGTTCGTTCGAAATTAATTCAAACCAAATTTAGTTCGAAATTAATTCAAACCAAACTCAAACTGGACCTAGTTCGTTCGAAATAGGTTCGCAAACCAAACTTAGTTCGAAATTAACTCAAACGTGAACCGTTGATTTCTGCTGATAATGAATTTTAATATTTTATTTAGGATAATATTTGAGTTTGTAATAATTCTAAGACTTTGGTGATTGTTCTGTACTTCTATTGATATTTAAATTGTACTTTGAATACTTTGGATATTTGAAAACTTTAGTGATGTTGCTCCTGTTGGCTATTTGGAAAACTTTGGATATTGTGATTATACTGAATTTTGATTGATTGTACTAAATTTTGGTGTTTGATATAAATTTTGGTATTTGTAATGAACTTTGATATAAACTTTGGTGTAGTGTGTAATTAGAATTCAGAATGCCTGAGTTTTTATTGAAGTGTTGTAATTTCGGATTATGGCCCAACCATAAGTCATAACTTGTAAGTCGTAACAAAATTCGTAAAAATTCGAAATTGAGTTCGTAAAAAATTCGATTCGAAATTGAGTTCGTTGGAAATGGAGTTCGTTCGAAATTAATTCAAACCAAACTTAAACTAGGAATAAGTTCAATTCAGTTCGATTCGTTTGTAGCGCTATTGCCACCCCTACCCACAATACACAGTACTCTAGAAAGCAAAATGGATTCCCCCACAAAAATAGCCATTTACTGTGCATGAGCACTCTAAATGTGTGGCTGAGATTAAATATAATGTTAAGTGCACCCCAGCATGGACCGCACGATAGATTATAGATCCTTTGGTAGGTATTAAGTTGGGTTTTTATCATTTGGTGATGTTGATGTGTAATCATAATTTCATAGCATTAGATACTATAGGAATTAGGAAACTTTCTTCCAAGGGCCGGGGTGCATGAATGAATGCACATATATCATTATAAAAGGGGAAACAAAAACTATTTGATGCTGCTGTTGACCAAAATTTAATTAGGTGCGCTGTATTTATCATTCACGAGTGTGAATTGTATGTAAAAATCTAGGTATCCTCACTTTATCATTGGATTCGTTAGATTAGAAGCAGGCAAAAGAGATAGGACTGGCCCACCCGTCGACCAATACAATTTTTTAGGATCAGATCCTAGCAAGATCGAAACTGCCGACATTTTTATTGATATTCAAAAATAAATACAAATTATTAATTATACCTACGTTAGCTGGATATTTTTAAAAATGTTCAAACCGGTCATTTAATGACTGGTTTTCTTTTTTTTCTCAACCGGCCATTAAATGATCGGTTTTTTTTTTGTTTCAGATTCTATAAATACCCATATTTCTCTCTCCTCCCTCTCACAACTCACTCAACTCACAGAAGAGAAGGTGATTTCTGAGACGATTTTCAGATAAATTTTTTATTTAAATTTATTTTTTTATTTAATTTAAATTTTTTTATTTTTTTATAATTTTTTTATTTTATTTTAATTTTTGTTCAACAACCTATACATTTAAATTAGTAACCTGACAATTGTTTACCATTTACTAAAATGTAGTTTGTTGGTCATGGCCTTGATTTCATTACACTGTTGTGGAAAATTTCTTACTAATACATACGAGGTTTATTACTCCAAAGAGCCAGTTAATTCATTCATTATTTCCAATGATATCTCACGTTGGGACTTGAAAACAATGATTTACGAATGCACCAGTTATAACCCAGAAAGGTGGAACTTAGAATTGGCAACCCGAGTGAATGATGGAACACCCCCGACCTATACTATAGTGAAGTACTAAGTGATGCTGCATGGAGAGACCTATACGGGCGGTTAAAGGTCACTAAAATTTTTATCATAGAAATCTACATCAAGATAGTTGTGATAGAGTCAGGGGTTGGAAGTTCTAACCAAAATTCAGTTGCATCCAATTATACAACACAACCAGAACCATACATTCTCATAGTTCCTTTATTCGTACATGACCCATAAACATACACTCACTTCACTCCACCATCACCCCAACCACGACCCCATACAAGATCCGTGCATGTGGCGCCTTTACCATTACCGCTACCATCACCTCACCCCAGACCGGCACCATTAGACTACAAAACTGGGTCGGATTTTGAAAAAATTAACAAAATTTCAGAGAAAGATCTACAAACTGGGGATGAATTTGAGGGAGCAAAGTGGAACTCTGATCATTTGAAAGGTTGTGATGAAGATGATCTAGTACCCATTCAAAGAGAATATGAAAATATGCCGCTTATTTTTTTTCTTTTCATTCTACATAAGAAATTAAATCATTAATTCAGTTTCTTTAGATTTTAAAGATGCGTTATTAGATATAGAAGATTCTAATTTAATAAGACGGAGATTGAAATCTTCTTGGGCTGGGCGCCTGGGCCTGACTCATTTAATTTAATAAGACTATAAGAGTATTAATCAAATTCCATTCAATTTTAATATTTTGTTGATATATTAAGAGCCGTTAAAAGCTAAAATATGTATCAAATTATAAAGGGACAGAGGCAGGTTTATGCACAATAAATGAAGTTAATTGATTCCTATTCATTTTCAAAAAAATTATACATATACATGATTTTGTATATAATTTAAATAAAATGTTATAAATATTATAAAATTAATCTCCATACGAAACATGAAAATTTTAATGATTGACTCCATTCATGTTTGATCCTCATAACTTGAAAGTCTGGTTGTGCATATATAAAGAGATGATATGTATATGACATATATTTGTTTTATACGTACCATCTCTAAAATATTTAATATTAAATATGCCATAGTGTGTGATTCGTGTGGCGGGTCATATGATGATGTTGATTGTTGAACCATAGTAACAATATACGCGATAAATTCGCGAATAATTTACATTTTATTTGTTTTTTTTACGTTTCCGAACCGAACTCCGAATAAAATGCAAAAAAACATATAATACGTTTTATTCGCGAATAAAACACGAATCACAAATTATTCGCGAGAAAAACACGCAAAAAACGCGAATTTTTTTATTTTTTTTTATTTTGGGGGTTCTTTTTGATTTTTTTGCTTCCTTGTTGTACCGAATTATTATCTAATTATATTCGAATTATACTCAAATTACGAACTTTTGACCTTGTCGAACCGAACCCGAACTATTCGTTTGTCACTATGTGTTGAACGCCTTCTTGTTAGACTACAAGGACAAGTAGTATGAGTGAGTGTAACGACCATGATTGGACCTTCAAAGTTCGGACAAGGAAACCCTGATTCTTCAAATATTTTATTCTTAACTATTTGAGTACTAAACATGAATCACGCGCAAAATTGATCCGATTTTTTGAAATCTAAAATAGATTTAATTTGCACTGATATGGGGGGCCATATGGCCTTGGACCACAATAAAATAGATTTTATTCTTAACTAGTTAATTGCACTGATCAGTTTTCAAAGGTTAGTACCAGACAGACGTAAAGTATCCTGAGCAACAGATGCAAACGGATGAGTTTGAAAAAAAAAAATGTAAGTGGGAATAATGCAGTCCAATTATGATTTGATTGAAATGAGAGCAGCGAATATCTATTTAGCACAAATGGGTAGCCTATTTGAGGGGTATACTGGTTTTTCTTATCCAATATTTAGTTTGAACCAGTCATGATTTTGTAAGAGCAAGTATCTATTTAATAATTGAAAAATAATTATTAGAATGGCTGGCTTTAAAGTGTCAATTTTTACATTTTACATTAGACAATACGTTGGAAGATAAGATTATATGAAGATGGTCCATTAAGTATGTCTTTTCAGTTCATTCATTCTATAAATGGTTAGACTATATGGGTATCTTTAATAAAAATTCATTCTATAAATGGTTAGACTATAGGGGCATCCTTAATAAATAATATAACACTATTTGGCAATCAAAATTACCACTCAAGATTAAGATTTTCTTATAGTTATTTAGCAAGAATAAGATCTTAACTAGGATTAATTTATTAAAGAAAGGGCGGTATGGTCCTCCTGACTGTCTGTTTTGTGGTCAACCTAAGAGTACTAATCATCTACTTGTAGACCGAAATTTTTATTTCTAACATTTAAAAAAAAAAATAAACCAAGTAATCATCGCTTGGTGGAATTTCGAAATCTAGCACGGCCGCACCGGCATTCTGCGGACCCATTTCAGCGGGGCCGCAGAATGCCGCTGCGGACCCTAAAATGGGTCCGCAGAACCATTCTACGGACCCATTTTTTTTTCAAAACTTTGAGATATCTCAGGTGCCTCGATATCTGTGCAAAGTTAATAAATATAATATTAAAAAATTCAATAGATTCATAAAATGCCTCGATATCTGTGCAAAGTTAATAAATATAGTATTAAAAACTTCAATAGATTCATAAAATGGGTCAAAGTTCATGGTCGAAGTTCTATTGATAGTATTAAAAAATCAAAAACTTTGAGATATCTCAGGTGCCAGATGCAAAGTTAATAAACATAGTATTAAAAAATTCAATGGATCATAAAATGGGTCAAAGTTCAATTCAAGTATTAAAAAATTAAAAACTTTGTATGATGCGTGGTGCCTTTTATAACACCAAAAAAAAATGCGCCCCTGGGTCCGCACAATGCCGGTGCGGACCCATTTTAGGGTCCGCAGCGGCATTCTGCGGCCCCGCT
The DNA here is from genome assembly GCA_028015225.1 of Carex myosuroides. Taxonomy (NCBI): domain Eukaryota; kingdom Viridiplantae; phylum Streptophyta; class Magnoliopsida; order Poales; family Cyperaceae; genus Carex; species Carex myosuroides. The sequence continues at coordinate 3,205,277 of CM051476.1, forward strand.
AAAATGGATCCGCAGAATGCCGGTGCGGCCGTGCTAGAATTCGAAATCTCACCAAACGATAGTTATTTGGTTTATTATTTTTTTGTTAGAAATAAAAATTTCGAATTTGTAGATTGTACTTATATTAAGTTGTTATGGGATTGGATAGTATCTTATAATGATTTTACTTTTACTTGCACTACTATCGATGATTTATGGTACTATCGATGATTTATGGATGTTAGATGCATGTATATCGTGCAAAGATAGGTTATTTGTAGAAATGGTTAAAGGGGCAATAAATTGGACAGTCTGAATTGAACGTAATAGAGTCTGTTTTAAGGGCACTGCTCCTGCCACTGCTAAATCTTTAGGGACTAAAATTATAGCTTTAACTAGCTTTTAGTGTCAATTTAGAAATAATAATGATTCATTTTTAAACTTAAACCTCATAATTTCCTTTGATGTTAAGGAATTACCATATCAACTTTGAGCGGAGGAGGAGGCAGTCCTCACATCCATGGCGGAGATGGAGGAAGACAGGCACCAGGATCCTTTTTTGGACATTATCAAGGAGGATTTTGGGCCTAGCAGCCTAGATTGGAATTTGTTGGATTACTGATACTTTGGGTTCTTTGTTATAGTTGTATGTTTGTGTAGGGTTTTGTTATTTCAGACGGACTTGTGATATTTGTGTAGGTTTATGTTGTTAGGTGTTTGTTGTTTTGTATATTTGTGGATATTTTGGTGATCTACAGTTGTAAATGACATTATGGTTGAGTTTTAGGTACTTGCTTTAGGTACTTAAACTTAGCCTTCTGGATTTCTAATGAAATCGGTGGATCTTAAATCCACTACTTTTCAAAAAAAAAAATTTCAAAATCATATGTAAATTTTGTCAAGAGTAATATGACATAGAAAGTTTACGTCGTCATCAGCAACACAATTGTAAAAATATAATTGGTAAAGTTAATACCTATTTTCTTTGCACAAAAAAATATAATAGATAATAAAATTTATTACATATATTATTCAGGAGAATCTAATGTCAAACATTTTGGGTCCAAATCATTCTTAATAAAATTAATTTTCAAATAACTTTTTTCTTTTAAATTTATATGATCTTCTTATACATTTGCTCCTATAAATTGGAGGTTGTATTCAAATAAAAGAAACTTGAATTTAATGTATAGATCGTGCTCTCAAGATCAGTTTCCATTTATGGTTAGTATACATTAAATTTCACATTGCATCTTTCTTTCTTTATTTTTTTTTATTAGTGTGCATTAAATGCTCAGAGTCACGAATAAATTAGACAATAAAAGCAATAAAAAGTTTTTCACTACTCTTAATATTATAATTTTTTTTCTCAAAGTAGGGCTTCTCTTTGCCATTTTATCTTAATTGATTTAGTTCTAATCAACTGCTGGATAGTGAGGAGTTATCATCAATCACTTTCATAATCATATCATAAGAAACAATAACTCTGGATTATCTTCATATCGATTCCAAATCTTGTATGAAAAAGACAGAATAGGTTTAAAAAGTGTTTCACACGATCCAAATAATTTTATTTCAAGTTGATTTTTTTTAATTAATTTCTTGATTATCCGAATTTTTACCTCCAACCTTTTATTCGAATTCCAGAACAAAGAGCCGAATGAATGGTCCCCAACAGAATAGATCATATTTTATAACTATTATTTTTAGGTGAATTGTTTTATTGTATAATTTTAATGATATGATAGCTTAAACGTTGAGATATATAGTTAAGCAACTATAACTAGAGAAGTGAGAATTATATATTATTTTAATAATTAGACACTTCAAATTTATAACATTTTTTTTTTGTTAGAGCTATACTGGTAGGTAGCAGAGTGGCATAAAGTCAGTAAGAAGTTGGTGCCAGATGACATATCAGATGTCTGATCCGAGGTTTAAGAAGCGTTTAAGTATGACTAAGGTAATTTGTGAGTAACTTTGTTATCTTTTTGAATAACTCTTAAGAAATAATTAATTTTGTTTAGACCACAATGGCGTTTGAGGCATGACATTTAATCATTAACATGAAACATAGTAATTAGTATAAAAAGGTGCAATATATATGATCTGATGAAAATATGATTTTTCTATAAATAAAAAATCGTAGTAAATTAAAGATCATAATCTGATAGGACTGATCCAATCATCGGTACTGATAGGTCAATGGTATGTTTTCTTAATTGGTGTACTAATCGAACTAATTAACACTGTTCTCAGACATTACATTGTGTTTACTTTGATATCTTTATAAGTCATCAAACAGTGCAAAAACATTAGCTTTTTTTATAGGCAACAATTTTTCCATCCTAGTTTAGTTTTTATATATGATTCTAATTAACTTGACAACATGCAACAACCAACGGAAGTCTAGGTGAAGCTACATTGACCTAAATGTCCTGTCTGTCCAGCCTTGATGCACATACAAACTGGTACAAAGACGTCTCTGTGATGCCAAATCAGCGGAGGTCGAACTGAGCTTTAGGTCTTTTTCTGAAAAAAGAAAAAAAAAATGTGATCCCAAATTCCCAACGGCTAAGAATAATCCATGTAGATAGACAAGAATAATCAGTCGGTGGGACTCTTTATTTCCATATAGATAGACAAGAATAATTGGGTTTACATTTACTAGCTAAAGTAATTTTAATTGATTTCAATATTAACTTGTAAGTACTAATGTAGCTAATCACAATATGTTAAAATAAACGGCTAGTTTTCAAATTTTATTTGTAACGGCTAGTTGTAGAAAATAGTATCATGTAATTAATAGACTAGAAGATAGTGATTGTAATTAAATAGAATAGGTTCATAGTGTAACAGCTAGTTTTTTTATTTCTTCTATAAATAGAGATACATGTAAAGCTGAAAATAAGTTTGCAATAATAATTTGCTTTCTTAAATCTCTTCTCTTCTCTCTTACAAAAATTAACATGGTATCAGAGCAAAAGACTCTATGACCGAAAAAAAATAAAAAAAAACGCAACAAATTTCAGCAAGAAAAATGGCTCAAGAAGAAGCAACGAACTTCTCGAAGCTAACAAATACCTTGCTCAATGGCAAAAATTACGTGTCATGAGCGAGGACAGCATCCAGGGCCCTGAGTGATCGAGAGATGTTAGAATACATCACTGGTGAAATAAAAAACCAGAAATCAAAGATCCAAACAAGCTAACTCCCGAAGAAACAACGACAACAAAACAATGGAGAACAACAAACGACCGAATCATCACCTTACTACTAAACTCCATGGAGCCGGTTGTATCTGACCTCTTTATGATGGCCGAAACAACACATAATTTATGGGAAGCGGTAAAATCTATGTATGGTCAGCAAAATAATTTCTCACATATTTATCAACTCATGTAGGAAATTCAATAAGAAAAACTAAGGGTCAAGAAGCCCTACGGAGTACCTTAGTGCTCTTGAGAAAAAACAAAATGAGCTTCGATCCTATCGGCCAATAACAACAGATCTGGCCACACTCCAAAGGAAAACTGAAGAGGATGATATTTTTCAGTACCTCGCGGGTCTAAACCCGAGCTATGAAGCCGTAAAATCTCAAATCATGACCATGGTACCTCTTCCTTCTTATTCTCAAATTAAAAGTTTAATCCAACATGAGAAAAGTAGGAGACTTACCATGAATGGTCCACAGACCGCAAGCCATGAGAGACACGAGAACCATGGCTTAGTAGTAAAAAATCTCAATTTCAATCAAAATCCTAGTTTTCAAAATCGCCCAAATCAATCTAAAAATGAGAAATGTAACTACTGTAAAAATGATGGTCACACTCAGGATAGGTGTTGGCATCTTTATCCCCATCTCAGACCAAAAAAAAAAAATCCAAAAACAATGATCAAAATTGAAATTGGGAGAAAAACAATGAAAAAATCAGATGTTATGTTGTTTCTAATGAAGAGAAAGGGTTTAATGGGCTAGTGGGTCTGTCTTTTGGACCCAATAACTTGACTCAAACAACCAATGGATCTGATTTCAACCCTGGTGGATCCGGTTTAACCACTGGCTGACCCAGAAGCATTAGCGGACCCGTTGGGGGAGTGGCGGACCCGGTTGGGCTGCTAACGGACCCAACAGCCAATTCGGACCCGTTATGGCCCCTGGAGCAGCCTTGGTCGCTGGCGGGTCACCCTGGAATGGGTCAGAGAGCAATTTGAGCTCAAATGGGTCATTTTCAAGCGGGTCAAGCTATGGAGATCAAATGCAACAAGTTTTACAACAGCTTTCTGTGTTGCTAAACAACCAAAACACTCCAAGTGCATGTGGTATTGCCTCTAACTCAAAAGATTTATTTTTTAATCAAATAATTATAGATAGTGGTGCAACAGACCATATGTTTGGTAACAAACAACTATTGTCAAACTTCAACCCTACCAATAGTAATAAATATGTATTGGTTGCAAACGGTATGAAGGCAAAAATAAATGGTATAGGAGAAATTAACTTGTATAACAAACAAATTAAAAATATTTTGTATTTAGAGACATTTCCCGGAAACTTACTTTCTATAAATAAATTAACACAAGAATTAAATTATAATGCAATATTTTCTTGTAAAAATGTTGTATTTTAGGACCGGGAAACCGACGTCAAGATTGGTGAAGGATTTCTTAAAAATGGACACTATATTTTGAACTCCAACAAAATTAAATCTTTGTGCTTCCGCAATATTTGTTAACTCTAATCTTTAGCATAAGATACTTGGGCATCCTTCCGACAAGATTTTAAATAATATCTTAGATTTTAAAATTTTGAATTGTACTAATTGTGAAATTTGCAAGTTGGCAAAACAAACAAAGCTTCATTTTTATCTTTCTACTAGCAAAAGTAAAGATATTTTTTATTTAGTACATTCCGATGTATGGGGACCGGAACCAATTAATTCATATAATGGATTCAAATACTTTGTTTTATTTATTGATGATTTTTTAAAAGCAACTTGGCTATATTTACTTAAATCTAAAGATGAAGTGTTTGATTATTTTTATGAATTTTTATGCCTTATAGAAACATAATTTCATGCAAAACTAAGCATTTTTAGATCGGATAATGGAACCGAATTTATAAATAAAAAAATTTCAAATCTTTTTAGAGGAAAAAATATTATACACCAAACAACTTGTATAAATACTCCCGAACAAAATAGAGTATCGGAAAGAAAAAATAAACACTTATTAGAGATGACACGATCTTTATTATTTCAAAATAATGTTTCTAAAATTTATTGGTCGGATGCCGTACTTTGTACCACTCATTTAATCAATGGATTATCTAGTGTTATTTTAGAAAACAAAAATCCATTAGAAATTTTTTATCAACAAAAAATCACTTATGACCATATGAGATATTTGATTGTACAAGCTTCGTACATATCAAAAGAAGTGACCAACTTGATTTTGTATCACAAAAAACTATTTTCTAGGATACTCATCTTATAAAAATGGTTATAAATGCTACGATCCAATTAATAAAAAATTGTATCTTTCTAGAAATGTTACATTTTTTTGAAAATGAATCATATTTCAAGGAAAAAGAAACAATTCATCAACAATATTCAAATAATCAAAATGACAAAATAGTATTGCCTTACTTAGATAATTTGAATTTTGTTCCTAGAAATAACCATCAAGTTGGGAATAATAATCAAGAAAATGATACTATTAATAACACAAATGAAAATGAAATGGAAGAAAATTTAATGGTTAGAAGATCATCTAGGGAACGACAACCATCAACTAGACTTAGAGACTATGTAACCTATTCGGTACAATATTCAATAGAAAATTTTGTGTCATATGACAATATTTCAACCGAACACCATACGTTTCTCACTAATATTGAAAAAGAATTGGAACCAAAAAATTACCAAGAAGCAATTAAAAGTCCAATTGGATGTAAGGCTATGGATGAGGAATTAAAAGCCTTAGAACAAAATGAAACTTGAAAAATTGTCCCCCTTCCAAAACATAAAAAACCGGTTGGTTGGGTATATAAAATCAAATATAATAGTGATGGTACCATGGAAAGATATAAGACAAGACTTGTAGCTAAATGATTTACCCAAACCTATGGCATAAACTATAATGAAACCTTTGCACCGGTGGCAGAAATAAATACCGTAAGAATTTTACTTTCGATTGCTATAAACAATGGTTGAGACCTCTACCAAATGGATGTCAAAAATGTCTTTTTTCAAGAAACACTTGAAGAAGAGGTGTATATGACACTACCACCTGGTCGTAAATTGGAAAACAACTCTAATTTGGCTTGTAGGCTTAATAAATCAATTTATAGATTGAAGCAATCTCAACAGGCATGGTATGACAAACTTAGCTCTTATTTAATTTTTTGTAGTTTTAAAATTAGTAATGCCGATAATTCTTTATTTACTAAATGTGATGGTATCAATACAATTCTCATTTTAGTATATGTAGATCACACAAATTCAAAAAATTAAGAAACAACTAAAAGAAAAATTTGAGATAAAAGAGTTATGATATCTTAAATATTTTTTAGGAATAGAGATAGCCTCTTCGGATAAAAGACTTTTTATTTCTCAAAGAAAATATACACTTGATTTATTAAAAGAAACTGGTAAGCTAGTATGTAAACTGGCCTCTACCCCAATTGACAACAAATGTAAATTAAATAGTGAAGATGGTGAACCTTCAAAAGACAAATCAATTTCAAAGACTTATTGGAAAATTAATCTATCTAACGGTTACTCATCCGGATATTTCATTTTTCATAAGCCAAATTAGTAAGTTCATGCACTCACCAAGAACACCACATTTAGAAAGCGGTAAATATAATTTTGAGGTTTTTAAAAAATAATCCTAGTAAGGGTATTTGGATGAAAAATAATAATTCTAATGATATATGTGGCTATTCCGATATAGATTGGGTCGGAAGATTCGATAGAAAATCGACAACTGGTTTTTGCTCATTTGTAGGCGGAAATGTAGTCACATGTAAAAGCAAGAAATAAAATATTGTAGCATGATCAAGAGTCGAAGCCGAATATCGTGCCATGGCACCAACCGCAAGTGAACTAACATGGATCAAGCAACTCCTATTAGACATGCGATTTAAAACTCAAGAACCGATGAAAATATATTGCGACAACAATTCGGCACAACATATAGCTTCAAATTTCGTATTTCATGAGCGAACAAAACATATAGAAGTGGATTGCCACTTTATTAGAGAAAAGGTTCAAGCAAAAGAAATTGAAACACCATACGTAAAAAGTGAAGATCAACTCGCGGATATCTTCACCAAAGGCTTGGATCCAGGTCCATTTGAGAAAATTACAAACAAGCTAGGATTGTACGATATATACATTCCTAGCTTGAGGGGGAGTGTTAAAATAAATGGCCAGTTTTGAAATTTTATTTGTAACGGCTAGTTATAGGGAATAGTGTCATGTAATTAATAGACTAGGAGATAATGGTTGTAATTAAATAAAATAGGTTCATAGTGTAATGGTTAGTTTTTTTTATTTCTTCTGCAAATAAGGATACATGTAAAGTTGAAAATAAATTTGCAATAATAATTTGCTTTTTTAAATCTCTTCTCTTCTCTCTTACAAAAATTAACGCAATCATTTACTCAGAAAACAACAAAAAATTCAAACTTTCACGGACCAGCTGAAAACAAAAACAAAAATTAGATTTTTATGTTCTTATTAATCCAGAGTTCCAGCTAATGGAGGAGCATGCGCCTAGTGCATCGCCGAGGAGCAAAGGTAGTAGCCTGAGAGCGGAGGAGTGTGTGCGTCACAGCGGAGGAGCGAGGTGCGGGGAGGGGAGCCGGAAACATGTGCATGCATGGTCTTAAGCGCTTTGAAATGGCAAAATTGTTTTCTGAGTTGTGTCATTCACCAGATAGAAAAAATCACATGAACAATGAACTAGGCAAAGGTTTCTGAACTGCACAATTTTATTTCAGTGGGCTGCATCGAAAAATTAAAAGAAATCTGAACAAAGTTTTGGTAAGCTACACAAAAATAATAAAATAAAACAAATTCGCAAATTTGGGCTGTGCTGAGAAACTGAGCTCAATGGAGTAGAGCAAAGATTTTTTTCAGAATAGAACAAGAGTCTAATAAGTAGTGCTCTAAATTTTAAATGAAGAGCTTAATCCTTTCATGGAACAATTATGAGAGAATAAGTATGTTGTTTTTCAAGTCATATTTTTTTTTACCATCAATACTTAAATTTAAACGGTCTTGAACTCTGTTGAAATCTCTACAAGTTTTTGAATCTGGACGGGTTCTTTTTAATTATATTGAAACAGTGTTTTGTAATTTTTTTTTCCTCAAGCTACATGATAAATTTTGAATGTTTACAAACTTTTATAAACAACTAAACTTAGCAATCTTGAATATATACATCTTAATTGAATGTCTGCAGAAATTTTATATATTTTTTAAATTTATTGTTTTTTTCGTACTGTAAATACTACTAAAAGTACAATGTAAAAAACTATTATTTTGTTTATTTTGGTTCTCTCTAACAGGATGATAGATTTTCAAAATTTATTATCTAAGCCAAAAATAATGAAAATAATAATTTAGGTACATATTTTTATTCTCAAGATTTTAAAAGGTCAATACTTATAATTTATATTATGTCTTGCTGAGATAAAAAAAAAATGCACATACTCTATTTTCAAATACGTAAATAGTTTTTTTATGTATGGATATTTGTATATTATAATATGAATTCTAAGTTATTCATAGAAAACCAACAAACCATATATATATATATATATATATATATATATTTATCACAGCGCTAAAAAAACCATATTAGCGCAGCACAGAAATACTATTGCGTGACTTTTAACATCAATAAAAAAAAATATTTCACATGCAACAAAATTGTATTATTTACTCTGAATATATTCTTAATTATTCACGATTGACTTAGAGAGTAAGAAAAGTGAAATTAGCACTTACATATATAATAATTGCGCACTATTTTTGTAGGAAGTAATGTTAAGTTATTCGTCGGCACATTTCTTTCAACAAATTACATCAATGCTTCCTTTCATTTTTTTTCTTGTTCTTATTTTCTGTGATAGGTTCACATAATCACATTTGATTGGAGAACGCTAAACGACATACAACTTGACTTGTTTTGGGATAAAAAGCAGAGCTGCCATAATTGGATAAGAGTCGTACTATCTCCATGACTCCATTTGCATGCTTCTTATTTATTGGCCTAGTTTTTGCTCGCCATCCGATCAAACTACCTCCTACAGCGGCTACGAGCACCAACTGGGATTGCTCCATCCTGGTTAAAATCGTGTCTGACAGAACAGCTATTGATAATTTCTTTGCCTCAAACATGCTGGTCGCTTGGAAGATCGATCCTAGTACCTCTTTTCGCCCGGTAATGCGTAACCTCTATCTAGTAGAGTTCACCAACCAGCAGGACATGTTCTCTGTCACTCTTGGCGGGCCCTGGACTTATAGGGGGGACTTAGTGGCCTTCCGCAAGGTTAGCTCCCAGGCTGACCTTCATCCGGACCATATCGGATTCGCTAACCTGTGGGTGCAGTTCTTCAATATACCAGTCAATTCCCTATCCGAAGAGGGCTTCGATATTCTGGCCAGCGAACTGGGCACCCCGGTCTCTCCTCCAGTAGAGGGTTTTGTGAACGGCACGAGGTTTGTTAAAATTAAAGTCTTAGTTCCTTTAGACAAGCCATTAAAAGACATGGTGGTCCTTGACCACCCTACCTTGGGGCATATTGAAACTCACTGCCATTTTGAAAAAGTCGCTCGAATCTGTTTGTTCTGTGGCAAAATTGGGCATGAGCTACAAAGTTGTGGGGACCGAGCCCGGCTCACCGAGCTCCTACAGCTGCCTCCATACACGGGCCAATATAACATGGCAGAAGTTCTTGGTCCAAAGCTGGGGAAATGGGTCTCAAACTCGGGCTTCATCCCGTCAGTTCGGACGGTGCCTACTGGCCAGAGGTACAAACGGCACTTGGGGCAGGATTTTCGATATGGCACGTCCTTCCCAGAGCAGGTTGGACAGGATCAACAACACAGGTATGGTCCACAGGTGCCGCTAGCTCACATCTCCTCCTCTTCTACCTCTCTCTCTGTCCCACAACCAAAAAGGCCGAGGCCGGCGGGCCTAGATTCGCCGGCAAGGGATTTATGAGTCTCTTCTCGTGGAACTGTCGAGGCAGCGGAGGCTCGACAGTGTCCACGTTAAATCGGTACCTTCGCTGTACGCGTGCCCAAATTGCTTTCATTTCAGAGACAAGGTGTGGACGGGTGATGGCTAATCGGCGAATTCAAGATCTGCCACTTTCGAATTCCTTTGTAGTACCATCTGAAGGTTTGTCTGGGGGGTTATGGCTGCTTTGGGGAGATGATTCCAACGTGCAAATCCTCAATCACAGCAAGCATTTTATCATGGCAGAAGTGAGCCTCAGAGATGGTAATGAGAGTTGGGGGTTTGTCGGGATTTATGGTGACCCGGCTAGGGCCATGAACGGGCAAATATGGGCAGAAATACAAAGTTTTGTTAACCAATTTGAGGGGCATGCTTTTATCATCGGGGATTTTAATGCCATAAAGGCCCAGGAGGAGAAATGGGGCGGGTCCAGTAACCTTAACACTAACAACCGCAGTTTCCGAAGTTGGATCCACCAGATGGGCCTGGTGGATTTAGGCCACAATGGGCCCTGTTATACCTGGTCCAACGGTCAGAGTGGTTCGGCCTATATTGCGCAACGCCTAGATAGAGGCCTAGCTACGGTCTCTTGGATGCTTCAATACCCAAACTCTGCCATTTTTCATCTTCCAAAATTTGGGAGTGATCACCTTCCTATTTTACTACGCACTGCGCCGAAGCCGATAAGGGGCAAGCAGAAATTTAGGTATGAGAATTGGTGGAGTATGGCGGAGGGATTTAGCGGGGTCTATGAGAAGGCGGGCATTATGGGCAATCGCTCTTGGGGGAAAACCAGATCCGCTCTCAAACAAGAGGTTAAAAGGTGGTTGGGGAAACACAAAACGCCCGATAAAATGCTTAAGGAGGTTGAATCAAAAATGAAGGAGCTAAACTCGGCACCACCGGGACATCAGTCTAGGCAGAAGGAATTGGCCTTGCAGAAACAACATACATTTATTCTCAAACAGCAGGAGGCCTACTGGCATCAGCGGTCGAGACTTAATTGGGCGGTCCTAGGGGATCGGAATACCAAGTTTTATCATGCCACGGCAGTATCAAGGAAGAGACGCGGCCTAATTCGATCAATCCAGGCCCCTAATGGGTCTTGGCTTGTGGAGGAGAAAGAAATCAGGGGGCTTTTTGTAAATCATTTTAGAAAGATTTATGATAAGGCTGACACTGTCCCTATTGCACATATGTATGACCCGCATATGCTGCAGCAAATCCCAAGTATTCCCAACACGGCCCATGAAGCACTATCGGCGACGCCAACAGAACAAGAGATATATCGGGCACTAATGTCCCTTGGCCCGAATAAGGCAGCCGGCCCTGACGGCATTTCAGCGGGCCTCATTCAGCAACAGTGGGGATCTTTCCAGGGAGCAGTGATCGCCCAAGTGAAGGAATTTTTTGACAAAGGCAGTATGCCCTCTAATATTTCTCGCTCAAACCTTATCCTGATCCCAAAAACCGAGGACCCGATACATGTTGGGGATTTCCGCCCGATATCAGTGTGTAACATCCTCTACAAAATTATCTCCAAAATCCTCACCTTGCGACTCAAGCCTTACATTGGGATGTGTATCTCACGGGCTCAGTGTGCTTTTCTTCCTGGCAGAGAAATATCAGAAAATATCATCCTTCTCAGAGAAGTGCTGCACTCGTTTAATCAAACAGCATACCGCAACAAAGAGTTTTGCCTTAAGGTCGACTTGGCGAAAGCGTTTGATAAGATGGATTGGGAATACATAGCCCAACTTCTCCCTCTTTATAACTTTCCTGTGAAATTTGCTTCATGGGTGCTGGAATGCATAAGGTCAGCTGAGTTTTCTATCATTCTTAATGGGTCAGGCGATGGTTTCATAAAGCCTCGGAGTGGCTTACGCCAGGGCTGCTCCCTCTCTCCATACATTTTTATTCTGGGCATGGATTTGCTGGCCAGACAATTGGATTTTCTAGTAAGTGCCGGGTCTCTCAGGGGGGTCTGCCTTGCACCAACAGCAGCACCGATCACGATCTGCCTCTATGCGGATGACCTGTTGCTGTTTGGGGCGGCTCAAGATGAGGAAGCCAGACTGTTGGTGAAGACTCTGGATGATTTCTCCAGGGTCTCGGGTCAAAGGGTGGGGCCGAATAAAAGTTCCATTTGGTTTAGCAAAATCACTACTCTACAGGAAAGAGATCGCATCTCGAGTATATTGCGGGTTCCCCCAAATAACTCTTGCCTCTCGTACTTGGGAGCCCCAATACACACCAACTATGAGGCTTACTCTTTCCTTGTCGACAAGGTGGCATCTAAATTGCAAATGTGGAAAAGCAAGATGTTATCCCATGCAGGAAGAGTGCTCCTAATCAAGACAGTGCTACTGGCCTTGCCGGTATATTACATGGCAACATCTAGTATGCCAAAACGGGTCATCAAAGATATCACCTCAATTATAAAACGCTTCTTCTGGGGCAAGACTGATAAACCGAGATATATGGCATATTTGGCATGGGGTAAGATTGCAAAACCTATGGGGCTGGGAGGTTTAGGAATTAGGGATTTGAGTGTAATGAATCGGGTCTTTCTCATGAAGTTTTTATGGAAATTGGCGGCCGGTTCGGAGGCGCAATGGGCAGGGGTGGTCAGAGCAAAATACCTACCAAGGAGTGACCTATGGCACTCCGCGCGAGTCTACAACTGCACGGCCTTCTGGCGTGCGCTACTGTCCAGCAGGGATCAAATGATTCCCTGGCTAACCTGGCACCTGGGGAATGGAGAGCTATGCGGGGCGATGGCTCAACCCTGGTTTGACGGAGCTCTGCTCTCCAAACCGCAAGGGGGACGGCAGAGACGGCTGAAGGTTCGTGATTTATGCATCCAAGGCGCCCCTTTATGGGATGTCAACACCTTGGTGGAACTATTCGGGTACTCCAGTGCAATGCATGTAGTGCAAAATGTGCGACCACCACACCCTGAAGATGGGCGGGACAGCCTGATTTTCAAACACAATTCCAACGGGCAATTCACAGTCAAGAAGGCATATTGCTTGATCACTCAGGAGGTCCAACAGACGGATCCCCAGCAAAAATCACTTTGGGGCATTGTCTGGCAACGGGGTACAGTGGCCCCACGAGTCAGACTCCATATCTGGAAGCTGCTGAATGAGGCAATCCCTTTAGGAGCGATTATTCAAAGGAGAATTCACAGTGCAAATCCAGAATGCCAGTTATGTGGTCAAGGGGAGGAGACAGTTGTGCATCATCTATTCCACTGCCAGTTTGCTAAGTTGTGCCACTATGCCGGTCCGCTGGCAATTCGATCGGATACTCTAACCGGTTCTCTAATGCAGGTTCTATTGCAGCTGAGTCCAGAAACGGACGATGATCAATGGTCACAGTTCCTGAATTCAATTTGGGTGATTTGGCGTTGCCGCAATGATGGAACTTATGGGAAAATAGCTCCGGCACTGTCTAATTTTCACTCTTATTTCCGATCGATCCAGTGGGAGACGGAAATGGGCTCGGTCTCAACTGGGGCCATATCTCCCTCGGTCGTTGCAATGAGCAACTCCCCCGTGCAGCTTCACGAGTACAGATGTTATCTGGATGGTTCCTGGACTCCGAACTGGTATGGCGGGCTCGGAATCGCGGTTTTCAAAAATGATGAGCTAGTTCTCTACAGGTCTGCGAAAACCGTAGGTCTCAGCCCTCTTATGGTGGAGGCTATGGCACTACAGGCAGCTTGGGATGCTATAGTGGCATTGGGTATCTCACAGTGCACCTTTCTATCGGACTGCAAGGTTCTGGTGGATGCAGTGTCGAACAGCCATATCCCTACAGAGGTGGGTTGGGAGGCCTTTACAACAATTCTCACACTCTGGGAGCTGTTCAAATCACACGAGACTTTTAACTGTGTTCATATTGAGCGGAATTCCAATGCTTTAGCAGATGGTCTGGCAAAATTAGGTAGGACTTACAGTTGGGATTGTACCGGGTATACCTTTCCTTGTTTTGCTGCTAGCAGGTAGTGGGTTTCGGGTCTAGACTAGGACTTTATAATTACATGTTTGAGGTATGTCCTGGAAGTTTTATTGGTATCTGTAATGGCCTACGGGCCTTTTGGTTAACAAAAAAAAAAAAAAAGTTTTTGCTCGCCATCTATGATGCTCTAATATATGTCGATATTCTATTTTGAATAGTCGTTATTTCGGTTCTTTATTTCGGTCCTTTCCTCTCTCGAGGTAAAAAGGTACTTCAGTTGGGTGCGGTTTTCTTTATCAGTACTTGCTGGCACATGCATTTGGTTGCAGAGAGGAATAACCTAATATTTTTAGAGAGGTACTGGTACCACCGGAGGTAACAGCGACTAGAGCTGTAGACACTGGGAGAATGTGGTTTTTTAGTTGCTGAGTAATAAATGTTGTAATTAGTGCAAGTGTGGGGGCGTGAGCTTGTTGTAAATACTAGAGATATTTTGTAAATTCTACTTTCTATTAATAAATTATTGGCAGCCTCTGCCAATTCATTCAAAAAAGAATGATGTAATTAGAACTGTCTGATTTGTTGTCTGCGTAAATCTGTATGCGGATCTAATAGCTCAAACCGAATGTCTAATGCACATACCTAGTAGGCCAGAGGGATATTTTTCCATGAAAGATACGCGCGTGTTCCCAAATAATTAAGTGTTTTAGGTCGGATAATACAAACATAATATATGAATTATTTTGTTAAATAAAAGAAATGGCAACAAAAATAAAAATGTTCATTTGGCAAACACACAACACCTACTTAATAAGAAGTCCGACTAGTATGATATCGTGTCATATGACATCACTTCAAAATTTATTAGATAGACTTCAAACGATAAATTTAAACTGTTCAAACTGATTAATCTGTATGAGTGATGCGTTTACATTTCCCTCATTTGATCGCTTGACTTGATAATAAATAAATTAAAAAATTTATAAATTTACATGTAAACGCACAACTAATGAAATACATCAATTTGAACAGTTTCGATTATTGTTTGATATCGATTTGATAGATTTTGAAGTTTATGTTACGTAGACTGAAATGACACTTCATACTAACCGGACTCCTTAAGAAGTGTAATTAAATATAAATGCTGCAATTAAATCATTGTGAAGCCAACTATAGCCATCAAAAGAACATGTACCTCAAAGAAAAACGATTAGTAGTTTTAGAGCATTAATTGATATGAAGGAACCAAATAAATGCTACAATTGAGAGGTATCTCCAGAATCTAATCAAATCCACTTGCTAGTTTCCTTAATTATCATATCCATTTAAATAAGCCTCTATGGTAATAATTGGACTGGAAACTTTGTTATCCTCGTATTTATCAAATTAATCAGACATGAGACAGAATGTAGTGCCGAAATTTTTAAAGTTACCGTTTGTTAAAAAAAAAAATAAACCAAAAAATCACGAAATCTAAGTATTTGTGGATCTACCATGGCCGCAGAACACCAATACGGCCTCAAATACTGGGGACCGCACATGCATTCTGCAGCTCCAGCCAAGAGTCCGCAGAACCATTGTGCGGCCCCAATAAATTTTGGTAACCAAAATTTGTAAATCAAACTTAGATGTTTGACTTTGATATAATATTCAAATTTGATTGGTGACCAAAACATTCGATTTCTGTGCCAAACTTTGGTGACCGAAATTTTTAAATTAAACTTCTGTAAAAAAAAAAAAAAATGGGGCCGCAGAACCATTCTACGGACTCTTGGGGTAGATCCAGCAATATTCAGATTTCGTAATTTTTTAATTTTTTTTTTTTTTGAACAAATGATAACTTTAAAAATTTCGGAAATGTAGTGCATGGTTGGCTTATTTTCTTTTGGAGGAGGCAGGACAACATTTTCTTGAATTGGGGCGGTTTGTGATGTTTCTTGAATTGGGGCGGTTTGTGATGTTTCTACAGGGGAGAGTGGTCAAATGACATCTGGCAATTTAGGGGTGTTAATGGTACGGTAACGGGTTAGGTGAATAAATTTTTCAGATTAATATTCACTTAAAATTAGTTTTATTCATACTCTACCTTTACTCATTATATATTAGTTTATTGATATCTACACTAATTCATTAGAATAACGGGTAGTAAAACGAATAATGGTAATTAGCTAATAAATTGTTAGCATATATAATTTAATCTAAAAATATTACGAATAAATATAAATATTAAATACATCATGTAACTAATATTACAAAATATAAAAATTATAATTTTGATTTCATTATTTTGAAAAGTATAAATTATTAATTAAATAAAATGATAAAATATTATATTAATAATTTTTTCATAAATTACTAATTTAATTATATAAAATGTTGGATAAATCAATTGTATTATAAATTACTAAACAAAAATATAAGAATGTAATATAAATCAATCTAATTATTAATAATAAAATTGTATAGTTATATGTATAAATAAAAATTATCATGTATAATTTTATATTTATTATTCTATTGGGTAACTGGTATGAAATAGCTCTTACATACACCCTTACAAAATATTTAATCTTACCCATACTCACCTTATTGAATACGGTACAAGTAAGTAAACGAATAAAAACATATCATTGACACTCCTATCTGGCATGATTGTCTAGTGCTGAAACATGATCACTAGTTCTAGTTACTATCTTATATTATTTATTTTATTATAGGATTCTGGTACATCTCAGGCCCAGCATCTTTTAGATGCTATTTTCAAGAATTAAACATGCAATCTATACTACTATAAGCTCATGATTCTTACTATCTTACTTATAAAATTAATGCAACACTTATATATAATATAAGTATGAAAAATGTTACCGCTAAAAGTGAAATACTTTTTTAGAGTAAATCCCATATAAATTTCATTAAACATCAGTCTGTTAAAAATTCCAATCAGCCTAACAAGCAAGCACCTACAGACTAAATTAAGTGAGGCCACCATACTATGCATATTGTAAATCGGTCTGTACGATAGACAAATATATTTATTTTTAAAATTCAAACAGTCAACCTAAACTGTTCAACATAATCTTTATATAAAATGTACTTAAAAACTAAATTTTATATATTTAAAAATGTTTTTATTATTTTGAGACAGAAAAATTGATCTTAAGATTGGAATCAAATTTCTAGGATAACAGAATGAGCACAAAAGCAACAGTGAAAATATTCTCGGTATTGTTAATTTGACTTTATCCAAAATTAATTTTATTTCTATAAAAAATAGTTTCACGTTTTAGTATATAAATCATGGTACAATTCAAATATATATCCTCTATATTATCGTAATTTATGATCATATTATAATTCAAATATCACAAAAATATTATATAATATCAAATATATATCCTCTATATTATCGTAATTTTTTTTTTCCTAAAACCAAACATATGTAGAAATATAGGTGCTTCCAAAAGTTGAAAATAATTATTTTTATACACATGAAATCACAAAAATCTACTTATTTGATAAACTATGAACCTAATTTAGCTATTTAAGTTGTTTAAACTATTCTAGAGATTGCTGGTATATTTCTTTCCTTACCAAATATATTAGTTTTTTGGACTAATATATTGGGTATAGTGAGTATTTCTCAAATTAATTTATATTAATTATATTAATATTATTATACCTCAAATTTTGGTGTCTAAATTAAGAAGTAGGGACTTAAAATGTATGATTGATGCCTGCAAGCAAAGAGGCCTTCACTAGTATCCATCAAGGATTTGAGAATAGAATCTAAGCTTTCCTTGTTAGAAGTACTACTTAAATTTAAATCCTTCAATAAAAATGCTCTACCTCTTCTTCAAGCTAACTATTAGACGAATTGATAGAGCTTCTCAACACATGAGATGATGGAAGACTAGAAAAAATGACAACAACATTTTCGGCCTTGGAGTGGGATGGTTTTTATACCCAAGGCTAGGTTCCTTTATTAGTGATATTTTTGGACCAATGAGCCAATTGACAAAATGATTATTCATCATTCAATTCACGAATAAAACTTAAAATACAATCATTCAATGATTGACTTTAGATCATAATACAAACAACAAATACATCAGAACTTACGCATATGATTTTTGTAAATTACATTTACAGTGTACTATGTGTGTTTGTTGATATTTTTATGAATTATGATCACAATTACTATTCAAATATCACCAAAAATTGTGGGATAATATCCAATAGATGTTCTTTACATGCTCATAAATTTATTTTTCTCATCAACCAAACAAATTAGTCATAAATCAAGCATATAATTTATCTAAAACGCATTTAAAGATTATTGTATGTGTTTGTAGATGTTTTTATTAATAAAGTATGGTCACATTTATGGTTCAAATAGCACCAAAATTATCAAATAATATTATCTAATATATGTCATCGATCTACTTGATCATAGATTTAGTTTTCTCAAAAACCAAATACATACATAAGAAATTACCCATATACTATATCTATAATGCATTTCCAGGTTACTGTATGCATTTGTAGATGCATGCTTTTAATGAATTATGGTCACATTTATGATTTAAATATCTCCAAAATCGTTAGATGCACGCGGTATTTATATGATGTTGAGCATTCTACAATATATAAATATAGAATCTGGTTAATATGCTACGCGTAGCATAGAGGGTCTCTGTGCTACGGCTTAATATTTGAGTTTTCAAAATTCTAACGGTTGATCCGAACCGTTCAACATGATCTCCATATGAATATGTACTTGCAAACTAAATTTTACATTTTTTAGAATTTTATTACTATTTTTTTAGATAGGTAGAAAATCACTTGATCTGATACCATTCAGATCAAGTGATTTTCTACCTATCTAAAAAAATAGTACAAAAATTCTAAAAAATGTAAAATTTGATTTGCAAGTACATATTCATATGGAGATCATGTTGAATGGTTCGGATCGACCGTTAGGATTTTGAAAACTCAAATATTGAGCCGTAGCACGGAGGCCTTCTATGCTACGCGTAGCACCGTAGCCAACTCCTCTATATATATATTGATAAGGTTTTACTTAGAAAATTTGGCCAAAATTCCTTACGATTATATCAAAATTGAGGATTTTATCGTTTGTTTATGTTTTATGCAGGTTAGGTACATAAAAAGTACAAGAATAAGAGAACAGGACAAAAAAAAATGCACTATCTCAGTCGAATTTTTTTTTTTTGAAAATATTTACGAAAGATGTAAAGTCGTGAGTGGAAATCAAACTCTCGACCTTTGAGTAATCAATAATCTTAAAACATTTTTTCTAACCAACTATACTACCTCCCGTTTCATCTCAGCCCAAGTTAAAGGTCACCCTTTGGGCCTCATAAAGCTGTGCAAAAAGTCACTATCTGCCCAGGCCGAAGCTCTACAACACAGATTGGATGGTATTTGACCGGTTTGGGATAAATTGGTCCAAAGCACTTCGGACAAAACCCGTTTCCCATTGGTTTTTGGTTTGTTATATTTTTGTAGGATACATGCAAAGCATTGTGTTTTAACATTTCAGATTGTGATCAGGTCCTTCCTGTATGTGTTTGTGGGTGTACATGTGTTCGTGTGTGTGTGTTGGGGGAGCGGGATGGTGTTCTTATGTTACCTGTATCTGTTCTTAACTAATTTGATATTTCTGTTTATAAGTTAATGGTAGCGGTGTCATTGACTACAATTGATTTTAAATAAAAAAAATAATAAATATGTTTAATTTGTAGGGCTTATTATGTCTAGATATCATAGATCAGCAGTTCTAATCATATGATTTAATATATAGCTCATATTTATTGTATAAACTGTTCAGGGGTGCACATATTTGCATTGGAATTAAATAAAGTTCAACCAGTTTTGTTTCTTTCAGAAAGGCTCAAGTGCTTAACAGTTAACAGTGTATCTATTTTTTTATCTAACTTTTGTGTGTGTGTTTAAGATAAGAATAACAGTATATTGTCATTTGAAGGGTACATGCTTTGTAGTTTACATACTGTACTAGGCTGAGCCCATTTTTATGGGCTTACCGGTATGGACTACAAGTTAAAACCCAGGAATCCGAATTGGGCCTGACTGCAATTTGCCTAATTACAAACGGAATATAGCTCCAA
Source organism: Carex myosuroides (assembly GCA_028015225.1). NCBI lineage: Eukaryota > Viridiplantae > Streptophyta > Magnoliopsida > Poales > Cyperaceae > Carex > Carex myosuroides. Next base: position 3,225,631 of record CM051476.1, read on the forward strand.
ATAAATTACACGAACTGCCTAACTTGCGACATTGTATGCTTTATTGTAAAATCTGATCTTTACAGCTTCTCCCCTAAATAATTATCAATTGGATGTGCATCCATAGGTTATTCTTCCATCTGCACTGCTCTGTTTTCTGCCACACCCTCAAGCCCTTCATTCTTGTACTTGTACCATTTTGCGATCCAGAGAAACACACCCAAATTCACTGATGAAAGAAATATGAGGAAAGCATAGTAATAATCCAAATGCGAATCATTTAGGTTGTCACCAATCCAGCTCTTGCCGCCACCACTTCTTGTTATCTTGTCAATTGCAGTGACAAGAAGGCTATTCATAAAATCCCCGACACCGATGCTGCTAGTGAAGAAAGTAGTGCCAAGGCTCTGCATGCCCTCCGGGGATTGGTCGTAGAAGAACTCAAGCATGCCAATTGCCGTAAATACATCGCCGATGCCCAGAATCACATATTGCGGTAGTAGCCAGAAGATGCTCATTGGGACTGTTTCTTTGGCACCTTGTATTTCATACCTGTTGGAGTAACTTTAATTTTAGTTGAATTGTAATCTGTTAACTCTCTATCATATCAGTAATTTGCAGGTTAGATTAACAAAGTTACCTTGCAATGGCATGCATCCTTTTGCGCTCCACAAAATAGGCCATTATCATGACAAAAACTACAGAGCAGAACCCAATGCCAAGTCTCTGAAGAAGAGTGATACCTCTTGGATTGCCGGTATGGCGTCTCATGAATGGCACAAATAATTTGTCATAAATAGGTACAAATAGAAGCATCGAGACAGTGAGGAAGCTTCCTAGTGATGCGGCGGGTATTTGGAAACTATGCCCGAGGGTCCGGTCTAGAGTAGTACCTTGCTTGATAAAAAATGTTTGGACTTGTGCAAAAATTGTGGCGGGGACAAGGGTTGTCAGCCAAACTAAAAACATTCTCAAAAATAACTTGGTTGTCTCAACTTCGGTTACTGTACATGGGTTAGTGCTCTCTTTTAGTGCTGCCTTATCAAGAAATCTACAGTTTAATTGCAAATTGACATAATAATATAGTTAATACATGTATAGCTTAACCCTCTGAAATTAATTAGAAGAAATTTGAATTTAGTGCAATTTTCTGTTATCTCAGGATGTTTGTATTCCCTTGGGCTGTGAATGTTCTTCATTATGTCAATCTTTCTACTTACTGTTGGTTCATTAGCTCATAATTTCATATTGTTCTTCTCCCTTCATCAAAATTTCCTTAATTTTTGTGAAGGACATATATTCCTTAATTTCTCACTGGTAATCTTTTTTATCAGGTCAGTATGCTCTATAATGCCAATTAAAATAGTACTTTATGCACCTAAGATTTTCCTTTGTCCAAAAAGCTAACAGTATCTAGCATCATATAGTGGAATCTTACTTGAAAGAGGAAGAGTGGTGCAGCTGTCGCTTGGCAGTCCTCAAATACTGTTCCTGCTCAAGCTCGTACAGTACTTTCGGGTCATGGGAGTCCTCGTATTGACGGTTCTCAAGAGCCCTCTTAATGACCTTGAAAACCTCTTTCATTGGACTCTCTTCCTTCTTAACCTTATGCCGATAAAAAGGAGTTCCGATATAAAACAAAAGCAGTGACAAAATTAACCCTACCGTCGGAATTCCGTACCCTAATCCCCACCCTACATTCTGTTGCACATATACAAGAACAAGTGTCGCCATCAAACTGCCGATAACGGAGCTAAACATCCACCAATTAAAAAAAGATTTTTTAAGCTTGTACTCGTATGGATCAAAGTCGTCAAATTGGTCCGCACCAAAGGTGGAAATGTTTGGTTTGGTACCACCGGCACCGATGGCCATGATATACAATGATATGTAGAAGAAGGCAATCTCTTTTGATGATGTTGGACAGAGTGCTCCATTGCTAGCAGTGCATTGTGGATGGAATGGCTTGACGGAAACTGCTGCAGTCAGCAGAACCATGCCCTGTTAAATGAAATTAAGAACTGAAATATGTTTTTCGAAACATAAGCAAAATAGGTATTAGCAAATATTTGGAAATGTAATCATAATAATTCATGTTAATTGTTAATTAAATATGTCTATTAAAATAATATCCACGACAATTAGGTAAAGTATTGTATTTTTTTTTTATTTTGAAAGCCCTAGGCTGAAGCTAAGATTAGTGGCAATATGCTAATTTTGTTTGTAATATTCTGATGGATCTTGCCCCAGTAGCTATAAGTAGCTTGATTAGTAGTAGAACAAATTCTTCAACATCGTAATCTTTTTTATGGATGGTAAAACATAACTGGAATATTATTTGTGGACGCGCCTGTACTCTTTAGGAATCCACTTGAAACCCTCATTATTGCATTTTTTTTCTGATTTTCCATACTAGATTTGGGTTTTTCAAAAATGTATTAAATGAGAAAGAGTTAGTGAAGTGTCATAAAATGTTCATACCAGTACATAGATGAGGGAAGAAATGGTGAAAGTCCAGAACCGGCCGAGGTACGCATCGGCGATATAAGCTCCAATAATGGGAGTCATCCAGACTGAACCGGACCAGTTGTTCACATTTCGGACAGACGAGACGGTATTCTCATGCAGTTCTGTTGTCAAATACACCACCAAGTTTGCAGCCACGCCATTAAAGGCCATTCTTTCAAAGGCCTCGTATCCTGATGAATTATGGACATTAAATATAAATAAATAAACAAGAGTTCAATAAAATGGTCATTAAGTGTATATTGAAAAGGAACAAAAAGAATATTAGATTTGTAATGTAATGCGCATGTTTCAAATAAAATTTACACAATTTTGGATGCTAACAAAAACATTATACACTTCCCAGTATCTGGGGCGAAACTAAAAAATTTAGTTAGAGGGGATTGAAATTTAAAATGTACAAATACTAATTTGTAGTTAGTGGGACTTGAACTCAAGCCTCCCAAGAACAAAATAAAATCTTACCACTAGAGTACAAGTACACATCTAACATTTTATGAGGGAGACTAAACTATATAAAAACTTCAAAAAAATAAAAAATCAATTAAATTCTAACATACGTGATAAAAAATTTCAAAATGATGGGGTGGTTTAACACCCTTGGGCATAGTGTAGATCCGCCCCTATCGACAGTACTTGAACAAAAAATGGTTACACGGATGTAACAAAGGATTAAAAATAATTGAAAATACTACAGGTTGATATTTACCAACTAAGAATCCACATGCTTTCCATCTTCCTGTTTTGGCAGCAACCGCACGGCGACCCCGTAGATCGACCGAGCCATCTTGGGTATATCCTCTGTTTTCCATGAGAAAATAAATTTTGATGGCTCAAATGATGCTCACTAGCTAAGTAAACGAAAAAGGTAATGGTTTTTAGTTTATTTTGTCATCGATGATTTGTTGGGAAATGGGGATAAGACAAAAGACTATATTTGCTTGATCGTTTCGCATTTAAATAGGTGAAAGGTGGAGCCAATTCTATTGAAAATTGATCCCTGCATTAAAAGAAAAAAAAAAGTTAGTCTGGTCAATTGCAGTTTTAAAATCATATCTAAAATCCTTACTTTCAGATTGGAATCTATCATGAATAGAATAATTGACCCTAGCCAAGCAGCTTTTATAAAAAATAGGTATATCTTAGATAATGTAGTCATGAGTCAGGAAATTATCCATTATTGTCAGGAAACTAATACACAAGGAGTTGTTATCAAGGTTAACTTTGAAAAAGCCTATGATAAAATAAATTGGCATTACCTTATTAACATTCTTAGTAGTAGGGGGTTTGGGACAAAATGGATATCTTGGATACAAGAATGGTTACATAGCTCACAATCTTGTATCAACATCAATGGAGACCTCACTCCTTATTTCTTTTGTAAGAGAGGAGTGAGACAAGGTAATCCTTTGTCTCCTTATCTCTATATTCTAGCCGTTGATATCCTCAGCAAGATATTTCAAAGAGGCCGATTATCAGGAGCTATACAAGGATTAGGTCCACCTTTACCTGACAGTCATCCTGCGGCAAATTGCCACTATGCAGATGACACAATTGTGTTTTCAAAATCTGATCCTATTAATATAGAATATGCTTGGTGGATATTACTTGCCTTTGAAGCATTATAAGGTATTAAGATGAATTATAACAAAACAGCCATGTATCCGATAAATACTGATCAAGTAGAGACCCTAGCTACTCATTTTCGATGTATCACATCCAAATTCCCTTTACAATACTTATGGCTGCCCTTACATACACATAAAATGACTACAAATGATTGGGTTTTTCTCATTGATAAAATAGAGGAAAAAAATAAAAAATTGGCCGGGAAGTCTACTTTCCCTTGGGGGTCGCCTTACACTTATCAATTCAGTGCTCTCTACAATCCCTTTATACTCACTTTCTATATTTAAAGTCCCTGCATATGTTATTAAAAAGATAGATCAAATTCGACGAAGATTTCTTTGGCAAGGTCCTAGTATTGTTAAAAGGAAATATACTCTCATTAGTTGGCAAATATCATGCTTTGCTAAAGAATTTGGAGGATTGGGTATTTTAGATTTGAGACAAATGAACATAGCATTACTAATGAAATGGTGACTCAAATATAAAGACCTAATTACAGTAGTCATTGGAAAAAACATCATTCTAGCTAAGTATTTTGTAGGTCATCACAGAATCACACCTCCTTTTTGGGTAGCCATTATAAAACTAGAACAATTGGGGAAACTCAGCATCTCTTACACACCTGGGTCCACTCATCAGTCCTGTTCTGGACTGACATTTGGTTCCAACATTTCTCACTTGCATCTAGATTCCAGCAACTTTTTTCTATATGTGCTAACCAAGATATTCAATTACAGGCAGTGATAAATACTCAAGGGGAAGCACTTCGATTTAGAAGAAACTTGACTGATATCTTATATACATAATGGTTATCTATATTAGAAATAATTAGCCAAATATCATATACTCATAATACTAACCAATTAAGTTGGAGGATGGGAATCCACTGGGAAATTTACTGTTAGGTCCTTGTATAAAATACTCAACTATAGAGGAATCATACCCCCACCAACCTATGCTCTGGTGGACTGTACCAATCCCGTTGAAAATCCGAATTTTTATGTGGCTTACACATAAGAAAAGAATACTTACCAAATCTCAACTTCTTAAAAAAGGATGGACCGGTAGCCCCAAATGTAAGTTCTGTGATCATAATGAAACAATTGACCATATGTTTGTGCAATGCCCATTGATAAAACAAATTTGGTTTTGGATGGGGGCTTGTCAGAATAACAGCACCTCTTGGCATTCCTTTTCAGATGTAGTAAATTTTGTTTATCAATTGCCTACAAAATCTAAAAAAGCCTTCTTATTAGTCATAAATGCAGTGTGTTGAAATGTTTGGAAGCAACGCAATGAACTGTGTTTCACTACAACCTCTATTAAAACACCTAGGCAAATTATATTTCTAATTTTATCTCTAATTCACTACTGGACAACTCAAGTGCAGCAGCAGGTCAGAGAGGAGACAGCCCTTTGGCTTCCGAACAACACCGATGAGATTCCTATTTGCAGCTGGCATCCTGATGATCAGATGGTGATTGCGAAGTTTCCGATGGTGATGGAGGACATGCATATATATGGTGATCTATGAAGGGGACCCCAATCTTGCAAATGTTTAGAAGCTTAGATAATGTTGTGTTTCGTAATAAGCAGTTTAGACATACTTACCTCAGCCCTTGTTGGTGGCTTAGTGTTATCAGCCCATGTTGGTTGATTAGTGTTAATAGTTCATGGTGGTGGCTTAGTCTTAGAGTCTTTCCATTAACTTGGTTTTCAGTTTTTGGTTCAGCCTATATGAGGTATAAGTCTGTTTGTGTACAGGGTATCATTTTGGTCACGATATATCCCTATTAAACCCTACTGTAACTTAACTTTTTTTCTGCAACGAAACGGGCTTCGGCCTTTTATCCAAAAAAGAAAAAAGAAAAAAAGAAAAAAAAGCAATTTAGTCTTGTGTTAAAAATATTTAGAAGAATATATCTGTTGTTAGGATACATGACTGTATTTCATGGACACACTTGAAATTAAGACTCATGCGTATCAGGTACGTGTCCAACATGGACACACGGGCAATACAATTGTGAACATATCAAACAAATGACACGTCCTCGACACATTGTCATTACCTGTGGGACACACCGCACAGGAAAAGTCAGTGTGCATGACTCGGACTTCGCTTGGCCATGCATGATCTAGTGATTTTCTAAAAGTCTTGACTCCACATTTTTCTATTCGTGTCATTTTCTTTAGTTATTTTTTTTTCGAATAAAAAAATATTGGTTGTCAAAATAATATTTTGTTAAAGTAGATTCTCAATAAAATTTGTGAAACTGGGTAAAATAAATCGATTATATACAATGTTGAAAGATTTTTATATAACAAAATATTTCACTCTTGTATTAATTCTTTTAAAAAATTCTTAAGGATGTGACAAAATATAAATAACGAATATGATATAATATTTATTCTAAGTATTGGATGGTCGAAATTTATATAATATTTATTCCAGGTTACATAAAGGACTACTATGTTAAAAATTATCTAATAACTAATTAATTGCTAAAGTCATTCTTCTTTACCGTTAAAAATAGAGACATCTTGTGCTCATTAGTCATTACTATAGTTTAGTAACCTCGTGCCACACACTACATATTTTATAAAGCTGAGCCCTAGCTATCAAGTTGGATATTTATAAGTTTATTCTTGTACTAATTTAATTTATTTATTTGTTAATCAACTTAGAGCTCGGACTGATTCGGATGAAAGTCGAACTATTGGAACTTTGATTTTAACAAATGAAATGTAAAATATTCTTTAATAATTATTTTTAAATTAATTGTTTTAATTTTTAATATTCTAATGATCATATAACTTAAATGTTGAGAAAACTAATTAAGCATATATATATAGAGAGTGGCTAAGGTTAAAGTGGTATGACCAAGGCCTTGGTGCTACCAATTAGTTTTTGCAATTTTAAAGTTTAAATAGTCGATTCAAACCGTTAGATGTTCAATCTATATTAAAATCTGCTTGGAGACCAAATTTTACATTTTTTGGAATTTTTTTACTATTTTTTAAGCCACTTTGAAAATGGCAGATCCGGGTGAACAGTAAAAACAGTGCAACCAAATTCTGGACCATGTGATCAGCAATTTTCAAAGTGGCTTAAAAAATAGTAAACAAATTCTAAAAAATATAAAATTTGGTCTCCAAGCAGATTTTAATATAGAGATCACATCTAACGGTTTAGATCGACCATTTGGACTTTGAAAATCCAAAAATGACTTGGTAGCACCAAAGGCCTTGGTCACACCACTTTGATCTTCGCCACTCTATATATATATATATATATATATCTCTCTCTCTATATATATATATATAGAGAGAGAGAGAGAGAGAGATGAGCTATGGTGAGACGTGGAGTAAAACAAGTTTGTACTCCACGTCATATTTTCATTTTGAAAATCCAAACAACCGATCCGAACCGTTCAACATGTTCTCTATATTGAAATGTGCTTGGAGACTAAATTTTACATTTTTTGGAATTTTTTTACTATTTATTAAGCCACTTTGAAAATCGCTGATCCACTGTGAACAGTAAAAAACAGTAAAATTTTCTGGACCACCGGATCAGCTATTTTCAAACTGGCTTAATAAATAGTAAAAAAATTCCAAAAAATGTAAAATTTGGTCTCCAAACACATTTCAATATAGAGAACATGTTGAGCGGTTCAGATCGGTTGTTTGGATTTTCAAATGAAAATATAGTACTATGGAGTAAAAACTTGTTTTACTCCACGTCTCACCATAACTCAATTATATATATATATATATATATATATATATATATATAGGAGATGAGCTATGGTGAGACGTGGAGTAAAACAAGTTTGTACTCCACGCCATATTTTCATTTTGAAAATCCAAACAACCAAATCGAACCGTTCAACATTTTCTCTATATTGAAATGTGCTTGGAAACCAAATTTTACATTTTTTGGAAGTTTTTACTATTTATTAAGCCACTTTGAAAATCGCTGATCCACTGTGAACAGTAAAAAACAGTAAAATTTTCTGGACCACCGGATCAGCGATTTTCAAAGTGGCTTAATAAATAGTAAAAAAATTCAAAAAAATGTAAAATTTGGTCTCCAAGCACATTTCAATATAGAGAACATGTTAAACGGTTCGGATCGGTTGTTTGGATTTTCAAAATGGAACTATAGTGCTATGGAGTACAAACTTGTTTTACTCCACGTCTCACCATAGCTCAATTCATATATATAGAAGTGAGAATCATATTTATTTAATAGTTATACTTCACATTTAATAATATAATGATTTAGTACTATAGTTCGGTATACTGGTAGGTAGAAGAGTGATGCAAAGTCATAGAAAGTTGGTAATAAAAATGCCTCATCATAGAATAGTTAGAGAGTCAGAAACAAAGATGTGACTTTATTAATTTTTTAAATCAAACAAAAACAAATTATGAACCACAAACAAAACTTGCAATTTCGTTACAGCCCAATAACAACAAAATTAAGTCACTGTGTTTCACTAGTGGGGTGGGGGGAGGTGGTCCGATGTGCATCAAATTAAATTAAATTCAGTTATTATCAGAGCTGTCCAATTAGCATTAAAATTTAAGCGTACTTGATCCGTACAAATTTTGAAGTAGTTTTCATAAATTTTGATGCTGATATGATCAGATATTGAGAATTAAAGGAAAAATTAAGATTTAATCAAGCCTCAGAGTTGTTATCATCATAGGCTAGATTTAGAAAATTAGAGAGTAACTATAGTCACTCAATCCTTTTTTCTATTTTAGAGAATATAGGCAGCTGTAGGCAACTGTGAGAATAGGTGTTAGGTAACAGTAACTTTTTTCTACCGTTATTGTTGATAGCTATAAAAGCTCCACTGTACAAAACAGAATAATAAGAATCATACTTACAATTTCATCACTGTTACTTTCTGCAACCTTCTCAATCTCACAAAAATCAACATGGTATCAGAGCTACCGATTTTGTACCAGTAAACAAATTCAAAGAGCCAAGAGACTCAATCAGAGCCACAGAGGGACAAGAGCCATAGAGCCAAAAAGATCCCCACTCTGAAAAATACCAGAAAAATCTAGCATCCTTCTTATCAGTAAAAACAAGCCAGAATGTCCCACAACAACGAAAAACTCACAACCATAGTGCTTAATGGCAACCGAAACTATATACCATGGTCAAGATCAGTCATGCTGGGCATCAGTGGCAGAGGGAAAATAGGCTTTATCACTTGGAAAACAAAAATTCCAGAACCAGCAAAGAAAGATGAGCCGACTGATGCAGAAAATGCAAAGATAGAAGAATGGCAGTCAACTGATCATATGATCATGTCATGGATCATAAGCACCATGGAACCTCAAATAGGTCACGTTTTCATGTACCTCGACTCCTCAAAAGAGATATGGGAAACAGCAAAGAAAAGGTACGGGCAGCAAAACAATTTCGCCCACATTTCAGTCTCAAACAAGAATTGGCACAAATCAAGCAAAGCAATCAAAACAATTCCCAACTCGTAACCGAAATCACAACCAAATGGGAAGAACTCAAAACCTATCTTCCACCAATAACCGATCCAGATCAAATACAAAAAAGAGTAGAACAAGATTTGATTTTCACTTATCTGGGAGCCCTCAATTCAAGCTATGAAGCGGTACGGTCTCAAATCCTCCTCTCTACCGAAATGCCAACTTTTGATGAGGTAGTTTCAATCATCGATCGAGAAGAATTGTTACACCAAAAAGGTATAGTACAAAGTTTCAGTACAGCAAGCTGTACCTTTTAACCTTAAATACACTTCTGGTTCAGACTGCAAGTATACAATCCTACCGCGTAGTATATCGTCGGGTATCAATCACAGGGACGGTTCAAGTGTTATCCGGACTCTACTTAGGTTAATTAAAAACTAGAAGTTGGAAAAGGGTTGGTTTGAGTTATTTATAATTCCTACAGATTCAAAAGTAGTAATAAAGTGCAAGAAAGAAGATAAAACTGGTTTTAATCAATAATAAAAGGCGTTCCCAGGGTTATGACATCATCTCAGTTTTACCTCAGGCTGTCCTGTCCGGGCCGTGTCATTTCCTACACGGGCCGTATCAGTTTACACGGGCCGTGTCATTTTGCTACACGGTCCGTGTCAGCCTCGGGTAAATGCATCAGCTATTGTTTATTTGTATCGTTCCTTTGTGTAGGGTTCTACTGACCAGACCTAATGTTTCTGAACCTCAACTGTCGTTTGTTGGTTCATCAACTTGGTATGGAATTTGCAATATATGCCCTCGTCGGGTTCTAGACCTCAACTTTCGTGTGTTGGTCCGAATTACCTAGTTGCTTGATTGGTATACTAAAGGTAACTCATATCTGTCGATAGAGAGTAATTTCGCCTTTCGGTTACTACTTGGTTTCACCTTTCGGGTCACAAATCCTATCTCATGTACTTAGTTTGGTTGAGAGACTTCTAAGGGCTAGAATACCTTCTAGATGTGCGCATTCATCTAGTGGTAAACCGATATAGGTCAAACACTTCAATCTAAGCAATTAAAATACTACTCAATCAATCAAACACAAATTTCAATACAAAGATTCAATAACTAGCATGCAAAACAAAACATTTGATTACATCAAAACCCTAGAAACAAAGAATTCTACTCAAACATAGTTCTAAAACAGAAAATAGAGATGATAAAGATAGTGCTCATGGCAAATTCGAAGTAGTAAGAAGATCCGTCGCAAATCTCTCGATTTTCGCCTCTCTTCTTCTTCTCCAAGCCAAGCCATCAAGCACCAACCCTAGGTCTCCCCTCTCAGGTCTAGAATGACCCTCTGTTGGACAGAGAGGCCCCCCTTTAATGCCAATTCGCGACCTTCCTTCATTAGCCTTGTTTCCAGATTTCTGGATCTGTTTCCGGAAATGCTTGACACGGGCCGTGTCAAATCTGTCCGGCCCGTGTAACCTGTGTACTTGGCTCAAATTGTAGATCTTCTCGCAAGCTTTTCGAAAAGTGGTCATACACTCAAAATGGAGTTACGAGTCAAAAGTTATGACTATTTTAAGTTCGGGTGCTAAAATTTTAGCATCATATGGATGGTGTCCTGGTCGTGTCTGTGGTCGAGTCGAGGTTGACACGGGCCGTGTAGAATGTGACACGGGCCGTGTAGAGACTTCATAATTCTAGATTTCTCCTCGATTTCGCCGAATCCTGCAAAATAAGAATAAACTTGCAGCAGTACCACATTCTAAAGATATTCAATGAAATACAACTGATTTAATAGATTTAATACAACTGATTCAATGAAATACAACTGATTCAATGAAATACAAATGATATTCAATGAAATTGGTCAGAATTATAGGTCAAATAACGAGACATCAAGAATCAAGGAGGCTTCTCATGAACTCTCAGCCATCCGAAACCACAAAAAACAAAGCATTCAAAGCACAATATAAGCCTAACCCAAATTTTGGCAGAAGAGGGAAAGGAGCCTCCAGCACCGATCGGTGCAATTACTGCAATCGAGGAAGGCACACCAGGGACGGGTGCTGGTTCCTCTATCCCCACCTCCGCCCGGTCCGAGAGAAAGGCTATACTGGTGGCGGCGCAAGAAAATGAGAGAATCGCGAGAACAAGGAAGAGACGAGAGACAGAGAAAGAATGGGTTTCGGGGCTCAGTCGGACCAAGAGGTGGGCTCAAATTTAAACCCAACCGACTTCAATTCTGGTTCGGACCCAGATCAAATGAAATGTCTCCTGGAGCAGCTATCTGTGTTGCTTCAGCAAAATGACAAAAATAACTCTGGTATTGCTTCAAATTTAATTTCTAATTCTAAAATTCATAAATGGATTCTAGACTCGGGAGCAACGGATCATATGACGGGAAACAAAAAATTGTTAAATAATTTTAAAGAATATAAAACCAACCAATTTGTAACCGTGGCCAATGGTGAAAAAATGAAAATCATAGGAATAGGTACAATTAATATTTTTTGCCAAGAACTATCAAATGTTTTATATGTGGAAAATTGTTCATCTAACTTGTTATCCATTAGTAAAATCACAAAAGATTTAAATTGTGAAGTCAATTTTTCATAAAAAAATATGATTTTTCAGGAATGGATAACAAAGAAGATGATTGGTGAAGGAATTTTGGAAAATGGACTCCATATTTTAAGCAACGAAAGGATCAATCTTAGTGCTAACAGACGAGAATTAATTAGGCATTCTTTGGCATCGAAGAATTGGGCATCCTTCCGATAAAATTCTAAAATGTATTTTTAATTTTCCAAAATTAGATTGTAGTAATTGTGAAGTGTGTAAATTAGGAAAGCACACTAGATTGCCATTTTATTTATCAAGTAGTAGAAGTGAAAAATCTTTTGAATTAATTCATTCGGATGTATGGAGACCCGCCCCTATTGATTCTTTTAATGGATACAAATATTATGTTACATTTATTGATGATTTTTCACATACAACTTGGTTATATTTATTAAAAAAAAAGTGAAGTGTTCTCAAAATTTCAAGAATTTTATAATTTTATAGAAAATCAATTTGATTCAAAAATTAAAATTTTTAGAACCGATAATGGAACGGAATTTGTGAATCAAAATTTCTCAAAATTTTTAAACAAAAGGGTATTTTATATCAAACCACTTGTGTTTACACACCCGAACAAAATGGGGTGTCGGAAAGAAAAAATCGACATCTTCTTGAAATGACACGAGTACTTTTATTTCAAAATAATGTTCCTAAAATATTTTGGTCGGATGCTGTTCTTACTTCAACATATTTGATCAATAGATTGCCTAGTGCTTAATTAAATTATAAGAGTCCATTGGAAATCCTTTACCAAAGAAAAATTAAAATAGAACATTTGAGAGTTTTTGGATGCATATGTTTTGTACACAAGAACAAATTAGACAAATTGGATTATACCTCAATTAAAACCATTTTCTTAGGATATTCCACACAAAAGAAAGGTTACAAATGTTATGACCCAAACAATCACAAATTTTATATTTCTAGAGATGTGACATTTCTAGAAAATGAGCCATACTACAAAAATGTTGAAAACAAATTCAACATTGAAGAATTACAAAATGATATAATATTTCCACTAATCAATGTCCCGAATAGAAATAGAAATTCAATAGAAAATGAAATTGAGATAGAGGATATCTCACCAAACGAAGAAGAAGAAGAAGAAGATATACCTACGGAGGAAGCACCGGTAAGAAGGTCATCAAGGCCAACCCAACAATCAACTAGATTAAGAGATTTTGTTACATATGAGGTACAATATCCTATTCAAAATTACATTTCGTACAAAAATATTTCAACTCCACATAAATCGTTCTTAACTTCTATTTCAAAAGAGCAAGAACCAAATAATTATTATGAAGCCATGAACAATCTAATTTGGTGCAAAGCCATGAAAGAAGAATTAAAGGCCTTAGAGAAAAATAACATTTGGGTAATCGTACAATTATCAAAAAATAAAAAACCGGTTGGATGCAAATGGGTATACAAAATAAAATACAATAGCAATGTACCATAGAACAGTACAAGGCAAGGTTAGTTGCCAAACACATGGCATAGATTACTACGAAACTTTTGCACCGGTAGCAAAAATGAATACCGTAAGGATATTATTTTCTATTGCGGTAAACCAAGATTGGAAATTATACCAAATGGACGTCAAAAATGCCTTTCTTCAAGGAACACTTGAAGAAGAGGTATATATGACTCTACCTCCCGGGTATGAAAATGGAGAAAATCAAGAATTAGTTTGCAAATTGAAGAAATCTATTTATGGATTGATGCAATCTCCAAGGGCATGGTATGAAAAATTAAGCACTCATTTAATGTCTTGTAATTTTAAAATTAGTAGTGCGGATCACTTATTATTTATTAAAATTGAAGGGAATAACACTAGTATTATATTAGTATATGTGGATGACATTATAATCACCGGAAATAATAAAAAAAAATTGAAAGAATAAAACTTCAATTAAAAGAAAATTTTGATATCAAGGATCTTGGTTATTTAAAATATTTTTTAGGGATAGAGATAGCAAATTCTAAGAAAGGTTTATTTATGTCTCAAAGAAAATACACATTAGATTTGTTAAAAGAAACCGGTAAACTAGGTTGTAAACCGGCCTCAACACCAATAGATGGTAAAAATAAATTAAATACCGAAGATGGTAAACCTTTAGAAGATATAAACCAATTTCAAAGACTTGTAGGAAAATTAATATACCTAACGGTAACACGTCCGGATATTTCTTTTTCGGTAAGTCAAATTAGCAAATTTATGCATGCCCCTAAAATTCCACACTTAGAGGCAATAAATAGAATTCTAAGATATTTAAAAGGAACACCCGGAAAGGGAATTTGTATGAAAAATAACAATTTTAATCATGTGTGTGGCTATTCCGATGCAGATTGGGCCGGAAGCTTCGATAGAAAATCGACAACCGGCTTGTGCACATTTGTCGGCAGAAATCTAGTCACATGGAAAAGCAAGAAACAAAACGTCGTGGCACGATTAAGCACCGAAGTGGAATATCGTGCCATGGCGTCCACCGCTAGCGAGTTGACTTGGATCAAGCAACTCCTTTCGGATCTAGGAATTAAAATTCATGCGCCAATGCAAATGTTTTGTGATAATCAAGCGGCACGACATATAGCATCCAACCCGGTATTTTACGAAAGAACGAAACACATTGAAGTGGATTGCCACTTCATTAGAGAAAAAGTCCAAGCAAAAGAAATTGAAACTCCATTCGTGAAAAATGAAGACCAATTAGCCGACATTTTCACGAAAGGATTGGATCCAAAACCATTTGAAGAAAATGTGCGCAAGTTAGGGTTGATCGATATCTGCACGCCTAACTTGAGGGGGAGTATTGAGAATTAAAGGAAAAATTAAGATTTAATCAAGCCTCAGAGTTGTTATCATCATATGCTTGATTTAGAAAATTAGAGAGTAACTATAGTCACTCAATCTTTTTTTCTATTTTAGAGAATATAGGCAACTGTGAGAATAGGTGTTAGGTAACGGTAACTTTTTTCTACCGTTACTGTTGATAGCTATAAAAGCTCCACTGTACAAAACAGAATAATAAGAATCATACTTACAATTTCATCACTGTTATTTTCTGCAACCTTCTCAATCTCACAAAAATCAACATGAGATGGCTCCGGCAAGACATTTGACTGCTTCCACCTCCTACACTAACACTGTTTCAGTCACTCTCTCACTCTCTAAGAGACTAATTGAATGAAACAATCCTTAGCAACTTGGAGTGTGTTGGCTAGGCATTAGGATGAATTAGCTAATTTTGCGCCAATTGCCGTACAATACCAAGCCAGTGATTCCGCACAAAACTGAAGTGTAAAAAACTAAAAACTAAAATAATGTATGTTCTATTCATTTTATACTTCGGTTTTGTGTGGCTTACGAGAGTATGCAGAGTGCCTGTTGGAAATATTAAACTTAATTAATTGGTCAATTAGTCAAATGGTTAGAGTGAATGTATTTGAATATTATAGATAGATTAAATGTTTAGGTTTTCTAGAGTTATGTTGGGTTGTGCAATTTATGCATTTGATATTTGTGTCATGTGTAGCCTATAAATTGAGATGTTGCTATTTGTAATATGTAAGAGAGTAAGAGAGAAAGAGAATACTGATGCAAGGCATTTGCAAGCACGGTTATACCAGACATAAAGGCGGTGATTGTGTATATCACAGAAGAAAACAGATCTCTACATCCCCTTGATGGATCATACACGGTACTAATTCCAAAAACACAGAATTCCAACAAAGTCAAAGACTTTAGACCTATCAGTCTAATAAATGGGATTCAAAGATTTTTTTCGAAAATTTTGTCAAACAGATTGCAAAACAGGATAGGGCAAATACTACATCAATCACAAACCGGATTTATGAAGAGAAGGAAAAACCGAGGGATTTGTATGTGCACAAGAGTTACTGCATGTAGCAAGAGGAAATAATACACCATTAGCGGTCTTTAAAGCGGACATACATAGGATTTCCGCAACAGTGGATATCATGGATACAAAGACTAGTGTTATCAGGTTCATCACAAATTATCATTAATGGTCTATTGTGAAAAAGAATTCTGCTCAAAAGGGGCGTGCGACAAGGTGATCCAATGTCACCGTTCCTTTTCATCATTGCAATGGATTACATACCGCGATGGCTAGCTATACTGACAAGCATGGGAGCACTTCGAATGCCAATTCAGAGCACCATCCATGTTTAGACCGGTACTATCGGTACGGGGAAGTCAGCAACTGTCACAACTAATGAACGAAAGGAACACACTGATACAGTGAAGGAAAACGCAACAAATAGGGGAAGATGATGCATAATGGAAAATGGATGCAAATGGAAAATTCACAGTCAAAGGTGCGTACTCGACAATGGAAAACACACCTGCAATTAAAGTGGGCGTTAATAGAATCTGGCGGATCCGGGCTCCACCAAGAATGAGGGTTTTCGGATGGATGCTTTTGCATAATAAAGTTCTGACTTCAGATAATCTGAGAACAAGAGGGTTTCATATTGTGGGAATGTGTTATATGTGTAGAAGAAGTGATAAAACAGTCCGACATTTATTTTCTGAATGTCCGGCAAGTGAACAGGTATACAATGGGACCTACAAGGGATACTGGTACGGATACTAGGTCAAAACAATGTTCAAACACTGATAGAGACGAACACAGCTGAGACGATGGAACTCTTGTTAATTTCTCAATTTATAATATGGCGTGAAAGATGTAATCGCATTTTTAGAGAAACAACCAACAACACAACTGAACTAATTCAAGAGGTAATTTCACAGTGGAGGATTAGTGTACCTGACCACACAGAATAAACAAATGTGGAGTGAGAAGTGAAGGCCAAGAGAATTAGAAACGGGATGAAATCCCTGACATATGATTTTATTTCTTTTTATTTGTATTTTCCTTTCGATTTCTGTTTTTTTTTTTCTGGTTTTTCCTTTCTATTTTTTAATTTCCTTTTTATGCTTTTGTAAACCGGGTTTCTAATCAGAAACTCAAAAAATTGTTACCAATTATGGTTAATGAG
Organism: Carex myosuroides; assembly: GCA_028015225.1. NCBI lineage: Eukaryota > Viridiplantae > Streptophyta > Magnoliopsida > Poales > Cyperaceae > Carex > Carex myosuroides. The sequence goes on from CM051476.1 coordinate 3,242,884, forward strand.
GGCTAGATTCTTATTGTTTCTCAAAAAAAAAGATAATTTTCTATCATAGAGTGTTCTCTCTTCCACTATTAAATATATTAAGCTCATATTACATACTAACAGTGCCATAGAAGCTGTTCGGTAACATTTCATTTAGCCTCCTTAAATCTCTTTAATTTAACTTTCGTAGTTGCTTAATCTTTTCGAACTTCAATTCCTTATGACAAGTATTAAGATCACCTATTTGAGTCCTTTAACCTCATTTAGCCAAAAATCCTAATCCCTACGCAGGTCTTATTAATGCATTTTTATCCTTGATTAAATGGCGGAGCCACCTTGAAAGAATGATTGTCAATTACTCCCATTTCTTTCCATTTTTATTTGTAATTATATTTTCTATATAGTTTCGAGTAAAATATTATGAGTATAGTGTAAAATTAACCTCACGCATTATAAAAATTTTATATGATTGACTCTCATAATTTAAAAATCTAGCTCTGTCGGTGCATGAATTAAGTCTCTACCTACGGATTAATATTATCCTAATTTTATTGCCGAACAACATCCTAAATTTAAAAACACCTTTTAAACGAACATCAAGTTTATATGTGAAGGGCTTCGTCTCTCTGTAAACTAAAATATGTTCATCTACCCAAAAAAAAACATCTAAGAAAAATGAATGTCAAACTCGTAACAAAAATCCTTATTAGAATCAGATGATAAGGTCCTCTAAAAATGTGTCAAATTATTAGGTGGTCCAAATAAATGACGACATTTTTATTCATACCCTCAAGAAAAAATTTCAAAGTTGCCCTCACATATATTTTTTTTAATTAACTGCCCCTACCGACCGCTGGAAAAGCCTAAACCCTAACCCGCTGGCTTTTCCAGCGGTTGTCTTCAATATTGTAAATGATCAATCTTTTATTACATATTGCATTGTTCAGATTAAATATAATTAGATAGTTGCTCATATTGTACATTTTATATCTTGTCCGATTCTGAAATAAATGATCTAAAATTTGAATATGAGTTCTTTTAATAATGAATTTTGTTTGAACTGTGAATAGCTTTTTAATGTTATCCTTTCATGGAACAGTTAAGAGAGAATGAGAGTGTTCATTTTCAAGTCATATTTTTTTCATCAAAACTTGGTTTTATTTTTAATGATCGTCAACTTTATTGAAACTTTTATCTGTTTAGAATCTGGACGAGTTATCTTTATATTGCACCTTCTAGCAGAGAACCAGTATAGTGTTTTGTAAAAAAAGTTTGAAGCTACATGATGGATTTTGAATGTTTACAAATTTTTATAAACAACTAAACTAAGCAATCCTGAATTTATATATTAACCAAACATACTCAATGAAAGAAAGGGCCACTCTGTGGAGAGAAAAGTGTGCGAGAATTTTCAAAGATTCGGAAAAGTTCTTTGCCAGATGACTGTAACAGAGAGCCACAACTATCACTGACGCGTCAAGAATACAAATAGAGAACAAAGCGTACCAGTATAGTTCAACTGGTACCAACAGTACTGGTTCAAAAAAAATAAATAAATAAACCATGCTGGTTGGGCGTTGGATCCTGTTAACTTTTTAGTTTTTTTATTCTATTACATGTTTTACTTCACATTTTACATTTTAGTACTCAAATGTTTTGAGTACCCTTTTCACTTCAAGTTTGTTACAAAACTCATGTAACGGGTTTAATGAAATCACATATGGACTGGACTCACATTTCTTTTCTCAATTATTTTGTTAAATAAAAGAACCGGTAACAAATATAAAAATGTTCATTTGATAAAACACACGACCCGTGAGTACGAGCAAAAACTAAACAAATAGATAAATCATATGAATTAACTAAGTGTAGTGAAAATATATATAATCCGGCAATTAGATCATTGTGAAGCCAACTATATAGCCATTATAAGAACACCTCAAAGAAAAACTGTTTATACTTTCAAAACTTTGGCATGGAGGAACCAAAAATAAATGCTGCAATTGAGAGGTAGCTGTCAGAAGTCAGAACTAGTCCAAATCAAGCTGTTGCTAACTTCCTCGTCACATCCATTTAAATAAGCTCTTTGGAAATAATTGGACTGCAAACTTTGTTATCCTCGCATTTATCAATTTTGTCAGACATGAGAAAACAACGACCAAATGTAGTGCATGATTGGCTTATTTTGTTTAATTTGAGGGGAGGCAGGATAACATTCTTTATCAATTGGGGCGGTTTGTATGTCAAACGACCTCTGCCATGATCTTTTAGCGTTTTTTGTTTATAAGTATTTATATATAACATATCAAAAATATATATACCTAACAAACAAAGTCTTTATAAAAATTAGACATATCAACATTGTATGAAGATTGGATAGAAATGAATAACTTCGAAAAAAAGTGGATGTAATTTAAGTTCAAAAAATGAATGCAAGCTTGGGGGACCGAATGGGAGATTGAAGGTGGGGGACTAGATAATTTATCTAATACATAATATGTATAATTACATAATATGTTGTCATTAGAATATGAATCCACATCTCCACAATGTTGATATGTCCACCTTAAACGGATGCGGATACAGAATGGATAATTTACGAATACAGATTCGAATAATTGTCGGATAATCGAGTCAAACGAGCGCTTTAAGATACCATTTAACTAAATTATGAAAAGATAAATTAGAAAATAAAAATAAGAAAAAGAATTATTCAATTTTCTTTATGTGCATCCAATGGATACCCCAAACAATTCTCACTAAAAAATAATTTTTTATATATAAAGAGATTAAAAAAGATGGTTGACCCTGGCTGTTAGAGTGTTACCCACGGGAAATGATTTCGCCACGTCCTTTTATTTTTATAAAGAAATCATTTTTTAATAAGAGCATCAAAGCAGTTCAATTCACGCTGTGTCCGGATTGCACAACTTTTAGTCCCACAACAAATACTAAAACGGAATTGGAATGCTTATATACAACCGAGCTCCATATCTTGCAAGCGAAGTTGCACTTGATTTGTGCGGATCTATCCGGATAAAAGTCAAACGGATTTGGCTAACCAAATGCTTCGCGGATATATACGGATATATCAGCTCCGCTGGATTAGAAAATTTATCCGAATCAGGATCCATGTCTGTTCTCTGCCTATTTAGAAAATTATCCGAATCCAAATCATCCGAATTCGTATCCCACGTGGATACGGGATCGGATTCGGAACGGATAATTCGTATCCGTTTACACCCCTACAACGAACGCATGTTATTCAAACCTCTGGACAGATTTATATTTGGGGTGAATTCATGTTATTGGAAGACTTGATATATTTGGGGTGAATTCATGTTATTGGAAGACTTGATTAATGTTCAAGTGCGATCATGAGAAAACTTAATGATTGCTCTCAGTACTGAGATTAAGAGGTACCAGATAATTAGAAAATAATATTTTTCTTTATTTAAAAAATTATCTGTTAACCCAGCTTGATTGGACAATTATAAACAAAGATGAGATAATTTTGCATTGATTCCATCTCTATTCAATTCATGTCAGATGTTTGTCCAGGTCATTTAAACTTCATTACAGTTGTAGATATAAAAGACAGACAATTAGAGATTAGAGATCCCTTTCCGAAATACAGAGAATTAGAGATTATCTAAATTAATTTGTGCTGTAAACGCGGTAAGCATCACACATTTCACGCTAGTGCATGCATCTCCATTTTGAGATGCCAGTATGCCACTATGGCACTATCTCGCTGTGACCAGAAACCTCCTAAATCATCAGAGGTCAACTTGAATTAATTATCATGTGCTTAAATATAAAAGATAATTGAGGGAGGATCGAGAAAGGACGGAAAGGAGTAGATATGCGAATTTTAGAAGAGCCCAGAAAAATATTTTATTAATAATTTTAGAAGAAAATATTTTGTTTGATGTTTTCGAAAGAAAAGTATTATGTAAATTTCTCATTTTCGGACCCTATTGTGTAGATATGCGGCATGTGGAAATTGGGAAAACAAGTAAAAGGGCCTTTCAGAATCGTTGGCCCAGATAAAACAAGTAAATTTTCGGACCCTATTATGTAAATTTCTCATTTTCCGAATCCCGGGTCTTTCATGGCCTAGATAAAACAAGTAGAAGGGTCTGTGGAACATGGCCCTATCAGAATCGTTGGCGGCTATTTTTTCAACTTCAATTTCATTATGTTAGCTGTTATTTTTTAGCGAATAAAGATTAGAGGTCAAATCACTCAACTATTTAATATCTACAAGAGATTTTTTTATTTGAAATTTAAACTTACAATTTCTTACATAGAAAACATTATATAGAAAACATTATCTTTGTTACTAGACCAAAAATAGATTCTTAAGTTACATTTTGCATGATGCCAGATTGAAATAGATTCTTGAGTTACATTTTGCATGATGCCAAATTGAGGATATTGAGAAAAGATTGATTACACTATTAGCCAGTTCCTAAGATTTCTCTAGTAGTCTAACAGTTGTGTGCAACACAGTAATGATGATTTGGGACACCTGGCAATAGGGGTGTCAACAGGGGCGGTAAGGGTTGGGTGGAAGCATTTTCATACCCGTATCCATTACAAATTATCTTTACCCGTATTCTATTCTTACTCGCTATAAATTATCTTACCCGTATTCTATTCTCGTGGTTAGAATTTTATTTTATGATTGTGGAGACGTGGATTCATATTCTAGTGACAACATATTATGTAATTGGAGTTGGCTATAGTGCTATGCATAATATAGAGGGCCTCCGTGTTACGGCTCAATATTTGAGTTTTTAAAATCCTAATGGTCGATCTGAACCGTTCAACATGATCTCCATATGAATATGTACCTTCAAATCAAATTTTACATTTTTTAGAATTTTTTTTACTATTTTTTTAGATAGATAGAAAAACACCTGAATGGTACAGAATTTTCAGATCAAGTGATTTTCAGATCTGAATGGTACAGAATTATCATTAAAATTGCAGTATAATACTAGTTAAAGGTTAAGTGTAATAAATTACTCATACGTCGCAGTATATGCCGTGATTTTTATTTTTACCCAAAAAAAAATATATTTTAATATAAATAACCAGGTTTTTAAAAGATTTTTATTTCTACCCAAACCGCTAGGATTATCAGCGGTTCGAATTAAAATTTCGGACCGCTAGGATTCCTAGCGGCCTGAATTCTTAATTCGGACCGCTAGGATTCCTAGCGGTCTGAATCTCTTTTTTTTTTTTGAAAACTTATAACTACGGGGGGAGAGCTGCGTAGAAGAGAGAGAAAAAAAAGAGGGAGGAAGCTCCGAGCTCTGAAGGAAGAGGAGGGAGGAAGGGAGAAAGGGAGGGGAGGGGAGCTCTGAAGGAAGAGGAGGAGACGGTTCTGTCTGTCAAGTCAGGTAATTTTTTTTACATACGTATTTACTGTTAATTACATACGTATTTACTGTTAATTACATACGTATTTACTGTACACTACTGTTCACATACGTATTTACTGTACACTACTGTTCACATACGTATTTACTGTACACTACTGTTCGCATACGTATTTACTGTACAATACTGTACACTACTGTTCACATACGTATTTACTGTTCACTACTGTACACTATTGTTCACTACTGTTCACATACGTATTTACTGTTCACTAATGTTCATATACGACTATTCACAACTGTTCACAGTTGAAATCAGTAAACTGACCAAATATTTGTCATTTATGAATGTAGTTTATTGGCCATGTCTATTGCAATTACAAAACATTTTGGAGGAAAGTTCATAACTGACCAGTATGGAGTACGTTACTCCAAACCTGCAGCAAATACGTATTGGGTTGATGAAAATTTCTCACTTGAGCAGTCACAATCGCTTATTTATGAAGCGAGCGGCTACAATAGGAATCGTTGCCAATTACAAATTCAGGCCCGAATGGTCCACACCGGAAAGTATGTCAAAATCACATTGGGAGATAACGGGGCATTGAGAGGTCTAATAGCGCAGGTTTTGAGGTCTGGCGAATCATTATTGGAAGTTTTTGCACGCAGAATTCGCGAAGAGTCAGGGGCCGGAAGTTCAGGCCAAAATTCGGCTGCCCAACATTATCAAGAAGATAATGAACCACACACTCCTTTTATCGTAATGCCTGGACCAGAACCGGAACCACAAATATACAATAATTCACCCCAATCTCCACCTTTTGTCCCACAACGAGTACAATCTCCACCTTTTATCCCACCTATATCCATGTATGCAGGTCCTTCATCCTCACCTGGGCCTGAACCAAATCCTCACCCCAGACCGCCACCAGTACAGGAAGATCCAAACGAGTCGGTATTTGAATTTATAAACGAGGTACCGGAGGAGAATCTGCAAACTGGGGATGAATTGGGGGAAGGAGACTGTGACATTAATGATGAAGGAGATGAAGAAGATGAAGAAGATGAAGAAGAAGAATACCCACAGCCCACTGTGAGGCAGAATAGAGAGAATATGCCGTTAGGTGGCCGTTCTGAGACTCACCCTTTTGTAAACTTCAATGACACATCTGCTTTCCGAGAAGCAGATGTTTCTTACTATGGTCGTCGGGTTGAGTACAGGAGTGAGCTCGCAAAAGACCAATACTTCGTAAGTAAAAAGCAACTGACGAAAAAGATCAGAGAGTACCATGTTGACAAGAACAAGGAGACATATACGAGGAGAAGTGACACATCCCGGCTAGAAATTAGATGTAGCACTCCGGGTTGTCGTTTCAAACTGAAGGCAAGAGCAACAAATGCCAGAGATACATGGATGATAAATGAGCAAGACACGCCTCACACATGCGAATCTGAGTACACCAGGTCGGACCATGCACAACTCACGGCATCAATTATCACAGATATCATCGAGAGCAGCATTAAGGAAGACCCCACTATGAGCATCCGGAGTGTGGCACACTGCGTGAGGGTTAGGTTTGGCAGTATAACCCCGAAATACAACAAACTTTGGAGAGGTCGTGAGATTGCAGTAGCCCGGCAATTTGGGAGTTGGGAAGAGTCGTACAATTTTATGAAACTATTGCTTATCGGGATATGTTACACGAATCCCGGCTCAAAATACCAATTTCTGACAAGTCCGAGCATCGATAAAAATACAGGACTGGTCAAAGAAGGTGTTCAGACATTCAGGGCCGTGGCATGGGCTTACGGACCATGCATTACCGCATTTGATTACTTAAGACCGGTGATCAGTATAGATGCAGCCTTCCTTTCTGGGCGGTATGAGGGCAGACTTTTGATGGCTTGCGCCTATGATGCCGATAACCAATTGCTGCCTCTAGCATTTGCAATTGTACATACGGAGAATGAAGAGAACTGGGGTTTTTTCTTACAATGGCTTAGGATTAATGTGATTGGTATTAATAGATTCGTATGTGTTATATCGGACCAACACAAGGGTATCAAAGCTGCATTGAAACCTGAATACGGATGGGATATGGATAATTTTGTGCACAGGTATTGTATCCAACATGTTGCAGATAACCTGGTCCAGGCGTGTGGGAAGGACAAATGGTACGGAACTAGGTTCAAACAAGGAGCCAGGAAGAAGAAGCCAAGAAGGCTGAAAGAGATGTTCGAAGATTTTTGCTCGGTATGTCTAATATTGTCTAATTTATATCATTTTTGTTTCTTTTAGATGCATTTTGTCTAATTTTGCTTTGTTCTATTGCAGCAAAATCCGACGTGTAATGCTTTTCTGAGGAGAGTGGGCAAAGTACGTCCTGATGATGTCATGGAGCCGTCAAATTTTGAAAAAAATTTCCAGACATGTGATGGAGGGCACCGATTTGGTATCATGACAACAAACGGCTCTGAGTGCCTGACCGCTGTCTTCAAGGATAGCCGAATGTTGCCCGTGGCTGCACTTGTAGAGGAGACATTCGCCAAGTGCAATAGGTGGTTTGTTCAACGACGAGAGGCAGCGACGGAGCAAAGCAATGCAGAACAGCCTTTTTCCAGACGGGTACATGTTAAGCTCGCCAAACGGTGGGAGAAAGCTACAAAAATGGATGTCATCCCATACTCGCACGGCGAAGGTAATTACCAAGTCACGGGCCCAAATGAATATGTTCCAGTGGTCCAAACGCAGGATGAAACTATGTCAATTATTCATAGAAGGTTCTAGTATATCGTGACATTCGGGCCAGAGAGAAAAGTGGAATGTACATGCAGAGGTATCCAATTAACTGGAATTCTGTGCGCTCATGTGTTAGCGGTTTGTCGTCATAGAAACTGGTCACCCAACCTATTTGTTGCCCACTGGTATAGGGTGGACTACCTTCTGAGTACTTGGAATGCACTGTTTGTTCCTTATGGCAATCCTGAAGATTGGCCTACAACCACTACCCCTAAAATTGAGCCAAACAGAGATTGGTTACGGCGTGGTAGGAGAAAACACATCCGTCAAGATATGACCATGGATGAAATGCAAGGTAGGCGACGGGGGCACCGTCCTCGCCGTTCCACTTTTGACAGGCAGAGGCGAGGTATGTCACATTCAATCCTAATTATTTTTGGTTCTAATGTTGAATAGCTTACTAACTAACATATTTGGGCTGCAGAGGCTCATAATGCAGCAAATGTAGCAGAGAATGAGCGAGTTATGGCAGAGCCGAGTGGATCGCAAGGGTCGCGGCGAAGCACAGCCAGAAGCCGTATAGCAGACCGTGAAAATGCAAATATGATGTTTAGGGAGGCAATGGGAGAAGTACGGGCAGGAGGGGAGTTCTTTGGAATGCAAGGGCCTTCAGTACTACCCAGCGAAGAAGGAGCACAACTCAAGCAGGTAGGAGGAGCACATCTGGCGCAAGGCCATCCGATACATCACACCAGCGAGAAGAAGGAGTGCAACCAGCTAGAAGGAGCACATCTCAATTAGGAAGGACGAGCACATCTAGTACAGCTAACGAAGCGCAAGCAGGACCGTCCGGTACAGCTAACCGGCAAGACGAAACAGTGCAACAAGATAGAAGGAGCACATCATCATGGGGATCTGGTTGGCTCAGGGGCCTTCCTTTTAGAAGGAGTCGTAGGAATTAACTTTATTTTGTGAAGAATTTTTACTTTGAGGTTTGTATGAACTTTATTTGTATGTATTTTATTATGTTACAGTTTTTTTATTATTATTTTCCAAATAAATTGTAGACGAGGAGGATGGACAGTAACAATCGAGGAAAGAGCGAGGAAAAGAAATGCAATTGGGGCTGCGGAAGGAAGAGAAAGGACTGTCCAATTTGGTCTAGGAAATGTGTGCAAGAATCTGCTGATGATTTTAAACGAAATGACATATCTGATGATGATTTTGTAGAAAACCCCTACGGCTATGGATTGGGAAAAAAAAAGATGATGTACAGACGCCTAAGACGAAGAGTAAGGCTAAGACTAAGGCTAAGACTAAGGCTAGCACGTCGTCTGTTGTTACCGAGCCGTCATCGTCAACCTCGGACGATGATTTTGTTCCATGTACGTTCAAGACCGGTAAGACGAAATAGTATGTTGTATGATCGTTTGAAGCAGATATTAAGTTTGTATTTTATATTTTGGATGTTATTTCTGGATGTTGTATGATCATTTTTGGATGTTATTTCTTTTTGTTGTATGAAACATAACGAAACTAAAATAAACTACACTAAAAAAATACAACATAATAAAACATAACGAAACTACACTACACTAAAAAAACAAACTACAAAACTAAAGTAAAACATAATAAAATATAACATAGCACAACTAAACTAAAACTACCAAACTAAACTACACTACACTACCATCATAAAACATAACATAGCATAACATAGTACCCTCTATCCATCGTACTGCGAAGGGGAGAATCGGTGAGGTGGTATACCCCTGTTCTCTCTACTGAATATGCGCTCATGCCAATCCTCCCACTGAGGCTGTCCTGCCTGCGCAGCGCGAGCTGGTGTGATATGATCCTCGAGACTGTCCTGCCTGCTCATCGTAAGTGCTGTATCCCATGGATCCGAGGCCACGTGGGTAGCTGGCGGTGGCGTGGGAGTATGGAATATGGATGCCACAAACTGGGAGTCATAATCAGCCTGAGTCCGGCTACCAGAGGCCTCCCAATCGTGAGCCATCTCTGAATACGGCTGACGCGGTGGCGGGGAGGCGGCTGTATCCCACTGATCAGCTGGAGCAAAGTCTGCAAGGCTAAAACTCAACCTGTCATCCTGCACAGACTGGATCTCTGGAGACTCATGATGCTCAGGCTGTGTCGGCATGTATGCAGGACCCTGCAAGGATACCAAAAATTTAGTAAATTTTAACTATCTTTACTTACAATAAAAGAATAAATAAAATAAAAAATCACATACCGGGGGAAGAACTGGACGCCCGTGCGCGTCACGGTAGGCGTGCCAACCGGTCATGCGCAGTACCCAACGATGATAATCCCACTCTGGCTGCTCTGATGGCTCCGGTGGCATCTCACTGGTCAGAACAGGTGGCGCGTCAGGCTCGTCCGGCTGTACTGCGCGCCAATCAATATTCTCTCCGGCGTCTCGTAACATGGTGACCAGCTTTGCCTCCTGGCCGTGGTCCGCAATGCATGGGGCAACCAAGTTCAACATCGCGTGCCCGACCGCTCTGTAGCCACGTTTTCCAAGACAAACGATTGAACGCCCGGCACCATTAAGCGCTAACAGCAGCTATAAAAACGTTAGAAAAAATAAAGGTTATGATAAAAGGTTCATAACGCATAAAAATGTGTTGTTTTAGATGCATTACCTGGCGAGCACCTTTCCGGCCAGTAGGGGTATAACCATCGTCTTCGAATATCTGTGCGCGAGAAACTCGCCGTAATCTCCCTCTATATACACCGAAGCCATGCCGACCCGCAGGTACCAAGCCTGATATCTCAATAGGGGATCTCTCTGGAACTGCATCGTATCAATCTCCGGCATCTGCCATAGGTTGGCACTCATATTGCCCGCTTTGATGTAGTACTCCGAGTGATGCACACTCCAATCTCTATCCCAGTGATTACCGTGTGTTATCCTGTAATTCATATGTTAGTTGCAATTTAAAGACAAGAACTAATGTTAAGTACAAAAATGCTAAAAAGAACACAACTTACCCGTGTAGCCTCATGATCACAGATCTCGGGACGTCTGGATCTGCGGGGATGAGTGGAGGAAAATGAAACTGACGGAGCACCCGGTCTGGATAGTGGTGCTCCACTATCCAGAAGCACACCAGCGGTCCCCTGTAGAGCCACATCTCCTGATCATCTGCTACAATCTGCGGCAGCCTCCCCTCAGTGTATAGCTCATGGTACGGAGTCCAGCGCACCTGCGTCTCATCCAAACTCTGAATCTGAGATCGGACCGTCCTGATACCTGCTGTCTTTCCGTGAGGGTTGTCCTTGTACAAGTGATGTCCGTACCATTTCATGCCGAATGCCGGTCGATTTCCATTTTCGGGCTCTCCCCATGGATCCTCGTTCGGCTGAGGTACCCCCACCGGTAGCCGTGACCACGACCAATGCTGCAGAAGCAGCATTGGCCCGTAGATTTGCTTAGTTTTGCGCTATATTTTGAAGAATACCAGCCGTCAGGGATAAGTTAAATAATTAAAATAAGACAACAAGTGCATGACAAGGTAGGTAATTAAAATAAGACATAAATAGCATACTGACCTTGCAACCGTGGCACAAGTTAGAGTAGAGATGTGCTAGGACAGCCCCACCCAAGTTGTACCTGCCGCTCGACGGCTGAAGGTCTCGCAGCCGCTGTAGATACATCATCGGGATGGTATCACCATTTGAATTAGCAAACATGACAAAACCAAATAGGTCCATCACGAATCCCCGTGTGTATCTGTAATATCAAAATTATAGAGCAACTCATTTTTCCGCATGAAACAGAGTACAAAATAAATGTAATACAAATAGTTTGTATGAGTACCTCTGAATCTCGATCGGAGTGGAATCGCTACCTAGACCTCTCGCAAACATAGCTCGCAGCTTCGTCTTGTCCAGACAGTACTTGGACTTCCCCCCGTTGCTGCGTATATCTGGCTCCGCTCCCAACAACTCAGCGAGCATGTAATTAATCGTCGTGTCATCTGGATCTGTGGGGTCCGATATGCCACCAACGGGCACGCCCTGGATAGGCAAACCCCATAGAGCACTAACGTCCTGGAGAGTCACTGTCATCTCTCCAAAAGGTAAGTGGAACGTGTGCGTCTCGGGGCGCCATCGCTCCACTAGTCCTGCAATGAGGGACGCGTTAATGGACTTAGTCTCCGACTGTAGAATATCGACCAAATGCTGCACCCCCAAATTTTGCAGATACGCCTCCATGACCGAGTAGTACTGCATGTCCGGATACCGACCCCTGGCATTTATAATTGCCTCACTCTGCGTTCAAAAAAGTAAACAACATGAAAACCTAAAAATACAAAAATTCAACAAAATACAAACTTAAAAAAAAAAAGTAATCAAGTACCTCTTTAGATGCCTCTGAGACTCGGTGCTCACCGTGAGGCATCCATAATAAAGGACTGAAATGATCCGTGCTGTTAGTGGGAATGGGCTCATCAACCGGGTCGGCTGCGGGTGGTCTCATAGGCCGTCCCCTAGCCATCCTATGTTAAAAAAAATTCATTCCCTAATTAGTTCAACCAAAATAAAGAATATATAAAGATATATATCAAGCAATTTCCATGAAATTATTTTGCAATATGGTCCCTGCCAGTTCAACATTCTGGTTATCATACTTACTTAATTAATTAACTAGGGTTCGAATCTAATTATTAATTTACTTACTTAAATCATTTGTTATATTTTAATTTGAAGATAAATTGCTTATCTACTTAAAATATACTCTACGTAATTTAAATTGTTATTATTTGATCCCTAACTATTTACGTGTAATATAAAGGTGTTTCTTAATTAATTTAGCTACACGTAATTTAAATCTCAAGTACTTAACTTAATAAATGTTAGGCCTTTAATTATACTATTTCTAAAGTCGTACGAATTTATCTTAATAATTTGCACAAGTTGATTAATTTAAAACTACAAAATAATACGTGATTATCTAATTATCCTATTAACTAAACTTTTGCAATCGTAATGATTCGAAAATATTAATATGTTGTTAATTAATTGTCCTTTATTAATTAACAACATATTTTAATTGGAAGTCATTTTCTCTAATTAAAATTTATACTTACTTTATAATTTCTAATTACTAAATTTAAAACATCTAATTACTTAACTAATTATTTTAAAAACCTAACTACTTAAGTTATTATTTAATTAAAATTCTAAATTAAATTATCAAGTCATGGCCAATATACAATTCGGCTGAAGCACAATTATTCAAAAATCACCAATTTGCATTTTAGTCCCTTATTCTTTTTAATTTACACAATGGCCTAATTTTTATACAAAAGCCCTCAAACAATTTACAAATATCACGATAAGGTCCCTGTCATTTCAAAGTCAGTACCGGGTCCCAGTACCGGTCGGTACCGGGATAATACCAGCAAAACTTGGTAGATTAAAAACATTGACCAAACTAAATTTAAGTCACAACAATTTCGAAGTTAATGTACCAAAAGAGTTGGGAATGTTACCTTCTTTAATAGAACTTGATATGTCGTCAAACAATCTGACAAGTGTGCCCGAAGAACTAGGCAATTGTGGTAATCTCGAATTATTAAACCTCAACAATAACCGGTTGACTGGAAAAATTCCTTATTTTGGAAACTTAGTACACTTAGTGGACCTCCTAGATTTAAGCTCAAATCTTTTAACCGGGGAATTACCAGTAACACTAACCCACTTAATCAGGTTACAAAATCTTAATCTATCGCACAACAATCTAACTGGTCAGATTCCGTCTTCATTGGGCAACTTGTTAAGCTTGTGAACCATGGATTTTTCATACAATCAAAGTCAGTACCGGGTCCAGTACCTGTCCTTAACGGGTCGGGTCGGGTGAAGAGGCGGAGGGGCGGAGCGCCGGCTAGGCGGAGGGGCGGCGAGGCGGAGGGGCGGAGGCGGCCTTCTTTCTTTTTTCCTTTTTTCTGGCGGAGGCGCTTTTTTTGTTTTTTCTTTGTTCTGGCGGAGAGGCGACACAGAGAAAGAGAGGAAGGGATCACGGGTCGGCTTTGGTTTGAATTAAAAATTCGGGCCGCTAGGAATCCTAGCGGTTCGAATGAAGAATTCAGCCCGCTAGGAATCCTAGCGGTCCGAATTTTTAATTCGAACCGCTGATAATTCTAGCGGTTTGGGTAGAAATAAAAATCTTTTAAAAACCTGGTTATTTATATTAAAATATATTTTTTTTTGGGTAAAAATAAAAATCACGGCAGTATATGACAACTCCTAAAGAATTTCACTTCAATATATTCGTATGAATATGATAGTTTTCATTTATTGTTGGGCCTTGTGTGCTGAGATAATGTTAGCTTTTTCAGAACGAGGGTCTCGGTGCCTAAATTCAGGCGTTATCAACGAAGCCCAGCATCTTAAAGGGGCAGAATGAATTTTTATTTCGGAAACAAATTTCGAGCCGTGGACTTTATGTTTGGGCTTTTTTGGGCTAAGGTCCGAGGCTTTTCATTTCTTATTCCTTTTCTTCATAATTGCCTACCTCAAATTTATTAAGATAATTTTCTTTTTGCTTTTTATTTCACTTCAATGTAACGCCGTATGTACAATTTTATAAAATAAGAGCATGATCCTTGTTTTTCCTATAAATAAAAAATTATACAAGGGATACCTTCCGAGAAGGAGGAGAGGTGTTTAAGTAACCACAATTGTACATATCATGCTCCTTAATGGGGATCATAATACATTCATAATTTGAGAAAATTCGAAATATAAACAACGAAGATCTCTCTATTAAATTTGTATATATGGAGTTTGATTCACTTAAAGCTTATGTGATATGAAAAGTTATGTTTAAATTGCCAACATATATCAAACAAAAATTTATGGATTCTTTTAGTGTAGCAAGTACCTATTAATGTCGAGTCTCAATTTTCAATTATGATATATTATGATCACATATAATCTCATAATAGAGTTTTTTTTTTTTTTTTAGTAAAGTTGGAGGTCAAACCACCCAACTATTTAATACCCTTGTTATTACAACAAAGAATTTCCTCCATCTGAGTTTCGAATCCATGACCTCTCACACAGAGACTATATGCTTTTGTCACTAGACCAAAGGCTAGTTCTTAAGCTCATATAGAGTTGTACTTAGATTATATCTTTCTCTTAATTTAATGCAGAGTTAGTTAGGGAATATTAAGTAAGAAGTTGCTTAACAAATCATTTTTTATTCCCTTGCTTTCACAAAATGCTGCTCATAAGTGTAGTGTTGTCAAAGGATAAATGGTTTTGATAAAAGTCCATAATTGCAATGTATTAGATAACTGCTAGGTGTGATTGGTCAATTTTAGAACAGAACACAGTTGTTGTTTTTCAGGACTTAACCGTGTGGTACAGATTAAATTTTTAGTATAGAAGGTCTGACTTTGGAGGAACAGTATCAGTGATTCACAACTGCCGAGTTTTACCTAATTTCCAAATAATGATAGATACAATAGAACACTTCCGACAATGTAGTTAGGCACAGGTTAACAATATGTTTAATTTTTTTGTTAGTTTTGTACTTGCATTATAAATTAATGTTACTAACTGCAACCATACTGACTATGCTTGACTTTCTTATACTTGCCACAAGATTCCCCTAACCAAAGAGTTTGAAAGCAACATGATTGCCAGTCACAAAGTCAAAGACAATGATTATATTAACAAACTTCCCAAACTTTAACAAATAATGTAAATTGATGATAAGGGAAATCAAAATCCTGAGCCTATATAAACCCTTATCAAGGCACAATATTACATCATAAGTTGGAAATCAGCAAGATAAACATGGCTAGGTTCAGTTTTCTTTTTGCATGCTTTATGGTGATTCTTGCTTCAACTAGTCTTGCAAAAGCTCAGCTTAAACCATACTATTATGAAAAAATCTGTCCCAAAGCACTAGCTACAATTCAAAAAATAGTCTATGAAGCGGTCTCCCTGGAGCCTCGCATGGGTGCGTCACTTCTTCGTCTCCATTTCCATGATTGTTTCGTTAACGTAAGTTTACTATCTTCACCAATTATAGTACTAGGTCAAGTAAGCTTTGAACTAACACTGAGAATTTTCTTTTATTCTATTGCATGAAGGGTTGTGATGGCTCAGTTTTATTGGATGACACACCAACTTTCACTGGGGAGAAGAATGCGGGTCCAAACCAGAACTCATTGCGGGGTTTCGAAGTGGTGGATAGGATCAAAGATGCCTTGATCTCAGAATGCAAAGATAACGTAGTATCCTGTGCTGATATCTTAGCTGTTGCAGCTCGTGACTCTGTTGTAGCTGTAAGTCCTTAATTTCTACTTTCTCAAATTTACATAACACTATAAGAAAAACTCTGACAACCTCTGTTTCTTCCAGTTGGGTGGTCCTTCATACAAGGTGCTTCTCGGCCGGCATGATGCAAGAACTGCAAGTCAAGCAGCTGCAAATAACAGCATCCCAGCACCGACTTTCAATTTCACCCGACTACTCTCCAATTTCCAAGCTCATGGCCTCTCATTGCGTGATTTAGTAGTTTTATCCGGTGGCCACACTTTAGGATTTTCTCGTTGCACCAACTTCAGGTCCCGCGTATACAATGAAACCTCCACACTAGAAACAAGCCTCGCTGTTAAACTCAAATCAAATTGCCCAATAAATGGTGGTGATAATAATCTTTCACCACTTGATCAGACATCACCTCATAGTTTTGATACTGATTATTTTGAGGGCCTGATTCACAAAAAAGGGTTGCTTCACTCAGATCAGGAGTTGTTCAAGGGGGATGGAAGTGGAGCTGATAGTCTTGTTAAGTACTATAACAGTAATCCTGTTGCTTTCTGGCATGATTTTGGTTCGTCAATGATTAAGATGGGTGAAATGGGTCCTCTTACTGGGACAC
The DNA here is from genome assembly GCA_028015225.1 of Carex myosuroides. Taxonomy (NCBI): domain Eukaryota; kingdom Viridiplantae; phylum Streptophyta; class Magnoliopsida; order Poales; family Cyperaceae; genus Carex; species Carex myosuroides. The sequence goes on from CM051476.1 coordinate 3,259,925, forward strand.
AAGGAGAGATCCGTAAGAACTGCAGAAGGATCAATTGATTGCTGATAGATCAAGTCCTAAGAAGTAAATTTCATATTATCGTTGTTGCATTTTATTTATCATTATTCTTTGTTTAGTTGGGGTCAAATGTTTCTCTTTGGATTTTGGTTTGGAAATTGCTACTCTGAATAATTTGGTTTGTGGTATTGAAATTAAATGATTTGTTTTCTACTGTTAATGAAGGTTTTGAGCTAGTACTTTCTCATGTTATTATAAGCTATGCACGAACATTTTGTTTTATAATCAAGCTCTTTTTTAATTACAACGGGGACAGAAACTAGTGAAAAGAATATTCATAAGCCAATCTTTATTGCAACGTATAATTACTTCGCCGAATTTACAAAATCATATTTCTTAAAAGATGGAGAAATGAAAATATTATTATGATTACTACAGAAACCAAAGGAATATATATTTGTTAGCCTTAGTAAAACTAGTGTCAGTAATTGATGAAGAAAATGCAACATCTACAAATTAATAAAATACTTTTTATCATGAAAAACTTATCATAACATAAATAATAATGAGGCATTTGGTAACTAAGAAAGAAACAAATGTGTTATGTTAGGTTAGCGACTGCAAATTTACAACTTTTCAAGCACTAAATGGCACCAATACTTTTGAAAAGATGTTCAATCTAGATAATCTTTCGGTAAAAGAACCATCACCATGATTGTTGAAATTACTTCATTGAAAATGCCTCATTTAAAACTCACAATAATACATGGCGCTGAAGGATATAGCAGAATAAAATGAAGCAAATAGTGTAGAATTACTCCCGTAAAGATCAGTGATCAGTACAATATTTCTAAAACCAGCATAAAACTCGTATATGAAATCAAACAGAAAAATGTAGAAACAATTGTTTAAAAAGAAGCTTGATATATCTCACCCTATATATCAAGTACCAATATATTTTTGCTATATGTATGGCTTGTGTTAATTGCTGTATTATACGTGTAAAGGTATAGTATTTGTAGTGTTGCTGGAGACCTGTTCACACCTACTCCAGCTCGCTTTCAGACACTTCTTCTTCAACGAGCTCAAACGCATCAATTTCAGCAAAGTATGCTCTCTGTTTCTCAATGTAATCCAGAGGTGGTATGACTTTCACACTTGACTCCTGATTAGTTAATTAATTATAAAATATCAACATGAACTGAAGCTAATAGCTCCAAAAGCACCATGTGGTTAGAGGAATACAATTTCTTGTGTATATCTAGAAAGCATTAAAATCATATGCCCCTATAAAACATGATAAACATCACTTGATATTCCTGTCCTCAAGTTTCCTTAAAAGAACAATTACCTGTTTTTTCATCCACATTTGTAGAGAACATACAATGAGGAAGTCTTGGCATTCCTCAAAAAATAACTGGGAAGGAAGTACATGTAATATCACAAATCTGTTGTAGTTTATACTATTTTTTGATATGTTCCCTAGAGTAATGCTCAAGGTTTTACCTTTGAAGAAGTATTTGGTTTATTATGGCATGTATATGACTAAGGTGTAATTTAATTAAATTTGAGAGCTTTAACTCCTATTTTCTTAGTTTTTCTGTTATCAGTAAAAAAAATTAAAAATAGTGGGTGTTTGTTGTTGATAATGAAAACTTGTTTATAATTTCTTTAATTTTTTTTTTTGCAAAAGAGTAAAATTTTGGCTTTATTATCTATTAAAAGAGATTGCTGTTATACCTTTTCTACATCCCTTGGAGATAATACAGGGTTTCGGGCATATTGGTTTGCCTTTTTTAGCTTCCTCCTACACAACATTTAAGTTGCTTTATATAAGCTCCAAAAAAATTTTGAGATATGATAAAAAAGCTGATTGAATGACTTATTGTTGGTAGAGTGTACTGATTACGGACTTGTTGATCTGTTTGAGCTTCCTAGTTGCTTGAGTGGAGTGCACATACTCAACCATGACAGCTTTTCCTTTTCTTCTATCTGAATGGAAACATGTACAATGAGAGAATTTCTAATTTATGTTAACATTTTAACTATTGATTATTAAGTTACAAGGAGGTTACTGTACTGAAAATGAATCTAGCAGGCACTGGAGTGCCATTAAAAGGAGGGCCACATTTGCATTCAGAATTTAGTGATGCAATTTATGACAAAATTCTGATTTATCACAAAGAATAAAAAATAATCAAAATCAGAAGCCATATCTATTACAACAATAAATCGATAAAATCACATTGACTATTACATCGATTTGCAAAGGGAAGTGGATATGAGGAACTATTTAAGGAGCTAAAATATTAGCTGAAATTGAGTTGATTAAGTTCTGTTCAACTCAGATCCCAAATGAAAGAACCCTACCAAAGCTACCTTATCCTCAATTACATATCAATCAATCACTGAACAGACAATAGTACATCAGATACTCTCGAATTAACTAAACTCTTCACGAATTTCACTTCTAACATATCAAGTCTTCTAATCCGCATTACAACTAACTAGTACGAACAAAAATAATAAAAATATATGTACAAAATTAACACTGCTAGAACAAGATTACTCGTATTCACAAGAGGCAATCCAAATTTTACCTTGGGATTGAACAACATCATCATGGATCTGAGGCATACTCGATCCAATGCTCGAACACGATCTCAAGGAGGAAGGGGAGATCGTAAGATTGGTCAGGTCTGACAGAGGCCTTAGAGCGGATTGCTGGCGTGGCGCCATGGGAAAAACCTGGAAACCGGTTTCTTCGTTTGGAGTATTACGAGTATTAAAATATCGGACAGTAGTTCTTCTTTTTCTTTTGGTTTAAATTTCTATCGAAAGATCTCATTTAAGGAGGGAAAAAAATGATACTAATTGGCGCCAGTGAGCATGGCCTGCTGGATAAATTTACGCCCTTATACTCGGTTCAGAACGTACAAAAAGTGATTGAAAGAAGTCAGCGTTATGGGGCCTTTTATTACACTAATAATACCATAGTCTGGGTTCAGGCAGCATTTTTCAGTTCAAGATCCCTCGCGCATAAGATGATTTGGTGCGGTTTGTCGCATAAAAGCTAATATTCTTCCCATCCCATGCGAGTCTAGGCCACCCATTAGCACTATGGCTCATAAGCCCATTGGATTTTAAATTTTATGTTCGGTCCATTAATCCTTATATGAAACAAGCCCAATGGATGGGAAGAATATGCAGCATGGTCCCAAAATTTTCATCAATTGGGGTTTGGAAAAAAACAACATTACTGTACCAACTGATGCATTGAACTGCCTAACCAATACATAAGCCATGTTGCTCTGAGTTTTATTATACGTACTTGATCAGTTAACCTCAAATTAACCATAAGAAACGGATGGTTAATTAATTTGGAGAAAAATATGGAGCTTGCGCTCCTATATATACTAATTAAATATATATATAGGAACTAATGGTACATGCATAAAACAAATTAATTAATTAGTCTTCATCACAGTTCCTGATGGCTTGAAGCACTGCTTCTTTCACGACAAATGCATCGAGGCCCCCGACCTGATTCTGCATTAATTAAGAAGAAAACATGATCTACTTAGTTGCTTATTATTTGCTTATATATCTTATGCATACAACATTACATTTGTAATAAATTAAAATTCAGTAAATTACAAATGATAATTTCATTAACTCTCTTCAACTGATTTTTATCACGGCGATTTCAGTTGTACTAAGGGAAATCGGCTTGTGCAATCATATGATTTTCTACAATCATGCAATCCAACAATAATTACGATTTTGGTTGCTATTGTTAATTAGAACAAAATTTATATATTCTCTTCATTAATTGCTTGATTGCAAAAGGTTTTGATAGGACAATCAGTCATGGATACTAAATACCAGTACTGGTGATAAGGTGTTCTGGTTATAAGATGTAACAGTTGTACTAAAAGGAGTCCAAAAATGATCTGAAATTATCATAATGATCAGTTAAAACTCATCATCATATGGAATTAATAGATCGTAATTTTAACTATTGTACTTATTGAAATGTATTTTTTTTTTTGAGAAACAATAAGGGTTAAAAAAAACATTTTAATAGGTACAATAGGTAAAATTAAGATTTATACATTTGATATGATCAAGAGTCAGCACAAGAATCTAATTATATTCCTTACGATTTATACATTCTATTGAAATGTTAAATAGATGTTTGTTATCAAGATTGTAATTTCAGAAAAATATATAAGCAAGGATTTGATTTGGTATACGAAATATATATATATAGGTTTCTTCTTACCTCTCCTCCAAATGCTTCTAGACAAAACGAGTCAGCACAAGAAGCACTTGCTTCCATGACACTAAGTCCTAATTCTTCAAAAGCTTCAAGAATTGAAACAAGTAAAGCAGGATTTGTCTTGCTCAAGAACACATTGATCAAAAACCCATTCTCTAGGGTTTCAACAGTGACCTGTCAAAATTTCCATGGAATGTATACATCATATAATTAATAATCAAATTCATATAATACGGATATTGCATAGACAAATATGTAAAACGGTAGTCTCTCGGGACGTCAATGCATCTGTCGATCATATATACTGTACATGTAGATTACACATAAGGGGTACCTCCCAATTTGAAAGGGCAAAATCTCAAACCTATCATCTATAATTACATCTAAAGTAGTACTTGATACATATTATGGAAAGCTATGTGGCTCATATATACGTACCAGTGGCGACTGTTTGTCTGATATGATACTTTGACTTGCTGCGAGCTCACGGTTCAGTTTTATAACTTTCTGTTTCAACTCTCTAATGTACCTGGAGGCATCTAAGACGATTGATGGATCGTTCAACTGTTACAAAGAAGAACAATTAATGCAACAGATTAGAAATACACTTCATCGATCGTAAAAGAGCTGCATGTGGACAGATTTACAAATTACAACAAAGTATTGACAGAATAATTGTAACCAATACCTAAAAGAATGTCAAATTCGGAGAAAACCTTAGCAGGGTTTTGATATTGCAATATATGAAGTTTCAGATTAAAAATGACCGGATAATATGGCAGCCAAATTTCAGTTCAGGAATTAAGGGACTATTAGAGAAAAATGAGAGATACATACTGCATTTGACTTAGTAAGTGAGCGGAGCAATTGTAACTTCTCATGTAACCCGGCCTTGATCTTTTTCTCCCTTGATACCATCTCTCTCTCTCTCTCTCTCTCTCTCTCTCTCACACACACACACACACACACTCTCTAGCTACTTACTGCCTCACACAAAAACAAGCTCAAATATATGGGGAAAGAGAGATGGAGGCTATTTATAGAGGAGGAACCAAAGGGAAGAATCCCCACTCGATCCTTTTTAGCTTATCCATATAAATTGTGTTGCTTCTCTGTATTGAATGAAGCAGTTAAGTCTCTACAGGCAAAATATTTGTTGGCAGTAGCTAGATAAAAGTTTAGTTACTGTTGGGCATGTTTTTATCTTTATTTATTTTGGTCTGTGTGATAAAAATATCTCCATGAAAGTGATTCATGTGGCTAGGTAATTTTAAACTTTGCATGTGCTTCTTTTTACAACTAAATTAATTAAACTTGGCCACCTCTATTATTTAAAGGTTTACGGTACCTAGAAATGAAAAAATAGCGAGTAATGTAATTTTTTTAAATTTATTGATTAATTTTGAAAAAGAAAATTCATTGATTAGTTGATGTGACGTCCAAGTCATAAATTTCTGTTAATTATATATAATGTACATATTTTAAGTACGATCGATGTACATATTTTTAGACAAAAATATTGGTATTTTATTATTTAATTAAATCATTAAAAATAAGGTTGGTGAACTGTCAACCTATGTGGACTAATACGGTGCACTCAAATTTTACCCTCTCAAATCTTGTCACGTCAATTTTAATATGATAAACTTTTTAAAGAAGAACTTAAGTCAACTTATACTATGAGTCAATTAATAGTCCTGATAAGTGATTTTGAACTTTATATTAATAATTTCAAGTTTGAAGTCACTACTCGGTGGTGTCTTACCAGTAGTAATATCACATGCATGACAGCGACCAAATTCATCATTTTTATTTGTGATATACAATTAATACACATATATATATTCCTTAGAGAACCGGTCATGGAACAGTATTCGCGAGGGATACTGTCGGGATATCCTTGCGGATACTCCAGTTGCTAATAGGAAAAACACCTTTCTGTTGGTATACCCTTGCAGATAGTCACTTTTTATCCTCGCAGATATTGTCCCATTCTTGTACTGCAGACTGAATATATATTTGAGTTTTTTTTTGCCATTACATTAACTTGCGCTATATATATATTACAACAACAACTCTTGTGTATAACTTCACGCGGTAAAAAGTTTTTCTTTTCTATATTTATTTTAAATAATTAATTAATATTTTTACGAGCCACCCATATATTTTAGCTACAACAGCCAGAGAATTACAAAATCTGAATTATTACAACCAGAATCGAGAGATCCAATAAACCCTAAAATCTAAATTAAAAGTTGGTAAGAGCTACGTACATTAATTAGCACCAAGTTAAATAGCAATATCTTCCACAGGTGTAGGCTTCAAAGTCTACATATACTTCAGAAATCGATAATTTGACAAGTGAAATAAGTAGTTAAGCTGTCAAGAATTTACAAGAAACTCCATATCAACCATATATGCTAATTGAATACAAATACATTTATATTGTGCGGAAAAGAAATTTATTCTCTTTTTCAATTTTTTACTATTATACTTATTTGCTGAACAACCCTTAGGAGGAATCTTTATTTTTCAATATCTTCCAGGTATATATAATATATATAGAGAGAGAGGTTGGCTAAGATCAAAATAGTAGTTTCTGAGCCTTGGTGCTATCAATTTGTTTTTACAGTTACAAAGTTTAAATAGTCGATCTGAAGTGCTCAACATGTTTTCAATATTAAAATGTGTTTGGAGACAAAATTTTACATTTTTTTTATTTTTTACTATTTTTTTATAAATTTTTGAAAATCACTGTTTTGAATAACAAAAATAAATAAATAAAAATCTGAAAAACAGTAATTTTCAAAAATCTATAAAAATAGTTTAAAAAAATGTAAAATTTTGTCCCAAGCACATTTTAATATGAAGAATATATTGAACACTTCAGATCGACTATTTGAACTTTGAAAACTGCAAAAATGAATTGTTAACACCAAAACTCACGAACTACCATGCATTTTGATTTTAGTCAACCTCTATATACACACCCCTCTATATATATACATTATATACCAGCCCCATCCCAGAAAAAGTATTCTAAGAAGTTCACAGAGGTTACAGAGGGAATCAATATTTTGTCCAAAAATATATATATTTGATATCTTATATATACTTGGTGTTAACAAAATAGTTGATGTCTTGTACTAATTAATAAAGAAAATGAGTTATAATTTTCCTCTTGCATCATTTTGGCTTTCTTATTTAAAACATGTAATTATTTAGGAAAAACCTTATTTTAATTAAATGAATTTCTGTTAGTAATTAATCAACAATTAACTGATCTTCAAACAAAAATCTAGGCAGGTCAAATTGTGAAAGGCAAAAGGTATTGTAATTTGTAAAACACAATATATATACAAAATGATAGATAATACTACATCAAATGGTATATATACTCCCAACAAAAATTATTAATATCAAAGCAACAATTTATTTCCGTCAGAAAGATCTAGACTAGCTTCTTGTATTTTTTTTTTCTCCCAACATTTCTTATATATGCAATTTGCCAATAAAATTGATAATATACGTTGACACAAAATGTATACATTTGAGGGATTACTAGGTAAATGTCACGATCAAACAAAAGACACGCATGCATGGAGGTGCATGCATGCTAAGTTCCAGCGTGTCCACAATATCAATGTAACGTCATAACGGTCACAAGACCATAATTTATATGGCCAAAATATGCCACACGAAATTCCTTCTCGTGACCTCTTTGGCACTTCTCTCTCTTAGCACCCTCTCCACTACATACAGACTTCTCGTGAGAGGCTTGCGAGCAACATGTAGGCTCTTTCTGGGCTTTAGCTTTGTCTATACCTATCGATTTCTTTATCCAATCATCTCCTGCCACGTGAGATGTCTCACATGGAATCACGCACACGTCGTCGTTTAGAGATCATTAACAACAATCATAAATGGGATATATATATATGCAACATGATCGAATGGCCCCCACCACATTTTAATTTACCCCAAGCTCAGTCCTTATGATGAGGATCCTATATATATAAATAAAGTAAGGTCAGCGTACGTGTACTATGCTAATTAAAAAAATTTGGTGAGTACAACTCCAAAATTTATTGGATTGATTTTAAACGACGAATATAAATCTTTGAAATCAATTCAGTAAATTTTGATGTCGATCCACTCCACGGCTGATGTGTGTACATGTAAATTTTTTAATTTTTTGAATTTATTTAGTACAAAGTCAAACAGAATAATTGATGAAATATGAATGTATTAAAATAACTCATAAACCTTCATTTTTTTACCGCTTGACTTTATACTAAATGAATTTGAAAATTTGCATGTACCTTGAATCACTCATGAAGTAGATCGGTTTCAATAATTTGGATTCGTCATTTCAAACCAATCCGATATATTTTGGAGTTATGCTCATCAAGCCTTTTCGATGAGTATATATATAGAGTAGAACTAGGATGTTCTTAAGCTCACCAAGTCTCTTTGTCAGCTTAACTCAAAAATCCATCGGATTGGCTTCAAGCGACGCATCCAAACCGAAACCGATCTACTTCACGAGTAATGAGTTTACATGTCAAATTTATAAATTTTCAAACTAATTTAATATAAAGTCAAGCAATCAAAAAATAATGAAAAATGAACACATTAAAATTAACTTATAAACCATTTTTTTTTTACCGCTTGACTTTATACTAAATTAGTTTGAAAATTTATAAATTTAGACATGTAAACACATCACTCGTGAAGTAGATCGATTTCAACGGTTTGGATGCATCGTTTGAAGCCAATTCAATAGGTTTTTGAATTAAGCTCACAAAGGAGCTTGGTGAGCTTAAGAACACCCTAGTTCTACTATATGTGTGTGTGTGTGTGTGTGTGTGTCCTCATGAAAATTGAATGCATTAAATAACTTATAAAACTTCATTTGTTTTTACCGTTTGACTTTGTACTGAATGAATTCGAAAATTTCAAATTTGGCATGTATATGCATCACTCGTGAAGTAAATTGGTTTCAACGGTCTTGATTCATCGTTTGAAGTCAAATTAAAAGATTTTTGGAGTTGTGCTCACCAAATACTCTTAGTGCAATCAGAGATAGATGATTGATATTGAGAATACAGTTTTATTTTCCATATAATTTAGTTGTTATTTATATTGTACATTCTTTTATTATAAATGCATCAGACTAAGCTGAATCAGTGAATCTTTATATATATATATATATATATATATATATATTTAAGCTGAATTGTTATATTGCTAAACTGAATTCTTACTGAACTGACTCCTTATATAGTTAAGCTGAATTTTTATATAATTAATTTGAACTAAATACTTGTATAACTATAAGTTTTAATTTAAGAGGGTGCAGGACCTGACTATATACTCTAGCCAGGGAGGAAGGCACTAAACTGGTACCGAGTAATCTGAGCATTAACTACACGGCATTGAGAATGCTGTGACAAGGGTCCACCCTGGTGATAGATTTTCCTAATTTTTAAGAGATGTATATAATTATATATAGTTTTATGTAGAGCTTAGAAGTGCCTTGTAAATAACTCTTTTATTTAATGAAATTGACAGTGTTCTTACTGACCTTAAAAAAAAATATATAAGTTTTATGCTTATAAAACTAAGCTGAGTTTTTGTATAACTAATTAAATTGAATCCACTAGAATTTGTTAGAACTTTTTATGCTTATATAGTTTTATGCTGATAGAATAATAGTCTCTTGATGTGGAAGGTCATGGGTTCGAAATTCAGATAAGAGAAATCCTTTGTTGTATTAATAGGAGTATGGAATTTGGAGGCTTGATTTCTATCTTAAAAAAAAATAATTTTGATATATTAGTTTTGTTTTATGTATGCAATGTTTTTCTTAAAATCAAAATATTTACTTTGTCTATTATCTTCTAAATTAAGCTTCCATTCAAAAGTCAAGTTTTCCATGGCTAACAAAAATTCCTATTTTTTCTTATAAAAATCATCATTTGTTGATCTCATTAATACTTCTATGAAGGACAAATGGAAGGCAGTACTTCCCATACCTAATCTGGCACGCATATTAACAAAAAGTTTTTGATGGCATCCATACTTACAAAGTTGACATGCAAATAGACAATCAAAACTTCCCTGTCTTTTGTTCTTACCTTATCCCTCTCTGTTACTTCTCTATTCATAACTCCACAGATATTTTCCCTCTCTTACTGTGGATACCTCAAAGTCATCTCCTCTCCAGTCACCCATCAGTTCAGCATTCATTACATTGAAATGGATATATCCAGTACTATAAAATGGAGAACAAGTAAAAGCAGCAGCGAAACCTCAACAATATGTCCAACAAAATGGCAAGCTAGTTTGTCTTCACTTTTACACATTTAACAAGCATTGTTCCCATTGGCTCAAAACGAATTGCATGTGAATGTACTTGCCAAAGAGCCAACATCACGTGACCTTTGGTGTTATACACCTGCCTTCAATATGTTAGGAGGTGCCACACATACGCCGACATTTTTATTAATATCCAAAGTTTAATAGAAATTAATTAATATAGCCCGGGTATTAATAAAAATACCCATACCGGCTATTTTTTGGCCGGTACTCTATTTATTTAAATACCGGTTATTTTCTGACCGGTACTCTATTTATCTAATTACGGTCATTTTCTGGCCGGTACCCTTTTTTTTTGTTTCACATCCTATAAAATACCCATTTTTCTCTCTCTCTCCCTCACAACTCACAAAAGAGAAAGGGAGGAAGAGACAGAGAGAAAGAGAAGGCGGTTTTTGAGACGAAAATGCCGATATTTGAAGGGGCCAAAAGGATGAACAATAGCAACCGAGGTAAGTCGTCCTATCGTGATATAGCGAGAGGAGGGTCAATTAGTGATCGAGGTAAAAATGAGGGGAAAAAGTACAAGCGTCCAGTATGCCTGATCAGAGTCAAAATAATGATGATTTACGTAGGGTTTTGGCTTAGATTTTGCATATTTTCTCACACTTATGTTTAATTAATTACAGAAAAAGACTCTTGTCACCCTTCTTTATGTTTTATTGCAGAAACAGGTTTTGGGACTATTTTACACCAAATGGAGCTAGAATCGGGTCAATCGGATCAGCAACGCTCATCGACTAAGTCCCTGTTACGGCCCGTATTGCCTAATACGGACCAGGCCTAGCATTGACCAGAAGATAGCGCTGGAAGCATTAAACCCTAACCGTCAAGGTCCTAATACGGGTCGTATCACCCAATACGGTCCGTATCCGAAGGCGTCTCTTGGGAATAACTACCAACAGCTGTTTCCAGATCAGTTTCTTAACCCCTACTCAACCTCTACACGTCCCTACACTCCTATATAAGGCCCCTGGGCAGAATGATTAGTTATCTTTGTAATTAGGGTTAGATTTGATTAAAGTAAGAAGAGAGGAGTGCCTGTAATGATGCCGTTCCGCGGCTAAGTTCATTTTCTTAGGGCTAGGCAGTAAACCTTGTTACTCTTGATGTTTTGATATATATATTTCTGTTGATTATGATTTCTTGTTGTTGAAACAAAATGCTTTTGTGATTTACTATCTCTTCATCTAATTTCAATGATCTAGTTTGAGTCCGTTAGGGTAGTGACAGTACTTTAATGGTAAGAGAAACTATTTGTATGAATTAGCCTCGTTGAGATCTATTAGGTTTATGTGAAGAAAACCTTAGCGGGGAAACCATAAACCAGACCAACAAAACGCGTACCAAATTCCATCACTTGTGTAAAGCAAATCGCAGTGATATTTGTAGTAATTTGGGGTATTTGAGAGATCAGACATTTGCGTAAGGTAAATCGCAGTGTCCTATGTAGAATCTCGGTGAAAGATCTGTCATTCTTGCGTAACATAAATCGCAGTGACCTATGTGGTATCTTTCATTAAACAACAACAGGAAATCAGACGCAACAAGAATATATTGTCAAGGCGGATTGAGTGGCAATGGTGTGCCGAAACCCTAGGAATTCTCATCTCTATCTTTATTTTAATTACTTTTAATTGCTTCCTAATTTACATTGATCAAAACAACATCTCTCAATTTTCAGATTTCGTCTAGCCTTTCGAAAGATTGTGATTCGATCGCTCAAAGCATTGAACCAATATTCCCTGTGGATCGACCTCGAATATACTACTCGATAGGATTGTGCGCTTGCAGTCCGAACCGATAGCATTTCCGAGTTTATAAATATTAAAAGAAACATTGCTCTCTTTTGAGTGATCAATGCCCTGATAAAAAGACATGTCAATCACTCATACAGCCGGAATTTCTTAGTTATGAAATTTCAGACAATAACTTTGTAGAAAACCCCTACGGCTATGGTTTGAAAAAAAAAAGGTTGATCCAGAGACTCCAACATCGGACGATGAATTTATTCCGTGTACTTATCCTAGTAAGGCTACCAATTCGTCTGCTGTGACTGATCCAGATCCGGAAAAATTGGCTCGTTCTAAGAAGTAGTATTAGTAGGGTTTAAAATTTGGATGCATTTGAGCTGGGTTCTAAGAACTAATATTATTGTAGTTGGATGAATTAGGTTGTAAAATTTTTGAGTTTTTCTTTAGTATCTATTTTGTAGACTTCATTTCATCAATTCAGAGTTTGTTTAAACTTAATGTGTTTGTGCTTTATTAATTAAATTAGAATTACTTTTTATTTAGTAGTCACGTGTTGTTTCCTTTAAAGATGAAGGCGTGAGAAAGAATTCAGAGTCACAATTAAATTCGCAGCCAAGTCAGACTTGCATCACAAATTGCAAATAAAAAAGAGTCTCATAGCCAATTCAGAGTCACAATTAAATTCGCAGCCAATTCAGAGTCTCGTACAAAACAGTAAAGTACACACAAATTGCAAATAAAAGGACCACGCAATTTTCAAATAAAGTCCACACAAATTGCAAATAAAAAAGTTCTGAAAGCAGCATCTAAATAAATAAATTCACAACATGCATATAAATCACCTATTACTACCACGCCTAAAACTAAATCCGCGAAACAAACCAATTCCAGAAGATGGCCTACCAGATGGCTCTGCTTGGGTTCCAGATGGCCCTGCTTGGGTTCCAGATGCCCTTGTTGTACGCCTACTAGTTAATCTCCTTGGTTGGCTTCCAGATGGCTCTCCTGGCACCCCAACCACCTCTCCTCCTATGGCAACTGCCTCTCCCATTACTTCTGTAAACATAGCAGATGCATCTAAATGGCTTGTAGCTGTGCTACACCTTGATCCTCCGGACCCACTTGCCTCTGCCATAACTCGCTCATTTTCTACCGCATTTGATGCGTTTCTTGCCTCTTCATTTCCATTTGTTACTTACTAAGTTGGTATAATTGGAAAGAAATATAATTTTTGATGAATATTACATACCTCTTCGTTGCCTATCGGTAGTGGAACGGCGAGGCTGATGCCCCATTCGTCTACCTTTCATTTCATCCATCGTCATTACATGACGGATGTGTTTTCGTCTCCCAACCCTAATCCAACCCTTGCTCGGAAGAATTCTTGCTTCAGTATTAGCAGGCCATTCTGGCATATTGCCAATGTGAACAAACACCTCACTCTAAGTACTTTCAAGATAGTTCACAGTATACCAGCTGCAACAAATTAGTCCTCGCACCAGTTTCAGTCAAGACAAAACGCTAAGACATGAGCGCATGGAATAGAAGTTAATTGGATCCCCCTGCAAGTACATTTTATTTGGTTGTCGGGACCGCGTGTCACAATGTACACGAACTCCCTGTAAGTAAGTTCCATATTGCCTATGTCGATGCGGGTGCAAGGAACGTACTTATTTGGGGATGTAACTTGGTACTGACCTTAGCCGTGCGTATAACGCACCAAATGCATTCTTACAGCTTTCTCCCAATGTTTTTTTATCTTTTGCAAAACCCAGTCGGAGAGAACCTGCTTCTTGTCTTTTAATTCCATTGCTCGTTGTCGCCGCTGAACAAACCATTTGTTGCACTTGTAGAACGTATCATCCACTATGACAACCACTGGCATTCTACGGCTCGTTCGAAAGACATTGTTGGTGGTAATAGTAAAGGCGCCACATGCACGGGTCTAGGTGGGGATGAAACTTGGAGTTTGGTTGAGGTCGTGATTAGGGTGCTGGTGGAGCTGGGTCAGTGTATGGTTCTCGTTGTGTTGGAGGGACGGCGGGAGTGTATGGTTCTCGTTGTGTTTTATATAAGTTGACGTAACTGAATTTTGGCCAAAACTTCCAACTCCTAGCTCCATCGGAACTTTTGGGGCATAGATTTTTATTATAAAATTTCCAGTGGCCTTTAAATGGTCGTACACCCCTCTCCAAGTACTTTCATCTAGTATTTTCGCAAGGGTATAATTCCTGTAGTTTCCATTGCAAACTCAGGTTGCCAATTCCAAGTTCCACTTTTCTGGGTTATAACCACTGCATGCGTAAATCATGGATTTCAAGTCACAAAGTGAGATATCATCAGGAATCATAAATGAATTAATTAGGTCTTTGTTGTAATAAGCCCCGTATGTATTACTAAGAACCTTTCCACCACAGTGTAATGAAATCAAGGCTATGGCAAACAAACTACATTTTGAAAAATGATAAACAATTATCAGGTTACTAATCTACATGTATAGGTTACTGAAAAATAATTAAAAATAAATAAAAAAATTAAATACATTAATTATTTTATTAATTTACAAATTAAATGAGTGTAAATTAAATGGATCATGTCTGTATATATGTAATGGTCAGCCCACTAAACTCTAAAAAATTAAATGATTGCAAATTAATTATTTTTAATAATTACATTAATAATATTTAATAATTTAAATTAATTATATTTAATTATTTAAATTAATTATTTTTAATAATTAAATTATTAATTAAATTAATTATTAAAAAAAAATTTAAATTAAATTAAATAATAATTTAAATTAAATATAGTAAAAATATACTGAAGGAAGAGGAGAATTCAGAATTGAGTTAGTGAGTTGTGAGTGGGAGAGAGAAAGATGGATATTTTATAGGATGTAAAACAACAACAACAAAAAAAGGTACCGGCCAGAAAATAACCGGTAATTAGATAAATAGAGTACCGGCCAAAAAATAGCCGGTATTTAAATAAGTAGGATACCGGCTAGAAAATAGCCAGTATGAGTATTTTTATAAATATCCAGAAAATCTAGATATATTAATTAATTTCTATTAGACTTTAGATATTAAAAAAAATGTCGGCACATACGAAACGATGCATGTATCAAAGTACAATATAGATATTATGAGCTAGCCGAAATTTTTATTTATAACACTTTAAAAAAATAAATTAATAAAATAACCATCGTTTCTGGTCAATTCTAAATCTAACACGGCCGCAGAACACCGGAGCGGACCCATATGAGGGAGGCCGCAGAATGCCAGAGCGGACCCCCATATGGGGCCGCAGTATGCCGGAGCGGACCCGGGTCCGCAGAATGCCGGAGCGGACCCTGTTCTTTATATCCCGAAAATGACAGAGAAATTTCATTCCACACTCTCACACCTTCTCTCCTGAGTTAGCTCTCTGATCTGTAAGTTTTTTTTCTCTTCTTTTAAATTTTTATTTTTATTTCAGTAGATTAATAATTTAATTAGAATAATTAATTTAGCAATAATTAAATTAGCAATAATTTAATTAGAATAATTAATTTAGTTAATTTTTAATTGTAGGTTTTTTCTGTATTGAATTGGAAAAATGGCTCTTATGGTATCCATCTACACTGGTGGGGATGTTTTAACAGGTCCTAACGGGGTTTACTATAGTATTGGACCTGTTACTGTGATCCCGGTATTGCCGGGTACTGATTATTTGGGACTTAAATCAAGTATATGTCAGAATTTGGGGTTGGATCAGGGTCAGTATGACCTCAAAATTGATGCCAAAATTAGCATGCCGACTAGTTCGGCACAAACCTGGTTCCAACTATTTCCAGTTCAGAATGAGGGAGTCTGGCAGGTATTGTACAACCAAACCATGAGTTTTTCTGGGGGTGCATACAAGATAATTGACCTATATGTGGAGGTTACCAGAGCCCGGCGTTCAAACCCAGCTATGAGGTTAATCTAGGGTCGTAGTCGTGGTAACTCATCCGGCTCTAGTCCGTCCCCTGTCCAAATTGACCAACCGTCCAGTAGTCGGGGCCCAGTTCAGAGGGACCGACCCTCCCGTCGGGCCCCAGTTCAGAGGGACCAGCCTTCATCTAGTCGGACCGCTCATTGGGGTCAAACTTGTGATCCGGATGAATCCGATGAAGAAGTGGATCCGGAAATACTAGAGGCAGAGGAAAATTAGGGTCCTGTTGATCCTGAGGGTATGAGCGATTATTCTGACCAGGAAGATACCGGGCCTGTGCTCGACAAACCAAGGACTTTCAAGATGGATCGCGGGTTTCGGATAATGGATCGCGGGTTTCAGCACCCGATTAATGCTTTCAACGACACATGAGGGTTTATGGAAGCCAATTCGGGTTTGTTTGGAAGTAGGGCAGAGTATGAGAATGAATTGTCCGAGGGACAAACATATGACTCAAAAGTGAAAATGAAGAGCGCAATTGCCAGGTTTCACATCCTTTGCAACAAAGAGGTAAAACCTACGCACAGTGACCGCACAAGAATGAGGTTCAAGTGCAAGGACAGTTACTGTGGGTGGTACATACTTGCAAGGGCCACCGGTTATGGAACACAATGGCGTGTCTCCAAGTGCCCAACACAACATTCATGCCACACGGATGCGACAAGAACAGATCACGCCCAGTTGTCAGCTGCTATGGTTGCCGAGTGTATATCCGCTCACATGAGGAACGATGTCGACTTGAGTATTCAGGCTGTCCGAATTGCTGTTGCTGAAAGGTACAACGGTCAGATACCGGCGTACAACAAACTATGGCGTGGCCGTGAGTTGGCAATAGCCCGTCAATTTGGCAGTTGGGAGGGGTCATACGCTCTTGTAGTTCCATTGTTGGAGGCAATCAAAAGAAGCAACCCAGGTACTACATTGTTCCTTCAATTTTTATGTCATTTCATTATCAATCAAAAATTGAACTTATTTTTTTAAATTTATTGACAGAAACATTGTTTGAGGTGACCTCATATCCCACTGGTGAACCTGGACCATGGAGGTATTTTCATAGGGCGGCTTGGGCATTTGGACCGTGCATAGCTGCTTTTCGACATATCAAACCGGTCATCACAGTTGATGCATGTTTCCTGTCAGGCCGGTATAAAGGTAACTAATTTGGTTGTTTTCACTTTATTTATTTTAGTTGATTTCGGCTCTTACAAAATGGGTTTTAACCATAGGCAAGCTGTTGATTGCAACTGGGTACGATGCTGAAAATCAGCTCGTCCCGTTGGCTTTTTCACTGGTAGAATCAGAGAGTTATGACGATTGTGCATGGTTCATGAAATGGTTGCGCCGTAATGTAATCCGCTCCAGATTCATGTGTGTCATCACTGATAGGGGAAATGGTATCAAGAAGGTGTTCAGACAAGATGATATGGGGTGGAACGAGGAGGATGAGGATCAATGTGTTCACCGTCTTTGTGCTACTCACATAGCCGAGAACATGAAGAAGAACGGTTGCAGTGATAAGGCAATCCATTTTTTTAGAATATGTGTGGCTAAGAGGAAAATGAGGAGGTACGAGCAAGGAATGCAAGCAATGGGGCAGGCATGTGACATTGCCCTCAATTGGCTGGACGAGGTGGGTAAATTTTTGGATCAAGATGAGAACGAGTGCCCCAAACCATGGAAGATATTCCAAGCACTGGACGGTGGTTACCGTTGGGGCATCATGACTACAAATGGGTCCGAGTCGCTTAATAAGGTCTTCAAGTCCTCTCGTAGGCTACCGGTTGCAGCAATAATTGAAGACACATTTTACAAATGTATGACATGGTTTTCGCAAAGGAGGGCCAAAGCAGAATGGGAAGTCAGTCAAGGTCAACAATTCTCGTGTCGTGTGCATCAGGTACTTTTATTTGTAGTTATTTCTTCATAATTTTTAATTTAATGAACTTTGTTAAAAAAACTGACTTCTTCATTATTTTTTAATTTTTCGTAGCTGATCAACAAACGGTTCGAGAGGTCCGATAAAATGAAGACGCTGGGGGGCTTTGGAAACAACAACGAGTTCGAGGTAACCTCCACACAGGAGAGAGTTCACGCTTTCATACCTGACGATTCTGGTCGGTTTACCAAGGTCAATTACAAATACACGGTGATAATCGGGGATGATCACACGGTAACTTGCACATGCCAGAAGCCTCAATTGGAGAGAATACCGTGCTCTCATGTTCTGTCTGTGTGTCGTCTCCGAGGCATCGACCCTGGCGTATTTGTAAGTCACTACTATCACATCCATACACTGATCAACACATGGAGCGCACAATGACATGTCTATGGAAATCAGTCGGAATGGCCTCAACACGATGGCCCGGTCCTTGTTCCAGAGAAAAAAAATATTGCTGTGGGCAGAAGACAGCACGACAGAATTCCGATGTGGATGGACGTTCTACATAATAGGAGAAGAGGACACCAAGCCGGCCGAGATACACAAGAAAGACAAAACAGAGCTGCTCGAGCTGCACGAGATTGAGAGTTAATGTTGCTTTTTTAATTGTACTCGTAGAAATGTTGTTGATTTTCGGTTAATTAGACGTATTTGTAATTTCCGATAACATTAGCATTATTCTATTGTATGCTTCTTTATATGACTTTCTATTGTAATGTTTCTTTTGATCAAACAAACGACGAACAACAATTTCAGATTAAACGACATTTCAAACATAAGTAATTACACACAACTTCCAGTACAAACTTTACATTTTTGATAAAAATTTCCAAAACAAAATCATAATCAACTTCAGAATCAGATTAAAAAAAAAAAAAAAACAGGGGCCGCTCCGGCATAGTGCGGACCCGGGTCCGCTCCGGCATTCTGCGGACCCATATGGGGGTCCGCTCTGGCATTCTGCGGCCTCCCTCATATGGGTCCGCTCCGGCATTCTGCGGCCGTGTTAGATTTAGAATTGACCAGAAATGATGGTTATTTTATTAATTTATTTTGTTAAAATGTTATAAATAAAAATTTCGGATGAGCTAGCCGATACCAATCGGGTCAATTAATGAAGAATATTTGTTTCTCTCAAAATAATTAATACTAAAATAGAAAATTTATCAAATTGAGCAATTTAAATAAAAAGGCATACTTTAAAAACTCCACAATGATTTTATTATTGGATTTTCAAAAGAGAAGGGATATATCTAATACCCTAATCATCAGTGCCATGCAGTATTAATTTTATATTTGTTCGTAATTTATTATATATAAATCATTAGACGAAATAAAAATTAAATCATCTCAACTGCAAGTAGGGCTGCAAACGAACCGAACCGAATCGAACTTACCTCCAGTTTGAGTTTGGTTTGAATTAATTTCGAACTAAGTTTGGTTTGAATTAATTTCAAACGAACTCAATTTCGAATCGAATTTTTTGCGAACTCAATTTCGAACTTTTACGAACTTTGTTACGACTTACGAGTTATGACTTATGGCTGGGCCATATTTCAAAATTACAGCATTTCAATAAAAACTCAGGCATTCTGAATTCTAATTACACCGTACACCAAAGTTGGAAATCAAAGTTCATTACAAATACCAAAATTTATATCAAACACCAAAGTTTAGTACAAACAATCACAGTATCCACCAAAGTTTTCAAATATCCAAAGCATTCAAGAAACATTTTTCAGAAGTCAGAACTGAGAGCAATTATGGACTGGGTGGCCTTATATTTTCATCAACGAACATAAGTTATCAGCGGAAATCAACGGTTCACGTTTGAGTTAATTTCGAACTAAGTTTGGTTTGCGAACTTATTTCGAACGAACTAGGTCCAGTTTGAGTTTGGTTTGAATTAATTTCGAACGAACTCAATTTTGAATCGAATTTTTTACGAACTTTTTCGAATCAAACTCGAATCGAATTACGAACTACTAATGTTTTGTGCAGCCCTAACTGCAAACATATAACAAATAATGAGATTTACCGGCAAATGAGGTTATTTGTTTTTTTTGTTTCTATAATTAGTTTGGTTTGTCTATAGTACTTCTCTAGAATGTAATGTTACATATGGAAGTTGATCAGCAGATCAAGCAAGGGTTTCCTTCAATTTGATTTGATTTGACTGCTAATTATACGACCCACAGGCATGCATGCATGTATATGTGACAGAGTGGGAAAAATGGCACGCCGGAGCCGGCTCCGTCACGGAACGGCACGGTTACGGCACGGAACGGCACGTGTGTCATTCGCGTGCCGTGACTCGCATGTCCCGTGCCGTGACCATTCGCGTGCCGTGCTCATCTTTTGAAACTTTGGCACGACACGGCACGACATGTGAAAAATTTAGTCACGGCACGACACGTAGTCATGCGAGTCACGTGTAATTATGACCATTAGATATTAATTTAATGATGAATCTTGAATAAATTAACTTAAATTATGATTAAATGGTCACGTGGGTCACGGCACGTTTAGGCACGGCGTGACTCACGTAGCGTGACCATTCGCGTGCCATGACCACCCTTTGACATTTTAGTCACGGCACGGCACGACACGTGAAAAATTAACTTGGTCACGGCACGGCACGGCACGAGACCAAAGTCACGGCGTGTTAGTCACGGCAAGGCACGGCACGTTTTTCCCACTCTATATATATATATGTCCATGAGCTAGCGAGGAACATATTTATAAGAATCTATTACTATTTACGAGTGTAAAAGTATTTTTTATTATCCGTATAGTCGTGAATATTTATTTTAATAATAGTAATAATATTATCAGAGATGACAATTTATATCGGTGTATCATCGGCAATAGTCACTTTTTACCTTCACAGATAGTGACAGATTCTTGTATGCATGTATATAACGTACTTACATTAATTAGCAGGGAGAGAGAATAATATATAAAACCGATTTATGAATCAAGTACTTACAAGCAAACACCAAATAGTAATAAACTAATAATGGTTCTTTATTTTGGTTACTCATAAAACTTTTTCAGTAAATTGATAAAATTTTAAGGGTGTAAATAGAATAGGCATGCATGGATCTACATCTAAATTTCTATATTAAGCACGTAAATATCTTTATCAACTAATTGTTTTGATTAAAAGATGAAATTTTGGATTGAATATTAGCTCTCCAATCAAATAATCCTTCTTCTTTTGATTCTATGCATCTTTTTGATGTGTTTTTATGTGTAGAAGTTTAAATATATTTAGATACGTACTCGCTACATGTACTCGCTACAAATTTATTTAGTATGTCTTCTTTGAATTTGTTAAATATTATTTAAGAAACTTTTAAATTGATTGATTATTGATTGGTCATGTCTTCATTATTTCTATTTTTTAAATCATATAAGGAATGTTCTTTATCAATCTCATTTAAGTAAACATGATTCTATAAAATAGGTACACAAATTCATGTAAATCTTAGAGAGAGGAGAATAACTCTTATAACAATAACAAAATCCATATATGATTGATAACTCTTGAGCTCAAACAACAAGAACAAAAACAAGAAAAATAGCAAACGAAAATGAGGATGGCGATGATGACAACTATAACGAAGTGAAAATTTTAAATTTTCAGTAAAAGCTTTCTATTTAATGAAGTGAAACAAATTAAATTTTAATTAATTTCAATGATCCGAAGGTCCAGAGGATATCAATATTGTTATGAAATTAAATGCTTGACTTCAAGTTTTAATTTTTTTTTTACTTTATGAATGTTATTTGTCATTTAATGATAAATTGTAACAAAATTCTATCTACTAATTAATTAGATGAAGTAAAGATTATTTTTGGTTGAATTCTTAATACATAATTATTTATAAAAAAAATTGTTATTTAAATACCATTTATCTATTTTTTATAGTTGTATTGTTGTTAATATGTTAAATATATATAATATAAAAGCAAGAAAAAGGAGTTTGTCTTAAGGAGTTCAACTAAAATTACATCTTATAAAACCCACACAATATGTATGTCGATAATTAGATGGGTTGGATGAGTTTACAAGTAGGTTGACTTGAAAAATAATTTTTGCCCAACCCAACATATATGATTTTGGTTCATATGTTTTATAAATTCTGTCAACTTGACCGTTGTATATCCGAACAAGAACAACAACAACAAGAAAGAAACCGAGTTTTTGTGTTTTCAATATTTAATTATCTTCATAGGTAATTGTACTTGCATGATAAGTAGTGAAGGTTTTTTGGATGGAATTAATTAATATTCATTGATATCGATATATACTGGAGAAAAAAATATATATCCGTGATATCAATGAAATATATAGAGGTTGTCTAATATCAAAACGTTTGTTCCGGAGCCGTGGTGCAACTAATTGGTTTTCTGATTTTCAAAGTTCAAACGGTCGATCCAAACCGTTAGATGTGATCTCTATATTAAAATGTACATGGAGACCAAATTTTATATTTTTTGGAATTTTTTACTATTTATTAAGCTATTAAAATCACTGATTTTAATAAACAGTGAAAAATTTCTGAATCATTGAAAACAGACATTTTAAAACTGGCTTAATAAATAGTAAATAAATTTCGAAAAATATAAAATTTAGTCTCCAAGCACATTTTATTATGGATTGAATGTTGACGTACGGTTTGGATCGATCATTTGGACTTTGAAAATCTAAAAACTTAAGTGTTTGTTCCACGGCCAAAGAACAAATGTTTTGATATTAGCCAACCCGTCTCTCTCTCTCTCTCTCTCTCTCTATATATATATATATATATATAGAGAGAGAGAGAGAGAGAGAGCACAGAGCTAGGGTGTGATGTACTCACCAAGAGGGTTTGGTGAGTACAACTCCAAAAGTATATCGGATCGGCTTCAAACGACGAATCCTAACCGTTGAAATCCATGTACTTCATGAGTGATGCATGTACATGCAAAATTTTGAAAGTTTCGAATTCATTTGCTACAAGGTCAAGCGGTCAAAGAAATGATAAAAATTAAATATATAAAATAGCTTATAAAAGGTTCATTTCTTTGACCGCTTGACCTTGTAACAAATAAACTCAAAACTTTCAAAATTTTGCTTGTACATGCATCACTCATGAAGTATATGGATTTCAACGGTTTGGATTTGTCGTTTGAAGTCGATCTGATATACTTTTGGAGTTGTGCTCACCAAACCCTCTTGGTGAGCACATTACACCCTAGCTTTGCTCTATATATATATAAAGGTTGGCTAATATCAAAACGTTTGTCCCGGAGCCATGGTGCAACCAATTGGTTTTCTAACTTTCAAAGTCCAAACTATTGATCCAAACCATTAGATGTGATCTATATATTAAAATGTGTTTGGAGAACAAATTTTATATTTTTTGGAATTTGTTTACTATTTATTAAGCCAGTTTTAAAGTCGCTGATTTTAATAAACAGTGAAAAAATTATGCATCATTGAAAACAGTGATTTTAAAACTGGCTTAATAAATAGTAAAAAAATGTAAAATTTATTCTCCAAGCACATTTTATTATAGATTGAATATTGAACGGTTTAGATCGACTGTTTGGACTTTGAAAATGTAAAAACCGAAGCGTTTGTTCCACGACCTAGGAACAAACGTTTTGATATTAGCCAACCTCTCTCTCTCTCTATATATATATATATATATATATATATATATATAGAGAGGAGGGATCCACTTACAACATTTGAAAGTTACAACATCTTACAACAATTTAGTTTTGCGATTTTTAAAATCCAAAATGATGATCCAAACCGTTCAACATGTAATCTGTACTAAAATGTGTTTGAAGATCAAATTTTACATTTTTTTTGAATTTTTTTACTATTTATTAAGTATTTTACAAAACTGCTGTTTTTCAGTGGTCCAAAATTTTCTAAAAGTAACAGTTTTGTAAAATACTTAATAAATAGTAAAAACATTCAAAAAAATATAAAATTTGATCTTCAAGCACATTTTAACACATATTACATATTGAACAGTTTGGATCGACTGTTTGGACTTTAAAAATTGCAAAACTAAATTGTTGTAAGATGTTGTAACTTTTAAATGTTGTAAGTGGATCCCTCCTCATATATATATATATATATATATATATATATATATATATATATATATATATAGTTGGGCTACGTACGGTGCTTCATGAAGTAAAGCAAGTGTTTTACTTCACACTCATAAAAATCAGTGATTTTTAAAAATTTGAAAAACTAGTAATAAATTTTCAAAAAATGTAAAATTTGGTCTCCAAGCACAATTTAATATGGAATCAACCAGAACGCTTCGGATTGACATTTTGAATTTTGAAATCACAAAATATGAGTGTGAAGTAAAACACTCGCTTTACTTCATGAAGCACCGTAGCTCAACTCTCTCTCTCCCTCTATGTCCTTTCATGTAATTTTAGAAGAGTAGAACTAGGGTGTTCTTAAGCTCACCAAGCTCCTTTGTGAGCTTAACTCAAAAACCCATCGGATTGGTTTCAAGCGACACATCCAAATCGTTGAAACCGATCTATTTCACGAGTGATGAGTTTACATGTCAAATTTATAAATTTTCAAACTAATTTAATATAAAGTCAAGTGGTCAAAAAATAATGAAAAATAAACACATTAAAATTAACTTATAAACCATTTTTTTACCGCTTGACTTTATACTAAATTTGTTCGAAAATTATAAATTTGACATTTTTTTACATGTCAAAATTATAAATTTGACATGTAAACGCATCACTCGTGAAATAGATCGATTTCAACAGTTTGGATGCGTCATTTGAAGCCAATTCGATGGATTTTTTAGTTAAGCTAAAAAAAAACTTGGTGAGCTTAAGAACACCCTAGTTCTACTCACTTTAAAAATAGGAAAAAGGCAATATGTGCCTCGATTTCTGTGCATACCAAATATAGAAAATACACCAACGGTAACAAACGGCTAGTTGATAGCCTTGTAATATAAATAGAGTATAGGAATGATATATTAAGACAAATCAATATCAATACACATAGAAATACAATCAAAATAACATATTATTCTCATAAATATATCCAATCTCTCTCCTTCGATCTCTAAAATCAACAGTAACCTCAGTTTTAAAACTTTTTTTGCTAGCCAACTGTGCTACCGCTCCATCTCTTTTTCTATCTCTTTTTTGCTAGCCAAGAGGGTTTGGTGAGCACAACTCCAAAAGTATATCTGATCGGCTTCAAACGATGAATCCTAACAGTTGAAATCCATGTACTTCATGAGTGATGCATGTATGCAAATTTTGAAAGTTTCGAATTCATTTGCTACAAGGTCAAGCAGTCAAAGAAATGATAAAAATTGAATATATAAAATAGCTTATAAAATGTTCATTTCTTTGACCGCTTGACCTTGTAACAAATAAACTCAAAACTTTCAAAATTTTGCATGTACATGCATCACTCATGAAGTACATGGATTTCAACAGTTTGGATTCGTTGTTTGAAGTCGATCTGATATAATTTTGGAGTTGTGCTCACGAAACCCTCTTGGTGAGTGTTCACACGGAAGCGTATGCACAAAGTTTCAGTACAGCAAGCTGTACCTTTTAACCTTGGGTACACCTTTCGAGTCGGATTGCAAGTGTACAATCCTATCGAGTAGTATAATCAGGTATCGATCCACAGGACGGATGAAAATAGATTGGACTCTACTTAGATTATATAAAAACTCTAGAAGTCTGCAAATGTTGTTTTTGGTTGTTTAAATTCCTAAACAGTTCAATGAAAAGAGTTAAAACAGTAAAGTGGTTTTGTAATTAATAAAAAGGGGTTCCTAGGGTTTCAGATTTCGTCTCAGCTTTGCCTCAAGTGCCCGGTCCGTGCACTCTCATGCACGGGCCGTGTGTAATGTGCACGGGCCGTGTACTTTCATACACGGTCCGTGTGGCCCTCGAGTTGGTACTGCAGCTATTAATTTCTGTATTGATTTCCTGTGCAAGGTTATTTTGGCCGTACCTAAGTCAATACTCCTCAACTCTCGTTTATTGGCTTAATTGCTTGGTACGAAACTCAATTTATACCTTCTTAGGGTTCTTAAACTTCAACTCTCGTTTATTGGTTTAATTATCCTAAGTTATTTGTTGGTTTACTAAAGATAACCTCGATCTCTCGATACGAGGAAAACTTCGCCTTTCGGCTACCGCTTGGTTTCACCTCTCGGTTCACAAACCTATCTCAAATACCTAGTTTGGTCGAATGAATATCAAAGCCTTGAAATACCATCTAGATGTGGCCATACATCTAACGATAAACTAATCAATTCAAACAAGTTCATCTAAGCAATAAAATACTACACAACAAACAAGCACAAGATCCAATACAAATTCCAATAACTAGCAAATAAAACAAAGCATTCAACTACATCTTAACCCTAGAAACTAAGAAGTCTACTCAAACATAATTCTAAAGCAAATAAAAGAGATGATAAAGATAGAGCTCATGGCAAAATCCGAAGAACAAAGAAGATCCGTCGCAAATCTCTCGATTTTCGCCTCTCTTCTTCGTCTCCAAGCTTAGCCGCCAAGCACCAACCCTAGGTGTCCCTCCTCAGATCCAGAATGAGCCTCCTATTGGACAGAGAGGCCCCCTTTAATGCCAAATCGTGACCTTCCCCCAATTGGCCTCTATTTCCAAAAATCAATTCTGTTTCCGGAAATGCTTTACACGGACCGTGTGAAATAGTAAACGGACCGTGTGCCTGTGTCTTTGGCTCAGATTGTAGATCTTCTCGCAAGATTTCCGAAAAGTGGTCATACACTCAAAACGGAGTTACGAGTCAAAAGTTACGACTGTTTTAAGTTCAGGTGCTGAAATTTCAGCATCATATACAGGTCTGTGTCCTGATCGTCTGTGGTCAGTTTGTGGTCGGGCAGAGGGTGTACGGACCGCATGCAGATGGTGCACGGTCTGTGTATAAACCTTCAGAATCCAGATTCTTCCTCTGTTTCACCTGTTTCCTGCAAAATAAGAAATAAAAGCGCAGCAGTACCACAGCCTACAGATATTCAATGAAATAGACACGACTTTAGAGTTTTAGGCACAGGTTTTCATACAAAGTATGGTCGGAATGTGGACAAAATAGCGAGACATCAGTGAGCACATCACACCCTAGCTTTACTATATATATATATATATATATATATAGGTTGGCTAATATCAAAACGTTTGTTCCGGAGCTGTGGTGCAACCAATTGGTTTTCTAATTTTTGAAGTCCAAATGGTCGATCCAAATCATTAGTTGTGATCTCTATATTAAAATGTATTTGGAGACCAAATTTTATATTTGTTTGGAATTTGTTTACTATTTATTAAGTCAGTTTGAAAATCACTAATTTTAATAAACAGTGAAAAAATTCTGGATCATTGACAACATCGATTTTAAAACGAACTTAATAAATAGTAAAAAAATTCAAAAAAATGTAAAATTTGGCCTCCAAGTACATTTTAATATAGATTGAATATTGAATGGTTTGGATCAACTGTTTGAACTTTAAAAATATAAAAACCGAAGCATTTATTCCATGACCTAGGAACAAACGTTTTGATATTAGCCAACCTCTCTCTCTCTCTCTCTCTCTCTATATATATATATATATATATATAGTTGGGCTACGTACAGTGCTTCATGAAGTAAAGCAAGTGTTTTACTTCACACTCATATTTTAATACGGAGTTCATTTTGATATGTTTTACTTCACACTCATAAAAATCAGTGATTTTTTAAAATTTGAAAA
Organism: Carex myosuroides; assembly: GCA_028015225.1. NCBI lineage: Eukaryota > Viridiplantae > Streptophyta > Magnoliopsida > Poales > Cyperaceae > Carex > Carex myosuroides. Next base: position 3,288,063 of record CM051476.1, read on the forward strand.
AACTAGTAATAAATTTTCAAAAAAATGTAAAATTTGGTCTCCAAGCACAATTAATATGGAGATCAACCAGAACTATTCGGATTGACGTTTTGAATTTTGAAATCACAAAATATGAGTGTGAAGTAAAACACTCGCTTTACTTCATGAAGCACCGTTGCTCAACCCTCTCTCTCTCTATATGTCCTTTCATGTAATTTTAGAAGAGTAGAACTAGGGAGTTCTTGAGCTCAACAAGCTCCTTTGTGAGCTTAACTCAAAAACTCATCGGATTGGTCTCAAGCGACGCATCCAAATCGTTAAACCGATCTACATCACGAGTGATGAGTTTACATGTCAAATTTATAAATTTTTAAACTAATTTAATATAAAGTCAAGCGGTCAAAAAATAATGAAAAATAAACACATTAAAATTAACTTATAAACCATTTTTTTACCGCCTGACTTTATACTAAATTAGTTTGAAAAATTATAAATTTGACATGTAAACGCATCACTCGTGAAATATATCAGTTTCAACAGTTTGGATGCGTCGTTTGAAGCCAATTCGATGGATTTTTTAATTAAGCTCACAAAAGAACTTGGTGAACTTAAGAACACCCTAGTTCTATTCACTTTAGAAATAGGAAAAAGGCAATATGTGCCTCGGTTTCTATGCGTACCAAATATAGAAAATACACCAATGGTAACAAACGGCTAGTTGATAGCCTTGTAATATAAATAGAGCATAGGAATAATATATTAAGACAAATCAATATCAATACACATAGAAATACAATCAAAATAACATATTATTCTCATAAATATATCCAATCTCTCTCCTTCGATCTCTAAAATCAACAGTAACCTCAGTTTTAAAACTTTTTTTTGCTAGCTAACTGTGCTACCGCTCCATCTCTTTCTCTCTTTTTTTTTTTTAAAACCTGGTAGAGGTTGCTTAAGTGAGAATTTTATTAAACCCATATCTCTCTCCCTCTAACATGGAGTTTATGTCGGTATTAACCATCAATTTAAGTTTATTCGTAGAAACTATTATATTAAGATTAATGTTAGATTCAAAATAAGCATTGTATTTATTTTTGTAATTAGTATTGTTAATAAAATAAGTTGTTAAATACAGTAGCCTCTCACATACCACTATGTACAACTGTCAATATATATATTAAATGGTATAGGATTCGTTGATAACGGCTTATAGTATATCTTCACAATCACATAACGATGCCTTCTTAAATCATGTCAAAATAAACAAAAAATTATAAACATGTTGTTTTCATTATAGATTGATGGTTTATCAATTTTTAATTCTTTATAAAATGTAATTAGATATGGACTGTTCCAAATTACATTTAGTTTGATGATTGATCGGTTAACTTGTATCAATTTTCATGATTTTTCATGCATGATGAGTATCAAATATATATAGATTATATTTTAATTGTCGGATTTAAAATCACAAACTTCTTATTTATCGTAATCATCATCATCAAACTAATATATAGTAAAACAGCGAAATGAAAATAGCCCAAGATCGACAAAGAGATAATATAGTTAAGCTAAAAGAGTTTAATTAATTAATTTGTTTAATTATTAAGATACAGTTGTTAGTTTATTTTAAAACAAAAGGGAATATAGGAGAGTTTGAAGATGGAAGAGTATAGAACAAGAGCAAGTCACGAGAGGGGAGGCCAAAGTATGGAGCCAAAATTGGGCAATCCAATCTGCTTTCCAGTCGTTCTCTGTGGCAAATACAAATACCTCCAGGAAACATGGAATCAACACACTCACATCTACAACTCAGCACATATTTAAAATATTCAATCCCAATCATATATATTTATTTGCTCATGCATGGCATTGCTACTAGACAAATATAAGCAAGCTTTCTCCAGGGCTTTGATTGAAATTTTCGGGTCCCAATTAAGCTAGCTACGTACATTCCTGACAACTGATCTTATATATGTTTACAAATTGCATGTATAAGTGCAAAATGAAGAGTTTGGATTGGTTTAAAGGGTCAATATAATTGATGTAACCATCATCTAATGGATGTCTAATTAATACTATAATATTGACTAAAAAAAGGAAATTTTACTGGTACACCGGCCAGCGTCTCTTCTATGCGTGCCAGAGAGGATCAATGCTGATGCATGTGTTGCTTTTCTCCCACAAAATAGGGAATCTTTATTTATGAATTGATATCATGCATGCATTGGATTTTCAGTGCGTCCCAAAAATACCGAACTTGTGAATTAAATTATGTTCCTATGTAAATTAAAAATGTTGCTACATAGTAGGTGCATCCCATATCCTACGGACATATATATATATATATATATATATATATATATATATATATATATAGTTGATCCAACAAGTATTTAATTAACTGATCGATCCACTTGTGTGTTCACTAAAAAAGTTTGCATCTATCAAATTAAATTCTTCTTTAGTCTAACATGTGAATCTGACGGCTTTGTTTGGTCCGATGTACAATGGGACGCCCGCTACAATTTACTTACACGGGAGAATCCAGCCCTGAGAAAAGTTGGACCATTTCAGGAGGTTGTTTAGTTTTTCATAAAAAACTATATTGAAATTCTACATGGTTGAAAAAGTTCAAATATATATACCATATTTCAGTATAATAAATGATACATATAATGAAAAAGTTTAAATATATATACCATATTTCATTTAATTTATAATAAAATTGTTTGAAAATAATATATCAAGGAAAAATTAATTTAATTAGATATAATGAAAGATTCACATCATTTGTTTGATGGGAAGACATTCAGCTTCATACATTTTTATAATTAAGCATATATGGTATGTGCACGCCATAATATGAAATTGATCATGTTTCAAAGGCTAGAATAATGTTTTTTGGCCTTTATTACAAAATTGTAATACTGCATAAACACAAGGGCGGAGGGAAAAAAAAAGAATAGGGATCAATTGACCTCTATTTTTTTTATTTTTTTTATTAATGTATGATTATTTGTATAATTTAGAGTAAAATGGCATGGTACTGTAAATTTGGTCCCTATTAATTTGATCTCCGTAGAAAAATTACTTACGATTGACCCCCATAGTTCGAAAGTCTAACTCCGCCCCTACATGCACATAATCAAATACTTATGAATATATGGATGCTAACTCTTATATAAAAAAAATGGTTTACAATAAAAAAGCAAAAAGGAACAGAAAATTAATGAACGCATTTATAGAAAATACGTACAGGAGCTTTCAAATCCTTGACATGCATGTCTAGATTCATGAAGCATCCAAGAGTATAGTTCTGCAATCTCCATCTAACTGCTGACATATATCTTTTCAGTATAAGCGAATAAAATAGGAATGTAGCCAAACAAATAAAATGCCAAGAATTGTTAGCTGGCCAGGTATTGATATGTTCACCTTGTGAATCATCTTTTGGCTTGTATTAGCCACCTCTTTTGTTTTTCTTCTTTTTATTCTATTAATGTCAATTTTAAGTGGCGCATGTGAAAGGATCGATTTAAATTTTCAAATAAACATATAATTAGTCATTCAGAAATAAGCGCATACATGATTGAAGCAGAAAAAGGAATATATATATAGAGAGAGGTTGGTTAATATTAAAACGTTTGTTCAGGAGCTGTGGTGTAACCAATTAGTTTTCTGATTTTCAAAGTCCAAACAGTCGATCCAAACTGTTAGATATGATCTCTATATTAAAATGTGCTTGGATAAAAGACCAAATTTTACATTTTTTCAAAAATTTTTACTATTTATTAAGTCAGTTTTAAAATCGCTGATTTTAATAAACAGTGAAAATTTTCTGGATCATTGAAAACAACGATTTTAAAACTGGCTTAATAAATAGTAAAAAAAATTAAATATGTAAATTTTGGTCTCCAAGAAAATTTTAATATGAATTGAATGTTGAACGGTTTGGATCGACTGTTTGGACTTTAAAAATGTAAAAACCAAGCGTTTGTTCCACGGCTTAGAAACAAACGGTTTGATATATATATATATATATATATATATATATATATATATATATATATATATATATATATATATATAGGAAAATGGTACTAATTTATAAATTTATAAGATAATTGAAATAAAAAGGATAAAGATAAATAGGATCACATACGCTAATTAATATTGCATACATACAATAAATTTGCACCGAAAGAAAACTGTCCTTTATAAGTAAACTAATTGAAAAAAAAAAAAGGACAAAGATATATACAATAGGACCACGTAAGCTAATGCATATAATAGTATACTGCCAAACATCACTACTATACTGTCATACATTATATACCTCACTCCTGTACAGAAAATAGGTCAGAGATTAATATGAGCATGTAGTATATATGACACTAAGCTCCAACCGAGCTGTACAAATGATAATCTGATGCAACCTGCAAAACCACTTGTTCAGGCACACTGTATGACATAAATTACAAAAAGGAAGCTATGTGAATAAAAAACAAGGCCTTTTATTCAACAGAAGCAAGATGTTTTGATATAGGACTTACACTATATAAGGTCTTTGGGCCTTCATAAATATTCATTACATATATTGGGCCCCTAAGACTAGTTTGTCAGCCCTAGAACAAATAAACATCCTTGTGTTTAGAATTCAGTTCAGATGTCTTCTGCTATTAAAAGCCTGCTATTGTGTTTGGTCATTATATGACAACTAATACTATTGTGTTTTCCTATTATTATAAACCTGCTATCCTCTGCCAAGTTGCTTGTTTGGGCATTATTTGGCAACTACCTGCTGATACATGTCCTGCATTTAATATTTATTTTTTAATAGTTCCTTGAACTGGTAGCTGATGAGTAAACAGTCTATTCAAAAAATTTGTGAATATATTTCCTTGAAGCAGGCGGAAAGGGGGCAGATTTGATCGGACAAGCACAACTTCTCACAACTAAACCTAAAACTGTTCAAATTTTCCAAATGACTAATTAAGATTGAAAAACTATTATGTTGTGTATGTATCTCATCTCATCACTACCTATTTACATTAGACTTTAATTTAGTAGAGCGTCAGAAATAACATACTTGTGTTTGACAAGGTATGTTAAGGAGTACGTAGGATATTTTTCGGAAGGAGTTATTTATAAGTTTTTCTTTTTAGAGATTTTATGTAGTTATAAATAAATCATCTGTATTATATGTAATATGAAGTCAAATAATAAAATTAAGTTTCCTCATAAAATTATGTCACTTGTTTCTCTTTTGTTTCTGGCCTCTCATAAGAAATCCTAACAAAATAGTATCAGAGTCATCTTCAATGCTAACAGTTGTTCAATTAGAATTATGGCAAAAGCCCAACATTGCATAATTGAAATCTTGAATCAAACATTTGTTGGATCATTAATCCAACGTTGGACTAATATGTAAAATAATTTTGTATTATATAATGTCAATATTATGCTCAATTAAAAGTGGTCATATGTGATTTATAATTTATTGAGTAATAATGTGTCATATATGGTGTGGACATTTAATGTAGAACTTAAGATGTAATATTCAATTTAATTATGGGTTGAATTGAATAATTACAACATAAGACAACCAAGAGGTGTATGTAAAAATTTTTCAAAATATAATAAGTTTTATTGTGTGCATGTAATGAGTGTAAATATTCGTCGGCCCAAAGGAAGACCAATCTTTATTAAAGTTTCATGTGCGTCTTGTGGTAATAAGTGCAATGATGATTGTTTGAGTTTTTGCGTGTGATCAATTTACTCAGCCCAAAGGAAAGTTAATTGTTCGATATGTTACTTAATTATCAGTGCTTGATTACTACACCAAGATACCATAAGAAATTAATATTTTCGTCTAAAGACAACTTATTGATAGAACTAGTATCTTGAGGTAATGGGGTTTACCTTTATTTGAAAATATTATTATATATGGATATTTTTCTGAGTATGTTGTGTTTGTTTATTGTTCTAATTTTAGTTAATATCAATTTTAGCATCAAAATGAAGAGAATGAAAAGAGAACTTAATGTTAGTTCTCATAATTAAGGATCTTGACAATGCGTTAAGGATTGATTCTCAAATACGTACAGTTATGAATACCTCTGATTTTAAGAGGGAGAAGTCAAATCGCACACGTCATATGATCCTAATAAAGGACCATTTTAGAAGCATTTAGGGGCACTTTTACGAATAATTTAGTTAAGACTTATGATTTTGTTTTGACTATTGAAAAAATAGATTTGTTAAGAACGAAAAGATTCAAGTTGATCGATCTTGACAAATCAAATTTTCAATAAGGTATAAAGTCAAATGAATAGAGATAAGAAACAAGAGTATGGTATCTGCATATACAACACCTCAATAGAAACAACAAAGAAAATCGGTTAAACCGGGTGGTAGTAGTTGTATATTTTGAATTGTTGAAAAGCATAAATGATAAGCCTCAATTATATATAATTTCGGTTAGGGTTTCACCTTTAAAACTGTACCAAATTCCTTTTATTTTAGCTTAGTTTAGTATATAATTCACCAAAGAACCAAGTTACTGTATTTCCCTTATTTAAATTGCAGAAATCGAGCAAACGGAGCAAAATACAGGCTGGTGCGGGCCACACGAATTATGTGCGGGCTGCACGAAAATAAAATGAAGATGCACAAGAAATTCAGAATTAAAATAAAAAAATCTCCAATTCTTCCCGAGAGTTCTGCGGCCTGTACAAGCATTTTGTGCGGGTTGCATGAACCAAAAATCTCATTTTGTATGGGTCTCTATAGCCGCACAACCAGCCGCACAAACCTCTTTTCTTAGCAAAATTAAGCCGATTTTCCATTTTATGCGGGCCGCACGGAATTTTATGAAGGTCGCATGGGAGGCCGCACCAATGTCAATCTGCCTGATTTCGCAATATCTTCTCATATTTGCTGCCATATTCTGGGGGATTGTTTCCCAAGACACAAAAATTGCTATATATTAAAGGGAGGCAGCAGGAGAATTCCATCTTTGTTTTGACTTCTACTTTAGCTTTTAGTTTAGAAAATTCTCCACACTTCTTTACTCTTTTCCAAGCGAATCAAGGCAATTAGAGCAAGGATTGAAGGTTGCTCAAGCGAAACATTGTGAAGATAAGGGCAGCAAGCGAGGAGATTGGTGTAGTCTATTCTCTTTCTTGTTTTTCTTAGTTTTATCATGTTTTCTCTTATATTTCTCATGGATGTTAGCGCACCCATGAATTCTTAGTCCGGAACCACAAGGAACAAATGTTGAATTGAGGTGAAAGACTTAACATGAAGCTTTGTATTTAATTGGAACCCCTAGAATTGAACCAAATATCATATGAATGACTTAATCGTGAAGTATTGGTATTTAGGGATAAACTAGGCTAACCTATGCTTATGGTCTAAACCGCAAGGGTGAATGACTTAATCGTGAAACCCGAATTGTTTAGGCACGTCATTAATTCACGAAAGTGATCCTTAATGACATTTTAGGCTTAGAAATCCCAACAATGCAAACATGAATTTAGAAATCGAATAAGTATGGATTTGACCAAGTGATTGTAAGTCAATAGCCCCTAGACTTCTCTTTAATTGAAACACAAAAACTCTTTTTATTTGTTTGTTTAAATTTGTTTGTTTTAGTTAAACTCTCATTCGGGTATTGAACCCAACCAAACCAATTTGCAACAAACCCTCTTTACTTTAATTGCACCTTTTAGAATTAATTAATTTAGTAGAAAGTAATATTTTCCGTTATCTTTGGATCGATACTTATATTATTACAATGATAGGTTGTATGCTTGCAACCGACCTATCATTGTGTACTAAGGTTCTATAAATTTAAAAGTGAAAAAGTGTATCCAATCAATTAAAAATTCAATACCTAAAATACACAACAATAAAGAATTAAGCAATTAAGTACTTATCATGCTTTGCGTGTCAAGAAAAGTATGCTCATTAATATGGTTTTTTTAGGTTAATTTAACTTTGATACTTAGACACACGTGGTGGATATATTCTGGTGTAATGACTAACATTAGTGTGTCTATGCAAGGTTGTTTGAGTAGCCGTAGCCTAGTGATGGTAAAGATACATCTATGTTGGCGACGGCAAAAATGCTAAAGTTGAAGCAATTAAAAGTTAGATTATTATTTAAGACTGGATTTTATTTGAATCTAAATGAAACATTTATAGTTTTGTCTTTTAGACATAACTTAATTTCTATTTCTGCTATGTACAAGTATGAATTTACTTGTTATTTTAGAAATAGAAAATTTGGTTTGTTTCATGATTCAAAAGTGATTGGATTTAAGTCTTATTTCAGCTTATAATAATCTAAAATCTACACATATAATTGTTTCATATAACAAGTCATTGCATTTAAGTACTTGAAGTGTTAATAAAAGTAAAGCAATGGAAATTTTGGTTACATTATGGCATAAGCATTTCGGTTATATCTCCCGATGGAGTAAAGATACTTCTATCATAATGAAATTCTCGAGCATTTGGATAACACAAATTTAGATATTTGGGTTGATTGTATTAAGATAAAACAAACCAATTGGAGGATATTTATAGCTAATAAGTCTCAGGATGTCTTGGAACTAATAAAATTCAGATATTTGTAGACCATTTTCTTACGAATGTTATAAAAGGTACATTATTTTTATTATGTTCATAGACAAATATTTAGATATAGCTAATTTATCTCATTTATGAGAAAGCATAGTTTTTTTTATGTGTTCAAAATTATAAGGATGATGTTGAAAATCAACTCAACATAAGGATTTCAAGCTGTGGTGTTGTATACTACAGTAGATATGACGGTTCAAGTGAACGACATCTATATATTTTTGTTAAATTCCTAAAGTACAACAATATCGTATAATGGTATATCATGTATGGTTTTATCCATTATGAATGGTGTGGCTGAAAGACGAAACATAACACTTAAGGATATAATAAAAAAAATGAATTATCTTATTTCGTTATCATAATTATTTTGGGAATAAGGACTTAAGATTGCAACTTATATTCTTAATTGAAACATTACGGCGATATGAGTTTTATGATCCACAACAAGGTCAATTTTAAAAAAAATGCAAAGTTCTTTGAAGATGTTGAATTTGCGGGGGGAGGGGGGTACAGTTCAGGATTTTATCTTTGATGAGGAATATGTAAATATTCCCAAAGGTGTTATTGGTATTATTCAGAATTTTGATGGATTTCCGTCCTGGTTTTGCTCAAGACACAATAATCGATGATAATACCGAAGATCAAACTCAACACCTTAAGAATACATGTCATTAAGGATATCCACTAGGTAAAGTGGGTAGATACCATGATATGGAGATGAAGTTTATGAAATGAAAAGAAATATTTGTGATTCATTTGTCATAAGATACAAAATCCATTGCTTTTGATGGAATTTAAATGACAATGTGGGAGCAATACAAAGTACGTCTCGTTGCAAATGACTTCACACAGAAAAATGACATTAGCTATAAAGGGACTTTCTCTTCGATTACTTTAAAAGTCTTTTAGGATAATAATGACATTAAAGGTGCATTTTCGATCTTGAGTTACATTATATGGATGTTAATATGTCATTTCTCAATACTGATATTGATGATATGATTTATAAGGTGCGGCCATAAAACTTTGAGTCATGAGACCTAAAGCATATAGTTTGCAAATTAAGAAAATTCATCTATGGGCTCAATCAAGTATATTTTCGACAATAGTATTCAAAATTCATCAATTGATCATCTCGTTTGGTTTTGAGTGTCATGTCAAATTAAAGATCTTCAGTTTTTTTAGGATATTCAGGTTTTAGTGGGAGTTTGTAATTATGCTTGCATGACATATGTGGTTTTTAGATTTTAAAGTTTAAAGATAATTTTGCACAAATAAAGCTTCAGTTTATTTTACATTCTGACTCCATTAAAGTTGATCTCATTTAAGGTGGACTAGTTGAAAATAGGCACGTTATGATCACATTACTTGAAATTTATATGCTACACATCAACGTCATAATTCATGTCATTCGGTTATGTCAATATGTGTGACCACTGTTGACTGAGTTATGAATAAATGTGGCAAAAGCTCCTTTGATCCTATATTGATGTAATTGATGGACGGAATTGTTTCGGGACTTAGAAATGACAGAAAGGTTGAGATCTCAATATAGTTATGCACAATACATAATTATAAGGTTTCATATATAGTCCATATAGGAGATTGTTGGATCATTAATCCAATGTTGGACTAATATGTAAATTAATTTTGTATTATATACTGTCAATATTATGCTCAATTAAAAGTGGTCATATGCGGTTTATAATTTATTGAGTAATAATGTGTCATATATGGTGTGGACCAATGTGTAAAACTTAAGATGTAATATTTAATTTAATTATGAGCTGAATTGAATAATTACAACATAAGATAACCAAGAGGTTTCTTGGACTGTATATATATGATTTGGTCCCCAGAATACAAGGCATCTAAATTCATATCCTCTTATTCCATTAGAGAGGTATGTGAAAGAACTTTGGAAAAAACATAACAGAGGAGACTCTCTGAGGGGTGTTATTCTGGAAGAACCGAATCAGCGGCGCTTTCACGCACAAGACAGTCAAGGATTAAAGTACGCTTCCGCACTTCAGTTTATATTCAACACAGATGGTCCTACGATGATCACCGACAATGGTTTTCGTCGGTCCCAACAACACTAACTCTATCCGACTGAAGGAAATCAAGGGAGTTGCTATTGAAGTTGTTCTTTGTCTTACATCACCAGGCTTATCTGTAGGCGTTACTGCAACTAGCCAATTAATATGTTTATACTATCCATTCATATAAAGCACAGGACATGTCCATTCTTTAGTGCAAACAGAATAATATAGGCTCTTCCCCAATAACCACTGGACATGTCCATTGCCCAGTGCAAGTTTCTGTGCCATCTATGTGATCTATGGCTGCCTGGTCCAGTACAGAGCTCATACTGGTATCAATCGTATAATTATGCCACTTTTTCCTCAACACTAACCCCTGCTCAAGCCGACCAGTCCTGACATGCATAAACTTCATTTGGAAGCCCTACTGTGAGAAGCTTAGTGGTTTGAAATACATCTTACATTACTCTACTAAGTCGCATAAAAGGAAGAGCCGCGCCCAAAATGGACACCTGAAGTTCAATACCGAATAACCCGTGAGCCGAACTGAACCGAAGACAACCTGCATCTGAGGTTCTGAAATCTGAACTGAACCATAACCTGAAGATCCCAAACCAAATTCAATCCGGAACAAATTTTAGTTGGTTTTCAGATGCTGTTAAACTGAAATATTCCAGCCCCCATTGTTCTCCCATTTGCTGCCTGGCAGTATGTGTAATGTGCACTATGAAAAATCTCTTTTTTTTAAAGCTCACTATGAAGAATCTCAAAAACATGAATAATAGTGGGACAGTAGTATACTGATTAATTGTGTAAATCCTGGTTCTTGTTTTAACAGTGTGAGATCAATGATCCAGCTGCTCTGGGAGGTTTAACTATAATGTTACTTCAGCAAAAACACTCAATTTAAGGTACAGAGAAAAAACAATATGAAGCTAATTTCATGATTTGTATGGGCAGCTATCCACGTTACAAGGTAATTTGATCTTTATTTCTCCAAAGGCACCAGATTACTTAGAAAAAAAAAATAAGGGAAAAATTACAATGATCTCGAAGAGCAAAAACTTGAAACTTGTCTTCTCAGAAAAAAAAAAATAGAAGAAAAAATAAGACATAGGAAAAATACCCGGTTAAACTTAAAAAAAATACCCAGTTAAGATTTAAGACACATTGTCACACTAGCTCAGGCTGAAACAGGATAATAAAATTATAAACCTTCATACAATTGTAGATCGACCTAGTGAAGTAACAATTTAATTTAGATTACAGAAGTCCTGACATTCCACTACTTAGATCTACACTATACATACATTCATAATCCAATAAAGAGTACTAAAAAAATAATCCAATAAAGAGGAAAGAAAATGATGCGAATTCGGAAGTAAACAAAATTTAACCGAAAAATTTAGGTTACTACTCACTTGTACATATATAATTATATGCATGTATGCTGAAATTTGAAATAATGGTCGCACAAAAGATACACAATTCAGTCTAGCTGCCATGTCTGAACTCCAGTAATTAAGGGACCAGATCTATGAAAAGCCAAAGCATTAGATGCAAATCCAACAGTGAGAAGAGACATAATGAACTCCATGGAAATCTTTGCTATCTCATGAAATCGGCTGATACTCTTTCTCATGATAACACCTACAACTATAGAAATCACGTAATCGCAATTAACCATCTGCTCCCTAGCTTCCTCTCTCCCTCTCTCTCTCTCTCTCTCTCTCTCTCTCACTGTCAAGTCTCAAACACACACACACACACACACAAAGATTGGCAGAGGTTGCCCAAACACGCCTTCTCTCTTGGTTCCTATCTCTCTCTTCTGTAGCTCACATGGTTTTCTCTTCGAATATTTTAGCGAAATTTGGGGGTTATGTGGCTGATTTGTCGGTCCTTCGTCAGATTAAAAAGTGACAATACAGGGAATCGAATTTATATCACTAGTAATATACAGAAGCCTTCTGTTGAAGTGCAATTAATGCATTTGCTACAGTTACTGTGTTTTTATGGCGACATAATGCCAGTTATCCTTGCTTTAGTCGAAGCATTATAACCGAGTCCGGCCAGTATAATATTGGTGTCATTTCGGCCTATATAACACCAACTCTAAAATCTATCGTATCGACTTCAAACGGTTAATCCAACCGTTCAAACCCTTCTACTTTATGAGTTGTGTGTTTACATGCAAAATTTTATAATTTTTTGAATTTTTTTAGTATCAAATCAAGCGGTCAAATGTGTGAGTTTTTAAGTTAATTTTAATGCATTCATTTTTCAAGATTTTTGACCGCTTGATTTGGTACTAAAATAACTAGAAAATATTTTTTTTTTGCATGTAAACTCACAACTCATAAAGTAGAAGGATTTGAACGGTTGGATTAACCGTTTGAAGTCGATACGATAGATTTTGGAGCTGGTGTTATATAGGCCGAAATGACACCAATGTTATACTAGCCGGACTCATTATAACCTACCCTACCATAATATTTTAATAATAATAGCTCGTCACAACAACTAGAAAAATATGAGAATCCTATGGTCATGTGGCTGAGATATAATTTGTATTTGAAAGAAGTACGAAGATTTAAAATTTAGAGATAATTTTCTATATATTCTTCATAATTTGTACAGTTTTTTGTATACTGCAGAGATTTAAATTTAGCTTATTTACTGAACTCTTGTTATTTTTTCTTATTTATTCCTCGTGTAATTGAGCTCATATTAACTAAAATTATTTAAATTATTAGTGACCCTAGTTTACCTCCAATTAAGAATTACAAAGTTAAAATTATGCATTTGATACTGAAACAATAATGTTCACCGTGCAATTTTTACTAAAAAAAAGTTTTCAAAATTGGTATACACTTGATGCTGATATTTCCTTTACTATTTCTGTTTTCCTTTTAAAGTAGTATATTCAAATAAGAAGAATGCATATTTTTTTTCTTAAAAAAAATAAACGGTAAAGATTAATAAATATATCAGGTTATAAAATATATTTAAGAATTTAGACATATATGTATTCAAATAAGAAAGTATTGATGAGCGCACGTCTGATTTTCAGTTGAAAAGGATTTGATGACAATCATAATGTCCTTAATTAGAAGTAAACAAAGGTATTTTAATAATTTAATTAGAGTTAACATGAGATTTATTATATGAGGGATAAATAAGATAAATTTATTTAAGTTTTTTGGGATAAATAAGAAATTGCAAGAGTTAATGAATTATCTCTAAAATTTATTGCACTAAAATAAATAAATTGAAGGGAATAATTCATATCTCATGCTGAAATTCTAATTAATGAATAAGGCTGGACAAATTGCAGATGGAATCATATCATCTGTTATAACATGTATCTGAAGTCTTTAAGTCTTAGGTTTCTCAGAAAGCCTGAAATCAAAGTAGGGGACCTATTTATAATACCAGTGACCAGTGACGGATAATATGAGCAAGCTCGTTGACTAGTTGTCTTTTATTCTAATTGATTTACTTTCTATGTAGGTCCTTGTTTTGTAAGTACTCTATTTTTGTCTGTAAGTACATTCTCAGAGATTGTACCAAATTTTCGGTACCAATTTTTTCTTGTATAATTTGAGTTTAATGAAGTCGGTGGAGGCTGCTCACTACTTGTCAAAATGGATTGAATCGGTCCATTAAAGTCGACACCGAATGAGTAGAGACTAGAGAGGTGATGAAAGCATAGCTGGGGAAAGGATGAAAACATCCATTTTTGAGTGACTGGAGAGTTACAAGTGGTGAAAAGGGCCCCACGAATGACGACATGATGTGCTAATTGCAATACCATGAATATTATTTCTTAAAAGTTTTTTATGATGCGCGCATGAGAATGTCGACATAAACGTAGTTGGCCTTGTGAAAAGCGAAAAAGGGCATATTGCTAGCAACTTTTATTATTACTTGAATATTGCACATATTATGATTTATATAAAATAATTAATTAATTAATTAATTAAAACCTTTTATTAATATATATAAGAAAAGTTTCAGATTATAATTCCAAGATCAAATATGTTGCTGAGTTGCTGTTTGAAGCTGTTTCTAAACTTCAGTTGCATGAAATCATAACTTTACATTATTTTTAAAATTGAAGGACCAAATTAAATTCTTTTGATGTTCAATAATGACTAATGTGATGCAGATAAAAATTTCAAAACTAATAATATTAATTAATTTAGAAAATTTCAAAAGCAAAAACGTTTTATTTTTTCCTAAATAATTATACCAGCATATACATGGATTTTTAGGTATCTCATAATAAATTACAATCAGTCAGAAACTTGTGGTGCTAAGACTTAAGAATACTCAACTATAGCACTTAATTTGAGTAGAACCCATTGGTTTCAAGTGACGCATCCAAACCATTGAAACCGACCTAGTTCACAAGCGATGAGTTTACATGTTAAATTTATAAATTTTCAAACTAATTTAATATAAAGTCAAGCGGTCAAAAAATGATAAAAAATGAACACAATAAAATTAACTTATAAACCATTTTTATTTTACCGCTTGACTTAATACTAAATTAGTTCGAAAATTTATAAATTTAACATGTAAACGCATCACTCGTGAAGTAAATCAGTTTCAACAGTTTGGATGCATCATTTGAAGCCAATTCAATAAATTTTTTAATTAAGCTCAAAAGGGGATTGATGAGCTTAAGAACACCTAGTTCTACTCCACTTAATTTCCTCCTGTACACATTCCATAGTCTAAACCAAACCTCGAAATTGGCCCAATAGGCCCAATAGAGAAATGAAATCATACATAGGCCTTTATTACCTCGGCTCCGGTGTCAGCAATAATAAACGCCAGTTCTAGGCCTTCTTTTTCTGAGTAATGAATTATCAAAAACAGCCTATCTAAAAAAATAGTAAAAATACTTCGAAAAAATGTAAAATTTGATTTGCAAGTACATATTCATTTTATAATCAGTTCGGATCGACCGTTAGAATTTTAAAAAGTCAAATTTTAAGCCGTAGCACGGACCCAATCCGTGCTATGCATAGCACCGTAGCCTCACTCTTAAAGTTTGCTCCGGAGGCCCAAAATTTATGCTGAAATTAAAGCCGTGTGACTTGTCGGAACAACCTGGTCCGTATGCAAATCCAGCGAAGACAGCAGTGCTTTTACACTTGAGAGTAGTCCCATGGGCATCAGACCTACTTTGGTTCGATGGATTTAATCACTGTCGATTTGCTTTAAGATTCGCGCGGAACGCTTTAAATTTCGTGTGTGTTTGTTTCAATTTTTGTGCGCACAAATCTTAAATTAGATCGGATGGTCATCATGCTCGTTGAACCTAAAAGTAGATCCGATAGGCATCGGACCTACTCCGTTCTCGTGCTTTTAACCTTCCTATATTGACTCATTTTCATCCTTGGTACGAGTCTGATGGTCAGGTATTACCACAAACCCTATCCATCTTAAAAAGATGAAAAAGTTCTATAAACTTTAAATAAAATTGTCTGAATATTTTTTTCTGCTTATGAGATTGAAATATGCACTGTTATTTAAGTGGTTCGATTAAGAAATAAAAACCCAACCAGCACACAAAATGAAGAACTCTTTTCATCTTTTGAAATGGATCTTTAGCTTAAACATATGGACAGAGTCTCCGAATCTTGAGGGGGGGTGATGGTTTGAATCCTCGGACTTTTTCATACATCAACGGACCTTTTATAATATGTAATTTGAATTATAAAATTTTATAAACTGATCCTCGGACTTTTTCAATATTAAGGTAAAAGGTTCAAACATCACATAATTCATACCAGTAGGTACAAGAAGGTTGGTACCAACTAATACAAGAGTTAAACAAGAGACAGAAAAGTTCCAGGATGATACCTTGGAATCAAAACTGAGTTAGAATTCAACAATATGCTAAAAAATTCATCACAACTCTTCATACTATAATTAAGGGAACCGTATCCTCCCAGGTACCTGACTCAAGCAAATTGAAACGGACGGCCCAGATTAATTATATCTGGGCCAAACTCAATCCGGTGCCTATTGAGACTATAGGGGGTCTGTTTTGAGATTTGTGCCATGTTAAAAGAACTGTCTGATCGCAATTTGTTTGAGTCAGGTAAGCTGAGGTGATGTGAATTCATAATTAAGTACCTCACTTGAGTGGTACAGTAAATGTCCTTTTACATTGAACTTCTGACAAACTGAAATCTTTGCTTGTAACTCTACTAAAGAACTTAAATCAGAAGTTTTGTACTTGCTTACCGCTTACCTTACAACAAAGGAGTCTGGTTAGTATAACATCAGTGTCATTTCAGCCTATATAACACTAACTCCAAAACCTATCAAATCGACTTCAAACGGTGAATCCAAACCGATCTACATCATTAATTGTGCGTTTACATGCAAAATTTATAATTTTTCAAATTTATTTAGTATCAAGTCAAGCGGTCAAATGTGTGAGTTTTTAAATTAATTTTAATACATTCATTTTTTAACATTTTTTACTGCTTGATTTGATACTAAAATAACTTGAAAATATAAAAAATTTGCATGTAAACGCAAGTAAATCAGTTTGAACGGTTTGGATTAGTCGTTTAAAGTCTATTCAATCAATTTTCGAGTTAGTATTATATGACACCGATGTCATACTAGCCGGACTCACAACAAAGAATTCACTAAATGTAGAACAGGCTAGGACAGTATATAGCAACATGATTTTGAAATCCTTTCTAGTTGGCAAATAACACAACTACAAAGAAGTAGCGGAAGGGAAAAGATGAATAGACGGAAGCAGCAAAAAACTTTACACAATAACTACAGAGGAGACTACTTTATATTATCCACTGATTTGAATAGCTTACTAGCGGGAATTGCCAAAAAATCTTCTTATGACATTAGACAAGCAGGTAGGATGCAGAAAGAACCTAGAAAATGATTTAAACACAAGATTTGCCCTCTCTTTTTTCCATGAATAAGAGCCTTTTATTCCTTGTTCTAAGGGGACAATGATCAAACACCTTACATGCAACTCAAGAAAAAGTTCCACACTGACAACCATGTGACTGGGTGGAACCGGCTTGGAATGAAAAAATGTTTTCGCTAAATTGTTTGGAATGGACTATGTTGCTTTTCAGATTCCAACCATTTAAAATTTTCATTTGCGTATCTCGATAAAGAAACTTTTTCATGCACAAATCTCAACGATTTGAATGATTGGGATCGGAAAAGCAGGACCCAGCTTTTCTTAGCAGCAGAGCCGGATCCAAATTGTATTAACATCAACAAAGATTCACACACAAGTCAACTATCAACTAAAGCTAATTGATTAAGAGTGAATCAAGGAAGTTTTCACAACAATTTTATCAAAGCAATTGTTCACCCAAATTAAGAGTAAATCTAGATAACCTCTAATTTAACTTCACCTTCTAACACATGAAATTGTTCGCCCAAATTTGTATTTTGAGAAAGACCAAAAGGAGCAAGGTAGGAGCGATAACAAACAATTAGAAGAACAGGGACAATTTTTTTTTTTTTATTCAATGTTTCTGTAAATTCAATCATCCAATCATGTTACAAATTTAATGGACACCTCCATTTAGAACTCAATATATATTGGTCAATATAATTTTAAAAATAATTAAATAAAAAGTTATATAATTAAAAAGGAGAGAAGAAAGAAAGTTAATTTTTACTGGAGATATTAGATATTATTGTGTTTTCATAGATAAATTGGCTATTTTAAAAGTGTATATGGGTACACACAAAAAATTCTCATTTATTTAATCCGGACAATAGGTTAAATAAATATAAAAATTGTAGATATCTTATTTTATTTGTGTGGTTTGACACATTAATAGTTAGATTCTATCATCATTTGCCAGAATTTTTTAAATCAGTTGCTTTCTTTTATCAAAACAATATTAAAAGGATCTTAAAAGATGTTTAAATCTTAAAAACACCCAACAGTTGGTGGTATGTATAACACGATGAACTATATTACTGTATAGTAAACAAAACAACAATGTAGGTGAATTTTATAACAAGAACCTTGATAATAATTAAATATGATAATCTATCAAAAATAATATATTGAAGTACTCCTTTCATCTATCAACTCTCTTACATGTATGGCAATAATATTTTAATTTTACATGTTTCATAATTCTATATTTATTTTCACGATTTACCGATGGGAATTTTCACATACACCCCTAAAAAATATAGAAACTACGTATTTTTCCCTCTAAAGTTGATAATATCAAATTTACCCTTGTAAATTTTACAAACTTGCAATTTACCCAATTTATTTTCTTTTCTATTATAACTCGTTTTAAATTTATAAAGTTCTCATTTTACTCTTTATTAAAAAATAAAAATATATAGTTTGTGTAAGAAAATTGTTCAGTCTTTCAATTGGTCGGTTTTTTATGACAAATGATTTATTTCTATACTTGTGAAACATACACAATGGTATTTAGCATACGCTTGTGTGCATGTCACGAGTAAGAAATAAATCATTTGTCATTTCACCTCCCAATTAGAAGACTGAACATTTCTCTTAACATACTACGTATTATTTATTTATTTTGTAATAAAGGGTACAATGGGTACTCTATAAATTTAACATGAATATTAATAGATAGGGCAATAAATTGAGTAAATTCGTGAGTTTTTTAGAAGGATAAATATGATTTTATGTAATTCTGAACATTTTAAGGATATACATGAAATTTTTCCTTTATTCACTTACAACTATATCTATACGAATGACTTTATATCTTCTTATCCATTAAATATATTTTTATTTTTAAAAATTGAGGTTCTCTAGACATGCATTTAAAGAATACAAGTGAATGTATGCTCTTAAATATTTTTATCGAAAAATAGAAGTTCTCTAGCTAGACACATGCATTTAAAAAAAAAAAAACAAGTGAATTATGCTTATGACCAGCTCTGCTTTTAGACATTCTGTCATAAAGCATTTGAGCACACACAATGTGTGACCACACAAGTAGGACACTTTTCTTTGTGCTTTAGTTATGCTTTGTTCTCTCTCCATCCATCCTGATTATATATAATCTCCTCTTTACCCCTATATGAAGACTAATCTATGGTATGGTGCGGGGAACATGTTCTTTACTTGGACTTATTTATTCTCTAAATCCCTGGCTGCTTATTTCCAATTCCCGTCAAATATAAAAATATATAAAAAGTTGAAACTCTTAAATCCTTCCCTTATGCACAAAATAGCCTTACGCTGTTAGGCATGCACCTAAATCAACTCGGCTGGAAATGACCCAGAATGAAGACAAGAAGTAATGATTTTTATTTTCTTTAGTTTCTTTCATGAGTGAGCCTATGGTGCTATGCATGGCACGGATGGCTAGTGTACTACGGCTCAATATGGTACTTTTTAAAATCCTAACGGTCGATCCAACCGTTCAATGTGATAACCATATGAATATGTACTTGCAAACTAAATTTTATATTTTTTTCGAAATTTTTTACTATTTTTTTAGATAGGTAGAAAAATCAGTGTTTTCTGAAAATTCTGGACCATCAAAATTCTACCTATCTAAAAAAATAGTAAAAAAATTCGAAAAAATATAAAATTTAGTTTGCAAGTACATATTCACATGGTTATCACATTTAACGTTTGAATCGACCGTTAGGATTTTAAAAAGTACCATATTGAGCCGTAGTACACTAGCCATCCGTGCTATGCATAGCCCCATAGCTCACTCTTCTTTCATTGTTTGGGGTTTTTTAGTTGGGAAAAGTGTTCTTTCTCTAAAGGGCCGTCTGTGGAATGGAATATATAGCATTGGGCCCACTTGGACCGCTCGTTCGTTGGATGCTGAATTGATGATCATTTTGTCTGAATTTATCTGTTGGGTTGTCGGTGTCTACCAATTAGATACCGACCCATATAGTACTAATTCTAATTTCTGTTGAAACAGAAATTTCAATTTCTTAATTTGCCTTAATACCTTTCTTTTAGAGTAAATTAAGAAAAGAACAAATCTTATACGTAATTTGAAATAATATGCCCATGCATAATTATGCATAACTTGTTTTGACTTTTTTTTGGAGCATAATTATGCATTATAGTTTGAATTTGGTTTTACAATATATAACTAATAATTCGTTATTTTATTTTTAGCATCTCAAACCGAGAAAAAGTTCAGCACTGATGTCAGCGACTCAGTAGACGTGGAGTTCGGTTTCAAAACTGAAAAAGGAAATATTTGTTCGGCACGTTATTGTGCCCGTGGGGAAAAAAAATTCACTCTGATTGAATTTTTTTTCCCCACGCACACAGTAAAATTCAGTTCAATTCCTATCCCCACACCCATTCCTCTATGGCGCTAAATAGGCCCTCAATGTATTGGATGTACTGGATAAGTTAAAAGATGAACAAGTTTAGTTTTTTTTTTTAAGTTGCTAATATGATCAGATCTGTTTTGATAATTTTGCAAAAATGTTGGTGACATTTTTCAGATTACTGAAAGCTCAAGTTGACAAAAAAAATGTTAAGGCTTTTTCTATGTGGTACTATTTTTATTTAATTTTGAGAATCTTCCACTAGATTTCTAATTCCTTTGCAATAGCATTAGTAAAAGAATTAGCTTTACGGCTCCGTAAAAAAAATTGGCAAGCCTCGAACTGCGTGCTATATTTTCAGCTCCCAATTCAACCAAACAAGGTAATTTAAAATATATTTATTTAGTTTTCTTATCTTTCGAAGTACTTGGAACAAAATTTTACTTTTATATTAGTTTGATTGCAGTCTAATACATTTCGGTTCGTCCTCTTTCACAGAATTCACATCCTCCAAGTACCTGAAAAGGGAATCTTTTACATTTAGTGGATTCGGGCCGTTCTTGTTAACTCGGCACGAATCCCAAAACCAATAATACCACCCCCTGCTAGCTAAATTCTAAATCGGCTCAGAGTAAATATCAAAAGTTAAAATACCGTTTATCGCATTATAACGAAACGGCTAAAAAAACGACGTTCGATCATATCAAGTTACAAAGTTTATTCTTCAGGCGTTCGATCATATCAAGTTACATATTAAGTATTAGAGAAGGTCGATGTGGGGATACGGGGTCCCCACTACTTTATTAGAGGAAGGTTGACGCGGAGATCATTAGGAGACTAGAAAAGAAATAATCATAACAAGTTACGCATCAAAGTATTAATATCTTATTTTTTAAATATTAATATCTTATCTTTCAAGTATTTATACCTATGAATGTTAACGCGGAGACGAGCGCGGAACTGGTAAAAGGTGGTCATATAATTAGTGGAGATTATAGTACAATATTTCTCTAATGTTGCTGCGGGAACATATGGGGGACTGAAGTGGAGGAATTTATATAATTATTCATGTTATGTTAAAATTGTAGCTAGTCACGTTAATATTTTTCGAATTGATGCTTATGTGATTTATTTTATTTTTCTATTTTCGAATATAAAAAGAACATAAGCTCTATTAAGTTTTCCTTTTTTGAAAATAAAGATGAGATAAAAAAATTTCTTTAAATATCCATAAAGGTCTCCGATTCAAATAGAACCTACGCTGACATTTTTATTAATATCCAAAGTTAATTAGAAATTAATATTTATGCTCATAATTCCCGACTTTCGCTAAAAATGTCCAAACCGGTCATAAAATGGCCGGCTTCCGGAAACCGGCCATTTTATGGCCGGTTTACTCTTTTTTTTTTAAAGACACTATGAAGAGCAAAATAATGAAATCTAACACTGAAAATTTGAATTTTTTGTTTAAATTATTTGTTAGATTACTTCTTTTAATTTATAATTATCATATTTATACTAAAATACACTAGATTACTTGAAATTATGTGGAATTACACTATATTACAATAAATTATGTTGAATTACACTAAATTACGTTAAATTACGCTAAATTACAATCACTTCGCTAATTATGCTGAAATACGGTAAATTACGCTAAACTACGCAAAATTACGCTAAAGTAGACCAATTTTGTGTCATCTTTCATGAATCATAAAAAATAGTATAAAAATTCGGAATATAGTAAAAATTGGTATTCTAAAGTTCATTATGTAACTAATTTACTGAGCTACTTAGATTGAATAATAGAAATAAAAATCTTAATCGGAAACTTCAACTCAAGTTTTGAGGCTCTTTCCTTAGTTTTTTGGTAATTCTGAATTTTGAAATCTGAAATAGCCAACATGAATGCATGCGTAGTTTCGCAAGCTTTCCGAAAAGTGGTCATTTGCTGAAATCGGACACTCGAGCGCCGTTTTATGGCCATTTGAAGTTTTGTCGTCGTTTTTCGCCTTTTCAGTATCATAGTTTTTATAGTCCAAAAATATTATAGCGCGCTATTTAAAATCCTGATAAATATCAAACCGTAAAGCAAGGAGGATCTTCTATAGTACGTGAGAGGATATTGATCCTCCTTTCACATCAGCAAAAAAATTTATCGTTCTCGAGTTTGGTGGAAAAAAATTGAACTAAATAAAAGGCTACTCTAACCAGGTAAAAAGACGGGTTAAAGTTTGATAAATGGTGCATTTATCCAATTCTGCCCTTCTAAAAGCTAATGTACAATCTTTCTGTCGATATTGAATATGAAATCAAGAATTAAAACTCTCTAAAAATAACATCAAAACAGAATTTCAGGATTCTCGTGTTCAAGTAATTAATCAGGTGAGAATCAAATTAGGGGTATTATAATTCAACTAAATGAATCTGGTTTCATCGGACTTGTATATGTACCTATATTAAACTATCAACCAGCAAAACTTGACTCAAATTAAAAAAAGTGAATTGCTTTTTTAATTATATTGACCAGTGTTCTAAATAGCGGCACTATAGCGGCATAGCGGTTTTGGACCCTAAACGCTAAGCTATGGCATCAAAATGCGCTAATTGAGCTACGGCCGCTATAGCGGTAATAACGGTCCGCTATAGCGCATAGCGCACGCTATGCATGATGGGCTTTTTTAGGCAATTTATATGGGCTTTAAATAAAGACTCAAAAAAGTTAAATAAAAGTCCAAACTGAAATCAATGATGTCTAGGTTATTTTGAAATTTGAATAGAAAAAAAAATTAATTATGTCATGAATCATGATGCTTAAGATATTTTGAATAGAAAAATATCGATAGTTTATAATATTACTATGGATATTTTGAACCGTAATTTGGACTTTGTACTGGTTCAATATGAATATTATAATTTCTTAATTAATTTGATGTTATTTATTGTTCTATGATACTTTAGATAATGTTGATATTTAATACAAATATATAATATAATTTTTGTAAAAAAAACGCTATGTAGCATAGTTTCTGCTATAGCTACGCTATTCGCTATAACTTTTTTTATAGCCTTCCTGCTATGACGCCATAAACGCTATTTAAAACATTGATATTGACTAAACAAAATTAAATTTTTTCTACAATTTTTGTTGTTGTTAGAAAGTAGTAGATAACTTAAAAGTGCTTCGCTGTCTAATGTTTTAGATAAAAAAAAAAATACAAAGGAAAATTTAGCTATTTGAGAATGAAATTATATATGCCATAAACCGTAAGGAATACAATTTTTAATACTTAAAATGGGTTTATGTCCTGCATGACGTCAAACAATTCTATATTCTTTGGCATTATTTAATTACGCAGTCTTTAATTTAATAGATAGATTAGTCGGTAATTTTAATTGCAACAAGTGGCTGAAAAACTTAAATTACTCAATTTCAAACATAAAACTCGTCAAGATCTGCTCAATTGATCTTCCATGTGAACATAAGATTATGAACTACAAAAACTCAATGTTACCTCTAGATTTAGTTCATCCGCAAAGTAGAACTGATAAAACATTCTTGCATACACCGTCAAACGACTCAACTAATGATGTTGATAATAACATGATGAGTTTACTTGTTGAGTTTCAATCAAAGTATCAACAATGACCTCTTAACAAAAAATAAAAAAATTGCAAGAAACCTGATTAATAAATTTATCTCAAATTCCGAGTTAATACTTGAACCAAAAGTTCCGTGCAACAAGTGCATTACACAATCAAGAAACAAAGAACATTAATTCTACCAAATAAAGATTTTTCTAAATTTGAGAACTTGTGCAAGTATCGAAGAAACACAAGTTATTACTATGCTCAAGTTATTTGAGAACCTAAAGTTATTGAAATAGTGAATAAAAATGAAGACCTTGATCTGTAACAATAATGTTATTATTATGCTCAATTTGAATAAATTTTCTAACTTCTAAAGTTTTTAGTTGTATTGTTAAAATAAAGATTTTTGGGAGTACTATTTTTAATTTTTTTTGTATAGTTTTCACTTTATTTTTTATTATTAGGTTTTTATGTTTTGTTTGATAATTTTATAGGTTTGTATAAGTATGTAATGTTTTTTTGTTTGTATAAGCATTAGGGTACTTAATTAGTTCTCTCTTCTTCTAAAAACAAAATAGCATAGAGGAAGACAAAAAAAGAGAAATACAAAATATTCAGACTTTATTACTTCATTTTTCGCTCTTTGTTATTTTTTTTTATTATTTATAGTTTTTCTAATTTTATATACTTGAGAATGATTTTTCCAATACATGAAAATGACCATTTCCTTTTAACGTTATGAAATAAGTAAAATTATAAATAAAAATAAAGAAAATAAACATATACGAGATAGAGAGAATTATAAAGGATGACTATCTCTTATTCATATATTTCTCATGTGTATTACATGTGTACAATACAAACTTACAATGCTTCTATTTATAGGCTACAAATGGCAAATGAAAAGTCACCTAAATTAATTTCAATAATAAATAGGGAAAGTAATTGATGTGATTAATGTTGAGAGTTACAAAATTGAAGAGTTGTCACAATGAATGGACATCCATATTAATATCTATTCATAACACTCAATTGGATGTCCATTTCATGAGAATATGCCACATGAAAACCATACAAGTAAACTTTCAAATAAAAATCTAGTGAAGGAAATTCAAGAGTACATTATTCTTAGTAATAGACAACTATAACCTTAATAGGAAAATTCAATGAGAAAAAATCATGGTTAAGAAAAATATAGTGCATATTAACTCTCCATCATGACAACATTAATCAAGATTTTCGTCACAAATTCTTTCTTTAAACAATTTACTGCTTTTGGAAACTCTTCCAGAGTTCAAATGATATTTAGATCATCGACATAATAGCAAACTCTTTTGTAGATTTCTTTCATGAAAATATAAGAACAAATTGTATCATTTTTATATCCTTATTTCAATAAATATTCACTGAGGATACAAAAAATACAGAGGTAAATTGAACTGAGCGGTTGGGGGAAAAGACAAAAATACAGAGGTAACTTGTCCATTTTAAGGCAAATTTTTGCCCAAACACATAAATTTCTCCAAAAATTCCAAAAAAGTAGCAGAAAATTAGTGAAAAAAAACAAAAATAGAGCGTATACGATCTTTCTAGCAAAATAAAAATTAAATTGCAATGTCACAATCGTTAAAGAGGCAGATGAATCCGGTGTGTTCAAAACTCCCGAGCTCAATCATGCTGAGGTGAATCAGCGTTCATACAAAGATATGGTGTCCTCCTGTCCTGTGAAATATATGTGGCGACCAACTACATAGCGATCTAAACCATTGGAATCATGTGCTATTTAGATCCGTAAAAGACTAGAGAAGATCTACAAATCTTCAACTACGAACAATCTAATTTGCTTACGTTGCGGAGATCACGGGCACAAGGTGGTTCATTGCCATAACTTCTGCATGGGGGCAATATTGTCTGTACCAGCCAGTACGGTCCGTATTGGAGGCACCATTTCGTTAGATTTCATGACAGTTGTATCCAAATCAGGTTGCTTGGCCTCCAATCATCTCCAGATGCCCCTAGACTCCTATAAAAGACTCATGGACAGAGAGAGAAGACATCTTTTGGATATCTTTGGTTATTTGTTAGATCTAAGTTTATTTTCTTAAGTGAGAAAGGTGGAGTGAATAGAGATTAAGTAGGAGGGTGCTTCTTGTATAGTTGTATATTTCATATTTCTCTATTGTAAAACATGTCGTTCCCCGGCTAAGTTCAAATTCTTAGAGTTTGGCAGTAAACCTTGTTGTCTTGTTATTTTTTCTACTAGTTGTTTTTCATCTTCTTATTATTGTCTTTCATCTTGTACTGGTTGTCTTTCATTTTCAATTGGTTGTCTTTCATGTTCTATTAGTTGTCTTTCAATAACTATTGGTTGTATTTCATCTTATCTAGTTGTAATTCACCTTCTTCTAGTTGTATTTTATCTTTGTCTAGTTGTCTTTCATCTTATACTGGTTATCTTTCATGTTCTACTGGTTGTCTTTCATCTTCTTCTAGTTGTCTTTCATCTTGTACTAGTTGTTTCATCTTCTTCTAGTTGATTTTCATCTTGTACTAGTTATTTTTCATCTTGTTCTAGTTGTCTTTCATATTTTACTAGTTGTTTTTCATCTTCTACTAGTTTACTTTCATCTTCTACTAGTTATCTTTCATGTTCTACTAGTTGTCTTTCATCTTCTTCTTGTTGTCTTTCATCTTCTTGTTGTTGTCTTTTATCTTCTTCCAGTTGTCTTTTATCTTCTACTAATTGTTTTTCATCTTGTACTAGTTGTTGTTGTTCATCTTGTTCTGGTTGTCTTTCATCTTCTACTAGTTATTTTTCATCTTCTTCTAGTTTTCTTTCATCTTGTATTGGTTGTCTTTTATGTTCTACTGGTTTTCTTTCATCTACTATTGGTTGTATTTAATCTTCTTCTAGTTGTATTTCAACATTTCTAGTTGTGTTTCATCTTGCACTGGTTGTCTTTAATCTTCTTCTAGTTGTTCATTTTCTTCTAATTGTCTTTCATCTTTTACTGGTTGTCTTTTTTATTCTATTGGTTGTTTTTCATCTTCTACTAGTTATGTTTCATCTTGCATTGATTGTCTTTCATATTCTTCTAGTTGTTTTTCATCTTCTTCTAGTTGTCTTTCATCTTGTACTGGTTGTCTTTCATGTTCTACTGATTATCTTTCATCTTTTTCTTTTTGTCTTTCATCTTGTACTGGTTGTCTTTCATGTTCTACGGATTATTTTTTATCTTCTTCTAGTTTTCTTTCATTTTGTACTAATTTTTTTCATCTTGTTATGGTTGTCTTTGTTTTTGTAAGCAATATGCTGCTCTATTTGACTAATTTGCAAAACATATAAACATTGAATTTTACAGTTTCTTTGTTTGAGATGTGTTCAGGTTTAATTGCTATATCAATCTGATTGTCAAAGAAAAGTCAACGGAAAGCATCACGACATGTTACATGATAATAACAAGTTATATGGAATGATTGGATATATAATGGAATGATCACGTACATGATTCACACGAGCTATATGAAATGGTTGGATACTAATTGGATGCTTAATCATGAATATCATGGTTGGATACTAATTAGATACTTATTATTGTCTTTCATCTTGTACTAGTAGTCTTTCAACTTCTACTGGATGTCTTTATCTTCTTCTAGTTGTCTTTTATCTTCTTCTAGTTGTCTTTCATCTTCTTTTAGTTGTCTTTCATCTTCTACTAGTTATTTTTAATTTTGTACTTGTTGTTTTTCATATTCTACTAGTTCTTTTTAATCTTCTTCTTGTTGTCTTTCATCTTGTACTGGTTGTCTTTCATGTTCTACTGATTATCTTTCATCTTGTACTGGTTGTCTTTCATGTTCTACGGGTTATTTTTCATCTTCTTCGAGTTTTATTTCATTTTGTACTAATTTTTTTTCATCTTGTTATGGTTGTCTTTGTTTTTGTAAGCAATATGCTGCTCTATTTGACTAATTTGCAAAACATATAAACATTAAATTTTACAGTTTATTTGTTTGAGATGTGTGCAGGTTTAATTGCTATATCAATCTGATTGTCAAAGAAAAGTCAACGAAAAGCATCACGACATGTTACGTGATAATAACAAGTTATATGGAATGATTGGATATATAATGGAATGATCAGGTACACAATTCACACGAGCTATATGAAATGTTTGGATACTAATTGGATGCTTAATCATGAATATTATGAAGATCATGAATATCATGGTTGGATACTAATTGAATACTTATTATTGTCTTTAATCTTGTACTCATTTTTTTTCATGTTCTACTAGTTGTTTATTCATCTTGTTCTGCTCAATTGGTACTAGTTGTTTTTCATCTTGTACTAGTTATCTTTCATCTTCTACTAGTTGTTTTACATATTCTTCTTAGTTTTCTTTCATCTTCTACTAGTTGTCTTTGATGTTCTACATGTTATCATTCATCTTCTTTTGTTGCTTTTAATCTTCTTCTAGTTGTCTTTCATCTTCTTCTAGTTGTCTTTCATCTTTTACTAGTTGTTTTTAATCTTCTTCTAGTTGTCTTTCGTCTTGTACTTCTAGTTGTTTTTCATATTGTATTTCATCTTCTACTAGTAGTTTTTCAGCTTGTACTAGTTGTCTTTCATCTTCTACTAGTTGTCTTTTATCTAGTACAAGTTATTTTTCATCTTATATTAGTTGTCTTTCATCTTCTTGTAATTGTCTTTCAAATCTACTAGTTGTTTTCCATTGTCTTCTCTTGTTTTCTTTACTTTTCTAATGGTTGTCTTTCAAATTATACTGGTTGTCTTTCATCTTGTACTAGTTATTTTTCATCTTCTTCTAGTTGTCTTGCATCTTCTACTAGTTATTTTCAATCTTGTACTGGTTGGCTTTAATCTTTTACTACTTGTCTTTCATATTTTACTGGTTCTTTTTCATTTTATTATTATTGTCTTTTATGTTGTACTGGTAGTCTTTCATATTCTACTAGTTGTCTTTATCTTCTTCTAATTATTTTTCATCTTGTACTGTTATTTTTCATCTTCTTCTACTTGTCTTTAATCTTGTATTGGTTGTTTTTCATATTCTACTAATTTTTTTAATCTTCTTCTTGTTGTCTTTCATCTTGTACTGGTTGTCTTTCATGTTCTAATAGTTGTCTTGCATCTTCTTCTAGTTGTTTTTCATCTTGGACTAGTTGTTTATCATCTTGTTATGGTTGTCTTTCATCTGCTACTAGTTATTTTCATCTTCTACTAGTTGTCTTTCATCTTCTACTAGTTGTTTTACATATTCTTCTAGTTTTTTTTCATCTTGTACTACTTGTCATTGATGTTCTACAGGTTGTCTTTCATCTTCTTCTGTAGTTTTTTTTTCTTCTAGTTGTTTTTCATCTTGTATTGTTTTTAATCTTCTTCTAGTTGTCTTTCATCTTGTACTAGTTGTTTTTCATCTGCTACAAGTTATTTTTCATCTTCTTCTAATTGTCTTTCTTCTGCTACTGGTTCTACAAGTTGTCTTTCATGTTGCACTAGTTGTCTTTCCTCATCTTCTAGTTGTCTTTCATCTTCTTCTAATTGTCTTTCATCTACTACTAGTTCTCTTTCATCTTCTACTTGTTGTTTTCCATCTTCTTCTTGTTTTCTTTCATCTTGTACTGGTTGTCTTTCATGTTCTATGGGTTATCTTTCATTTTTTCTGGTTATTTTTCATTTTCTACTAGTTTTTCCTCTTGTATTTCATCTTCTTCTAGTTGCCTTTCATCTTGTACTAGTTCTTTTTCATCTTATTCTAGTTGTCTTTCATCTCCTACCTGTGGTTTCATGTTGTACTAGTTGTCTTTCAAATTCAACTTGTTGTTTTTCATCTTCTTGTTGTTGTCTTTCATGTTCGAATAGTTGTCTTTCATGTTTTGTTGGTTTTTTTTCATCAACTATTGGTTGTATTTCAACATATACTGGTTGTCTTTCATGTTCTATTTGTTGTCTTTCATGTTTTTCTTGTTGTCTTTCCTCATGTACTAGATTTCTTTCCCATTCTATAGGTTGCCTTTCTTCCTCTTCTAGTTGTCTTTCATCTTGTACTAGTTGTTTTTCATCTTGTTCTCTGGTTGTCTTTCATATTGCACTAGTTGTCTTTCATCTTCTTCTAGTTGTCTTTCATCTTCCATTAGTTGTCTTTTAACTCCTTGTTATCTTTCATCTTCTTCAAGTTATCTTTCATCTTGTACTAGTTGTTTTTCATCTTGTACTTATTGTTTTTTATCTACTTCTAGTTGTCATTCATCTTCTACTAGTTGTTTTTCATCTTCTTCTTATTCTCTTTCATCATGTACTGGTTGCCTTTCATGTTCTACTGTTTGTCTGTCATTGACAACTAGTTGTATTTCATCTTCTTCTAGTTGTATTTCATCTTCTTCTAGTTGCCTTTCATCTTCTGCTAGTTGTCTTTCATCTTACACTGGTTGTCATTCATCTTCTACAGGTTGTGTTTCATCTTCTTCTAGTAATATTTCATATTCTACTAATTGTGTTTCATCTTCTTCTAGTTGTCTTTCACCTTGTACTTGTTGTCTTTCATCTTCTACTGATTGTCTTTCATCTTCTTCTAGTTGCCTTTCATCTTGTACTAGTGGTCTTTCATCTTGTACTAGTTGCCTTTCATCTTCTTCTAGTTGTGTTTCTCTTCTAGTTTTCTTTCATCTTGTACTTATTGTAGTTCATGCCCTACTAGATGTTTTTATTTTCTTCTAGTTGTTTTTCATCTTTTTCTGGTTGTCTTTCATTTTCTTCTAGTTGTGTTTCCTCTTCTAGTTTTCTTTCATCTTGTACTTATATAGTCTTTCATGTTCTACTAGATGTATTTCAGCTTCTACTAATTGTTTTTTTATCTTGTACTAGTTATTTTTCATCTTGTACTTGTGGTTTTTAATCTTCTTCTAGTTGGTTTTCATCTTCTTCTAGTTGTCTTTCATGTTGTTTTGGTCGTCTTTCGTTTCAACTACTTGTTTTTCGTCTTCTACTAGTTGTGTTTCATCTGGCACTGGTTATCTTTCATCTTCTTTTAGTTGTCTTTCATCTTCTTCTAGTAGTCTTTCATCTTATACTACTTGTCTTTTATCTTGTACTGCTTGTCTTTGATCTTTTACTAGTTGTGTTTCCTCAAACTGGTTGTCTTTCATATTCTTTTAGTTTTATTTCATCTTCCACTAGTTCATCTTCTTCTAGTTGTTTTTCATCTTCTTCTAGTTGTTTTTCATCTTCTACTTGTTGTTTTCCTTTATCAAGTACTGGTTGCCTTTCATGTTATTCTATTTGTCTTTCATCTACAACTAGTTGTATTTCATCTTCTTCTATTTGTCTTTTGTCTTCTTCTAGTTGTTTTTCATCTTGCACTGGTTGTCTTTCATCTTCTACTAGCTATGTTTCATCTTTTTCCAGTAGCCTTTCATATTTTACTAGTTGTGTTTCATCTTCTTCTAGTAGTGTTTCATCTTCTAGTAGTGTTTCATGTTCTTCTAGTGGTTTTTCATCTTTTACTAGTTGTTTTTTATCTTGTTCTGGTTGTCTTTCATCTTCTTCTAGTGTGTTTTCTCTTCTAGTTTTCAATCATCATGTTCTACTAGATGTCTTTCATCTTATTCTTGTTGTCTTTCATCTTCTTCTAGTTGTGTTTCCTCTTCTAGTTTTCTTTCATCTTGTACTTATTGTCTTTAATGTTCTACTGGATGTATTTCATCTTCTTCTTGTCTTTCATCTTCTTCTAGTTGTTTTTCATCTTGTACTTGTGGTTTTTCAACTTCTACTAGTTGGTTTTCATCTTCTTCTAGTTGTCTTACATGTTGTTTTGTTTGTATTTCATGTTCGACTAGTTGTCTTACATCTTCTATTAGTTGTGTTTCATCTTGTACTGGTTGTCTTTCATCTTCTTCTACTAGTTGTCTTTCATCTTTTATTAGTTGTTTTTTATCTTCTTCTAGTAGTGTTTCATTTTGTACTGGTTGTCTTTCATCTTCTACTAGTTGTGTTTTCTCTTGTACTGGTTGTCTTTCATCTTCCACTAGCTCATCTTCTTCTAGTTGTCTTTCTTCTTCTACTAGTTGTTTTTCATCTTCTTCTTGTTTTCTTTCATCATCTACTGGTTGTCTTTCATTTATAACGAGTTGAATTTCATCTTCTTCTTGTTGTATTTCATCTTCTTCAAGTTGTCTTTCGTCTTCTGCTAGTTGTATCTTGCACAAGTTGTCTTTCATCTTCTACTAGTTGTGTTTCATCTTCTTCTAGTAGTCTTTCATATTCTACTTGGATTGTTTCATCTTCTTCTAGTTGTCTTTCATCTTGTACTAGTTGTCTTTCATCTTCAACTGGTTGTCTTTCATTTTCTTCTAGTTGTCTTTCATCTTGTACTAGTTGTCTTTCATCTTGTTATGGTTGTTCATCTTATTCTAGTTGTGTTTTCTCTTCTAGTTTTCTTTCATCTTGTATTTATTGTCTTTAATGTTCAACTGGATGTATTTCATCTTCTTTTTGTTGTCTTTCAACTTTTCTAGTTGTTTTTCATCTTGTACTAGTTGTTTTTTGTCTTGTACTTGTGGTTTTTCATCTTCTACTAGATTGTTTTCATCTTCTTCTAGTTGTCTTTCAAGTTGTTTTTGTTGTCTTTCATGTTTTACTTGTTGTCTTTCATCTTCTACTAGTTGTGTTTCATCTTGCATTTGTTATCTTTCATATCCTTCTAGTTGTGTTTCATCTTGTACTGCTTGTCTTTCATCTTGTATTGGTAGTCTTTCGTCTTCTACTAGTTATGTTTCATCTTGTATTGGTTGTCTTTCATATTTTTCTAGTTATCTTTCATCTTCCACTAGTTGTCTTTCATCTTTTACTAGTTGTTTTTCATCTTCTTCTTGTTTTCTTTCATTATGTAGTGGTTGTTTTTCATGTTTTGTTGGTTGTCTTTCATCTACTATTGGTTGTATTTCATCATCTTCTAGTTTTATTTCATCTTCTTTTAGTTGTCTTTTATCTTGTACTAGTTTTCTTTCGTGTTCTACTTGTATTCCATCTTCTTCCAATTGTTTTTCATCTTATTTTGGTTGTCATTCTTCTACTCCTAGTTGTGTTTCATGTTCTTCTAGTTGTTCTTCATCTTGTACTGGTTGTCTTTCAAATTCTAGTAATTATTTTTCATTTTCTATTGATTGTCTTTCATCTTTTTGTTGTCTTTTTATTTTGTACTAGTTGTCTTTCATCTTGTACTAGTTGTTTTTTGTCTTTTTCTTGTTGTCTTTCCTCTTGTACTAGTTGTTTTTCATTTTCAATTAGTTGTTTTTTATTTTCTTCTTGTTGTCTTTCATCTTGTACTAGTTGTCTTTCATGTTCTACTTGTTGTCTTTCATCTTGTACTAGTTGTCTTTCATCTTGTTGATGTTGTCTTGCATCTCCTCGTTGTGTTTCATCTTCTTCTAGATTTATATCTTGTACTAGTTTTTTCATCTTCTTCTTGTTGTCTTTCATCTTGTACTGCTTGTCTTTCACGTTCAACTATTTTCTTCATGTTTTGTTGGTTGTTTTTCATCTACTATTGGTTGTATTTCATCTTGTACTGGTTGTCTTTCATCTTGTTCATGTTGTCTTTCATCTTCTTCTAATTTTCTTTCATCTTCTAGTAGTTGTCTTTGATGTTCTACTGTTATCTTTCATCTTCTTCTGTTGTTTTTAATCTTCTTCTAGTTATCTTTCATCTATTTCTAGTTGTCTTTCATCTTCTACTTATTGTCTTTCATATTCTTCTAGTTGCATTTTATATTGTGCTAGTTATTTTTAATCTTGTACTAATTGTTTATCATATTCTACTACTTATTTTTAATCTTCTTCTTGTTGTCTTTCATCTTGTAATAGTTGTCTTTCATGTTCTACTGGTTGTCTTATTTCTTCTTCTTGTTGTTTTTCATATTGGACTTGTTGTTTATTATATTGCACTACTAATTGTTTTTCATCTTGTACTGGTAGTCTTTCTTGTTATATTGGTTGTCTTCCATCTTCTTCTTGTTGTCTTTCATCTTGTACTAGTTGTCTTTCATCATCTTCTAGTTGTTTTTCATCTTATATAGTTGTTTTTCATCTTGTTTTGGTTGTCTTTCATATTGCACTAGTTGTCTTTCATCTTCTTCTAGTTGTCATTCATCTTCTGCTAGTTGTCTTTCAGCTCCTTGTTATCGTTCATCTTCTTCAAGTTATCATTCATCTTGTACTAATTGTTTTTTATTTTGTACTTGCTGTTTTTCATCTTCTTATAGTTTGTTTTTCATCTTCTACTAGTTGTTCTTCATCTTCTTCTTGTTTTTGTTCATCATATATTGGTTCTCTTTAATGTTTTACAAGTTGTCCTTCATCTACAACTAGTTGTATTTCATCTTCTTCTAGTTATATTCCATCTTCTTCTAGTTGTCTTTCGTCTTCTGCTAGTTGTCTTTCATCTTGAACTGGTTGTCTCTCGTCTTCTACTAGTTGTGTTTCATCTTCTTCTAGTTGTCTTTCATCTTGTACTAGTTGTCATTCGTCTTGTACTGGCTATCTTTCATTTTCTTCTAGATATCTTTCATCTAGTACTAGTTGTTTTTCATCTTGTACTAATTTGTCTTTTACGTTATATTGGTTGTATTTCATCTTCTTATTGTTATGTTTCATCTTTTTATAGTTGTCTTTCATCTTGTACTAGCTGTTTTTCATCTTGTACTTGTTGTTTTTCATCTTGTACTTGTTGTGTTTCATCTTGTACTTGTTGTTTTTCATCTTGTACTTGTTGTTTTTCATCTTGTTCTGGTTTTCTTTCATCTTGTACTAGTTTTCATGTTCTATTAGTGGTTTTTCATCTACAACTAGTTGTATTTCATTTCTTTTACATGTATTTCATCTTATTCTAGTTGTCATTCATCTTCTGCTAATTGAGTTTCATCTTGCACATGTTGCATTTCATCTTTTTCTAGTTGTCTTTCATTTCTACCAGTTGGTTTTGATCTTCCTCTAGTTGTCTTTCATCTTGTATTGGTTGTCTTTCATATTCTACTAGTTGTCTTTCATCTTCTTCTAGTTGTTTTTCGTCTTCCACTAGTTGTCTTCATCTTGCAATGGTGTCTTTCATCTTCTTTAGTAGTCTTTCCTCTTCTACTAGTTATTTTTCATCTTCTTCTTGTAGTCTCTAATAGTTGTTTTTCATCTTGTACTGGTTGGCTTTCATGTTCTACTGGTTGCCTTTCATCTTCTTCTAGTTATCTTTCATCTTCTACTAGTTGTTTTTCATCTTGTTATGGTTGCCTTTTATCTTTTTCTAGTAGTATTTCATCTTCTACTAGTTGTCTTTCATCTTCTGCTAAAGTGTCTTCATCTTGCACGGATGTTTTTCATCTTCTTCTAGTTGTCTTCATCTTGCACTAATGTTTTTCATCTTGTACTAGTTGTAATTCATGTTTTATTGGTTGTCTTTCATCTTATTCTATGTTTCTTTCATCTTGTACTAATATTCTTTGGTGTTCTAAGGGTGTTGTCTTCCATCTTCTTCCAGTTGTCTTTCATCTTGTAATAGTTATTTTTCATCTTGTTTTAGTTGGCTTTCATCTTCTCATAGTTGTGTTTCATCTTCTTCTAGTTGTCCCTCATCTTATACTGGTTGTCTTTCAATTTCTTCTAGTTGTTTTTCAATGTCTACTAGTTGTTTTTCATCTTTTATTTCATTTTCAACTAGTTGTTTTTCATCTTGTACTAGTTGTTTTCATTACCTATCTAGTTGTATATCATCTTCTTCTAGTTGTCTTTCATCTTCTACTAGTTGTGTTTCATCTGGCACTGGTTGTCTTTCATCTTCTACTAGTTGTAATTCATCTTGTTCTAGTTGTGTTTCATCTTGCACTAGTTGTCTTTCATCTTCTACTCGTTGTCTTTCTTCTTCTTCTAGTTGTCTTTGATATTTTACTAGTTCGTTTTATCGGTTGTTTTTCATCTTCTTCTAGTTTTTTTTTTTTTGTACAAATTGTCTTACATGTTCTACTAGATGTATTTCATCTTCTTGTTGTTGTCTTTCATGTTGTACAAGGTTTTTTTTCATCTTTTATTTGTTGTTTTTTATCTTGTTCTCGTTATTGTTTTTCATCTTCTTCTTGTTTTCTTTCATCATGTACTGGTTGGTTTCATGTTCTATTGGTTGTTTTTCCATTACAACATGTTGTATTTCATTTCTTCGAGTTGTATTTTATCTTTTTCTAGTTGTCTATCTTCTTCTGCTAGTTGAGTTCCATCTTGCACTTGTTACATTTCATTTTCTTCTAGTTGTCTTTCATCTTCTTCTAATTGTCCCTCATCTTATACTGGTTGTCTTTCAATTTCTTCTAGTTGTATTTCAATTTCTACTAGTTATTTTTCATCTTTTATTTCATTTTCTAGTAGTTGTTTTTTGTCTTGTACTAGTTGTTTTCATCTTCTTCTAGTTGTATTTCATCTTCTTAAAGTTGTTTTTTGTCTTCTGCTAGTTGTCTTTCATCTGGCACTGGTTGTCTTTCATCTTCTACTAGTTGTTTTTCATCTTCTTCTAATAGTCTTTCATCTTCTACTAGTTGTGTTTCATTTTCTTCTAGTTGCGTTTCATCTTGCACTAGTTGTCTTTCATCTTCTAATGGTTGTCTTTCTTCTTCTTCTAGTTGTCTTTAATATTGTACTAGTTATTTTTTATCTTGTTTTGGTTGTCTTTCATCTTCTTCTAGTTGTGTTTCATCTTCTAGTAGTCTTTCATCTTGTACTGATTGCCTTACATGTTCTACGGGATGTATTTCATTTTCTTCTTGTTATCTTTCATCAAGTACAGGGTTTTTTTCATCTTGTATTTGTTATTTTTCATTCTGTTATGGTTGTCTTTCATCTTGTACTAGTTGTTTTTCATCTTTCTCTGGTTTTCTTTCATCATGTACTAGTTGCTTCCATGTTCTATTGGTTGTTTTTCATCTACCACTTGTTGTATTTCATTTTTTTTCCAGTTGTATTTCATCTTCTTCCAGTTGTCTTTCATCTTCTGCTAGTTGAGTTCCATCTTGCACTTGTTGCATTTCATCTTCTTCTAGTTGCCTTTCATCTTCAACTAGTTGAGTTTCATCTTGCACTTGTTGCATTTCATCTTCTTCTAGTTGCCTTTCATCTTCAACTAGTTGGTTTTCATCTTCATCTAGTTGTCTTTCATCTTGTCTTGGCTGTCTTTCATGTTCTACTAGTTGCCTTTCATCTTTTTCTAGTTGTATTTTGTCTTCTGCTAGTTTTCTTCATATTGCAATGGTGTCTTTCATCATCTTCTAGTAGTCTTTGCTCTTCTACTAGTTCTTTTTCATCTTCTTCTAGTAGTTTTTCATCTTCGAATAGTTGTTTCCCATCTTCTTCTAGTTGTTTTTCATCTTGTTCTGGTTGTCTTTCATCTTTTTTAGTTGTATTTTATCTTGTACTAGTTGTGTTTCATCTTGCACTAGTTGTCTTTCTTCTTCTTCTAATTGTATTTCATCTTGTACTAGTTATATTTCATCTTGCACTAGTTCATTTTCTTCTTCTTCTAGTTGTCTTTCATCTTCAACTAGTTGGTTTTCATCTTCATCTAGTTGTCTTTCATCTTGTATTGGTTGTCTTTCATGTTCTACTAGTTGTCTTTCATCTTTTTCTAGTTGTATTTCGTCTTCTACTATTTGTCTTCATCTTGCACTGGTGTCTTTCATCTTCTTCTAGTAGTCTTTGCTCTTCAACTAGTTTTTCATCTTCTTCTAGTAGTCTTTCATCTTCGAATAGTTGTTTTCCATCTTCTTCTAGGTGTTTTTCATCTTGTTCTGGTTGTCTTTAATCTTTTTTAGTTGTATTTTATCTTGTACTAGTTGTGTTTCATCTTGCACTAGTTGTCTTTCTTCTTCTTCTAATTGTATTTCATTTTGTACTAGTTGTATTTCATATTGCACTAGGTCCTTTTCTTCTTTTTCTAGTTGTCTTTCATCTTCTGCTAGTTATATTTCATTTTCTTCTAGTAGTCTTTCATCTTCTACTAGTTGTTTTAAATCCTCTTCTAGTTTTCTTTCATCTTGTATTGATTGGATTTTATCTACTATTGGTTTCATTTCATCTTCTACTAGTTACAATTAATTATCTTCTAGTTGTATTTCATCTTCCCCTAGTTGTCTTTCGTCTTGTACTAGTTGTCATTCATGTTTTATTGGTTGTCATTCATCTTATTCTTGATGTCTTTCATCTTGTACTAATATTCTTTCGTGTTCTAGTGGTGTTGTCTTTCATCTTCTTCCAGTTGTCTTTCATATTGTAATAGTTGTTATTCGTCTTGTTTTGGTTGTCTTTCATCTTCTCATAGCTGTGTTTCATCTTCTTCTAGTTGTCCCTCACCTTATACTAGTTGTCTTTCAATTTTTTCTAGTTGTATTTTATTTTCTACTAGTTGTTTTTCGCATGTTGTACTAGTTGTTTTCATCTTCTTATAGTTGCATTTCATCTTCTTCTAGTTGCTTTTCGTCTTCTGCTTGTTGTCTTTCATCTTGCACTGGTTGTCTTTCATCTTCTACTAGTTGTTTTTCATCTTCTTCTAGTCCTCTTTCATCTTCTACTTGTTGTGTTTTATCTTCTTCTAGTTGTGTTTCATCTTGCACTAGTTGTCTTTCATCTTCTAATGGTTGTCTTTCTTCTTCTTCTTCTAGTTGTCTTTCATATTGTACTAATAGATTTTTATCTTGTTTTGATTCTCTTTCATCTTCTTACTGTTGTGTTTCATCTTCTAGTTTTCTTTCATCTTGTACTAATTGTCTTACATGTTCTAATAGATGTATTTCATCTTCTTCTTGTTATCTTTCATCTTGTGCAAGGTTTTTTTCGTCTTGTATTTGTTGTTTTCATCTTGTTATGGTCGTCTTTCATCTTGTACTAGTTGTTTTTCATCATTTTCTGATTTTCTTTCATCATGTACTAGTTGCTTCCATGTTCTATTGGTTGTTTTTCATCTACAACTTGTTGTATTTCATCTTTTTTTAGTAGTCTTTCATCTTCTACTAGATGTGTTTCATCTTCTTCTTGTTGTGTTTCATCTTGCACTAGTTGTCTTTCATCTTCTAATGGTTCTCTTTCTTCTTCTTCTAGTTGGTTTTCATCTTCATCTAGTTGTCTTTCATCTTGTATTGGTTGTCTTTCATGTTCTAGTTGCCTTTCATCTTTTTCTAGTTGTCTTTCGTCTTCTGCTAGTTGTCTTTCATCTTGCACTGGTTGTCTTTCATCTTCTACTAGTTGTTTTTCATCTTCTTCGAGTAGTCTTTCATCTTCTACTAGATGTGTTTCATCTTCTTCTAGTTGTGTTTCATCTTGCACTAGTTGTCTTTTATCTCCTAATGGTTGTCTTTCTTCTTCTTCTAGTTGTCTTTCATAATGTATTAGTAGATTTTTATCTTGTTTGTCTTTCATCTTTTAGTTTTCTTTCATCTTGTACTAATTGCCTTACATGTTCTACTAGATGTATTTCATCTTCTTCTTGTTATCTTTCATCTTGTACAAGGTTTTTTTCATCTTGTATTTGTTGTTTTTCATCTTGTTATGGTTGTCTTTCATCTTGTACTAGTTGTTTTTCATCTTTTTCTGGATTTCTTTCATCATGTACAAGTTGCTTCCATGTTCTATTGGTTGTTTTTCATCTACAACTTGTTGTATTTCATTTTTTTCCAGTTGTATTTCATCTTCTTCCAGTTGTCTTTCATCTTCTGCTAGTTGACTTCCATCTTGCACTTGTTCCATTTCATCTCCTTCTAGTTGTCTTTCATCTTCAACAAGTTGGTTTTCATCTTCATCTAGTTGTCTTTCATCTTGTATTGGTTGTCTTTCATGTTCTACTAGTTGCCTTTCATCTTTTTCTAGTTGTATTTCGTCTTCTGCTTGTTGTCTTCATGTTGCACAGGTGTCTTTCATCTTCTTCTAGTAGTCTTTGCTCTTATACTAGTTGTTTTTCATCTTCTTCTAGTTGTCTTTCATCTTCGAATAGTTGTTTTCGGTCTTCTTCTAGGTGTTTTTCATCTTGTTTTGGTTGTGTTTCATCTTCTTCTAGTTGTCCCTCGTGTTGTACTGGTTATCTTTCATGTTCTACTGGTTGTCTTTCAATTTCTTCTAATTGTTTTTCATTTTCTTCTAGTAGTCTTTCATCATTTATTTCAGTTTCTACTAGTTGTTTTTCATCTTCTTCTAGTTGTCTTTCATTTTCTATTGGTTGTCTTTCATCTTGTACTAGTTGTCTTTCATATTCTTCTTGTTGTCTTTCTTCTTGTACAAATTGTTTGTCGTCTTCTACTTATTGTCTTTCCTCTTCTACCAGTTGTTTTTCATATTTCATGTTCTACTGGTTGTCTTTCATCATCTTCTAGTTGTCTTTCATGTTGTACTAGTTGTTTTTCTTCTTGTTCAGGTTGTTTTTGATCTTACACAAGTTGTCTTTCATCTTCTTCTAGTTGTTTTTCATCTTCCAAGTATTTCAACTCCTTGTTATCTTTCATCTTCTTCAAGATGTCTTTCATCTTTTACTAATTATTTTTCATCTTGTACTTATTATTTTTCGTCTTCTTATAGTTGTCTTTCATCTTGTACTAGTTTTTCATCATCTTCTTGTTTTCTTTCATCGTATACTTCTTGTCTTTCATTTACTACAACTGGCTGTATTTCATCTTCTTCTAGTTGTATTTCATTTTCTTCTAGTTGTCTTTCGTGTTCTACTAGTTGTGTTTCATCTTGAACTGGTTGTATTTCATCTTCTACTAGTTGTGTTTCATCTTCTTCTAGTTGTGTTTCATCTGGTACTAGTTGTCTTTCAACCACTACTGGTTGTCTTTCATCTTCTTCTAGTTGGCTTTCATATTGTACTAGTTGTTTTTTAATCTTGTACTGGTTGTTTTTCATATTCTACTAGTTGTTTTCAATATTCTTCTTCTTCTTGTCTTTCATCTTGTTCTTGTTGTCTTTCATCTTGTACTGGTTGTTTTTAATGTTCTACTAGTTGTCTTGCATCTTCTTCTAGTTGTGTTTCATTTTGCACTAGTTGTCTTTCATCTTCTACTGGTTGTCTTTCTTCTTCTTCTAGTTGTCTTTCACATTATACTAGTTGTTTTTATCTTGTTTTGGTTGTCTTTCATCTTTTTCTAGTTGTGTTTCATCTTCTAGTTGTGTTTCATCTTCTAGTTTTCTTTCATCTTGTACTAATTGTCTTACATGTTATACTAGATGTAATTCATCTTATTCTAGTTATCTTTAATCTTGTACAAGGTTTTTTTCATCTTGTATTTGTTCTTTTTCATCTTATTCTGGTTGTCTTTCTTCTTGTACGAATTGTTTTTCATCTTATTCTAGTTTTTTTCATCATGTACTGATGTTTTCATGTTCTATTGGTTGTTTTTCATCTACAACTTGTTGTATTTCATTTCTACTAGTTGTATTTCATCTTCTTCCAGTTGTTTTTCATCTTCTGCTAGTTGAGTTACATCCTGCACTGGTTGCCTATCATCTTCTTCTAGTTGTCTTTCATCTTTAACTAGTTGGTTTTCATCTTTTTCTAGTTGACTTTCATCTTTTTCTAGTTGACTTTCATCTTGAATTGGTTGTATTTCATGTTCTACTAGTTGTGTTTTCATCTTGCACTGGTAGTCTTTCATCTTCTTCTAGTTGTATTTTATCTTCAACTAGTTGTTTTTCATCTTGAACTGGTTGTCATTCGTTTTTTATTGGTTGTCTTTCATCTTGTACTAGTTTTCTTTCGTGTTCTACTAGTTGTCTTCCCTCTTCTTCCAG
This sequence comes from Carex myosuroides, assembly GCA_028015225.1. Classification (NCBI taxonomy): domain Eukaryota; kingdom Viridiplantae; phylum Streptophyta; class Magnoliopsida; order Poales; family Cyperaceae; genus Carex; species Carex myosuroides. The sequence goes on from CM051476.1 coordinate 3,330,480, forward strand.
TTGTCTTTCATCTTGTAATAGTTGTTTTTCATCTTGTTTTGGTTGTGTTTCATCTTCTTCTTTCATCTTGTACAAGGTTTTTTTCATTTTCTATTTGTTGTTTTTCACCTTGTGCTGATTGTCTTTCATTTTGTACTAGTTATTTTTCATCTTATTCTGGTTTTCTTTCATCATGTACTGGTGGCTTCATGTTCTATTAGTTGTTTTTCATCCATAACATATGGTATTTCATTTTTTCCAGTTGTATTTCATCTTCTTCCTGTTGTCTTTCATCTATAACTAGTTGAGTTCCATCTTGCACTTGTTTTCATTTCATCTTCTTCTAGTTGTCTTCCATATTCTTCCAGTTGTCTTTCATATTGTAATAGTTGTATTTCGTCTTGTTTTGGTTGTCTTTCATCTTCTCATAGTTGTGTTTCATCTTATTCTAGTTGTCCCTCATCTTATACTGGTTGTCTTTCAATTTCTTCTAGTTGTTTTTCATCTTTTATTTTATTTTCTACTAGCTGTTTTTCATCTTGTACTAGTTGTTTTCATCTTCTTCTAGTTGTATTTCATCTTCTTCTAGTCGTCTTTCTTCTTCTGGTAGTTGTCTTTAATCTTGCACTGGTTGTCTTTCATCTTCTACTAATTATTTTTCACCTTCTTCGAGTAGTCTTTCATCTTCTACTAGATGTGTTTGATCTTCTTCTAGTTGTGTTTCATCTTGCACTAGTTGTCTTTCATCTTCTATTGGTTGTCTTTCTTCTTCTTCTAGTTGTCTTTCATATTGTACTAGTTGTTTTTTTTATCTTGTTTTGGTTATCTTTCATCTTCTTCTAGTTGTGTTTCATCTTCTAGTTGTTTTTCATCTTGTACTAATTGTCTTACATGTTTTACTAGATGTATTTCATCTTCTTCTTGTTGTCTTTCATCTTGTACAAGATTTTTTTCATCTCGTATTAGTTGTTTTTCATCTTGTTCTGGTTGTCTTTCATCTTGTACTAGTTATTTTTCATGTTCTATTGGTTATTTTTCATCTACAACTTGTTGTATTTCATTTTTTCCAATTGTATTTCATCTTCTGCTAGTTGAGTTCCATCTTGCACTTGTTACATTTCTTCTTCTTATAGGTGTCTTTCTTCTACTAGTTGGTTTTCATCTTCTTCTAGTTGTCTTTCATCTTGTATTGGTTTTCTTTCATGTTCTAAGTTGCCTTTCATATTTTTCTAGTTGTATTTCGTCTTCTGCTAGTTGTCTTCATCTTGCACTGGTGTCTTTCATCTTCTTCTAGTAGTCTTTGCTCTTCTACTAGTTGTTTTTCATCTTCTTCTAGTAGTATTTCATCTTCTAATAGTTGTTTTCCATCTTCTTCTAGTTGTTGTTCATCTTTTTCTGGATTTTTTTAGTTGTATTTTATCTTCTACTAGTTGTGTTTCATCTTGCACTAGTTGTCTTTCTTTTTCTTCTAGTTGTCTTTCATCTTCTACTAGTTGTGTAATATCTTGCACTAGTTGCCTTTCTTCTCTTTCTAGTTGTATTTCATCTCCTACTAGTTATTTTTTATCTTATTCTAGTAGTTTTTCATCTTCTACTTGTTGTTTTAAATTCTCTTCTAGTTTTCTTTAATCTTGTATTGGTTATCTTTTTATCTACTATTGGTTTTATTTCATCTTCTTCTTGTTGTTTTTTATCTTGTACTAGTTGTTATTCATGTTTTATTGGTTGTCTTTCATATTATTCTTAGTGTCTTTCATCTTGTACTAATATTCTTTCGTGTTCTACTGGTGTTGTCTTCCATCTGCTTCCAGTTATCTTTCGTCTTGTAATAGTTATTTTTCATCTTGTTTTGGTTGTCTTTGATATTTTCATAGTTGTGTTTCATCTTCTTCTAGTTGTCCTTCATCTTGTACTAGTTTTTCGTCTTTCAATTTCTTCTAGTTATTTTTTATTTTCTACTAGTTTTTCATCTTTTATTTCATTTTCGACTAGTTGTCCCTGCTGTGACCGGAGTCATCACTGGAGACCGAAACCCTAAGCTCGGGCATGAAGCCCTAGTTCAGATCCAGATTGTACGAAGATTGGAACAGTCCAGACCATTGGATCTTGGCGCCAAAATAAGAGTTCAAATGAAAGCTTGAATCTCAAAGCAATAATCAATCCGAAGGCCTAAATTCAAACCTGGGGATCAACGGCTTATTACTATGAGGGTCCTATTTGTCAGCAGGCCGGTTGGAATTAATCTCTACACGAAGCCGAAAGCCCAATAAATTAATGTTAAGGCCAGCAGATTTGAATCAAAGTCCAATACCAAAGCCAAAGCCCAATATGGATATCATAACCCAGTATGAATCTCTAAGATACATCACAGATCCTAAAGCCCACTAAACCAATCTCAAAAGCTAGCACCAATCTCAAAGCCCAAAGGATAAAGAATTAAAATCCTTCTTCACTTCAGTCCCTCTGACAGAACTAAATTACAGCGCAGTCCCCGGATATTTACAAACCAGTCTCTAGCGGCTTAAAACCTTCTCAAACAAGCCCCTCCCTGGGAGCCCAAATTGCACTCCAAACCCTATTAAAAGACCAAATCACCAATTCCACCCTACAATTTCACAAATAAGTCCCTGGAAGTATAAGACTTCATAAATAAGCCCTTCCAAGTCCTTTTCAGTCATAACTTTCTCGTTTCAAGTTCAAATTGACTCAAACCACTTCCATATGAACCCAAATCAAATCTTCTACATTTCTAAACCAAAATTGAGCATGTTCAAACACCAGCCAAGCCCTAAAATTACCAAAATGTCCTTGTACAAAAACCTAAATGATTGTTTCCATGAATAAAATATAAATAAAACATACATTTTCTCAAATACCAAACACCTTTTTAAACACGTAAATAAATATGATAAACATTATTCTGCATAGTATATCTTTACATATGCATCATGAAATACTCACACACACACATATGTCCAAACATAAAGAACCAACCAATCTAAATCTAAAGTCAGTACATGAGCCCCTCTTTTAGCCCCATTATTCAGTTTACAAAAAAGTAGGCATAAATTCCTGAATGCTTGAGGTATTCAGTTTGACTTGAAAGGGTCTGCTGATGTAATTAACGGTGGGGGTTTGCGCCCGTCGGGAGTTAAACGTTCCCACAATAATTAAACTCTCTCGACGGACCGATTATGAACGATAGGCCCATCGAGTGTGAACCCAAAGGTACAGCAGAGAGAAATGAATGTCTCAGGTTCGATACCCTATCCATATCTTGAAAACAGAGAGCACTGAACCCTAAAACATTGTACACATATGCACACACCTTCTTTTCAGTGCAACTTTTTGCGCCCTACAACAGTATTATTTTATCAGGTTTCATAATATTGTTATTATTTTACTTAAATGAATAAATTTGTTATTTTAAACACTAAATTTGTTTCTCAAATGCACTGAAGAAAAAGAAGAAAGGAAAGGATACATCTGCAAAAGTTCTCAGTCAAGATTTGGATGTTCCAAAAGGTTTTTCTTTTTTTTTCTTTACAAGATTATTCACAGTGTTTGTTTACATCATTCATTAGTAATTTCAAAGTATTCACATAGGTGTGTCACGGTAATTTTTTCATATTTATTTTACATTATTCTTAAGTAATTTGACAGTACTTGACATATTAATGGTTTCACAGTAATTTTACATACTACATCTGTAATTTCATAGTATTCACATAGATGTTTCACAATATTTGTTTCATAGTTATTTTACATAGTTCATCAGTTATTTCACAGTATCTGTTTCATAGTTGTTTCATACAATTTGTTTCATAGTTATTTATATTTCATCAGTTATTTCACAATATTCACATACTTGTTTTACATTATTTTTTTCACATTTATTTTACATCATTCATCATTAATTTTGAGGTATTAACATAGTTCTTTAACATTAATTGTTTCACAGTGAATTTACATATGTCATCATTAATTTCACAGTATTCACATAGTTGTTTCACAGTATTAATTTCACATTATACACATACTTTCTGACTACTATTTTGGTTTTTGTTTTGCAACCACTGGGGCAAAGAAATTGGATAGATATAGCTTAATCACCCACAAATGTGTTGTTGATGTGGCTATGACATTTATCCATAGTGAAGTATTTCATAGATTGAATGTTGAACATCAGAAGCTGTTATTTTTGACACCCTTCATCCACCTTTTAGTAATTCTAAAGAAAATACAAGTATCCAATGCTATATTGCATTCAATTCTGACTCGCTATGACAATAGAGATGGTTTTTTTTTAATTTCTTAAGACAAAGTTGAAGTTCACTTCTAGATCTGCATCTCATTTCATGTGCTTGTCATCGACAGGCAATGTTGTTAACCTAAGTCAGACAAGGACTTCAACCTCAACTCTTAGTGAAAAATATTTCTAAAAAAATCACAAATTAAGAGGAAGGAGCTTGAAAATGTCATTGTACAACTCTTAAATAATGATACATCTCCTCCATGCGTTGTTGTTTCTCTGTTGGTTTTGTATTTGTTTACAACCATTTTATTCCTAAACACTGTTGGGAGTGTGCCATTACATCTCTTCAGGTATGCAGAACGTCTTCAAATATATTATATGGAAGCGTCTTGATGTAATCTTTATAATTAATTCAAATATTATACCATATGTGAATCAGGTATGCAGTGTCTTGAAGATTTGAAAAAAATACAATTAGGGCGCTGCTGTTTTTAACTTGTTGCATATGCACATTTCGAATGCTGCTATGTGGTGGAAATTGCAAGACGATGAATAAAATGAGATGACAGAGGAGGAAATTGAAAGCCAGATGCAAAATTTCACAGGGGACGAGGTAGACACTAAGGAAACTAGCTATCTGCCAGGCTGTACTCTGGCACCCGTTGTAAGTAATTTTAGAAATAAATAATTTTATTTTTGATAATTTATTTTACATACTTCATCAATAATTTTTACAGTATTCATATTGAGTTCTACAAGGTTCAATTACTGCCTTTGTAATATTCATTGTTGGTTTGTTATTGTATTCACTTTGGTTTATGACAGTATACATATAGTTGGCTTATAGTATTCATTTTTTTTACTTTTTCAATTTTTTAGGTTTGGTTCTTCGAACAAACATTGTTAAAAAAAAATGAGAAGTTCCACAGGACGCATTCCACGCTATTTGGACTGGTACGAGGGGTTATCTCATAAAACAAAGAGGCCATATATTGACAGACAGTTGTATACTTTAATATAATTAGATATAAAAACAGATCATATAAGATATTTGGATTCCGAGAAACCTTTGAGGGAGAAAGGTTTTATCGCTTCACATTGCTTGGAGTATATTTGTGATTCTCAAAAGTTGCAGAGTGTTCATAATACCCCAACTTATGACATGTTGGTAAAAGTTACTCCTATTCTCATGAAAGTTGGTGTTGTCCCATGGAACTATTTGAAAGACCTAATCGGAAATCTTAATCCGGAAATATTTTATGTGGAGGAGAGTTTTCCAAAACTTGACCACATTGAACCTGAAGTAAGGCAAAAGATCATAGAAGAAGCTGATCAAATAATTTTGAAGTATTATGCAAAGAAGTTGTCTACAGAGAAGTCGTTGCAAGATCGACGTAAGTTTTACATTATATTATCTATTTTTATAGGATTCTACAAAGAAGTTGTCTGTGATAACAATATTGATCTTGATGTTGTATAATATCAACATTGTTGTTTTACTGTATTTACTTTGTTATTATACAATATCCATATTGATGTTCAATACCTAGAAGTAATGTCAATTTTTAAATGTTTTTTAATGTGTTTTGCAGCTAAAAGGAAGAAGTTGGATTTTGCCAGTAGTCCATCAGGTGAAGGTAGCAAAACCCAAGAGAAGCGATCAAAGAGAAAACATGATCCAAGCGAACCTTCATTTAGCCTGGGACTTACACAGTGTTCACCAGAGATGCAAGATGATGAAATTGAGGTTAATGTTGATGAGGAGGAATATGAGGAGGAGCAATATGAGGAGATGGACAGTGTGCAGAAAAAAGGGAAAAGAGAAAAAAATGATGAAAGTGATGATGAGGAAAGTGAGGAGGAAGAAAATGATGATGTTGAGGAGCAATCTGAGGATGAGGTTAAGGGAACTGATGAAGAGGAAATTTCGGAGATGGAGTGTGTGCAAGTACAAGATTATGATAGTGATGAGGAGACTGAAACAGATAATGAGAGGAGAGATCCAAAGGAAAATTTGTAGTTGATGAGCCACTTCAGGAGATGTTGTAGTTCAAATGAAGAAAGACCAAGGTATGAAGAGTGTTGTCTTGACGCAACCTCCATACACATTGAGAAGCACAACTCAGAAGGTTTTTATTCTGATCTTTCTTTATCTACAATCTGATCACCGAGATGCCTCTAACTTTCACATAAGTAATTTTTTTAACTTGTAAGTTTATGATGTAATTCATATTTGTAATTTTATTCTCTCAGCAATTATAACCTTGTTTATTTTGTTTTTTTGCAGGATGATATTTCAAAGGAACGTTTTGTTATAGTGATGAGGCTTCTCACTCATCCAAATAATGTTCACCAGAGGGTTATGAAGTAACAAACTTTGTATGTTGAATAGTATGCTTGTGTTGAACAGATGCATTTGTGTGTTGAATGTTATTGTTTGTGTTTGCTACTGTTGAACAATGTGGTTGTGACTATTGATATTTTATGCTTATGAACAGTTATTTTTGTTGAAGAATGTGTTTTATAGTATTGATGTTTTATAGTTTGCATCTGTTAGTTTTACAGTTTACATCTGCGAGCTTTACAGTATTGAAGCCTTATAGTTTGTATATGTTAGTTTTATAGTTTATATCTACGAGTTTTACAGTATTGAAGTCTTATAGTTTGTATATGTTAGTTTTATAGATGCATAAGTCAGTTTTACAGTATTCATGTTTATTTCACTTTTCAATATCCATTTTCTGGTTATCGTATACATAGATTTGTTTTACAGTTTGTATAGTATTATTTTACATGATATAGATGCATAGATAAATATTAATAATTGAAGAAAATAAAATGATGAAATTTTAAAATTTAAAAAAAAAATTTTAAATTTTAATTTCGAAAAAAAATTAATTTTGATGCAAAAAAATTAATTTTGCATAATTTCAGGTGTTATTTGGAAGTAACTACAAGTTTGAGAAGTGGTCCAGTTTTGTAATCTTCTAGAAGTTGTCTCTCTTAAAGTACAGTAAGTGGTCCCGCAGGAAGTACAAGAAGTTTGGCAAATTGTTCAAGTTGCAAACGGTTAGCAACAAACTTGGGACCACTTGCAAGAGTCGCTAGTCGTTAGAATTTTCAATTACGTATTATATATGATTTGTTATTTAAGTATACAGTATGGAATATAGAGTTTTACAGTATTCGTGCAAGTCAAATGACAGTTGGTTTGCGTAAAAATTGGGTACAACTCGCTGGGTACAATTAGTCGCTTCCTACTTAATCTTCTTCTACTTGTCTTTCGTCTTGTACTTATAGTTGTTTTCCATATTGTATTTCATCTTTTACTAGTAGTTTTTCTTTTTGTCTTTCATCTTCTACTACTTGTCTTTTATCTTCTACTAGTTGTCTTTTATCTACTACTAGTTATTTTTTTTATCTTGTATTGGTTGTCTTTCATCTTCTTCTACTTGTCTTTCAAATTCTACTAGTTGTTTTTCATCTTCTTCTTGTTTTCTTTCATCTTCTACTAGTTGTCTTTCATGTTCTACATGTTGTCTTTCATCTTCTTTTAGTTGTCTTTCATCTTGTACAAGTTGTTTTTCATCTTTTTTTAGTTGTCTTTAATCTTGTACTGTTATTATTATCTTGTTCTTGTTGTCTTTCTAGTTGTTTTTCATCTTGTACTAGTTGTCTATCATGTTCTACTGATTGTATTTCATCTTCTTATTGTTATCTTTCATCTTTTTCTAGTTGTCTTTCATCTTGTACTAGTTGTTTTTCATCTTGTACTTGTTGTTTTTCATCTTGTTCTGGTTTTCTTTGATCTTGTACTAGTTGCTTTCATGTTCTATTGGTTATTTTTCATTTACAACTAGTTGTATTTCATTTCTTCTACTTTTGTTTCATATTCTTTTAGTTGTCTTTCATCTTCTGCTAGTTGAATTTCATCTTGCACTGGTTGTATTTCATCTTCTTCTAATTGTCTTTCATCTTCTACTAGTTAGTTTTCATCTTCTTCTAGTTGTCTTTCATCTTGTATTGGTTGTCTTTCATGTTCTACTTGTTGTCTTTCATCTTCTACTAGTTGTGTTTCATCTTGCACTGATTGTCTTTCATCTTCTTATAGTTGTCTTTCATCTTCTACTAGTTATTTTTCATCTTCTTCTAGTAGTCTTTCCTCTTATACTAGTTGTTTTTCATCTTCTTATAGTTGTCTTTCATCTTGTACTGGTAATCTTTCATCTTGTACTGGTTGTCTTTCATCATATTCTAGTTGTCTTTATCTTCTACTAGTTATTCTGGTTGTCTTTCATCTTCTTCTAGTTGTCTTTAATCTTCTACTAGTTGTATTTCATCTTGCACTAGTTGCATTTCTTCTTCTTCTTCTAGTTGTCTTACATCTTCTACTAGATGTGTTTCATCTTGCAGTAGTTGCCCTTCCTCTTCTTCTAGTTGTCTTTCATCTTGCAGTAGTTGTCTTTCCTCTTCTTCTAGTTGTCTTTCATCTTGCAGTAGTTGTCTTTCCTCTTCTTCTAGTTGTCTTTCATCTTCTACTAGTTGTTTTTCATCTTCTTCTAGTAGTCTTTCATCTTCTACTAGTTGTTGTTTTTTATCTTCTTCTAGTTGTCTCATCTTATATTGCTTGTCTTTCATATTCTACTAGTTGTCTTTCCTCTTCTATTAGTTGTATTTCCTCTTGCACTGGTTTTCTTTCTTCTTCTTCTTCTAGTTGTCTTTTATCTTTCACTAGTTCATGTTCTTATAGTTGTCTTTCATATCTTCTATAAATTTTTTTTCATCTTCTTCTAGTAGTCTTTCATCTTCTACTAGTTGTTTTAAATCTTCTTCGAGTTATCTTTCATCTTGTAGTGGTTGTCTTTCATATTCTACTAGTTGTCTTTCATATTCTCTTGGTTGTTTTTTATCTACTATTGGTTGTATTTCATCTTCTTCTAGTTGTGGATCACCTTCTTGGGCTAAATCTAACAAACGATATTAAGTAAAGAAGAACATAATACGCAAAATCAATCAAATAAACGAAAGCAATTTCAAACACCAAGTAAAATTATATTTAAACTTCATGAGTAACAAGGTTTACTGCCTAGCCTTAAGAATCAGAAACTTAGCCTAGGAAAGACATATTTTCAACAAAGAGAGAAGAGAAAGATACAACCATGAAGAGGACCTAACCCTCATACTAGTCTCTAAGAACTCCAATACTAACCTATAACTCCATCTTACTTAGAATAACATAATAAAATTGAAGATATCATTTCTCTTATGTCTAGAGGTCTTTATAAATGAGTATAGGGACGTTTGGAGATGGTTGGAGTTCAAGGAAATTGATCAGGAGACAATTGTCACAAATTTGGGCGAATTGATGCATATAATATGGAAAAAGTGACTATTACGGACTATATTCGGCTCCTAAGGATCGATGACTTGGCAGTTTAATGAGTCCACTAAGACCGGTCAGTATTGGAGGGATTAAGACCGTACTAGCTGGTACGGTCTGTAACAGTGGTTCTCGTTTTCTCGTCGATGATCCGTTGCTCCGATTCTTGCTCTAATTGATGTATAAATGCCTAAACATATGTTTCGTGCAATAAAACACAAAGAACGCAACATAAACCAATTTCTCATAATAAATAAACATAAAATGTGAGATTTCTAAGTAAAACTTAAGCCAAAACCTTATGTATTTGTGATACGTGATCAGGTATGTGACCAATGAGTTTTACTACCACAATGATAGCATGAATTCTCTTGTTTGTTATTCTGTCAATTTTTATCTTTATTGTTTTTCCATTTTTGGTAAAAATGTGTGTTTTTGGAATGATCAATATTATATGTTGTTATATTCACTTTAGGGAATATAGTAAAACTAGTTGGATGAGATTCGTGATTTTTCACGTACAACTCATTATTTTAATCTTTTTAGAAAGATTATAGTATAGGAAGATTATAGTATTGAAATAAAATTAATATGAACATCGTACATATTTTACACATCATATAAATCTTCTTGAAATATTTTTCAAAAAAAATTATACATCATATAAATTAATATGAACCATATTGTATATCTTAAACTAAATGTACATGAATTATAACCTATTCTATTTAGCAATTACTTATGAGTTATGACTATTATTATTTATTTAAATGGAATTCAAGTAAAGATATCAAAATTATCTCAAATATTCAACTAGTAGAGTTCTAGTGCTGATAACATGTTATAAAATAAAATAAAGATAAAGAAACATAAATAAGACAGAGGAATGTATAAATGATGGCTATCTCTTATTATATATATCTCATATGTATTATATGTGTACAATACAAACTTACAAATTTTTTATTTATATGCTACAAATTGTAAATGGAAAGTCATTTAAATTAATTTCAATAATAACTGAAAACATAAATTGAGATGATTAATATTGAGAATTAAAAATTAAAATAAGTTGCCAAATAAATAGACATTCACATTAAAAAAAATTATCCTTTTTGACTCCGTCAAGTTTCAGATCCACTGCCGATGTCAAATCAACAATGGAAGATTTTCCGTTTAATTAGATTTCTTTTCGAGCAAGGGCAATCCGAAAAATAAAATTCCTCTCCAAAGTGTTGGGTAAGTCAAAATCGTTAAAACCCATTGTTTACCCAATTAAACCAATTAGATTAATGTATTTGTCCAAATCAAGTTGACCTAGATTAACTGCTCTGTGAATCAATTTGCACCCAAATTTGACAGGAACTCAAAAAGATTTATGACCGACTAAATCCTAAATTGGAAATTGTTGAGATTTATGTATGTTTATTGCATTAATAGAAGTTGTAGGGTTATATTGGTAAGAAATAAATTATAGAGAATTGTAGGGTTATGAATGAAAAATGTAACGCCTATATAGGCCCAAGAGAACAAAGGAATCAATACAATTCATTTTTCTGATTTTCCACTTGGTATCAGAGCTATACAAATTAGGGTTAGGATTTAGCCACTGTTCCGTTACTGTAGCACTCCGCTACTGTAGCACCCGTACTGTAGACCGCCGCTATAGTAACTCCGCCGCTGCTACAGTAACCGAACCTTCTCATCTCTCCCTCTTCTCTCTAGGCCGGTTCTCTCTCTTCTAGGGCCGGCCACTACATAGGGTTCGGGTTTTGGTGTGATTAGGCCGGCGTGGGGGGCCTATACCCCACGATACCCGAGAAGCGGGTTTTTTGGATTGATTTGATCGGGTTCTTTAAGCTCGAATCTTGATGCGATAAATCAAGATTGGATCAAGAAGAAGAGAAAGAAAGGGGGAGATGATGTGGATCTCGATCTTGAGAGTGTAAGATCGGGTCTAAGAAAGAAGTAGGAGGGATTCAGACGATGAGACTCGACGGGTCAGCTACGGATCTGGGTTGGTCGTGTCGGGTAAGGTACACTCTGAAAGGAAAGGATCTGGAGGGGTACTTGACTGAGGAGGAGAGTCGGATTAGGATACAGGCTGGGGCAGCAGGACTTCCAGGAGTGAAGTCAGCACTAGCGGTCTCCAACTCAGGTAACACAGGGTTCAGGGACGAGCCTCGACGGTGTTACAGCTGCGGTGAGGTAGGTCACTTGAAGCAGAATTGCCCTAAGTCACCTAAGAAGCGAGATGCAGGTGAGAGGGGGCAGTCTGGAGGCCGTGGTTGTGGCCAGGGTGGTAGGAGAGGTGGAAGAGGAGACTACCGGGCAAATCTGATGGTAGCAGAGGGCGAGAGTGAGGAGATACTGAAGAGGAAGCAGAAAGCAGCAGGTAATGGGAAGAGTGTGGTAGAGGGCGTATCTACATCGTCTTCACCCAGGGGTAACTTTGCTTATTTTGCTCACTCGGCCACAGGTGCTTGTGATCAACTTGCTCTTGCCTCGATATCCACCACTAGATCACCAGATTGGATAGTCGACTCTGGTGCATCTCGCCATGTGACTGGTGCTGCTAGGGAGTTTTCTTCCTATACTCACCTAACAGTCCCAGAGAGCATTCAGACAGTTGATGGTACGGCCCAGCCCGTGATTGGTAAGGGTACTGTGAGATGTACCGATTCAGTTACTCTGACCAATGTGTTGCATGCTCCTTCCTTTCTCGTAAACCTGGTGTCCATTAGTGCTATTATTCGTGAGCAGAAATGCATCGTGACCTTTGATATTCCGAAAATGGTTTTTCAGGAGAAGGGGACAGGTCGGATACTTGGGACTGGCACATGGCGTGATGGGTTGTGGTACATGGATAGAAAAGGGATGGACACATCGCTGGCATCTGTGGTCGATAGAGTGGGGGCAGGAGGATCTGGGGTGAGTGTGGAGGATGAGTTGCTTCTGATTCATCGGCGGATGGGGCACTCTTCCTTTAACCTACTGGAACGTTTGTATCCATCAAAGTATGAGAAAGCTGACAAACAGAAACTTGTCTGTGATGGATGTGAGTTTGGGAAGCATACAAGGAGTTCGTATGTAAGCTCAGGAAGTAGGAGTTCTCATGCCTTTGATCTGGTACACTCGGATGTGTGGGGGCCTCGCTCAACAACTTCGATGAATGGGTATAGATTTTTTGTGACTTTCATCGATTGTTATTCTCGTGTCACATGGTTGTACTTGATGAAGAACAATAATGATGTACTTGCTTGCTTCAAGGATTTTCATAAGGCGGCTCAGACTCAGTATGGTGCTGTGGTGAAGGCACTGAGATCTGATAATGGGACCGAATATACAAACAAGGCATTCGAGGAGTATTTGTCAGTTCATGGGATACATCATCAGACCACGTGCCCTTACACACCAGCACAAAATGGAGTGGCAGAGAGGAAGAATAGACACTTGTTGGAGGTAGCCCGGTGCATGATGATCTCTATGAATGTTCCGAAACATTTGTGGGGACAAGCAGTTCTGACAGCCGCACAATTGATCAACAGAATGCCATCTAGAGTGTTGGAGTGGCAGACTCCATGTGTGATGTTGAAAGGAGATAATAAGGGCATTCTTCCTCCAAAAGTATTTGGTCGTTTGTGCTTCGTGAAAGACAACAGACCAACAGTGGGAAAGTTGGATCCCAGAGCGGTGAAATGCATTTTTGTGGGTTACTCTGGTACTCAAAAGGGTTATGTGTGCTGGAGTCCGATAGAGAGAAGATTGTTTGTGAGTATGGATGTTACATTCCGTGAGCTCGAACCTTACTACTCCTCAGAGACTACATCACCATTTGGAGACTCGCTCGATACAGGAGGTATGAGGCGAGAGGGGGAGAGTAGTAGTGATGGTGAGAGGAGGATAGTGAGTGTGGGTGGTATTCCTTGCCCACTGGTAGATTCGGCTAGGGTTGAGCCGGAAAAGGAGGATTCGGCTGTGGTTGAGCCGAAAAAGGAGGATTCGGCTAGGGTTGAGCCGGAAAAGGAGGATTCGGCTAGGGTTGAGCCGGAAAAGGAGGATTCGGCTAGGGTTGAGCCGGAAAAGGAGGATTCGGCTAGGGTTGAGCCGGAAAAGGAGGATTCGGCTGTGGTTGAGCCGGAAAAGGAGGATTCAGCTAGGGTTGAGCCAGAAAAGGAGGGTTCGGCTGTGGTTGAGCCGGAAGTTGAGAAGGATGGGCCCGAAAGTGGGAGAACTCAGCCTCAGGGGGAGTCGAGATACCGTGAGGTGTATGTGAGAAGAAATAAGCAGAGTGAGGGAGCCGTGCCTTCAGTGCCAAGTCCATTGGCTCTGCCTACTCCGACTCGTGAGACACTTACACCATCCACCTCAAACTCAGAATACATAGGTGCTATGATTCCTCTTTCTACTCCTCCCACTCCCCTATCGGTGAGAAGGACTCCTCGTGAGAATGCGGGTATTCCTCCTGACCGATATGGTTTCCCACATGAGATTGCCCAGTTTGTCTCTTACTCACACATATCACCGGTGCATAGAGCGTTTATTGCATCATTGGATACTGTCTCTATCCCTGAGTGTTGGCAGGTTGCTAAAGGAGATCCGAAATGGAAAGCAGCCATGCTAGAAGAGCTCGAGGCCCTCTTAAAGAACAAAACGTGGGAGCTTGTGTCACTACCACCAGGCAAGAAGGCTGTTGGATGCAAGTGGGTCTTCACAGTGAAACAGAATCCAGAGGGTCTAGTTGAGCGCTACAAGGCGAGGTTAGTAGCGAAGGGGTACAGTCAGACCTATGGCATCGACTATGATGAGATGTTTGCACCCGTGGCGAAGATGAGCACAGTGAGGACAATGGTTTCCATGGCAGCGAATGGGGATGGAAGTTACACCAACTCGATGTGAAGAATGACTTTCTTCATGGTGATTTATTGGAGGAGGTGTACATGGAGATTCCACCAGGGTTTGGCACAAACCAGACAGTGGGTAAGGTGTGCAGACTCAAGAAGTCGCTTTATGGGTTGAAACAGTCCCCCCGGGCCTGGTTTGATAGGTTCAGGAAGGCTATGGTCGGCATGGGTTATCAGCAGATCAATGCCGACCATATGGTGTTCGTTCGACAACATGGTGGTCACATTACTATGCTGGCTGTGTATGTCGATGATATGATCATTACCGGGGATGATGAGGGGGCAATTGCAAAGTTGAAGGAAAAATTGGGAAAAGAGTTCGAAGTGAAGGATTTGGGACAGCTTAGATACTTCCTTGGAATTGAGGTGGCTCGCGGGGCAGAGGGGATTGTTCTGTCCCAAAGGAAGTATGTCCTAGATTTGCTCACAGAGACAGGCATGTTGGGGTGCAGGCCTGCAGTTTCTCCAATTGATGTGAAGGCTAAGATAAGTGCAGAGGCAGGAGAACAGGTTGATCATGAGAGGTACCAAAGACTAGTAGGCAGATTGATCTATTTGACACATACACGTCCCGATATCTCATTTGCAGTGAGCGTGGTGAGCCGCTACATGCATGACCCTAGGAAGGGCCATATGGACGCCGTGTATCACATTGTGAGGTACCTGAAGAGTGCACCAGGGAAGGGCTTGATTTTCAGGCAGAATGGACACATGAACATTGAGGGCTATTGTGACTCTGACTGGGCCAGTTGCCAAGATGACAAGAGGTCCACAGCTGGCTATTGCATGTTCGTAGGGGGCAACTTGGTCTCTTGGAAGAGCAAGAAGCAGCCAGTTGTTGCGAGATCGACAGCAGAAGCCGAGTACAGGGCTATGGCATTGGGAGTTACTGAGATGGTGTGGCTGAAGAGGTTGTTGGAAGAGCTCAAGGTTAATCACGGAGCTCAAATGAAATTGTGGTGCGATAGCAAGTCAGCTATCAGCATTGCCAACAATCCTGTGCAGCATGACAGAACCAAGCATGTGGAGATCGATAGGTTCTCCATAAAGGAAAAGCTAGAAAGTGGACTATTGGAGCTGAGTCATGTAACTACTGGAGATCAAGTAGCTGACTGCCTCACCAAAGGACTTAGCTCAATAGATCTAGATAGGTTTTGTGACAAGATGGGCTTGATGGATATCTTTTGCCCATCTTGAGGGAGAGTGTTGAGATTTATGTATGTTTATTGCATTAATAGAAGTTGTAGGGTTATATTGGTAAGAAATGAATTATAGAGAATTGTAGGGTTATGAATGAAAAATGTAACGCCTATATAGGCCCAAGAGAACAAAGGAATCAATACAATTCATTTTTCTGATTTTCCACTGAAATTATTCGAATCCGACATGACTCAACAATGATTCCCATTACCTCTAATTATCATTGCTTTCAGACCGAATATAGCCTTTCACCACAATTTAATTTGTACGAAACAAATCAAAGGAATATATGCCCACTGGAAGAAAGTTATTGTCTTACAAAATCGAAGGTAAGATTACAAGGACTAAGGCCTATTGGGCATTTTGGCTTGCTAAAAAAGGAATTCGTATCCTCTGCATTAACTCAAAAAATTTTTTTTGAGTTAATGCACCCGTACCGTCCGATCGGTTTTAAGATTCGTGCCGATCAGATCTGCACTAATATTAAAGAGCTCCCTGCTTTATAAGCGAGTGCTGGATTAGCTCCGTTTAAAATCAGATGACTGAAATATATTAACTCAAAAGATGCTCTTTTGAGTTAATGCAGACGATGCGGACTCCTAAAAAGTGCCAGTCTTAATTAGACTCTAATATTATTAGTAAAGTAAGTGTTCTTCTCTATTCTGTATTGTATTAGTTAATCCAAGGATATATGCGGATCTAAAAAGACAATGAGGGATTGCAATCCCTACAAAAAAATTATTGATGCATTATGTGTTAATTATGAGTAGAAATTTATCAACATTAGATCAATTAAAGATGAAATTTGACATTTAAATATTATTTATTTATATATTATATATAAAAACAATGATAAATTTGATGTGAAGTCAATCATTTATCAATGGATTTAAAATGTATAACGGTTTATTTAATTAACGCCATTAATTTAATGAAATATTAAATTACACTATTTTTTTATGTAATTGAATATTATACATGACCGACCTATATATTTGCAACAAATGTCTATAAATTGCTTTTAGTTTTGAAAACTTATTGAATTGATTTGAAAAATATTATCATAATTGTCAAGTTTGTTCATTGTCAATAAATATAACCTAATCTTTGCCCAAAATAAAATGTTAATTTTTCCGCCAACTCCAAAACACATTAAAACTGTTTTAAAAAAGTTCGATTATCAAACTTTTAATAATTCCTTGCATAATTTCGAAATTGCTATTCAACCTTCAACATTAGTTTGAAGATAGAGATTTTCGAAATTTATATGACATGACAGGATAATCAATCAAGTGACTTGCCAATCCCGGCGAGTGGTGCACCCATTGAGGAAATCTGGTGGGAGTACAGGAAATCACTTCAGGGACCAAGAAAAAAGAAATGGGATGAGGCATGGGCAACGGGGTCTGGACGCTGTGGAAAGAGAGGAATTAGAGGATTTTCTCATAAAAAAGGAAACAAGTGCATAGATTAATAGATAAAGCAATCCAAAAAACTGCACTCTGGCAAAATAATTGCTAAACGAAGTTTAGTAAGGAAGAGAATGGGCACTGAGGATCATGCCCGTTCATTCACTACCTAGCTTAGTGTTTTATTTAATAGTTGAGTAACTTTGTGAGTGTGTAAAAATATTATGTAAATATTCTTTTTATTTAATATATCTTCAGCTGGCTTCTAGTCAGCTGTCCTTCAAAAAAAAGATAATCAATCAAGTGGTAAATGCATAGAGGTGAAGAAAAATTGAACTCTGCTAACGGCATTACATTTTGACTATATTTGATTGTGAGTAAGAGGTGGAGAGCAATACTCTATATTTAAGCTGTCAAATGAAGAGTAGCAATGAAGATCTGATAAAGCAAGTTAAATTACCTCTTCAGATGAATTAACTTACATTGTAATTTGTATGTATGGTCCACTATTAGAGACATATTCATTTTCTAGACATCTTACTCCTTTAGTTGGATCAATTGACTTAAACTGTCAAACCAAATGTAAAACAAGAGTAAAATAGAATATGCAATTTAATTCTTATTAAATTCAAGCAGCAACCAAGCATGACCTGTATTATTAACATTCCAAACCAAAATAATAAATTAAACATACATTCTAAACCAAACTATATTATTAATTAGCTAGAGTGTTGTAAATAACATTTATTATTTTTAATATATTTGTTTACGGACACAAAAAAAAAACATAAATTCTAGCCCATGCGCCTATAAATGCCACCAACCAGAATAAGCAAATATATATATATGTTCTCCAGCAGGCACAGCACAAGTGCTTCAAAGTTCAAACTCCAAACTTACAGGAAACTTTCTCAAGGCAACAAAAATGGCATCAGAAAACTCAAATTTTGATGAAGAGAAAACAGAGAAGTCACCTCAAAGGAAAGGTGGCTGGATCACTTTCCCTTTCCTCTCAGGTGTTCTCTCTCACTTCCCCTTTTTTTCCCCTTGTATACTAATTAAAAGGTTATCGTCGCACATACCAGCACATATGGCTTCATTTCAACCAATCGGTACGGTACCAATACCAGTATAAGATATTTCCTGGTTTTTTATGTTTTATCATGATATTTAATCACTGTATATATGCTCTGGAAACTAATTAATGTTCAATAACAGGACATCACCATTCCAACACATTAATTATTGTTTTTCTTTTGAAGGGAGTATTCTGGGAATAGGATTGGCAATGAGCGGGGTGATGAGCAACTTCCTGGTGTATTTGATACAAGAATACAATGTCAGGAGCATCGATGCAGCGCAAATAGTAAACATCATACACGGGTCTTTGAATTTGGCTCCAGTTGCCGGTGCCATTGTTGCTGACGCTTTCATCGGCTGCTATTCTGTCGTTGCCACCTCTTCAGCAATTCAATTGTTGGTATGTGTGTGCTTTAGTTCATAATTTAATGCAAATATTTTTAAATTTTTCTTAGCTGCAATTGCTCAATACAAGTGACGAAGTGATATAAATAATCAATACTGAGAAGAATTAGAAAAAAAAGATTTTTTTATTTTTTTTCCATATCTAATTATATACTAGTATCGTGCCTGTGCCTGCAACGGAGACATATTATAAGACAAATAATAAATAACAATAAAAGAAACAACAAATAATTGTTTTAATTCAATAACCTTTTGTTCATGTCAGTGTACACACAATTTTTTTTTCAGAACTATTTACAACACAAATGAAAAATATATACTAAATTTGAAGTTGAATAGGAACTAATAATTATTTTATTTTTTCATTCAACACAGATGGAGGAAAAAAATATTCTTATTTGTTCAATTGATGATGTCATAGAAATGTGATATTTCTTACTATTTACACCAAGAAAACAAAGACAAAATCGTTTGATCTACAACAAACGAATCAAATATAACATGAAAAAATATTCTTGAAGTATCATTGTCATTGTGATGTTCTTCGATGTAGTCCAATATTTCTGAAAATGAACAAAAAAAATATGAAAAGTAGAGCTCTCGAATTCATATTATGTGACAATTATATTTATACAAACTGACACAAAAGTTATTTTTTCTGACACTAAATAATAAATAAATTAAATATATAACGCATACTCTCAAGATTCTTCTTGTCCGTCCGAGACCGCCCACGCCGATTGAGTTGGCAGTTAAGGAGGGGTGGCTCGTATTCCAAAAAAGGAGAGCCCGACACCCGACATTAACGTCACCCCAAGTCGAGAAATAGTCTTTCTTGGCTTGGACGGACCAAGTAGCTAACCGAGACCCCGCGCCGATTGAGCGGATAATAGCATGTCTAAAAGTAATTATGTACAAAAACAAACATCGCTAACGTCTAACGTCTAGAACAATAAACGCAGTGCCAACAGCCAGCACCCATTTTTTAAGTTGGACCCGGCTCTAGGGGTGCAAATGGATCGGATACGGATTGGATATTGATAAAATTATATATGTATTTGTATTTTTTTCGGATACAAATACGGATCGGATATTAAACAGATACGAATATAGATCGGATATTAAACAAATACAAATACAGATCAGATATAAACGGAAACGAATACGGATACAAATATAATTCGGATATCTAATAATAAATTGTAACAAAATTAACGTATTTTTCAATTATTATTTGTCTCATTAAAAAAAGTACGTATCGGAAAACAAAATAATTTTTCTAATGTTAAATTTATTATGTCATTACAAAATATATACTTTACATATGAAATATAAACACTTGTAAATTCAAATATAAATAACTAGTACATAAAGTAAAAATACTTTTGAGGTGTAAAATATGAATACAAGAATAATATCTCATTTATTTTCTCATGATATAATAAATATTTTACTGCAAGACGCCAAGCATTATTATATTTCTACAGTTTTTTATATCAGCAGGTCTGAATATCTGACGCAGGTTCTAAAATGAAATTTGATTTTCTCCTTTCTTTTTCTGTAAAAAAAGTTTAACTGGAACCAAAGTAACCTTTCAGATTCTTAGTTTCTAGAAAAAAAACGAACTTTCTAAATATAAAATTTTTAATACACGTTTTCCAATTTATTAATACGGTTTTCAATTCATTGAGAGAAGTCGAGTGAAATATGTGGGAAAACCAATAAAGTAACGGATATCCGTTTTATTTGAAAGTTACGGATACTGATAATTATCCGTATTCAAATTCGTATTTGTTTCTAAAATTGAAATCGTATATGTGTCTGAATAAATTATATTCGTATCCGTATATGTATGTACAAATTATTCATATTCGAATATCTGAATCTGTAAAATTCGAATACAGATCCGATATCTATATTAAAATGTGCTTAGATCAAATTTACATTTTTTTTAATTTTTTTATTATTTATTAAGTATTTTATAAAACTATTTTTTTAGACAATTCTGGAACACTGAAAAACAACAGTTTTGTAAAATATTTAATAAATAGTAAAAAAATTCAAAAAAATGTAAAATTTGATCTCAAGCGTATTTTAATGTAGATATCATGTTAAACGGTTTGGATCGACTGTTTGACCTCTGAAAATCACAAAACTGAATTATTATAAAATATTGTAACTTATAAATGTTGTAAGTGAATCCCTCTAAAATAATACCTGAGATTCAATTCTTTTTGAATGTTATGTTATTTTAATTCAGATATTTTTGTCATTTGTGATATTTTAATATATTTTTTAACGAAGTGGTGGAGCCATCGGTTGGCATATTAGATAGCAACTAAATTATATATAAGCATAAGTGCAAAAATGTAATTAATATCCTATTTTAATTTGATTACATTAATCAGCTCAATTTATTTGATCCAACAGTCACTTGTGCTCTTCACGATGACCGCGGCACTCAAATCCCTCCGACCAACACCATGCCATATTCCCGGTACAGACTCATGCCAGGCCGCATCAAAAGGCCAACTCACTGTGCTGTACAGCGCAGTAGCTCTCCTAGCCATTGCAACAGGAGGAACCAAGTTCAACCAGGCCACAATGGGTGCGAGCCAGTTCGACCGGGTAGAGGACCAGGCAGTATATTTCAACTGGTTCTTCATCTTTATGTACATCTCCGTAATTGTCGGTGCCACCGCCATTGTTTATATTCAAGATAGCATTAGCTGGGTCTTGGGCTTCAGTCTCAGCCTGGGCGCTAGTGCAGTAAGTTTGGTTGTTTTACTGCTTGGAACAAAATATTACCGCAGACCGGCTCCCCAAGGAAGCCCGTTCACCGGCTTGTTTCGAGTGGGCGTGGCAACTGTAAGGAAATGGAAGCTAAAGTTGTCACAAGCGAGCCCTAGTTATTTTCATGGAAATGATGACATGGCATCTCCAAGCTTAAACTTCAGGTATGATTATTATTAATCAAACCTTAATCTTATATACTTAATTACCGGTTTTACACCTTATATACTTACCGATTTTTGGCAAATTAATCTTATATACTTAATCATCTAAATATCTAATACAGCTGAACCAAATTAAAGTTTCAACTTAAACAATGGAATTTGGCAATATATATAGTCGATCTGCCAAGAGGTCGCTAAGTCTAGCCACTAGCCAACTTACTCTGTCGCATTTTTAATAGCAATTTCATAGGCATATATCGAGTATGAATTTTATGAAACTAACACGTAATAGGACATTATTATTGCGAGTAGGAATCATAGTTTGCATGTCAGCGTTAGTTTTTGAAATGAAAGTGGAGGTCTAACTTACAAGTTTTTTTCAAACCTCCATTTATATTATATAGAATTTTTCCACTTTGTGAGTTCCGAATTCATAACATTTCATGTGGGAGTCATGTGCTTTTGCCACTAGAAAAAATAAAGATATTACCAATCAATTACTAATCAATTCAAAAATTACGTAAATGATATTTAAAAAAATATATAGAAATCAGGACCAAAAGAAGGCTGGCTAAATAAACTTGTCACGAGTACGTGTGACAAGTACGTATAAAAAAAAGTAGACTTCTACACATAAAAAAGTATCAAAAAAATACATAGAATAAAAAAAAGACAAACTATTTAATCAGATGGCTGATATTCAAGCCGAATTTCATCTTTTAATCACAATCAATATATACGTACTTAATATAAGGATAGAGATATGTACTTAAAAAATTTATAACAAAAGATGAGGGTAGAACACAATTTAACATTACAAACTGTATCTAATCGATCTTCAACCTACATATAACAGTATCCGAATGGGGAATTAAGGAATTTAAAGAATAAAATAACTTCAATCATTAAGCGAAACTTTTTAATAGATCTCTTGATTAAATGAGATTGTACTATATTTAGGATGATCGTAAATATAACTATATATACTACAAATATGAGACCGTATCCGTGAGGGTAAAAAGTGACTATCTGCGAGGGTATACCGACATAAAGGTGTTTTTTCTATTAGCGGCGGGAGTATTTGCGAGGGTATACTGACAGTATCTTTCTCGGATACTATCACATTCTTGTATATTAGACGCGCGTGATCGTTTTCTTAAATAATTTGTGTTGGGAATAAATTGGAGCTAGTCTAAATTATGTTAAATAAAACTGTTCATACAAAATTTATTGTTTAGAATGAGATAAAAGTCCAACTGCTTTAATTTATTTTTAGTATAGATAAGTTCAAATCTACTATTTTCACACGGAGACAATATATATTAACCACTAAACTAAATATACTTCTCCCGTACAAATTTCGTTTTTTGGGAAATTTTCAATTTGCCTTAGTAGCGGAAATAATCAATTGCAGCTAGCTAGGCGTGCAAACGGATCGGATACCGATCGGATAGTAGTAGAATTATATTCTTATCTCTTTTTATTTTTCAAATACGAATAATATCCATTTTTTTATAACGCTGAATTATATAAAACTTTTATAATATATATTTAATACAGATAATTAAAATTAAAATCATAACTGTATTCATATTCTGTATCTTATTTTCATTTGCACCCCTAATTGTAGCGGTCTAGCAGGGTTGATGAGGAACAGCTTGGGTCCGATGTCCATCGGACTCAAATTTGGATCCGATGAGTTTATGGACCGTCCGATCCACCTTAAGATTCGTGTGCACGAATTTTAAAACAGATTCGAAAGTTGCGGGCGCGAATCTTAAAGCAGATCGGACGGTCGTCGAACCCATCGAACTCACTTTGAGTCCGATGAGCATCGGACCCAAACTGTTACCGGGTTGATGATATTGACATAGTACTTTTTCTTTCATGCAGCATTGTTTTGGCTTTATTGTTGATGCGCTGCATGCAGCAAAGTCTACTCTGTCAATATCTTTACACGTCTAGCAGACCTTGAGGAACTTTGATTCAATTTGGGTGCACTATATATTACAAAAGGAAAGAAAGTTTATTTTAACTAGCTATATTGTTTAATCATCAGCTTATTCAACCGTGCTGCACTGATTGGCGAAGGTGAAACCAACCAAGACGGCTCAATCGCCAAACCATGGAAACTGTGCACTGTGCGAGAAGTCGAGGACTTCAAGTCTGTTGTTCGTGTCTTACCAGTATGGGCCTCTTCCATCTTTCTCAGCATCTCCATCGGCTGTCAGATAAACCTTTCGGTTCTACAGGCACTGACGATGGACCGCTCCATCGGGCCCAGTTTCTCCATCCCAGCCGGCTCAATGACCGTCCCGGGATTTCTTGCCTTTGTCATATTCCTCACCTTCCTTGACCGCATTTTGTTCCCAATTTGGTTAAAGCTCACTCACCACACTCCAACCCCGCTACAACGCATCGGCATTGGACATTTCATCAATGTGGTCAGCATGATTGCATCTGCCTTGGTCGAGAGGAGGCGGGCCGCAGTTATCAGTAGACATCAAGCCGAGGTCCATCCTGGCTGGATAGTGCCCATGTCAGCACTCTGGCTTGTACTGCCACTGGCATTGCAAGGGGCCGCAGAGGCATTACACTTCCCTGGTCAGGTGGCCTTATACTATCAAGAATTTCCCAAGGCACTAAAGAACACCTCCACTGCGATGGAGGCAGTGATCATTGGGTTTGGTTTTTACCTCAGCACAGCTTTCCTTAGCATCCTTCGGCACGTGACGACATGGCTTCCAGATGATTTAAACAGATCAAGGTTGGAGAATGTATACTGGTTGATTGCTATTCTTGCCACAATCAACTTTGGTATTTACATCATATGCGCAAAGTTCTACAAATACCAGAATTCTGTTGACACTGAGAAAGTAGCTATAAGTGAGATATCTGCTAGTTAAGAGGGTGGATTGTAGCAATATGTATCTTTATGGTTTACTGATGGTATTGTTTCTCAAAACAAAACTCAAAGTGCAAATTTCTGTCTCCAATATTCTTTTCATCTTCATTCTTTTTGTCTGGAAGGCTTACTTCCAATACCGAATTCTCAAAAATTAAAAGAAAGGGCACAGAACTAAGGCGATAAATGTTTATATTTGTTTTACAATGTGTAGTAACCCCTCAAGCATGCACATAAGATTATGTTTTTATGTTGACACGAATATAATGAAAAAATGAAAAAATATATATTCGTTCACAAGTCACACCAATAGGAAGAACCATAATTTTTTATTCAAAACCGTGCTTCTGATCATTATTTACACATGACATGTTGTTTTAGAATGGTCAGGTATACCTATACCAACCATCAATTCAATCAAGACCAACAATCAAAAGAAATTGTAAAATTTACACAGAAAATCCAAGAACTGAATGAACAAAACAAAACAAAACCTTAAAAAGAAACTTCAAATTTATTTCCTTCCACTATTCATAGAATAACTTGGCGAACCAGTTGAAGCAGAAACACCACCAGTTGTTCTCACAGTCCCATCAGCATTTCAAAAATCCACAAGGTCCCCGGAGAACGTATTTGAAGAGACATAAGATGGTCTCAGTTGGGTTCCTGGTACATTTGGTCCGAGTTCAACTGAACCCAACTGTTGCATCTGTCTCATACCATGTGATGGTGAGTTAATTGGGTACTGTACTGCAGCCGCTGGTGCAGGAATGGTGGAGCCCTCATCAGATTGAGTATCAATTTCCCATGGTGGAGGTGGGTAGGAGGTCATCACAGCACTCTCTTGAGGCTGAGGCTGTGCCTGAGGGGGACATGGCATAATTATTTCCTTGGTTTACAGGGGACATAATTGTAGAAGAGGTTTTATTCAAAGCCTCTTGAGGCCGACGCGAGGCCCAGGACACAGCATAACTATTTCCCAGGGAAGTTCTAGGAGAGAGGGGTTTTGATTTGAGGTGGAAAAAGGGGTCAGCATAATTGTTTACGGACTTCATTTTGTACTTCCTGTTAAAAATAAGAACAAAGAATTTAATTGCATTAAAAGATAGTAAACACCGAAACTGATATTATGCAAAAATTATTCAACAAAAAGCACTTTCAGCTGATTATTAGGCAAGTACTTACCTAAAAGGTACGTGTTGAAACACCCCAAAAAAATGGTATTCTTTTTTTTGTAAGCAAACCCTTGATTTCATCCTTTAGCATGACTAAACATCAAAAAATAAGGATGGATAGCTTATTTGCATCCTACCAACAAAACCCCATCAAAGTAACCTAGTCGTGCTGGTCCTGACTATATGAAGTCAGGTACACTAGTGTGGTAGCGTACCTGCCAGCAAGCTGAGCAAACTCATCATCCTCCTCTTCCTCCTCTTCATTGGCCACGAGATTTGTCACTTGCGAAGTAGACGCAACAGCGATAGGTGTTGTCAGGACAGGAGCTGGCTGTGGGTCGTCCTTTTCAGTGGGCAAATGCAGAGCAGAGCCTGAGGATATGGCATCATGTTTTGCTAGCAAGCTTTGCAGCTTGTCATTCAACTGGAGACTCTCTTCCAATAGCTTATCATCACTGAAATTAAAAAACAAAGAATATTAGAAATTAATTTAAGAAAGGGAGGTACAAGGATGAAAGATAAAATCCATGGCAACATGTACCTTGTACAGTTTATGAACGTGTAGAAAAATAGATAGTATTAGGGACAATAAGCCTCAGAGCCCTTAACGGGTTTAATACCCTTAACGGGTTTTGTTCATCATAGGCTAAATAAGAAATAAAGGGAGCAACTAAATTTGGTTATAAAGTTACTCAACTTTTATTCCTTAATATGGCAAGTTACCGTTTTATTTTTCCAACAGCTATTTTTCCTTTTATTTTATATATAGAGCACTGTACAACTTTTGGAGATAATCAGAATTCAGTTATTCTCTTCATCTTTTACTCTCTGTTTTCATATCAAAAACTATTATGGTATCAGAGCAGGAATGAATTCCTGACTCAAAACAAGAAAATCAGCAGCAGTACCAGCAAATGCAAGAACCAGTAATTCAAGCACACCAGAAGTGCCAACAAACAAAAGACAGCAGTACTAGTAAAACGGCTCACTACCAGAAAAAAGTCAGAAAAACCGAGATGGCACAAAATCACGAAAAACTCACTCGGGTGATGCTCAATGGTAAGAATTACCATGTATGGGCAAGGCAAGTCAAGTTTGCCTTAAGCGGCCGAGAAAAAAGCAACCACATCAACAAAGAACATACAATCCCAAAATTATCCGAACCAGCAACCGAAGCACAAAAAAAGGAACTAGCCAAATGGCGAACAAGCGATCACACTGTCATCACTTGGCTCCTCGCAACCATGGAGCCAAAGGTATCCGATTTACTCTCTTACAAAGACAGTGCCTTAGAAATTTGGGAGAGAGCCGAACAATTATATGGCCATAGAAAAAATTACTCTCATATTTACCAAATTCAAAGAGATTATCAACAAGCAAAACAGCAGCAAGGTCAATCAGCCATGGAGTTGTACGGTTACCTTCAAAAGAAAAAGGATGAACTTAGGGTTTATCGGCCCCCCACCACTAACCTCGATGAAATCCAGAAACGAGAAGAACAAGATGCAATTTTTCAGTTCTTAGCAAGCCTCGATTCCTCCTATGAGGCCGTGAGGTCCCAGATCCTATTACTTGCCGAGTTGCCTTCCTCATATGAGGTGGCGGCCATGATTGACAGAGAAGAAACAAGAATGGCAGTAATGGGACAACAACCTTCCGAGAATACCGAAACAAAGGCCTTCGCAGTCACGGCTAAGCCTAACCCTAATTTTCGGCCGGAGGTGAGAAGAGACAACACCGGGGTAAAATGTGACCACTGCCGGAGAGAGGGTCATCGCAAGGACCAGTGTTGGTTCCTCCATCCTCACCTCTGACCCAAATGGCACAAGAAGGGTGGAGCCGATGATCGAAAGGGGGAGAGATGCGGCTGGGAGCGGGAGCGAGACAGAGGCGAAAGAGGAGAACAAAGGGGATCGGGTCTGATAGCGGAAAGAAGAGAGGAATCCGAACCGTCTAACTCTAATACCGCTGGAGCCTCTTCCTCTAACCCGGATCCCATGCGGCAGCTTCTCCAACAGCTAACCATGTTGCTGAACCAAAAACAGGAAAATCAAAAGACCTCTGGTATGATCTGTGTTGCTAATTTATCTTTTTTACCAAAAAAATTTAGATGGATATTGGATTCAGGCGCAACAGATCATATGACTGGAAATAAAAATTTATTTACCAATTTTAAAAATTATGAAACAAAAAAATTCGTTACAGTTGCAAATGGTGAAAAAATGGAAATCCTTAGAGAGGGCTCAATAACTATATTCTCAAAATTAATTCCAAATGTCTTGTATTTAAAGGATTGCTCATCAAATCTATTATCCATTAGTAAAATCACAAATGAGTTAAATTGTGAACTCATCTTTTTAACAAACAATGTGATTTTTCAGGATCGGATAACCAAGATTATGATTGGTGAAGGATTTCTAGAAAATAGGCTTTATTTTTTGAATGAAGAAAAATTCAATTTCAACACTACCAAAAATGAAGAATTGAGTACACTTTGGCATAGAAGAATTGGACATCCTTCCGACAAGATTTTAAAGAGTCTTTTTAATTTTTCAAAATTAGATAATAGTTGTGAAATTTGTAAGCTAGGAAAGCATACTAGGTTACCTTTTAAATTATCAAGTTGTAAAAGTGAGAAACCTTTTGATTTGGTTCACTCGGATGTATGGGGACTCGCCCCAATTAACTCTTTTAATGGATACAAATATTTTGTTATATTTATCGATGATTTTTCAAAAACAACTTGGTTATATTTATTAAAAGATAAAAGCGAAGTATTTTCACAATTTCTAGATTTTTATAACTTTATAAAAAATCAATACAAAGCTAAAATTAAAATATTTAGATCCGATAATGGAACGGAATTTGTAAACCAAAATTTCTCAAACTTTTTTAAAGAAAAAGGAATTTTACACCAAACAACGTGTGTCTATACACCTCAACAAAATGGTGTATCCGAAAGAAAAAATAGACATTTACTCGAAATGACTCGAGTACTTTTATTTCAAAACAATGTCCCAAAAACGTATTGGTCGGATGCCGTTCTTACCGCTGCATATTTAATTAATAGATTGCCAAGTGTTAATCTAGATTACAAAAGCCCATTAGAAATTCTTTACCAAAGAAAACTCAACATTGAGCATTTGAAAATTTTCGGTTGTACATGTTATGTACACAAAAATAATAGACAAGACAAATTAGATTATACCTCAATTAAGGCTATATTTTTGGGGTATTCATCACAAAAAAAGGGATATAAATGTTATGACCCTAAAAATAAAAAATTGTACATTTCTAGGGATGTAACATTTTTAGAAAAAGAGTCATATTACAAAGAAACTAATTGTGAGGATTTTTTGAGAGAACCCTACAAGGAAATCATATTACCACCAATTACAATAGAAAATGATAGACCAACACCACTTGAGAATGAAAATGAAATTGAGGATGAGGAAGAAATAGAAGAAAATTCCGCAAACGAAGAAAATGATGACATAGAAGAAACACCATTGAGAAGGTCGATTCGAACAACACAACCTCCAACAAGACTTAGGGATTTTATAACCTACAAGGTACAACATCCTATACAAGATTTTATTACATATGACAATGTTTCTTCCAATCATAGAGTTTTCTTGACCTCAATTGAAAAAGAACAAGAACCAAACAATTATGAAGAGGCCATGAAAATTCCAAAATGGAACAAAGCCATGAAAGAAGAATTGAGTGCTCTAGAAAAAAATGGCACTTGGGAAATGATTCAACTACCAAAAAATAAAAAACTAGTAGGTTGTAAATGGGTGTATAAAATTAAGTACAATAGTGATGGTACGGTAGAACGGTATAAGGCTCGTTTAGTTGCTAA
Source organism: Carex myosuroides (assembly GCA_028015225.1). Classification (NCBI taxonomy): domain Eukaryota; kingdom Viridiplantae; phylum Streptophyta; class Magnoliopsida; order Poales; family Cyperaceae; genus Carex; species Carex myosuroides. Next base: position 3,359,994 of record CM051476.1, read on the forward strand.
AGGATATACTCAAACCTATGGTATAGACTATTATGAAACATTTGCCCCGGTTGCAAAAATGAATACCGTAAGAATATTATTTTCTATTGCCGTTAACCAAAATTGGAAATTATACCAAATGGACGTCAAAAATGCATTTCTTCAAGGAACACTTGAAGAAGATGTATATATGTCATTACCACCCGGTTATGAAAAAAACCAAAAATGTGATCAAGCGTGCAAATTGAAGAAGTCAATTTATGGATTAAAGCAACCTCCATGGGCATGGTATGAAAAATTAAGCTCTTATTTAATATCTTGCAATTTTAAAATTAGCAATGCCGATCATTCATTATTTGTCAAAATTGAAGGAGAAAACACCACCATTATTCTAGTGTATGTATATGACATTATCATTACCGGAAACAATCAAGAGCATATTAAAAATATAAAAGTTCAATTAAAAGAAAAATTTGACATTAAGGACTTAGGCTACTTAAAATATTTTTTAGGCATAGAAATTGCATATTCAAATCAAAGCTTATTTATTTCTCAAAGAAAATACACCTTAGACTTGTTGGAAGAAACCGGTAAACTAGGTTGCAAACCGACCTCAACACCAATAGATGGCAAGAATAAATTAAATAGTGAGGATGGTGAACCATTAGAAGATATAACTCAATTCCAAAGACTTGTAGGGAAATTAATATATCTAACGGTAACACGTCCGGATATCTTTTTTTCGGTAAGTCAAATTAGCAAATTCATGCATGCCCCTAGAACACCACACTTAGAGGCAATAAATAAAATTCTAAGGTATTTAAAAGGAACTCCCGGAAAAGGAATTTGTATGAAAAACAACAATTCTAACAATGTGTGTGGCTATTCCGATGCAGATTGGGCCGGAAGCTTCGATAGAAAATCGACAACCGGCTTTTGCACATTTGTAGGCGGAAATTTAGTCACATGGAAAAGCAAGAAACAAAATGTCGTGGCACGATCAAGCGCCGAGGCGGAATATCGAGCCATGGCATCCACCGCAAGTGAATTAACTTGGATAAAGCAACTTCTTTCGAATTTTGGAATCCGAATTCAATTACCAATGCAAATGTTTTGCGACAACCAATCGGCGCGTCATATAACATCCAATCCGGTGTTTCATGAGAGAACTAAACACATTGAGGTCGATTGTCATTTTATTAGAGAAAAGATTCAAGCGAAAGAAATCGAGACTCTGTTTGTAAGAAGTGGAGATCAATTAGCCGATGTCTTCACAAAGGTTTTAGATCCGAAACCACTTGAAGCAAATATAAGCAAGCTAGGGTTACGTGATATCTACACACCTAACTTGAGGGGGAGTGTAGAAAAATAGATAGTATTAGGGACAATAAGCCTCAGAGCCCTTAACGGATTTAATACCCTTAACGGGTTTTGTTCATCATAGGCTAAATAAGAAATAAAGGGAGCAACTAAATTTGGTTATAAAGTTACTCAACCTTTATTCCTTAATATGGCAAGTTACCGTTTTATTTTTCCAACAGCTATTTTTCCTTTTATTTTATATATAGCGCACTGTACAACTTTTGGAGATAATCAGAATTCAGTTTTTCTCTTCATCTTTTACTCTCTGTTTTCATATAAAAAACTATTAGAACGCCATGAGTTTCTTTTCATTCAAGCGACATTGGCTAACAAGATCTGAGATCACCTCATCTTTCACAGCCTAAATGTAGCAAAAAGGGTACGTGTTGTCCTCCGAGTTAACTCAAATTTGTATTTAAGATCTGGACCGTCCAATTTAAATCCACACTAATATGAAAGGGCTCCGTGCGTTATAGGCGTGGGCCGGATTGGCCCGAATTTGATCGCACGATCCAGAAATTAACTTAAACGGTATGGTACGTTAATGCAGACGATGCGGATTTGGAGCACCGGAGCAGTTCATTGTTACCGTTTGTGTAATGAGGAATTATATATCATGATTTCCTTTTCCTTGCACGAACTTTGTACCGAACCAACGGTCAAAAAGACATTAGTACAAGCAGAATAAAACACTAATGCGAAAGAATTTTGACCAGTCTAGAAAATAAAATTATAATATATATATTTAAAAATCTTGTTTAAGAAACTTAAAAAAGGAAGTGTACGCATGCATATAACTTTCTTCTTTGATATGGCGATGCAATTGTTCAAGACAGGCATTAGAAAAGGGGTAAAATAGTCTTTGTAAAAATAATTTTTGTATTTGAAATGACTTAGAGATAAAGGTGCACTGTCAAAAGCTGCACCCAAGCGAGAGCCCGAGATCAGTGTTCTGTTCCTCCATTGCCTTCCATAGTTCCATGCAATATCTTCTCTGCGGGCAAGAGAGACGCCAACAACCTCGCCATGTATCTGTCCCTGCTTTAATTTTCAACCCTATGCATTATAGTTACCTTGATTGTGATTTGCATGATGTTTTGTTCGCCCATTCGAATGCAATTATGACTCACTGCACAAATGGTGCTCCGGATACAAGGAAAGAGATAGCTGCATGATAGATATATGAGATTTGTTTTGGTAATTTTTTAAAAATGTTAGTGACATAGTGAAGGCTGAAAAAGGTTTAAGTTGAAAAAATGTTTCAGGCTTTCTTTGTGAAGCTGCTAATTTGATGTGGTACTATTTTTATTTAATTTTGAGAATCTTGCAATAGATGTCTAATTCCTTTGCAATAGCATTAGTAAAAGGATATGATAATTTTGAGGTTCTATATTAGTTCTGTCTAATTCCTTTTCAATCAGTATTTATCACAATGATTGTATCCGTTTTCATTCAGAAAACAGATATACACCCCGAAACTGTATAAATCATAACATGCGAAAAAAGGATACCATCAAATTAATACTCAAAAGGCTAAAACAAGTACCAACCCCCATTATCTATATATATCCTGATTTAGGAAACAAACTAGTAGAAAGTAATATATACGATAACAGCCAAACATTAAGAAATAGGGTAATTATATCTTCCCCCATTTATCCATCTCTCATTTCATCCTCCAACTAACTAACTACCTTTTCTAACTATAATTCAAAATTCTAACTATCTAATGGCCCTACAAATTAATTACCCAATTTTCTCCATTTATTTCTTTCCTCTTTCTCCCTCCCTCTCCCACCTCTCCCACCTCTCCCTCTCCACCTCCGCCTCCACCTCCGCCCGCCTCTCCCACCTCTCCCTCTGCGCCTCCGCCCGCCTATCTCACATCTCCCTCTCGGCCTCCCTCTCCCACCTCCACCTCCGTCTCTCACCTCCGTCTCCCACCTCCCACCTCCGCCTCCTCTCTCTCCCACCTCCGCCTCCGCCGGAGTAGATCCATCACTGTCGACCGCCGGGTCAGATACGCCTCCGCCGGGTCATATCCGAGTTATTTGCAAAGAACAAAGCTTCATTAATGGTGAATTAGAACAGTGCGTACTAAGTACATATAGATGAATACTTAATATTTTAGAGATGAATACTTCAACGTTTATGGATGAATACTTAATATCTTAGGCATAAATACTTTAACTTATATGTATGAATACTTGATATCTTATGGATGAATACTTTTTATTTGTTTGGTATGCACACATGCTTGTAATACTCTTGGTATATTAACTATTTACACTTACACGATGAGGATGAATACTTGCTTAATGCGGGATGAATGCTTGCATGACGAGGTATGAATACTTTTGCAACGGACAACTCAAAAGTATGTCATCATGGATCTCATTTGAAAGAAAAAATTGTGTAGAAGACATTCGTGGTTTTAGATTTGCAAAATTCATCACAGATCGTCAGAAATATTGGTTAGATTGAACGGAGAAAAAAAAACTCATCTCTAAAAACATGTAATACTCTTGGTACATTAACTATTTACACTTACACGATGAGGATGAATACTTGCTTAATGCGGGATGAATACTTGCATGACGAGGTGTGAATACTTGTGCAACGGACAACTCGAAAGTATGTCATCATGGATCTCATTTGAAAGAGAAAATTGTGTAGAAGACATTCATGGTTTTAGATTTGCAAAATTTCTCACAGATCGTCAGAAATATTAGTTAGATTGAACGGAGAAAAAAAAACCCATCTCTAAAAACGTGTAAAAGATGAGTGATTGATGTGTCCAAATATGCTTCTATTGCAAAGATGAATACATTTATATAGATGGATGAATGCTAGTTGTGTTACAGATGAATATTTTTTTTGCAAATTTCTAAAATGAGCTGAAGGTAGTTAGAAGTCCCCCACTTAATTAATGTGCTGACGGTTATGCGGTCCCCCACTTAATTAATGCTCTGACAGTTGTGCGGTCCCCCACACATGTTGTTTGTCCCCTACTTTCTTGTTGTAATATATCCAAATATGTTTCTATTGCAAATGTGAATACCTTCATATAGATGGATGAATACTAGTTGTGCTACATATGAATACTTCTGTAAATTTCTAAAATACACTGACAGTTATAAATTCTAACTAACTAACTACTTTAATTAATGCAACTGACGGGGGATGAAACGGGAGATTGTTCACGGGGGAGAGCTAGGCGGACCCATCTTGATCATCCTTCCACCCCCCTTGGATAAATTTTATTTTTAGTCAAAACTCGTTTGTTTAACAACAAAAAGATTTCAATTTTCAAGGATGTTTTGGACCTCCTCATAATAAGAAAATCATTGTTAGGTATTCCTTCAAAATCCAACCAACTAAAGATCGTTAGACATTAGAGGACCATCTCTAGAGAAGTTGATCTTATTTAGTGCTATATATCTAAATGAATAGAACTAAACTGTATTGAAAGAGCCTTCCACTCCACCAAATATACCCATACTACTATACTAGTTGTCTTTCAAAGTCAAGAGAAAGTTTTTTGTTTGCAAGTACACCTCTTTGAAAGGGCACATTCCAGCTTCTTTGTCTATCCAGAATAAAGTAGAGGTGCCATTACCAATTATTTTATTAAATCCTAAACTAACAACTAATTGATCCTTAATTATACCTTATCATAAATTAAATGAAAAGTTTGTTGTTATTTTTCATGAAGAGATGCAAAGCTGAGGAGAAAATGAAATTTATGTATTCTTTTTGTATTCTTAAGTTGTGTATTTTACATTAGTGATACCTATCTATATATTACAACTTGTTTCAACGGTTAGAAATTGTACTGTTAGTACCTATCATAATAACTATTTTGTACAACTGTCCCTATTTACACTTTTGCACATATCCTTAATTATATCTTATCATAAATTAAATAAAAAGTTTGTCCTATTACAAATTTTGCAATAAGTATCCTATTTACTCTTCATGTCACTGAGGATCATTATGTGAAATAACCACATGGGATCTGAATAATCAGCAGGGGAAACAAAATATTCAGCAGAGGAAACAAATTGATATCAAGCAAAGAAGGAAAGAATCAATTACAAATTGATATCCAGCAGCTTCTCTCCCCAGTAGATTCCTTAGATGGTTCAGGAATTGATTTGTTGTATTATCTATCATTACATTCTAAATTTAGAAGATGTAATAGGATTCAATCTTTATGTTAAATAGGATTGGCTGGTGCCATGTAAGAACAGAACAAAATATTCTTTGATCAATAAAATATGGGAGGGAAGTGAGATTCATGGGAGTTCTGTGTTATTTAATTTTATACAAGTAATTTTGTCATGGTATCAGAGCGGGAATTGTTTTGAGGTACGGATTGCTGATGGTCATACCGAAGGTGATCTAGATACCTCATTCAATCCTATATCTCTGGTGTTCCGCTGCTAGACAAGAAATGACGAACACACCTCCAGAATCAAACATTGACATGCGAGATACAGCGAAAATTCTCATAGAAGAGTTCTCAAAGAAGCTCTCCCAAATCATGGCACAAAGTCAGAATAAGTCCTCTGAAGGCGTGGGGCAATCTCATTCAAGCGAAAACTCGAATTCAGGCATCACCATAAAGTTGGATGGCCACAATTATCGAATTTGGGCGCAAATGGTTGAGATGGAACTAAAAACTCGAGATAAACTCGGGTATGTGAAAGGGGACCAAAAAATTCTGTTACCAACCGATGGGGCATACAAACGATGGGAGATCGAAGACAACATGGTGAAGAGTTGGCTGATCAAATCCCTTGACAACTCATTAGTTGGCAGCTTCATCAATTGTTCCACTGCACGAGAAGTTTGGGAAGCACTCGCCACGACTTTTTTTGATGGTAATGATTCTGCTCAGTACTATGATCTAAGGCGTAAAACCTATAACTTGAGACAAGGAGACAACTCTGTTGAAACCTATTACAAGGAACTTCAAGGTTTGTGGAGAGAGATGGACTATCGTAGACCCAACACCTTTATTGGCATCGAGAATATCGAAAGGTATAACAAAATAGTTCAAGAAGAAAGGTTGTTTAATTTTCTGAATGGTCTTAGTGATCGGCTAGACCAGATGAGGGCACATATACTCCAAACTTCTCCACTTCCCACCACAGAACAAGCCTTCGCCTGGGTTAGGAGAGAAGAAGTGCGCCACAATCTAATGGTAGGAAGAGATGAGATGTCGGCTGCAGTCATGTATGCCGGAACTAAACCCACTCTGAAATCTCCCTCTGAAATGCTACCTAGTAACCAGAAATCTGATCACAAAAAACACCTAAAATGCACTCATTGTGGGGGCACACGGCACACTAGAGAAACATGCTTCGAAATCCATGGATACCCTGAATGGTGGCGAGAAGGGAAGAAGAAGACTGGAAGGTACAACCGTGCAAGACCAAATGTGAACATGATTCAGTCAACAGCTGCTGGCCGAACCACAGAAGCTGCTGGAATTACTGAAGCTGTTGACCGAACCATTGAAGAGAAACAGTATGAGGCAGCAGCTTGCGCAAGTCAACAGCAGCCTAGTTTTTCCCTAATCCCAGCGGTTTCCAACCATACTCACCTAGGTGAAGGTAATTTAAATATTGGTACTAATAAAAATTCTGAATGGATAATAGATTCGGGAGCGTCAGATCACATGACTTATGACCAAAATGATTTTTGTGGCTTGGTTACTCCACGAAGACTCGAGACTGTAAATGCAAATGGGGAAAAACACCCGGTTACGGGTGCAGGAAGAGTATCTCTTACACCTTCAATATCATTATGTAATACTTTACTTGTTCCTTCACTGTCATCAAAACTACTCTCTGTTGGACAGATTTCGGATGATTTGAATTGTATTGTACTCATGTACCCACGTTTCTGTCTTTTTCAGGACGCACATACGAAGGAGATTTTAGGGCGTGGTACTAGAAGGGGAAAATTGTACGTTATGGAAGATATCAGTGAAGGAAGAGTACATCATGTTAAGTCTCGAGAAATCACCTCTTACCAAATTATCAAGTGGCATAAACGGTTAGGGCACCCATCTTTTGGGTATATGAAAAAGCTTATTCCCGGTATTTTTGAAAAATGTGATAAAGAATCTTTTGATTGTACAACGTGCATTAAAGCCAAAAATCACCGTGTCTCTTTTCAAAGAACTGATAATATAAGTATTGAACCTTTTGCTCTTGTTCATTCCAATGTTTGGGGACCATCCCCGGTTAAAACTTTGCATGGCAATAGATTTTTTGTTCTCTTTGTCGATGATTGTACTCGTATGACATGGTTATACTTGTTAAAAACAAAAGGGGAAGTTGCAAGTGTAATCAAATCTTTCTGTAATCTAATAAAGACTCAGTATGGGAAAGAAATACGAGTTTTAAGGAGTGATAATGGGGGAGAATTTCTAAATAGGGAATTAAAAGATTTTTTTCTGGAAAAAGGGATAATCCACCAAACATCCTGTGTTAATACACCACAACAGAATGGGGTGGCAGAGCGGAAAAATAGGCATATTTTGGAAACAACCCGAGCGTTAATTATTGACAATAATGTTCCAAACAAATTTTGGGAAGAGGCCATTACCACCGCAGTTTATCTCATTAATAGAATGCCTTCAAAAACTTTGAATTTCAAAACCCCTCTTCAGATCTTAGCATCGTTTGTCCATCTTCCTTCCATTCTTACTTTGCCTCCTAAAATCTTTGGGTGTACAGTTTATATACACATCCACAAGAATAAAAGAACGAAACTAGATCCTTGTGCAGAAAAATGTGTATTCCTTGGATACGGAACAAATCAAAAGGGATATAGATGCCACAACCCCATTACAAATCGAACGTATGTAACAATGGATGTTGATTTTTTAGAAGATGAACCATATTTCCAAAATAATGAATTTCCTTCTCAGGGGGAGAGTAATATTGAGCAGGAAATCTTATTTCTTGAGCCACAAATTTCTGAGCCGAAAATTTCTATTTCTGGTTCTAAGCCGCTAACCACTAACCTGCCACAAACCGAAGTGCCATTTCCAGCAGAAAATTCATAAACCGAAGTGCCATTTCCAGCAGAAAATTCAGAAACCGAAGTGCCATTTTCAGCAGAAAATTTAGAAACCGAAATGCCATTTCCAGCAGAAAATTCAGAAATAGATCCAGCAGAAAAGTCACAGCAGAATCGGACTGAGTCAGAAAGTAGAACAGAAGAAAGGGGGAGTCCTGCTGGCCTCGATATATGGATAGAATTAGGTGATGAAGATGTACAATTTTCCCCCTCTCAACCACAGGGCCCATCTCCTGAGGTAAGTGCTCCTGAATCTTCGAGAAAGTTACTGCCTAGAATCAATCGTGGAAAGGCTCCAGTGCGGTATGATCCACATTATGATCCAAAAAACCCTGCAAAATTTTCAATGTCCAATTTTGTGACATTAAATAAACTAACAAAAGAAGCCGAAGCTTTTGCTTTGAACTTGTCTTTGATACAGGTTCCAAATAAAGTAGAAGAGGCACTTGGTGATCCAAACTGGAGAAAGGCAATGGAGACCGAGATGGAGGCACTCCAAAAGAACGAGACATGGTCTGTGACAGAATTACCTGAAGGAAAAAGATCAGTTGGATGTAGGTGGATATACTCCATCAAGTACAATGCCAATGGGACCATTGAGAGATACAAGGCAAGACTTGTTGCAAAGGGGTACACACAGAAGTATGGAGTAGACTTTCAAGAGACATTCTCTCCAGTTGCAAAATTGAACACTGTAAGGGTCTTATTATCCCTAGCAGCAAACATGGATTGGCCTTTGCATCAATTTGATGTAAAGAACGCATTTTTGCATGGAGAAATTGAAGAGGAAATCTATATGGATTTGCCACCTGGGTTTAAATATTCGGGACCGGCAAATGCAGTCTGTAAACTAAAAAAGGCATTGTATGGTCTTAAGCAATCTCCTCGAGCATGGTTCGGAAGATTCTCTGGAGCAATGAAGAAATATGGGTTTGATCAGTGTGATTCAGATCATACTCTATTTATTAAACGAAAAGGAGATAAACTAACAGTGCTCATTATCTATGTTGATGACATGATTATCACAGGAAATGATGAGGAAGAGATGCACAAACTAGAGGAGAAACTATCACAAGAATTTGAAATGAAGAACCTTGGAAGGCTCAAATATTTTTTGGGAATAGAGGTAATGAGGTCTAAGGAAGGTATATTTCTCTCTCAAAGAAAATATGTACTTGACCTTTTGAAGGAATTAGGGATGCTTGAGTGCAAACCCGCAGATAGTCCAATGGTACCTAACACTAAGGTTGAAATAAACCTTGAACAAATACCTGAGAATAGGGAGAGATACCAAAGATTAGTTGGAAAGTTGATCTACTTGTCACATACAAGACCCGATATTGCATATGCTGTAGGAGTAGCTAGTCAAGTTATGCATTCTCCTAGTAAAGAACACATGGATCTGGTTATTAGAATTGTGAGATATCTAAAGGGGTCTCCTGGAAGGGGTATTTTGTTTAAATCTCATGGACACCTGGACATTATGGGGTATTCGGATGCGGACTGGGCTGGAAGTAACATAGATAGAAGATCTACATCTGGCTACTTTACCTTTGTGGGAGGCAACCTAGTGACCTGGAGGAGCAAGAAACAAAAAGTGGTGGCTTTATCAAGAGCTGAAGCAGAATTTCGTGGCATGTCAAAAGGTATCTGTGAATTATTGTGGTTACGAAAACTATTGAAAGAACTAGGATATCCCACATGCAAGGAAATAAGTCTATTCTGTGACAACAAAGCTGCCATAGCTATAGCTCAAAATCCCGTCCAACATGATAGGACGAAACACATTGAAGTGGATCGACATTTCATCAAGGAAAACTTGGAAACAAAAACAATCAACTTCCCATTTGTGAAATCTAGTCAACAGCTCGCGGACATCTTAACCAAAGCAGTACCAAGCAAGTTGTTTCACGATGTATTGGACAAGTTAGGCATGTTCGATCTTTTCATGCCAACTTGAGGGGGAGTGTGAAATAACCACATGGGATCCGAATAATCAGCAGGGGAAACAAAATATTCAGCAGAGGAAACAAATTGATATCAAGCAAAGAAGGAAAGAATCAATTACAAATTGATATCCAGCAGCTTCTCTCCCCAGTAGATTCCTTAGATGGTTCAGGAATTGATTTGTTCTATTATCTATCCTTACATTCTAAATTTAGAAGATGTAATAAGATTCAATCTTTATGTTAAATAGGATTGGCTGGTGCCATGTAAGAACAGAACAAAATATTCTTTGATCAATAAAATATGGGAGGGAAGGGAGATTCATGGGAGTTCTGTGTTATTTAATTTTATACAAGTAATTTTGTCACATTAATTACATCTATATCATCATCTTACTAATAAATAATAATGAAATATTCATTTTACAATTAGTATCCTCTAAGTACCTTTGTTAAAGAATTCTAATTAAAATATTGAAATATATATCTTGTTTAAGAATTTGAAAAAAAAAAAAAAAGTGGACGCATGCATATATAAAAACATTTTTCTTCGATATGGCCGGCCATGCAAGTTCAAGACAGTATTAAAAGGGGTAAAACAGTCTTTGTAAAATAATTTTTGTAGTCGCGCTGACTGTGAGACAAAGGTGCGCTGTTTAAAGCTGCACCCAAGTGAGAGCCCGAGATCAGTGTTCTCTTCAGGGGTGGACCCAGGTTGAGTCACGAGGGAGGTGGGGGGCATATAGAATGGGAAAAATGGCACGGCGGAGCCGGCTCCGTCACAGAACGGTATGGTTACGGTACGGAACAGCACAGTCGCGTGTCAGTTACGTGCCATGACTCGTGTGTCACGTGCCGTGACCATTCGTGTGTCGTGCTCATCTTTTGAAACTTTGACACGGCATGGCACGACACGTAGTCACGCGAGTCACGTGTAATTAGGACCATTATATATTGATTTAATGGTGAATCTTGAATAAACTAACCTAAAGTATGATTAAATTGTCACGCGAGTCACGTATGGTCACGGCACGTTTAGGCACGGCGTGACTCACGTGGAGTGACCATTCGCGTGCCGTGACCACCCTTGACATTTTGGTCACGGTATGGCACAGCACGGTACGTGAAAAATTAATTTGGTTACGGCACGACACGACACGAGACCAAAATCACGGCGTGTTAGTCACGGCACGGCACGGCGCGGCACATTTTTTCCACTCTAGGGACATATTTTGAAATTTTATGAAGATATATAGGTCCGGACCAACTATCCTTCTCTCTAAATTTTTTTTGAAATTTTTTTACGTCTTTTTGAAATTTTGATTCTGTAATTTGAGTTAAATTTATGATTAAAATTAAAATAATTTTTTTAAAATAGTTAATAAGTTTGAGTCTAATTAGCTACTTTTTGTTTCCATTGTCTTCCATTATCTTCCATAGTTGCGCGCATGCAATATCTTCTCAGTAGGCAAGACCGCAGGAGAGACGCCAACAACCTCGCCATGTACTGCTTTAATTTTCAATCATACGCGTTATAGTAATTGAGAAGGGTTCAAATGCCTCCATTTTTTGTGCCTCCACCATACCTCTATTTTTAAAAACTTTAATAACTCAAAATTTAAATCTTAAAAGTCAAAATAAAACCGTTGGATATGATCTACATCATTTTCTCTATGTGCTTATAAAAAATTATCACATTTCAATTTTGTTTTTATGTGAATCAATAAGTTGAAAAATCAACGTCTAGAAATTATCCACATTAGTATGTTTTTTACAAGCTCTTGATGACAACCAAAACAAAATTGAAATGTCATAATTTTTTACACGTGTATAGATAAAATGACGTAGATCATATCCAACGATTTTATTTGGACTTTTAAGTTTTAAATTTTGAGTTATTAAAGTTTTAAAAAATAGAGGCACGGTGGAGGCATGAAAAATGGAGGCATTTGAACCCTCCTCATAGTAATTACCTGGATTGTGATTTGCATGATGTTTATGTGCGCCCATTCGGATGCAATTATGACTCACTGCACAAATGGTGCTCTCTGGATATAAGGAAAGAGATAGTCAGATAGCTGCCTGATAGATATATCACGCACGCATGACGAATGAAATACAGGCCAGATCAATTAATTTTCTGAGGCACGCTCCCACCACCTTAGAATTCTCACTCGAATATATATATTGGACTCGGATTATTTCGGATTGATTAATTTCAGATTGGGTGCATTTTCGGATCTAAACTCAAATTTCAGAGAATCCGGACTCTAATTAATTAAAGTATGGGTTTCAGACAAATCATCCAGATTTCAGAAAATCAAACTAATAGTATATCATCCAAGATGCATCCATGCGTCTAGGCTGGATAATTCAATGAAATTGGTATATTTAGAATTTTATTTGAAATAGTAATGGTTTTAATGCCTACTAAATATCTTATTGATAAAATATATATTTACAACGAATCAAGTGATTATAATTTCTAAATCTACTTCTTTATTCTCACGAAATCCTCTTAATTATTTAAAATTACTCTAATAGGTGGTATTTGATTGTGGACTAAAGCTAAGGAGGCCTAAATTGATTATTTTCACTTAGGCTGGTTTAAATTATTCATGTTTGGTTGAGGTCTAAAGTTAGATCATAAGCTTAAGGTATTCCTTATTTGGTTAGAGTTAGTGGAGGACTAAAGTTTTGGAAACCTAAGTTAGTTAATTATTAATAATGAGATATTAATTATATAATACTAATATATTAATAATAACTATAATATATTATAATATTATTATAATAATTATTTAATATATTAATAATATAAGATATTAATTATATAGTTAAATATTAATAATAAGATACTAATTATATAATATTAATATATCAATAATAACTACAATATATTGTAATATTATTATAATAATTATTTAATATATTAATAATATAAGATATTAATTATATAATTATATATTAATATAATTATTAATAATAAGATACTAATTATATAATATTAATATATTAATAATAACTATAATATATTATAATATTATTATAATAATTATTTAATATATTAACAATATAAGATATTAATTATATAATTATATATTAATAATAATTATTAATAATAAGATACTAATTATATAATATTAATATATTAATAATAACTATCATATTATTATAATAATTATTTAATATATTAACAATATAACATATTAATTATATAAATATATTATAATAACAATAATAATTAATAATAAAAATATACTAATTATATAATATTATTATAATAATTATTTAATATATTAACAATATAACATATTAATTATATAAATATGTAATAATAATTATTTAATATATTAACAATATAAGATATTAATTATATAATTATATATTAATAATAATTATTACTAATAATATACTAAGTATATACTAAGTATATACTAATAATATATTATTATAATCATTCGAGTTAGGCCATGACATGCAATAAAATTAAACCACCATGTGAAGTGGTTCAATTTAGATCAGCCTAAAGATCGGCTTATGCCATCTTAGTTCGGCTTAATTAATGCTCGATTGGTGGAATAACGAGGACTAGCCCCTTATTCCACCCTTTAGGCCACAACCAAATATGGAGATAACTCTTAATAATCCTCTAAATTCCTAAATGTTTATTTAGAATACTCCAAAAGTATATTCGTAGATGTTTATTTATTTTTTATTTTTGGTAAGAATAAAATTTCGGCAATATGATACTAAGCCCTTCTACTTAATAAGTTTTTTTTTCTCTGTTGTAAATAACGGGTATGTGCTTGTCGGACAGACAGCGTACCGCCAAGTATTTAATCGGAAATAATCAGAAATAATCGATTGATTAGTCGAAAAAATCCGTAATGGTTTGGTCACCACTAACGACTAATCGGCCAATTTATCAGCCTAAACGGCCTTTTTTTAAACACTGTTCCAGAATATTATCCTTAATACTAATAATTTTTCATGGTAAAAAAAAATAAAAATGCTTAGATAGGTTTATTATTTTTTTTGAAGAAAAACAAGGGTCATGCCCCTATTTCATTGATTAAAAGCGGTTACAAGATTTTTGTAACGTCCAAAGTAAAAGATAAATTGCAACTCAGGATGTTTATTATTTTAAATTTGTAGTTTGTTCATTAAAACAACTAAAATGATTTGTGTGAAATTGTTTTTGGAGTGGAAGGTCAAATCATGTACGATTTTGAAGGGGCCCCGGTATTCATTCTCTGTTATACAGAACAAGATTTTCGAGTATGTGCAAAATGTGATTTATAACAGTGTCGTAAAAAATGGTCGTTTAGGCCGATTAATCATTGACGGTGATTAAACCGTTATAGATTTTTTTAACTAATTAGTTGAATATTCTCGATTATAACTGATTATTTCTGAATATTTTCAATTAATCACTTAATGGTACCTTGTCCGTCCAACGTGCGCATACCGTTATTTACAACAATAATTTATAAACGGTTGGATACACTGAAAAGCAGTATCGTCTAAATATCGGAGCCCGGTTCAATCTCTTGACTGTGCCTCTTTTATTTATTTTTTTCATTTTTTATGAATGTGTGGGTTGAAGAGGGAGAGAAGGTAGCATTTATAACCATTAATTCTACATGTAATATGTCATGATCGCTAGATAATCCAACAGCATTGTTGGAATTTCTCCAAAAGCATTGGTAGATTTTTTTTTTTTTTGGTATGAATAAAAATTTCGGATCGTATAATGTAATATTATTTTGTAGAAACTTAGTAATGTATGTAATACGCTTAATTATGGACGTACATATACATGAGTTAATTTATTTAAAATATTAATCACTTGATAATTGTTATCTTGCATGACAACCTTAATAATAATTCATATCAATTCAAACAAAATTTATTTAAAAAAATAAATTTATGAATGTATTGTTGGACAAATAGAATATATTACGGGATTGGGCTGACTAAATATAATTTAGTATATATTTGATGTTGATATCGATCTTTCTCGTTAATGATCGACTCTATTATTTATAGGTTCTTTATTTTGATATCGATTTTTCAGTGTCGATGTCAAATCAATAATAAAAACTCTCCTCCAGTGTGCGATGATCCCATCGCATAACCTTTTTTTTTAATTTTAAAGATTTTTCGTTTTATTAGATTATTTTAGTGTTCTAAATAGTGACGCTATAGCGTTTTCGGAGCTTAAATGCTAAGTTATTGTTAAAAGTGTGTTATTTCAGCTATGACCGCTATAGCGCGTAGCATGTAGCGCACACTATGATACATAGGCTTTTATTTCAAGGCCTAAATTGAAAAAAAAAAAAATTAAGGACCAATTTTTTTTTAAGACCCAGCTTGTTTTTGTTTCTAAATAAAAAAATATAGATAGTTTTATGACAGGATGTTTAGGTTATTTTGAATAAAAAAAATATATAATTTATGATATTAGATATTTTGAAAAGGAATTTGAAATTTGTATTGGTTTAATATGAATATTATAATTTCTTAATCAATTTGATGTAACCTGAAGTAAATTAATTAAATTATATTAAATGTATGTGTCCAAATCAAAAGTTGAACTACATTAGCTGCTCTGTAAATCAATTTGCACCCAAAATTGGCAGGTAAACTCAAAATGATTTATACCCAAGAAATCCTAAATTGGAAATTATTTGAATCCGACACGACTCAACATTGATATCACCACCTCTTAAAAAAAAAATATCACCACCTCTAATGATCATTGCGTTTAGACCGGATATAGACCTGCACCACAATTTTTGTAAGAAACAAATCAATGGAAATATGGAATAGATGCCCACTGGAAGAAAGTATTTTTGTTGTCTGACAAAATCAAGGTAAGATACATGGACTAAAGCCGCTTTTTTTATTAATATCCAAAAAAATCAAATTAGCAAATCTGCCCTTCCTTCTAAATTTTTATTAAAATTACCCGGACCGTCCCTTCACTGAACATTTAGGCTTGCTAAAATAAATGTTAATTTAAGAGATATATGCGGATCTAAATAGACCATGAGGGATTGTAATCCCCACAAAATTTTCATTGATGCATTATGTGTGATAACTTATAAGAGTAGAATTGTAGAAATCTATTAACATTAGATTAATTTTAGATGAAATTTGACATTTAAAATATAATTTTACTGTATTTAATTATATATCATATAACAATGATGAAATTTGACGTAAAGTCAATTATATAACAAAGGATTCAAAATTTATAGCGGTTTATTTAATTGACGACATTTTTAATGAAATATTAAATTATAGTTAATTTTTTTGAAATTTAACATTTATGCATGACCGGCTTATATTTGCAACAAATGACTATAAACTGTTTTTGGTTTTGAAAACTTTATTGAATTGATTTGAAATATATTATCATAATTGTAAAGTTTGTCCATTAATTGTCAATGAATTTCAATTAATCTTTGTCAAAAAAAAAAAAAAAGAACCGTGGGCAAGGAATTCTTGCTAACACAGTTCATCCATCCACTCATGCTTTGAACGGTCATAATTAAAATATTAATTTTGTCTTCTCAAAACTCAAATACTCTCTCTATAATTCAATCCCCACCATTCAAATCATGAATGGATGGACTTTGTTGACAGAAATTTCCTGACCACCAGAAGATTCAGTTTAAAAAAAAAATGTTAATATTTCAGCCAACTCCTAAACACATTAAAACTGTATTAATAAGGGTCGATTATCCAGGAACTTTTTAATAATTCGTTGCATAATTTTGAAAATGCTATTCAACCTCCAACATTTAATGTTGGACTCTGCTATATTTTGATTATGATATGGTAGGGTAATCACAATTAATGTTGTGATTATGATATGGTATGGTAATCAACCAAGTGGAGTAAATTTCTTAATCTATATTTAAGATGTCAAATGAGAAGTAACAATGGAGGTACCATAAAGCAAGTTAAATTATCTCTTCACATGAATTAACTTACATTGTATGTATGCAAAACAGGAATAAGATAGAATAAGCAATTTAAATCTTATTAAATTTAAGGGGAAATTAGATCCATGTCACTCCAAAATGGTGAATTTAGAAAAATGCCACCCTAAAATTTCTCTTTTGCTAAATGCCACTCCAAATCACATTTATTAAGAAAATTGCCACAAATACCATATTAATGTATAATTTTAAATTAACAATTTACAGATATAGTGAATTGACCGAAATACCCTCCTCTCCAATTCTAGTACTGCTCTGAGATTGGTGCATCCCGTTTAAACTCTTGGTTTGGCGCTTTGATCGGGTGGCTTAGGCTTGCTTTAATTCTCGTGCGACCATAATATGAACCGGGTTAGGCATCGAGGCTGGGGTTTCAACCTCCGGCTGAGCTCCGGCCACGGCTAAGGCAGGGGAGGACATAGTCATGATCGTCTCGTCTGTCTGAGTGCGTTTCGCCTATTGTCGACGGCTGCCGATTGCCGGAGACAGCGACTTTTAGCGGGGGTGCAATCGGGTGCCAAATTGAGATCCGATATGATTTTTCTACATGGTTTAGCATTTTTCTTCAAATTAATCGTATATTTGCTATCATTTCATCATGAATATGCCCTAGGAAGTCTTAATTTTGAATTTATTTGAGCATTAGTTGCAATTGGATTTGTATTTTGCGGCTTGGTACCGATTCAGTACCAGTCGAAACAGTGACCCTTTTTTATTTGTAATTGAGAGGTGGTACATTTAGGGTTTCGGTTTGATGCTGCTGAGGTGTCTTTTACCGGCCACCATGAATCTGTCTTGGGTACCTAGTGGGGAGACGAAGAGAGGAGAGGAAGAGAAGAGACGAAGAGAGGAGACGAAGAGAAGAGACGAAGAGACAAAGAGAGGAGACGGGTGAGGACCCGTTAAGGGCATTTTTGGAATATACGAAAATACTACTCAAAATACAACATATTCTATTTATTTTTTATTACAAATGTATAATGATTTGTAAATTGTGGCAATTTTCTTAATAAATGTGATTTGGAGTGGCATTTAGCAAAAGAGAAATTTTGGAGTGGCATTTTTCTAAATTCACCATTTTGGAGTGGCATGGATCCAATTTTCCCTAAATTTAAATAGTAACTAAGCATGACCTATATTATTAACATTCTAAACCAATCTAATAAATTAACCATACATTCTAAACCAAACTATATTATTAATTAGCTAGAGTGTTGTAATTAAATAACATTTCTTATTTTAAATATATTTGTTGGCGGACACACCAAATCTGCTAACCTCCAACAAAAAAAAAAAAAAAGCGTACATTCTACCCCCATGCGCCTATAAATGCCACCAACCAGAATAAGCAAATATATGTGTTGAACTGCAGGCACAAGTGCTTCAAAAGTTCAAACTCCTAACAGGAAGCTCTCTCATGGCAACAAAAATGGCATCAGAAAAATCAAAATTTGATGAAGAGAAAGCAGACAAGTCATCTCACAGGCAAGGTGGCTGGATCACTTTCCCTTTCCTCTCAGGTCTTCTCTCTCACTTCCCTTTTTTTTTTCCCTTGTATACTAATTAAAAGATTATCGTCGCACATACCAGCACAGATGGCTTCATTACAACCAATCGGTACGGTACCAATACCAGTATAAGATAAATTCCTGGTTTCTTATGTTTAATCACGGTGCGCCCTGGAAACTAATAAATGTTCAATATTACTATACAAGTATAACACATATGGCAAAACAACTAGATGGTAACGGGACGTCACCATTCCAACAAATTATTGTTTTTCTTTTGAAGGAAGTATTCTGGGAGTAGGATTGGCAATGAGCGGAGCGATGAGCAACTTCCTGGTATACTTGATACAAGAATACAATGTCAGGAGCATCGATGCAGCGCAAATAGTAAACATCATAAGCGGGTCATTGAGTTTGGCTCCAGTTGCCGGTGCCATTGTTGCTGATGCTTTCTTCGGGTGCTATTCTGTCATTGCCGCCTCTTCAGCAATCCAATTGTTGGTATGTGTGTGCTTTAGTTCACAATTTAATGCAAATATTTGCATATTTTTCTTAGCTGCAATTTCTCAATACAAGTGAAGAAGTGATATAAATAATCAATACTGAGAAGAAATTAGAAAAAGATTTGTTTATTTTATTTTATTTCTAAATATTCTACATTTTATTAAAAATGAAAGAGAATGCATTGTTTTACAATATATATGATGGGTCATCATCATTAGTCAAAAACCCACTGACTATCTAGCTAGGTAGTTAATAGAAAAGGAAATAATCCTGATAAAGCACATAAACATGAAAAGTTAAATTATCCTATTGAAGCACATGTACATGCGGTATAAAGTCACACCCAATTATTTGGATCATGGTGGGGAGTAGTTAGGAAAAAAGTTGTTATTTCAACAGTCAAATATAGGTAAGCTTTATTAGACAAAAGAACTTGAACTCGCTTTATTAATTGTTCAGGACAAAAACAGAGGTAGATATATGATTATCAATAATAAACTGTTAGTTTATATACCAATAAATCTTAGAAAAAAAAAAAAAAAGATTTTCTCTTCCTCAAACGACAACTATGCTTTGTCATGTGTCCTATAAAACTTCAAAATTCTAAATGATTAATACTCAGTAGAACTAAAATTGACGCTTGTTATATATATACACACAACAAATTAAATCATCACGCATCTCGATTGGTAGACGATCGCGAGTCTAAATAATTAACGAGCCAATCGAGTCCTTAATGATTGTTAGCATGCCTCTAATTCTTATTAATATAATACGATTCAGAAAGTTTGTGGAGTGTTTCATGAGATATTGAGTACCAATTATTGAACAAAGTTCAATTTCTAATTTCTTTAAGAGACATCCCACGAGCGGCTCCTCAGAGTTGTTAGCCTTTAACATCAATCATCCTTTTGTATTTTAAATTTGAGACAATGACATTAATTAAAAAGATTGATCAGGTCTTACCTGCTTAAAAATCATTTGCCAATTCTAAAGTTCTATCAGATGATAACAAAAAATAATCTCTTTATGGTTCAAAAAAGTTTTGAATGCTATGTTACTTTAATTCTGATATTTTTTGCCAGTGTTTTCATATTTTAATATTTCTTTTGAACAAAATGGTGGAGCCATCGATTTAATTACATATTAGATAGCGACTAAAATTTATATAAACATAAGTGCAAAAATGTAATTAATATCCTATTTTAATTTCATTACATTAATCAGTTTAATTTATTTGATTCAACAGTCACTTGTGCTCTTCACCATGACTGCGGCACTCAAATCGCTCCGACCAACACCATGCGATGTTCCGGGCACAGACTCGTGCCAAGCGGCATCAAAAGGACAACTCACTGTGCTGTACAGTGCAGTAGCTCTCCTAGCCATTGCAACAGGAGGAACCCGGTTCAACCAGGCCACAATGGGTGCGAGCCAGTTCGACCGGGTAGAGGACCAGGCGGTATATTTCAACTGGTTCTTCATCTTTATGTACATCTCCTCCATTGTTGGTGCCACCACCATTGTTTATATTCAAGATAGCATTAGCTGGGTCTTGGGCTTCGGTCTCAGCCTGGGTGCTAGTGCAGTAAGTTTGGTTGTTTTACTGCTTGGAACAAAATATTACCGCAGACCGGCTCCCCAAGGAAGCCCGTTCACCGGCCTGTTTCGAGTGATCGTGGCAACTGTAAGGAAATCGAAGCTAAAGTTGTCACAAGCGAGCCCTAGTTATTTTCATGGAAATGATGACATCGCATCTCCAAGCTTAAACTTCAGGTATATATGTGTTATTATTCATTTATTATATCAAACCGTAATCTTTTATACTTACCGGTTTTTCGCCTTAAGTTTAATGCTAAAAGATACTGCTAATTTTCATCAAGTAACTGAAACATATAAAAATTCAATCAATTTTGCTAAAATTCCACATTGCTTCCATGACCTTGGAGCAGAGAGCTGAGGACAGCTCACTTCTTTTCTTTGATTTAACTAATTATATATTTCCAAATATATATCATATTCCTCCCGTCAACATCAAAGTTCTACCAAGAAAGCTATGGAATCCATGTAACATATGAAAACATCTAAATATCTAATACAGATGAACAAAATTAAATTCTGAAATGTAGTTGATCTGCCAAGAGGTCGCTAAGTCTAGCTAGCTAGCCTCGCTCCTCAACTAATCCTTGTCTCCATTTAATGAAACTGGATATATATATATACTTGGGTTTTCTCTGTCGAATAATTTTTTTTGTTTTACTAAACATATCTTTCAAAACTCAAATCTACCATAAAAAACAAAAAGAAATATGCCAACTTACTCTGTCTCATTTTTAATGGCAATTTCATAGGCATATATCGAGTATGAATTTTATGAAACGAACACATAATATATATGTAGGACATTATTATTGCGAGTGGAAGCTTAATAATTAGTTTGCATGTCGCATTCGTTAGATCTTTTGTTGAATGGGGTTGGTGTACTTTCTGATTATGACTGTTATTATATTGCTCGTGATCAGGATAGATAAAGCGAGGAAAGGGGGAAAAGATATTCTCCTTGATATTATAATTTTTATTGACTCTATGATCTTTACTTAGAGTGTGAAAAATGGCACGGCGGAGCCGGGTCCGTCACGGAACGGCACGGTACGCGTGTCATTCGCGTGTCGCGTGCCGTGATCATTCGCGTGTCGTGTCTATCTTTTAAAACTTTGGCACGGCACGGCACGGCATGGTACGTGAAAGATTTAGTCACGGCACGTAGTCACGCGAGTCACGTGTAATTAAGACTATCATATATTGATTTAATAGTGAATCTTGAATAAACTAATCTAAATTATGATTAAATGGTCACGCGAGTCACGTGTGGTCACGGCATGTTTAGGCACGGCGTGACTCACGTGGCGTGACCATTCACGTGCCGTGACCATTTCTTGACATTTTGGTCATGGCACGACACGGTACGTGAAAAATTAATTTGGTCACGACACGACACGGCACGAGACCAAAGTTACAGCGTGTTAGTCACGGCACGGCACGTTTTTCTCCACTGACTCTTTATTTGATTCTTGTTTCGGAGTTGTCACATGCACTGACAGAGTGACAGTGGATAGATAGCCAGATAGGCCACATGCCCACATGGGAAAAATGAAATCAAAGACAAAATTCTACCGTATTGATTCTGGCATTTGTATCTTGAAAAGAAACCTTATCAAAAGTAAAAATTTATTTCGGAGTTATTACATGCACTGACAGAGTGACAGTGGATAGATAGGCCAGGATTTTTTTTAAAAATCATAAATCAAATAATTAAATTTACGAAACCAACATGATGACATGAAGATTTACAAAAACCATCAGACCCGAGATGCCAATTCGGTCCGAACGAATTTTTTTTCTCCGGACCGAATTGGCATTTCGGTCCGGAGCAAAATTTTGGCCGGACTGAGATGGCCACTCGGTCCAATTATTTTTTTTACTAAATTAAGTGTAAGCAAAAGAGAAAAAAAATAATTATATACATGATACATCTTTTAAGATCCAATCATATATATTCAAAGTTCAAATTTATACGTAATACAAACTTATAACACAAGTATAATATATTAACATTATACCAATGGTTTGACCACCGTGATTTTTATTTTTACCCAAAAAAAAAATATATTTTAATATAAATAACCATGTTTTCAAAAGAATTTTATTTCTACCCAAACCGCAAATAAAATAACTTTAGGGTTATCGGTGAATAAATTTCTAGGGTTATCGGTGAAAAATTACCATATAATAAAATAATAAATGAAATTTTATATTATTGATAAGTTTTTATAATATAATTCTTTGTCATAAAAATAACTTGAGGGTTATCGGTGAATAAACTTCTAGGGTTATCGGTGAAAAATTACCATTTAATAAAATAATAAATGAAATTTTATATTATTGATAAGTTTTTATAATATAATTCTTTGTAATAAAAATAACTTGAGGGTTATCGGTGAATAAACTTCTAGGGTTATCGGTGAAAAATTACCATTTAATAAAATAATAAATGAAATTTTATATTATTGATAAGTTTTTATAATATAATTCTTTGTAATTTTTATTAAAAGAATTATATTATAAAAACTTATCAATAATATAAAATTTCATTTATTATTTTATTAAATGGTAATTTTTCACCGATAACCCTAGAAGTTTATTCACCGATAACCCTCAAGTTATTTTTATTACAAAGAATTATATTACTAAATAATTCTACAAAAAAAATTAAAATTCGGTTTTTTTTTTCTAAATTAAAAATTCACACTATAATACATGAAATTACACAACAATATACTACAAAAAACTAATTTACTCTATAACTAAACTAAATAATTCTAGAAAAAAATTATAAAATTCGTTCAGAGGATAAACTTATTTTGTCTGGAATAAACTATAAAATTCTTTGTAATAAGATATTTAGTTTATTACAAAAAAACTATAAACTTATAAGATATTTAGTTTATTACAAATAATTATAAAATTCGTTCAGAGGATAAACTAATTTACTCTATAAGATATTCCAGGCTTGTCTGGGACCGAGATGGCAACTCGGTCCGGGGAAAAAATCCTCTGGACCGAAATGCCAATTTCGGTCCAGAGGACCACACGGCCGGCCACACGGAAAAAGTTTGATTTGTTGTGAAAAAGAGGGGGACCGAAATGCCAATTCGGTCCGGAGTAAAAAAATTCGTTCGCACCGAATTGGCATCTCGGGTCTGATGGTTTTTGTAAATCTTCAGGTCATCATGTTGGTTTCGTAAATTTAATTATTTTATTTATGGTTTTTAAAAAAAATCCGATAGGTCAGATGGCAAAAATGAAATCAAAGACAAAATTCTACAGTATTGATTCTGGCATTTGCCGACATTTTTATTAATATCCAAAGTTAATTACAAATTAACAAATATATCTAGAATTTCTTAGTTTTTCGAAAAATATCCAAATCGTCATTCTGGCCAGTTTCCTCCTGTCTCATAAACCGGCCAGAATCTAACTGGCTTCTTCCTTTTTTTTTTTTTTTTTTGAGGTACTATGAAGAGCAAGATAATAAAAGCTAACACTAAAAATTCGAATTTTTTGTTTAAATTATTTGTTAGATTACTTCTTTTAATGTATAATTAGCATATTTATACTAAAATACGCTAAATTACTTAAAATTATGTTGAATTACAATAAAGATTTTAACACAGCAGTTTTGACTTCATACAACACACAACCAGTAGAACTAAAACAGTGTTGCATGTAGTTTGTGTTCTGCGTGATGCCAAAACTGCTATCTTAATCTTTTTATCTCATTTCCTCCTCAATCAAGCAATCAACTAGCGCAACAACAATATTATAATGATTTCTTGGAACTATGGTTAGGTTGACTGATTAGTGGAACCGCCACAAACGATGTGAAAGCCGCAATGATTATGCGAAAGAGAGTTGTTATGATAACTACATGCAGTATACCAATCGATATCTAATTGCTATGATATATTTATTTAATTCTTTCAAAGATAATATTCGAAACAAAAAATTTAAAATTATATCAATTGTTCATCATGACATGTATCAAATTAGGATTAATTTAAAAGTAATTAAACAAACAATATATAAATAAATATATAAAAGAAACAAGGTGTAGAATTTAAGCCGTTCAAGTATACATAATAGTATCGCTTTTTATCACCAAAAGAAGAAAGAATAGTATCACTTTTGAAGTTTAGAATGATAAAATCACCGAAATTTTTATTTTTACCATTTATAAAAAAACAAAACAAAAAAACTACAAAATTTGAAAAAAATTATTTTTAACACGGATGCAACTTCAAGTAGGGGTGTTCATTGGGTCCGGTTTAGTCGGTTTTGAACCGAACCGAATTAGTTTGGACCAAACGGTCCGGTTTTTTCGGTTTAATGGTTCAGTTCGGTTTGCTTTTTTAAACCGAATTATAATTTCGATTTGGTTCGGTTTGGAAATTTTCAAAACCGAAATAACCGAACCGATCGAACTTTTATATATTATGAATTTGGTCCGGACGCCCCGGTTTATTGCTTAATACCCCGGTTTATTTCTTAATCAATTGATTTAAATACTTCGGTTTATTTTTTAATCCTGGTTTATTTCTTAATACCTGTTTATTTCTTAATATACTTCGGTTTATATAAATTAATTGCTTTAAATAAAAAAATAATATATTTTGGTTTGAACCGAACAAACCGAAATAAAATTTTGGTTCGGTTCGGTTCGGTTGCAATACTAAATTGGTTCGGTTCGGTTCTATTTAGAGACTGAATTATTACTTTGGTTTGCCTAGTTAGGTTCGGTTTCAACCGAGAGCTTCGTTTTCATATAAAAAAAATTTAATTTTTGAATTTATATTAATATTAGTCTCTAATAAAATTTCAACATACAAATCAAATTATGTACTATTCCATACTATTTATACTAACCAAAAGTTATTATTATTATAGTATTATTTTAACATTATTATATAATTTGCGTCCAAATTCTTTTTTTTTTGCACCACCTTTTTTTAAGCTCATTGATTGGCTAGTCAAAAATGGGACCCACAAAATTTCATTTTGAAGCAGATTGTAGCTTGAAAAAAATTATTGTTAGATAGTCTACAACTTCTTAGATTGATGGATTTTTCTATGTAAAATAAGTGGAAAATATATATAGAGAGAGTACGGCTAACGCGCTTCCTTTAGTATATTAACAATATGCTTTTGGTCTTTAAAATCTATCGAATGGGTTTCAAACGACAAATTCAAACCGTTCAAACCAATGTTCTTAATGAGAGCTTCGTTTCCGTATAAAGAATTTGAATTTTCAAATTTATTTACCATCAAGTCAAGCGGTCAAAATATGAAGAATTTTGTGCGCATTTTAATGCACTAATTTTTCATTTCTTTGACCACTTGACTTAATAGTAAATAATATTGGTCTCTAATAAAATTTCAACATACAAATCAAATTATGTACTATTCCATACTATTTATACTAACCAAAAATTATTATTATTATTATAGTATTATTTTAACATGAGTGAGGCTACGGTGCTATGCATAGCATGGATTGGGTCCGTGCTACGGCTCAAAATTTGACTTTTCAAAATCCTAATGGTCGATCCGAACCGTTCAACATTATTATAAAATGAATATGTACTTGCAAACCAAATTTTACATTTTTTTCTCACTTGATCTGGACATTATGGACCATCCAAAAACAGCATATCTAAAAAAATAGTAAAAAAATTCAAAAAAATGTAAAATTTAGTTTGCAAGTACATATTCATTTTATAATCATGTTGAACGGTTCATATCGACCGTTAGAATTTTGAGCCGTAGCACGGATCCAATCCGTGCTATGCATAGCACCGTACCCTCACTCTTTTAACATTATTATATAATTTAACAAATCACCTTTCTTTATCATAATTTTAACGTGGAACAACTCAAAAAGTTTCTAACGAATGAACCAATACTTGCTATCATTACGAGTTGGACTCTTCCTGACTACTTTGTACCAACCACGAAAAGCCATATGAAAAGTACATGCACAGTGGCATTTTCTGTTTCACCACGTAAGGTGGAGTTGGGTCCGATGGATTTCGGCACCATCCGATTCACTTTAAGATTCGCGTCTCCTGTATTGTTCTTCTTGTTACAACTCAACCAGAAATTGGTTTCTCCTTGATTCGTTGTGCCAGAATCATTGGTGGCATATGTTTGCCCCGAAAAATGCATTCATTCCTCTGCTTCCAGAGTCCCCACAGTACTCCCATAATCCAATTCTAAATTGTAATGATGGAAATCAAGGCACGCTGCCCAGGCATCTATCCAAAACCCTACAAATCCAAGACATCTCTCCTACAAATCAAGGCACGCTGCCTAGGACAAGTTAATCTTCTTGTCATAGTAGCGGAGATGATCAACTGTAGCGGTCTAGCAGGGCTAAAGATATTGACAAAGTAGTTTTTACTTCATGCAGCGTTGTTTCAGCTTATTGTCCATGCGCTGCATGAAGCAAAGTCTACTCTGTCAATATCTTTACCCGTCTAGCAGACCTTGAAGAACTCTAATTCAATTTGGTTGTACTATATATTACAAAAGGAAAGAAGGAACATAAACTTATTTTAACTAGCTATTTTGTTTAATCATCAGCTTATTCAACCGTGCTGCGCTGATTTCTGAAGGTGACACCAACCAAGACGGCTCAATCGCCAAACCATGGAAACTGTGCACAGTGCGAGAAGTCGAGGATTTCAAGGCTGTTGTTCGTGTCTTACCAGTATGGGCCTCTGCCATCTTTCTCAGCATCTCCATCGGCTGTCAGATAAACCTTTCGGTTCTACAGGCACTGACGATGGACCGCTCCATCGGGCCCAGTTTCTCCATCCCAGCCGGCTCAATGACTGTCCCAGGATTTCTTGCCTTTGTCATATTCCTCACCTTCCTTGACCGCATTTTGTTCCCAATTTGGTTAAAGCTCACTCACCACACTCCAACCCCGCTACAACGCATCGGCATTGGACATTTCATCAATGTGGTCAGCATGATTGCATCTGCCTTGGTCGAGAGGAGGCGGGCCGCAGTTATCAGTAGACATCAAGCCGAGGTCCATCCTGGCTGGATAGTGCCCATGTCAGCACTCTGGCTTGTACTGCCACTGGCATTGCAAGGGGCCGCAGAGGCATTACACTTCCCTGGTCAGGTGGCTTTATACTATCAAGAATTTCCCAAGGCACTAAAGAACACCTCCACTGGGATGGAGGCAGTGATCATTGCGTTTGGTTTTTACCTCAGCACAGCTTTCCTTAGCATCGTTCGGCACGTGACGACATGGCTTCCAGATGATTTAAACAGATCAAGGTTGGAGAATGTATACTGGTTGATTGCTATTCTTGCCACAATCAACTTTGGTATTTACATCACATGCGCAAAGTTCTACAAATACCAGAATTCTGTTGACACTGAGAAAGTAGCTGCAAGTGAGATATCTGCTAGTTAAGAGTGTGGATTGTAGTAATGTACCGTTTATGGTTGTCTAATGTCTACTAATGGTATTATTAATTTATCAAAACAATGCTCAAAGTGCAAATTGATGTCTCCAATACCAAATTGTCGGAAATTAAAAGAAAGGGCACGGAACTAAGGCAATAAAAGTTTACATTTGTTTTACAATGCGTAGTAATTCCTCAAGCATGCACATAATATTATGTTTTTATGTTGACATGAATATAAAGACTAAATGTAAAAAAAAATTAAAAAACAATTTGGCTCATATAAAAAGGATCCTTTATTGTTTATTCAAACACTTGAGAGTAGGTCCGATGGGCATCAGACCTACTTTGGTTCGATGGGTTTAATCACCGCCGATTTGCTTTAAGATTCGTGCAGAATGCTTTAAACTTCTGCATGTCTGTTTCAATTTTCGTGCACACAAATCTTAAATTATATCGGATGGTCATCATACTCGTTGAACCTAAAAGTAGGTCCGATGGGCATCGGACCTACTCCGTTCTCTTATTCAAAACCATACTCCTGATTATTATTTACACATGACATGTTGTCATAGAATGGTCAGGTATACCAATCATCAATTCAATCAAGACCAACAATCAAAAGAAATTATAACATTTACATAGAAAAACCAAAAACAACTGAAAGAACAAAACAAAACCTTAAAAAGAGACTTCAAATTTATTTCCTTCCACTATTCATAGAATAACTTGGCGAACCAGTTGAAGCAGAAACACCACCAGTTGTTCTCACAGTCCCATCAGCATTTCGAAAATCCACAAGATCCCCAAAGAACGTATTTGAAGAGACATAAGATGGTCTTGGTTGGGCTCCTGCTGGTACATTTGGTCTCAGTTCAACTGAACCCAACTGTTGCATTGGTCTCATACCATGTGACGGTGAGTTAACTGGGTACTGTACTGCAGCCGCTGGTGCAGGAATGGTGGAGCCCTCATCAGATGGAGTATCAATTTCCCATGGTGGAGGCGGGTAGGTCATCACAGCACTCTCTTGAGTGTGAGGCTGAGGCTGAGGCTGAGGCTGTGCCTGAGGGGGAACCCAGGGGGGCATAATTGGAGAAGAGGTTTTATTCAAGGCCTCTTGAGGCTGAGGTGGGGCCCAGGACACAGCATAACTATTTCCCGGGGAAGTTCTGGGAGAGGGGTTTTGATTTGAGGTGGAGAAAGGGGTTAGGGTAGGGGTTGTAGGAGTGAGAGGGGAGGAGGATTGAGGAGCAATGGAAAGGCTAAGAAGGTTTATGATATCATCCTCTTTGCTGGCAGTTTTCACAGGGGCCGGTGGGTCAGGGAGAGATAAGGAATTGCTATGAACAGAGGTGGATGGTTCAGGGACAGTACTTGGGGATGGTTGAGAAATAATGGATGATTCTGTGCTTACCAACTTCATTTTTGACTTCCTGTTAAAAAATAAGAACAATTTAATTGCCTTAAAAGATAAGTATAACAGAAACTGATATGTAAAAATTATTCAACAAAAAACACCTTCAGCTGTGGTACTTGAAACCAGGATGAATAGGCAAGTACCAACCTAAAAGGTACGTATTGAAAGTTGAAACACCACAAAACATGGTATTCTTTACTTTTAAAATTAACCCTTGATCTCAGCCTTTAGCATGACTAAACATCACAAAATATGAATGGAGATCTCATCTGCATCCTACCAACAAAACCCCATCAAAGTAACCTAGGGGTGCTGGTCCTGACTATATGACGTAAGGTACACTGGTATGGTAGCGTACCTGCGAGCAAGCTGAGCAAACTCATCATCCTCCTCTTCCTCCTCTTCATTGGCCACAAGATTTGTCACTTGAGAAGTAGACGCAACAGCTACAGGTGTTGTCAGGACAGGAGCTGGCAGTGGGTCCTCCTTTTCAGTCGGCAAAGGAAGAGCAGAGCCTGAGGCTATGGCATCATGCTTTGTTAACAAGCTTTGCAACTTGTCATTCAACTGGAGACTCTCTTCCAATAGCTTCTCATCACTGAAATGAAAAAAGAAGAAAAAAAATTAAAGAAAGTCAAAATTTAAGAAAGGGAGGTACAAGGATGAAAGATAAAGGCCATGGCAACATGTACCTTGTAGAATTTATGAAGGCCATGAGCTTCTTTTCATTCATGCGACATTGGCTAACAAGATCTGAGATCACCTCATCTTTCACAGCCTAAATGTAGCAAAAAGAGAATTATATATGTAGTTTATACACCCTTAGCATTTAGTGTAGACTGTAGAACTACTTATTCTGGAATATGCATTTATACCTCCCGATCAGTAGGATTAACAGC
Source organism: Carex myosuroides (assembly GCA_028015225.1). Taxonomy (NCBI): domain Eukaryota; kingdom Viridiplantae; phylum Streptophyta; class Magnoliopsida; order Poales; family Cyperaceae; genus Carex; species Carex myosuroides. The sequence goes on from CM051476.1 coordinate 3,390,761, forward strand.
TCTAAGCATCTCATTTAGCAGCTCCATTACACTACGCACACTATCCAAATCTGATAGGCTGGATACATGACAGTATAGCAATGTGAATTCAGACCAAAGAATGGAAAAACAAAGTTCAATTGATTGTATCAAAGAGGAATATACCTTAAATTGGCCATTTCTGAAGCCATTGCTTCTTCAAGTCTTAAAGAAGCATTGACAGGCATTCCATAAGATGGGTTGGGAGTATTAACCGGCATGCCATAAAATGGATGTGGTCCATAACCTCTTAACTGGGTCCCATCACCCAATGGTGGCATCCCATAACCAGTACGAGGTGATCCATAACTCGGCTGGAGGGACCCATAACCTGGTTGTTGACTAGAAGGTACAGCATACAGAGTTTGAGGAGGGCTTGGTAATGGAAATTGTGAAGGCAAATGTTGAGTCACAGGAGGATCAGTTGCAGTAGGATGTGTAGCAGGAGGAGTTATTATTGGAGCATCATCATGTGTTCGCTCTGGGAATATCACACCATAAGCCTATAAATTTAATATTGCATTTATTAAGATGCTAGCTATTAGTTTGATCTTACAATTGGATAAACATAAGCAAAATTAATAAGGTCTTCTGGTGTGTCCTCAGAACATTATGCATGCCCGTGCAAAAATGAATTATCACATCCTGATTAAATATCTATATAACATCATTAGCACTCCCAACCAATTTAGTTCAACTTAGCATACCAAAAGTACCCCCTCCCCATTTTATTTTTCTCTGCTCATGAAGGAAGACTAGAGGTAGTTTGGCCACATTTTAAAGAGATGATAGAAAAACAGCTGGTAAGATACTGATACTTTTTGGGGCTTTTAGCCAGCTATTTCTACGTTTCATGAGTGGATGCAAGATATATTTCTCAACTGATACTTTTCGGTTGTACAGAAAATTTTCTTAAGTAATTAAGTTCAGATATAATTCTCATGGGTGTACAGCAAAATTTCTAGCTAATTAAATTAGAAGGGAACGTAGTTTACAAAAGTACCTTTAATTCAGAATAGGCCCAATAGTACTGAGGATACTTCCCAGTGGGTCCACCAAAGGCCTCTTGCCATGAGTCTATAAGCAACAAGATTTTATCCCTGACTGGAATGTCAGACTTTTTCTTGATGATTTTGACCATTTCGTTGAGAATTTCACGCTCTTGCACTTGCTGGTGCACATAATCTCCACAGTTCTTCATTAATGTCTCTAACAGCTATTAATCAGATAAATGTTGTGTTTAATAGAATTAACAGCATAATTATTGCAGACTCCAGATCAAATTAGTGATCATTTGAATTCAAGTACGTACCGTCAAAGTAAGAAACTGAACCGTCGAACTCTTGTGGTGAAGTCGTTTCTTTATTGCTTTGATCACATCTCTGGCTTGCCTGATTAATCACAAAGTTTCAGCACTACATGTTTAACTCAAAACTCACTCATGCAAACAAAGTTCATATAACAGATAAAAAAAAAATTACAAATACATCTAATCTGACAAACAACTTAACTTTATGATAGAAAACCCAATAAAATACACAAGTTCAAGAAGTTCACCAAAACCCAACAAAATACAACTTAATTTTAAGATAGAAAATTCAATTTTATTAGCATGTACAACCTAAAAATAGTATCAAACTAAGCAAGTCAAGTTAAGCACTCAAGTTTCTGAAGCATTTTCTTCGTTCATTGATCCTATTTTCTTTCCAAGTACTAAATAGAGCGGCAACTTTATGCCCATAATCACTGAATAATTCAAATTTTACTTCAAAATCAACAACTTCACGAGATAAATTCAACTAAGCTGTACCCATAATCGGAATTGACAGAATCGCAGATATCCATGTTGAGAGCCCAATCAGGCGAGAGCAAGAGGTCGCTCGTCGCCTTCTCCACCTTCACCGTCGCTGACGTCATCTCCGCTACCTATTATCGCTAGAAGAAGAAACTCTTAACAGAAACTGGGAGGAGGAGGAGGAGGAGGAGGAGGAGGAGGAGGAGGAGGAATAATCAACAATTTTTCTTTTATCGATTTGCCTCTTTTGGGCTCTGCTGCTGTTCTTTCCGTCTCCTTTTTCAATTTTCTATTCCTGTTTTGCTTCCGCGTGTTATCCCATTTCCCAGTATTTCTGTGACTAAATATAATATTCAACCGTGTTTCGGGTGATATATATGACCACCTCAATGAAAGATTTCTATACACCATTTGTGGGGCCCATGACAGTGTCTTACTGCATGATAACGTCAGGCAGATAGTGAAATAACAGTGGACTTGGATTGGGCAATGGGCATCTTTTTCCGGAGAACGGAGTAGGTCCGATGCCCATCGGACCTACTTTTAGGTTCAACGAGCATGGTAACCGTCCGATCTAATTTAAGATTTGTGCGCACGGAAACTGAAACAAATAGGCACGAACTTTAAAGCGTTCCCACGAATCTTAATGTAAATCGACGGTGATTAAACTCACCAAACCAAAGTAGGTCCGATGCCCATCGGACCTACTCTGAAGTGCTTTTTCTGAGGAGGCCCAATGTTCCTTAAGTAGCCCTGCAAAATGCTATATTATCAAGGAGTAAGATACCAAACAATGCTCTTATGAGTTATGAAAACTTAGTTCTAGAACCTAACATAGCTACTTGATTTTTTTGGTTGCTCGTAGCTACATACGTCACGTCAAAGCATAATTTAATTCCTAGGTCCAACCGTCCAATCACACTAGACCGTATTTTCAATATTTTATTGTAATTTAATTCTTTCTACCTAATTTCTTTCCTGCTTTGTGAGACTAATTTATTTATGAACGAAAAGAGGGGATGAATTAGTGTATTGAAAAGGGGCCGGGTCGGGTCGGTCCGGTCCAAACCCGTCCGGTCCCCGGGTTGACTCGGGCACAGGTTAGCCCGGGTCAACGGGTTGAGTCGGGTAGGGGGGGTCGGGTTGGGGTCTGACTCGGCCGATTCTAACCCGGTCTAAACCCGGCGGGTTAGGTCGGGGCGGGTTAGGTCGGGTCGGGGGTCGGTCCGGTCCTGGTAGGTCCGGTCTGTTTTTTTTTTTTCCGGTTTCTGTTTTTTTTTCTGTTTCCAGAAAGGCAGAGAGGGGCAGAGGGCTAGACGTTTATTTTTTTTTTTGCATTTTTTTTTCTTTTTTTTATTTGAACTCAATATATTTTTGTTATAACAAAATCAAATTAAGTTAAAACCGAATTTTGTTAAAACCAAATTAGTCTAAAACCAAATTATTCTAAAACCGAGATATACCGAATTAGTTTAAAACCGAATTATTTTTTATCTTTAAAACCGAATTATTTTAAAACAATAGATTTAAAAACAAAAGTTACCCTCCTCCTTTATTCCGGGCTTGGGACCGGCTACGTAAAATAACATAGGCGGAGTTCTAACTTTTTTTTTTGTTAGTAATTATTCTTTAAAATGAAACAATTGAAATATTTAGAAATTATAATTTAAAAAAATAACAATAAAGATTAAAAGAGGTTAGAATTTTATACCGACACTACCTATCTAGTAGTTGTTGTGCATATACCATAGGTCGCTCTCTTGCTCACCGTCCGAATCCTCGTTAGGCTCAGGTCCCTCGGTACCGCTTTCTTGAGTGTCGACACCGGATGATGACGCTTCCAATCTCATGGCATGTTGCGTGCGATTTTCAGCATCAATCCAGTCTTTCAAGCACACAGGTCTCTCGAAAACATGTGCACCCAGTTTACTTCGTTTATCGGTAAGGATCCTGTTCGCCGAGCTAAAACAGGATTCAGAAGGGACGGTTGACACGGGCACGGCAAATATGTCGCGGGCCATCATCACCAGTGTTGGATAGGCAGTTGCATTCCTCCTCCACCAATCCATGAAGTCAACTCCTTCATTTTCGGTGGTCCCCAAACAGTAGCTCATTAACTCGTTCGTGTTACCTTGGGATCCCGTCGGGTCGTCATCATCCTGAAAATCGCCTAACAATCCAGTACTGCTGTGTGTGGATAGACTATTAAAACAATAGAAAAAATTAGTGGACAAATAATGTAGATATTATAAATAATAAATATTAAAAATATATGTATATTTATATTCATACCTCACGCCACCGGTCGAAGGCGGTTAGTCGGCATTTCTTCTTTCGTAATATATGGCAAACATGTCATCCAATGCCTTTTGTACGCGGGGATCCTCGTCCCTCCAATTTAATTTTAGATTTTTCTTGTAGGCTACGAGTATTTTTACCGTGAACTTCTTCTTGTATGCCGGATGGAGGCAGTTTGCGAGAACGGTCAAGAGGGGTACCTCTTCCCAATATTTAAGAAATTTTGCCTTCATGGCTGCTACGATCGGATGGAAAGGGGAATCCTCACTATCCCTATCTTCCATATCATGGTACAACTTAGAAATATAGTAGAGATGGTGCAGCAACTCATGTGCCGTCGGTGAGTACGAGCAAGATAATTTCACGGTTGCGGTGAAAAAGGTTCCAAGGAATTGTGCAAGCTGTATGATTCGCTGCCATTCGGGGTCGGTGAGTTCCAAAGCTTGTCCTTCGTTCATCGATCTCAACATCTCCCCTATAGCCGCCTTGTAAGGAATGCATCGGTGCAGCATCATGTAGGTGAAATTCCAACGGGTATCTATATCCCAAGGTACCCTCATTTTTCCCAAACCTATTCTTTCGCACAAAGCTGCGAAATTTTGTTTTCTTTCTTGGTTTGAATAAATATGGGCAAGACCTCCCTTGAATTTAATTATCAAGTCCTTTACGGCTTCTACCTTAAGACCATCTTTTATGGTAAGGTTTAGTATATAGCAAGCACACTTTTGGTGAAACAGTGCACCATTCATGATTGGATTTAGGGACCGGATGAAATGATCGATGGACGCTACATTGTTGCTAGCATTATCGAATGAGATAGAAAAAATCTTGTTCCGTAAATCCCTTTTGAGATTATATTCTTGTAAAATCTCAATAATTGAATGGTAAATAATTTGTGCAGTGTGCGGGGATTCTAACACTCGAAAACTTAAAACCTGTTTTTGTAAAATCCAATTCTCATCGATCGAATGACCGGTAATACAAGAGTATCCTAGGCCGTGTTTACCGGCAGTCCATATATCGGAGGTAAGGGAGACATTATAATTTGCATATCCAAATGTAGCTAATAGGTCGTTTTGCTTTTGGATAAACTGGTTTTTCATTTCACATACCATTTTTCTATGATGGATTCTCTTATACAATGGTTGAGCACACCCCCGAATCACTAACCGGGCAAAACTACTACAATTACCCATACTAATTGGTTGTTCCTTGTGGGCAATATATCGGGCAAATTCTTCAAGCATTATTTTTTCATCATATCTTTGGTGGGTTCTACTACCATCCGGGTTCATAAGGGTTTGGACTAACCGCGGGTCCGCATTTTCTTGCGGTAGGTCACCCTTTTTTGCATGACCTTCGGCATGTTTCTTAAATGTGGACATACCATTTGCAAGTTTATACTCGTAAATAACTTTGCAACCGCGTACCTTACATTTTAAAGTATGCACAACTCCATTTGGATGAAAGGTCTTTTGATAATACCGCCAAAAATCAGCCTTGTATTTGGGCGCCTTGGTTTTCCTCTTCTTCGGTGGTTCGATGGGAATGGGAGCAACAACTTCGGCTTGGGTTGCGGGGACAACTTCGACTTGAATTTCTGGGACACTTGTCGAGGGACCGCTTACTATAGGGGCGGTGTATTGAGTCGATCCTGTAGATCCAGTACCTGCTCCATATGAAGGGTTAGAATAATAGTAATTAGGTGGTGGCATTTGGGAGGGATTTTGTGGATAATAGTTAGGATCTTGTTGATGATAAATAGGTGGTGGCATTTGGGAGAGATTTTGTGGATACAGCGGTTGCATTTGTGCGGGATATTGTGAAAGCCTACTTTCTATTGCGTCCATATTTTGATGGTATCCACATGGCATAGGGTCGAATAAATCGGCAGAAGCTCTATGCATCCAATTTTCGTCCGCTATTTGTTCTACATATTAAAATTAAATCCATTCAAAATAAATCCGAAATTATCTAACCTATTTAAATGTAAATCTAAGTTCAATATAAATTAGATTAAATGTAAATTAAATCTAAATTAAATTCAAATCTAAATTAAATCTAAATTAAACCTAAATTGAATTCAAATGTAAATTAAATTTAAATTAAAGTAAGTAGAAGAATAAAAAACAAGGCTCATGAAGAGCCTCTGGAGTCTGGCCGAACTTCAAAAGAAAAAGAAAAAGAAAAAGAAAAAGAAAAAAAAAAGAAAAAAACAAAAAAATAAGTGTAATTAAAATTTAAAAAAAAGTTTAATTCAAATTTAAAAAATAAAGTCTAATTGAAATTTAAAAAATAAGTCTAATTCAAATTTTAAAAAAAGGTCTAATTCAAATTTATAAATTTAAAAAAAATAACTCTAATTCAAATTTAAAAAATATATTTAAGAAAAAATAAGTCTAATTCAAATTTGAAAATTTTAGGTCTAATTCAAAATAAATATAACTTGTTCTAACTTATTTTAAAAATCTATTTTAAAACAAGAACTTATAACTCTAACAAAATAAAATATAAATTATTTCTCTAACCTATTTAAAAATAAAATCCGAATTGCAAATCTAAATTGAATTCAAAAATAAAATATAATTTATTTCTCTAACCTAAATTGAATTCAAATCTAAATTAAATATAAATTAAATTAAATTAAAAAAAAACAACTGCCTTTGCCGAACTTCAAAAGAAAAAGAAAAAAAAAGTCTAATTAAAATTTAAAAGAAATAAAGTTTAATTCAAATTTAAAAAAATAAAGTCTAATTCAAATTTAAAAAATAAGTCTAATTCAAATTTAAAAAAAAAGGTCTAATTCAAATTTTAAAATTTTAAAAAAATTAAATATAACATATTTATCTAACAAATCTATTTATCTAACCTATTTATAAATAAAATAACTTATTTTAAAAAGTATAATCTAACCTATTTCAAAATAAAATACAATAATCTAACAAATCCAATAATCTAACATATTTAAAAATATATCTAAAATCTAACATATTTGAAAATATTCAAATGTAACCTATTAAAAATAAAGATAACATGTTTAAAAATAAATCTAACTATCCAACAAATTCAAAAATAAAATATAAGTAAAAAATGTAACCTATTTAAGATAAATCCGAATTTTAAAAAATAAAATCTAGTCTATTTCAAAATAAAATAACTTATTTTAAAAAAAGAAAGAAAGAAAGAAAAAAAGAAAGAAAGAAAAAAAAAAATGAAAAGATGGAGAACATAAGAGTACTGGCAATAAGCCTTGAATGGGCGCCTTTGAGCTCGTCTCCCAATTAGAAATGAAAAAAATAAAAATTTTTGCACATATCAACACACGAAGTTCGCAACTTTCTGACCTAAGCTTGATTCAAGCTTGGGGGTGCCAAAAAGGGAAAATCTCTACAAACGAAGGCATAGTTTAGTGAAAGAATGATAAATCGATAAATTCGAGTAATCAACTTTGCAAGACTTGAAACATTTAGAGTTTGAGGTTTTATTAATCAATTTGTGAGGTGAATCACAATTGACCAAGGGAAGTCCGAATCATAGCAAAAAGATTCTTGCGTTCTTTTATTGTAGCAATCATGTAAGTTTTCACATTTAGACTTGTATCCGCATTTAGATTTAGTTGTCCAGCACTTTTACCCGAGTTTGAAACTTTTTGCTTGAGGACAAGCAAAGGTTCAGCTTGGGGGAATTTGATACCTCGCATATTTAGTCTATTTTAGGCCTGTTTTAGTACCAGATTCGTGCCCTAATTCACCAGAATCATGTGCATTTCATCGATATATCTTTAGAATTTGGTACTGCTCAGTGTTTGTTTGTTTTCTGCAGGCTTGGAGCAAAACACACGAAGAAACGACGATTTGGGATGATCTGGTACGGCCCTTACCAGGTTTGGTACGGGTCTTACCGGACTTAGCCATTTTTCAGCTCATCACGCCTGGTACGGCCTGGCCGTACCAATTTGGTACGGGCCGTACCTAAAGGCGGCCTGACAGATTCAAATTTTGGCAGAGGCTATTTAAAGCGGGGAACTCTCCAATTTCGACATCCATTCCATTCCAGATCTATTTGAGAGCACAGTAAGAGAGAGAAAGAGAGCTAAGGAGCTAGGAGCAAGAAGGAAGGAAGAGGAAAGAGGCGAAACTCGACGGATCTAGCTTCCTCCTCTCGATCCCTTCGATCCATGGCTATCTCTATCCCTTTTATTGTATTTTTAGATCAGATCATGTGCTGTGAGTAGTTATTTTAGTTTCTAGGGTTTAGAGATGGATTCTTGATTTGTTTTGACTTTCTTTGACTTGTATCTTGTATGAACTCTTTTGATTGATTGATTGTGATTTCTTTGCTATCTTTTGCTTTGATTGCTGTGATTGTGTATGATGAACCTCTAGGTTTAGATCGAACCTATCAAGGTCATGTGATCATCTCAATCTCTCAACCAAATCAATTGTTTAGGGTAGACTTGTTCGAATTGAAGCCGAGAGGTTGAATTCTCCTCTAATCGACAGATTAGAGGGTGCCTTAGGTCTCCAATCAACCAGTTAGGGTAGATCTGTACCAACACACGAGAGTTGAGGTGTAGAAATCCCTAAAAGGCAATCAATTGCATTCCAACCTAGATCTTGATCCAACAAACGACAGTTGAGGCTTAGGAACCTTAGGTATGGTCAATTGAACCTTTCCAAAGAGTTTAGCACAAGGTACCAGCAAGGAAATGCATCAACTCGAACTGGTAAGCTCTGTTCTGGGAAGCCAGCACGGGTCTTACCAGAGTGGTACGGCCTTGCCTTACCAAGTTAAGTACGGCCTAGCCGTACCGACTTGGTACGGGCCGTACCACTAGAGGCAGATCATAGATGAAGTCTGAAACCCTGGAAACGCCTTTTATCCATAATCAAAACACAATTTACATTTCTTCTAGCATTTTATTACATCTTTATTACATTGTTTGAATTGTTTGAATTGACCTTTTTAGGAAATTAAATACCAAACCAAATCTTTCTCACTTCTAGTTTTTAATTGAGTTTGGTAGATTCTAACCAAGTAATTGCCTGTCCCTGTGGATCGATACCCGATTATACTACTCGATAGGGGTTGTGCACTTGCAACCCTTACTCGTGAAGTGTAAACGCGGTTTTAAAAGGTACGCCCTCAAGCGTACTGAAACTTGCGTTGCGCTTCTGCGCGAACAAGTTTTTGGCGCCGTTGCCGGGGACGGTAACCAATTGCCTAGTTAGATTTTACTTTGCTTAGTTAATCTAGATTTTATCTTGTATCTTTCTTGCTTTTTCTTATTCAAAATCACTAAAAAAAAAACTGGCTTTTGAACCCCCCCTGCAGGCCAATACAGGTTGAAATATCATCTGAGAAGCAAGGGCCCACTGTTCGATCAAACTCCTCCAAACTCAGCCGAGACTGCTCAGCCACCCTCTGGTACGGCCCGTACCAATTCAGGCACGGCCAAGCCGCACCAATCTGGTCCGATACCCGATTATACTACTCGATAGGGGTTGTGCACTTGCAACCCTTACTCGTGAAGTGTAAACGCGGTTTTAAAATGTACGCCCTCAAGCGTACTGAAACTTGCGTTGCGCTTCTGCGCGAACAGGGTTCACCCGGGTTCGGCCGGGTTTGGGGGGGTTTAGTCGGGTTTTGGGTCGGGTTAGGTCGGTTCGGGTCGGGTTTAGGCCGGTCCGGGTCGGGTTCGGGTAGACGGGTTAAAACGGTGGGGGGGAGGTCGGGTTTCGCCCAGAAAACCGCATCCGACCCGTTTTAAACCCGACCCATCCCTTTAGGACGGTTCGGTTCGGGTTCATGGTCGGATCCGGGTCGGTCCGGGTCCGGGTCCCGGGTTTGCGCGGGTCGGGTTGGACCGGGCGGGTATAATCAATACATTAGGATGAATGATGATTATTGAAAGTATGGATATGATGGGATGATTTGTTGATCTATAATCCTACAAGGCCTTTCATTCTTTGCTCCTTTTCCACTCAAACCAGTTTTTTTAGGAGCTGCTTTGTTGGATGTAGTTGCTTTCATCAGCTAGTAGGATCTGATACAAAATAGCTCCATGGTTCTTGAACATGCTAACTGTTTGGAGGCCTTGCAAGAGGGTACCTCTCTTGCTGTTTCTGAACCCCAAATATGAATTTGATTTGAGTGAGAAAAGGAAAAGAAGAGAGATTAATAAACATGATGGAACAAAGGCGAATCTGAGCCTCATTCCCTTTCTGCGAATATGTAGCTGAATATTCTTAACCGTATATTGGACCGAATATTGATTTTCTATACGAATTCCAACCGAATACGAATATTCGACCGAATAGACTGAATTTTAATACACTGATTTTAACATCCCTTATATGATAAAAAATATGGAAAGAAATAAAGACATAATCAATCAATTATTAATCAATCCAAAAATTATTTAAATGACATTTAAAAATGAAAAGATATCAGAACCAAAAGAAAACATACTAAATAAACTTGTGACGAGTATGTATATAAATAACATAAAAAATATATAAAATGATGCATAGAATCAAAAGAAGTTAGATTATTTAATCTGAGGGCTGATATTCAATTCGAAATTTTATTTTTTAATCATAGCCGTGCTGATCAGGACATCTACATGCTTAATTTAATAATAGAGATGTTGAGCAACTTAAAACATTTGATGAATATAAATTATTCACTAAATCACATCCTTTTTTATAGACATAATTAATACTATACTATGTATATTATGTGCTAAATTTTGAAAATAAACCTCATTTGCAGGTGTTCGGTGAGATTGCTAAAGTCTAATCGACTAATTTTTTTTTCTTTATTTTATTTAAGAAATTAGAGGGTGAAGAAAATCAACGCTTAGCTTGCTCAATTGACTAAAATAATATTTTTTTGTAAATATATATATATATATATATAATATATAAAACGTTTTAAATAATTTCAATTGAGTTATATTTCCATTTTTAAACCCAACTGTTTGTTATTTGGTGGGAACAAAACAATTTGATCAGACTGCATTTTTTTCTTTCCCAAATATTATTCCCAAATATTATTGTTCTCTCTCTTCATTAGACAATATTAATTCATGGCAATGATGACATGCTGATATTTATTTTATTCTTTAGATATAACATGGTTGCTATGAGAGCATACCAAAAATGATCTATTTTTTTAATTGTAACAATTATTTTTGAACATTTCTTAATTATATATGTATTTAAACAAATTACAAAATTTAGACTTTATCGAATTGTTTATATTTATTAATATAAACAAGTTATTATGCATATAAATTATAACCATTAATTTTTTCACATAATTTAATTTTCTAATTATAAAAGAACCTTCTCACTTGTAAAAAAAATATATTGTTTTTTGTTATTATTTTAATATCATTATCAAAAAATCATAATTATTTATAATTATTTTTCCCTAAATTTTATTGTAGGTTAATTATTAGCTATTATTCATAAAATTAGTGTTGATAATCATATCAGAAAATAAGAAGTAGAGTTTCCCACTAATATATTTCTCAAATTAAGATTTCCCACAACTAATTTTATGGCACAACCGAACATTCATTTCAGCATATTCCCATAATCAAACCCGTGTGTACCCGTATTCATGGGTTTTCACTTTTTCAAAAGTAAGTTTTCATATCCGTCAAATCCCATACCGTGTAATCCCGTGACAAACGAACAGGTCCTAATAGAAAATTTTGAATTCTTTCGTTAACTAAAAAGAGCCATTAGAAATTTAGAATGGGAGAGGTGCATCTCACGGAGATTGGGATATTTAAAAGAACCTGTACCAGATCTCAAATTCTTGCAATGAAATGGGACCGCATGTTTGGTTCCTACTTCATCCTTTTGTGACTGTCGATATTCATTAGAATTTTTTATTTATAAAAAAAATAATAGACAAAGAAATGAATTACCTGGAAAATAAAATGGATATTGGGAGGATGTTTATGGTAGGGCACGTGGAGTGACTAGTAAGGCCGACATTTTTATTAATATCCAAAGTTTAATACAAATTATTATTTATGTCAAGAATCTCATCTGATTTCGAAAAATGCCCAAGCCGGCCAGAAAATGGCCGGCTTACTCGTTTTCTGGCCGACCCCCCCTAAGCCGGCCATTTTCTGGCCGGCTTACTGTTTTTTTTTTAGACACTATGAAAAACAAAATAATGAAATCTAACATTGAAAATTTAAATTTTTGTGTTTAAATTTTTTTAGATTACTTCTTTTAATTTATAATTAGCATATTTATACTAAAAATACACTAGATTACTTGAAATTATGTTGAATTACACTATATTACAATAAATTATGTTGAATTACACTAAATTACGTTAAATTACGCTAAGTTACAATAACTTCGCTAATTATGCTGAAATACGGTAAATTACGCTAAAATAGACCGATTCTATGCCATCTTTCATGAATCATAAAAAATACTAAAAAAATTCTGAAAATAGTAAAAATTGGTATTCTACAAGTTCATTATGTAATTAATTTACTGAGCTACTTGGATTGAATAATAGAAATGAAAATCTTAATCGGAAACTTCAACTCAAGTTTTGAGGCTCTTCCCTTTGTTTTTTGGCAATTTTGAATTTTGAAATCCGGCATAGCTAGCACGGACGCATGCGCATTTTCGCAAGCTTTCCGAAAAGTGGTAATTTGCTGAAATCGGACACTCGAGCGCCGTTTTATGACCGTTTAAAGTTTCACCGTCGTTTTTCGTCTTTTCAATAAAGATATCGTCCCTATTAATATGTAATTTAGCGTAATTGACCGTATTTTAGCATAATGTAATATAATTTAGTATTATAATGTAATTTAACTTAATATAGTGTAATTCAACATAATTTCCAGTAATCTAGTGTATTTTAGTATAAATATGCTAATTATATATCAAAAGAACTAATTGAAGAAAATATTAGTTTCATGCAAGAGCAAATTTCAAAAATTTAACTCAAAGAAACCAACATAGATCTACTTATTTGACTAACGATGAACCGTATTTAACATTTTAACTTGTTTAATCTTTATACCTCAAATCTTGGTCTCTAAACCAAGAAGTAGGGACTTGAGATGTAGGGTTGTTGCCTCCTTGTCGAGCCTTCACTTCTCCAAGTCGGCCTCGAAATGGCACCCGCTTCGAACGCACGAAGCCTCTACGAGTATCCACCCGAGATTAAACGAAACTCTTGTTTTTCCCTTGCTAGAGGTAATCAACCAAGAATCTAACTTAACCTTAGCTTCTACCTCTTCAATCAACTATTAATTTTAGTGTAGAAGTTGTGCTCAACACATGAGCAAAAATGGTGGAGACAAAATTGCAAAAACTCTTCTCTTTTTCACCTTGTCTTGCAAAAACGTTTTTCATTTTTTCTTACAAGAGAAGGAAGAAGAGAGAGATTAGAATGGTGGCTAGGGTTTGGAAAAAGGTGGGGGTATTTATAGTGTGAAGTTAGGGTATATTTTAATCATCTCAACCACAATGGATGGCTAGATTTAAACATGACAAAAGTAACTTTTACTTTTGCCATCCAATGGAGCTCTCCATTAGATGCACTTTTATCCCACTTTATTCCAAACCATTTCATCAAATGGACTTCTCATTTAATGTTAAATTGGGCTTGGGCCAATTTCTATTTATGCCATTTTCGTTTTTGCCATTTATGCCAACTTTTGGCCCACCCGACAATTGTTACGATTAATTGTATTTGCTCAATTCTGTTGAGAAATAAATTTGTATACCATGTCCAACATGTAATAAATTTATTCTAAGATCAAGTTAGTCATCTCCATGACACTTTTATTTGTTTCGTTTTTCTCTCTTGGGTGTGACCTCGTAGGATCTATATCGTGTTGACAATAGAATCAAAACTTCTTTTAATTCTATAAATTATAAGCGGCACCTAGCAATATGCATTATAATTACTCAACAGATAAAGATGATATGAACCAATCAACATCACGATCCTAAAGCAATATTTAATTGCTTGTGTCAATTCACGTGCCACATGATATCGAGAATAAATCCAAGGCAGGAGAGTGTCATCCTTGCAAATTTATTCTTTTCTTGATTCCAAGTAATTCAGTAAATAATGATCAAACTCATTGATCATAATTGCATGCATACTTTATTACTCCATCAAGGGGCCCGAAGATATCATCACTCACATATGAAATATGAGGGACACTGGTATTCTTGATAAATATATTTTCCTCCGCACAAGACACACATATTGAGATATTATCTGTATAGATGCCAGTTACGGTCAGCGTTGGATAACACCTACAAATACATGTATCTCATGTAGGAAAAATAAGCATCTCATACCAAAGAATTCAAGACACAAATGAAACATTAATGACACTAACACAATCCATGTTATGTTTCATTCTTGGGTCATGTCCAATTCCCTGATCTCCATCAGGTATTTATGTGATTAAATTGGTAGCTCCTTACCATATGATCCGTAGAACATGATCATCATTTAATCCACATACTAATCTCGTACCGTTAAATAGTGTTCCTTCTTAATTACCAAGATTAGGGACATTTAGAGTATTCATTATATTATTATTATAGAGTTCTACATTTCAAGTCCTCAACTCGAAAAATCCATACTGTAATTAAATACTCAAGGAACAAATGATTCTTTCATTTCATGAACAAACATAGAATACATCCATAAATGGTTGGCTTCTAGATCATAACATTAACAATCTCTCACTTGAACTAGAGCCAATCCCATATACATCTATATGCATAAAAGCCCTAAACAAGTGTAGTCTCTAATACAACTCCATGTACTAAATCTCAAAGCCAGTCACTAACAAATCTAATCCCCAAAGATGCAGTGTGCAGTGTATGCTTGGCCTGAGACAGAGACTTTGTCAGCGGGTCAGCTGTGTTGCTGGCCGAATCTACTCTACAAACCTTGACGTCACCTCGGTCGATGATCTCTCGAATCAGGTGATATCTCCGCAGAACATGCTTGGATTTCTGGTGTGATCTTGGTTCCTTGGCTTGTGCAATGGCTCCATTGTTGTCACAATAGAGCTCCAGAGCACCCATGGAACTGGGGACCACCTCAAGTTCATCCAAGAACTTCCTAATCCAACAACCCTCTTTAGCTGCTTCTGAAGCGGCTATGTACTCTGCCTCGGTGGTTGAGTCCGCTGTTGTTTCTTGCTTGGAACTTTTCCAGCTTACAGCGCCACCATTGAGGATGAACACAAATCCTGACTGTGATCTCATGTCATCATGGTCGGTCTGGAAACTAGCATCGGTGTAACCCCTTACAACGAGCTCAGATTCCCCACCATAGACAATGAACATATCCTTAGACCTGTTTAGGTACTTCAGGATATTCTTGACGGCAGTCCAATGCGCCAAGCCTGGATTTGACTGATGTCTGCTTGTCACACTCAATGGGTATGACACATCAGGGCGAGTGCATATCATGGCGTACATGATAGAGCCAATGGCGGAAGCATATGGCACTCTACTCATGCTATCTAGCTCAGCAGATGTCGATGGACATTGCTTCTTGCTCAGATGAACACCATGCGACATAGGCAAGAATCCTTTCTTGGAATCTTGCAGGTTGAACCTTTTCAACACTTTGTCAATGTATGCGCTTTGACTCAATCCAATGAGTCTCCTTGATCTATCCCTATAGATCCTAATGCCTAGTATATAAGCAGCCTCGCCCAAATCTTTCATTGAGAACACCTTCTTCAATGAAGACTTGACAGAATCCAATGACGGGATGTCATTTCCGATCAGTAGTATGTCATCCACATACAACACAAGGAATATTACTACACTCTCACTAATCCTTTTGTATACACAAGGTTCTTCCTCGCTTTTGACGAAATCAAACTTTTTGACTTCTTTGTCAAAGCGCTTGTTCCAACTCCGCGATGCTTGCTTCAAGCCATAAATGGACCTCTGAAGCTTGCATACTTTCTTAGCATGATTGGTATCTTCAAAACCAATCGGTTGTGTCATATATACGTCCTCTTCTAAATATCCATTTAGAAAGGCAGTTTTGACATCCATTTGCCATATTTCATAGTCATAAAATACGGCAATTGCTAAGAGAATCCGTATTGACTTAAACATAGCAACGGGCGAGAAGGTCTCATCATAATCAACACCTTGAATCTGTCTGAAACCTTTCACTACCAGCCGTGCTTTGTAAGTAGTCAAATTACCTTCCATGTCTGATTTTCTCTTGAAAACTCATTTGTTTTCAATAGGTTTTACCCCACTTGGAGGATCAACCAAATACCAAACTTGGTTGTCATACATAGATTGTATTTCAGATTTCATGGCTCCAAGCCATTCTGCAGAGTCGGGTCTCGCCATCGCTTCCGTATAGGTCAAAGGATCTTCAGTGTCTAACACTGTCACCTCGTGAAGTCCTAACCATCTTTCAGGTGGGCGACTTTCTCTCATTGACCTACGAAGGACTTGTGCTTGTGGTTCAGAGATCTCTTCCACAAACTCTTGTGGATTCGTTCCTTGATCCTCATTCTCAACTTCTTGCGAATTTGGTTCTAGGGGTGAGTGTTGAATCTCTTCCACAACTTCTTGTGAAATTGATTCATCTCGACTCCCACTGCCCACAATATCCACGGGTGGTTGAACATGATCATCATTGATCATTTCAATTTGTAGTGTAGATTGATCCTCTTCAAGTCTTACACTACTCCCACTACTTTCTCTTGAGAGAAACTCTTTCTCCAAGAATACACCGTGTCGAGCAACAAACATTTTGTTCTCACACTGGTGATAGAAGTAATATCCCTTAGTCTCTTTGGGATATCCTATGAAAATGCACTTGTCCGATTTGGGTTGAAGCTTGTCAGACATCATGCGTTTGACATAAGCTTTACAACCCCAAATCTTTAGAAAAGACATACTTGGAACCTTTCCAAACCATAACTCATGTGGTGTCCTTTCCACAGATTTTGATGGAACCCTGTTTAGTGTGAATGCGACGGTTTCAAGCGCATGCCCCCAAAATGAGAGTGGTAGGCCAGCTTGGCTCATCATTGATCTAACCATGTCCAACAAGGTTCGATTCCTTCTCTTAGAAACACCATTCCATTGTGGTGTCCCTGGAGGAGTGAGTTGTGAAACTATTCCACAATTTCTTAGATAGTCGCCAAACTCGTGACTCAAATACTCACCCCCACGATCTGATCGTAAGACTTTGATCTTCTTGTCGAGTTGGTTCTCTACTTCATTCTTGAACTCGAACTTTTCAAAGGATTCAGACTTATGTCTCATCAAGTAGACATAACCATATCTACTGAGGTCGTCAGTAAATGTGATGAAGTATCGATAACCTCCTCGGGCACTTGTACTCATTGGTCCACACACATCACTATGTATGAGTCCCAACAAACTACTTACCCTTTCACCTTTCTTGGTAAATGGTGCCTTGGTCATCTTTCCAAGTAAACAAGGTTCGCATGTCTCAAGTGATTCTAAATCAAATTGACCAAGAAGTCCAACTTCTTGTAATTTCTTGATGCGTCTCTCATTTATGTGACCTAGGCGACAATGCCACATGAGAGTCGTACTCTCATGACAAGTTTTGAGTCGTTTGTTATTGATGTTAAGAACTTGTTTATCCATTTCAAGCAAGTATAGACCATTCCTTATATAAGAACATCCATAAAACAAACCATCTCTATAAAAAGAACAACAATTGTCTTTGATGGTAAAACAAAAACCATCCATGTCCATACAAGAAATAGAGATAATGTTTCTCGAAATAGAAGGAACAAAATAAACATTTTTAAGTTCCATTACAAGCCCACTGGGCAAATGCAACTCGACACACCCGACGGCAACTGCTGCAACATTTGCACCATTCCCAACACGGAGCTGCACCTCACCCTTTCTTAGCATTCTTCTATCATTTAGTGCCTGCATATTCATACAAATATGAGCACATGATCCAGTATCTAATACCCAATCATTGATAGAGGTAGCTAAGTGAACTTCAATGACAAAAATACCTGAGGAAGACGGGACCTTCCCATTTTTCTTGTCATCCAAGTACTTAGGACAATTCCTTTTCCAGTGCCCCTTCATCTTACAGTAGAAGCACTCGGAATCGGAGGCAACCTTGACCTTGGGAGTGCTCACAGTCACCACTGGAACCTTTCCCTTGCCCTTGCCATTGCCCTTGCGCTTGCCTTTGCCTTTCTTGACTTTCCTACTTCCCTCACTGACTGCAAGGACATGAGAAACACCTTTCTGCATGTCAGCCTCTGCAGTCTTGAGCATCACATGTAATTCACCCAAACTTTTCTCCATTCCATGCATGTGATAGTTCATGATGAATGAAGAATACTTTGATGGGAGAGAGTTAAGAACGATGTCCGTGGCCAACTTCTTGTCCACGGCACACTCGAGCTTCTCCAGCTGCTCCACATAACTTATCATTTTGAGTATGTGAGCACTCACGGAGGCACCCTCAGCCATCTTGCATCCCAGAAAACTTTTAGTCACGTTGTACCTCTCTACACGGGCCTGCTCTTGAAACATTTTCTTGAGCTGGTCCATGATGTAGTAACAAGAATTCTCCTCAAACCGCTTCTGCAGTTCGGGGTTCATTATTGATACTAAGAGGCATTGTACTTCAAGGTCGTCTTCCACGGCCTTGTTGTGCTTATCCTTAGTTTTCTGGTCAGCATCATCATTTGGTAAATCAGGGACGGGAGTAGTCAAGACGTATTCCTTTTTCTCATGCCTGAGAACAATTCTCAAGGCACGATGCCAGTCTAGAAAATTCGATCCGTCATTTTTAAGTTTTTCTTTGTCTAACAATGATCGCAGGAAAGAGGTTTCTTTTGCCATGATCTACAATTTAAAGGTTTGAGTTTAGTTCATGATAATGTTTTATTTAAAATAAAACTCCCACTACAATATTAATTTAGTTCCATTTGTAGTAGGTCCAAGATCCATATTTTCACTAAGATAAGCCAGCGTCGGCATGAAACTCAAACTTAGATATTTTTAGGTAAGCAACCCCTTGCTAATCACATCCGGGTGACTCTTGGTGTTTATCCATCCAACTCATGTATGAACAAACTATTCCCCAAGGCCCAAAATTGTTTTGGATTATCCATGTCAAGTAAACCTCTCTCTATTTGGTTTGACATGACGGTCATGCCCCACATCTCCTAAAGATAGAAAGCGATGCCTACTGTGTAGGTCCCACCGACTAACGATCGATAGTTTGACATGGATAGAGAAGGAAGGGAATGACGCTTGATTTTTGTTTGGAACTCTTTTGTTATTTATGGTGGTCATGTAAGCATACACCCATACTTATCCTATGACTCTTATATTTCATAAATACACATAAATGACATAAACACATCATGCGGCTGTGAGTTTGTATGGCCTTGTGCGAAAAACTCCTTTCTCTCATTTGTCACTTGTTGCGCCAACTCCTTGGATGTGGCCACCACATTTCACAACTATTCTATGCCTATTTATTTTCTATTAAGACTTTCTTAAAAGAAAATAAGTTACATTTAGAATTTCTAAAATTTCTAAATATAGGCATGCAAGCCTTGAATGAATTACATTGAAAGGCATCCTAACATTTGTGCCTTAATTATTAATCTAATTAATTATTATGGGGCACCTTAGGCCGCATTACAACCATTCAACAAACATTCATTACATCCCACATGGCATTTGAAATGACCATACAAAACTCACATTTTTGTCCCTACAAAAACAAGTTAGGTGCATGTGCAAAAATTGCACCATACATGCATAAACAATTCATACATATGCAATTAATTAAATTAATTCCTTAAGCTTATGACCCATAATAATTTGTTTCAAAAACAAAATTACAACTGGAGGAGAAGGTTTGATTTATCACATAATTCATGCAAATTAAAATTTACAAACTACACCTTGAACTATTCCAAATAGCACAAGTAATAGTCAACCCGTTATGCCTAATTAACAAATGTGCTTAGAAAATTAATTTTAACCTTTAAAATAATTTTCAATATTCCTAAAGAGGAATAAAAATTTCCCAAATTCCCTTAAAATGCATTTCATCATATAAACATACATTTTAATAATTTGGAATTACACACTTTTGTTAATTAGTACTTAATCACCTTAAAATTAGGATTATTTATAACAACTCATAAAAATGCAAACTATATATAGATGCACTCCATATGACATATATAACAACACTATTAAATTGGATTTAAAAGATCTCATATAAAATGAAAAATATTTGGTCCATAGTAGAACCCGAGCCTATAAAGGCATATTTTATCATGTCATCATTTTAGTCTTTTTGATCTATTTTCCTTCAAATTAATTTAACCCTTAAATAAATTTATTTCCAGATATTAAAACATTACTAATTAATGTTTAAACACCTTAGAAGGCTCCAAAATAATTGTGTAAAAATAATCCTAAAATTAAATGCAAGATGTTCAAAAACACCGACGGTTGTGTCATAAGCTTCCAAGACTTAATTAAATTAATTACTCATGCTAATTTCGGCCAAAAATTAGTCAAATAAAGCCTTAAGCTCTGATACCAATTGAAGAAAATATTAGTTTCATGCAAGAGCAAATTTCAAAAATTTAACTCAAAGAAACCAACATAGATCTACTTATTTGACTAACGATGAACCGTATTTAACATTTTAACTTGTTTAATCTTTATACCTCAAATCTTGGTCTCTAAACCAAGAAGTAGGGACTTGAGATGTAGGGTTGTTGCCTCCTTGTCGAGCCTTCACTTCTCCAAGTCGGCCTCGAAATGGCACCCGCTTCGAACGCACGAAGCCTCTACGAGTATCCACCCGAGATTAAACGAAACTCTTGTTTTTCCCTTGCTAGAGATAATCAACCAAGAATCTAACTTAACCTTAGCTTCTACCTCTTCAATCAACTATTAATTTTAGTGTAGAAGTTGTGCTCAACACATGAGCAAAAATGGTGGAGACAAAATTGCAAAAACTCTTCTCTTTTTCACCTTGTCTTGCAAAAACGTTTTTCCTTTTTTCTTACAAGAGAAGGAAGAAGAGAGAGATTAGAATGGTGGCTAGGGTTTGGAAAAAAGTGGGGGTATTTATAGTGTGAAGTTAGGGTATATTTTAATCATCTCAACCACAATGGATGGCTAGATTTAAACATGACAAAAGTAACTTTTACTTTTGCCATCCAATGGAGCTCTCCATTAGATGCACTTTTATCCCACTTTATTCCAAACCATTTCATCAAATAGACTTCTCCATTTAATGTTAAATTGGGCTTGGGCCAATTTCTATTTATGCCATTTTCGTTTTTGCCATTTATGCCAACTTTTGGCCCACCCGACAATTGTTACGATTAATTGTATTTGCTCAATTCTGTTGAGAAATAAATTTGTATACCATGTTCAACATGTAATAAATTTATTCTAAGATCAAGTTAGTCATCTCCATGACACTTTTATTTGTTTCGTTTTTCTCTCTTGGATGTGACCTCGTAGGATCTATATCGTGTTGATAATAGAATCAAAACTTCTTTTAATTCTATAAATTATAAGCGGCACCTAGCAATATGCATTATAATTACTCAACAGATAAAGATGATATGAACCAATCAACATCACGATCCTAAAGCAATATTTAATTGCTTGTGTCAATTCACGTGCCACATGATATCGAGAATAAATCCAAGGCAGGAGAGTGTCATCCTTGCAAATTTATTCTTTTCTTGATTCCAAGTAATTCAGTAAATAATGATCAAACTCATTGATCATAATTGCATGCATACTTTATTACTCCATCAAGGGGCCCGAAGATATCATCACTCACATATGAAATATGAGGGACACTGGTATTCTTGATAAATATATTTTCCTCCGCACAAGACACACATATTGAGATATTATCTGTATAGATGCCAGTTACGGTCAGCGTTGGATAACACCTACAAATACATGTATCTCATGTAGGAAAAATAAGCATCTCATACCAAAGAATTCAAGACACAAATGAAACATTAATGACACTAACACAATCCATGTTATGTTTCATTCTTGGGTCATGTCCAATTCCCTGATCTCCATCAGGTATTTATGTGATTAAATTGGTAGCTCCTTACCATATGATCCGTAGAACATGATCATCATTTAATCCACATACTAATCTCGTACCGGTAAATAGTGTTCCTTCTTAATTACCAAGATTAGGGACATTTAGAGTATTCATTATATTATTATTATAGAGTTCTACATTTTAAGTCCTCAACTCGAAAAATCCATACTGTAATTAAATACTCAAGGAACAAATGATTCTTTCATTTCATGAACAAACATAGAATACATCCATAAATGGTTGGCTTCTAGATCATAACATTAACACTAATCTATCAAATAATTTAAACAAAAAATTCAAATTTTCAATATTAAATTTTATTATTTTGCCCTTCATAGTCTCTAAAAAAAATCGAGTAAGCCGACCAGAAAATGACCAGCTTACTCCTACCCCTAAGCCGGCCATTTTCTGGCCGGCTTGGGCATTTTTCCAAATCAGATGAGATTTTGGACATAAATAATAATTTGTATTAAACTTTGGATATTAATAAAAATGTCGGCTAGTAAGGCGGTACATCAAAAGAATCAAATCATTAATTTAATTTTTAATAAATTCTTAAAAGAACCGAGTCATTGATTCAGTTTTTTCTATGACATCAAAATATCCTGTTGTCCATCATTTTCCCTATATTATTTTTAATTAATTGTTTGGTTTCTTTTGTGACATCAATATATTATGTCATCCATTATTTTCCTTATATTAATTTTATTATTTTTTATAAATAATTTTTTTTGGATATTCATTGTTCATTTAATTTATTTTTATTTCAGCTTATTTTTGGCACTGTTGTGAGAAGATGGAGAACAGAGTAGGTCCGATGCCCATCGGACCTACTTTTAGGTTCAACGAGCATGATGACCGTCCGATTTAATTTAAGATTTGTGCGAACGAAAATTGAAACAGACACGCACGAAGTTTAAAGCGTTATGCACGAATTTTAAAGTAAATTAACGGTGATTAAAACCATCGAACCAAAGTAGGTCCGATGCCCATAGAACCTACACTCAAGTGGAGAAGATGAGAATGTTGGTTTGAAAGGAACCGCAGTACCAATGACAGATGAGATAATACGAAGAGAATTCAAATTCTCTATTGACACACATACCCTGTGACTTGGGGGCTGCAACTTGTCACTGACTATGACATGTATAGTCTAGAAATTAAAATCGTTCAAAAATGATTTCATTCAATGGCTAAAAATTCTCTCTTGCTACATATAATGTGTTTAAGTCAAAAACAACAGCCGCCGGGACCCCAAAATTTTTGTCTTCATAATATAGAATTCAATTTTGGAGTTGACTAGGGTTCTAAGTGCTTATAAATTTCAATCCTTCTTAATCCATAGTCAAAAAGTTAATCATTATTCGGAAATGATTACAAGAATCAAACAGTGGATATTGTCCGTACAATTGGATAATAATATTTGAGAAAAGTTCTTAATACAAATAGTAGAAGAGCTGAATGGACGATCCGGATCTAAACAGAAATACTCTATTACATTTGGACTAATAAAAATAGCTGTTGAAAAATGAAAATTTTCCATTTCAGTACATTGAAATTCTATTTAGGTCCAGTAAAACTAATAATGTAACGGATATGAAAATAAAAGGCCCAGTTTCACAACCAAATACGGGCCGACCTGGCCCGTTTATTAAATAAGTGTTAGTTGTCTTGGACCTTTCAAATTGACAATGGATTTTAAATTTGGTTAGTTATTACCGTGCTAGACATGGCCGAAATGGAACCACATTAGTTCTGTACTGTTTACCCAAGTCTGAAATTTAGGCACATTTAACCCAAAAATCTTTAACAACAATATTCTTATTTTAAATATTCGCTTGCATGTATTCAGAAATCATTTTGAATTGGTACTTTTAGAAATCTAAAAAAGCTGATTTTTTTGCAGTACGGTTGGTTTTTCCTTTCCGGTACTATTTTTCTTTTGAATAATATGGTATTTTATTAAATAAGTATTTTGGTACTATTAACATGTAAGAGTATTTACGTTCTAATAACTTAAATGAGTTTTTAAATAAAAATTAATTATTGTTTAGAAATTAAGGTCTCTAAAATTTCTAAATTCTTACATCTCTAAAATTAATTTTAAAATTTTTATTAATTCACGTTAGTAAAAAATTAAAAATGAGAATAATTTGAGCTAATTATTTGATAGCATAAAATTTATAAACAGTTTCTTAATAAAACTAAGTTTCTACGCTAAATTAAGAAACTCTAATAACATGCTTAACAGAGCATTAGATTAGATAGGATTCAATGCTGTTTCCAACCGTCTGATTTGGTACTATTTTGACACTGCCGCGAAAGACTTCGACCGTTCTACTTGGGGAAGAAGCAAACTTCCAATAGGTCTTCTTTTCTCCGATTCGAATCTCCAACAAATCACCCACTAATGAGGCCGTCGGGCCATGGCCTCGTATCCTGTAATACCAGCACCTTGGGAGATACCAGTCGACTACAAAATTACCAAATCGCCCTTCCCATTTTCCCCGCGCCATCTTACCGTCTGTGATTCGGGCGGATCTCTCGCCTACCGTGTGATTGACGGTGGATCTTCTTCCACGTCACCCGGTCGACATGTCATGACTCTATTCGACGCCTCCGGTGCTGCGCTGATTACTGTCGTCCATGAGGAAGTAAGCTTAATCTTTTCTCTTTGCTCTTTTCTCAGTGTTTTTGCTTTTGGTTTTTATGTTTATATATTTTTAGTTGAGAAAAATCAAATTAGATGAAATTGGAATTACTAGTTCGATTTTTTTTCGCAAAATGATATATAAATCTTGTAACTTTGCATAATTGAACAAAGAAAAATCATTTTTGAAGTCCCCTGTGACCTTTAGTTTTACTTTGCATGCTAATTGAACATAATGTGCCCAATAATTAACATTGTTAATGGTGTAACTAATCAGAGAAAGCCTTATAAAAGTTAAGAAGAGCGAGGAAATTGGTAATCTGAACTACCAGCATAAGTTGTCTTTTTTTTTACTTTCTATTTTTTGTTAATTTTTTTGTTAATTCTCTGATGTAGGATGAGTGGAAAGCCTTCAGAGGGCATGCTAATGAATTCAAAGATTTGATTTTTACAGCACGCAATCTATCTGATTCAAGATTTAAGACAGTGATAGATGTATTCTTGTTAGAAAGAAATCTTGAAGATTCAAAACCGAGCTTCAGGTTGACTGGTAACCCATTCAGCAGATCTTGCACTATCACTAAGGAGGATACTGTAGTTGCTCAGGTAAATTATGGCAGCATAAGAATTTCATAAGCTGGTTCATATTGATATTGTACTGATACTTGCTTATTTAAAATTGGGCCAGAACTAAAATTAAGAGCTACAAAACTTAATTAATGGTTAAAGATCATAAAGATCATATAAGTCTGGAGAGAAACAAAGTAGAAATTAAAATAGGACACTGCTGGTAGACCAGCATGTAATGGTACCATAG
This sequence comes from Carex myosuroides, assembly GCA_028015225.1. Lineage (NCBI taxonomy): Eukaryota > Viridiplantae > Streptophyta > Magnoliopsida > Poales > Cyperaceae > Carex > Carex myosuroides. The sequence goes on from CM051476.1 coordinate 3,416,522, forward strand.
TGGTACGGACCTGATCCATAATTTCCAAATTCAAAAATTGCTCCCTCCATCAACTTCATAATTAAGAAATGCAAATAATTAAGTTAGGATAAAGAAGTAAATTATAGACAGGAATCTTGGTCTACATGTCTGATTTTTTTTCTCTTTTATTTCTTTTGCAGACTTATCTGTTGTATAAATTGAATAAGAGAATTTATTCACGGCGAAAATTCCGATTAACAATGTATCCAAGAAATGACCATGTTCTTGTTTTGACCATGCTCATAACATTTTTTGGGAAGAGCTGATTGACATAAATTGTTTTTGTATAGTTGTTCAGCTGACTAGCATTCCTAGGGTGGAATTTTTTGCTACATCCATTGTTCCAATTTGATCTGCACAAATCATGTGTCTGATGTTCTTTTCACTCTGGAAACATTTTTGTTATATTTTGGAAAAATTGACTCTCCTATCATTGCTTACATTTGTTTGGAAATAGTGTAACTGTCTTAAGTCACAATAACAGAAAAGTTAATGCCAAAGCATTCAAAAGCTTATTATTTTGCTTTTTTTTTTTTTTAAATAGCGGCCTTTGGATTGCCACCAATTCCATTGAACCGTTAGATTAGTTATAAATGTAGACATCAGTAATTCAGATAGACAACAAGCAAATTGGAACACAGGTCCCTAATATCCACAAAACACAGAACATCATAAAGTTCACAGATGACACAAACAAAATATGGCTCAACAGAATATAAAAAAAAACAAAAACACAGTATAAATTGCTTGCATCAGTCTGAGTTCTGCCTAAAATTAAGCAACTGTGCTCAATTTTTTCTCGGTTTCTTAGAGCCTAAACTAGTTTTTTTAGTCAAGGTTGGATGTCAAACCACCCAACTGTTTAATATCCACTAGAGATTTTTCCATCCGGATTTCGAACTTGTGACTTATCAAACGGGGAGCATTGTCTTTGCCACTAAACCAAAAGTTGGTTCTTAGAGCCTAAACTAGTTAGAATCCATTTATCCTTGTTCTTGTAAATCTCACTTGAGAAATTAAAATGAAGCCGAAATGAACTAATTTCAGTCTAGCTGGTATTCTATCAGTTGGTACACACAGATACAAGTGATAAGGTACGAAAATATGGTCTGCGGATCCTGGTTAATTGTTAATACAAAGAGAGCAACACCTGCTATAGAAGTAACTGGGGTAAGGTGCAAGGGGACCACTGCAAAGTCAAATTGATATACAATACAAATTTGGACAAGTATATGGAGATATCTGCTCCAAAATTCAACTTCAATACTTAAAAAGCAGGAGTAAACTGTGTCAATTCTCTCCAATCTCCATCGAACTCAAGTCTTTTTACTCAATGAAGTATCCTTCTTGGGGCCAAGCTTTCCTTTATGGGAAAAAGGTTTGACACGTCTGTACATATTTTGCCAAGTGTCTGGCGTACTTACACTGCTGCTACTTTCAGAGTTACCAGTAAGCAACAATCAAGGCCAATTTGGGTATTTTAAGACGATGCTTTTAAAAATAATTCTAAGGGGCCATTCGGTTACAGTTATACTTGATTGAAATTTGGTATATTTAGGAATATCATATGTAACATTTACTGGGAAAAGGAAAACAAAACATTTACTGTGAAAGAGATCTTGGTTCAACTGATTGTATGTGTTTCCAAAGATGCCCCTCGTTAATCCCTGTATACTGTAAAATTATATCCAAACACTCCATAATATATGCTTGTTTTCACAAGGCCGAAAAAAAAAATGAAATACACCTCTCTTAAACAAGATTCAAGTAGTATTCCTTTTTAGTAAAATTGAAAGCTTTAGGGACCACTTGGAAGTCAAAAATATAACAATACAAGTTTGAGAAGGCAGTGCAGATGTCAAAATCAAATTTCATGGTTATTTTAAAATAAAATCCGTAAATCATTTAACTTTTCCATCAAAACCGTGTTACTTTTATTCCATCCAGCCTCCCCGTTGGAAGCAATCTGTTTTTCAGGGAATATTCTTAATGAAAACGAAATTCATTCCTTCCAAGTCTACAATTTTACGGTAGGTCTTGTTCAATTTAGATAAGTGTTATTTTCAAATTTAAAAGATGTGCATAATAGTCATGGTATAAGACCAATTGGGTACTTTGAAAAAAAGAATGTTTCTGGGAAGATTCTCATGGATTTTTCTATAAACTTCATGAAAATTTAAGTCAATTCAATTTGTATATAGGTCTGACTTGTATTATTGCACATGTTTCTTTGCACTGTAGGAACTTTTTTTTTGAAAATCTTCGCAGAAGCTGCGAAGTCATGAGGGGGATCACACTCTCGACCTTTGGGTAACTAACAGTCTTATGACTTTTTACGAATTCCCAAATGCTTAAGATTATGTGTCTCTTTTCCCCTTTTTCGTAGAGTGACGGGCTTCAATTTCCTCGTAAGTTTATGAAATTGCTATTGGAAATGATATCAAATACATTCAACTCCTAACTCTATATTAGCTTCCAAAAAATTGGATAGAAGTATTAACATTTTCGCCAAAAGCTATGAACTTTTCTGGCTCATCTCCTTATCAGATATTCTTACATTACCAATATTAACAGAAGATTTAGAAATAAACAAGTGGTTCAAGAGAAAGTTCTCAAGTACCATAATTTAACAGTTGTACTCATAAACCTATCATTTTACAAAGAAAAAAATGTTAACTTTTTGTAATTTAAATTGGCCTCAACACTTTTATGATATCAAGGAGAATTCTTTAGCTCAATTTTTGTAGCACCAAGTTTGAATTTGATTGAAATTCTCTTTGACCTAAATGTAAAGATGCTTGTAGCCAAGGAAGTCCCTAATAGAAAATTGACAAGGGATCTGATACTGGTTGCATGAAAAGATCGGCAGCTATCTAAAGTAGGAAAGAATTAGTATATAATTAACTTTCTGTTGTGTCAATTAATATAGGAAGCTAGATGATTAGACACTTAATTTCAAGTAGTTTCGTCAAATTAACTAATGTAATGTCAGAAAAATCGTTTTGTCTTAATTAAGTTATTTACTCTGGGCATTTCATAATGCATTGGTTGGGTCAATAGCCGAATCCAGTCAGTGTACTGTTCATAGCCCGGGTTCAAAATAAGCTTCCATGGAGCGATTGGTATTTATGCTCAGCACCTCTTTGACTTCGTTTTTATTTTACTGGTATTTTTTTTTGGAATGTTTCAGTGCTATGTAACATGTTATAATTGTATAATTAAGGGTCATGTATATATTTACGATCAATCCTCCCCCTCCCAAACCCAATCAGAACAGAATAAATAAATTATAAAGAAACAGATTATAGCATTTGTATCAGCAACATGTATAAAATTATAAATAGGGTACCAGTGGAACAGTCAGGAATTTCTGTTAGGAAATACCAGTCCAACTTATCATATTCAAAACTCATGAATAATAAGAAGTGAATTCATATCTACTTATAAATTAGCACCATATATCAATACCTGATTAAGGTTCCCTACTACGACATATCAGTTTGAAAGTTGGAATAAACAAGAAGTTACATATGTAAAACTCCTCACAACACCTCTTGGTATTAATTAGAATGATATCTCCAGCATCTTGCTGGTTTCATCAGAAGATCAAAGAAAAAGAAAATCGTTAATTGCACAAGTATAGTACTCAATGACATTATATTCCATACACACACACACTCTCTTTGGTTTTACATATTTGGGAAAGATAAAATAAATCAAGTTTGGCATGGTTACCTTGTATATAATAGATCTGCAAAAAAATTGTGCTCATCCATTAACAAGATGGGGTTATGCTGGGTGGAAAAGACGGGCACATGAAGAACCATCACATCCATCCATCCATCCTTCCAACTTTACATGATGCATACATACATGTACATATACATATATGCATGCCTACTATTTTCAAGCAAAGAAATGCATGGAGGAGATAGTAATGCACGTGCCCTGCTTCTCCACCTTGCAAACCACACCTCACCTAACCCTTCTCTCTCTCTCTCTCTGTCTCTTATTTTTTTGAAACCTTCTTGGCAGTGCCAAGTAGAACATCTCTCTATGTTTTCTGAAAAGTTTGGCAGAGGCTTGATCTCTCTCCCTCCCTCTCTCCCTCGCTCTTGATCACAAAGATTCCCAGCAAGGTTTAGTTTCAGTTTAAGAGTCTTCAGTCTCTAAACTTCTATATATATATATATATATATATATATATGCATATGTATACATAAACCGGATGCACATCTTTGACATCCATAGTACTTCACAGGGACACATTAATTGTCTTCTGATCTGAGAACTAGTCTTTGATCTAGTGGCAATAACAATACTCTTTGTGTAGGAGGTCGCAGGTTCGAAATCTAAATATAAAATTCTTTGTAGATATTAAATAATTAAGTAACTTAACCTCCAACCTAGCTTTACTCAAAAAAAAAAGAAAAATAATTTTGTCTTGTGACCTCTTCATTTGTGCTATTACTGGATAAATTTTCTACCACGGATAGAATATATTTGCCGCAATACCATGCTTTGCCTATCCATGCATAGATGGTATACCAGAGGCATACAAATAAGGTAATTAATAATTATACCGCACATCATCAGGTACTTTTTATAATGTTATTGAAACTAAAAGGTTAAAATTAATAAACGGATTTTTCATCATCAGGTACTTTTTATGGTAAATATCATTCTATGGCATGGCTTTTCTATATACGGTAAATATGAAAAAACTAAAATGAATCCATACTAGAACCACCCGTGCATCCAGATTTACTTGAGCCTAACCTAGAACAATTATTGTCTCGATCGGTTATTAATTTGCTTCGGTGAGATAGTTGTAGTATTTATTAATGGCATTCATAAAAGCATGTTGTGAGCATATAATAATTACTCCCGTACTTAGGGGTGTCAATGGGTATGGTACAGGTCGGGTACAGTGGAGGTATTTTCATACCCATACCCATTAAAATTGACTTTATTCATACCCGACCCATACCCATTAAAAATTGACCTTACCCTACTCTACCCTTACCCGTTAATATTATCGGATAACGAAATGGTAGCGAATGGTAACGGATATTACTAATATAATAATTAGTTTTATTATATTTTACAAATTAAATATATAAAACTCATTCATTTCACACATATGTAATTACATTTCTAATAAAAAAATAAAATGAATGTGCAATCAATTCCAATTAAATTGTTTTTTATAAAGGAAGAAAATTCAAAAACACCAATACATATTTAGGTGGGTTGGAAATTGAATTGAATATATATTTAGATTTTATAATTACCCTATAGGGTAACGGGTGAAATAGTCATTACTCATACCTTACTCATTTGGTTAACGAAAAAAAATTCTTATCCATACACATACCTAATAAGCTAACGAAAAAAATCCTTACCGATACCCGCATTATCGAATATGATACGGGTCAGGTAAACGGCTAAAAGGTACCATTGACACCCCTAGGCCGTACTAAACCCATACAAGAATTCTATCACTGAGATTTGACTTCTCATTCTGTCTCCAATTGTCCATAAAAGCTACTGAAGAATGTCGTCATATATAAATATATAAGATAATTAATTTCACTAGTAGAAAATGTACAAATAGTATCGCCCCATCATAATCGGACTTTTAAAAAATGTGATACTGATACTTTTAGAATCGGACAAATAGTATCAGCCGACTGTAAAAGTATGTATCAGGATCGGTCATCAATAAAGAGTCGTTCTTAATAGTCCAGGACATATCAAGAACGGCTGTTTATAAACAACCGTTCCTGATAAGCCACTATCAGAAACGGTCGTTTATAAATAGCCATTCCTGTTAGTTCTAGATTTTTAAAAATGGTTGTTTATATTCCTGTTGTTCCTGGACTTTTAGAATTGAAGTTTTAATTAGACCATTTCAAAAAATGTACATAGACAATAACTAAGCCAGATCAATTATTGTTCAAGGTTCATTGGCAGCCTTTCGTTGACAATAAAATCTAATTTGAAATTGTCTTCATCCTTTTAGATTTAATAAAGGTTATCCAAACGAATAAAAAATTAAGAAGCAAAATGACAAGCCCATATTACTCTTGTAAGTTTATTAGAGTATTAAAATGAATCTATTATAGTTAGAAGACTAGCTAGCACAAAGAAGAATTTCATTATTAGCAACGGTTATAAACAGCCGTTCCTGATATTTCTAGAATTTTAGGAACGGTTGTTTATAAACAATCGTTTCTGATAGTGGCTTATCAGGAACAGCTGTTTATAAACAACCGTTCTTGATATGTCTACTGCTACTCATTTTCATTCCCGCTCACATTTTTGCATTCTTCAAATTCTCACCATTAGAGTTCAAAAATCCCTCAAATTACGCCGCTGCCTTTCTAGTGCTCACTTCAATCCGTTCTCGCAATTTTGAGGGGAGAAAGAAAGGGGCACCTCGACTTGAGCACTAATTGAGGCGAGCACCTCGACCTCGACCTGAGCACCACGATCCGTGAGGTGAGGCGACTCTTCGGGTACTGGCCGTGAGGCGAGGCAACTACTCGGTGCTTGCCGTGAGGCCATGAGGCGAGGCGACTCTTCCGGTACTGGCCATGAGTATCTTCCGGTACTCGCTGCTTGCCGTGAGGCCATGAGGTGAGGTGACTCTTCATGTTTGGTGCCTTTTTATCAAAATTTGCTTGTGGAAATGATTGAACGTGATAAAATGCTTTACACGATGGTCCTGTTTTCTGCATCTTTTACCAATCTGCCCCTGCATTCAAGCACCTGTTAAAAATAGTTAGAAAATTACAAAAATCCTAAAACTTGGCAAACATGTAGTTTAGACTTTCCTTTACATTTCCATAAAAAGAACAAAAAATTTGGCTTTGTAGATTGTCGAGAATGAATTTTTAAAGATTGGCTGTCAGCAGCTAAACTCAGAAAATATCAGCAAATACCCTCTTATAAAATCACTTATTTGACGTAGCTCTGGACCTTAAATGGATCTGAAACTTCTCGAACATGTAATAGACACCTTGACATGCATGTTCATAAAAAGAAATGCAAATTTGATGTAGCCAATCTCTGAGAAATGACTATTGAAATCAGTCTTATCAGAAACCGATAAATTGTCAGCTGCTGACTAAGTTTAAGTGAAAATTAACAAAGTAAATGTCACAGAATGTGGGAAAAACCATAAATGTACAGGTAATACATAGCATGGAAGTTATATTATAGAAATTTCAAGAGACCTTTAATATTCTTAAAATTGAGGTATGTTGTGCAATTATATTTTATCAACTATGCTGATTTTTTTTTCAACTCACGTTTGCTAGGTGAAGTGACAATGTGAGGTTGATTACGTTGAATAGGCCTCGTCAATTGAATGTCATCTCTTCTCGGGTGTGGTACTATCCTTTATATTAGTTATAGGTTGTAAGAAAGAGAAGCATATTTTATTTAAGTCAAGTAAATAGATTTTTTATGGCAATTAACTTGGATAATTTGGTGTCTTTTGTGTGTTTTGTGGATATATGACATGTAATTTGGATAATTTTTCATGGCAATTAACTTGTTCGGCTGTTACTTAAAGTCCGTTCCTGATTCTCACTATTAGTATCGGTTGTTATTAAAGACCGTTCCTGATTCTCACTATTAGTATCGGCTAATAACAACATTAGTATCGGCTAATATTAAACGACCGTTCCTAATTGTTGAATCTGTACCGGCTCCTTAACCGATCCTGATTAGTGGTACTATCAGTATCACCTGGGTCAGTATCGCTTCCATTCCGTTCCTGATAGGCGATTTTCCACTAATGTAAGGATCAATATTTACATGCATGAACCATGATTTACTTATTAGGAACTTTAAATGTGCAATTGTGATTGTCAAGCTATGGTACAAAACGTGACTTTCTATTGGAGCAGAAACGAAAGGAGGGGATAGACGAACTAACAATGTAGTGCCACCAGTTCGGTGACAAATGAAAGCCTCGGTTAGTAGACCCAAAACTATCTTTATCTTTAATATATATCACACTAGCTAGAAGCAGCAAACGAATTTTATAATCGACAATTTCAATAATAATTTCCGTATGGGAGGTCTCCGTATATAAGAAGTAGCATGTTGAATGCAATTTTTTTTTTTTATGAATATTTAAAGTTTAAACACTGATCCTCATCTTTATATTATTCAACAACAAAAAAATTGACACCGTTATTAAATCATACCAAAAAGAATTTAGAGAATAGAAAAGCAATTACATATGAATGTCTTTTTCTTATAGATTTGCTTCGTATTAATTTTCATGTAATTTAAATATCAATTGATATTCCATAATATACCATTATATATATGAACCATTGTAAAAATAGTGGAAGTAGTGGAGGTGGTGGAAACTTAGAGTGCACTTCAAATTTGGATAGATGAAGCCAAAAATAGCTATGAAAGCTTGCCGCTAAAGCAATCGCGTTCTTTCAGAAGAATTCTGCCGAAAATAACATCAACGATGGATGATCAGATTCAAAGGAAACAGTCCACGGATTGAGTCCACGGATCGTGCGTCATCAGGGTATGCCACATGCGGTATAGAAGAGGCCGCACGGCTTCCTGACTTAGCGGATTTTATGTACTTTTCACCATTTCGCATGTTGTGCATTTCGTGTGAGGTGTTGCATGCTCCATGTGATGCCCTGTTTTGGTGCTATCTTCAGAAATTGCCTAAATATGACACTTTTGCTATGTTTTTGTCCTAAATACGCAACTTTCTAAAAAACCTGCCAAAAAGACCTAAAAACACGTTTGCGGTAAATAAATCAGAAAAATAGCTACTTTGCATTCACTTTTTGCCATTTTCCGGAAAAAAAGATAGTAATTTTCGCTATATGTTTTGGCTTCACCATAGACATATACATACTCAACAAATTTTTAAAATTAAAATTTTTCTTTAATTCTGTTTTATTTAACACATTACAAGAACATGTTCTATCAGAAATAAGTTCCAATGAAATGGGTCACAAACTGATCGATCTTGAACTGATAAAACATTTTCTAAAAATTAAATCATGTTTTAAGGCCAAGTTTTCGGCAGTGTATGAATGATCATGTGACAGTGTATTTGACTTACGTTGTTGTTTAAACTTTTTCGCAAACCACAACTTAATTAAAAAGGGGTTTTTGTAAGAGATTAAACAACAATAATGCACTGTCACATACCTTTCATACACTAGCGGAAACTTGACATTAAAACATGATTTAATTTTTATAACATGTTTTATTTGTTAAAGGTCAGTTTGTGACCCATTTGGAACTTATTTCACATAAAACATGTTCTTGCAACGTGTCAAACAAAACAAAACAAAATAAAAAAAAAAATTAATTTACAAGAGCCAAATAAAAAACCTGGTATTCTAGGCTCAGCTTCTATGCCGAGTTTTGGCTGGGTGATCAGTCATTGACTTCATCATTCTCTATGATAATTTGCAAAGTAAATTCAGATCATGCAACAAACATACATAGCTAGCAAAACATCAAGAATTTTACATATATTCAGTTAATTTGAAGTGTTGCAATACTCATTTTCAAACAATTTTTTTTTTCCTTTTCAATCTTAACACAGATTTGGATGGTTAACACATGTCAAATTCAAGATAAATCGGAACTTAAAAGATTACCATGTTAGGAACCGGAGGAGGAGAGACTAAGAGTAGTTCTTGTTTTGAGTCTTTCTTCACTTCGTATTGGCCTCCTACCTCGCATCCGAACTGGCCTCCGAATCCTCCGTCTCTACGGCGAAGATGAAGACCAAACGCCGAAAGACTCAAAGCGAATAATATTTTTCACGCTTCGTCTTGGTCTCCTACTTCAAATATTTCCTACTAACGAAAAACCTAACCAAGTTTAGAAAGAAAAATGTATCAAAGTGTGGGAACGAAAGTGGTGTTAGTTTCGATAGCGAGCTTTCAAAGAGAGCAACGCTAAAATTCTAAGAGAGAGGATTGAAGGGAGAAGAGAGAAGAGAGAGAGGAGAAAGTTATTTGATTAGACAAGAGAGCTGTAGGAATTAAAGACAGGGCAGTGATCGAAGAGGGACGAAAAAAAACCTAATGACTATTCATACATAGTAGTCAAAGAGGCGCGAAAAACCAAAAATCCTAACATGATTTATAGACAGTTATTTTTTAAAAACCGTATACATTTTTTTACAAATATTTTTGTAACTTCTTATAATTTATAATATGCTACCATCCATATGTACATAAATGTGACCATAAGTAACCATTCACGTGTAGTCATGACGTAACTAATGTACTGTGACCATTCTTCTAACTTTAGTCACAGCATAGCATAGTATGTATTAATCTGATTTGATCACGGCACGGTACATAATTCAAGTCACGATACAACACGACACATATTTAAATCCCTACGTCTGATGGATCGAACCATTCATCTGATCGCTCCAAATTTTAGACCAAATCAATATTTCACTCATTGCTATTTTTGAAAAATAATTCATCAATTTTTTTCTCACTAATTGATTTTATAATTTCAAAAAATAAAAGAAGAATTGGGACATCAATTAATGACGTGACTTATAAAAAAAAATCATCAATTTACATTTGTGCAATTATGTCATTTAGGGGTGTAAACAGAGCGGATATTATCAAATTCATATCCGTCTTTCAATGAGCAGATACGGATACAGATAATAAACGAATATTAAAACTCAAAACCATATCCGCCTTAACCGAATACGGATACAGAGCAGATAATCTCCGAATACGGATACGGAACGGATAATTATCGGATATTGAGTCATATGTATTTTAAAATACAAATGCCAATTAATAAAATTCAAATATGAAATCATTTCAGCATATAACACATTCGATTTACAAAATATAAAAGATATAAGGTCCGGATCTCTACTAAAAGTTAGTCCCACGAGTGAAAAGATATAAAAGTGAGACATCATATATAGAAATCGCTTTGCTTCTGAAATATAAATGGGTTTCAGAGAGATGAATATTAGATAAGAATATATGCGGATATCCGCTCCGTTTAGACGTATAGAAATTTATCCGTTTCCGTATCCGTTAAGTATCTGCTCCGTTTAAAACGGATACAGATAGTAACCAGATACAAAGCGGAATCGGACCGGATAATCCGGATCCGTTTACACCCCTAATGTCATTGCTTTACTTATGGCGTCCAGGTCCGATATTTTTATTTTTAATGCGGACGCCATGAAATTAGCTGCCTTTTTATTTTTGAAATACCTACAACAACGTTCTCATTTTTTATTTTTTTTATTTTAATTCACATCAATAAAAAATTCGATGCATGAGGTATATATTTTACTTGTTAGATTTTCAAATTATAATTTTTTTTACGATTGTCGAAATTGTCAAGCTAACATGTCGTGAATTAAAAGAAAAAACTGATGTTGCGCTGAGAAAGAAAAGAAAACTGAACTTGCTTTTTTCTATGGATTATTAGAACTTAGTCATAATATTACAAAAAGAGGAATTTTCATATGCCCAAAATTAATCAATATATAATCTACTTGGCGAATTGGCCCGGCTCTCGCTGTCTGATCCAACGACTTCACCGTCAAATTAATGTTGGTTTGGGAGACAGCAACTATGATAAGATCGTACCGGACTTTAGAATAACAATTCCATTTATCAGGTACAGTATGATCAAATTTTATTAATGTAAGCTTATTGCAACAAATTTGTTAGGTACGGACGGGAATGGGATTCGGATTTCGTGAAGTAACTCAATTTTTGGATTTTGGATCGAGACCGTCCGATTCGAATTCGCAAAATTCATTCCCGAAGTGAGCGCACAAATTCCGACGACGAATTCGAATCCCAAAACGATCTCGAACGACGAATTCGAATCAGATGGTCTCGATCTAAAACCCAAAGATTTGATTACTTTAGGGGATCCGGACCCCACGAATGGAGCCCATCCCATTGGTTGATTCGATGCTTGGTTGAAGTTGTTTGATCTTATATCAAATTTATGTGCATTTGATTTGCAAAAATTTTATTTTTTAGCAAAGATTAAAAGGTCAAACTATCTAATTATTTAATATCAACAAACAATTACTTCTTTTGAATTTCGAATCTGCAACCTCCTACACGGAGAGCATTGCCTTTGCCAAAGTTGTTCCTACAAATTTCAATGCAACTCAGACAGCTCTAACTTGACATTGAACCAAATTTGATCCAATGTCTATCAGACCGCCTCGTACGGTTGTCCTCCTCGCCATTTTACCATGCTTAATTTCATTTGTGCTTAGTAGTACCAACCAAGCATGCTTTGCCATTTGTAGAGCTCGGGATGTTGTCTTAAATGGATTTTACCTTAAATACTAAATAGTAAATAGTATGAGAGAATTTATTTTTGGTGATAAAATAGCAAGTCATACGACTTGTAAGTTGTAACTAATAATCAATTGCTCATTACAAATGAGACTTAAAATCATAATTGGTTGTGTTGAGACCACACATCAGACTGTTGATTTAGATGTCACGTTGAAGATTTAGGTTTAAAATTCAATTTTAGCAAGAGTTTTTAAAAAGAGTAGGGTTAAAATGCGTTGGTTTTGTGCTCCAATCTCCACATTCTTATTTTTATTTTCAAAGTCCGAAGAGTTAATTCGAACCGTTCACCATGATCTTTGTATTAAAATGTGTTTGGAGATCAAATTTTATATTTTTTGAAACTTTTACTAATTTTTTAAATAGGTACAGAAGATTTTAGACTATCCAAAACAGTGAGTTTGTACCTATCTAAAAAAATAATAAAAAATTTTCAAAAAATATAAAATTTGTCTCCAAACACATTTTAATATGAAGATCATATTGAGCGGTTCGGATCGATTGTTCGAACTTTAAAAATAGAGAAAAAAACGTGGAGCATGATTGGAGCACAAAACCAATGATGCATTTTAACCCTACTCTTTTAAACATTAAAAGTGCCAAGTTTTTAAAAATAAAAATAATAAAAATAAAAATAAAATAATAATAATAATAATAATAATAATAATAATAATAATAATAATTGAGTGAAAGTATATCATAGAAGAATAATAATTGAGTGATAATATAAAATAGCAATGTCTGCTTTTGCAGGAAAAAAATAATAATTATCTTACAATAAATGCCCATAAATTCCCATGACTATTTTTGGAGTGGTAGGAAATAAAGCAGCAAGTGACAATTAAACGACAAAAACATATACTCAGTAGTTGCTACTTGCTAGGAGAGACGAGAGAGCACTAAATTTGTGTTGGTCCACTGCAATGCTGGCAACATGCAATCTTCTATTTCATCTACTGTTACTACATATTATATATAGATTCCACAAATTAAGTTATTTTTTTAGAAGGATCGTGATGTTTCTACATATATAAAAGCTCACTGTTTGCCACCACAGAATATCGAATAAAATAAAATAAGTTAAACAGGAGCTGTCCATGGTCTCAATGATACAATTGTTTAAATTTTTGTCAGTTACTCATTTAAATCAATTGAATCAATTTCCGTTTGAGTTAGATGGTGCATATGCTGCTGACCATTCATTCAATTGATTTATTTTGAGGCGTAACTCTTCAGTCACAACTATTCAATTTCAGCATCAAATTAATACAAAGAGAGTCGAGACAATGGACTCACTACGTATTGAATATATAGCCCATGACCCACACAACTCAATATAGCATATTGATCTATAATGATTTAATTTATATTTAATTTCAGAAATTAACATATTAATTTCAAAAACGGAGGGGGCATCTGATAAGATGTTCAGTCGGATTCGTTCAATCTGCATTAAGATTCATGAAAACTTGATTCACACGAACCTTGAAGCAATGTGCATGAATCTTGAAGTGAATTAAATGGTTCAAATCAGACATCAGACCGAACTTGATACAATGTCATCGGACATCCCTTTTTTCATTAATTTCGGTTCAAATAATTTGACATGCAAGACGTTTATATATGGAAAATTTGTCATATTTCCCTTTTCACTTGAGAGTAGGTCCAATGGGCATCGGACCTACTTTGGTTCGACGGATTTAATTACCGTCGATTTGCTTTAAGATTTATGCGGAACGCTTTAAACTTCGTGCGTGTCTGTTTCAATTTTCGTGCGCACAAATCTTAAATTAGATCGTACGGTCATCATGCTCGTTGAACCTAAAAGTAGGTCCGATGGGCATCGGACCTACTCTGTTCTCTTCCCTTTTGTCTCATAAGGATAGTTTTAGTGCTTTAGTGGAATATTCTTTTCAACAAAGGAGTCTGTTTATGGCCTTTGACAGATGTTAACTACAGAGCTGCTCTGTTTGGTCATATCTAATTTCCTTTTGAGTTCTCGGTGGAACATGATTTACATAAATATACAATCTTGGAGATCAGGAAATTAATAGGTTCACTTGTCTCCAAACAAAAGGTTTGTTGAATTGAGAGAAACTTTGATTGGAAAATAGATTTTGTTATAAAGCCTACTTATAGATTGGATGTTAGTGATCTCTAACTAGGTGAGAAATCTTGTGTTTAATTTGGGATGACTAGATTTCCAGTAACACCAATATCAACATTGTGTTACTTCCTTTTAGGAAATCGAGTTGTTTTCATTCAGAAATCCCTCACATTTTAAATCTTTTCCTTCTAAATCATGGAAATCTCCCCACACACACACAAAAAAAAAAAAAACTTGAGAGGTCACCAATTTTTTTTTTCCTAGCTCCTTAGAGCATCTGCTTCTCTGAAACTATTAGAGTTTCTAATCTGACGTAGCAGTTGCTAAACCAGTTTTAGAGATGTAGATGGATTTCTTATTTAGTAACTTTGCTCAATAATTTCTTATTAAGAAATCGTTTATAAACTCTGACGTGACAAAATGATTGACATGTATTCGCTAAATTAGTTTAATTTACTGCTGATGTGGCTTATCAATTTTAATTTACTGATGATGTGATTTATTAGAAACTCTAAAATTAGTTTCAGGAATGTGAACATTTAGAAACTCCAGAGTCTATATTTCTTAAAAACAGTTAACAGTTATTTAGAAACTTGAAGAGTTTCAGAGATGTAGATGCTCTTAGTTGCTATGAAGTATGAACTTTCATAAATCTCCTAATTAGAAAGTACTAAATTCTTGGGAACTCACACCAACCATGTCACATCATTTGAAAATATATATAAAGGAGGGCTTACGTGAATAATGAAAATTTTTTGAATAAAAATTTTTTTTGCAACCAATTACTAACCAATAATTTTATTAAACAAAAAATTGAAAAGTATCTATATTGCAAAATAATAGTTGAGAATCAAGATTTCTCCAACCCTCCTCTCAACAAGGGTTCACCGTGTGGAGTGAGATTCGTATCGTCCGTTTTAATCTAACACTAATCTCAAAGTGAATCCCTTATAATTCAAATAGACACCAAAATAATTTATGACTCGGTTGAATGGTATTTTATTTATCACCTACGGTACTGCAGGGATACCCCCTTAACAATTGTTCTCTGACATTCACTTTGCATCATCATTCATATTTTATATCTATTGTCTATAATTTAAAATATCAACAACTGAAACTATACATCTTTTTCTACAACATACTATAATACAATTAAAAAAATTACAAAAAAAAAATTCGAGTATTTTATTGCAATTAAAAAATGACATAAAAAATTAAGAGTGAATCTATGGTACTGTGAAAAATTCGTTTTCAAAATTCTAATGGTCAATCCGAACCGTTCAACGTGATCTCCACATGAATATGTACTTGTAGACTAAATTTTACATTTTTTTTGAATTTTTTTACTATATTTTAAGATAGGTAGAAAATCACTTGATCTGAAAATTCTGGACCATCCAAAAACAGTGATTTTCTACCTATCTAAAAAATAGTAAAAAAATTCTAAAAAATAAAAAATTTAGCCCACAAGTATATTCTCATATGGAAATCATGTTGAACGGTTCGGATCGACCGTTAGAATTTTGAAAACGAAAATATTGATCCGTAGTACGAACCAATCCGTACTATGCATAGTACCATAGACTCACTCAAAAATTAAGAGGGATGCTTCTATGGGCATAAGGACCTATTTGTAAAATGAGAATATTTTCATTTTCAAAGTTCAAACAGTCGATCCGACCGTTCAACATTTTCTCCATATTACAATGTACTTGGAGGTCAAATTTTACATTTTTCTGAATTTGTTTACTATTTATTAAGTATTTTACAAAACTAGTCAAATTTAGACTATTGAATTTTGTACCCATCTTAATAAATAGTAAAAAAATTCAAAAAAATGTAAAATTTGACCTCCAAGTACATTGTAATATGGAGAAAATGTTGAACGGCCGGATCGACTATTTGAACTTTGAAAATGAAAATATGCTCATTTTACAAATAGGTCCTTATGCCCATAAAAGAATTTGCCAAAAAGTAATATATAAATTCCTCTTTTGTGGTGGGGTCCGCATATTAAGTTCTATCACCATTGGAGGGTGATTTATTGATGATGACAGTGATTGCATTGCGTTATGGAATGAATGTTGGTTGGTTTTAAAGTATATATATGCAATCATTAGGGGCAAGAAAAAGGATCGAATATATGTAGAGATCTACGATTTCTCTTTTCGGAATAGTGGGTTTGTGATAAATTCCAATTCCTACGGAGTGGTTTCATGAAAATCCAGATGATTCGGCCTCAATTCTTTGAAAATGAAAGGAAACTTTCCATCAATCAGTGTCGTACAAACCTCACTTTTTTGTTCTCCTTCACAAAGCTCAGTTTGTATTGGCCGGGGCTGTATTGGATGTGAATTTTCATTAGAATAATGTCTCATCTCAAGGTTAATTTATTTATTAATTTAGATGGCGTTTCAAGAAAAAAAAAAATTTAGCAAAATGCAACAACGCCAAGGAAAGAGAAAAAGGAGAAAAGCTTAATAAATTTTGAACAGGTGTGAATTATTGAACCAATTCTTTCTCTTGGATTACTTTAT
This sequence comes from Carex myosuroides, assembly GCA_028015225.1. Taxonomy (NCBI): domain Eukaryota; kingdom Viridiplantae; phylum Streptophyta; class Magnoliopsida; order Poales; family Cyperaceae; genus Carex; species Carex myosuroides. The sequence goes on from CM051476.1 coordinate 3,433,576, forward strand.
TAGGCCCGTTATCAGCCCAAACCTTTTAGTCTGCCCAGTATGAACCAAATGGGCATGTCTTTTCTGGGGCCGTAATCTATGTGAAACAACTCTTCAATAGTGGGTCCTGAAAACAGCCCATCGTCAAAGAATATAGGCCCGTTATCAGCCCAGATTTCTCCGCTGTACCGATTCATTATTGAAGACCTTGTACGCCGACATTTTTATTAATATCCAAAATTAATTATAAAATATTAATTATACCCAGCTTAGCTGGTTTTTTTAAGAAAGCCCAAACCGGCCGAAAAATGACCGGTTGGATTAAAAATTAGGACCGGTCATTTTTTGGCAGGTCAGGAGGGTTTTTTTTTTGAAATATTTGTTACATTACTCCTTTTGATGTATAATTAGCATAATTATACTAAAATACGCTAAATTACTGAAAATTATGTTAAATTACGCTAAATTAAGATAATTTACGCTAAATTACACTCAATTACGTTAAATTACGCTAAATCACCCTAAATTACGCTAATTACGCTAATTATACTGAAATACGTAAATTACGTTAAATTACGCTAAATTAGGCCGATTTTGTGCCATCTTTCATAAATCATAAAAAATAGTAAAAAAGTTTCAAAAATAGTGAAAATTGGTATTCTACAAGTTCATTATATAACCAATCTACTGAGCTACTTAGATCGAAAAATAGAAATGAAAATCTTAATCAGAAACTTCAACTCAAGTTTTGAGGTTCTTCCCTTTGTTTTTTAACAATTCTGAATTTCGAAAAACCGCAAAGCGGTCACCGACGCACGCATATTTTTGCAAGTTTTTCGAAAAGTGGTCATTTGTTAATCGGACACTTTAGCGCCGTTTTATGACCTTTTGAAGTTTCATCGTCGTTTTTCGCCTTCTCAGTGAAGATATCGTCTCTCTTAGCGTAATTTAGTGTAATTTAATCTAATTTAACATAATTTAAAGTAATTTAGCGTATTTTTGTATAATTATGCTAATTATATATCAAAAGAAGTAATCTAACAAATATTTCAAAAAAAATATCCTCCTGACCGGCTAAAAATGACCGATCTTAATTTTTAATCCAATCGACCAGTTTTTGACCGGTTTGGACATTTTAAAAAAAAACCAACTAAGCTGGTATAATTAATATTTTATAATTAATTTTGAATATTAATAAAAATGTCGGCATTTAGAGAAATTTTTATTTATATAAAATATTATAAAATAATAAAGAGAAAGAAAAATAGTGCTTTGGTATTTGAATGCACATAAAAAACAGTAAGTGAGTGCTTTTCATGCCTTGGAAACTGTGTCAAAAGAAATAAAAATCTTTGGCACTTTGGTATTTCCATACATTGGAAGCCGTGTAAAGCAAAAATATATAAAAATGTAAATTCTGTAAATTTGGATTTATAGATTTAGATTTTATTCTTTTTTTTCAGTTAAAAGTTCAATAAAAGTAATATTTATTAAATTAAGACTGGCTTATTTATATATAATATTGAAATATATATTAATATTTAGTTTTGATAAAAAACTATAGCTATAAAAGAATTAAATAAATATGCATAAACATCGCGCTAGTTGTGTTGTGTGTTTGGATTTAAGGGTGTTCATTGGATCCGGTTTAGTCGGTTTTGAACCGAACCGAATTAGTTTGGATCAAACGGTTTGGTTTTTTCGGTTTAATGGTTCGGCGGTTTGCTTTATTAAACCGAATTATAATTTCGATTCGGTTTGGTTTGAAAATTTTTAAAACCAAAATAACCGAACCGACCAAACTTTTATATATTATGAATTTGGTCTGGACCGCCCCGGTTTATTTTTTAATATACTTCGGTTTATTATTAATCAATTGCTTTAAATAAAAAATTAATATATTTTTGTTTGAACCAAACAAATCGAAATAAAACTTTGCTTCGGTTCGGTTCGGTTGCAATACTAAATCGGTTCGGTTTCAACCGAACCGAACTTATGAACACCCCTATTTGGATTGACCAATGAAATAGTGAGATTAGTAGCTAACTTAAGATTCAGAAGTTTTGGGATTTGTGTCAAATTAAAAGAACGGTCAAGATATAATTTGAAAGGGGATCTGTTTTGGGATCCGAATTCTCAATTTTTTTTGCTATTTCGCCGTTCAAAACGCGTTGTTACCGGAATTCTTCTGTTTCGAACCGGGAATGTGTTTCTGTGGTTATCTGTGTGGAGAATTTCTGAACAGTAGGTCCCGCAACAAGTCGCTTCACAAAGCGCTCAGACAAATACATACAGAGGAACCGATCTGACTTTTTCCGTCTCCTGTACACGCATCCACCTCTCCGCAGAGAGAGAGAGAGAGAGAGAGAGAGGGAGAGCGCTTTCTCTATTCTCTCTTCCGAAATTGTGAAGTTGTTTCTACTTCAATTCCTCTTTCATAATCGTTTTTACTGGTGGTGCTTTGGTGAATTCCCTCAGAATGGTCGCGAAGCCTTCCAATAATATCTCCTTTAAACTCGTGCTACTAGGCGATGGTAAGCTTTTAGTATAATTAAATCATTTTCAATTCCTTTGTTGAACTAACCCTTTGCTACCAATCCAACTGGCTGCTTTCTTCTTCGTTTCAGTTTTGTTTGAGTTGAACTTTAGTTGATGCTAATTAGGCTAGCAAGGTTAGCTGGCTTGATTGCAAATCTAACTACAATACAACCAAATTAAGACTCAATCCACCCCGAAGTGCAATCTTGAGCCCCAAATTTCTTGTTAGTTAAGGAAAATTTTCCTCTTTTGACCAAAAAATGACAAGGGGGGTCAATTTTGATCAAAGTTGTGTCAAACCTATCAGTAAGAAATGCTTAACTGGTGGTTGAATCAAAATGTTTCAGGAAGAGTAGGGAAAACATCACTAGTGGTACGGTATGTAAATAATGTTTTCTCAGAGAAGCAAGAGGCTACTATACAAGCTTCCTACTTGTCAAAGAGATTGGTAATTGAAGGTGTTCCTGTTACATTGTCTATATGGGTGCGTGGCTATCTCTCTTTTTTTTTAACTATTTATTAAAATCCGTTTTTTTTACTAGTTTTTAAAATTAAATATGCTATTCGGTGGGTTTATCTGAGGCCTATCAGAGTGATGTGAGATGTACCAAATTTCCCAATTGTCATGTCAGTCCCTGATTAAATCCTAAAGTCATTGCCCAATTTGGCTTATTGATACCACTACATATACAACTAGATCTCACTTTGTACTGCATTGTGCAATGGATCATCAAAGAAAGCAAAGGACAAGTAACAGTTATTGTCTATCAAACCTATATATCTCTGGTACCTACTGGCATGATATGTTTATACTGGTACAAGATCAGAATTAGTACCATGTTTGAAGGCACTATGGCAATTCTTGCTCCTTGCTGAGTTCATATCGTATTTTCAATTTAATTTTTGGTGAATCATAGGATACAGCTGGACAGGAAAGATTTCATGCATTGGGACCCATATATTACAGGGATGCAGATGGTAACACTGTTTCATAACATTTTTTTTACAGCTTATGTGTTTTAACTGCAAACATTCTAAATACATCTTATTTAACTATATTATTGTTCTTTGTGAAATCAAGCAGCTGCTCTACTTGTATATGATATAACAAGCAGCGAAACATTTGATCGGGTCACTAAATGGGTTAAAGAGCTCCAGCAAATGGCACCCGGAGATATCACCATGACTATCGCAGCCAATAAAAGCGATTTAGTTAGATCAAATAAGATCAACATTCAAGAGGCTGAGAGGTAATTTAGCTTCGTACAAGTTGCATCTTGTTAATAAGTAGAAATAGTGTAACACAGGAAAATAATTCAGTTGTGTAAGTGCAGTTATGCAACAAGTATTGGAGCAAGACTGTTCATGACATCTGCAAAAACCGGTATAGGAATTGATGAGATGTTCCTTGATATAGCCAAACGTGAGTTCAGAACTCTGGAACTTATAAGTTTTGAGCTGTCAAAATTTAGGCGCAATATATATTTTTTATTTACTGATTTGCCACTCTCATCCAGGGTTATTGGACAAAAGAAGAGAAAGTACAGAAGGTTTATTAACAGCCTTTCCAAAAAGGGGATTAGTTATGATAGATGATGAACCTGATAAAGAGCCTCCACCAAGGTGTTGCTCATGAAATTAGCATAGGTATATGATGTTTTTTCTTTTTTAATGATTGGTATTATACTGAGTAGTACATTACCTTCATGAAACTGACGATCATAATCTCGAAATGTGAAGTTTTTGCTTTTTTTTATCAGGTTATTATTTTCCATGTAATGTAATTAATCTATGAATATGGCAATGGCTCCAAATTGTGCAACGATTATAGCTTTTGTCATTTCTAAATTTAATAATCTGATTTCAATTGCTTATTATTGAGTCTGCAAGCAGAGGATTGTTTGACATTATGTTTGGTTATTGTTTATTTTTTGAGGAAAATTATATTATTATTGTTAATCTGGTTGAACTTCATTCTACCTTTGAAAAAGGAAGATTTATGTATAAATATGTGATGTAATATTAGCATCTTAGTGGCAAAAATATAATGGCAGCAGTTGCAGACTCTGTGTTATGTATCGGTTGTAATTTTGCATGGATGCTGAGTGCACATGAGTTTATAAAGCAAATTTATGCTGGTAGAAATCCAGGGAAGAGAAGCATCCTTGGCCCTTGCATTAAGGTGAGATTGTAGTAAATTACCGATACAAAATGCGATCTTGGGCGCTTGGCCCTTGGGCACATGAGTTTGTATAGGAATGAGCTTTTTTTACTGCAACCTAGGAAATGTTGGAGGTAAGTAAGGTCCAAATTCTTTGCTGCATTTCCAATTATTCTTGTGTTGTATCGTTGTTACCATCATTGCTGTTCATGCTCTTTTACAGTAAATCACAGAGTATTTTTTTAATTCTTGAAACTACAATAAACATTATGTCATAATTAAATTACCAGATTGCTATATCAGTAATAAGAATATAGACTATGTAAAATATTGGACATTGTTAGCGGGGCCCAAAGGCTATTTGAAATAACCTAGGAACATGATTGACGTTTGATAAAGTATAAATTGAATTCCGCTAAATTCTTTCCTACCAAAGGAATATTAGCCATCGACCCATTGTCAAATGTTGGTAATAGAGAAATTTTACAATTAGAATTTCTCTTTTCACCTATCCAAATAATTTTCAACGACCTATATATAATTCACATTTTTATTTTATTCTCTTTGAGTTCAAAGTCAGCAGACATTTGCTAAAACTAAAAGAGTAGATTATATGAATAATCCTTGAGAGTATAATAGAAATGATATGTCCTTAAAATTTAATATACATAATTTAAAAAAAAAATAGAATTATAAAAGCGACTTGACACTTTTTAGAGAACACTAAGATCTGTCCGTGTAGTTTTCAGACCTTACATATTTTTTTTAAGACTTTCCGCCCAATTTTTTCCATTCTTCGTCAGGTGACAGGCACCCCACCATTTGGTCTCAGCGAAGCAGTGAATCCTACCATGCGCTCACAATGATTTTTTTATATAGGCGAGCTTTATTTTGTTTAACTATTTTCATCATCTCCTCGATTGTTTACGCTCTACAGTCTAAAACAGATTATTGTTATCGAATTTGTTAAGTTGCAGCAGGGGCGGAGCCAGACTTTCAGACTATGGGGGGGTCAAACGTGAATGGGGTCAAGCATATAAAATTTTCCTACTACGAATGGGGGTCAATTTCACACTATCCATAATATTTTACTTTAAATTATATTAAAATAAGGTATAAATAAAAAAAAATTCAAAATGAATGGGGTCAATTGACCCCCATTCAATATACGTAGATTCGCCTCTGAGTTGCAGATATCGATTTAAAGCGCTAGAACTGATCTGAGCCGCTGATCATTTCCAAAAGAACATAAATAACCGGCCAAATTGACTCTCCGGCTCGCCGCCTTACTATCAGAGAACTTGCTTGTGGGACCCCTCTTCTCTGTTTAACTAGTCTGAGAACTTGCTTGTTGACCCCGTCTTCTCTGTTCGACTGGTTTTTGTAAAAACCAAAAGAATCAAGTTGGTTTAGTAAATTCTTTTTTCTTATTTATGGTTTCTAAAAAAATTTCTGCAAAGATTTACTCGGGTCAATATATTAATGGGTTATTATTTAAAAATAAGTAAAGGCCAGCTCTCAATCAAGATCATAATATAATGATGGCTTAATGATTGAAAAGCCATAATATTTAAAAGAAATCTGTAATAATTATTAGTATCGAAGATATCATGTGATTTTCACACAAAAAGGACAACGAACTCTTACGATATTTGGATGCTGATTCCGTCAAAAATTAAACAAGAATCCAAGATAGGCTGATGATTAGCCTGTTTCTTCTTCTGCACATGACAAATGAATAGTTTGAGTTCAGTTCAGCGGAATAAAAAATTCATGATTTAGAAACAATTCAGTTATAATTCGAAAATAATTTGGTACCAACAGAAAAAGATACCCCAGAAAAAACCCCTCCAAATATATATATATATATATATATATATATATATATAGAGAGAGAGAGAGAGAGAGTAGCTAAGATCAAAGTGGTATGACCAAGGCCTTTGGTGCTACCAATTAGTTTTTGCAATTTTAAAGTTTAAATAGTCGATCCAAACCGTTAGATGTTCAATCTATATTAAAATCTGCTTGAGACCAAATTTTACATTTTTTGGAATTTTTTTACTATTTTTTAAGCCACTTTGAAAATTGCTGATCACATGGTCCAGAATTTGGTTGCACTGTTTTTACTGTTCATCTAGATCTGCAATTTTCAAAGTGGCTTAAAAAATAGTAAAAAAATTCCAAAAAATGTAAAATTTGGTCTCCAAGCAGATTTTAATATAGATTGAACATCTAACGGTTTGGATTGACTATTTGAACTTTAAAATTGCAAAAACTAATTGGTAGCACCAAGGCCTTGGTCATACCACTTTGACCTTAGCCACTCTCTCTCTCTCTCTCTCTCTCTATATATATATATATATATATATATATATAGAGTAAGGCTACGGTGCTTTGCAAAGCATAGAGGCCTCCGTGCTTCGGGGCTACTTTTTGGATTTTGAAAATCCAAACAACCCATCCGAACCGTTCAACATGTTCTAAATATTGAAATGTGCTTGGAGACCAAATTTTACATTTTTTGGAATTTTTTTACTATTTATTAAGCCACTTTGAAAATCCCAAAATCCAACGGTAAACAGTACAAAAATTTGGACCACCGGATTTGGGATTTTCAAAGTGGCTTAATAAATAGTAAAAAAATTCCAAAAAATATAAAATTTGGTCTCCAAGCACATTTCAATATTTAGAACATGTTGAACGGTTCGGATGGGTTGTTTGGATTTTCAAAATCCAAAAAGTAGCCCCGAAGCACGGAGGCCTCTATGCTTTGCAAAGCACCGTAGCCTTACTCTATATATATATATATATATATATATTTTATTTTTTTTAAATTTCGCTTTTTTCGCGCTTTATTCGCAAATAATTCGTAATTCGCATTTTGTTCGTGAATAAAATGTATAATACTTTTTTGTATTTTATTCGGTGTTCGGTTCGGAAATGTAAAAAATGAATTATAGCGAATTATATTATGTTACTATGCTTCTGCATCTTTGGTTTGCTGTCAGTGACTCGCTACACGGCGTTGCGCATCCAAAGTCCTTAAAATTTCTAAGAACCACTGGTTACACCTGGCACAGTAATCTTAACACGTGTCCCCGTCGTGTGGGCAGGTTAGCGAATGGGAAAGTGGGAAGTTTTTGGGTTTATTCCTCTCTCCTGACGATCAAAACTATTCCTATCTGTTTCAGTCTCAACTGTCCGATCTAAAATGGACGGTTTCAGATCTTTCAGAAAAATCAATTTAGTCGGTGAACTGGAGAAGATAAGATACCTTTCTGGAAGTTGCGAACAAGTCTCCAAATTTGAACTGTTTTATGAGACCCTTTTAGAAGAAGGCACGGGAAGTCGGGAAGAAATGGAAATTAAAGAGATTTAAAACAAAACTGAAGAATAGAGAGAGCGCGAAGAGGACGACCGAAAAATCGGAATTTTCGCATATGGTATAATTCTCTGGAATCTCCGTCTTTTTGTTTTGTTTTGTTTTTCTTCGGAATTCACGCTGTAGTTTGTTGACTGACGACTTGGAATTTCGAAAACTGGAGAAGAGAAAGCGCTTTTCTCCCTTTTCGGTGCTTCTTATGTCCTTTGTTTGTTCCCACTTCCCAGTAAATGAAACATCTTCTAATAATTTAAACCTTCTCCTTTCTGTTCAAGGTACGTGTATCTCTTATCATACTGACCAACCGGTGCATACTGATACCGGTTCATAGTTCCAGTTACTTTCTTTATACATTAAGTGAATATGGTTTAGTTTGTCTCTTGTTCTTCCTGTCAAATTACTGGGAATTTCTGGTGAAATTATGCTTATTATGTTAAGCCCTATATTTATATTTATTTGAAATACTGACTGGAGGCTGTGATTAAGATTAGTTAGCAAATAATTGGGTTTCAAAAGTTTCCAATTTTATCTTTACATGATATTTGTAGTAAATTTATTTTATAAATGGTTCTCATGGTTATTTTTTTAGCAAGTTCTTATATGATGTTTGAAAAAACAAAATTGAAGGTGTTAGTGGAGCAAATGCAGGGACAATAATTACTTAATAAGCCTAGAATTACCTGATTAAAGTTTTGTGCAGTTTGGCAAGCACAATGTTCTCGAAAGATGGTGCGAAATTCACTTCTGAGATACAAGAAACAGAGCCAGAAACAAGTGCAAGTAACTACAACTCAGATGACCATATTGCCCTTTACTCAAATACATCTCAAAGAGGACTTTTACAAGAGATTAACCACAACAAACAAAAATATAAATCAGGGGACCCCATAATTCATCCCGAGAACGAATCAACCCCCTCAAACTTTCAAATCCCCCTGAGACCTTTGCGGATATCATTTATCAAGAAAATTGATTGGAGCTCTCTATGGAAGAAATCAAAAGAGTGGATTAAGGAACCTCTCAACATGGTACTTTTTCTATGGATAATATGTGTCGCCATTTCTGGTGCGATTCTCTTCATGGTCTTGACAGGTATGTTAAACAACGCCCTGCCAAAGAAATCACAAAGAGACACATGGTTTGAGGTCAATAACCAAATAATAAATGCCTTGTTCACACTCATGTGCTTGTACCAGCACCCTAAACGGTTCCACCACCTGGCAATGCTGGTACGGTGGCAGGCCAATGACATATTAAAATTAAGAGACATATATTGCAAAAATGGTATGTGCAAGCCGAATGAGAGGAGGCACATGGCGGTTGTGATAGCGCTATTGCATCTTAATTGTTTTGCCCAATATGCCCTTTGTGGGCTTAATTGGGGTTTTCCCAGATCAAAGAGGCCGGCAATTGGGGTTGGTTTGTGTCTTGTGGTTTCATTTGGTGCAGCGGCTTTTGCAAGTCTATATGGAATTTTGAGCCCTCTTGGGAAAGATTATGAGACTGACGTGGAGGCCCAGACACAGAGCAGTGGGAAATCTTTCGAAAAGAGGTATGTATCTCTGTACAATTTATACATTAAGACAGTTTTTGTTAAGGACCAGTTTCCCCGTTTTATTTCTAACCCGGCAAATGAGAAATATTATAGACACATGCTAATGAGAAATATCAAACAGGAACCTAATGAAGATGTCTATGCCATTTATACCCCTTTGAAACATGAAGATATAATTTGTACCCTCCGTTTTGTCATTTACTATGATATATTCCCAAAATGACCCACTATCCTTGATATTTTATTGGTGAGCAAATGAGGAAGGGAACCATTGATTTGGGATTATTAAATAAGTCAGGAGAAGAGATTTGGGTCTGATATCTTCCATGTCTTAGCTACTTCAATCAGAAAAAGAAAGAGAGAAAAGAAATAATATATTCCATGTTTATAGGATTGTAAGGTTTATTACCTGATGTTTGCATGTATTCATCATTCTTTTCGTAGGGTTTGATGCCATATGCAAGTATTGTGGTCCTCTGTGTAAATGTCCAAGTATCCTTAAGAACTTACATTAGTTCTTTAGTTAAAAGGTACCAAGTGAAAAGAGCTTCAAGGGGATTCCTGCAAAAAATCAATTTTTTAAACTATTCCCTCCAGTTTTGGAAAATTTGAGGGTTTTGGCATAATTAAAAATTGAGCAGGGTTAAAATGCCCCATTGGTTTTGTGCCCCATCATGCCCCAACATCATTATCTCTATTTTCAAAGTCTAAATAATCGATCCGAACCGTTAAACATGATCTTCATACTAAAATGTGCTTGGATAACAAATTTTTATAATTTTTTTACTAATTGTTTAGAGAGGTACAAAATGACTATTTTTGAATGGTTCAAAATCTTCTAAAAACAGTGATTTTGTACCTATCTTGAAAAATAGCAAAAAAAAATTCAAAAAATATAAAATTTTGTATCCAAGCACATTTTAATATGAAGATCATATTGAGCGGTTCGGATCGACTGTTTAATTTTTGAAAATAAAGATAATGATGCTGGGGCATGATGGGGCACAAAACCAATGGAGCATTTTAACCCTACTCTTAAAAATTTCAGGCTTTGAGCTAAAATGAAATAGCCCTTTGAGAACTTTCATCAGACAGATGACCCTCAGGACTATTTTCATTTATACTTATCTTATATAACTTATAGGAGGAAAGGCCTTTAAGAAAAAATGGGATATATTACACTATACTGCTGGGATAATTCCTGGATGGTATTAAAATTTCTTTCATTGGATCTTCCCCTCCCCCCCCCCCCCCCCCCTTTTGTTTTTTTCTTTCTTTTGCTGTGATTTGGTATTTTGTACATGCATTTGCCTCATTTCCAATTTTGACCTTTTTACATCCATTTTACTTCTAATTCCAAATATAAGCTATTTCATCTCATATGAAGCCTCAAATTTTCATTTTTTGTTTTGTTTTTTTTTCCGCTCTAAATAGGTACTCTTTCATGTCAAGAGAGAGCACTCGTGTACAAGAGCCGAATCCAGAATGGAATGGGGGGTTGTTCGATATGTGGGATGACATCTCCTTAGCGTACCTGTCAATTTTCTGTACCTGTTGTGTTTTTGGATGGAACATGGATCGCCTTGGCTTCGGCAACTTGTATGTTCATATTTTCACCTTCCTCCTGTTCTGCCTCGCTCCTTTTTTCATCTTCAACCTCGCTGCAGTAAATATAGATGCTGAATCAGTACGAACTGCCTTGGGTATTACTGGCTTTGTCTTGTGCATATTTGGTTTGCTATATGGTGGCTTCTGGCGGATCCAAATGAGAAAGAGGTTTAATTTACCCGGCAGTAAATTTTGTTTCGGTAAAGAGGATTTGACTGACTGTTTCCAGTGGCTGTGCTGCTGTTACTGTTCTCTAGCACAAGAGGTGAGGACTGGTGATTTTTATGATGTTGTAGAAGATAAGTTATATTACAAGGAGATGGATAGTGTGACTGGAGGTGGGCTCAGTTCTAATCTGGCAGGTGTACCGGAGGAGGAGAGTTCAACACAACGACTTAGGTTTTCAGGTGCTTTTGTACCAGGATGGCAATCGTCAGAGGATCCTCAAAGAGGTAGAATTAGTGCAACTGAACCGCCTTCTACAGCTGTAATACAGAAATGATGGTTCATGTAATGACATTGGGTTTTATTGTGATATATTTTCTGGATTAGTAACATGCTTTTATTTCATTTGGTGTATGTTTTGGATAATATTATGTCTGTACAATGTTCAGCACGAATATGACTGTTAACAGGCAGTATTTCTGGTCTACTCCTTCAGTAAATATGGATTCTGCTAATTGAGAAGAGAACCTTCATAGACATCAGTTGTAAATATTGCTTGATGTCAGGTTGTAGCCTACTAGTATTCTACTAATATAGAAAATGCCTCTTAATTTGTCGATCATAATTTTTCGGCCATTTTCTAATATATGTTTCAATTCCACATTTACTTTTTTATTATCTTCAATTTCTTTTTTTTGAAGGTTAGTGGAGAGTGTCACTAAGATATATTGAGATTAAAAAAGTATTTACAGGGGGTTATTTGGATTAAATGATCTTTATAACCGCTAATATTATCTTCAATTTCGCTCTTAAGACCTAAAATAAATCACCCTATTATCTAATTCCTACATATTTATTCTTTTTATTTTCTTTATTCTCTCTATTATCTAAATCACCCTATTCTCCCATTCGGTATTTATCTTCACGAAACAGATTGTGGAGCATTCATGGATTTGCTCCTGTCAGATCTATCCATCGTTGTTTAGCAGCTGCATCGAATGATAGAGCCACCATTGAGGCAAGGATACTCGCAAGGAGATCGTCGCCAGACAAAAGCCTCGCCGTCGTATTATCCCCGCACTGGTCGCACCATCACAGATCGACGATTGGAGCCGAGTCAGATTGAGAGGAGACCTCCTTGCGCCCTATCCTCTTTGCATCTGCATGACACACACCTCTGATCTTCAATGTGCCTCTTTGATCCGCCACCTCTGACCTCCGACAATGATGTGTGCATCGCTTTGACCCTCTCTCGCTCTGACCTCTTCGACCCGCCACCTAGGGGCATAAGCCGCATAATTATGTTGTGGGAAAATGTGGCTAAGCCAACTTATCAATAGAATTTTTTTTCACTTTTGACCTTTAAAATTCTATTTTTTATAAAAAATATTACTATGAGCTCCTTCGTAAAATAAAATTACATGACCCTTATTTATCCAACCCTTCCTATTTCAATTTTCTGATTCTCGTGCCGCTACTCTGTCTCGCCTTGACTCAATCTCTCTCTCTCCTCTTCTCAGCTCGAGGTACGCATCACATCACCCCCACAATTAGAGGCGGAACTAGAAAATCTCGATAGGGAGGACTAAAAATTAAAATACATAAATTGTAGTTAGTGGGAATTGAACCCAAGCTTTTCACTAGAAAATCTCGATAGGGGAGACTAAAAATTAAAATACACAAATTGTGGCTAGTGGAAATTGAACCCAAGCGCTCCACAGTAACTACATAAGCTCTTACCACTAGACTACAAGTGAATATGTGATAATTTATGAGAGAGGCTAGACTATATAAAATGTTCCAAAATAATAAAATTAAATTAAATTTCAGTATTTATAACTAAAATTTTAAAATTATAGAGGCGACTTAGCTACCTTTTGAATGGCTTTAGATCCGTCCCTACCCACAACGTTACATTGTTGTACTTCAACTTTTAGGTAGTGACTTTTACATATTGAATTTGATTTCTACACCAATACAGAACCAAGATTCCAGTCCAGTCTGCTTGCACCATACTGGCCCTACTGGCATTGGTACCAGATGGACGGGTATGCATGGGCTTCTTTCAAGAACTAATAATCTAATATCTACCATTAGTCAAGATAACTTTTCAAATTCAACTATGACTTACACTTTGGACAATGGATAATTGAGGTCATTTCAGTACCAAACTTCCTCTCATTTTTCAGGAGTTGTGTTTCTTTCTTTGTCACTCTTTGTGGATCTTTCTGGATGTATTAACAAGCTCCACCACTAACAATGGATAATTAACAAGCTCCACCACTAACAATGCATTCTCTAATCATACAATAAATAACGTAGTGGCATGGCATGACTGCTATGATTTAATCAGTCACTTCCTCATGTTTGACAGGGTAATTAACATAGTGTTCGAAGCGAGTCATCCCAATGTTTTCTTTTATATATATATATATATATATATATATATATATATATATATATATATATAGAATTGAGCTATGGTGAAAACGTGGAGTAAAACAAGTTTTTACTTCATGGCACTATATTTTCATTTTGAAAATCCAAACAACCGATCCGAACGGTTCAACATGTTCTCTATATTGAAATGTGCTTGGAGACCAAATTTTATATTTTTTGGAATTTGTTTACTATTTATTAAGCCACTTTGGAAATCGCTGATCCGGTGGTCCAGAAAATTTAACTGTTTTTTACTGTTCACAGTGGATCAGTGATATTCAAAGTGGCTTAATAAATAGTAAAAAAGTTCCAAAAAATATAAAATTTGGTTTCCAAGCACATTTCAATATAGAGAACATGTTGAACGGTTCGGATCGGTTGTTTGGATTTTCAAAATAAAAATATGGCGTGGAGTACAAACTTGTTTTACTCCACGTCTCACCATAGCTCATCTCTAATATATATATATATATATATATATATTATCTCTGTTCTATGTTTTCTAGATGATCTCCAACTTTGGTTCCGAGTCTGAAGCACTTTTCTCTATACACTTGCAACTTTCTTCTGATGATTTTCTTTTTTCCAATAAATTTAAATGACATAGTATCAAAAAAAGGAAGCTCTGAATCAAATAATTTCTGTTCAGTCCATTTATTTGATTATTGTTGTTTTGGATTAGTAATGACATCACATCAACAAAAATATCTTGTTGGTTTATTAATACCTAAAAACTAATACCAATATATTAATTACTATCAGTTAGTGGAGTTAATGTAAAACAGCTAATTGTTAAAAGCTAGCTAGCACGCCACTTAATTAATTCCCACTTTGTTTTAGTGCTATTTCTGTATTCAAAGGTTTCTGCTACGTTTCTTCCATGTTAGTTACCTAATCCCATTATGGTACCTTAATTGTGTTATTATTAGCTTTTTAATTATAAATGTTGTACTAGATCTATTATGACAATATATACTCCAGAATATCACATTTTATTTCAGAAAATTCAGTAACTAAATTTTTAAGAATTAACAATTTTAAAGTTTTAATAAGAAAATATTTACGGATATATATTAATTATATCAAAATTATGTTTATATCATGTAAGCCCTTTATATATATGGAACTGCATGCGTTGAGTTGTTATCAGCTCTTTAATTTGGAATGCTGTATTCCAACAAATATCTTGGATATGATTTGTGCTGTCTTAATTTGGAATGCTGTATTCCAACAAATATCTTGGATATAATTTGGAATCCCTTTATATAATTACCGTCTTAATTTCACATTATACATGATTGAAATCAATGAAACAAGCTCAGATATTCAGACAACTATATATATATATATATATATATATATATATATATATATATATATATATATATATATATCGCCTATTGTTTTGTAGTTTCGTTTCAACCTTATCAGTTATCTACCAAGAGCACGAGTTTGAAACGCTTTGTCATGATAGAGTGGTATTTATGATTACAGATTTGAAAGTTGCTAGGTTTTCAATTTTGAGATATTTTATAGTATTTATGGTATTATTTTAATTTTTCATGTAACTCTTTAATCTTAATATTCAAACTTTTTTCTGAGAAAATTATGTAAGTACGTAGAAGTTAATTTTGAATTAATTTGAGTGTATTTCATTTAATGAAGAAAGCTTTATTTGTCAATGAAATCTCACTCCCAGTTAAATGTCTCATTCTTTTTAAACTAATAAAAATTTAATGTTAAGGCTCAAGAAGAACTAATCTTTAATTGATTGATTAAGACAATATTTTTTGTATGGAAGATTGTAAGTTTAAAATTTAGTTGAAAGATATTTAATGAATATTTAAAATGGAAGGGTAATTTCATACTTATCCAAAAATGGGAAAGAGAGGCAGAGAGGTGATGCAGCCTTAAAAAAATTAGGTGATACATTAAAAGGGACACAAATATTTTAATAACTATAACAATACAATAGTGGAGTGAGGCTACGGTACTATGCATAGCAGGTTTGGTCCGTGCTACGGCTTAATATTTGAGTTTTTAAAATTCTAACTGTCGATCCGAACCGTTCAACATGGTTATAAAATGAATATGAACTTGCAAATCAAATTTTATATTTTTTCGAATTTTTTTACTATTTTTTTAGATAGGTAGAAAATCACTTGATCTGAAAATTCTGAACCATCCAAAAACAGTGTTTTTCTACCTATCTAAAAAAATAGTAAACAAATTCGAAAAAATGTAAAATTTAGTTTGCAAATACATATTCATTTTATAATCATGTTGAACGGTTTGGATCGACCGTTAAAATTTTGAAAACTCAAATATTGAACCGTAGCACGGACCAATCCGTGCTGTGCATAGCATCGTAGCCTCACTCTACAATAGCGAATTATTCCTCCAAACTATAAATTTGTATTCAAAACAATGGAGCACAAAGAAAATCTTAAAAGTTGCCGACATTTTTATTAATATCCAAAGTTAATTACAAATTAATTATTATATCCACGATTTCAGACTTTTGCCAAAAATGTCTCAGAAACCGGCCATAAAATGGCCGATTTCTGATTCTTCTTTTTCTTCTTCTTTTAGAGACATTATGAAGAGCAAGATAATGAAATATAACACTGAAAATTTAAATTTTTTGTTTAAATTATTTATTAGATTACTTCTTTTGATGTATAATTAGCATATTTATACTAAAATACGCTAAATTACTTGAAATTATGTTGAATTACACTATATTAAGTTAAATTACACTAAATTACACTAAATTACATTACATTACACTAAAATAGGTAAATTACGCTAAATTACATATGAATAGGGACGATATCTTCACTGAAAAAGCAAAAAACAACGACAAAACTTCAAACGGCGCTTGAGTATCCGATTTCAGCAAATGACCACTTTTCAGAAAGCTTGCGAAAAGACGCATGCGTCCGTCCCGGCTATGTGGGATTTCAAAATTCAGAATTGCCAAAAAATAAAGGAAAGAGCCTCAAAACTTGAGTTGAAGTTTCCGATTAAGATTTTCATTTCTATTATTCAATCTAAATAGCTCGGTAAATTAGTTACATAATGAACTTGTAGAATATCAATTTTTACTATTTTCGGAATTTTTTTACTATTTTTTATGATTCATGAAAGATGGCACAAAATCTGTCTACTTTAGCGTAATTTGTGTAGTTTAGCGTAATTTACCGTATTTCAGCATAATTAGCGAAGTTATTGTAATTTAGCGTAATTTAACGTAATTTAGTGTAATTGAACATAATTTATTGTAATATAGTGTAATTCAACATAATTTCAAGTAATCTAGTGTATTTTAGTATAAATATACTAATTATAAATCAAAAGAAGTAATCTAACAAAAAATTCAAATTTTCAGTGTTAAATTTCATTATCTTGCTCTTCATAGCGTCTCTCTCAAAAAAAAAAAAGAGAGAGAAAGCCAAAATGCCGGTTTGAATATTTTTAACAAAAGTCGAGAATTATAAAGTTATTACTTTCAACTTTGAATATTAATAAAAATGTCGGTAAAAGTTGCCCAGCGTAGTGCGGCTAGTTTAAAAAATATTGGTCAATCCCTACCACTACCAATGACGACAAGCTAGGAACAAATTATAAAATCTCAAAATTAAGCATGGTGGAATGTGCAATAAAATTTTATTACACAGAATTACGTGTCCAAAATAGATTAGATATATTAATTGTAATGCAAAAAAAAAGATAAATTAATTAATAGATATTTAGCTAATAGATACAATGCACGAGTAGAACTAGGGTGCTCCTAAGCTCACCAAGTCCTTCGTGAGCGCGACTATAAAACCTATCAAATTGACTTCAAACGACATTTTCAAACCGTTAGATGTTCAATCTATATTAAAATGTGCTTGGAGACCAAATTTTACATTTTTTGGAATTTGTTTACTATTTATTAAGATGGTTTGAAAATCGCTGTTTTTATTAAAATTCTGCACCATTGGAAAACAGCGATTTTCAAACCATCTTAATAAATAGTAAATAAATTCCAAAAAATGTAAAATTTGGTCTCCAAGCACATTTTAATATAGATTGAACATCTAACGGTTTAGAAATGTCATTTGAAATCAATTTGATAGGTTTTAGAGTCGCGCTCACGGAAGGGCTTGGTGAGCTTAGGAGCACCCTAGTTCTACTCTACAATGCACATTGTAAATTAACTAGCGAAATTGAGTGTATATCCATTGAAAACTTGTATAATTGAAAATATTTCCATCAAATTTATTGTTTTTTTAAGGTTCATCAAATTTATTGTTGGATATATATCTGTTCAAATTCAAATAAATTTAGTTTATAGTTAGAATTTGAAAAGTTTTAAAACAGCCAACTGTCCATGCACATTCACTCTCCATACATCTATTGATGACAAAAGATATCATAAACAAACAAATAACTCTAAAATATTCACCCAAAAAAGCAAAGTAAAGCAAGAGAATTTAGTAGCAACAGCATTGTTTGTAATGTGTGTGTGTGTGTGTGTGTTTTTTTGTAATGTGTGTGTTGTGGCATTGTAAAGCCGCTTCTTGTAAAGGTTTTCTTTGCTTTGTTGACCATAGCTTCCCTGAGAGGACAAATTTGTTTTATACTAGGAATTCAACAATTTAGTACTATAAAAAGAGAACGGAGTAGGTCCGATGGGGAAGAGAACGGAGTAGGTCCGATGGACATCGGACCTACTTTTAAGTTCAACGAGCATGATGACCGTCCGATCTAATTTAAGATTTGTACGCACGAAAATTGAAACAGACACGCACGAATTTGAAAGCGTTCCGCACGAATCTTAAAACAAATCGACGGTGATTAAATTCATCGAACCAAAGTAGGTCCGATGCCCATCGGACCTACTCTCAAGTGCTATAAAAATACTTATCTGCCCTCTTCTTTCTCTAGTAATATGCCTCTTGCATGAGCTGAATACAGCAAGTGGGAACCAACTCCGCTGCTCTCCAAATAGGAGAGCAGGACCTTGTTATTCTAAATCGAACCGTTCATCTGTGTTGAGATCCGTGCATGAAAAAAATACAACGGTTCGATTTAGAAAAGCAGGATCCTGCTCTCCTATTTGGAGAGCAGCGGAGTCAGATCCCAGCAAGTGTGATGATTAGACGATATCATATCCTCTGTAATAATGTAAAATTTGAGTTTGAACTTTGAACCGTTCGATCATAATTTAAACTAATTCGGATCAATTTCGAAATTTACAGTCTGCTCTTGAATGGAATAAACAAAAACTCATTTGTTTAGGAGACAAAAAGGCCATAAAAGAAAAGGGTTAAAATAGCTATCTCCAAATGAATTCAAATATTTGTGATAAATTTAAATTTATATGAATTTTGATTACCATGATGATATCATATACCGGAGAATATAAAGATCCTAACTAAGATTTGGAGGGAGATATATTCCATATTAAAAATTTAATGGAAATTTTACAAGTACACAACTTTTTATTGACACACATTCAATTTGGAATTGAAATCTGCCGAAATCCATCATTCGTGAACAGTGTTTCTGAAATTTCTGAAATTCCGAATCCAGCCGTCCAACTTTTTCTATGCACGCATCTCGAAATAGTTAATTTTTCTGTACACGCATCTAACAACAGCTTGACGGCTGAATTGAGAAAAACAGAAATTTCAAAAACACGGTTCACGAATGAGAATTTCAACAGATTCGTTTCCTTCAATTTGACAATCTAATTTTGGGGATTAGGTCTTCGGTCTCTCCAGTATCTCCGAGCACTATTTCCTAGCAATATAATGCCTTTGACCTTTTATGTCAAAAGGTAATAGAAAATTTAGTAGAAGTGGCCCAGATTAAAAGCAATGGATAACAATTATAAACTTTACTTCAGAAGGTGTTTTGGAACTCCACTGCCGAAAGAAAAAAGGAAGGGAAGAAAAAAACTTATTATTATAAAAGTTACTTTCTTGCATTCTGATTTGAGAGTGACAAAAGTCATTAAAAATTGTTGAGTTTGTGCAGAGGTCATAGGTACACATTTTGACATAAGAGTTTTTAATTCACATGTATACCTTGTGGTGCTCTGCATGAATAAAAAACTATCTTGTCATTATGTGTATCAATTGTACAACCCACTTCATCTCTTCTCTTCCTTTGCCCTCTTGTACCTCTCCGATTTTTCTCTTCTGAAACAGATGAACAGATTCTGAAATTAAATTTTATATTTTTTAGAATTTTTTTTTTACTATTTTTTTAGATAGGTAGAAAATTACTTGATCTGAAAATTCTGTAAAATTCAGATCAAGTGTTTTTCTACCTTATCTAAAAAAATAGTAAAAAAATTCTAAAAAATGTAAAATTTGATTTGCAAGTACATATTCATATGGAGATCATGTTGAACGGTTCGGATCGACTGTTAGGAATTTGAAAACTCAAATATTAAGCCGTAACACGGAGGCCCTCTATGCTATGCATAACACCGTAGCCAACTCCTATATAAATGTATTAATACTTACATGACATTAATGACCATATAATTAATTTACAATATAAAAGTACTAATTAAGAACACGATTGTAATTCAAGTGACTTATATGAAACGACAAGATGCAATTCAAAATAATTTCCTCGGATTCATAAGGAATTTGAATACGGATCCAACAAAATCTGAATATGAATTCAATAAATTAAGTGAATCCTCCTTCGTAATCCACATATTGATCTAATAAAATACGGGTTCTGAATGCGAGGGGTTTTCCGGTCATTTGGATAAAGTGGATTCAAAATCTGGTGGAAACGGCATCATCTAGAGTTGTCATCAATGGTCAAGCATCCAATTATTTTAAGCATAAGCGAGGTTTGAGGCAGGGTGATCCTTTGTCACCAATGCTATTGATTTAATGGTCGATATCATTCAGTGTCAGGATTACAAATTAATTTCTCCAAAAACAGCGTTTGTTCCGATTAATTTATAATCGATCAAGTGGAAATGGCGCAGGCTATTTTAAGATGTCAGCGCACTGACTTCCCGATTCAATACCTCGGGTTGCTGCTCTCTGTCAGAAAACCAGGTCGGGCCTCATTTATGCATATGGTAGATTGTAGTTAACGGTTAAGATCAATTGTTTGAACTTCTTTAAAATAAAAATATAGATTCATAGCACAAATTGATCCGTAATATGCATATTACCATAGCCTCACTCATTTTCTTTTAACAATACACTTTACTTTTTTTAACATTTTTAATAACTAAAACAAAACAAAATATTTTTATACTTTATATTTTGGACCATTTACACAAATTATTCACATATATATGTGTCTACAATCGTTTATATCTAATATGTAAAGTATTCATCAAGTTAAACAATTTACCGAATAAGCACAAAACTAAGTTTCCGAATTTTAATTTCTAATAATATAAGATAAATAATTTTAGGGTAATTATATCTTCCCCCATCTATCCATCCCCCATTTCATCCCCAACTAACTAACTACATTTTCTAACTATAATTCAAAATTCTAACTACCTAATGGCCCTACAAATTAATTACCCAATTTTTTCCATTTATTTCTTTCCTCTTTCTCCCTCCCTCTCCCACCTCTCCCTCTCCACCTCCGCCTCCACCTCCGCCCGCCTCTCCCACATCTCCCTCTGCGCCTCCGCCCGCCTCTCCCACCTCTCCCTCTCGGCCTCCCTCTCCCACCTCCACCTCCGTCTCTCACCTCCGTCTCCCACCTCCCACCTCCGCCTCCTCTCTCTCCCACCTCCGCCTCCGCCAGAGTAGATCCATCACTGTCGACCGCCGGGTCAGATCCGAGTTATTTGCAAAGAACAAAGCTTCATTAATGGTGAATTAGAACAGTGCGTACTAAGTACATATGGATGAATACTTAATGTTTTAGAGATGAATACTTCAATGTTTATGGATGAATACTTAATATCTTAGGCATAAATACTTTAACTTATATGTATGAATACTTGATATCTTATGGATGAATACTTTTTATTTGTTTGGTATGCACATATGTTTGTAATACTCTTGGTACATTAACTATTTACACTTACACGATGAGGATGAATACTTGCTTAATGCGGGATGAATACTTGCATGACGAGGTGTGAATACTTGTGCAACGGACAACTCGAAAGTATGTCATCATGGATCTCATTTGAAAGAGAAAATTGTGTAGAAGACATTCGTGGTTTCAGATTTACAAAATTCCTCACAGATCGTCAGAAATATTGGTTAGATTGAACGGAAAAAAAAACCCCATCTCTAAAAACGTGTAATACCCTTGGTACATTAACTATTTACACTTACACGATGAGGATGAATACTTGCTTAATGCGGGATGAATACTTACATGACGAGGTATGAATACTTGTGCAACGGACAACTTAAAAGTATGTCATCATGGATCTCATTTGAAAGAGAAAATTGTGTAGAAGACATTCGTGGTTTTAGATTTGCAAAATTTCTCACAGATCGTCAGAAATATTGGTTAGATTGAACGGAGAAAAAAAAACCCATCTCTAAAAACGTGTAAAAGATGAGTGATTGATGTGTCCAAATATGCTTCTATTGCAAAGATGAATACATTTATATAGATGGATGAATGCTAGTTGTGTTACAGATGAATACTTTTTTTGCAAATTTCTAAAATAAGCTGAAGGTAGTTAGAAGTCCCCCACTTAATTAATGCGCTGACGGTTATGCGGTCCTCCGCTTAATTAATGCTCTGACAGTTGTGCGGTCCCCCACACATGTTGTTTGTCCCCTACTTTCTTGTTGTAATATATCCAAATATGTTTCTATTGCAAATGTGAATACCTTCATATAGATGGATGAATACTTCTGCAAATTCCTAAAATATACTGACAGTTATAAATTCTAACTAACTAACTACCTTAATTAATGCAACTGACGGGGGAGGAAACGGGAGATTGTTCACGGGAGAGAGCTAGGCGGACCCATAATTTTATTATCAAGTATAAATATTTTCAAAGAAAGTATAAACAAATCTGCTATGCCAAAAAAATACAGATATGGAAGTGCATAATTAAGCAACATATATATAGAGAGTGGCTAAGATCAAAGTGGTATGACCAAGGCCTTTGGTGCTACCAATTAGTTTTTGCGATTTTAAAGTTCAAATAGTCGATCCAAACCGTTAGATGTTCAATCTATATTAAAATCTGCTTGGAGACCAAATTTTACATTTTTTGCAATTTTTTTACTATTTTTTAAGCCACTTTGAAAATTGCTGATCACATGGTCCAGAATTTAGTTGCACTGTTTTTACTGTTCATCCGGATCTGTAATTTTCAAAGTGGCTTAAAAAATAGTAAAAAAATTCCAAAAAATGTAAAATTTGGTCTCCAAGCAGATTTTAATATAGATTGAACATCTAACGGTTTGGATCGACTATTTGAACTTTAAAATTGCAAAAACTAATTGGTAGCACCAAGTGCTTGGTCATACCACTTTGACCTTAGCCACTCTCCATATATATATATATATATATATATATATATATATATATATATATATATATAATCCAATTGGGATCTGGCAATGACTGCATAGTATTAAAATTTCATTGAGTTCTTTTTATATTTTTTTTAAAAGAGTATTAAAATCCTTTAGCTACTTGTTAAATAAAATAATAAATAGTTTGCTAGCTGTAGCATGGAGATTCAATAAATAGCCAGCTAGCATGGACATTTAACAAATCCTAATGTGGATGTAAAAAAAAAGAAAAAAAGAAAAAGAAAGATAAATAAAGCCTCGTGCACAATTAATTGAAACGTTAGTAGTTTTATTTGAGTCTAAATTTTAAATACTTTTTAGTGATTTAATTTAAATATTCAAGTAACAATCCGGACATTTAAGAAATAGAGAAACTTAACTGTAATTTGAGGGAATTCACATCACCTTAGGTTACCTGACTCAAGCAAATTACGATCGGACAGCCCATTTAACATGGCACGAATCTCAAAACAGACTCCCTACAGTTTCAATAGGCACTGAATTGAGTTTGGCCCATATAGAATTAATCTGGGCCGGCCGTTGCAATTTGCTTGAATCAGGTACCTGGGAGGATCGATATCAATCCAATTTGAGGAAGCTTCTAATGTCAACTAAAGAATATTCAAGTGTGTCATAGAGGAAAAAAAGGTACAGAACTATCTACCTAACATTTTAATTTTTTTTTAGTAATTTCGGTTTACTTAGTTTGCAACTTGGTGACCAATATCATTTCCATTCCAATAGTTTTGTGAAAAGGTTCCAGACCTGACTTCCCTATAAATACAAACCAAACTATCTCACCTATTCCATTCCAATAATACCTTCTATTAAGTATTAACAACACCATCTCATCTAAAGAGCAAACAAATCCAACTCAATTGCCTCCTCTTTTTCCCAATTCTATCTCAAATCTTCAGAGCTGGCTAACCAAAAAAATCAATCCGACACTGACACCATTATCGGTGAAGAGAACCGCAACAAACAACTTGTCGTAAAGTTGTACAATGCCTTGAATAACCGGGATGTAGACACGGTGCACCAGCTCCTCATGCCCGACCTCGAGTGGCGGTTTCATGGCCCACCACATCACCAACACATGATGAGCCTTCTAACCGGCACCTCGCCAGACGATTCATTCGAATTCAAACCACGTACAATCTGTGTTTTCGGGTCGGTTGTGCTTGTTGAAGGTACCGACCGCACCGGCTCAGCCTACTGGGTCCACGCATGGACCGTGGGGCCAAACGGGGTCATAATGCAAGTGAGAGAGTATTTTAACACATCTCTCACCGTCACTCGAGTTGGAGATGGAACAAAAGAATCGAGCCTGAGGTCAAGACTCGTGTGGCGGAGTCGGCTGCCCGATGATCAGACGAGCAAGTCGCTTCCTGGACTTGTTCTTGCTATTTAAAATTAATTGGTCCTGTTAATTGCAAATGCAATTTACCTAATGTGCATGTATGTCATGTATTCATCATAATAATTATGAACATGGAACCAGTGTGCCTTGTGATCTATTTAACTTAAAAGAACCTTCATTATTATTGTAATGCAACTGTTAAACTAATGGAGAGTATAAATCCATAAAAAATGGTGCAAAGAAAAGCTATATTTAATGGATGACATTAATTTATGTCATTTAATTATTAGGAGTGGCAATTGGGAGATTGTAATCATATTCGTAAGCTAGAATTATTCTCTCTCTACTTTTCTGTAGTGTTTTTAATTTAATCTCCATGACAGGGAGAGATGGTGGTTCACTTTCCTAAGATTTTTTTATAAAAACATTTTCCTAGGATTAATTGATCAAATGCTAGAGCTAATTTAATTACATTGTTATTTGAAGAACTGCAATTATGTGACTGGATCATGTATAATTAATATTTATAGGCCCAAAATTAAAAAAGTGGCCCAAGTCATCTGGAAATTATTTAAAATTATTAAAATTGATTGATTATTAATAAACTAAACCAAGTAATTGGCCATGCCAGTATTGGGCAGATACAGCTGGGAGCTGGAACTAATTAATATTTCAAAGAGGAGGGTTCAAATGCCTCTATTTTTCATGCCTCCATCATGCCTCTATTTTTAAAAACTTTAATAACTCAAAATTTAAAACTAAAAAATCAAATAAAACAGTTGGATATGATCTACATCATTTTATCTATGCACGTGTAAAAAATTATGACATTTCAATTTTGTTTTGGTTGTCATCAAGAGCTTGTAAAAAATGTACTAATGTGGATAATTTCTAGACGTTGATTTTTCAAATTATTAATTCACATAAAAACAAAATCAAAATGTGATAATTTTTTATGAGCACATAGATAAAATGTTGTAGATCATATTCAACGGTTTTATTTTGACTTTTAAGCTTTAAATTTGGAGTTATTAAAATTTTTAAAAATGGAGGCATGGTGGAGGCACAAAAAATGAAGGCATTTGAACCCTCCTCTATTTCAAAATCCACAAAACGACAATGTTATGTCGGCTCTTTTGCAAAATTAATTAATTTAAGAGGAATGTTCAGTATACTGTATTTTCAGAGAAAATTCAGTAACTAAATTTAATTTACCGGATCAAATAAAGATAAGTAAAAAAATGTTTTTTTTAAGATTTATTTCTAATTTTAGTTAGAAATTATTCACTGAAAAAAATATGAATTATAACAAATTATTTCTATATTATTATCATTCAAATTTAGGAAATCTCAATAATATAGTATAATTATTGGAACAAATTAAAAGGAATATGAACCATTCAATATAAATTTAATGTAATGAAGCAATTTTTTAAGTTAATTTAATGTAATCTTATTTTTACTGTTCTTCACGAGATATTGTTGTCTGATTATTATCACCCTTTATTAGTTCTTGGCTTCTTGCTCAAAAATTAATCAAGCAACGTTGACATGTTAGCTTCCACTAATAGGAAATTTGCTTAATCCTTTCACTTTAGCATGAACCAGTTCATCATTCCCCAGGTGAGACATTTGCTTAATCCTTTCACTTTAGCATGAACCAGTTCATCGTTCCCCAGGTAAGACATTTGCCTAAAACTTTAAGAGGAGGGTAGAGTGGGAAAAACATGCCGTGCCGTGACTAACACGCCGTGACTTTGGTCTCGTGCCGTGCCGTGCCGTGACCAAGTTAATTTTTCACGTGCCGTGCCGTGCCGTGCCGTGACTAAAATGTCAATGGGTGGTCACGGCACGCGAATGGTCACGCCACGTGAGTCACGCCGTGCCTAAACGTGCCGTGACCCGCGTGACTCGCGTGACCATTTAATCATAATTTAAGTTAATTTATTCAAGATTCACCATTAAATCAATATCTAATTGTCCTAATTACACGTGACTCGCGTGATTACGTGCCGTGCCGTGCCGTGACTAAATTTTTCACGTGCCGTGCCGTGCCAAAGTTTCAAAAGATGGGCACGGCACGCGAATGGTCACGGCACGGGACACGCGAGTTACGGCACGCGAATGACACTCGTGCCGTGCCGTTCCGTGCCGTAACCGTGCCGTTCCGTGCCGTAACCGTGCCGTTCCGTGACGGAGCCGGCTCCGGCGTGCCATTTTTCCCACTCTAGAGGAGGGTTCAAATGCCTCCATTTTTCATGCCTCCACCATGCCTCCACTTTTAAAAACTTTAATAACTCAAAATTTAAAACTTAAAAGTCAAAATAAAACCGTTGGATATGATCTACATCATTTTATCAATGTGCTCATAAAAAATTATCACATTTTGATTTTGTTTTTATGTGAATCAATAAGTTGAAAAATCAATGACTAGAAATTATCCACATTAGTGCGTTTTTTACAAGCTCTTGATGACAACTAAAACAAAATTGAAATGTCATAATTTTTTACACGTGCATAGATAAAATGATTTAGATCATATCCAACGGTTTTATTTTGATTTTTAAGTTTTAAATTTTGAGTTATTAAAGTTTTCAAAAATAGAGACATGGTGGAGGCATGAAAAATGGAGGCATTTGAACCCTCCTCAAACTTTAATTGCACGTCTGATACAAAAAGTATACAAAAAAAAAATATATTCAAGGCTCATGTACAGCTCATTGTCTCTATTGGCATGCCTACATGCCCAAAAAAGTAAAGAAATCAAGAACAATTCAATGGATATTGAATCAAATTTGGTCTAATTTTCAATCAAAATTAGCCGATTTGTATCAAGATTTGCTCGGACAATTTGAAAGTTTGTGTGAATCTAAGTGCTTCTGAAATAAAAAAAAAAAAATCAGTTTTTGATCTAGTGGCAAAGGGCAACTATATTCGTGTGAAAGGTTGTGAGTATGAAATTTGAATGATCGAATGTATTTTATAAAATTTAAATAGAAGTAAAAAAGTTAAACTTTATCTTTTTATTTAAAAAAGAAATACGTATGAATTTAAATACGGATCAAACATGTCTGACCGAACTTGATCTGATGTGCATCTCACTGCCCGACTCCGAAAGAAAAAACTAATATTACCATACCCAATACGAAAAGCTAATATAGTGACATTCACTCTAGGCCTGCGGGCTGTTGTAAGAATTTGTCACACCCCCGGACAACCCGCCGCGCATTCAAGCGCAAGGCGTTAAGCACATCACATACATTATCAATAATACAACCAACAAGCCACCATATTAAACATAAAAGGAGTTCACAAACAAATAACAAGGGAAAATATGTCAGACATGGCTAGTCAAACAGTTACCGCCATGTCTACACCATATATAGTTCATACAAATGTAATTTTAAAACAAATAGTGGCTACTTTAAGAACTTCCGCTAATTCCTCACTCGCGGCCTTCCTCCATGTCTTCTTCTCCATTTCCTGGAACTCACATAAAAGGTGGTACGGTGAGAGATCGAACTATCTCTCAGTGCGGGATTTAGTTCCAGCCCGGCGTTCTTACAAATCAATGCATTTAATATCCCAAATAATATACAAGTAAAGTTTTAAAAATTTTCCCCCAAATTTCCTATCAATTCGGATATGCAATCATTTAAAAACAACCTTCATTTCCGCCCCTTTTTAAATTCACGTTTAAGGTTTTTAAATTCCACACTCTGGAAATCCATGCCCGTACATGAAAATCCGGTGAATCGCCACACAAGGACGACCCGTTCAATCACACTCTAGATGGGCCATTGCGGGGACCCATCCGGCGAACCGCCACACAAGGACGACCCGTTCTGTTCACATTTCACACTCTAGGGTCTGCCACACACGGACAGCCTGATTTTCAAACACATACTGAGCCGCCTCGCACGGACGGCCCTAATTTAAAGAAAACAATTCATTTACATTCCCCATTCCCAATTCACATTCACAGTTCTTGTCAATTCAATCCCATGCATCAAGAACTCCTATCATGCAATTCTAAACAAAATCAAACGAATGTTCGACATCCACAACATGCAGTTTATCTACCAGATTTGAAAAAGGATTTCTTACCTCAATCCATGCAATTGTGTATTATTTGTAAAACAAGACCAGGAACCCGCACCTGTATTCTCAGTGACCTCGCGTGCGTCAGGATCTCGCGTATTCCCGGCGTCTCCTAGAACCTCGCGGTTTGCTCCTAAGTTATAACGCTTGATTAGTTCTTATTTCTATTTGTATTTAAGTCGATTGTCATCTAAACAACTTTAAAAACAATGATTTAATGGTTTAATGGGTTTACAATTTCTGAATTTTCTGTTTGGTTATTGAGTTCTAAGTTGATGGGTTAATGGGTTTCGGGTCTGGAGTTAGGGTTAATAGGTTTTGGGGTTTGCATAATTGGCTTAATGGACTTCGGCTAGATTAGGGTTTCGGCTAGGGTTAGGGTCTTCGGCCAAGGGAAAGGGTTAGGGTTTCGGATCTAGGGTTCGGCCGGCCAATGAAAAGGGAGAGGAAGAGGGAGGGTTAGAGAGAGAGTAGAGAGTAGAGAGTAGAGAGTAGAGAGTAGAGAGGGGACGGGTAGAGAGGAGAAGTTCGGCCAAGGGAGGGGACGGGTAGAGAGGGGGGGCAGTGGCGAAGAGGGCAGCGGCCAGGGTGGAGTTCGGCTTGGCCTTGTGGCCGGCGGCAGCCAAGGAGAAAGAAAAGGGGTTCGGCTTGGCCTTGTGGCCGGCGGCAGCCAAAGAGAGAGAGGGGCGGAACCAAAAAAAAAGAAGAAAGAGAAAAAGAGAAAAAAAAAATAGAGAAGGAAACTTACAGTAAGAGGGAATGATTGTCTGTGGCAAAATAGAGGAGAGGGACAGATTATATGGTGGGGAATTTGGGCTAAACTTAGAATTGGGCTTTTATTTCATTTCTATAAATTTCTGAACTCTAATTTAATACATTTATTATTTTCTAAATTAAATTCTGTATAATTTTAATCATACCATTATTTCGAAGCGTTACATCCTCCCCCCCTTGGAAATCCTGTTCAGTCCCCTGAACAGTCTCGGCGTCTATGTCTTCGAACAATTCTGGGTATGTGGCACGCATCGTTTCCTCCATTTCCCAAGTTGCTTCTCGGCTGGAGTGTCGTCCCCATTGTACTAAGACCTGTTTAATGGTTTTACGCCGGAGACTTATTTCCTTGGTGTCCAGTATTCTCATGGGTCGTTCTTCATACACTAAAGTTTCATCTAACCCCAGGTTTGAAAAGTCGAGGATGTGGGAGGGATCTCGGATATATTTCTGTAGTTGCGATACGTGAAAGACTGGATGTACTTTATCTAGAGTTGGAGGTAGCGCCAGTTCGTATGCAAGTGGTCCGATTCTTCTAAGAATTTCAAATGGCCCCACATATCTAGGACTCAGTTTTCCTGTTACGCCAAATCGTCTCACTCCCCTCCTTGGACAGACCTTCAACCAAACATGATCCCCGGTTTCGAACTCTAGTGATCGTCTCCTCAAGTCTGCATACTTTTTCTGTCTGTCTCGAGCAGTGTCTAATCGGTTTAGAATCAGTTGAGTTCTATCTGCGCAATCTTTTACCATTTCTGGCCCTGTTGGCAGTTGTTCCCCGTTGTTTCCCCACCACAAGGGGGTCTTCCAGCGATGTCCACACCAGGCTTCAGATGGTGCCATTTCGATACTGGCATGGTAGCTATTGTTGTATGCGAACTCGGCCATTGTCAAATGATCAGCCCATGACCCTTGAAAGTTGATGGCACACGCCCTTAGCATGTCCTCTAAGGTTTGGATTGTTCGTTCCGACTGTCCGTCCGTCTGGGGGTGATGAGCGGTACTGAAATTGAGTCGGGTTCCCATTGCCTCCTGAAAACTTTTCCAGAAGTGTGAGGTGAATCGCGTATCCCGGTCCGATATGATGGTTTCAGGAGCTCCATGATATCTGAACTGATATTGAAGAAATAATTCTGCTAACTCTCCACCCGATGTAGGGGTTCGCAGGGGTATAAAGTGGGCTACCTTGGTTAGTGTGTCTACAATGACCCAGATTGAGTCATACCTCTTTTGGGTACGCGGTAACCCAGTGATGAAATCCATAGTAATAATCTGGAACTTCATTTGTGCTCTGGAGTTTGGATATAACAATCCTGCTATCTTTCTCCGTTCGGCTTTCACTTGTTGGCAGGTGATGCACCTAGCCACGAATTCGGACACGTCTTTCTTCATATTGGGCCACCAAAATTGGGTACGAAGGTCCTTATACATTTTTACCTCTCCTGGGTGAATGGTATATCCCGATTCGTGGGCTTCTCGCAGAATTTCCCTTCTCAGTCCCCCCTGTTCTGGCACACAAACCCGCTGGTTAAAATAGAGGAGCCCATCCTCGTTTTCCTTGAAGGTCGACGTTGGATTGGTACGGGCCAATTCCCTGTATCTTTGGTTTTGCTAGTCGCCCTGGTCTGCGTCCCGTATTCGAGACTTTAATTCCGGTTGTACCGATATAGCTGCTAGGGTGAGTACCGCATTCGTCGCGGCTCCCTTAGTGTCAATTTGCTCTTGAAGCCAGCTGGTGGATACACACACTCCCAAATTCATCTGTCGCATTTCCTTGATCAATTCTGTCTCTTGGGTTATGATTTCTGCCAAATTTGTCGCCCCCTTCCTACTGAGCGCGTCTGCCACCACATTTGCCTTCCCGGCCAGGTACTGTATGTCTAAATCATAGTCCTTCATCAGTTCCAACCACCTCCTTTGTCTCATGTTCAAATCTTTCTGGGTGAACACATACTTTAAGCTTTGGTGGTCCGTGAATACTCGGCATTTCGCCCCATAAAGGTAGTGTCTCCATGCCTTGAGTGCGAAAATAACTGCTGCCAATTCTAAGTCGTGTGTGGGATAGTTCTGTTCATGGTTCTTCAATTGTCGTGACCCGTAAGCAATTACTCGTCCATCTTGCATGAGTACACATCCTAGGCCGTTCCTTGACGCGTCGGTATACACCGTGAACTCTTGGTCTGGTTTCGGCAATGTTAATACTGGGGCACTGGTTAGTAGTTTCTTCAAAGTTTGGAAACTCTCTTCCTGACTCTCCGTCCATTTGAAAGTGGTCCCTTTGTGTAGAAGCTGGGTCATGGGTCGGGCTGTCTTTGAGTACCCGGGAACGAAACGCCTGTAGTATCCCGCTAATCCTAGGAAACTGCGTATATCTGTTACATTCTTGGGTTGATTCCATTCTACCACTGATTTAATTTTATCTGGGTCTACCCGGATACCTTCCCCCGTCACTACATGTCCCAAAAATTTAACCTCTTTCATCCAAAATTCACACTTAGAGAATCTGGCGTACAACTGGTGTTCCCGTAGTCTTTGTAATACTGTACGTAGGTCCTCGGCATGGTCTTCTTCCTTTTTTGAATAAATCAGAATGTCATCTATAAAAACAATGACGCAGCAATCAAGTAAGTCGTGGAATACTCGGTTCATCAAATCCATGAATGCTGCAGGAGCATTGGTTAACCCAAATGGCATGACCGTGAATTCATAGTGCCCGTAACGGGTACGGAATGCTGATTTCTCTATATCCTGAGGTTGAATCTTCAACTGATGGTACCCTGATCTCAGATTGATCTTGGAATAAACGGCCGCACCCTGGAGTTGGTCGAATAGGTCTTCAATTCGTGGGAGAGGGTATTTGTTTTTGATCGTGACCTTGTTTAACTCTCGGTAGTCGATGCAGAGTCTCATACTACCGTCCTTCTTCCTGACGAACAGTACTGGTGCACCCCACGGCGATGTGCTTGGTCGTACGAATCCCAGTTCTAGGAGTTCTTCTAACTGGACCTTCAATTCCTTAAGTTCTGCCGGTGCCATCCGGTACGGGGCCTTAGAGATTGGACGGGTACCAGGGAGTATGTCTATGTGAAATTCAATTTCCCGATCAGGGGGTATTCCTGGCAACTCCTCCGGGAATACATCGGTATACTCCGAGACGATAGGTACTGACGTTATCTCGGGTTTTTTTGTCTCGAGTTGCATTATGGTGACTATAAAGGCGGGACTACCGCTGTTGATGAGTCTCCTTGCCTGATTGGCAGATATTGTCGGGGTTCCGCCTCCTCGTTTCTTGAGTCGGACAGAGAGGTCATGGAGACCTGGCCTGTTAATGACCATTCTCCCTTTCAGGCAGTCAACTGTCACACTGTTTCGAGTGAGCCACTCAAGACCCAACATTAAATCATAGAGACCCGTCTTAGAGATTATGGGGTTTATCGGGAATTCTCTCCCCGCTATTTGGAGTTTTAATCCTACGCTCCGAAGTTCTGGGGTGGTATATTGTAAGGCAGGGGTACTTATATTCAATAATTTACCAGAGTCTCGAGTTGGTACACCGTGTTTTTCTACCCACTCCTTTGCTATAACTGAATGACTACAACCAGTGTCTATAAGTACGAAAACAGGAATTCCAGATAGTTCAAACATACCAGTCAGAAGATCAGTGGACACGTCCTCTCCTTCGTACTCTTCTATAGTTGGTGTTCCTCCCATCTCACAGTTGTACTGATCATGCGCATGCATCCCCACCCTTTGGTTTCCTTGGTTCCCGCTGCGGTTGTTATTGGGAGGGTTGTAGCCACCGGTCCCTCTGCCAAGTGGTGCTCGTGTGGGTGGACCCGTATTTCCCACCTGCTGCCCGGAATAACCTCGCGTAGCTGGGCAGTCCTTGATGAAGTGTCCCGGTTTGTTACATCGGTGACACACCCCCAAACGGAAACTGCATTGATCAGGTGAATGGTTGCGGCCACAGTAGTTGCACGGGGGTGTTGGATTAGACTGGTAATTAGGCCGGTTATCCCCGTAATTATTTCTGTTCGGGGCCGGTCTCATGGGTTCATCTATCTTGGGTCGCACATTTCTCGATCCCCCGGCTTGGCTGATGCGTCCTTCATACGACTCCGCGGTGCTTGCTCTTAACATTAAATCCGACAGTTGGTTGGTTCCCGAAATGTCAATGATCTGAGCAAGACGGGGGTTCAGTCCCCCGAGGTATTGTTGTCTGAGGCGGAATTCATCTTTTACGATATCGGGTGCATACCTCATTAGGTTCTCAAACTTGGAGTTATACTCCACCACTAAGCTATTTCCCTGTTTCAAGCTCGTAAACCGTTGTCGGAGTGCCTCTCTTGACATGGTGTCCATATAGCGGCGTTCGAACTGCCTCTCGAACTCAGTCCACCCCTTCGCATCAGCGGTTTCACCCCACCCGCGTTTCACCTCTTGCCACCAGAATCGAGCATGACCCTCCAGCAATTGAGTAGCTAGCTCTACCCGGTGTTCCTCAGGGGCTCTCAAGATTTGAAGTTTATCCTTGATATTTGCGACCCAGTTCTCTGCTGCGGCAAAGTCACCTGTCCCATCGAAGGTCGGGGGGCGCAGTGAGGTGAACGATCGGTAGTATTCAAAGAACGTGTCGGCCTCTCTAGGCTGTCGCTGTTCATATTCCATGGCTACCCTGGTCACCCGCTCTAGTCCTTGCAGTAGGGCATTCAGCTGAGGGTTCTCGAGTGGAATCCTAGTGTCGCCATCTGCGTCGCTCGTGTTTGAGTTAGTCCTGGTTCCTTTCGCCATCTCTGACTTCGCTGCGCAAAGGGTGCTTGATGTGAGTTTTTTTTTTTTTTTTTATATGTATGTACTTGCATTGTTATTAGTTACAAAGTTCATCGTATGACTTATGGTTGTTCAACTCAAGGCAAATAGACGCAATTTAAAGAAGGAATTTAAGATTACGAATCGAACTTTAAATTTCTTTAGATTATAACTGCTCGTTTAAAACATTCAACAGAATTTAAGATACATGTGAGGTTTATAACTATATCATTTCCTTTTCCCTAAAGTGCCCTAATCGGTCTCAAAATATCCCTTAAGTATGTCTTTCCTAACGTGATACGTCCAGTCGTTCCGAACTTCTGACATCGTGAATGGTTCTGCTTCCATCTCCGCTCTTATAGCTGGGTCTTCTTCTTCCTTCTGGGGTTTTTCCCCGATGAGCTTGCTCTTATTTCCCGATATTCTCCGCAATTCTGCTCTGACTGGTTGTTCGTGAGGCGGCCAGAACACTAAGCTGCGGTGCGCGCAGTCTATCAGCACGTGGTGCTCCTTGAGCCAGTCCATTCCTAAGACCATTTCGTATGCTCCGGTGTCAGCCACGATTGGGTCCACTCGCCATTTTCCATTCTGCGTGTTCACATGAAGCTCCGGACAGTATTGCTCTTCCACACTATATTCGAGCCCTGCGAAGAAACGACGTCTCCCGGTATTCTTCACCCTGAATCCGCTAGCCTCCACTATGTGTGGCGAGATGACGGAGTAAGGACAATTGACGGAGATTGCAGTATTGACAGTGATTCCGGACAAGTCGACCCATCCGACCATTTCCTTGACCTTTGCGGTGGCTGAGAACGTCCGTAGCCAAGTGGGCTGTCCGTTAACTTGATTTGCCATCTAGGAAAAGAATCTATTTTGCTTATCTTCTACAAAATTTAATTGGTTCAATAATCCAAGAAAAATATATTTGTTATACTTCAAAATAAGTTGTACCGTTACTACAAGGCATAATCCGTCACTAAACATTATATACATTTGTTACTAATGGTACGCTCAGCTCACATAGTTTGGTCTATGACCTAACGCCGTATTCTATTGCCAACGCTCCCTTAGCGGAAGTTTATTGATATTGTATGTAACCTGGCTCTGATACCAACAAAGTTGTCACACCCCCGGACAACCCGCCGCGCATTCAAGCGCAAGGCGTTAAGCACATCACATACATTATCAATAATACAACCAACAAGCCACCATATTAAACATAAAAGGAGTTCACAAACAAATAACAAGGGAAAATATGTCAGACATGGCTAGTCAAACAGTTACCGCCATGTCTACACCATATATAGTTCATACAAATGTAATTTTAAAACAAATAGTGGCTACTTTAAGAACTTCCGCTAATTCCTCACTCGCGGCCTTCCTCCATGTCTTCTTCTCCATTTCCTGGAACTCACATAAAAGGTGGTACGGTGAGAGATCGAACTATCTCTCAGTGCGGGATTTAGTTCCAGCCCGGCGTTTTTACAAATCAATGCATTTAATATCCCAAATAATATACAAGTAAAGTTTTAAAAATTTTCCCCCAAATTTCCTATCAATTCGGATATGCAATCATTTAAAAACAACCTTCATTTCCGCCCCTTTTTAAATTCACGTTTAAGGTTTTTAAATTCCACACTCTGGAAATCCATGCCCGTACATGAAAATCCGGTGAATCGCCACACAAGGACGACCCGTTCAATCACACTCTAGATGGGCCATTGCGGGGACCCATCCGGCGAACCGCCACACAAGGACGACCCGTTCTGTTCACATTTCACACTCTGGGGTCTGCCACACACGGACAGCCTGATTTTCAAACACATACTGAGCCGCCTCGCATGGACGGCCCTAATTTAAAGAAAACAATTCATTTACATTCCCCATTCCCAATTCACATTCACAGTTCTTGTCAATTCAATCCCATGCATCAAGAACTCCTATCATGCAATTCTAAACAAAATCAAACGAATGTTCGACATCCACAACATGCAGTTTATCTACCAGATTTGAAAAAGGATTTCTTACCTCAATCCATGCAATTGTGTATTATTTGTAAAACAAGACCAGGAACCCGCACCTGTATTCTCAGTGACCTCGCGTGCGTCAGGATCTCGCGTATTCCCGGCGTCTCCTAGAACCTCGCGGTTTGCTCCTAAGTTATAACGCTTGATTAGTTCTTATTTCTATTTGTATTTAAGTCGATTGTCATCTAAACAACTTTAAAAACAATGATTTAATGGTTTAATGGGTTTACAATTTCTGAATTTTCTGTTTGGTTATTGAGTTCTAAGTTGATGGGTTAATGGGTTTCGGGTCTGGAGTTAGGGTTAATAGGTTTTGGGGTTTGCATAATTGGCTTAATGGACTTCGGCTAGATTAGGGTTTCGGCTAGGGTTAGGGTCTTCGGCCAAGGGAAAGGGTTAGGGTTTCGGATCTAGGGTTCGGCCGGCCAATGAAAAGGGAGAGGAAGAGGGAGGGTTAGAGAGAGAGTAGAGAGTAGAGAGTAGAGAGGGGACGGGTAGAGAGGAGAAGTTCGGCCAAGGGAGGGGACGGGTAGAGAGGGGGGGCAGCGGCGAAGAGGGCAGCGGCCAGGGTGGAGTTCGGCTTGGCCTTGTGGCCGGCGGCAGCCAAGGAGAAAGAAAAGGGGTTCGGCTTGGCCTTGTGGCCGGCGGCAGCCAAAGAGAGAGAGGGGCGGAACCAAAAAAAAAGAAGAAAGAGAAAAAGAGAAAAAAAAATAGAGAAGGAAACTTACAGTAAGAGGGAATGATTGTCTGTGACAAAATAGAGGAGAGGGACAGATTATATGGTGGGGAATTTGGGCTAAACTTAGAATTGGGCTTTTATTTCATTTCTATAAATTTCTGAACTCTAATTTAATACATTTATTATTTTCTAAATTAAATTCTGTATAATTTTAATCATACCATTATTTCGAAGCGTTACAGAATTAAACAGTAAATAGAGGGCCTCTAGGGTTCAGGTTCTCTCCTTCTTAATATGCAAAGTATAAATTTCGACGTCTCTCTACGTCGCATGCAGCACTGTCACTGTCGCATGCGTCCTAGATTGTCCCACAGCTACCTCGCATGCGACACTATCACTACCCGTAGGACTTGTTGGATTTTTGCTTATGCGATTTGAAAGGTTTTCCGATCTTGCGATCGGCTTTTGGGCTACCAAAACTAAAGTATTTTAGGTACGTAATTGTATTATTTTTCTATACTACCCCGTAGTTGAAATATTCCAAAGACCCTACCTAATCTAAGTGTTTCCTAATATAATCTAAATGTATAATTTACGCTATCCTGCCAAGGGAGCCAGCCCTCTGGGTTCTAACCTTAGTCTTTGAACTGTGCCAAGCCTCGTTAGCCAAAGTGCCTATAGTACTTACATGTATTATCCTACTCACACCATAATGCCATGACTAAATACTTATTGGCATGTGGAGGGTCATTGACATATAATAGACATAACTATGTATGCAAGGACTTAATGAAAATGATTCAAAATAATAAACGAAACTCAAATAAACATAAACATATACTAAAACATAATTAAGAATTCGAGTACAACCCTCGCCCTAGAGATAAGAAGTTTAGCTTCTCATGGCCATGGCAAAATAAAATGAATCAAATAAAGAGAACATAAATTACAACCCAATTGAAGATGGATAAACCCCTGCCTCCTTAGATGACGTTTTATTCTCCTGTTTGGCTTCCAACGGCTACCCTTCTCTCTCTAAGTACTCTCTAACCTAACCTAGTAATAAGGATTACTAATCTTGATTCTATGGACTTAACACAATTAAACACGCACACCGAATTCTATTACAAGAGGAGTATTTATAGCCTTCATAATATGAGAGATGGGAGTAGTTGAAGTAGTGGAGGTGGTGGAAACTTGGAGAGCAACAGCGGCTCTAAGTCCAGACAATCACTACTTTCACTCTAATCACACTCTGATTAATTTAGGTGAAATATATATGCGGTTGCTGGAAATGATATAGCATAAACAACAATGGACTGGCTAAATCTCAAAGGATTTCTAAAGTGGAGGCTCAAAGGCTATTTCTCTATTTATAGTGGAAGTATTGAATCTCTCAAATGGAGAAACAAATATAGGGTTTTTATTCACACTCATAGTAATAGAATTTTCACTACAGCTGAGGCAAATCACAAAATTTACAGAATCAGGATTTGTCAGGTTTGCTTGTGCTTAGTTACCACTATTAACTTGTTTGGTTAATTTAGATTTTGAATTTGAATTTCTAGCTATGCAACGGCTAGACTCAGGCAGTCGTAACATCAGATCTATTTTACCATATTTTTTATATAAATTAAAAATAATAAAATAAAATGGTAAAGTGTGATATTCATAATCTTTATGATCTCGATCTCTATAATCTTCTGTAATCTTCATGATTAAACATCTCATGTGAATCTTCAAAATAGCTCGTGTGAATCTTCCATTAGATAGTTTGTATCAAATCATTCCTTATAGCTCGAGGAGATATTGTATCTGATTATCTTGTACAACTTGTCACGTCAACTTGTCGTGATATGTATCTTTGACTTGCTTTGACCTTCGGCATAACAACTAAACCTGCATACATCTCAAACAAAAAATGTAAAATTCAATATTTATATGTTTTGCAAATTAGTCAAACAACACAGAAGATTGCTTACAACAACATGAACTCACATGTTCTTCCTTATTATGCTTCTGCGATTCGTTTAAAGTCATTTTTTGTTTGTTTTGGATCTGATTTGCCAAGACCTACTACGTTGAGTAAGGACCCGTTATCAAGCCGTATTGATCTATTATCTATGTAGAAGATAAAGATACACTCCATTACTCAAAAATATTATAATATTTTTACATATTTATTTTAGTCCAACAAATTATTTAGTAAATATTAACATCAGTTAACGAAGGATAAGTAAAGATTGTCAAATCCAACTTAGTCGCCAAATCGCCATCTCTGTTTGTGCGCCCATTTTAACTTAAATTTTCATTTCAGGCAGTAACATGTATCTTCTTTGCGTCAATATTTAGAGCATAGAAGGAAAAATCGGCCGTTCCGATGGATCGGGATCGGACTGTACCGATCTGATTTCAGACCGAGTTACGCGGTTAGTGTAGATTTCATCAAATTTTGGCCGTTCCGGTTCCATTCCGGTCAAATTTCGTCCGTTTCGGACCGGAATAGACCGATTCCACTGAAACGGCCAAAACACAAATTAACCAAACTCCAAAATATTTTGTTGAGTTTTCTGTGAATCGAACTCGTGCTCTTTAGCATGGCAACCAAACTCAACTCCACCACACCACACAATCTTTCTTGTTAAAAACCACAACTCATTTCTATATATCATATTTCAATTTGTACCTCCATTCAATCACGGAATGACTCATTTCTATATATGAATTTCAATTTGTACCTCCATTCTAAATTTTTTAATCAATTTTTTTCTATTTTTTTAGTGTAAAACAAGCTTCTGGTAAAAAAGTCCGATTTTCCAATCCGATTCGGCCGATCCCGACCGATTTTTCCGATCCGGATCGGGATCGGTCGGTGCCGATTCCGATTCCGATACCGATTTTTCTTTCTATGATTTAGAGTGTGCTTAAGAGAACTCATCGATTAAGGGTGTGCTTCAGAAGACGGCTGTGTAGAGGAAGAAGACGAGAAGGGAAGGAAAAGACAAGGGCGACACTCCCCTCCGCAAAGTAAAACCTACACCCCGAGGTGAACAATTAATTTCATCAAAACTATACGTGAAGCTCATCTCCGCTCCCCTCCGCACAGTGTCCACTCTCCTAATCAAGTGCGGTTTGGACCAGTCTCCCCTTCTCTCCCTTTCCCTTTCCTCCATTTCCGCCCTCTGGAGCACACCCTAAAGGAAATGAAGGAGAGTAAAGGGAAATTGCATTGTGATTTAACCTGATCGAGAAGTTTACTTGCATTAGAATCAAAAAATTTAAGTGGTGAGAAGAAGAGAGTGAAAGAGAGTGGCTCTATACAAACGTTTCTATGTTTCTCACTTTCAAATCGAAAGTAGACAAAGTAAACTTTCACACGTTTTAAAGAAAAAGTGCACTTTTGCACATTTTTTTTTCATTCTCTTCTTTTTCTTTCTTTCTCTTTCTTGATACAGACGGTTCTAGAGGAGGGGTGAGAATCTGCTGCGATCCGGGTACTGTGAACAGTACCCTGCAATCTCTGCTTTTCCAAATCCAGCTGTCGAATTGTTTCGAGATGCGTGCACAGAAAAATCAGCTGTTTTGAGATGCATGCACTAAAAAGTTAGATGGTTGGATTTGGAAAAGCAGGGATTGCAGGATTACTGTGCTCAATACTCGGATCGCAGCAAATCTCATTCCCTAGAGGAGTCTTAAAAAAATTGAAACTTATTGACAAATAACTAAACAATTTTTTTTTTGAAACTTTAGACAACCTTGGACTAGAGAATGAAAGCTAGACTCAGTAGGCTGGCACGCACTAGACTAGATTAGATTCTTTGTCGTAATATGGGATGTAATATGCATAATTTTTGGATTTAATTATTTGGTATATAACTGTTGGATCGAGTAGGACTACTTAATCACGGAATAATGTGTTAACAGTTATTTTGGCTGAAGATATTTGTTAAACACAAATTAAAAAGTTTTAGTAGTGATGGATCCGTGTGAGAATTCGGATTAATTGACTAAATGAAGAGAAGGAGAGCCAAAGATGGGACTACTGCATAAGAAAAAAATAGGTGAAGGGCATGGATGATACTCTCTGATCTCTCCAAACGCGCATGGAGGATAAAATAAGGAAGAACCCTAACTCTCTTTAAAGGCATGCGGAGAAGGAAATTAATTAACAAGCCAGATTGGAGTCCATACTAATCATTTTGATGTTCGCACGCACGCGTGACCCCCCTCTCACCAACCATATGGGTTTTCACCAGCTGGGACCTGGCCTTTAATTGTTCTATCATTTTCCTTTTGCATTTGTGGCTAATAATTTGTGATGGCAGGATGCAAACGAGGATAGGAATGGGTACACTATGCAACATATATATTAAATGGGTTATGATTCAACTGCCCAGTTGTTGATATACCAAAAGATAATCGAATCATTGTAGCATGCTTTGTTGCTGAGAATCTTGTATACCAATAAACATGATTCTAAAATATTTTAATAATTGAAAATTATAGCATAACTTATTGAGAATGTAATACAACTGCGTTAAAAATAAAATTGATTATAAAAAAGGTGTCGTCTCCAATTGAAGCGACTCCATAAGCGAAAAAGAAGAAAAACAAAAATTCAAACTCTAGATCTACCTCAGCTGCTACCTCTCCCACACATTCATACTCTCCCTCCCCTATAAATTTCACTTTCGGCACAACGATATCCTTCCATTTCTCTTGTCTCTACCCAGGAGTGGATCCAGAATTTTCGTCAGGGGCAAAAAAATATTAAATCGGATTTAAATACCTAATCAGGTTTAAATCCATTAACCAATTGGGTACTCGATAAAAAACAATGCTTTAATTTATATTTTCCAATGCTTTGACTTGTAATTTCTTATGCTCTGACTTATAATTTTAATTACCAATCAAAATTCAACAGATTTATTTCAATTTTAACCCTAAATTTAACTCGAATTACAAATTAAACGCCCATAGGGGGGCAAAAAAAATTTCAGGAGGGAGACAAAGTCGTTCGGAACCGATAAATCTCCACTAAAACTCAAAATCCTGGGGGGAGGGACCCGAGTGGAGCCGAGAGCAAGATATCATTAAAACTTGGAGTGTAGAGTTTTTTATCAGAAAACGGCAGCGGTAAAAAAAGCAGATTTGGTTGTGGAGAGAGATTAGGATTAAAGTAATAGAGT
This sequence comes from Carex myosuroides, assembly GCA_028015225.1. Lineage (NCBI taxonomy): Eukaryota > Viridiplantae > Streptophyta > Magnoliopsida > Poales > Cyperaceae > Carex > Carex myosuroides. The sequence continues at coordinate 3,475,881 of CM051476.1, forward strand.
TATTAAGAGTGTATACAAATAAGATTAGAAAATTAGCTTAGTTTAGAGAATTTTCATGAGAATAAGAGATTAGATCTGGAATTTAGAGTCATTTAACTCTTTATAAATAAGTTTTTTATCAATAAAATTATTAATAGGCATTTAAAGCCGATATTTTTATTAAAACCCCCAAAAAAAACAAATTATCAAATCTGCTCCCACTCGAAAGTTATAATTATTTCTACCCTAACCGCCCGTGGGCTGGGCGGTCCACTTTTTCCACCTGACCGCCCAGCAGCCGGGCGGTCCACTGTGCATAGCTGACCGCCCAGCCACTGGGCGGTCCAATTTCCATAGCGGACCGCCCAGTAGCTGGGCGGTCCGCTAGTGTTTTTTTTTTTTTTTTTTTAAAGATTAGATTAGAGACAATATGAATATAAAGATGCTGAATTCTTAACGCTAAAAGTTCGAATTTTTTTTGTAAATATTAGTTAGATTACTTCTGTGAAGCATATTTATACTAAAATACGCTAAATTACTTGGAATTATGTTAAATTACGTTGAGTTACACTATATTAAGTTAAATTACACTAAATCACATTACATTACGCTAAAATACGGTAAATTACATATGAATAGGGACGATATCTTCACTGAAAAGGCGAAAAACGACGACGAAATGAAAATCTTAAGTAATTTACTCAATATGTAATTACTTAAGTGAGTTATACTAAATTACTCAATACGCTAAATTACTTAAGTGAGTTATTCTCAAGCTTTCCGAAAAGTGCTCATTTGCTGAAATCGGACACTAAAATACGCTAAAATATGCTAAAATACGCTAAAATACGCTAAATTACGCAATACGCTAAAATACGCTAAATTACTCAATACGCTAAAATACGCTAAATTACTCAATACGCTAAATTACTCAATACGCTAAACTACTCAATACGCTAAAATACGCTAAATTACTCAATACGCTAAACTACTAAATACGCTACTCAATACGCTAAATTACTGAATACGCTAAAATACGCTAAATTACTCAATACGCTAAATTACTCAATATGCTAAAATACGCTAAATTACTCAATACGCTAAAATACGCTAAATTACTCAATACGCTAAAATACGCTAAATTACTCAATACGCTAAACTACTCAATACGCTAAAATACGCTAAATTACTCAATACGCTAAACTACTAAATACGCTACTCAATACGCTAAAATACGCTAAATTACTCAATACGCTAAATTACTGAATACGCTAAAATACGCTAAATTACTCAATACGCTAAATTACTCAATACGCTAAAATACGCTAAATTACTCAATACGCTAAATTACGCAATACGCTAAAATACGCTAAATTACTCAATACGCTAAAATACGCTAAATTACTTGGAATTATGTTAAATTACGTTGAATTACACTAAATTACGCTAAATAACAATAACTTCGCTAATTATGCTGAAATATGGTAAATTACGCTAAAATACGCAAAATTACGCTAAAGTAGACCGATTCTGTGCCATCTTTCATGAATCATAAAAAATAGTAAAAAAATTCCGAAAATAGTAAAAATTGGTATTCTACAAGTTCATTATGTAACTAATTTACTGAACTACTTGGATTGAATAATAGAAATGAAAATCTTAATCGGAAACTTCAACTCAAGTTTTGAGGCTTTTCCCTTTGTTTTTTGGTGATTCTGAATTTTGGAATCCGGCATAGCCGGCACGGACGCATGCGCATTTTCTCAAGCTTTCCGAAAAGTGCTCATTTGCTGAAATCGGACACTCGAGCGCCGTTTTATGACCGTTTGAAGTTTCGTCGTCGTTTTTCGCCTTTTCAGTGAAGATATCGTCCCTATTCATATGTAATTTACCGTATTTTAGCGTAATGTAATGTGATTTAGTGTAATTTAACTTAATATAGTGTAACTCAACGTAATTTAACATAATTCCAAGTAATTTAGCGTATTTTAGTATAAATATGCTTCACAGAAGTAATCTAACTAATATATACAAAAAAAATTCGAACTTTTAGCGTTAAGAATTCAGCATCTTTATATTCATATTGTCTCTAATCTAATCTTTAAAAAAAAAAAAAAAAAAACACTAGTGGACCGCCCAGTTGCTGGGCGGTCAGCTATGGAAATTGGACCGCCCAGTGGCTAGGCGGTCAGCTATGCACAGTGGACCGCCCGGCCGCTGGGCGGTCAGGTGGAAAAAGTGGACCGCCCAGCCCACGGGCGGTTAGGGTAGAAATAATTATAACTTTCGAGTGGGAGCAGATTTGATAATTTATTTTTTTTTGGGGGTTTTAATAAAAATATCGGCATTTAAAGCCACTGCCTTTAAAAAAAATTAAGTTATGTAAAAACCTACTTGGTCCAATACGGGGCCTTATAGTACACACCACCATAAGATTTTTCATGAAAAAAAAAAAAGCAAATCCAATAAGAGTTCTTCTATCTGGGCCAGACCTGCGCTTCTTTATTCTCGTACCTTTTGTTTTCTTTAGATCGTTATTATTTTTAGGGTTTGCAGGATGAGAAATGCTGAATTAGACACTATGTTTCTGTAGTATAACCATTACCAGCTATTATGCTTTTGTTTTGTTGTGTGGTTTGCATTTGCCAAAAACTAGTTGCTGTAAATATTTAAATGATTTCTAATAAAAATCGGTGAGCCTTGAGCTAAACTTTTGTCAAAAAAAAAGAAAAAGAAAAGAAAAGAAAGGGATCTCTGTTCCATCCCTGCGTTGTAAATTTACAGGACCAGATAACACAGCTCAAAAATGCCAACCATTAGAATGCCAAAAACTCCTAGAATTGGCGACGACACGCATGCTCTTTACCTTCAGAAATAATTTATACGCTGTCTCGACCTTATTCATCTCCAATAACTTGTTATTCAATTTGCTATAAACCACCTTATCAAGGCAAAATCCCTTTCCAAGCGACTCTTCTACCACTGATACCGCAATATCAACCTTCCCTACATTACAAAGCCCGTTAACAATAAACCCGTAAACCTCTTTGTCAGAATCATAACCGCTCTCCTGCATCTCCTCCCAAATCTTCAACACCATATTGCTTTTACCGAATCTAGAAAGCCTCCAAAGTAAAAGTTTGTATGCTTTAAAAGAGATTACACACCCTGCTTTCTTGCTCTTTTTGTAAACAAGCATAGCCGCATGAGGAGGTCCAAAATTGCACAGTGGCTCAAGAAAAGAAGTGATCATGCCAGTAGTAGGCAAAATCCCTCTATCAAGCATTTCATCAAACACCTCTAGTGCTTCTGCTACCCTCCTAGCCTTTAAGAAGGAACTAATCAACTTGTGATGTGTATCAATATCTGGCAAACAGTTGGTTCTCAACATATCTTTGTAATACTCAATGCACTTCTCCAAATTACCGATTGAAATGAAGTTTGAAATCAAAGCATTATAAACCATGGTATTTCTCACACACCCATTTGCCTCCAATTCTTCAAAAACTTTAACAGAATCATCAACCCGATCGGCTCTACCTAAGGCCTCAATTATATGACAATATGTAACATTGTCAGGTTTGAATCCATCATTTACCATCATCTGCATACAACTCTCCACCTTATCTACCATTCCATATTTAGCCCATCCACCTATAATCACATTATACGTATCCTTATCAAATTCAATTTTACCTCTCATAGAATTGAAAGTCGTATATGCGGGACGAACGTGTGACCTATTGCATAAGCATTTTAGAAGTATATTAAGCGAACCAGTATCACACCTTGACCCAATTTCTTCTAATCTTTCAAACAAATCGACCGCTTTAGAAACCTTTCTATCAGCCACAAAACTATCAATTAATATCTCCACAGTTCTGAAATCGGGCCTCAATCCATCTATCCTCATCCTCCCCAAAATCTGATTTAAAAATGAGAAGAATTTCCTTCTACTGAGTGCTCTAAGCATGACATTATACAAATCAACATCAATTTTGATTTTAGGCTGCTTGATTGACCAATCAAAGAAGGACACCATCGACTCACCACTGAGGTTACCGTTATTGATCACATCAGAGAAGATCTCCACTGTAAGATCAACTCCGGTGGATGAAAGAGCTGATTCAACAGCTGATCTGCCACGAAGCTTCTGGAGGAAGACTCCGCGCAGTTGATCCTCAAGCGAGAGTAGGCGACTGGATAATGGTTTCGTAGGGGGTGTGGTCTGAAGGGGCTTGCTTTGAGAGAAAGGGATGGGGCTAACCGGTTTACCAGTAGTTGGTAGGAGTTCCGACAGCTGTTGAAGGATGGATCGTTCGTCGAGTGAGGTGGAAAGAAAGCGGACAAAGAAGGGAGGGTAAATGCGTAAATCCAGGCATCGGAGAACTCGAATCGCCATTGCCCGTTTGCACTTTGCAACTTGCTCGGGAAGGGATTATTAATTACGATGACACCGATAGTCTGTCAGAATATGGGCCAGGCCACTGGAAGGGGGCGTAAATTGGTAATTTCTTGCTCGTCGCGTATATTGGACTATTGGTCCGAGCTGTCGACCCAGTGTGTTCACTTTTGAAGAGGATCACGCAAAGTGCGAAGGCCGATCATAAATTTCTTATTTTTATTTCCACGTCAGCAGTGACACTGCCACATGGGTCCCACTGAGTCTCTTTCCAGCATACTCCCGTATCCCGAGAAAAATACTATCTCCAGAGACCCCCTGGTTTCTTACAAAATTACCTGGCATAGACAAGAAGTTGAGTTTAGTGTACCTCTTTCTTTTCTTTTTTATGGGCAAAACCCTTGCTCTCACTTCAACAATCGAATACTACGCCCGCCTCGCCACCGCCAAGATTCGCTCCTGGACCCGTTTCACCCGACCCGGTTTCCTTAGACCCCGTAGAGATTCCGCCTCGAGTTCCGTATCTGTGCCGAGTAGCTCCAGAGAGAGAAGCGTGATGGAGCGCGGAGGGGGGAACGAGCAGGAGGTTCGGGTCCCACTGTCAGAGGTCGTGGCGGATTGCGTGAGGCGATGGTTCAACGAAGCGCTGAAGGAGGCGAGAGCTGGTGACACCGCTATGCAAGTTTTGGTCGGGCAGATGTATCACAGTGGCTATGGTGTGCCCAAAAATGACCAAAAGGTATAGTTATATGATTCCTCTTAATTGTTTATTGGTGGATTTTGTGGAATATATTCTGGATCTTGTGATTTCGTTAACGAATTACTGGATGGAAGAATTGGATATAGTTTCAGGAGGTCGGTTGTGCAAAATTCTGTAGTCTTATAATTTCAAGTGCTTTCCCATCTTGATGTATATGTATCTATAATGGAAGTTGTAAATATTGATATTGTGCCTGGTTATTGTGCAATAATCTTGAAGTTCAATACTAATCATACACCTAACTGAACTTTTTTTTTTTTATAAAGTTGAACTTTTAGTGGCCCACAGTTTTACTATGTTTAAGGAGTAGCAAATTCTGATGTTTCAGGGCGAATGATAATTTATGTTTTTGGTAAAGAACAGTTAAATGAATTATATGTTTGTATTTGGGTAAAATGGCAAATAACTTTATTGTAGTGGGCATATTTGAATAATATAATTATAATTATATAGTTAATGATTTTTTTCTTGATAAAAAATATGCTTGTGTTAGGCAAGGGTATGGATTGAAAAAGCATCGCGCTATAGATCATCGGTTTGGAAAGTCAGCGACAAAAGGCCAGGTTTGTTTTCAGCGTTACCCCAAAATTTCTTGTGTATCACTTTCATCTTTTGTTAAATTAGTGAATTGGTGTAAACTAATTTAGCTTTCCTGTTTTGCATCTAATTCCTGTGTTGCCACTCATCTTTCAACCATCTCAGTGTTTCTTCTGGTTTCTCTAGCTTCTCCGTCAAGCTGTGTAGACATATCATTTATATAACTATTTTTATACATTCCTTTTTGAATGGTTGTACTGTCTAATGTCTGTTCTGTACTTCTATCTATTTTTGGAAAATTATATGCATTTAGTTTCTTTCTACTTTTTGTGTTGATATTTTCTGAGCTTCAGACTGAATCCTTTTTCAGGATATAATGCAAGTGACTCTGATAGTGATGAGGAGAAAGCTAAAAAGTGACCAACTGACGGTAATGATTTAATTTTTTTCTCTAATTTTTTTAACAAACATTTGCATTAACAACTTACAAGTATCAATCCATCTTCTTTGTGCGTCTCAAGCCAATATTGTGTTTCCATGGCCTAACATTTAGCTAAGTATGGCGGTGCATGTAATTTCTAGGGTAAATTCAGGTCTTGGTCCTTGGAACTTTCTCCAAAGAACAAACTGGTCCCAGGACTTTCAGTTGCACCAAATGGGCATTGAACTTTCAAAAAAGGAGCTCAGGTATGGCTTCCAACAGTTAAATTGACTGGCATTATTACTTTGGCTGATGTGGTTCTCTAGTTTGCGGCATTAGCTTGCTCCATGGACCTTTTCTCTTTGGTTCAGCTGAGAAGGAAAGATGATTTAGTGGGAAAACCGATGATTTTACTTTTTGTTAGCTTATAGAGGGACTCAGTTTGATGAGCATCCTGATGTGGCAAGCAAAAGAGGTCACATTAGCAAAAGTGTATGTGTTAGTAAATTAAGCTGAGAGGTGGACTTAATGAATTCGTTTTAGGGAACAATTTGATTATTTTCCGAAAGTTCAAGATAATGCTTGAATTTTCCCTAAATTCAGTGGAATTTGACAACTTCGCACATGAGTTGCTAAGCTCTTTCTTTACTAGTTCCAAATTGAATTAAAATCAAAGAAAATTTAATTCTATGGAGAATAAACTTTGATATTGTAATGATTACATAGTTGGCTATTACTCATTAGGGGGATAATATAGCCATTATTGGCTTTTCTTATGGTACTTTATAATTACTCAAATGTTACTCGCAAATAACACCCATGGTAGTCAGTGCCAGAAATGCAAACAGGTGAAAATAATGGGGGCTCTATGTACACAAGGGTAGTACACATGGGATGTTCTTTCCAAAGAACCTTCATTTTTTTTCTTCTATTTTTTTTCCACCTAACCTATTATCCTCTGAAACATTTTTGTTTTGCAGTGTCTTCCAGGACAAACAGCTAATTCATCTAGTAAAAAACATGGGGCGAATCCTTTTAAAACAAGAAATCGTTGTATTTTCTGATGTTTGTATGGATAATTCGAATATGTTGACATTGTCATGTTAGCTCGGCGTTCATGTTTTTGTCCAGGCATTGTGCTGTTTGTTCACATAGGAAGTTGTCATCCAATTTGACAATTTTGCAGGTACCAATTTGCGGTATTATAATTTTATTTTGAAGTTTTATGGGTGTATTTTTTTTAAGTTGGTCTAAAGATTTTCATTTCAAGTTTAAATGGGTGTGGCTATGTGAAACCAAATATCATGTACAATATATAGAGATCTTGAGGAATAACTATACCATCCATGAAAACAGTAAAACCGGTAAACCAGTTAACTAAACTTCAAAGACCTTTTTTAAGGAATAACCGATAAGATGGGTTCGAAACCTAAGTGTAGTTGGGTCTTTGATGATTTTAATTGGATATGTCATCAAATAATAAAACTCAATTCCTATTCACTCCACAAAGTTTGGTATCTTCGCTCTTGAAGTTCAAATGATGTGGTCAACTCTTGTACCACGACAACTGCACTAGTTGGCTTGTTGCTGATTCTCTTTTTTGACAATGCATTATAACACAATAGGCCTTAATTAAAAATCTTCTTTGTGATCTTCTGAGAACTTGTTTGTTTGTCTTTAGTAGGTTCCTGCTATGTTGTACGACGCCTCCACTTAAGTTTGTAGTTAAGATTTCTTATGGAACTAAGAATGTTAGGTTATGATCGGAAACAAGAAGCACATGATTTCAATTCAATTGGGATGACTTCAATAAAAATGAATTAGAATTGAATTTTTCAAATTGGAAAGAATGATTTCATTTAGAAAATTATATTTAGTAACACTCAAAAATAGTCGGCTACTTCTCTTAATTTACCACCAGCAATTAGTTAGGGATTAAAATTGCAGCAGAAATAAAATAAGTAAAGAAAAATTACAAAACGAGTTTTGATGGAAATAAATCTGCTGCGATTCCAAAGAATTCCTGGAATCGCAGGACCCTGCCTTTTCAAATCTAACTATTTATTTATTTTGAGATTCGTGCATAACAACCAACTGCTTTTGAGATTTGTGCATTTCAAAAAATTAATGGTTGGATTTGGAAAAGCAGGGTCCCCACGATTCCAAAGAATCGCAGCAGATTTATTTCCGAGTTTTGATAGACTTTCGTTGTTGCTAGAAGAAGCACAAATAAGAAGAAGAGAAAGAAAAGGGATTTTCAGTCTTATCACTTCATTCCGTACAATTCTTGTCAAATGCTATCATATTGTCGAAAAAAATTTGCCTCTCGATTTGGCCTCCTTGAAATTCCATCGATTGAAATCATCTCTTGCTACTTCTCCACTTCCGATCAGCTTGCAACATGTGACAAATTTCATTTTCAAATCTGTTTTTTTTTCTCATTCTCTGCGCTCTTATTAGAGCTTCGGTTTTTTTTTTTTGAGTAAAAGTTAGAGGTCAAGCTATCCAAATAGTTACTATTTACAAAAGATTGTCTTTTTCGGTTTTGAATTTGCAAGGACGAAACTAGAAAATTTAGTTAGAGGGAGCTGAAACTTAAAATACATAATTATTAATTTGTTGTTAGTGAAATTTAAACTTAAGACCTCTCAAGTACAAAATAGAGTCTTAATCATTAGACTACAAGCACACATTTTACATTTTATGAGGGGGGCTGAAATATATAAAAATCTTAAAAAAATAAAAATTCAATTAAATTTTAACATGCGTGATTAAAAATTTCAAAATTATGAGATGACTTATCACCTCTGGACTAAGTGTAGATTCGCCCCGACCAAAAACTAATTCTCTATCTTAAAATGAAGATTTAGAGTGACAGATGCAATTTAAAGCATTACCTAACAAAAGCAAAATAAGACTAAAAACAGTCAAATGCCCAACTAAAGAAGTCACAACAGAGAGTCGCTATTAGAGTGGGAAAATGGCACGGCGGAGCCGGCTCCGTCACGGAACGGCACGATTATGGTACGGAACTGCATGGCATGCGTGTCAGTTACGTACCGTGATCATTCGCGTGCCGTGTCTATTTTTTTAAACTTTGGCACAGCACAGCACGTGAAAGATTTAGTCACGGCACGGCACGACATGTAGTCACGCGAGTCACGTGTAAATAGGATCATTAGATATTGATTTAATGGTGAATTTTGAATAAACTAACTTAAATTATAATTAAATGGCCACGAGAATCACGCGAGTCACGTATGATCACGGCACGTTTAGGCACGGCGTGACTCACGTGGCGTGACCATTCGTGTGCCGTGACTACCTCTTGATATTTTGGTCACCGCACGGCACGACACGAGACCAAAGTCATAGCGTGTTAGTCACAGCACAGCACGACATGACACGTTTTTTCCACTCTAGTCGCTATAGTCCTATACGCACTGATTCTGCTATGGTTTCTCTCACACACTAAAAACAGCCAAATACAATTAAGTCGTTAAGACTATTAATTATTATTGGTGAAGAAGTCTTATAATTTCCATACCGATGCCTGAAAAAAATATTATCTATATTCATTTCTTCAGAACAATTGGTTTTCAAGTAATGAAAAGCGGTGGGGTGTTCCCACTTTTATATATAAAAAAAATTGCATACAATATTAGTATGTAATCCAACAAGAGTGAGGCTACGGTGCTATGCATAGCACAGATTGGGTCCGTGCTACAGCTTAAAATTTGACTTTTTAAAATTCTAACGGTCGATCCGAACCGTTCAAAATGATTATAAAATGAATATGTACTTGCAAATCAAATTTTTCATTTTTCGAACTTTTACTATTTTTCGAAAATCACTTGATCTGAACATTCTGGACCATCCAAAAACAGTCTATCTAAAAAAATAGTAAAAAAATTCGAAAAAATGTAAAATTTGGTTTGCAAGTACATATTCATTTTATAATCATATTGAACGATTCGGATCGACCGTTAGAATTTTGAAAAGTCAAATTTTGAGCCGTAGCACGGACCCAATCCGTGCTATGCATCACTCATCCAACAAACTAAGTAGTGTAGTGGTAAGTTTGTGTTATTGCATAATTCAATGACAATGGTACAACTTATAATCTGCTATTGGGTGTTTGTATTGATAAGATATGGTTGTCAGGTGGATAGCATGATTTGAGAAAGCAACAAGATGTTAATTAACTCGTGCATTTATTTCTTTAACTGCATATTTTAATTAAATTAGTACTTTTCTAACTGTAAAAGTTTCTGATTAATTACCACAACAATTTTCATAATTCTGATTAGTTATTTTTTTGCGATATAATGGTCCTAAGTGCGAATGAATTAACACCAAACTTATATCGAAACAAAAACAAATAAAAATTTCGTGGCTTCCACATGGACAATCTCTGAACCCGAAGGTTGGGCTCATAATAACATCTAGTCATCTAGAAATAGAAAGTAAGACTCAGCTTTAGAAGGGGTACACGAAGCGGAGGTGAAATGCTACAATGACATCTAGTTATCTAGGGATAGAAAGTAAGACTCAGCTTCAGAAAGGGGTACACGGAGAGGGGAAAAGAGCGGAGGTGAAATGACACGCAACCGTATTTGTCCATGGTCGTTCTCTTTCTCTAGAACTATTAAATTCGAAGGTGAGAGGAGGAACGGAGATGAACCTGCACAAAATTTCAAAAGTAAAACTTAGTCACCATTTCACCCTCAAATCGGAGTGTAGAGCAGGTGAAATGGTTGGTGTCTCTTTATTCTTGTTGAGAATAGGAAATGAGTCTCAGAAAATCATCACAGACTCATTTAGGAAAGAGATCTGCTAGCATAAATAATACAGCTGTTAGGCAATATTTAGTATCTAGCATAATCTCTTAATTAGGGAAAATCTAGCAATAGGTATTTTAGGAATATAGCCAACGGCTAGTTAAGAAATCAGGTTATATAAACCCATGTACAACTCATGTAAAATCAGAACAAATCAATACAAATTCCTTCTTCATTCTCTTTCTCAAAAACTAATATGGTATCAGAGCGGGTCTAAAAGACCTGAGAACAAAAAACCACAAAAACCCTAGAATCAAGAACGCGCAACCGTTAAAAGAAAAATGGCAGAAGCAACAACAGGTGGTCAACAGTCGCTCAATGGCGATGCTAATCCAAACCTGAGGCTCACGACCACTCTACTCAACGGCAACAATTATCTGTCTTGGGCAAGGTCTGTCTCATTAACCCTCAGCGGCAGAGGTAAATTAGGTTATATTAATGGCCAAAAAAAGAAACCAGAACAAACAAAAGAGGGTGAGGTTAACCCTCAAGAACTAGAACAGTGGCAAATGAATAACGATATAGTATGCTCTTGGCTCCTTAATTCCATGGTACCAAGTATAAGTGAAAGCTTTTTGTTTTCAAATTCTGCCAAAGAAATGTGGGACTCAATAAAAGAAATGTTTGGGCACCAAAAAAATTTCGCACACATTTTTCAGCTCAAGCAAGAAATGTCTCAAATCAAACAGAACAATAGACCAAATATTGAGTACGCAGGGAATTTGAAAGCAAAATGGGATGAACTATCGGTTTATTTGCCACCTACTAGTGACCCAAAAATTTTACAAGAAAGGATAGAACAAGAAAGAGTATACACTTATCTTGCGGGTTTAGACCCGAGTTTTGAACCAATCCGGGCCCAGATTTTGTTAGCACCCGAACTACCTTCATATTCAAGCATCGTTGCCACGGTGCAAAGAGAAGAGTCGAGGAGAAAAGGGATGAACCTTGAACCCTCCACCGAAAATCAAGCTTTCCTTGCACATCGTCAAAATCAGAACCGAAACCCTACACCGATCTCTCAGGGGGATGTGCGGGGAGCCAACAGCAACCTGGTATGGTGCACTAACTGCAAAAAGGAGGGCCACGATAGGGACCAGTGCTGGTTCCTCCATCCGCACCTCCGGTCGAAGAGAAGAGGTGAAAAAGGGGGCTGCGGAAAGGGAAGAGATAGATCGAGAGAAGAAGAAAAGAAAGAGAACGGGTCCGCTTTTGCTCATTCCGGGTCCTGTTTTGCTGCCTTTGCTCCTACCGGGTCCGCTCCTCATTCCGGGTCCAGTTTTGCTGCCTTTGCTCCTACCGGGTCCGCTTCTCTCACTGGGTCCGAACCCACATCCGAATTAAATCATGCAGCAGGCCCAAACCTTAGTCAGGCTCAGCTGGATCAGATTGTGGCCCAGATAACAAATAAATTGGGAATAACAGGGAGTTACACAGGTATTGCATCTCAAATTAAATCTTTTTTTGTTGCTCAAAAGTCAGATGAAAATTGGATTATTGACTCTGGCGCAACTAATCACATGACAGGAAATATTAAAATCTTAGAGAATGTACAAAAAAATGAAAACTTACAAAATGTGACTATTGCAAATGGTGACCAAGTACCGATTAAAAATATAGGAACAATGAATGTATGTGGAAAAAAAATTCCAAATGTGTTACATTTACCAACATTTAATTCCAATCTATTATCTGTTAGTAAAATTACAAAGGATTTAAATTGTGATGTTATTTTCTCATCTCAAGCTGTGAAATTTCAGGACAAAAGGACAGGGATGATGATTGGTGAAGGAAGATTAGAAAATGGTCTTTATATTTTAAAATTTTCAAATAAAGCTCTTGTTGCTAATAATAATGTAGAACAAAATAAACTGTGGCATTGGAGGATTGGTCATCCCTCTCATAATGTTTTAAACAAGTTATTTTCTTTTTCAAATTTAGATTCAAGTAACTGTGAAATTTGTCGTTTTTCAAAACAAACCAGACTACCTTTTTCTTTATCTACCAATAAAACCTCAAAAATATTTGAAATTGTACACTCCGATGTTTGGGGACCTGCACCCATAGACTCTTACAATGGCTTTAAATATTTTGTTACATTTATTGATGATTTTTCACGCACCACTTGGATTTACCTTCTTAAATCAAAAAATGAAGTTTTTTCTAAATTTCAAGAATTTTCAAATCTTGTTGAGAATCAATATGGTACAAAAATTAAAATATTCAGGTCCGACAATGGTACTGAATATGTTAATAAAATTTTTTTAGAGTTTCTAAAACAAAAAGGTTTCATCAGACAACATGTATAAATACACCTAAACAAAATGGAGTGTCAGAAAGGAAAAATCGTCACATATTAGAAGTTACTAGGTCCTTGCTTTTTCAATCAAACGTTCCAAAAAGATTTTGGTCTGATGCTATTTTAACTGCTATATATCTTATTAATAGATTACCTAGTAAAAACTTGAATAATAAAAGTCCATTAGAAATTTTAAATAAAAGAAAAATAAACTTAGATCATCTTCGAGTATTTGGATGCACATGTTTTGTACATATTAAAAGACTAGATAAATTAGATAAAAATGCAGTAAAAGCTATCTTTGTTGGATATTCTTTTCAAAAAAAGGGATATAAGTGTTATGATCCTTCTAACAAAAAACTATATATATCTAGAAATGTATCTTTTTTTGAAAAAGTACCGTTTTATAAGAAGGAAGAGGATCAGCACCCTCGAAATGATATTGTTCTTCCAGAACTAACAATTTGTGAAGGTACACAAACTCATCACACAAGTACAGATGAAGAAGAGTTGCACTCGGAGAGAGAAAATCAAAATACCGAACAAATCAATGAAGCAGAGGAGCGAAACACAGGGGGAGAAAGTCAAACAAATCCTCGAAGATCAAATCGGTCAACACAACCATCATTCAGGTTACGTGATTTTGTCACATACAATGTAAGGTATCCAATTCAAGATTATGTTTCTTATGACAAGGTATCTTCTCAACACAAAGCTTTTTTATCAAATATTAATAAACAAATTGAACCAACCACGTTTCAAGAAGCAAAAAACAACCCTATTTGGGACCAAGCAATGAAAGAAGAGCTCAAGGCTCTTGAAAAAAATAACACATGGTCTATTGTTCATCTACCAAATGGAAAGAAACCTGTAGGATGTAAGTGGGTTTACAAAATAAAGTACAACAGTGATGGTACTATAGAAAGATACAAAGCTAGACTTGTTGCAAAAGGTTTTACCCAAACGTATGGTATTGACTACCAAGAAACCTTTGCTCCCGTTGCCAAAATGAACACTGTTAGAGTTCTTTTATCAGTTGTTGTTAACTTGGGTTGGAGCTTATTTCAGATGGATGTTAAGAATGCCTTTCTTCAAGGTACTTTAGAAGAGGAGGTTTACATGACTTTACCTCCAGGTCATAAACATGAATTTGACAAAACCCTAGTGTGTAAATTACATAAGTCAATTTTTGGCTTAAAGCAATCTCCTCGCACATGGTATGCTAAACTGAGCCACTCACTTTTACTTCACAATTTTACAAAATGTTCTGCTGACTCATCTATGTTCATTAAACACACAAATACTTCAACTACAATTGTTCTAGTTTATGTAGATGATATAATTATCACCGGAAATAACAATGTAGAAATTGAGAATGTGAAAAGAAACCTAAAAGAAAAGTTTGACATCAAAGATCTAGGAATACTCAAGTACTTTCTAGGTATTGAAATTGCTCATTCCAGCAAAGGTTTGTTTCTTTCTCAAAGAAAATATACCCTTGACCTTTTAAAGGAGACAGGTAAACTTGGTATAAAACCTGCTAATACCCCTATGGACACCAATAATAAACTCGAACCAGAAAGTGGTGAACCTTTAAAAGATATAGGACAGTACTAAAGATTGGTTGGTAAGTTAATTTATTTGACTGTTACTAGACCAGACATAGCTTTTGCAGTTGGTACTGTAAGCCAATTCATGCATGCACCAAGAACCACTCATCTAGATGCAGTGAACCGAATTATTAGGTATCTAAAGGGATCTCCTGGACAAGGGATATGGATGAAGAAAAATAATACTAACAATATTCTCGCTTACTCTGATGCAGATTGGGCTGGGAACTTCGATCGAAAATCAACCACAGGATACTGCACATTTGTAGGCGGGAATCTCGTGACATGGAAAAGTAAGAAGCAGAACGTAGTTGCAAGGTCAAGTGCGGAGGCAGAATACAGAGCGATGGCATCAACAGCAAGTGAGTTAGTATGGCTCAAGCAATTGCTGTGTGACATGAAGGTCTCATGTGAAGGACCAATGCAAATGTACTGTGATAATCAAGCTACACGACACATTGCTTCAAATCCAGTTTTCCATGAAAGAACTAAGTACATTGAGGTAGATTGTCACTTCATACGAGAAAAAGTTCAAGCCGGAGAAATTGTGACTCCATTTGTCAGGAGTCATGACCAACTAGCTGATATATTCACTAAAGCTTTAGACAAAGGGAGTTTTCAAAATATTTTATACAAGTTGGGTTCTATAAATTTATTTCGAACTCAACTTGAGGGGGAGTGTTGAGAATAGGAAATGAGTCTCAGAAAATCATCACAGACTCATTTAGGAAAGAGATCTGCTAGCATAAATAATACAGCTCTTAGGCAATATTTAGTACCTAGCATAATCTCTGTAATTAGGGAAAAATCTAGCAATAGGTATTTTAGGAATATAGCCAACGACTAGTTAAGAAATCAGGTTATATAAACCCATGTACAACTCATGTAAAATCAGAACAAATCAATACAAATTCCTTCTTCATTCTCTTTCTCAAAAACTAATAATTCTCCCTTCCTATTAATACTATTTCACCTTCTAGTTGTGGAGCACACTCTAAAGAAAAATGCCGAAACCAAATGATAATATACCAAACAAAATGTAAAATTTAAATTATTTTTCCCGAGCGAGGTCGAAACAGGTGCTTACGAAATGATAATTATGAGCGAGGTGGGGACTTCATTACTATTTATTTCTTAATAGGTGATGTGTCTTTTGGCTGTCTATTAAAAGATTTAAGGTCCAATATTTCAAACAAAAATTGATAAAAAAAACACGATAAATCGGATACCAACCCTTAGTTACTAAAATTTACCTTTACAAGCTAGGCCATCAAGGCCATCAAACTTTTACAGAAATGCAATGTATTAATAAACTAAATAATATTTATTATATTATAAGGAGAAAAGTGCTAAAATTAAAGCATTCAATTTTTTTTATTTTATTTTAGGAAAAATTAAAGCATCCAATTAAAAGAAGCCAACGTGTGTATTGCAGGAGATCGGATCAGAAAGGGCTAAAGGAGAACCCGACCCGATAAAAGAAGCGAAACTTTTGACTATATATTGGGCTGGGGCCAGAGTGGGAAAAATGGCACGGCGGAGCCGGCTCCGTCACGGAACGGCACGGTTACTGGACGGAACGGCACGGTATGCGTGTCAGTTACGTGCCGTGACTCATGTGTCTCGTGCCGTGACTATTCGCGTGCCATGTCCAATCTTTTGAAACTGTCACGTCACGGCACGTGAAAGATTTAGTCACGGCACGACACGTAGTCATGCGAATCACGTGTAATTAGAATCATTAGATATTGATTTAATGATGAATCTAGAATAAACTAACCTAAATTATGATTAAATGGTCACGCGAGTCACACGAGTCACGTATGGTCACGGCATGTTTAGGTACGGTGTAATTCACGTGGCGTGACCTTTCGCGTGTCCTGACCACCCCTTAACATTTTAGTCACGGCACGGCACGGAACGTGAAAAATTAACTTGATCACAGTACGACACTGCACGATTCCAAAATCACAGCGTGTTAGTCACGACACTGCACGGCACGTTTTTTGCACTCTAGGCTGGACCCAGCTGAACATGTATACAGAATCTTAGTTAAAGAAGCGGTTGGATTTGTCCAGTTTGAGTTTAATATAGGCTTGGTGGGCCCTCCTGACAGATTAGTCCTTGGTTTCAATTTAATAAATTATATCAAGCTTGATCCATGCATGATGCGTCATGCTGCTTGGCTTCCCTGGTTTTCAACCTACATAAATTAATCATACCTGATTGCTCTCTACCATATCCTTTAGTAAATTACTGAGCAGCGAGTGCCAACTGAGGAAAAGTCTATTTGATCCATTTTAGGGGGAAGAGAGATAAAGAGGAGAGGATTTTTGTGTGACTTGAATGTACAATGGAGGAGGCAATAAGAGAATCTCTGCTTCCAGAAAGCTCTAAGCATGAAATCGAGCCGTCGCTGATTAGAATGATGTATGCTGGTCACTTCCTTGCCAGATGGGATGCAAGGTATTTTTGTAATTATTCTCTAATTGGGTTTTAGATTTTTCAAATTTATCTCCTTATTTTCTGCAACACACAATGGAAAAATTAATTGAAGCACCCAACTAATATAACTAAAAATAGCTCATCTCAGCAGAAATCAAACAAAAAATTAGAGATTAATCAAAAACTCAAAAACCAGCCTGCAAAAATTTTCTGATAAGAAATTATGTGCAGTTTATGTGTGCTTTATTTCAGTAACACAGTAGAATATTATGTGTTTGCAGGATGTGGGAGTTTTCAGTTGCACTTTACATGATAAACAGTTGGCCTGATTCTTTACTTTTCACAGCAATATATGGTGTGGTAGAGTCGGCCTCTATTGCAATATTCGGTCCCTTGATCGGGTCACTGGTCGATAGATTAACATATCTTCAGGTGAATTTTCTATTAGGGCATGTTCGGCCTCCAACTGGGATTGGGAATGGGCTCGGGATATGGGTCAATTCGAACAGTAACTGCGCCTGTAGAAAATAATTAGGATTAAGGAATTCAATAAAGCATCAGATTAATCTCATCATATGCTATTATAGGAATAAAGGAGCAACTAAACTTAGACATTAAGTTACTCAACTTTTTTCCTTTTTTGAAAGTATAGGCTACAGTAGGCTACAGGATAGTACTAGGCAACCGTTAGAATTTCTAACGTCTCTTTTTTCTTTTCTTAATGTTATATACACAACACTGTACATGTTGATAGAGTAGATTGAATACAAGTTTTCATCTCAACAATCCTCCCAAAATCTCTGTGAATTTCAACATGGTATCAGAGCAGACTTGATCTTGCTCGAAATCAAACGCCAAATAGGCAACCCAATCACTGGACAGATAACCAGAACTGTACCAGTTCAACAAATCATCAAAAAAAAAAACCATCCAAGCTCAAATAGAGCAATTTCCATCATAGAAGGCAGCATCAGTTCTTATCAAAGAACAAAATTCAACAAAATTCGAAAAATTCAGAAATGGCACAACAACCCGAGAAACTTACAGGTGCGTTACTGAATGGCAAAAATTATCATCTTTGGGCACGACAAGTGACATTTGCCCTCATCGGCAGAGACAAATTCGAGCATGTCACAGGTGAAAAATCAAAGCCAAAAGCTAGCAAACCAACTGAGCCAACAGAAGAAGAGAGAAAAGCAATATCAGAATGGAGAAAGGGCGACAATTTAGTCATAAGCTGGCTGCTAGCATCAATGGAATCCCACATCTCTGACCTCATGACCTATCTCGACACTGCTCGAGAAATGTGGGTCAAAGCCGAAACGATGTTCGGAAAAAAGAAAAATTACTCCCTCGTTTATCAACTTCAACAAGAACTCCATCAATTACAACAACAAAATCAATCCGTAACTGAGCTATTCAGCCAAATCCAAAAAAAGAAAGATGAGATTAGAGTGTACCGGCCTCTCACTGCAGACATCGAAGAAATCAAGAAAAGGGAAGAACAAGATGACATTTTCATCTTCCTTGCCAAGCTTGATTCAAGCTATGAGGGGGTCAGATCGCAAATTCTCCTAATGGCCGAACTACCACCCCTTGACGAAGTTGTCGGGATGATTGAAAGAGAAGAGACAAGGCGAGTAGTGATGAGCTCTCAGCCACCCGACAACCCCGAAGCCAAAGCCTTTGCCACTCGGCCTAACCCTAGACCGGAGAATCGGGTAGACCAAAACCGCTGCGATTTCTGTAAAAAAGAAGGGCATAAGCGTGAAGAGTGCTGGTGCCTTTACCCTCATCTCCAGCCAAAAGGCAGGCGCGGTGGCGGCGGAGGCGGTTTCGCTAGAGGGGGAGATCGGCGACAGGGAGGCGGACCAGAGGAGAACCGAAAAGGCTATGCAGCGAAAAAAGAAATGGGGGAGCGGGTTGAAGATCCAGACCCACCAGCGAAAGAAGTAAAAGACCTTGATATGGATCAAATGAGGCAGATGTATACGCAACTCTCTGTGCTGTTTCAAGAAAAAAACCAAAAGACCTCTGGTATAATTACTAACCTTACTCAAAAATTTTCAAATTCAAAATGGTTACTTGATTCGGGTTCCACTGATCACATGACTGGAAATAAAAACCTGCTTAACAATTACAAAAAATTAGAAACCAAACAATTTGTAATTGTTGCAAATGGTGAAAAAATGGAAATTTTAGGAAATGGTTCAATTAGTCTCCTTTCAAAAATAATAACTAATGTTTTGCATGTGGAAAATTGTGCATCTAACTTGTTATCCACTAGTAAACTCACACGAGAATTAAATTGTGAAATTACATTTACATACAAAAATGTGATTTTTCAGGATCGGATAACAAAGAGTATCATTGGTGAAGGATTTTTAGATAATGGGCTATATGTTTTGAGTGAAGGAAAATGCAACTTCACTATTAGAAAAGAAGAAGAATTAGGCATACTTTGGCATAAGAGAGTTGGGCATCCTTCCGATAAGATTTTGAAATGTATTTTCGATTTCAAACAACTAGATTGTAGTAGTTGTGAAATTTGCAAATTAGGAAAGCATACAAGATTACCATTTAGTTTATCAAATTGTAAAAGTAAAAAACCTTTTGAATTAATATATTCGGATGTTTGGGGTCCCGCCCCAATTGAATCATATAATGGCTACAAATATTTTGTTATATTTATAGACGATTTTTCAAGAACAACATGGCTACACTTGTTAAAAAACAAAAGTGAAGTTTTTTCTCAATTTCAAGAGTTTTATAATTTTGTAGAAAATCAATATGATACAAAAATTAAAACCTTTAGAAGTGATAATGGAACGGAATTTGTAAATCAAAATTTCTCAAATTTTTTCAAACAAAAAGGGGTTTTGCATCAAACGACTTGTGTCTACACACCCCAACAAAACGGTGTGTCGGAAAGAAAAAATCGACATTTACTCGAAATGACTAGAGTCCTCCTATTTCAAAACAATGTTCCAATAATTTTTTGGTCGAATGCCGTTCTCACCGCAACCTATTTAATTAATAGATTGCCAAGTGCCAACTTAAGTTTTAAAAGCCCACTAGAAATTCTTTATCAAGAGAAACTCAACATTGGTCATTTGAGGGTATTTGGATGTACATGCTATGTGCACAAAAATAAACAACACAAGTTAGATTACACATCAACCAAAGCTATTTTCTTGGGGTATTCATCTCAAAAAAAGGGATATAAATGTTATGATCCGATTAATAAAAAAAAATTATTTCAAGAGATGTAACATTCCAAGAAAATGAGCCATATTATAAATCACTAGAAAAGGAGACTAATGACCAAACAAAACCGAATGAGTTTACATTTCCATTATTTTACAACTCCGAAGAAAGAAATGTCGTCATAGAAACCGAAAATGAAATAACAAATGAGAATGAAGAGGAAGAGACTTCTCAAAGTGAGGGGGAAGAAGCTAGTGCACCCGAAGCACCACCTTTGAGAAGGTCCAACCGAACTCCTCAACCTACAACTAGGTTACGGGATTTCGTAACATATGAGGTAAAATATCCTATCCAAAATTTTTTGTCTTATAAAAATGTTACACCTCAATATCAAAATTATTTGACTTCCATATCCAAAGAAGAGGAGCCAAATAATTTTGAGGAAGCCAAATATCAACCAATATGGTGTAAAGCAATGGAAGAAGAACTTAAAGCATTGGAAAAAAATCAAACATGGGTAGTCGTCCAACTACCCGAAGGAAAGAGACCCGTAGGATGCAAATGGGTCTATAAAATTAAGTTCAATAGTGATGGCACTATCGAACGATATAAAGCACGATTAGTTGCAAAGGGTTACACTCAAACATATGGTATAGATTATCAAGAAACGTTTGCACCCGTGGCCAAGATGAACACCGTTAGGATCTTGTTCTCTATAGCGGTAAACCAAAATTGGACCTTATATCAAATGGACGTCAAGAATGCTTTTCTTCAAGGAACACTTGAAGAAGAAGTATATATGACGCTTCCACCCGGTTACAAAGAAGAAAACAATTCTAACCAAGTATGTAGGTTAAAAAAATCAATCTACGGGCTAAAGCAATCTCCACGGGCATGGTATGGCAAACTAAGCTCATATTTAATTTCTTGTGATTTTAAAGTTAGCAATGCCGATCACTCATTATTTACCAAAATTAGTGGTACCTTCACAACCATAATTCTAGTATATGTAGATGACATAATAATCACCGGAAACGATTCGGATGAAATCAAAAAGGTAAAAATACAATTAAAAAAATTTTGACATCAAAGATTTGGGTTTACTAAAATATTTCTTAGGAATAGAAATAGCACACTCAACCAAGGGGCTATTTATTTCACAAAGAAAATATACACTCGACCTATTAAAAGAAACCGGAAAATTAGGGAGCAAACCGGCATCTACCCCAATAGATTACAAATGCAAATTAAATATAGAGGATGGTGAACCCTTAGAAGAAATAAATCAATTTCAAAGACTTGTAGGAAAATTGATTTACTTAACGGTAACTCGACCCGATATTTCTTTTTCGGTAAGCCAAATTAGTAAATTCATGCATGCACCTAGAACACCACACTTAGAGGCTATACATAGAATTTTAAAATACCTAAAAGGGACACCCGGAAAGGGGATATTTATGAAATGTAACAACTCTAACGAAGTGTGTGGCTATTCCGATGCAGATTGGGCCGGTAGCTTTGATAGAAAATCAACTACCGGCTTTTGCACATTTGTAGGCGGAAACTTAGTCACATGGAAAAGCAAGAAGCAAAGTGTCGTGGCACGTTCAAGCGCCGAGGCGGAATATCGGACCATGGCATCGACCTCAAGCGAGTTAACTTGGATCAAACAACTTCTTGCGGACATTGGAATTAAAATTCAAGAACCAATGAAGATGTTTTGTGATAACCAAGCGGCTCGACACATAGCAACTAACCCCGTCTTCCATGAAAGAACAAAACACATTGAAGTGGATTGCCACTTCATTAGAGAAAAAATTCAAGCAAAGGAAATCGAAACTCCCTTTGTTAGAAGTGAAGAACAATTAGCGGACATCTTCACCAAGGGTTTAGAACCGAAGTCATTCGAAGAAAATTTAAGCAAGTTAGGGTTGATTGATATCTACACGCCTAACTTGAGGGGGAGTGTAGAAAATAATTAGGATTAAGGAATTCAATAATAGCATCAGATTAATCTCATCATATGCTATTATAGGAATAAAGGAGCAACTAAACTTAGACATTAAGTTACTCAACTTTTTTCCTTTTTTGAAAGTATAGGCTACAGTAGGCTACAGGATAGTACTAGGCAACCGTTAGAATTTCTAACGTCTCTTTTTTCTTTTCTCAATGTTATATACACAACACTGTACATGTTGATAGAGTAGATTGAATACAAGTTTTCATCTCAACAATCCTCCCAAAATCTCTGTGAATTTCAACAGCGCCGAACAGGCCCTTAGTGTCCGATTGGCCCATGAAATTGTGGGGATAGCTGTTTTTCTAGATACCAAGAGATACATAACAGTTTACTGCAACAGACAGGATCACTCTTAAGTTTGCTGCCATCGAAGTGTAGCACAAGATGTGCCTCTATGCATCTGAGCCGTACGATCATAAGAAGATGGTTCAGATCAAATCTATAAAACTCTTCACCTAAAAATTAAGGTGTAGTGATGTATAGTCTAAACATTTTGATTTTGGTGAAGCAGTTTGGGTCAAGTAATGGTAACTCACTGCCATCACAGTAATGGCAGCCAATGCAGATTCTGGAGAGCATAGTCTTTTGTGATTTTAAAATTTTAATACTAGATTTGAGACTCGATCGGTAGCCTATAAACAAATTAATAATTCAAAAATATTAAAAGTGACTTCATGCAAGTAATGAGTTTTCTGCACATTTTGCATAATACTTCTCTTACCCTTTCCATTTATAATTAGGCATATAACTATTGAAAATTCCTAAGGTTTGGCCAAAAGGGGAGTTGTACTAATTTGGAGTTCCATAATATCAATAAATATAATGGAATTGGCAGACGCCTGAAGTTTGTTTATGAACTCAATTGATTTTCAGAATAGTTGTTTTATCAAAACCTAATTTCATTAATTCCCAACTTGAGTTATACAGAGTGCACATATTACATAGAGGTCCTTAAACTATTCTCTAATTACCCTTTTACCAAAATACCCCTGATACATATAACTTTGTTTCTCAACACTCCCCCTTAAGATAATCGAAAGATATCCACTAAGCTCATCTTGTCACATAATCTAGAGAGACCTAAAGAGCTAAGGCCCTTTGTGAGGCAATCCGCCACTTGATTCTCAGTTGGAACATGACTTAGTTTCAGTAGTCCACTATTTAGCTTTTCCTTGATAAAAAACCTATCAATCTCAATGTGCTTGGTTCTGTCATGTTGCACCGGGTTATTGGCGATGCTGATTGCCGACTTGTTATCGCACCATAGCTTCATGTGAACCCCTTGATCCATCTTTAACTCCACTAGGAGAGCCTTCAACCACAACAACTCAGAAACTCCCAAGGCCATTGCCCTGTACTCAAGCCACAGCGGTAGACCGTGCCACTACCGATTGTTTTTTACTCTTCCAAGAGACTAAGTTAACTCCTACAAAGATGCAATATCCTGAGGTAGACCTCATATCATCAGTGCAACTAGCCTAATCAGAATCACAGTAGCCCTCAATGCCTAGATGACCATTATTCTTGAATAACAACCCCTTTTTTGGAGCACTCTTCAGGTATCTCAGAATCTGATAAACTGCGTCCATATGACCCTTCCTTGGATCATGCATGTAGCGACTCACCACGCTTACTGCAAACGAGATATCAGAACTAGTGTGACTCAGATAAATCAACCGACCTATTAACCTCTGATATCTCTCCCGATTAACTGGCTCTCTAGCATCTGCACCTAACTTGTGTCTCTGATCAATTGGAGTAATTGCAGGCCTACATCACAGCATGCATGTTTCTGTGAGCAAGTCTAGCACATACTTCCTCTGTGATAGCACAATCCCTGCTGCTCCACGAGCCACCTCAATCCCAAGGAAGTATCTGAGCAAACCAAGGTCCTTCACCTCAAATTCTTTGCCCAATCTTACCTTCAGCTGAGCAATCTATCCCTCATCATCACCAGTGACAATCATATCATTAACATACACAACAAGCATAGTAATATGACCACTATGTTGTCGAAAAAACACCGTGTGGTAGGCATTGATCTGCTGATATCCCATACCTACCATAGCTCTCCTGAACTTATCAAACTAAGCTCGAGGAGACTGTTTCAATCCATACAGGGACTTCCTCAGTCTACATACCTTGCCCACTGTTTGGTTTGTGCTGAAGCCTAGGGGTATCTCCATACACACCTCCTCCAGCAGATCCCCATGAAGAAACACATTCTTCACATCGAGTTGGTGTAAGTGAATGAACTATTGGTTTCATGCAAGAAAAAATTTTAAAAATTTAACTCAAAAGAAACATATATAGATCTACTTATTTGACTAACGATGAACCTTATTTAGCAATTTAACTTGTTTAAACTTTATACCTCAAATCTTGGTCTCTAAACCAAGAAGTAGGGACTTGAGATGTAAGATTATTGCCTCTAAACAAGAAAGCCTCCACTAGTATCCACCAAGGATTCGGGAAGAGAATCCAAGTTTCCCTTGCTAGAGGTACTACTTAAATTCAAACTCTTAAATCGATGGTCTACTTCTTCTTCAAGCTAACTATTAGATGAGATTAGTAGAGTTTTTTCTCAACACATGAGAGAATGGAAGAGAGGGAATGTGGCAACCACATTTTTGGCTTTAGGTGGGTTGATTTTTATACTCAAAAGTTAGAGTTACCTTTATGAGTTGGATTTTAGGGCCAGTGAGCCTATAAACAAACTTATGGGACTTAGCCCATATGTCAAATGGTCCCAACATAGGCCTATTTACTCTATTCTATTTATTTATCAATTGTCCATAAATAAAACATCTAATGAATTATAATTGGGCCAATCAATTTAATTCCTCATGTTATGTTGAGATATAAATTCATATGTCATGTCTCACATGCACATAAACTTATTTAGATTTAAGGTTGTCATCTTCATGACATTTATTTTAGAATCATCTCATGATACTAAATAAATTTCTCTAATTTGGTGTGATCCAATAGGATCTATATCACATTGGCAATAAAATTAAAACTCCTTTTAATTTCATAAATGATAAGCAGTATCTAGCAATATACATTATGATTACCCAAATGATACAGATGATATGTCCATTGCAGTACCATGATCCTAAAACAATATTTGCTTGCATGTGTCAATTCACGTGTCACATAATATCATGAATAAAATCAAGGTAGGAGAGTGTCATCCTTGTAAATTTATTATTTTTCTTGATTCCAAGTAATCAGTAAATAATGATCAAGGGGCCCATCGATATCATCACTCATATATATAATATGAGGGACACTGGTATTTTTGATAAGTATCTTTTCCTCCGCACAAGAATCATATATTGAGATATTATCTGTATAGCTGCCAGTTACGGTCAACGTTAGACAACACCTACAGATACATAAATCTCATGTAGGAAAAATAATCATCTCATACCAAAGAATTCAAGACACAAATGAAACATTAATGATACTAACACAATTCATATTATGTTTCATTTTCGGGTCATGTCCAATTCCCTAATCTCCATCAGGTATTTATGTGATTAAATTTGGTAACTCCTTGCCATATGATCCAAGAACATGATCATCATTTAACCCACATATTAATCTTGTACTGATAAATAGTGTTCCTTTCTAATTATCAAGATTAGGGACATTTAGAGTATTTGTTACTTAATTATTATAGAGTTTTACATTTTAGGTCCTTAACTTGAACAATTCATAATGTAATTAAACACTCAAGGAACAAATTATTCTTTAATTTCATGAACAAAATATATAATACAACTATAAATGATTGACTTCTAGATCATAACACTAACAGTAATTTTCATCCACCATTCACAGTAAGAGAAATAGTGTCCTGACTGTGCTCATCTTCGCCACTGGTGCAAATGTCTTATCATAGTCAATGCCATACGTCTGATTGTACCCTTTCACCACCAATCATGCCTTGTAGCGATCAACTTTCCCTTCTGGGGCCTGCTTTACTATGAAGACCCATTTGCACCCGACTGCCTTTTTGCCTGCTAGTAGCGGTACTATCTTCCATTTCTTATTCTTATCGAGGGCATCAAGTTCCTCCCGCATGACAGCCTTTCACTTTGGATCCTCCTTGGCTTCCTGCCAACACTTAGGTATAGAAACTGTATCCAGAGATGCAATAAATGCTCCATGCACATGTGATATGTTAGAATATGAGACAAATTGAGCATGTACTTGAGCAATATCATGTGGGAAACCATATCGATTAGGGGGATTTCTCGCATTGCTGCGAGAAGTCATCCTCAATGCTGTGTCAGAAGAAGAGTGAGGAATCATACCACCTGAATCAAAGGGACTTTGAAGTACACCAATCTTAGTCTGGATAGGACCCTCATCCTGCTGACCCTCATCAATCTCAGTCGGCACAGGCATAAGACCCTCATTCTGTTTGCTCCTCCTCGGATACACTCTCAACTCCTCTTGATTATGATTATCCTCCTTGTGTACACTCTCATTTTGCTGAACCTCATTCTGCTTGCTCCTCCTCTAGTACACTCTCAACTCCACCTTAGTCTTATTCTCCTCTTCTTGGTCGAAATCTTTCGACTCATGCTCATTCGACTCTCCTATAGGGCAAGGGTACTGAATAGATCCCACATTTACTAACATTTCACCACCACTAGTCATCAAAAGATGAGGTCACACCTAAAGAGTAATACGGTTCTAGCTCTCGGAAGGTAACATACATGCTTACAAACAACCTCCTTTCTACTGGACTCCAGCAAACATATCCTTTCTGAGTGGTAGAATAGCCCACAAAAACACACTTCACAGCTCTAGGATCCAGCTTCTCCACTATTCGTCTGTTGTCTTTCACAAAACACACACATCCAAAGATCTTTAAGGGAAGAACGCCCTCTTTAAGACCGCTTGTCTCCAACACTCTAGAGAGTATTCTGTTGATCAATCGTACGGCTGTCAAAACCATTTATCCCCACAAATGCTTCGGAACATGCATCAAAATCATCATAAATCGTGCTACCTCCAACAGGTGTTTATTCTTTCTCTCTGCCACTCCATTTTGTGCTGGTGTATAAGTACATGTGGTCTGATATTGTATCCCATGAGCTGACAAATACTCCTTAAATGCCTTGTTTGTATACTCAGTCCCATTATCAGACCTCAGTACCTTCACCACTGCACCATACTGAGTCTGAACTGCCTTATGGAAATTCTTGAAATAAGTAAGCACATCACTCTTGTTTTTCATCAAATACAACCAAGTAACAATAGTATAACAGTTAATGAAAGTCACAAAAAATCTATAACCATTCATCGCAGTTGTTGAGCAAGGTCCCCATACATCCGAGTGTATCAAATTAAAGGCGTGAGAACTTCTACTACCTGAGCTTACATAAGGACTTCTTGTATGCTTTTCAAACTCACACGCATCACACACAAGTTTCTATTTGTCAGCTTTCTCATACATTGATAGGTACAAACGATCCAATAAGCTGAAGGAAGAGTGCCTCATGCACTGGTGATACAGAAACAACTCATCATCCA
Organism: Carex myosuroides; assembly: GCA_028015225.1. Lineage (NCBI taxonomy): Eukaryota > Viridiplantae > Streptophyta > Magnoliopsida > Poales > Cyperaceae > Carex > Carex myosuroides. The sequence continues at coordinate 3,503,955 of CM051476.1, forward strand.
CACTTCTACCTGGTCCTCTTGCCTCTACTCTACCCACTATCGATGCTAGCGTTGTGTCCATCCCCTTTCTATCCAAGTACCACAACCCATTACTAGAGGTGCTATCGGGTCGGGTCGGGTCCGGATACTATTATATTTGGATCCGTACCCTAAAAGTGTTCGGGTCCAAATTTCGATCCATATACTTATTTATTTCAAATCGGGTCGGGTCCGGATCTGGATACCTATCTACCCGTAGATATTTTGGGTCCAGTCTTTCAGTTCCGGATAGATAGATACCCATAACTTGTTTGTGAATTATCGGGTCTGGTCCGGATATGGAGCGATTCCGGATCCGAAGCGGGTATATGTCACAACTTCCAAACTACATATGTTTTTCTTTTTTTCTCATTAGAGCCTTCAATAATATTTTGTGGAACTTGGGTAGTATTTTCAGGATTTTATTATTGATTGTTTGGAGTACTCATGGTGTAACAAAAAATATTCGAAAGTTTTTTGTTTTTTGTTAATAGCTTTTGAATTCAGGAGACTGGAGATAAATAACTTTTGAAAATTAAATATTGAAGAAGAGATATAATTTTTAGAAAGTAAAATATTAGAGATGGTGATTTCTTTTTCTATGATTCAAAAAATTCATGAATAGAATATTAATACTAATTTTTTAATAGAGAATTAAATTTATGGCAGATATTTGATTTCAATGAGATTTATTGCAAATGACATATCATGAGAGCAATAAATTTTCATGATTATGCAGAGGATGTATAAGGTAGATATTGAAAGATATATTCAGAGCAATAAATTTTCATGATTATGCAGAAGATATATAAGGCAGATATTGAAAGATATATTCAGAGCAATAAATTTTATTCAAAAAATTAATATGAAAAATGTGATTACTGGCGTGACATTTGTTAATTTGATTATATGTAAAATTGTATTTTCATAGTTATTAATATATGTTTTATCGGGTATTTAGATGGGTATTGGGTCGGGTTCGGTTATGGGTCGGATAACTAATTCAAACCTATATCCTATCCATTACAATATCGGTTCCGGTTCAGATCTGGATCGGATATTAAATTATTAATGTTGTAACCGTACTCATAATTTAACCGGTTATATTTTTTAAACCATACCCTACCCAAATTAACTGGATCCGGGTCGGATCCGGTTCGGTTCCGGATCGAATCCAGGTAATTGGATAAAAGTAGCACCTCTACCCATTACGCCATGTGTCAGTCCCAAGTCTCCGGCCTGTCCTTTCTCTTGAAAAATCATCTTAGGAATATCCAAAGAAATGATGCATTTGAGTTGTAGAATAATGGCAATAATGAATAACAGGTTTACGGGAAAAGAAGTAACATGCAACACAGAAAGGGTCATGGATTTGGTACACTTAACAGTACCCTTACCTACAACGGGCTATGCGGTACCATCGGCAGTCTAAATGCTTTTTGGAGCTGCAAGGTGAGTGTAGGTGAGAAACTCATGGTGAGCTCTCGTGACATGTCGAGATGCACTAGAATCTACTATCCATTCTAATGCTCTTATGGTAGGTATGGATGCAAGTGCATGTGCAAGAGTATATGTACTCGAGTGGGCATAAGTGGTAATGTTACCCTTGGATGAAATAGGAGTGAAGGCTACCTCAGCGGTGGCCTTCTTGCCATCATCGCAAGCCAGTTTCTTCCTCCTTAACAACTCCAAGAGCTCATGATCCTTCTCCGTGAAGGTCAAGCCAGTCTCTTCCTCCTTCTCAACCACTGTCAGATTTGCCCGATACCCTCTAAGCGAGCCACCTCTATCTCCTCTTCGGCCAGCACGGCCAAGTTCACGATCACCAAACTGTCCTCGTCCACCAGCACCTCTCTCTCTAGGATGCTTTGGACAGACCCTGCTCAAATGACCCATCACACCACAGTTGTAACATTTGCGAGTCTCACTGTGACTCGGGTTCGATGCTGCCAAGGCCAATCGCATCAGCGGTGGCTGTTGTGGTTGTGTTCCTGACATTGAAGCCTCTGTCTGCTTCATGAACCTCACCAACACCTTCATATCCTCCTCATCCAACTTTTTGAAAACTTTATCCATCTCTCAACTCGTACTTGCCTCCACAATGGTAGCACAAGTCCCAATCCTTCTCACGACTCACAAAAGTACATCAAACAACACAAACAGAAAGACCCATTACTGAAATCACTATTCACAGGTTACTGTAGCAAGATGGGTACTGTACCGCGACCCGTTACTGTAGCAAATCCTCTTTCGGGCAAGATCTAGACCACTCCATCGATCATAGTTGATTTTCGGGCAAGACCTAGACCTAGACCTGATACCAAATTGATTTTCATAATAGTTGTTTTATCAAAATTTAATTTCATTAATTCCTAACTTGGACTATAGAGTGCACATATTACATAGAGGTCTCTAAACTATTCTCTAATTACTCTTTTATCAAAATACTCCTGATACATATAACTTTGTTTCTCAACAAACTCATACTCATATATAATGTGCATTGCATTTTTTTCTATAAGCAGGTTCTTCGTGTTTGGCTTTTAACCCGAAGTTTATCTTTTGTGGTTGCTGGTGGCTCAGTAACTGCTCTACTTATTTATGACGACCTGAAGACAACAAATTTTCAGATATTTATGGTGTTAATTGTGGTGACTAATTTATTTGGTGCTGTTGGGGTTCTCTCAACTCTTGCTGGAACCATCTTAATTGAAAGAGAATGGTAATATTTATTCCTATTGCTAATACATCTTTTTGCATACCTTCATTCTGTCCTTTGTGTATTCTTTTATTTTGTGGTGGGCCTATTGGAATTTTTTTTTCAAGATATTTTAGCACATTTTCATTTGTCCTTTCACTCAAAATTATAGGCCTAAAAATTCTAGTTTCATGCCTACATTTTTTTACAGGGTGGTGGTTATATCTAATGGTGAACCTCCTGAGCTATTGACAAAAATGAACTCAGTCATTAGAAGGATTGACCTATCATGCAAACTTCTAGCACCAGTTTTCACTGGTTTTATCATCAGCTTCATCTCTTTACGGGCCTCGGCAATTATCTTTTCTGTATGGAACATAGTTTCTGTTCTTTTGGAATATTGGCTTCTTGCTTCTGTATATAATGGTGTGCCGTCTCTTAGCGAAAGTGATCAGAGAAGAAATGCAATAGTTGGTGGTGACAACATCGCCGAGAGCTCATCTATCTTAGAGGAGAGTGAGAGTTCAATTGGTGACGAGACTGACGATTGGAAGATACAAGCAATGGAGAGGTTGTCAGTGATTCCTTGTTTTGATTCTTGGATTGTGTATCTCAAGCAAGAGGTGGCTCTTCCTGGAATTTCTCTGGCTATTCTCTATTTCACTGTTTTAAGGTGAGTTTTTCACTAAACAAAGTTAATGATTTGGAAAGCAGCACTTTTTTTGGAGTCTCAGAGTTATCATTTCGGTTTGACATTGCAAGCTGTACAATTTTGGTTGACACAATCACTTTTTAAATAAAGGCATGGAAAAACAGCCAGGTGAATACCGGCTTGGAGTAACTAAGTTGATTGATGACCTTTAGTCCCCAAAAAAAAAAAAAGGATAATCAATCTGCACAAACATTACTTGCCTGGAAGATGACAACAGCACAAAAATTATACAAATCAGAAAATTAAGATCATAATTGCGAATTTTGAACTTAAAAGGACCAAAAGAGCAACAAATGCTCAACCTTTTGTCTAGTACTAGGATTGAAAAAACCATTAGGATTCTGTACCATCTTGCTGTGTTTTCCCTTTTCAATATTTCTATTGTTCCTTCTTTTTTTCACTGGCTTGATGGGTGACTCATTGCAACAATGATTGGAAATGAGACAAAATTGTAAAATTAACACAATTGAATGAACCAAATATAGTTAAATTGAGGCTTAACTGAAAGAACTAGGGTCTAATTGAATCATATGGAAGTCTGTACCGAAGCAAAATTTAAAGCTTTCTAATACTTTGAACAGCTTTGGGACACTAATGACAGCAACATTAGATTGGAAAGGCATCCCGGTATATGTTATTAGCATAGCACGAGGGGTTAGTGCACTTGTAGGTATTGGGGCGACTGTATTGTATCCGATTGTGCATTCACGTATTTTCACAGTTCGTACTGGACTCTGGTCCATCTGGATGCAGGTAATTAAAAATAACTGAATGATAATTACATGTTTTTATTGAGAAATACACTTCAATTCTTGCCAGTACATTGTTTCTTTGTTTACTTTGGGTACAGTGGTCCTGTTTGCTGGTTTGTGTGGCATCGATTTGGGTTAGCAGCAATTTCAATTCGGCATGGATGTTAATGGGAGGAGTTGCAGTATCACGTCTCGGTTTATGGATGTTTGATTTGGCTGTTATGCAACTCATGCAGGTATTATTAATTAGTGCATTAGTTTCATAATCCTAGTAAAATAACAATTAACAAGTATATATATATATATATGTTAATAACCTATGTTTTCCAGGATCTTGTACCAGAATCTGATCGGTGCATTGTGGGTGGGGTCCAGAACTCACTGCAGTCCATGTTTGATTTGCTAACATACATGATGGGTATAATTATTTCAGACCCCAAGGTAATTGATTCATCGTTTTTAAGGGTCTGTTCGGCGGACACATGGGCAGCAGAATGGGCACAGAAACAGAAAAATTTGAACTGATTTTTACTGTTCACGTGGAAAAAAAATTTCAGTCTGAATAAATTTTTATTTTTCCACGTGAACAATAAAAATGAGAGTGCAGCCGAACATGCCCTAATACTAATGTACATTGCATGTTCTCAATATTAAACAAAACACCTCACCTTATTGCATTATACTTTGATTAAAGTAAAAAAGAGAGCTTATCTACTGAGTACAACTTGCTTTGACTTTGCTCTTTAGAAATATTGTACTCATTTCCTTAATTTGTTACATTGTATTTTGACATGCAGGATTTTGGTCAATTGATTATTCTGTCATTTTTCTTGGTGACGACAGCTGCGTTAATGTACACATTTTATGTGTACCGGGTCAGAAAGCACCTCTTCCACTTTGGCAAACTATTTTCCAAGATCCATTAGCAAGTGGTTTCATGTTTTACCCTTTTTTTTTATTTTCTGTTTGATTTAATGTATGATTCAAGTACGTAGCACTTAGATTCTGGGCGATTTTTTTTTTTATTATTAAATGGAAAAGTTTTATCAGTTTCATCCATGTATGTGATGCTCTCCGTACATGTTCGAAAGGATAAACCTTTATGGATATTAAATTATTGGATGACTTGATATTTAACTTTTACTCAAAAAAATATACAATATGTGGAATAAAGAACGAAAAGGCAGCAGAAATTTTAAGACAAAAATGGAAATTGATTAGAGGCAAATATATAAATTTATTTGTGGTTGATTTTTGCAAAAAATAATTATTAATATTTAAAAAGCATGTATTGAATATTATCAATCAGTTTTGGTGATCAAAGGATTATCAATGTGACAAAAAAAAATTGGTTAAAAGAATCAACAAACACAAGACCCGTAGGCCTTTTCGTCGGTCATTTATTGAGCTATAGTCTGCTATATATTGGGCTATTAGTTTGACAAATTGGTCAATTTTGTCCGATTAATTCGTTACATGTTTTGTCTTGTCTTATCTCGACTTTTTTAAATAACAATTTTATGAAACTTTATTAATAAAAAAATTATTTAATTGATTTGAATAAATTAAATTAATTCTTTTTAATAAAATATAAATATATACACATAATTTTTATAAAAAATTAAAATTATTCACAAAATTATAAATAATTTATCGCGTACTGATTAATCTCTGCACAAAATTTCGACGGGTTATATACAACGGTTTTACATCCCCGACCATGATTTTTATTAATATCATCCAAAAATAAAGAATTAGCAAATCTGCCCTCGATTTTTTTTTTAAAAAAAACGCCCTGACCGCCCCACGTTTGGGCGGTCCACTATTCATACCAAACCACCCCACGTTTGGGCGGTCACCTATGCATACCAGACCACCCCACTGTGGGGCGGTTTGGTGTTTAATTTTTTTTTTTTAGAGATAATATGAATAGCAAGATGCTGAAATCTAACACTAAAAATTCGAATTTTTTTAAATATTTGTTAGATTACTTCTTTTGATGTATAATTAGCATATTTATACTAAAGTACGCTAAATTACTTGAAATTATGTCAAATTACACTGAATTACACTAAATTATGTTAAATTACGCTAAATTACATTAAATTACACTAATGTACGGTAAATTACATATGAATAGGGACGATATCTTCACTGAGAAGGTGAAAAACGACGACGAAACTTCAAACGTTCATAAAACGATGCTCGAGTGTCCGATTTCAACAAATGACCACTTTTCGGAAAGCTTTGCCGTTTTTCAAAATTCAGAATTGCCAAAAAACAAAGGGAAGAGCCTCAAAACTTGAGTTGAAGTTTTCAATTAAGATTTTCAATTCTATTATTCAATCTAAGTAGCTCAGTAAATTAGTTATATAATGAACTTGTAGAATACCAATTTTTACTATTTTTGAAATTTTTTTACTATTTTTTATGATTTATGAAAGATGGCACAAAATCGACCTAATTTAGCGTAATTTTGCGTTGTTTAGCGTAATTTAGCGTATTTCAGTATAATTAGCGATATTATTGTAATTTAGCGTAATTTAACGTAATTTAATGTAATTCAACGTAATTTAACATAATTTCAAATAAGTTAGCGTATTTTAGTATAGATATGCTAATTATAATCAAAAGAAGTAATCTAACAAATATTTAAAAAAAATATTCGAATTTTTAGTGTTAGATTTTAGCATCTTGCTATTTATATTGTTTCTAAAAAAAACATCAAACTGCCCACAGTGGGGCGGTCTAGTATGCATAGGTGACCGCCCAAACGTGGGGCTGTTTGGTATGAATAGTGGACCGCCCAAACAGGGGCTGTTTTAAAAAAAAATGAGGGCATAGTTGCTAATTTTTTATTTTTGGAGGGTATTAATAAAAATCACGGCACCTCCGACCCTATACGCAGTCTAAAATTTTCGGGCCGGATTTATTTATAATTTTCAAATCCATAACGCGCTTAGATGAAACTTTTTTGTTTGTGCCCGTACCAAATAAAGGATTCGTGTGCGACTCTTTATTATCTCTGCCCCCGTAACCGTAAATCCGTAATTGGGATTTGGGAGGAAGATGTCTGGATCTTATTAAGTTCTACGCCCCCACGTAAGAAGAGTTGCATCATTCCATGCCTCAACAGATCCTAAAACCCTAATATTTCTCCTACAAAAGGACAACGACGAAAACAAAAAACTAATTTTTCTCCGCCGTATAGCTTCGCTTTCTGTCCGTCAGAAGATTATTTTGTCCGACTGTTATCTCATCTCAAACTTGCGAATTTCAAGTAACAACGACGGTCGTAAATTCAATCTCTGGACCTCGCGTCGTCGCTCTCGATCGACTGAGAACCCGGGTAATTGCTCCTCTATCTCTCCTCCACGATTCAATTAATTAGTTTTCCAATTTCGCAACAAATTCTCGTCGCAAATCAGAAATCATCACCTTAGATTTAGAATCTCAGCGCTGGATATTCTCCCAAATCACATGACAGAAGTATCCGTTTTTCAATTTAGAAACCCGCACGAAAATCCAAAAGTAGATGTAGTGATAAGCTGATAATGGTCGTCAATTATGATGTAATGGAGATTTGGTCTTGCCGAAGTGCCTTTTTATTTTATTGTACTATTGTAGCTTTATAACACAATTTCTGCACAAACTAGTATTGCACAACAAATATGGGTTAGATGTGCCTTTGAATCTACAATCTATATCAAGAAAGTAAAAATATCACAAGCATATACTTCTGTGCCTTCCTCCTAGTGTTTGATCTTTTTTCCAACATATTTGGATAGTTTCCCGGGTACAAATATATAATTATATCCTTTCGCAAAAGTTATTTGCGGTATGTTGTAGAACTGTATCCTTTTGCAAACAATATTGGTGATTTGTTGTACTCGTTTCATGCTATATTTGGTAAAGTGGTGCATCCAAGTATTTTCATTCATGTATTATTTGGCACTGCATAATTTTGAAGTTGACTCAATTGAACTTATTTAAAGATGAAAGTCACAAAAAGTAATTTACTTATTTTTAGACCAACCCATCTCGCAATCTAAGTCTGCGGATTCTTTATATTTAATCTTTGGCTTTAGTACTTGCTGATATCAGCTCGGTTATATGTTTCATAGTCTGCACGGTGCTTTGCTTGTTAAAACAGCAATTAAGTAAATAGTATATCATCTTTGTAGCAGTTTGTGGCATGTTTACTCTATTGGACAACATACTGTTCAAAATTGTGAGTTAACTTGGATGGTGTATCTTTTTTGAGACCTAAGTGCAAGGATTGTGTTCATTATCATTACAATTTGCTCATAATTCAGTATCATAAATTGAATCAATGACCAATTACTATTACCATCCCTGGTATTTTCTTCTCCTAAATTGATGAATGATCAATCTGTCCCTTTTTAAGTTACTAATGCTATTCATTTTTAACTATTTGTTCAGATATAAGAAAATGAGAACATTTCATGAGTAGCTACCAGAAGAATTGCTTTGCTTCAATTTAGCATGAGTGGCCTAGGAAAAGGTATGAATACAGCTCAAAATTGGCAGTTGTTTAACTAAATAAGCTACCACAAAAAAGTTATTTGATAAACCCAAAATGATTGTTTTAGTTAAATTAATTTTGTATATATGCTTTTATGCTAATATATATCATAAACAATGAATTAGATGCGCTTAGGAAGGAAAAATATTAGTATTGCGCTTGACATTGGCATTTTAAAAAAACAGATTGGGAAAACAAAGAAGCAGTTGAAGCCCCCTGCTAAAGAGGACTCTCTGCTTAAGCAAATAGTACAAGATGATCAACATGTCTAGGCCCCAAGCAGGCACAAACTGCGGTGCATACATGTTATTGTTAACATCTAGGCCTAGCAACTCAGTGAATGATCTCACCAGATTCACCGCATCACTGTTGAGAGCGAGAAGTTGGTTGAGATTAAGATTCAACTTGAGCCGCCCTAGGTCTGGATTAAGTGCGACAAGCCCTGATCCCATGTCCTCTTGACAAAGACACTCCCCCCTCCCTCCAAAACGACAAGTGGTTCAACTGCCAGTGCATGTGAAATGAAAGCAGAAATCATTTCTTTGGCAACAGAAACACAACATCTGTCACGAGGTTTAACACCTAATTTTGAGCGGTGGTACAAGGAAATCTTACAAAGGATGGTCACAAAGAGAAGGAACCAAATGTAAGTTCGAAAAAGGTCCCTCTCAGCTTTTAATCAGAAACTCAGTACCTAGATATATTTAGGCCACTTGTTTTGGAGGAGTTCAAGGCACAGTTGCGTGCTGCGTATGTAATGTGGAGAGCTCGATTCAAGGAGAGTATGACAGCAGCCGTGTGCAAGAGGGACAACACGAAGATCACGAGGCAGGGCAACAACAATAACAACATAAAGTAGAGGTAGGGAGGCAGCTGCAACAGTATCAGGAGGCACGTAGCACTGATAGAGGTAGCAACTCTTGTGAAGCAGTATTTTCTTTGGGCAAAAAACTGAGAGGTGGACAAAATGTTGGAACTTCAAATCTGTGAGAAAAAGTAGTATTTTCTAGTATTATTGATGTAATATTTGTAAACGTTCCTATGCTTTGGATTTAATTGTTGGTCGCTTTGATAAAAAAAAAATTGTTGGTCGCACACTGTGTTTCTGATATGATATTGTTATCAGTATATGTACCCGTCACTGGATGTGCATTAATTCCTTTTGGATTTAGTATTTAATCATCTTTTCTTAATTGTCTTTTTTTTTTTAGAATTTACCAAGTAGTTTGTACTAATTTTTTATCTGATTTTTAATCAAGAAGTTTTATTATAAATGGAACTAGGATATTTCATTTTGGAAATTTTGGAAAAGTGTAGCATATGGTAGATTGGTGCTTGTCAGTTTGAACTTTTGAGGAAACATGAACGTCCAAGTGTATGGTATCTTCAATCAATCAGAATATTAATTTTATTATTCTATTATAATTTGTTTTAAGGTCAATAAATGCGAGCAGAAAATATAATTAAGGAGTTGTCTGATGGGTTTAAGGATGTTTGTGGAACTATTTTTTTTCACTTATTCCATTGAAGTAATTAACAGGACAAAGAAGTTCATACCTCCGTAATTTTAAGTTTGAGGAATTTGGTACATCAATCCCTGTATTGTCATATCAAGGTTTTAAGAAAAATGCAATTGAACTTGGTCATTAAACCGTATATCTATTTATTGACCACTTATCGTTAAAATCCTTAATGATACACATCACCGTATTGTACTTATGATGCGAGCAAAATTTGAAGTTGACAGAAAAAAGAATACTTATGATGTTAAATGATAAAAAAATATCTTTAGTAATTTAACCCTCTGTGTGCTGTAATAATACTGTTGCACAAATAAATTTATGAGCATATAAAAGATATAGATAAGATATGGATATTATATATTCATCAGTTTTGGAGATCTTAAGTTTATAAAATATAACTAAAATTTATTATAAAAATTAACAGACGCACAAACCGTATACTGTATATGCATTTTAAAAAGAAATTACGTATAATACTTAACATATCTCGTTGATATTTCACAAAAAAATATTAGGAGAATGTAAAGGACATATTTAATATTATCTGTTAATTTTGAAGATTTAGGATTATTAATCTGGACAAATATGATTAAAAATATAAGTAGAGACAAAAAAAAACATGGTAAATGCATTTTAAAAGATATTTTATTCGTAATATTTGAGTATCTCTAAATTTTTGCACATATAAATTTATGAACACATAAAGAACATAAAGTGTATATATTGGATAATATCTGTTAGTTTTGATCATCTTATAATTATAATTGTGATCAAAATTGATTGAAAATATTAACTGGCTCCCGATGCATTGTAAATATATATTAAAGACATTTAAGCTTAATATTTGATGTATATATTTTATTTATGTAATAATAAATGTAGGATTTTATTTGGTTCGAGAGAACTGGGTTAAATTACTAAAGATATATTTTTTATTTGGTTCGAGAGAACTGGGTTAAATTTAATTTTACTAAAGAACTGGGTTAAATTACTAAATTTATGAACACATAAAGAAATAAATTTATTTGGATTTGATTTAAGGGAATTTGAGGGAACTCCATAAATTGAGTTCGAGCAGTTATTTCGTAAACACAGTGAAATGATATTTCAACTTGATATACAAACGGTTTCTCTTAGAGCTACACAAAAAGTCCGTAACTCATGACCCGCTCGTTATCAGCTTAATAATAATTAACTTGTTACTAACTCTATTTGGAACTGATTCGAGTTATCTGACTTGTTGAACTCGTGAATTTAGTTCGAGCATATACTAACTCACTCTTTAGTCATTGTTACATAAAATTAGGCCACATAACATCCCAACCAAACTCAACTTAGACTGAAGGTGACACTATGGATTAAGTAGAGGGATTATTTATTTGTACAAATGATTATTAAATAATAAATAGAAACATAAAGAGTGTCTTCATTTTTGTATGTTATAGATGGATCCGAAAATTAATTTTGGATTCAAAAGTTGGAACGGAAATATTTTCTCGGATCTGAAGTGTTGTATTATGTTTCAGAAAATATTCTAGCATCTTTTCTGTATCAGAAAAAAAAATTAACCATTCTTTCTTTTTCAAAAGAAAGCTGCTAATTGCCACCCAACACTGATCTCTAAAATATCGCCCAAACAAACTGTCACCACTTGAAAAGTGTTTATAATTCAACTTCTTGTTATAATTCTGTAAACTTCAATACTCAATTTTCCGATATTTTTATTAATATCCAAAGTTAATTACAAATTAAAATTTATACCCAGAACCGCTGAGTTTTTCCAAAAATGTCCAAACCGGCCACAAAATGACCGGTTTCCGCTTCCCCAGAAGCCGGCCATTTTGTGGCCGGTTTCCTATTTTTTTTTTTACCCGTATTAACCCTATAAATAGAAAGTTTATGGCTTGAGATGTTGAATTAATATTTTAACATAAAATTTCATCATGACATTTTGTTTTTTACAAGAAGAGTTCTTGTTTGAAAGGTTGAATATATTATTTTAATATAATAAATGTTAAAATATTAGAAAACGATTTAGCAATTCAACAATTTGTTTGACCTTTTTATTTTTTATATTAAAATAATATAAAGTTTATGGTTTGAGATATTGAATTAATATTTTAATATAAAATTTCATCATGACATTTTGGTTTTTTTAAAAGAAGAGTTCTTATTTGAAAGATTGAATAGATTATTTTAATATGAAAAATGTTAAAATATTAGAAAACGATTCAACAATTCAACAATTTCGTTTGACTTGTTTTGTTTTTTATATTAAAATAATATAAAGTTTATGGTTTCAGATGTTGAATTAATATTTTAATATAAAATCTCATCATGACATTTTTTTTTTACAAGAAGAGTTCTTATTTGAAAGATTGAATAGATTATTTTAATATGAAAAATGTTAAAATATTAGAAAACGATTCAGCAATTCAACAATTTCGTTTGACCTTTTTGTTTTTTATATTAAAATAATATAAAGTTTATGGTTTGAGATGTTGAATTAATATTTTAATATAAAATTTCATCATGACATTTTGTTAATTTACAAGAAGAGTTCTTATTTGAAAGATTGAATAGATTATTTTAATATGAAAAATGTTAAAATATTGGAAAACGATTCAGCAATTCAACAATTTCATTTGACCTTTTTGCTTTTTATATTAAAATAATAGAAAGTGTATGGTTTGAGATGTTGAATTGATATTTTAATATTAAATTTTATCATGACATTTTGTTTTTTATCAGAAAAATCGTATTTGAAAGATTGAATAGATTATTTTAATATGAGAGTTTCTATTTTAATATGAAGTTAATAAATAAATTATAAAAAATAGGAAACCGGCCGTTTTGTGGCCGGTTTGGATATTTTTGGAAAAATCCAGCGGTTCTGGTCATAATTATTAATTTGTAATTAATTTTGGATATTAATAAAAAATGTCGGCTCAATTTTGTAAACTGGTTCGCTGAATTCCGAAAAAACTAGTAATTTTTCATGTTCCCTCTGATTTTTTCGTGTTCCCTCCTTTTTTTTTTGTTTTTTCTTATGTTACTTCAGATTTGACGAAAAAACCCTAGAGCCCCGATGGTGTAGGCGTGTTGCGCTGAAATCCTCTCTCTCAAACTCACAGCCGCCTTTGTACTCTGAAGTCCTCTCTCTCTCTTTCCCAATCTAATTTCTCCCTCTTTCTCTTTAAAAATCTCACACTCACGGCCGCCTCTGTGCGCTGAAATACTCTCTTGTCTCCATCAATCTTGCTCTTTCTCCAGAGCCCCACCTCGCCTCCGCCTTCCTCTCACCGAACCTTCCTTTCTTCAGAGATCGCGATCGTGCCTCTTCTCTCTCTCAATTTTCTTCAAAGATTGTGATCGTTCCTTGTGTTTGTGCTGGTTATCTTTGTTCATTTATGAATTATTTTGTACTCTGGCAAACACTAATCTTAATTTACATTTTTTAATTTGTAAGGAAGAGAACATGGCAAAAAATGGGAAGCGTTCTATTTTTTAATCGGTCTGCCATCGCAACTGCCGCTCTCTTCTCGACCGCCTTTGCTACCCTCAACCGCTTCTACTCCAAACCGGTTCCTTCTATTCTCCCTATTTTTTTTCAAAAATCGGTTTGATTTGGGTGAAAATTGTGGGGTAAAGATTGTCAATAATATGTCATATGATTATATTCTTATTTTATGTGCATGCATATTTTGCATTAATGTAATATTTTGTTTTTGTTTTACTAATTTTTTTTTCAATGAATTGATTTGGTTTCATTGATGTTTCACTAAATATCTGATCATTGGAACTTTGCCAAAATGTAAAGCATGACAACAATTGAAAGCATATGTTTTTTTTTTCTTTTCAACCAAACTGTGCCTATAGTTATTATGGGGTTTCATTCTTTGTCAAATTGAAGTTTGTGGATTAATTTGACTTGAGTTTGTGGATTTAAAGGTTTGAAACCTAAACCTGAACTGATATTGTGTCGTACTAGTCAGTACTTATGTTTTTGCCATCTTCAGTCATTACTGATGCTGCTGGTATTAGATTGGTTCTTAATTTTCCTCTTCTTCATCTAGTATATGAGGAGATAATTAGATCTTATCACGGCATAGCAGGTGACTGTTTGACTTGGGTGGACATCGGCAAAAATTATGTTACGGTAACTTCTTTGAATTCCATATTGTTTTTCTTTGAGATAATGATCCAAAATTATCTGTTCAAAAACACCCAACATTTCTCATATTTTCAACTGACACCAATGATTTTTTGGTTAACAATTCTGTTAAACTTTAAGTTAATATAGAAATGACTTGACTATGCGCTAGTTACTCTTGCAGACCCAAAACAAATGGCTTTTTAGCAAGTGTGTGAAACATTGTTTCATTAGTGGGGGCAAAAATAAATCAACAGCATGATACTAGTAAACAAAAACTGAACCAAAACAACTTGTATCAAACCATTTAAAAAAAATTTTGAATTTCTTGTATGTTTTGTAATTTGTGTTTGTGCTTAGAAAAGTCATGGAGTTCATTGATTCAATGATCAGAGAAGTTAGAGATATAACTCACACTTTATTTGCACTTTCTACTAAGGAGAAATTGTAACCTGGGTTCAATATTTAACTCCTACTTATATCTTATATCTGTGTTGTCATTAAATTAATTTGGAAATCCTTCTCGTGTTATAGGTCAATTTACCTGGACAGTATGGAGATCCAGCAAAGTCGTTAAAGGGAATAATATCTGGTATGTTTACTGTGAAGATTTTTTTTTTCTTTATTTCAGTTTTTGTTTTCAATTTATTTTTACTGTGAAGATTCGTAACATGACAATGTTAATATATAGTATTTTAAAACCATAACTTGAATTAAGCTTGTGTCACTCCTGTAAGATTGAAGATTGTTTGTCTTATCAAAGGTTCCAATAATAACTTAAATTAAGCTTGTGTCACTCCTGTAATTTTACTATTATATGCTATTCTATTATTTTACTTTAACTTGCAAGTTTGTCTTTAGGATTTGGTTACGGATCTTTTAAGTCAAGTAAATAGATTTTTTCCTTTTTCTTACTATTCTTTCATTTTAAACTTGCAGATTAGTGTTGAGATAGACACACTTGGTGTTGAAGAGGACTAACACGAGTATGTTGCCTACTTTGCTTGATTGCAATTTGTACTAAGTTTGTACATAACATCAAATTAAAAGAGTTAGCTAGATGTGTTTTACACTATCAATTATATGAGAATGTTGGTTTTGCAAGAGGTTGGAGTGTCAGTATACTTTGTGGAATTAACTCATGTAATTTGGATAATGTAAATGTGATATTTGGAATTACATCATGTGATATTATTATTGTGCTATTATTATTATTATGATATTTGGGATTGTGATTGTTGAAATGAAACATTAATTTAAAAAAAAAAATATGTCTATGTCAACACCAACGGTTGATTCACACAAATACACAGATGGTGAAAGGGATCAACACCATCTGTTAAATCGTTAAGTTGAACAGATGGTGAAAGTGACCAATGTCATTTGTTCATTAAGTTTCGAACAGATGGTGAAGTGATCAACGCCGTCTGTTTTCAACCGATGACATATGTACATACTTTTGTTATCGGGGTCATAGCCATCGATTCAACAACAGATGGTAAAGTGTAATTTGAACCGATGGTAAATGATTTTTTTGTAGTAATTTGAACCAATGGTAAATGGTTTGTTTTAAGTCCAACAATTGCTTGTGAGTGAGATCCTATCAATACTTTTAAAGATCTCTCTTTTTCCAATTCGAACACTTTTATGCACTCATTTTTAATGATTGTATCAACTCACTCTTTCATAAAGAAGAGGATTGGTGTACTTCATTAAAATATTGAACCATTGATACCCGAAAAATGTGAAGAAGACCTTGATCACTACCCCCACTCAGGTTCAAACAAGGTATACTACTCACATGATTCAAAGTTAAGAAGACCTAGTATCTTTGTCGCATACTG
Source organism: Carex myosuroides (assembly GCA_028015225.1). NCBI lineage: Eukaryota > Viridiplantae > Streptophyta > Magnoliopsida > Poales > Cyperaceae > Carex > Carex myosuroides. Next base: position 3,520,201 of record CM051476.1, read on the forward strand.
GTATCAAGTCCAACTTTTTGTAGACTTGTTTCAAAGCTAGTGAGAAGTGAATTCACATCCTCTCCGGTACCGTAATAGGGAATCTTTTACAATTATTAGATCTAGACCATTCCTTTTAACTTGGCACGAATCTCAAAGCCCAATAATACTACCCTCTGCGCTAGCTCGAATCTCAAAGCAGCTGAGAGTTAATCTCAAACCGTAAAGTGAAGGGAATCTTTTACAGTAATGGAGAGGATACTTGTTCTTGAGAAGTTGGGGTTTATTATGTAATAAATATGAAAGTAAATGAGCCTAGTAGAGTTAGGCAAAGTTTGAATTCAGTTAATGTCAGAATGAGCCAAGTTGAACTAAGCTTGAATTTAGTCAAGTCAATCATGAGTCGAGCCATCTTTTTAACAGCTCATTAGTATTGTGAGTTGTGCATAGATCAAAGTTTGTTTTCGATTTGACATTGTAAGTCGTCTATAAACCACGAGTTAGAGAAAAAAATTCATTGTTTTCTTACATTCAGTTTCATTCTCTCATGATGAACAAGATAAGAGATAGTGAAAGTGTTTGGAAAGAACTCTTATCTTAATTTGATCATCAGGGGGACTTCAATGCAATTAAATTTCTGTATAAATGTGCTGTCTCAGCCGAATTGAAAAGAAATATTTTCGGTTTGGACCGAGAATTCGAAGCATGCCTTTAAATTTGAAGGACTTGTCTTATCTTATGGGCCAGTTTGGACTTGCATTAAATCCCAAATTTTAGAAATCTGAATTGGAGTGTGGGCTTAATTAATTAATATAAGAAATTATTAATTAAATGGATATTTTTATTAAAACCATATATGTTCGGGAAAAATACATTGAGAATTTTGTTTTATATTCTCGAAAATTTGTATGACCTCAACAAACTAAAAAGTATATATAATTGTTTTATAAATAAATTTAATATTCAATTTTTAAAATGAATAATCTGATATCACTTTTCCCAAAAAAAAAACGCAAATAGTTTAATAAAAAATATGTATTTATTATTCGGTATCTTTTTAAATATATTTCACATCATGTCTTCAGCTTATATTTATGGCTTTAATCAGCGGGAGCTTTATTTTAAATTATATAATCACTAAAACCGATCGATATATATATCCTCTTATTACAGTTACCTGGATGCTTTTAAGTACAAGAAAATTGTGGAAATGCATTTAAAACTTGAGTCTATTTATTATTTTAATCACCTGAATACACAAACAGCATTATCATTTAATAATTATAAATTATTTGGCAATAACAACACGTTTATGTATTTATTTTTGTTTTTAATTAATTAATTGGGGCTATATTCTTACCATAAATACTCAAATATTATATACACAATTTTGCTAATTAAATTATTTTTTTGTGCATCTATTATTATTTTTATTTAATAGAGCCACATTTTTTTATCATAAAATGACTAAAATCATGACTATATTCTTAATTGCATTTTTTTCTGAAAAAAGGCAAATAGTCCCAATCTATTTACAGTACACTGAGTTTTACAAGAATTATGAAAATTAAAGTTGTGAAAAAAAAAACCAGTTGGCTCTGATAGGTCTCAGAATTAATTACTCAATTTTCAGAACCAAAATACTATTCACAAGCGAATTATGGGTACCTATTTATTCGGAATTATTTAATCAAAATGCTACATCCGAAATATCTACTATTAGATACAGTATTCAAATCTATGCTGATCCGATTTGAAAATAATTAAATATATGAATCGAAATTCGAACCCAAACATTTTTAGAATATAAGTTGAAATATAATAGTATCCGGATTCTATCCGCCCAATAACACCTACCTACATAAATATATTATCCACATGTATCACATTATTTTTATTGAAAATGACACCTAATTATTAGAAATTGCTGAGACTTGAGTTAGATTAAGTAGGTATGGTTGAGTCCCCTACCAAATCAAAATTGTTATTGCACGTTGTTCTCATCTCATTGAGTTGCGTCTGGATTTTGAACACAATTTAAAGTATTTGGGGTTATCTCAACTACCAATAACCTGAGTTAGGTGCATCTTAATTAAGAGAGGTATGCCTGGCAAGCAATTAAGCCACCTTGAATTAATTAATGTTCTTAAGCTCATCAAATTTTTATATATTATCAATATGTAATTTATATGACAAATATACTTAAGAACTAGCATTTTGTTTAGTGGCAAAAACACATGGTCTCTATGTGAGAGATCATATATATGTTCGAAATTAGATGAGAAATTTTTTTGTTATAATAACAAAGATATTAAATAATTGGGTGGCTTGAGGTATTCCGAGTCGAGCTTGAGGAGGTCATATTATGTTATATATTGATGTCATGTTCTCAGTATGTGAAAAACACCTGAAAGTTAAAATTAATATTGAAAAAAGTCATCAATCAAATTCCGCGTAAATCGATATCATTCATTGATTTGATTGGCGCAATCTTCAGAAAGATCTTCCCATATGATTTTGAATTGCACGAATACATAACCAATGCGAAGGCTGCACATTCGTCCAAATTGAAATTGAAATTGAAATCATAATCGTTGACATAATAAATACCAAAAGTTTGTTAATCAACTACTATCTACAAGTTTGTCGCGTTGCGTCTTGCATGTCTCCTGCCTTGCAACGAAAGGCATCGAAAAAAGACACAATAGCCCTTGGAAACTTGTACACGGCTGCTTATATTAAGGTGATCCATCTCATTCATCTCATTCTACGGGATTAATCTCAGTTTAGGATTTTCTGTGACATTTCAATAGAGCAAAGAATATTGATATTGATCTGATCGTTTATCGTTATGCGGGGAGATATATGATATATTGATATATCAATCTTCAATCTTGACGGGCCCCACTATAAGTGATTTATGACATGGTTTTATTGAGAAATCTGTAACAGAATATTTGATACATAGTCGCGGCACTGTGCGAGCCGGAGGAATGAGGTAAGATCGAGTGAGTATACGTGGAGCTAGGACTTGATTTAAACGGATCTTGAGCGAGCCACGAGCTATAAGTTTTTGTTGCATCGACATAAATGATGGACGGGTAAAACATTACCATATGACATGCTTAATAACATGACTACATGTCATGTCTAATCTTTTCATTGCTCAAACATATCACTTGCTAAAAGCACTAGTACAAAAAATCCCTTCACCGACTGTTAAAAAAATCCTATACCGACTGTTATTGAGGCGTCGGTGATGGCGCCGCCGGTATAGGTATATCTTTACTGACGGGTAAATAACAGTCAGTGTAGGTACCAACACCGACTGTTTTCTTTAAAAAACAGTCGGTGTAGGGTACCCAACACCGGCTGTTTTTGTTAAAAAACAGTCGGTGTAGGGTATCAACACTAACTGTTTTCTTTAAAAAAACAGCCGGTGTAGGGTACCCAACACCGGCTGTTTTTGTTAAAAAACAGTCGGTGATTCTAGTTAGTAGGTAGAATCACCCATTCAGCCGTTTCATTAAAAGTGGACCTTAATTTTTACAGAAAAATTGATAAATAAAGAAGTCAACCAGAACAAAAGATATGCACCCAAACCATTAGACAGTTCCTTCAAAACATCAACGGTGATCTATTTACAACATTACTACAGTATACTTTACCTAGGATTAACAAAGGAATAATGGACTGCAAGTCTGCAACAGCCGAACAATGCATAAGTCCACAATAAATTGTTAATTATTCACACACTATATACACAGTTAAATATACCAATCACACACTAATTGCCATGATTATAGGCTCAATCAATAATATATATCAATGTCACATTTCATTGGATAGAAGCATGTAGCAGCTCTTTCACTGTTTCCCTTTTGCTGTAGCAGCTCTTTCACTGTTTCCCTTGCCCTGTTTAACCACAGTTAATACTGAAAAAGATTAAAATTAATTCAAAGCAATATACCATTGATTTAGAGTTACAATTAAGATGATTAAACAATTTTGCACCTGGTTTCTCAGAGTTGGAACTGCGTGGTGAAAAACCCACTGGGCATCAACTACTCCAATTTTTTCATGTGCCGGCTTTCATTCAGAATTGGAAATTTGCAAAAAAAAAAATATATATAACAATTTTATATTAGAATTCTGTTTAAATTAACAATTTAAATTACAGCACTTGAAAATTTCAATTAATTAAAATCAAGTAAAGATATGTACCTCTACACATTTTCTTAGGGTAAAATCAAGGCCCCATCCATGAACAAGATCATTTTACAATAAAGTGGTTTCATAATATTGAAGACAAACTATGATGACATTTAAAAATAACAGAAACAATGGTAGCATTTAGCAAGTAATATAATTCAACAAATAATGGAATTAGGCGTAAGAATACCTGAATCATGTGCCATACACATCTCCAAGCATCTTTAGAGAATACAGGCGCCATTATCTCAATGAATCTATGATTTATCACAGATATATAGAAGAACAAAGTTGATAATTAAAGTACTACCATTTCCACATTGGCACATGTGCAGGATGCTTAAATGTTGACGGCATAGTTGCCTGAAAATATTATCAAAATTAAAAGAAAAGCATGCAAAGCACAAAAAACTTGCATAGAGCCGAGTTCAAAGATAGCATCTTGGTACACTTAAACTTAGATCCAGCACTGCAAACTGGTATCAAAATTCTAAGTAGTGCAATTAAGACAAATATTAAGCTCAGCTAAACCTCAACTGTTTAACTAGATTTTGCTTAAGCGGTTAAGCCCAGTAACAGTGACCAACCCTGGATTCTGCCAATTAACCCTCAACTGGCTCAACAAATTGCAGTGATATTATGAATATAAAAATGCAGTGAAACTAAGACAAGCAAGGAAGCATAAAAGAGGGGGAGAGAACTATTTGTTCAAGTAGTGTATGTTCTACCTGTATTTCCAATGCAAGATTGTGTCCTCTGAAAGCAAAAGCTATGATTCCCAGAGCATTCAGAGCTGAAAAGGCTGATCCCGTTACGGAAGGAAGTTGCAATGGTTGGTATGAGATGGTACGAGGCCTTGCTTGACTAACCGACAAAACCCATGAAAGTGTACAGTAAGTTACTGCTGTTACACCTCCGACAAGTGAAAGCCCAGCAATTGAGTGCAGATTTGGCAACTGAGAGAGAACAATGCAGAGGGTGGTAAAAACCAGGTACCACTCGATTGTAGAGAGAGGATTTGTGGTACACAAGGAACCACACACAATTTGAAAGAATAGCTTCATTGTTTCACCTCCTATGAGTATCAAAGCGGTTGCAGTACCAGCCGAGAGGTATACAGTTGGAAAGAGAGCTAACCAAACTCCTAGTTTTTCACCTGAGCACATGAGACAACGAATAAGCTTGACATAACAAGACTACAACAGTGCATAGGGCTCATACATACTGTTAATTTAATATATTTAACATTTGCAGCCCAATTAAGCTTGAGTGAGCAAAAGCAAAAAAGGGGGGAAAAAGCTGGAAACAAATTATACTGTAAGGGGACATAACTTATTTACTTTAAATTAATGAAGCTTGTATGAATTAAAGAAAGAAAATCTGCTAGGTAAATTCTTACCGAATGCAGCTTGTGCCAGCTCCACGTAACGATTGTACCGCCTTCCTGGTATAGCTTCATGGAGCTTAACTAGGATCCAGAGAGTGTATAATTGCCAAAAATAAGCAATCGTCAATGCTACTATTCCCCAGCTCCTGTAATAGGTTGCATTTTAAACTTTAAAGTGAGCAAAGAGCTAGAAAGCATTTATGTGTTGGGTTTCTCTGCAAATTACACCGGAAATTGTACTGTAATTGTGAATGACAACCAACAATTATCGTGCTAGCAACTATGAGGTGCTATCTTAATGGACCATTCTCAAGTAATCTCCATTCTCAAGTAATCTTAATGTACCAATCAACCTCAAATTTAATAAACCTTAGAACAAACATTTTAGTTTGCATGTCTCACTTGTTGGAGTAAAGTTGCACACACAAAAAGAAGAATCTACCAGACCTGGTTGAGAAATTCTTCACGCCAGTTGTCATGTGTATCAAAAGACCTCGAGTCTCTTGGCAATCGCAGACCTGCCTTTGCGCCTCGCCTCTCGTCCGTCTCAAAGCAGCAAGCATCACAAGAAATTACGGGGCGAGGTAGGGTTTGCGTCGAAGAGGAAACCTTGAACCTGGCTGAGCGGGGCGAGGCAGGTTGGGAGACAGAGAGACAGCAAGGCGGAGGCAGGGGAGAGACAGCAAGGCGGAGGCGGAGAGAGAGGAGGCAGTAAGGCGGAGGTGGAGAGAGACAGCAAAGCGGAGGCGGAGAGAGACCAAGCAATTTGAAATTTTGGTTTCGGGAGGGTTTATCGCAAAGAAGAGGTAAATTTAGGGAAATGAAATTTAGAAGGGGGAAATGAAATTCTTCGCCGCTGATCGAAAGAGATAAACTCGGGAACAAAAAATTTCGGAAGGAATCGAAAGAGATAAACCCGGGAACGAAAATTTTCGGAAGGAAAATCACCGACGGTTCCAAAAATTTCCATTCAACGCCGACTGTTTTTTAAAAAAACAGTCGGGTAGGGTATGAGCAACACCGACTGTTTTTTAAAAAAACAGTCAGTGTTGGTCACTGCTCAACACCGACTGTTTTTTTTTTAAAACAGTCAGTGTTGGTGACTGCTCAGCACCGACTGTTTTTTAAAAAAAACAGTCGGTGTAGGGTATGAGCAACATCGACTGTTTTTTTTTAAAAACAGTCAGTATTGGTTCACTGACGGTTTTTTGTAATGGAACAGTCGGTGTTGAGGTTCTTCTTATTTACGATTTTACCAGCAGTCTCTACACCGACTGTTACATATTAAAACAGTCGGTGGTTGAGGGTCGGTGAAGGAGTTTTTTGTACTAGTGAAGTGATGACAAAATAAATAAAAAGTGTCTAGGTAACAAAAAGAAAATAACACGTTTAGTTTCTTATTTGTTACTTAAAAACGACACTCGTTTAGTTTAGCTTGTATATATAAAGTTGGACATCTTCAAACGAGTTATCTGATTAGATATTAAACATATCACATTCTTAGTATATATATATATAATACGGCTAACGCGTTTCCTCTAGTATATTAACAATATGCTTCTGGTCTTCAAAATCTATCGAATGAGATTCAAATGACAAATTCAAACCGTTCAAACCAATATTCTTAATGAGAGCTTCATTTTCATATGAAAAATTTTAATTTTCGAATTTATTTATCATCAAGGCAAGCGGTCAAAATATGAAGGATTTTGTGTGTATTTTAATGCACTATTTTGCTCATTTCTTTGACCACTTGACTTGATAGTAAATAAATTCAAAAATTAATATTTTTTATAATGGAAACGAAACTCTCGGTAAGGAGATTGGTTTGAACGGTTTGGACTTCATTTGAAGCCCATTCGATAGATTTTGGAGGCCGGAAGCATATTGTTGATATACTAGAGAAAGTGTGTTAGCCGTACTATATATATATATATAGGAAATTGCTAATATGTTATGCATAGCATAGAGGGCCTCTGTGCAACGGCTCAATATTTGAATTTTCAAAATCCTAACGGTCGATCCGAACCGTTCAACATGATCTCCATATGAATATGTACTTGCAAACCAAATTTTACATTTTTTAGAATTTTTTTACTATTTATTAAGCCACTTTGAAAATCGCTGATCCAATGGTCCAGCAGATTTTACTATTGTGTACAAATTAGTGTTTTTTTCAAAGTGGCTTAATAAATAGTAAAAAAATTCTAAAAAATGTAAAATTTGGTTTGCAAGTACATATTCATATGGAGATCATGTTGAATGGTTCGGATCGACCGTTAGGATTTTGAAAACTCAAAAAGTGAGCCGTAGCACGGAGGGCTCTATGCTACGCGCAGCACCGTAGCACTGTCCTATATATATATATATATATATATATATATATATATATATGAGTGAGGCTACGGTGCTATGCATAGCAAGGATGGGGTCCGTGCTACGGCTCAAAATTTGACTTTTCAAAATCCTAACGGTCGATCCGAACCGTTCAACATGATTATAAAATGAATATGTACTTGCAAACCAAATTTTATATTTTTTTCAAATTTTTTTACTATTTTTTCGAAAATCACTTGATCTGAACATTGTGGACCATCCAAAAACAGCCTATCTAAAAAAATAGTAAAAAAATTCAAAAAAATGTAAAATTTGGTTTGCATGTACATATTCATTTTATAATCATGTTGAACGGTTCGGATCGACCGTTAGGATTTTGAAAAGTCAAATTTTGAGCGTAGCACGGACCCCATCCGTGCTATGCATAGCACCGTAGCCTCACTCTATATGTGTGTATGTGTGTGTGTGTGTGTGTGTGTGTGTGTGTGTGTGTGTGTGTGTGTGTGTGTGTGTGAGTGGCTACTCTACTTACATAAGCATATGAGGGCATATGCTTATAAGTTATTTTTGTGTTTTTAATGTCTAAATAGTCGATCTAAAGCTCTTAACATGTTCTCCATATTAATATGTGTTTGGAAACAAAATTTTACATTTTTTGAAATTTTATTACTATTTATTTAGAATTTTTCAAAATAGCATTTTTCAGATTTTTTTTTTATTATTATTTTACCATATTAAACCACTGTTTTGAAAAATTCTAGAAAAATAGTAAAAAAATTCCAAAAAATGTAAAATTTTGTTTCCAAACACTTATTAATATGGAGAACATGTTGAGCGCTTTAGATCGACCATTTGGACATTGAAAATGCAAAAAATGACTTACAAGCATATGCCCTGATATGCTTATGTAAGTAGAGTAGCCAACCTCCCGCATATATATATATATATATATATATATATATATATATATATATATATATATATATATATAGAGAGAGAGAGAGAGAGAGAGAGATGGGCTATTGTGCTTTGCAAAGTAAAACCCCTTCTTTACTTCGGACCATATTTTGCATTTTGAAAATTCAAACAACCGATCCGAACCGTTCAACGTGTTCTAAATATTGAAATGTGCTTGGAGACTAAATTTTACATTTTTTGGAATTTGTTTACTATTTATTAAACCTTTGAAAATCGCTGATCCGGTGGTCCAGAAAATTTTACTGTTTTTTATTGTTCACAGTGGATCAGCGATTTTCAAAGTGGCTTAATAAATAGTAAAAAAATTCAAAAAAATATAAAATTTAGTCTCCAAGCACATTTCAATATTTAGAACATGTTGAACGGTTCGGATCGGTTGTTTAGATTTTCAAAATACAAAATATAACCCAAAGTAAAGAGGGAGTTTTACTTTGCAAAGCACAATAGCCCATCTCTATATATATATATATATATATACACACACTAATTGTGGTAGCATTTTAATCTGCGCGTAGCAGGGATTTTAAATCATCAACCTATTTAAAATTTACTAAAACGAAAACGAGGTTGCGGTACTAAATAGAATATGGCTTAGAATGATAAAAAAAAGTATCGATTATGTCAACAAATCAATTCTTTGAAGCGCTGGCAAAAAATAACCTGCGAAAGTTTCGAAAATTCAAATTGATGTAACCGAATGAAAACACGTTTTCCAACATATATAGAGTGAGTCTATGGTACTAGCACGATTGGTCCGTAATACGGATTAATATTTTTGTTTTTAAAATGCTAATGGTCGATCTCAACTATTCAACGTGATTCCCATATCAATATGTACTTGCAGACTGATTTTATATTTTTTGAAACATTTTTTTACTATTTTTTAAAATAGGTAGAAAATCACTGTTTTTTTATGGTTCAGAAAAATAGTATAAAATAGTATAAAAATAAGTAGAAGATCAAGTGATTTCTACTTTATCTTAAAAAATAGTAAAAAAATTCTAAGAAATATAAAATTATGTCTGGAAGTACATATTTATACGGAGATCATGTTGAACGGTTCTAAGCAGTGTTGTAAAAAACTTCCGTTTAGGCCGATTAGTCATTGGCAGTAGCCAAACCATCATGAATTTTTCCGAATAATCGGCCGATTATTTGCGATTATGCCCGATTATTCTCGAATAATCGCTTGACGTTACCCTGTCCGTGCATACCGTTATTTACAACACTGGTTCTAAGCATAGTACTATAGACTCACTCACATATTGATTTGTATTATGGACCAATCTGTTCTATGCATAGTATCATAGACTCACTCACATATATATTGCCCCATGAAGTAGTTAATTAATTTTACTAATTATATTTGCAAAGAAAATTAGGAGGATTAAATCTTTCACGAAACATTTTTTTACGTATATTTTATGCAGGAATTTTGAGTATTAAAAGTAATAAACTAATAGTGTCGCGATTTACTAGCAATAGTTTGGGCTAAACAATCTTTAAAAGCCTTCATAAATAAATTAAAGTTTTCAATTTAACTATTGTGATCTATCTCTGAAGGTTTTGTTAATACCACTGTAAAAAAAAATCACAAATTATGGAGAATTCGAAAAATATTAGAGCCTCCAAGTCAATCTGCGGCCCCATTCTTGAGGAGCGCAGATGGACGTTAAGCCCCCCCAAAAACTCAAAAATGCACCGTAATATACTGATATTTAGGTTTTTGAAGGGCCGCAAATTGACTTGGAGGTCCTAGTATTTTTCGAATTCCCCCAATTTCAGTATTGTTTTATTTTTATTTTTTTTGAAATGGTATTAATAAAAATTTCGGAATCTATCTACTATCAGTAGTATATATATATTAGTGTTTATTAAATAATTTAAAATTTGCAAATTATCCTTATTTAACATTCAATTGACTGAATATCAAATTTGCCCAAATTGTATAAAAATGTGACGCACAATCAATTTACAAGACTAATATTAATTAAGTATTGTAAATTATTAAGTTAATTTTATGTCATGTTCGCAGTATGTGAAAAACACCTGAAAGTTAAAATTAATATTGAAAAAAATCAACAATCAAATTCCGCGTAAATCGATATCATTCATTGATTTGATTGCACAAATACATACCCAATGCGAAGGGATTTTTTTTAAAAACCATAAATAAAATAATTAAATTTACGAAACCAACATGATGATCCGAAGATTTACAAAAACCATCAGACCCGAGATGCCAACTCGGTCCGAACGAATTTTTTTCCTCCGGACCGAATTGGCATTTCCCTCCTCAATTTCACCTGTTGCGCAGCCACAGAAAATCCCACAAAGAGTCCGGACCGAATTGCCAATTCGGTCCAGGTTTTTTTTTTTTTTTTTTTTTTTTTTAGAGACAAGCAAAATAAAGAAGAGGGATTAAGGACCTATTTGTAAAATGAGCATATTTTCATTTTCAAAGTTCAAACAGTCGATCCGACCGTTCAACATTATCTCCATATTAAAATATACTTGGAGGTCAAATTTTACATTTTTTTTGAATTTTTTTGACTATTTATTAAGTATTTTACAAAACTAGTCAAATTTAGACATTGAATTTTGTACCCATCTTAATAAATAGTAAAAAAATTCAAAAAAATGTAAAATTTGATCTGCAATCACATTTTATTTAGATAATCATGTTGAACGGTTTGGATCGACGATTTGGACTTTGAAAATGAAAAAAATAGTTGTTGTAACTCAAATTTGTTGTAACTTGATCCCTCCTCATTCTAAAATATGCTAAATTACTTGAAATTATGCTGAATTACACTATATTACATTAAATTACACTATATTAAGTTCAATTACATTTTATTACGCTAAAATACGCTAAATTACATATGAATATGGACGATATCTTCACTGAAAAGACGAAAAACGACGGCGAAACTTCAAACGGTCATAAAACGGTGCTCGAGTGTCCGATTTCAGCAAACGACCATTTTTCGGAAAGCTTGCGAAAATACGCATGCGTCCGTGCCACCTATGCCGGATTTTGAAATTCATAATCGCCAAAAAACAAAGGGAAGAACCTCAAAACTTGAGTTGAAGTTTCCGATTAAGATTTTCATTTCTATTATTCAATCCAAGTGTCTCTAAAAATAAAAATAAAAAAATAACCTGGACCGAATTGGCAATTCGGTCCGGGCTAAAAAAAACCCACGAAAGGCAACACAGTTTTACTGTGAATTGAGCTGGACCGAAATGCCAATTCGGTCCGGAGAAAAAAAATTCGTTCAGACCGAATTGACATCTCGAGTCTGATAGTTTTTGTAAATCTTCGGGTCATCATGTTGTTCGTAAATTTAATTATTTTATTTATGGGTTTTAAAAAAAATCCAATGCGAAGGCTGCACATGCGTCCAAATTGAAATTGAAATTAAAATCATAATCGTTGACATAATAAATACCAAAAGTTTGTTAATCAACTACTATCTACAAGTTTGTCGCGTTGCATGTCTCCTGCCTTGCAACGAAAGGCATCGAAACCGAGGAACTGGAAAAAGACACAAGAGCCCTTGGAAACTTGTACACGGCTGCTTATATTATGGTGATTCATCTCATTCTACGGGATTAATCTCAGTTTAGGTTTTCTGTGACATTTCAATAGGGCAAAGAATATTGATATTGATCTGATCGTTTATCGTTTATCCTTATGCGGGGAGATATATGATATATCAATCTTCAATCTTGACGGGCCCCACTATAAGTGATTTATGACATGGTTTTATTGAAAAAATCTGTAACAGAATATTTGATACATAGTCGCGGCACTGTGCGAGCCGGAGGAATGAGGTAAGATCGAGCGTCACATCGTTTAGCGATAGCGACTGGACGGCAATAACTACAAACAGTACCTATCGGTTTCAATAAAAAAATAAAAAATAATTACAAACAATATTTTAGGCTGCTATGTCACTCCTATTTGCACCTAACCAGATAAACTGACGACGCACGAGAACACTGGAAAAATAATGATATGGAAGGCGAAAAGTATATTGAGAGAGAGAATATTTTTTTTTGCTTATTTTAGAGAATGCTTTGATATTTTCTTTTCTTTTTATGAGAGGTTTGTGTTTTTTAAATTGTATATGATTTACTTTTCAAATCCAATCAAGCTCCATTTTTGTTGTTTAAATTTTGATTCACGTGGAAAACACTTCTACCCATCATCTTAATTATTATTGATGAAACTGATCTCTCATCATACTTTAATTAGCTACAATATGATTTTTAGATTTTAGTAAGAATAACATCAACTTATTATTTAACTAAGGAACAAATTGAGCAAAGGATATTATCAAATGAAGAAAGAAGAGAAATTTTATATCCAACTTATTCCATTGGAAGCTACTACGTTTTTGGATATATATCAAGTGGTCCATTCATCTTAAATGCTTTGATTTGTTTGCTACCCATGTTCTTATCTATCCTTCTTAATTTTGTTTAAAATAAATATAAACTTATACATGCTACACCACTTAAAAAATTAAAACTAATTTGAAATGCTTAAGGTTGTGCTCCAGAAACAGTTCGCAGAGAGAAAGGGGAAGGAAGAGGGAGGAAGGTAATCAACGCGATTTGAGAGTAACAAATCTCAGCAAAATATACCTCCGTACAATATTTCGCTCACCTCCATACAGTGTTTCGTACATCCTGATTTGAGAGTAACAAATCTCAGCAAAATACACCACGTCGTCACCTTCGCACAGTGTCGGTTCCCTTCCGCTCTCCTTCGCTCCCTCTTCGATTTTCCTCTTCTGGAGCAGGTGAAGGAGCCCGAGCACCTTGCAGTCTGGTCGCTCTTCACCTCCTCTCTCTTTCTTTTCCTTTAATGACGGCCTCTTCCCCTCCTCTGGAGCACGGCCTAAATATACGAAAGCATTAATTGATGCTAAATTGCTAATCAAATGGTGCTCTATAAGCACGTCATTGAAAATTTTGAATTAATTAATAAAAATAAAAAAACAAATCATTCAATCAAATGGTGCTCTATACCCAATTATTAGCACATAATTTATGAATTTAGCTGCAATAGAGAACAAGATTATTTTTTCTTCTTCTTACTTTATAAATTTCTTAAAAAAATATATAAACTTACAAAACTATTATTTTTCAGGCTATTACTTTATAAAAAATCAGTCTTGAAATATTAAATTTCCTTTTGATATCTTATAATTTATGTTCCTAAGGCAGTGTGTAAATTTTTTTTATAATATCCTCCTCTTCCCCTCTTTTAATGCCCCAGTGCAAATTGGAGTTCAAAGTAGTGGGTAAGCATAGCTTATTCTCCACTCCCGCGCTGCAATCAGCCGCCCTGAGGCCCGAATTCGTATCCTCTGCATTAACTCAAATTTTGAGTTAAGATCTGAACCGTCCTATTGAGATCCGCACTAATATTAAAGTACACGTGCGTTATAGGAGTGGACAGGATTGGTCCGAATTCTGATCGTACGGTTCATAAATTAACTCAAACGGTGCGTTAATGCAGAGGATACGTATTCATTGAGGCCCTCCCACCAGTCAAACACGAGGTGTCAATAATCCTTACCCTTCATGAAAAAAAAAAAAAAAATCCTCACCCATACTTCTCTCTACTCTTCTGTGGATTAAATTGTAGTATCATTGATGCATCATGCTTATGTGACATAAATCCGGAATAAATTATCCACTACAATTCAACGTTTCTCCAAAATGTCAGAGATGTCACACAAAATTAAGCATCTGAACCGCCACAAAAGTTTTTTTAACTCGAAATATCTATCACTTGGCCACTTGTCCGAACTACCTATAGCTCTCCCTCATCCCCACCTCGCTTGCTCTTTTTTTCTTTCTCCAAACGAACACCATACCTCCTCTCTCTCTCTCTCTCTCTCTCTCTAATGGCCTCCTCGAGAGAAAACACAGGAGAAAACCAACAACCAAACCTCTCCTTCTCCTCCCCTTTCGCCACGTCATTCTCTGAACTCCTCGCCGGAGTTAGCTCAGATGACTTTCAAGCCGACAGCCAACCGAAATCTCTGCTTAGTCGCCGAGGTGGCGTGCCGAAATTCAAGTCCATTTCTCCTCCTTCTCTGCCTCTCTCTCCTTCTCCTTACTCTCCTTCTTCCTTCCTTACCATCCCGGGCGGCCTCACCCCAACCGAGTTATTAGACTCCCCTGTTTTGTTCTCTTCTTCTCATGTAAGTTTATCCCTCTTGATTAATTTTGATTCAATTACAATTTAAGTTTTCTCTCTTTAGGTAGGTATTAAAAATGGGTTTTGCACTTGATTTACCTGTAATTAGAATTACCTGTCATGTGTGAATTTGTTCCTGATAAGTGATAACTATTTAAGAACTCTTTTATATCATAATATATAAATAGATACTGCCATCTCCAACAACTGGTGCTTTTCCAGGGAAGGCTTTCAACTGGAGAGAGAGTTCTAATAATTCTACACAAGGAGTGAAACAAGAAAACAGACCCTCCTCTGATTTCTCATTCGCAGGCAACACAAATCCCCAAATCTCTCAAGTAATGACTTCAATAACTTTTTGTTTCATGTAATCTGTCATTTAATATCTTAATTTTTTATATGATTTTATAATTTTTTGATATAAATCACAATTAAAACAATATTCTTTGTAATTATACAGGGTGAAGAAGTGGCGAAGAGCAACTCCACTGAGATTTCAGCTGAAGTAAAATCAAACCCAATCCAAACCAATCAAGAATCAAATGGCCTAATAAAAGAACAGAAGAAATCAGAAGATGGATACAGTTGGAGAAAATATGGCCAGAAACATGTAAAGGGAAGTGAGAACCCGAGGAGTTACTACAAGTGCACTTACAAAAACTGCCCGACAAAGAAGAAGGTCGAAAAAAATGAACAAGGAGAGATCACTAAAATAGTATATAAAGGAAGCCACAATCATCCATTGCCGGTGGCCACAAGAAGAAACTCTCATTCAACATCCCAGCCTCTATTAAATGAATCAAAAACACTCGATTTGGTTGCAACACCAGAGAATTCATCGGTAACTTTTGGAGATGATGATGCCGACACGGGCTCTCAGAGGAATACTGCATGTCAGGAGGATGAACTTGACGAGGAACCCCACGCAAAGCGCTGGTAATTATTTTAATTATATTATATAGCAGCTAGAAATGCACAAGTACGATATATTGCATATTTTATTAAGGAGTGTCATGGAAGACAATCTAGACAGATCAGTTATTACGGTACCAATTAACCAGCTTCAACTGCTGGTTTTTCAATAGGTACTTATGTCAAGAAATTACTAGCTGGTAAAAATGTAACAATTGAATAATACAAGAACCAACAAAATGAAATAAGTATACTAAATCCAGTCCTGCTTTCTTTGTTCTTTGTTTTCCCTTTCTCTTTTGTGGTTATCAGTGTTAAGATGGAATAGAGACTTATTTAAGTTGCATGTATATTAATTTGCTATGCCATTAGGAAAGAAGGTGAAAATGAAGGAAGCTCTGGTTCGGGGAGACAATCAGTGAAGGAGCCGAGAGTTGTGGTTCAAACATTGAGCGAGATTGATATACTCGATGATGGTTACCGGTGGAGAAAATACGGGCAGAAGGTTGTAAAGGGCAATTCCAATCCTAGGTAAATGCTTATCTAAATTTCTTGATTTTTCAATCTGTACAATTTCATGAGGTAGAACTTATTGTTTTTTTCTGCCCAATGGCAATTAATTTAAAGGTATAGCTCAATTGTTAATCTTGAGCTCTGATTACTGACAATTTTGCTTCTTTTTAACATTTTTGGAGGCCTTATTTTCTTGGCATTCCTCTAATTCTGCTTTAAGGCATTTTTTCCTCTGTTTCTTATGTGTTCGATTATTTTCTTCACATGTTTTTTTGCTTAGAAGGAAGTTCTGTGCTTTTTGTTTTTTTTTATTAGTGATCACTTGGTCATTTGTAGTCAGAAGTTACATATTGGTGTATTTTGAAAAAATAACATAATAGACGACTACGATTTTTTCCTGAAGTAGGGAGCAAAAAAGCTAATATTCAAGTAAATGCTGTATGATATTTTGATTTAACACTAATTTGTGTACCTGTTTTGCAACTCAGGAGCTACTACAAGTGCACAACTGTAGGGTGTCCCGTCAGAAAGCACGTCGAAAGGGCGTCACAAGATCCAAGGGCTGTGATCACTACATACGAAGGGAAACACAATCATGAAGTCCCTACCGGTCGTGGTAACGGGTCCCACAACATAAACCGACCTCTGCCAAACAATTTAAACAACACAATGGCTATCAGATCATCTGCTATAAGCGGGTCCACTAATCACCTCACGGCCAACCCGATTTTTAATGCAAGATCAAATGTACAAGGAAATCAAGCACCTGTTACACTGGAGATCTTGCAGGGCCCGGCAGGTTATTTTCCAGGGTATGATTCTTCGATGAACTCGAGTTACTTTAACCAGAATCTGGTTGCAAGAGCTAAAGATGAACCTAGGGAAGACATGCTCGTGGAGCATGTTCTTCGTTGAACTGGTTAGATGTGATCGGGAAGATTGCATATATTTATTTTTTTCGTTCTTTTCTTTTTTTTCTTATAACTAGGTTTTGCTGTGCATTTATTGTAAATATATACGAGCACAAGGATACATAGTGTGATTTTTTAGTTTATTTCTTATTGCCTTGTCGACATTACAAAGCCTGTATTTTTGTAACCAATGTTGTACAGTGTAGAAAATAGAAAAGATAAAATTGAATAAATATTTGTAAATTTTATCAGATATAATTAGACAAAATGTTTTTCAAATTTCAAAAGCAACTCTGACCAATGCAATTTCCCATATCTAATAAGGCATAAAGATTGTGTTTATCTCTCCGTTTAGTTTTTGATTCCAAGACCTTGAATCTCTACTTGTTTCCAAAGAAATATAAAAGACTAAACAAGGAGTAAGGACCTAAATACAAAATTCCTATTGGCATTTTTTTGGAGATTTAATTATTAATTGAATGAACCTCATACTAGTTGAATTATTTACGGCCTTGAGAAATTATATATTCTCAGAGTTTCATTTTCATGGCATTTTTATTTTTCCATTCCTGAGACTCTAACCAATTGTATAATGTTACAAAAAAATATAATAGAAACATACTCACATAGAGCAATATAAAAGTTTTCCTAATCTCTTACTTTATTTGAAATTTTACAAAAATTTACATGCTCCGAAACAAACTACATCTAACATTCTTTCAAACAGAATTACAAAATAGCAAATTACATGTAAGAAATTAGAAGCTACACTCAAAAGGGTTTCTTTCTCTGCACATATACTCTTCACTTGGGCTGATTGATCGTCCTTGGGCTAATCCTATGGTTCACAAATTTCGGCGCTTTCTCAACGTATCTCGGCACCTCGGCCAAGCCGCGTGATTGCCTCCATTTCTCCAGTCCCCACAACACCATCTCCTCTCCAGTCTTATCTTTCTTTTCCCTGTTCTCTTTCTCCTCTTCTACATCCAGACCAAAACAAGGAAATTGCTCTAAAATGTGAATAAATAAATTAAAAAAAAGAAGTGAAAAATAGGGGTGGAAGAGAGGCTAACGGTGCGAAGGGTAGAACAAGGAATCGATGTCATCAGGAAGGGTAGCTTCGTAATTATCTACAATTTCAGGATCAATGAAACACTCGCTGAACCAGTAGTCGCGGAACCATGGAGTGGTCTCCATCAGCTGCCACCACTCCGGCGAGTAATCCTCCACGGCCCGGTATGCGACCGGTACGAACGGCGCAGCGTATGGATTCAGACCAGAAACCCTTCTCCCAGAAATTACCTCCATTGCCACTGGATCGGTTTGCTCGTTGACACTGATACTTGGTTGAGCTTGAATTGGATGGTGAGCTAGAAATGCTGATGCTTATCTATAGAATTAGGAGTTCTGAGAATACCCTTAGGTTAAGATAAATATGACGGAGATTGAGGTTCAAAGCCAGTTAATTTAAGGGGTAGAGTAAGGGTAATTTCGGAAAGTCAAAATAATCAGTTTCGTTCTTATCCGGTTGGGTTTTTTAGCAAATGGTTTTTTCATGTAATTCCTGTGAAAAGCCGGCCCCTAGGAAAAGGAGAGAAGTATTTTAAGAAAGAGATATAGTGCTTGTGGGTCCCATATCAATCATCCCGTTGAAAAAGTGGAGGTGTTGATTTCAATTTCAATACCTTTTTGATGGTAAAGGCCTAAAAGGTAACGTAATATTATCTGGGCTATCAATTAACTGGGCCAAGGCCCAGATAAGGCAAGGTGCATGTCTTTGTTATTATTTCTTTTAGGCCTTCTTACCAGAATAAAAATACAAAACCATTTGAACATCTCAAAAACTCAAACGCCAGAACTCTGGAACTGTATTTCACCAAAGTACAGAACTTTCTTCCAAAAAGAGTAATCAAACTAGCTTAACTGAATGCTCACATTCCTATTTAATTTCATTTATAATACAAAAATCATCACTAGATGTACAATTTCCTTCCAATCCAACTGCACAACACAAACTAAATGCAAAAAACAATCACTATCGTACAATAATCAAATGAAATAATAGTTGATTACGGGAAACAAACATGCACGCTCATATATATGGTTGTTTACACAGCTTAAAACCAGATATAAGTGATGACAAGGCAAGCGCAACAAAGGCAAAGAAGGCCATACTTATAGAAGCAGCAGAGGAGTCGGTAAACATGTTGTCTACTCCCTCGCGCATGCGATTTGTAATTGGAATTGCGGCCGACAATGAAGACATCAGTAGGTATGCCGTTACCTGAGAAATTAATTTGTTAGTTTTGATGTTTTTGTAACTTCTTATCAAAAGAAAAATATAAATAACTACCATGTATTACATGGATTCTGTCAAAGCCCTTTTCTGTGCGTATACTTTTTTAAGTTTTGAATAGTAAAGTGATAATTTTCATGTTAAGGCAAGAAAAGAGGTATCCACACTATCAGAAATGCTTCACTTATTGCTCATTCTTGTAATTAGAAGAAACTACAACGTCGAAACTCTGAATAGTTAAAAAATGGCAGGGACCAATATGCAAAATACTAAAAGCAAATATGACCTGATCACCGGCAAAGTCGACAATTCCACCATAACGAGCTGGAATCAGATCATTGCCACCACTAAGGCGGTGCACATGCCTCACCACTTGTGCCATTGAGTAAAGAAACGCAAACACTCCAATAGCAACTATATACCTACAAAACAATTTTACAAGATGAATTAAAAGAATAATAGTGATAGAAAAAAAAAAATCAAATGTACCGCTATGTAAGAAGATCAAATTCTGTAAATTTCTTATTAAAATGCAATTTCATCCCTTTGTGTAACTTCGGGCATACATTGAAATAAAATCATCAATGCCAATTCCCAAGAAATGGAGCTCAATTTGTTTGAAATGTACAATATTTGATCTGTCTAATCAACAATAAACCCACCTATACTCTTCGTATTTGCCAAATTCCTTCCAATCACCATGTTTATTGGAAGCCATGACCATGAACGATATCACAGAGAACAGCCACGTGGCAGCTCGGAGCAGCAGTGTGGCCTTGTCTAGCATATCCTCCCTTCTCCACCGCCTCACAACGGCCACCACCGCCGCATCTCCACTGCCTTCACCAGTGGCAGTGCTTGTCGGCGCGGCGCCCGATCCCTTCTCTAGGTCCGGCGGTGCTGACGACTCAGGTAGGTTCTCTGGGGTGGGGTTGTCAGAAACTGACGCCATGGGAATCGAATTGAAAAGGACAACAGTACAAACAGCTAATCGGGAACGAGAGGAGAAAATTGGTGATTGGCGCGTGGGTATAACGACAAAAGGGAATAATTTAATTCCGATGGATTTGGCGAATCGGTCGGAAGACGAGCGAAGGAGTGAATGAAGAAGGAACTTAACTGTATTTTGGGTACACCTGGACGTATTTTCAGGAGTTCAGCTTTGCTTTCTTTAGCTAAAAAAGATTGCTTTATTTTGATAATAAGATGAATGGTCTGGAACTAACTCGGTAAGCCAGGACCATGCAAAACTTCTCGCAAATGGAATCGGGTACCGGAGACGCCAAGCTGTTTTTGCGTACTCTAGAAAACCCATATCATAATATCCATTATTAGAATGGCATGTGGGGGCCCGGGTGCAGTAAAGGGTTCTAACTGTTAGTTTGTTACATCGTCCATGTCACCAAGCTGGCATGAGAAGTGTTATATAATTTATATATAGCATCTGGCTAATATGCTACGCGTACCATAGAGGACCTCCGTGCTATGGCTCAATATTTGAGTTTTCAAAATTCTAACAGTCGATCCGAACCGTTCAACATGATCTCCGTATGAATATGTACTTGCAAACTAAATTTTATATTTTTTAGAATATTTTTACTATTTTTTTAGATAGATAGAAAATTACTTAATTTGAAAATTCTATACCATTCAGATCAAGTGATTTTTTAACTATCTAAAAAATTAGTAAAAAAATTATAAAAAATGTAAAATTTGGTTTGCAAGTACATATTCATATGAAGATCATGTTGAACGGTTCGGATCGACTGTTAGAATTTTGAAAACTCAAATATTAAGCCGTAGTACGGATGCCCTCTATGCTATGCGTAGCACCATAGCCAACTCCTTTATATATATATATATATATATATTAAACAATTTTTTTTAGCAGTGAAAGAGCAAAGGATACAATTTTAGTGAAAATTAATGAACTACTCACGACTGTTGTTTTTAATTCAATTATTTTCTTTTTAAATTTTGAGTTCTATCAAATATTCTGAACCTATTATATTTCGTACAGTTGGCTGCATCTGTTATTGCGTTGTCAATATAACAATTAAGTCTGCTAACATGGCATAATAAACAATATCTGGCCAGTACAATGAAAACCTGTCCAATAAGCACATCAAGAAATAATACTTGCAAAATACTTTAAGTGGTCGAATACCGAAATTTTTATTCATAACATTAAATAAACATTAAAACAAATTTCATAACATATCCTCAAATTCATGAAATTTCCAAAAAAAAAATGTCATTTGTGCTAGATAATTCAGTAGAATTGCATGAACCTAATTTTGCTGGATTATTTGTATTTCTACCTCCTAGTCATATACATCCTTATAAATGGGTTGAATTGAAAATGGAAAAAAAAAACCTACTTCTGTTTAATTATTCAGCTGAAGTGAGTTGCAATTCCGCTGAATAATTCCGCGAAAATGTCATTTTTTTTAATTTGTATCAATGTAATGATATGTTTTAAAATTTCATTTGTTTTAATGTTATGAATAAAAAATTCAGGGTCGAATAGGTACTAGGACCAAATAGCATTTCGTGTTTTCCAAATCGGCCAACATACTGTTACATAGCAAAAACTAGTTTTTTGAACTTTTACTCTTAAGCTCCTTAATAGCTGAAGATATTTCAGATTATCAGAATTTGTGTCAAATTTCTTCACACGATTTTTTTTTAAGTTTCGCAGAGGCTACGGAGTCGGAGAGGGGCTCAAACTCTTCACCTTTGAGTATCTAGCAGTCCTAGAAACTTTTTCTATCCTATTGTGCTACGGCCCCATTCTCTCACGAATTTAATTTGAATGGACTTAAATGAATTTTACTTTTTAGAAGAGTAGTGGGGATTAATATCCGTAAGGGATCTCTCAGTCGGTTTTAAAACCTGCGATCTCCTACACATAAAGTATTATTTTTTACCACTAGATCAAAGACTGATTCTTAAATTTATTGAATTTAGTGATTATTTTTTACCACAATATCCGTAATTGGTATGATGAAGTGGATGTTCTTGTTCATGTGATGTAAGAAAATCTGAAGGGTCTCAGAAGAGAAGTTCCTTTTTAACTAATATAATATATATTTTATAAAGGTAGTTGAAGTTTAATTTCAAAGGCATGTCAAGTCATTAAAGTATTTTAATTTGTTGTGTTAACTATTAATTATTGTAAAATTTAATCTTATGTTTGAAAAGTATTTCAACTTTTTACTAATAAATATCATCAATGTATGTGGTATTCATATTCAAAATTTGAAATTAGTAACTATATTATGTTTTTATTTATTAAATTTTCCGTATATTTTTTTATATTGTATTTTATTTGATATTTGATAGTTTTGCCTCAATTTAAAATATAATATTTTCTTCAATACACTTTTTTATTTTTGGGGCGAAGTCCTAAAATAATTCTAGTATGAGAAATAATCCAATGCTCATGATCATTGATGTGAAAACTATGCCAACTTTTTAATTCATTCTTAAATGAACATATGTAAACCTTTAGATATATTCTAAATTATCTCAATTACATGCATATACAAAATTATGAGATTTTAGCTTCATTTCGATAGATCAAGTGAGAAGTAAATTTGCCAAAAATTGATATGTTGATTTTGTTAGCTCTTGATGCATATCGGAAAAAAAAAATGACAGAAAGGAGAGGTAGCACAGTTGGTTAGAAAAGTCATAAAATTGTTGGTTACTCAAAGATCGAGAGTTTGATTCTCCCTCACGATTTCGCAACTTCAGCGAATGTTTTCAAAAAAAAAAAAAATTACACATATAAGTATGGGGTCAACTTTCTCTATTTTTTTTAAAAAAGTTTATACATGTAAGGATTTCATTAGAGAACTTTATAGCTTATACATGATCATATATATTTGAATATTCTGGATATAACTTCAAATTTCAATCAAGGACCTCAATATTTTTGGGCTGTTAAAAGTACATATCACAGTTATGGATCATAGTTTTGGGCTGGAAAATCACTTGTATTGGGCTGATTAAATTTTATTGAACCTTTTTAAAATTTGATTAGTTAGATCCAAATTTATTCCTCAAAAGACGTGTTAAGCTGATCTGTTCTAATAAATTTTCTAAGGCAAGTTTACTCAAATAAATAAACAGAATCTAATGTAAGTTAGGTAACTAAGCTGTTTTTTCCCTTTTCTTACACATCAAGTCCAATATTTTTAATTTTGGTTTTCCATGATTAAACCCGCAAAATCTTTTTTGGAGAAAATCATATTTAAGTTGTCAGAAGAATATCTTTTTTTTTTTTTTTTTTTAAGAATATCTTGTTATCTTACTGTAGCAACTAACTGTGATCGAGGTTGATTTCTTTGGATATCTCACCGATCTATAAAGTTAAAAAAGATGAACAGTTCACATTTTGTTTTATCTGTAATGCACGTATGGCGTACCTTGTTTGCAGGTCAATCATTTGAGAAATATCATTTGTTTATAGATCTCCGAATCCTATTCCTATGCCATTTTATCATTTAGCTTCTTAGCTGTCTCTAATTTTCTAAGTATAGGTGTCACTGTCACATCTATAACTAGCAGTTGTTATTGGGTCGGTTTCACCTCATATGGAGAATCCATAAACCCGTCTAAGAAAAAGATTCTACAACAATACCACAAGCACAAGTAGGGGTGCATAAAAAGCTCATGACTCGAAACTCAGTTCGGAATCAATTCGGATTCAACTCGCTTGAAACTGACTCGAGTTAACTGACTCGGTTGATTTATAAGTCGAATCCAAGTTACCTCCAACTCGGTTCGGAATCAACTCGGTTGGACTCACACCAAACCCTAATCCATATATTCCTAATTTTTACGTCCCCAAACTTTATACATGTTTCTCACAATATTTGCTAATATGATAAATTGTGCACTATTTCTTTTGTTTTGTTAATTTATTAGACTCGGTATTGTTTTGTTAGACTTTCTCTGTTTGGTAATTTTTAATTATGTATTATTTTGGTATTTTCATAATTTTTAATTATGTATTAGTCATTGTCTCATTATGTACTGTCTTTAATTGTGTATTATTTTGATAAACTATGTAATATTTTTTTTGTTATAATTAAATTAGATTGTCTCACTATGTACTATATTATGAGTCGCGAGTCGACTCGCTTCGACTCGAGTTGCTCGCGAGTTGATTCCAAATTGGAGTTTCTGAATCGGAACTGGATTAGCAACTCGGACTCAACTCGGCTCATGAGTTGATTCCAAATTGGAGTTTCTGAATCGGAACTGGATTAGCAACTCGGACTCAACTCGGCTCATGAGTTCGCGAGTTGAATCCAAGTTGTGCTCAACTCGGACTCAACTCGGCTCATGAGCAGCCCTAAGTACAAGTAATATTTGGATTGACATAGTTATTGCATTAGATAATTGGTTCGGGCGACATTCTTATTCGGGTCCATAAACCTCTATATATCAACAACCCGTACCAAGAAATATAGTCAATAGTCCCAACAAATTTCTGGATAAAGAATATGAGCATTAGCTGTTGGGAATAAACTAGTCTTAGAATATGCAATGAATATAACCCAATTCACAGGGGGCAATATATAAAATTCCAACCAACCAATTTAGTTCAAATATCATATTATTAGCCTTGCACAGACGTCCAATTGTAATAAAGTGTTTTTGTTTTTTTTCCACTAAATTTATGCTTTAGAAAAAAGGATTAGACGACTTTAGAGTTTAGACCAATTATTTCATCCCTAATTAATTAATTTATTTATTTATGTTTGAGTAAAATAAGAAAAGAAAACATTTTTTTTGTAGAAGAGATCATTGATCAAATCTGTGACATCCCAGTGCAGATTCAAGAATCCTCTACTTTTTGTTTTCTCTTTAATTAGGGCCCATGCAGTGATAATTACTATCCGGAAAAAGAAAAAAAATTCAACCAAGATAGGTTCAAAGTTCAAATTGACCAGAACAAAATTGGTATGGTACTATATTACACCTAATATAATTGTCATGAAAATTCTTAGAAAAGACAAAATTTTCATATCTTTGTCCTATATTCCTATACAACAGTTAAGCTTGTTAAAAACAGTAAATTGGTACAACCAAGTTACACAACACACTAACATTCCACAATAAACAAAGCATAACAACCATTACAAGCTCTGATAATTAGAGCAGATTATAACACCTTCAACTCCAGTGCAAAAAACATTTCACAAGTATATACCATAAATTTTATAAAAGAAATAAGAAAAGAGAAACAACTAGAAAACCCAGCAAACTTAGATCAAATTCTCAACCAGCAAACCATGAAAACCTAGGAATTAATCAACAACACCTCAGAGATCTTCAGTTATACACTCGAGATTCGGCTTCCAGTCCGACAATCGACTGCTCATCCTTCGGTGGTGGCCCACTTTACCGTCGCTCTCTAAATCAAGACTCACAGTCTCCCCTTTTGCAGTTCCTGCCAAGACTGTGCCGTGTAATTTCCTCATTCTCTTAGTTTGCTTTGCACTTTTTTCAGACCCCGACTTGCTCGGTACCAAGAAGTATATGTGACCGCGCTTTAACTCGGTATCTTGAGAGAGGATGGCAATCCAACGGGACACGCCTTGTTCCACAGAGGGCTTAGTCAAGATGTAATTTGGATGGATGGCTAGGATTTGACGGACTGTGATCGGAGCGCTGTACTCATCGATCTGGCCATTTAAATGGACAACTCGGATTAGATCAAATGCACCGAAAGGGAGGACGCAGGCCAGGCAGCATCTAAGGCTGTTGCCCATCCCCTGTGAATGGTTTCTCCCCTCTCTCTCTTTCTATATTTATGTGTATAAAAAGGAATACTAAATACTTAAATAGAGTGATGATGTGGTGAGGTGCATATATATATATATATATATATATATATGGTATGGTATGGTCATTGACTGATAGTGCTCACAGCTTGATTAGGCTGTGGGACTCGGTTTCAGTGGTTTGAGTGGAGAGATACAATATTTGTAATGAGGATTATTTAATGAGTGCTATAACTGAGTTCATTGGAGCCTTGGAGGTTAACTTGGATCAATGGAAAAGGAAATTCTTATAATAAGATATTTTGACATAACGGTTAAGCTAACTATATAGTGACCAATAATATTTATACTGTTAGGGGCATTTAATATTTTTTTTTTAAATTATGAGGTTTAATTTAGTTTCAGCTAGAGCAGAGGCTTTATATCTAGATCATTAATTTTTTATGTCATGGTATTAAAATAAACATCAATGTATACTTGTATAGCATAAAGATAAAATGTGCTTTTGATACTATTGTACCACCGGTACTAAAATGACTCTATAACCAAATAGCCAAAAAAAAAAGGCAGTAATTTGTTCTGATATTCCTAATTTTTGCAGTTTCTATAATTCAATTTACAAATATTGAAACCCATGACTACTGATACATTTTTCTTTTTTGTTGGAAAACTAAAAGATATGGCATCTATTTTAGTGGAACATTTTACATTGACAATAATCTAATTTGACAACTGTGACAAATAATTAATATGTATAGTCTATTGACTTTGGTCATCTATTGAGTGATTTTTTAAAAATTAATCATTCAGTTTTATTGGCATTTAATTTGTTTTTATTTTAGATAAAAATAGAGTCATGACATCCAACTTCAAATATCCTTGCATCAGAATTTTGTATCTATGACCTTCCATCAAAAAAACATTGTCTTGTTCACTAAATCAAAGACTGATTTTCTCTTAACATTTAATTGGTTGCTAAATAAATTGTAGCTTGTGAATCAAATAATAATTAAAATAGTCCTCGCATAAATTCATTTTTTATGATATACTCATTTAGCATCTTAAAATATTGTTCAACTTAAAAGTTAAAATTACATGTGTGTTTTTCATTATATATTATTATTTTTATAATTAAATATGGTGCTTATCAAATTTGGTTCAGTTTAAAATCCTTTTGCACTTCCATCAAATTATTAATTGAATCAAGTTTGAAATATACCTTATATAAATGATGTAGAACGTATTTGCAATTTTTTTTTTTAATTTGAATAACAAACACTAGAATTACGCGAGTAATGCTAAGTGGTAGGGCATGCAAACAAATTTATCTAAATAATTAGTTCATCCAATTAACTTAGTTGCAAGTGTTAGTTAGTGATAGTTGGATTAAAAACTAACCACTTTTTGACTAGTTCAAAGGTGTCACAATCCTTTCTCAGAAAACGGGGTATAACAAATGTACATAGGCATGTGCACATAGCCAGAATCCGACTTTTAAGTTATGAAAATCAAACGTGAATGAAGGTCAATTATATAAAATTTTCTTACTGCGAATAGAATTAATTTTACACTATCCATAACATTTTACTCTAAACTATACAGAAAATAAAATACATACACAAAAATAAAAAATAAAAATTGAAGTCAATTGACTCCATCCATTCCTTTAAGTAGCTTCGCGCTTGTTTGTATACTAATTAACTCACAATATACCTCTCCATGTATACCATTTGTACTTAGATGAGTCTTGATTCTCTACATTTTCTCACCGTTTGAGTTTAAATCCAGACCGTCCGATTAGAATGTGGATTTAATCTAGCCCAAGCATATAATGCACCCCCTTTAAGATCTATGCTAATATATAACAAACTATCCGAATTCAAACTCAAATGGAGAGGTACCTAAGGTGATATGAATTTTCTGTGCAGAATCCGGATCCTTTGCTTTACTTCACCATTTGAGAGTTTAAATCTGGACTGTCGAATCAGAATCCTGATAAATCCGATTCAAGTCTGTAATGCACGGGGTCCGCTTAAGATTTGTGCCAATATATAACAATGGACTTCGAGGTAGGTTCGACGCCCATTGGACCTACTTTAGGTTCGATGGGCTCAAGGACAGTCTGATCCTCTTTAAGATCTGTGTCCTCAGCTTTAATTTTGTCCACACTCGTATCAATTATCGTGCGTACGGATTTTAAAACGAATCCGACGATTGTAGAGGTCATTAGACCCAAAAGTAGGTCCATGGATATCGGACCTACTTCTTTCTCATAACAATCAAACTGAATTCAAACTCAAATGGTGAGGCATCGTAGGTAATATGAATCTATTGCAGGGTACGGACCCTCTGCATTACTTCACCGTTTGAATTTAAATCCAGACCGTCCAATCATAATCCAGATCAATCCGAATTATAATAAGAAATATTCTGGATTAGTACAGTTTTCTAGTACCAAGTAGTTTGATAAAAAAAAATTCTGAATTAGTTGTTTATCTGCCACTAAACAGCACTAATAAGACATAAAGCTACACAAATAATTTATTTACATATAGGCCCAGCTAATAATCTCCTCTAGCTAGTATAAGACTTACAGCTACCCTTGCTATATCTATTAGCAACTCAATTATTGTTTTCATGGGTTTGAATAATACTGGAATTATTGCTTTCTCTCATTCGGCGAAAGAGAAAGAAAGATTGATTAATTAAGATGACAGATGGGTTTTACTACTCGTGTGGCTGTACCATGAGGTGCTTAGATTAGAGAAGGTCAAAAAGATGGAGGTTGGATTAGTATAAACAAAGAGAAATTAATTTGCTTAATGATGATGAATGATTGCAAAACTTTGTCTTTATGGAAGTGGTTAGATTGGGATGCGTGCATATAATCTGTTAGAGAACGTGGGTTGCAACTTGCATATATGCTATGTTAGCCAGATACTCCACTTAAGGTCCCGTATCCGTATCGGGTGCCTATCGGATACGGATACGAGCTCCGATACGTGTCAGATACACCAGCTGGCGTATCGGCATACGTGGCGTATCTTTAATCACTTGATACGGTCACTGATACGCGTTGAAACGTGCCGATATGGCACCTCTCTGCTCGGATACGGCGCCGATATGCCTACAGACGCTTTAGATTTCACCTGTGAGCCGCGCGTGGACCGCAATGTTCTCTCCATTTCATTTTTGGCGCACCGTGCTGTGAACCACGTCTGTTGTGGATAATTGAGCAAAAATTGGTGCCAATTGCGGACTCGAACTTGAGAATTGTGGATAATACAACAACGCCTTAACCACTGCACCAACTTAATTTGTTATTACAATGCACCAGCTATCATATTTAACTTATACAAAATATTTTATCCATGATTTTTTATATTTAATTTATATAGTAATTAATAATATAATTAAAATAACAAAAAATAATATATAATTGACGTATCGTATCCGGGATTTTTGAAAATTACCGTATCACCGTATCTGTATCGTATCCGATACGATACCTGTACCCGTATCCATGCAACATGGCATATATGTATCTCCCTCCCCATTTAATGTTGGGGAAATATATTTCTTCTGTCTATCTACAACTTTATTTGGCAATCTAGAGTATAGAGTATGTTTGGTTGCAATCTCAAATAGTTAGAATAGTAAAATTGACATTTGTCTTATTCGAATAGCTTGTTCTAATTTTTTATGAGAATAGTTTGTTCTAACAAGACAAACAAGTTTAGTTCTCTATTCTAGCTATTCTAACCCAACCAAATAGCTTGTTATAATAAGATAAACAAGTTTGGTTCTGAATAGCTTATTCTCAAGAATAGTCAATTCTAAATTCAACAAGACATACCCCTAGAGTATCACATTGAGTATCTTTAAATAAAAAGGCCAAAAAATAGTATCATATTCAGTTTTATATACGGATAGTGATCTTTGAAAATTTATTAATTATGTATGTAAATGCATTACTTGTGAAATAAGTCAATTTTAAAATTTTGAATTCATTATTTGAAATCTTACTGATAAATTTTTAAATTAAGTTCACTAGAAGATTTGATAAGTTTAAGAACTTTCTAGTTCAAGATAAAAGGTTAGTCTCAATTTAAAAGACTTATAAAAAAAATGTAAGTTTAATTCAAAAAATTATAGTATCTTCAACAAAAAAATTCAAATTCCGAATTGTCAAAGTGCACGTGTTTCCGAAATATCTAAATTTCTCTGCAAATGTCAAATTCCTTCTTTTTTACAACAGCCGAAAACCCACAGCTCAAAAACTTTAACACAAATTAGACTCACAGCTCAAGAAAATAAAACTAAACTTCCTAAATATCACTATCCCTAAATAATATATATGTAATTTTATTGATGTTGATTAATATAGATCGACTATATAGGGTGGAGCAGTGGGAACCCAGCAGAGGGAAAAGCAGAGCCCAAAACCGTTTAGGGTGGAGCAGTGGTGGCTGCAGGAGCCGGATTTCAAAACAATATGTGACAATGTAACTCAAAGGTGGGAGCTTGAATGGAATAGGGTGTGCTTGAAGCTAAGGAACGAAGTAAGAGGCTGGTCAGAGAGAACAAAAGATCCTAACAAAGAACTGAAGAATTGAAGAGGAACTGTAATATCTATTAGCTGCACAACAAAATGATCAGGTGCGGAATAGAATTGCAGTGCTTCAGGCCAATTTCGCGAGATATATTGTGGTACAGGAGATCTATTGGCTGCAGAGATAGAAGCAGAGTTGGGCTCTCAGGGGCGACTCAAACACCCGATTCTTTCCTGCGAGTACTGTGGTCAGAAGAAGAAGGAATTTCATTATGGCAATCTTAAAAGAGGATGGTGATTGGGCGGTGGAGGAGAAGGAAGTGCGGTAGCAGTTCGTTAACCATTTTAAATCTGTTTTTCTTGAAGGTAATTCCGGTGAAGAGACGCCCCAAGTGCATATCCCAAATCTGGTCACGGAGGAAGTTAGGCCCATCCTTCAGCAAGCCTGGCCTAACCTGGATCGGATACCGACACCAGAGGAAATTCAGAGAACAGTTTTTTATCTTGGCCCGCTAAAAGCTCCGGGCCCTTATGGGGTAACTGCGGCCTTGGTGCAACATGCCTGGGACTGTTTCGGGCCGACTGTTCAAAGTGAAGTTACAAGGTTTTTTCAAACTATGCAAATGAAGGAAGATATTGCGCATTCCAATTTGATACTGGTCCCCAAGATAGCGGGTCCAACAAAGGTCACCGACTACTGCCTGATAAGTGTTTGTAATCTTCTCAATAAGGTGATCTCTAAATTAATAGCGAAAAAGATGTAGCCATGGATGGATTTCCTGATTTCTAAATCACAAACAGCTTTTATACCGGGAAGAGAAATCTCTGAGAATATCATTCTTTCTTAGAGAGATCCTTCACAGCTTCAAGTTGGGAAAAATTGGGGAAGGTGACTTTGTTCTCAAAGCGGATCTCGCTAAAGCTTTTGACAGAGTTGATTGGGCGTACATGTTATCCTTGCTTCCAGTTTATGGGTTCTCGAAAAATATGTGTAAATAGATCAAAGCATGTGTGACTTCTTTGAAATTTACGATTTTATTTGACGGGAAAGGGGATGGATTTATAAAACCTAAGAGGGGATTGATGCAGGGATATGACATGTCCCCATATATGTTTATTATTTCAATGGATCCACTATCGAGAATGATGGAGGCAACTAGGAAGATGAGGTTAATTCGGGGGGGTGAGGCTTGCTAGAGCGGCAGTACCACTCACTAACTCAATGTTTGCTGACGACCTATTGTTAATGGGTTCAATGGCTCAATAGGAGGTTATAGAGATGGGTAAGGTTTTGGCTGACTTTTGAGCTATGTCCGGAATGGAGATCAATCCGAGTAAATCCAAGGTTTGATTCAGCCGAGTTACCCAACATAATGACATAGACCGGTTCCTTGCACAGTTCAAAGTTCAACAAGCCGACGAAAGTGAACGGTACTTGGGATGCCCCGTTAAGACTGCCTGTAATTCGGACTTTGACTACATCATAGAGAAATTTCAATCTAGACTAAATTCATGGAAATCTCGTCTCTTGTCACAAGCGGGAAGGCAAGTTTTGATTAAATCGGTCATGGAGAGTTTGCCAATTTATGATATAGGAACTATTTTGTTTATAGCAAAGGTGATCCAAAAATTGAATGCTATCATGCGTGAGTTCTTCTAGGGATCCATAGAAGATAAGAAACGTATGCCTTATGTGGCATGGGATAAAATCACAATGCCAAAAGGGTCTAGGTGGATTGGGTTTGAGGAGCTTGCATGAGTTGAACAAAGCCCTGATAATAAAAATGTGTGGAAAGTCATCTCGGGTCAAGAATGTTTGTGGATTCAAATTATAAGTGCCAAGTACTATCCAAGGGGCTCCTACTGGATAACGGGTAGAAGAACAAAATGTTTTAAGTTGTGGAGGCAATTATTGGAGCTCCGAGAGACTATAGAGCAACATGTGGCTTGGTCAATTGGGGACGGAAATAACATCAAGGCACTGGCTCAGCCGTGGTTCCCTCAGTGGAGGTCGTACTTACCGATCAATAGAGGTCAAAGGGAGTTAACGGTGCAGAGTCTCATTAATCTGGAAACTCATAACTGGGATTTCCAGGCTCTACAGGATCTCTTCGATTTTTCGGTGGCTCTCACAGTGGCAACAAATGATGTAATCCAACCTGTTCGCCCTCATGCACAAGACCGACTCATATTTACTTATGCAATTGATGGAAATTTCTCAACTAAGAAGGCCTACCAACTAATTAGAGGAGCTCAGCCGTATGTAGGAGATAAAGAATTTAAGGACTGGGTATGGTGGCACAAGGGGCTTCTACCCAAATTCAAGATGTTTATTTGGAGATGCTCGCTCAATGCGATATCGGTACAGGCAGCAATTGCGAGGAGAATTGAGTCTGTCACCCCTTTGTGCAAGTTGTGTGCATAAGAGGACGAAACGGTGGTACATGCGCTATTTGGATGCCAGTTCGCGAAAGCGGCATGGTTAGCATCGCCTCTGGGGTTGAGGTCTGACAAGCTAGTGGGTGATTTTCAAGATATCATACGGTTGGTGAAATCGGAGTTAGGGGATCAGGAATTTCCAAAATTTATGTCTGTAGCTTGGGCAGTGTGGAGAAGTAGAAATGAAGTTATGTATGATGGGAAGAAGCAATCGATCAAAGCTTGTCAGAACTTCTGGAAAATGGCACTTGAGGATTCAGCGATTCTGGTATGCGGTGCTGGTACGCTGTTACCGGGTAAAGGGATGCAACAGAGTTGCCAAACTGGAATAGGGTTGGTTGTCGTACAAGCCGGTACTGTTACTAGGGGAGAGTCTTACTCGGTGCAGGCTATCAATCCAACTCATGCTGAGGCGCAGGCGATTGTAAAAGGCTTACAAACTGTGGCTAGCCAATCAAGCCAAGGGGGTACAGTGCTCTCCGACTCCCTAGAACTGGTAAACGCCTTAGCACAAGGGCTACCGGTGGTACCGAAGTGGACGATGAGCAAGGAGCTATGGGACGCATGGAGAATACAAACAGAAGCTTGTAACAGTGTTGAACTCCTTTACAGGTCTAGACAGGCTGGGTTTATCCGGACTGCCCAAAACTTAGCTAATGAGGATAGAATGTCAAAATGTAATAGGCAAAGGGGCTCATTTTCTCTGCATTTAGAAGAGATTTAGGATGTAATAGGCCTACGGGCCGTCCAGAAAGCAAAAAAAAAAAAAAAAAAAGACTATATAGTCCAAGTAGTTATGGATAAAGCTATCGACGGAGCTATTTTTGTTTCACGCAACACACAATCAATAGAAACAAAGTGAAAAATATATAACTGGTGCGGTGTAGGAAGTCAAAATAGCTCTGTTAATATATTTACCCGTAGCTATTATATTGTTGAAGTTGATTAGTAGGCTTCTCTTTTTGGGTTGAGCCCACTTCAGTCATTCTACCGTCAGATCAGTAAATCCGATAAAATACTTTGATTCAATGAAGTATGTATTGGCCCAATTTGACTCTATGGGCCGCTATTTTAATTTCAAATCTGAATAATTCTAAAAGCCCAAACTTAAAAAAAAAATCGTCCGGTTAAAGAGAACCGAAATATAGAAATAATTGTTTTCACAATTTCAATCTACCAAGAAGTTATAACGCAGATTAATCAACGAAGTTGTAGCATTTAGAAAAATAATAATTCAACGTAATGCAATTTTCATGAAAATTATAATTCTAGTGTAAATACAGATTCAAACGGTGAGATTAGTCTGAGTTTATGCTAAAATTACAAGTTTTTCAAATAATTTTTGAATTTAGATTTTTTTTTTTAAATGCTAGAAATAAAAAAAATTGG
This sequence comes from Carex myosuroides, assembly GCA_028015225.1. Classification (NCBI taxonomy): domain Eukaryota; kingdom Viridiplantae; phylum Streptophyta; class Magnoliopsida; order Poales; family Cyperaceae; genus Carex; species Carex myosuroides. The sequence goes on from CM051476.1 coordinate 3,555,129, forward strand.
TACGTTAAGAAACTAACTACAAGGTTGCAGCAGACGTACAGGTACAGACTTACAGAGGTACTAGTAATAGCAAAAAAAAAAGAATGCCAGGTGCAAGTGTTGTAGTGGGAAACCTAAACAGTGATAAGTCATACAATGAAATAAACAGATAGTAGAAAGAAATCCGAAAAGAGAAGACAAGAGATGTAAAGTGAGCGAAATTTGCGCTTGGGAGCTGGGTCTTACTGTGAAAGGAATCCAATCCTTCATCGGTTCAGCCTAAATCCTAATCCTATATTCCTATGCCATGAAATAAAAAAAAAAAAAAAAAAAAAGGTCCAGACGCAACCTCGGGTACGTTTGGATGAGAGTTATAATAGCTAGAATAGCGAAATTTTAGAAGAGTAAATGAGAATAGAGAAAAAATAGTGATTTTCATATTAGTGTGAAAATGATACTATTCGGATTAGTAAAAATGTTATTTAGATTGTATATGTGGAATAGTGAATAGCTGTAACCAATAAAGAATAGTGTTAATAAGGTGTTAATTAAGAAGAAAGATAGGCAAGTGGGATCTCAAATGAATTGTCATGATGTTGAGATGCGAAAAGTGGTATCAAATTTGTCATTTCGGAATTGTATTGGCAAAAATCTAAAAATGAAATATTATTTTCTCTCATTTCACATTTCCGAACAGTAGCTATTCTAACATTTACAAGAAATAAAAAATAGCAGCTATTTTAGCTATTATGAATAGTAAAAATATTGTTTGAATGCACCTTGTTATTTCAAATAACTTCTATTCTAAAATAACCTCTATTCTTGCTATTCTTGTGTCATCCTCAGAGTTTAGATTTGAGCACGCATTCCTCGTTATTGTACCACTTCCCTGCTACAAATATATGGCGGATACGATACTATCAAGCGTGGGGCGAGTCGCCTGCCATCTGATATGCACGCTAATTTACACTTCTATTTATAAAACCTTAAAACTTAAATGTTTAAAATTTAAATGTTAAAATATCTTATGTGTGTTTTTGTCAGATTGTGAATCTGTAACTACAATATTACTCTGCGCTAGCATAAATACAAATACACAAAAAAAAAACAAATGAAATGATTGCTATTGATACAAGGTACAATTTGGATTATTCGTAGCCGACGAGGTTAAGTATCACAAGAAGTGTTGTTTGGCATATTCTTAAATTTTACATTTTTTTTTTAGCTTTAACATTTTACCTTATAAGTCTAATGGCTTACTACTGATCAAAATATACCTTCAAAATAGACTATAGGAAACAAATATATGAAATACACTAATTTCATAAAATATAAATTAATCGCGTGACATACTAAGAAATAAAAAAGAATGATTATTTCTCACTTGGAAATATAGCTTATACAAAGATGTACATAGTCTATACAAACTCTTCGGTATCTCGGATTCAAAATAAATTACAAAATATTATTCTTCAAGGATTGATCGTTTGCGGTCAGAAAACTGCGGGTAAAAATTTTCTGACCGCATGAGAATTTAAGCTTTTAGAAATATTTTCTGAGCAATATTTGAATTACTTCTTTCCCCCGAAAAAAAAAATAGAAATGAACGGGCAAATAATTTGTTTCCAACCAACCCGCCAGTGGTAGTCGCTATCCTTTCCTTCCCGTGAACCGGTGAACCCTACTCTGTTTGGTGCTTTTTGACCACTCCACCATTACATATTTATATTCCTTTTTCAAAACAAAAAAAAAAAAAAATCTTTTGCCGCTGTTTTATCTTTTCTATTTCTGTAGCTTTCGGATATTAAGGCCATGACCAGCTTTAATTTTCTTCATTTATCCCTGAAAAACTCAAAACAGCTGGTTAATGCGGGTCCCACATAAGGAACAGTGCGGTACAAATCCCGTGACACATGGCCCACAAGACCGCTCCCATTTACCAATCACATGACAAGGATGATATGTTACCATGAAAATCAAGGTGAAGATTAGTGAAATCACTACTCCTGAATCCTGATTAGAAAAATAAAATAACCACACTACCAGTTAAAAATATGATTTACTTTTGTTTGGTTCATTTCAAACTCAAAGAGCACAAGGTGACAATATATTCGATCAGACTTTGGTAGTTTGAACAGGTACCACATTGGCCATATTCAAGCATAATCACATGCAGATCTTCACCTCTTCTCACCGCACACGACACAAGGAAACAAAAATTTTAATTTAAATCCTACCAATGGCCCCGCAGATATTGACACTAAGATACCAAAATCACAAACAAATATGCTTCCCTGCAAATATACATTCGAAACATATCCAAAAGAATTTATATATTATGCCAAAATTATCACAACTAATCTCACATATCACACATCCTTAACTCCAACAGTGCCCCCATTCTAAATTAATTAAATGCATTACACCAGTGCACCACCCCAGTCCCCAAACATTAAAACAATTACATAACCAACTGCGCAGTGAGTTGCTACACAATTCATACCAAACAAGTTCAAATAGAGGGTTTGCGGACAAAGTATCGATAGGCTGCCACCTTGCGCTTGCGAGAGGCAGAGTTGTCAATGGAGAGAACCATTTTCCCAGTTTCTCGTGCAGTGAAGGTGTTGTGTACCGGCTCATCGGCTGTGGCCGGGATTTTACGTGGCTTCTCCACTGCGAGTGTGTAGCTCTGCTCTGACAATGGCACGTACTCGGCACCGTACTCCAGGTCCCACCCGCCTACTACCAGGTCCCATGTTATTGTTGCTCCAGCCTTCAAATTACAAGTTCCAAATTTTACTTTTTGAATTTGATTAAAACAACTTCAACATGGAGATTGGGTGCGTTTCACAATAAATGATTGAGGTCAACAACTTAGGAATGCTCCTTAATCAATGCATTCTACATTGTACGGTCAAGAATTAAATAGCAACAGATTCCAAACCCCACCCCGAACAAGTTTATTTAGAACTAATAAGTTCACCTAGTTAGCCTAGTCCCTGGCTTGGTCAAATTTAGTCAATTGAAAGGTTTTCAGAGCAAAAGCGGAAACCAGTAAAGCACAGGAAAAGAATAAGCCCATCACTGACCAGCGTCAGAGTAAGGGGCATTTCATGTGGGTCCCTCACCATGTGCGACCCAAAACACGCTAGATTTTCATATTTTCGAGCCCAACAAAAAATGCAATTGAAAATTGACGCAAGACTCAACTTTTAGAGAGGCAATCAACTAACTAATTAAGGTTGTTTAGCTAGAACCAGGAAATAAATTATCGATTAATCACCTCAATGCCATCTATTTCAAGGAAAACCTTCTCGGCTCCCTTGATGGTGAACTCCGACGCAGGTTTCGGCGGCCCGTTTTCGAGGTCTCCGGGCCGGCTCAGGCCTCCGTACTGCACCGGCACAAACTCGGGCCTTATAAACCTAAACATTATTTTGAAATCAATCAAATAAAAAAGCATATGAATATTTCACAAGTCAATGACTAATGAGCAGGGATATCTACTTGTAGAGTGTCTCTGCCACATTGCCTTCTCTTGCAATGACAAACTTGCTTTTGGTACGCTCTGTCAGAAACGGGCTTATCATGGCGTAAAACACGCTGAAATACCACGGCACATTCACAAATACCTAATAGATATAAAAAAATTAAAGCTAGTGAATACATATTAATTACAAATTATGTATACAGAAAACAAAGAGAAATTGGGAAAAAAAAATACAAGAACTGACCTTTCTAGCAACCATTTCGGGATAGTTATCCTGGAAAAGGCTCAAAATCTGCTTGGAAGCCGATCGAAGCTCCCGTTTCGGCATGCCTTTCAAATCAGTGACTTGAATAATAGAATTGACCCCGCCAGGTCGAAACTGAAGCATCTTAACACCTTTTTCCATGACCTGAACTCGCCACCTTAGAAACCTCTCCATTTTCTCTCCATCTCCGAATACCTTATCGTACATGCATTTGTCTTTGAAAACACCGTACGCATTGTAGCAAACCGGGTGGCCAGCACGGTCCCACCCGTGCATGTAAGCGACCACTCCTTCGAGCTCCTTGAACCCTAGTTCCTCGTCAACGACCGAATCGGCCCCGAATTCAGCGCGCCAGGTGGCACATTTGGTTAGCATCTGGTGCGCATCGCGAACATTGAAGTCCCGGGCCCGCAGGAACTTGAGGAGCACCACGTCCGCGCGTTCGTCGGAGTCGGGTGGGAGCAGTGAGATGCCCCACATGGAGAGGGGCTTCTCGGAGGGGTGAGAGGAAAGGAGGGATTTGAAGTCTTGGAACGATTTCGCCTCGGCTGGTTTGAGAGAGGAGAGGAAGTATGTGTCTTCCTGGAAGGAGTCGGAGCGGCTGAGAGTGTTGGTGGCGGCATCCATCAGAGACGCCATGAGGCTGCGTTTGGTGGCGGGTTTGGTACCGGTCAGCGGCGACGGAGAAGCTTCCATTTTTTTTTTTTTATGTTTCTTCTATAAAATTTGGAGGTTTTAGTTTTGGTTTGTTTTGATTTATGGGAGGTGGGAAAAGGGAGGGAGAGAGAGAAGGGGGTCAAAGAGAGAAATTAGGGGTTTTGGGGATTTGGAGGTATATATGTTTGTGTTTTCTGGCAGAGTAAGAAAATGGCGGATTTGGGTTTGAATGCGAAAAGGTTACTCTCACAGCTTTTTTGTACCGAGAGTATACGATTGAGTGACTTGGTGTGATTGATGGGGTCATGATTCATGAAAATTTTGGTGGGTTAAGACTTAAGATAACTGAAAAACGAATCAATTGGTCTTAAATAACTACTTGATTCTGTGCTTTAAAAAAATATCGTTCATAACAAGGACAGTAGAAAGGCGTATGAAAATTAGAGTGTGTGAACATCAAAGTGCAATTTAAAATTACTGCGGTGAGAGGGAATTCGTATTCTCTGCATTAACTCAAAAAAGAATCTTTTGAGTTAATGCATCTGTACCGTCTGATTAGCTTTAAAATCCGTGCCGTTTAAAATCAAAAGGTTGGGATGTATTAACTCAAAAGATGCTCTTCTGAGTTAATGCAGACGATGCGGACTCGGTGAGAAGGAAGATAACATTATGACGGTAGCGTGTGGACTGAGGCAAAAATTTAATAAATAAGTTATTTTTTCCTTGACGAGAGCGTGCACTGGGTAAATCCTAATTTTTTGAATTTCACTAGTATAGGCATAAATGTAACGGGTTGATATCAGGTGCTATTTTTACTCGGTACGCTATATTCGGAATCAATCCGTAGCATGATATTAGGTCTAAGAGACTCTGAGAGTGAGCATGGACTCCGTGCTGTGACACTGAGACGAATAGTACCACTACCACCGCCAGCGCTGCTACAGCGTACCCGATGTGTACCCAAGTGATCGTGCAGTACTAAAATGGTCGCGTCAGGCACGTCTCACCACGTTGCATTGATTCTTGTGCAATTTAAGTCCAAGAAATTGAAACTTTTGCTCAAAATTCTCCATTTATTGTTTGTTAAGATAGATAAAAGATGGCATGGTGCTTCGGTTTCCTTCAACTTTTAGTACAAAATTCAGTTCGGCCCATACTTAAAAATTATGCTAATACAGGTACGAAAATTCTACATTCTTAAGAAAATTATGCACAATAAGGATATATAATAAAAAAAGATTCAAATAATTTTTTTTTCTCCATTGTATCTTTATGTCCTTTATGTTTTTGATAAGAGAACTTTTAAATGAGTAATTATAACTTCTCCCATCTTTCTATCTTCCAAAACGTCCTCAACCACATTTATTCCTCTTATAACTGTCTCCATAACTAGGAGTGTCAACAGGTACAGTAAGAGTCGGATAGAAGCATTTTTATATCTGTAACCGTTACAAATTGTCTTTATCCGTATTCTACCCTTACCGTTGTAAATTATCTTACCCGTACCCTACTATTACCCGTTATGATTATCAAATAACGAAACGGTAGCGGGTAAATAAAAGATAATACTAATATAATAATTATTTTTATTATTTATTTAATAATACATTAAAACATATATATTCTTTTTACACATGTATAGTATTTTATTTTTACACATGTATAGTATTTTATTGAAAAAAAAATTATGATTATGCTAAGTGCAAATAAACCAACTAAAGTACTCTTTCAATACTTATTAATGTATATAATATATATAATTTTTTTTATAATTGCCCGATCGGGTAACAGGAACGAAATAGGCTTTACCCGTACCCTTACCCGTTTAGATAATGAAATTTTTTTTTTACCCGTACCCGATAAGTTTACGAAAAAAAATCTTACCCATACATGTCTTATCGGATACGGTAAGGGTCGGGTAAATAGATAAAAGGGTGCCATTGACACCCTGTCCATAACAACTTTCACTTTTGATCCACCTTCGGTAATTGAAATGTTGTAGATAGAAAGAACAGGTCCATAATATAATTTCCACTTTTGACCTTCATCGTCTTCTTTTTCTTTTCAGCCATCATTCAGTGCTATATGGAAAAAAATTTAAAATTTCATAGAATCGTACAAATACTTGACACATGAATTATTTACACTTGCACGATGAGGTATAAATACTTGTAATACTTGAGATTAATACTTTTAAACGTCAATTAGTGACATGAAAAAAAAACTAAATTTTGATAGAATCTGTTAGGTACAAACACTTGACACATAAACTATTTACACTTACATTACGAGTACTTGCTCGACGAGGTATGAATACTTGCGTGACAGACAATCCGAAAGTATGTCATCATAAATCTCATTTGAAATATAAAATTACGTAGAAGACATTCGTGGTTTTAGATTCGTCAGAACGAGATTGAACAAAGAAAAAGAACCCACTTCTAAAAATATGTAAGGGATGGGTCTGTGATGAGAGAAAGAAAAGAAGGATAATATGTCTAGTTTTTTTCGAAATACTTGGTATCTTAGGTATGAATACTTGATATATTATATATTTATACTTGCACGCATAGGTATCCATATTTACATGCGTCAGTTGTAAAATCTTTCAAATATTAGACACTCCCCCAAATAGTTAGTTGTCTCTCAGGTAGTTAGTGGTCTCCTAGGTAGTTAGTGATCCCTCACGTTGTTAATGCTTGGGGGACATAATGGGGGACAGCTAGGCGCTCCTATTTTAAATATGTCAAAATAAAATTGTTGAATTTGTGATATCTATTATTTTCCTTGCATGTACATAAAAACTATTATCAGTGTATTTTTGCAAACTTTTAATACCTATCAAAACAAAATCGACACGTCGTGTGCATAAATCTAATGATATAAAATCATAATTGTGATATTTAAAATTATTGTAATTCTAATAACCAGAGGAACAGAAAAAATATAGTCATTTTACCGTAATTTTTATTAATATCCAAAAATAATAACAATTTTCAAATTCTACATCCTATTTAGCAATATTCGAAAAATGTCTAAACCGCAATTTTATTTCACGGTTTTGGGTCAACTTTCTGCAAATTAAATCTATGGTTTTCACCTCTCCAAAACTGCAGTACAAATCCACGATTTCGGAAAACCGGAAAAAAATATTGCGGTTTTAGGTTTTTCTTATTATTTTTTTAATTTAACAGAAAATATTATAATTTATTTATTGTTTGTATTGAAATATTAGAAATATTTTATATATTTCTTTGATAATATATGGAATACTATATAATTTGATTTATTAGAAAAATTGTGATCAATAGCCCGGATCAACATTTTTCAGGCCGGTTTTTTTGCAGTTGTAAGAAAAATTAAAATATTTTTCTGTGTGTTATTGAAAAAAATAAAAATATTTTGAATCTGAGTTATTGATTCCGGTTCAAAAGTCACTTCTGAGTAAATAAATAAAATATTGGTTCTTCTAGTACATTTAAATTCTAAGATATTGTATCAATTTTGAAAAAAATTGATAGAAATCATTTCAAGAAAATTTTGTCAGAACCAATTATTATTTTTTCAAAAATAGAAGAATCACAATATTTTATGTATATACTTAGAAGTGACTTTTGAACCGGAATCAACAAATTAAATTCAAAATATTTTTATTTTTTTTCCAATAACACGCAAAAAAATATTTAATTTTTCTTACAGCTGTAAAAAATCTGGCCTGGCCTGAAAAATAGATTCAGGTTATTTGTCGCAGTGTTTCTAATAAATCAAATTATATAGTACTCCATCTATTTTCGAAGAAATATATAAAATATTTCTAATATTTCATTATAAAATATAAATAAATTATAATATTTTCTATTTAATTAAAAAATAATCAAAAAAACCTAAAACCTTTGTGGTTTTGGAATTTTAAAATCTAAAACCGCAAAATTATTTTGCGATTTTAGGCTGAATTTCTGCAAAATAATTTTGCGGGTCAGACAGATTTCAAAATTTCACAAAATAGAGTGTAAATTTTAAAATTTGATATTTTCTTTTAATATTAATAAAAATTTCGGGTCATTTTAACCTTTCTCATATATAATTGCCTCCACTTTGGCAATTTAGGGTCATTTTAACCTTTCCCAAGAAAGTGCATTTGTCAATTTGGATTGTTTCTAATAAACGGCCATAAGAGAAGCTTATTACACATTGAACAAGAAACATGGGGATGATGTGATGGGCACCGTGGGGAATTCCCCTCGTGTAAAGATAAGATAAATTATTTTTTTATTATAATAAAGACAATAAATTAACAATTAGAGAACTACTGGGGTACTTATATTATTAGTAAAATTTAGTAGCTGTCTACATGTTGTAAAATACAGTTTTAACGGCTGTTTAATCGTTAACGACGGCTAAACCGTTACGAATACACTTAACGGATGCATATTTGCAGATGAAAAAACTTAATTCTCAAATTTATTTTTTCATTAAATAAATATGTTACTTACACATATTTCTTCTTATGTGATAAGAAGAAATAAGCGTATTGTCGTGCTATAATAATAAAACTAAGTTAAGTTAAGTTTATGTGATAAGTTTATTAAGTTAAATAAATTATGATATATATATATATATATAGAGAGAGAGGAGGGATCAAGTTACAACAAAGTTACAACAACTATTTTTTTCATTTTTAAAGTCCAAATCGTCGATCCAAACCGTTCCATGATTATCTAAATAAAATGTGCTTGTAGATCAAAATTTACATTTTTTTTGAATATTTTTACTATTTATTAAGATGGGTACAAAATTCAATGGTCTGAATATGACTATTTTTTGTAAAATACTTAATAAATAGTAAAAAAATTCAAAAAAATGTAAAATTTGATCTGAAAGCACATTTTATTGTGGAGATCATGTTGAACGGTTTGGATCGACGATTTGGACTTTGAAAATGAAAAAAATAGTTGTTGTAACTTTGTTGTAACTCAAATTTGTTGTAACTTGATCCCTCCTCATATATATATATATATATATATATATATATATATATATAGAGTATGGCTAACGTGCTTCCTCTAGCATTTCGGCGAGGTGCTTCCGGGTGCGTATCTTAGTGTTTGATGTTCAAACAACAAATTCAAACCATTAGATGTTCAATCTATATTAAAATGTACTTGGAGACCAAATTTTACATTTTTTGGAATTTTTTTACTATTTATTAAGCCACATTGAAAATTCCAGATCATATGGTCCAGACTGTTTTTACTGTTCACCCGGATCTGGAATTTTCAAAGTGGCTTAATAAATAGTAAAAAAATTCAAGAAAATGTAAAATTTGGTCTCCAAGTACATTTTAATATAGATTGAACATCTAACGGTTTGAATTTGTTATTTGAACATCAAACACTAAGATATGCCCCCGGAAGCACCTCGTCGAAATGCTAGAGGAAATACATTAGCCATACTCTCTATGTATATATATATAAATTTAATAAAAATATTAAATTATCGGCATAATTTTAATTAATTAGCCGCATCAATTTGGCTGTACAGTAATAATATTATTTGTGTTGCATTTGTCGCTATCAATCTGTATTTTGTTGCCTCCCCAATTGTGCCATAAAAAAATGCTGTCTGCTAACCCTGCCAATTATTGTCAGAACACAGTAAACATGACCTAATCCTCGAGAATAAAACCAGGTATTTGTGCAACACTGTTTTCATGAAAATAGAAAGGACGTCAATAAATAAAAGCATATATTACCAAGTTAGCGATAATACAGAAACTTTAGACTAGGCCGGTGGCCCCGAGATTTTTAATCCTAAAAGAAAAAAAATAATAAATCTGCCATTAGTATGAATTTTTTCTTTTTTTTTAAAACTCTGACCGCTTCACTTTTGGACAGTCCACACTCCCTATCAAACCGTCCCATAGTGTAGCGGTCTGCTGTCTGTACCAAACCGTCTCATGTAAGAGCAGTCTGCTATTGTCTATATATTGGAGAGTACCCTCCCGTTTTTCATCTTATTAATTTCAAATTTTCACTCTCTCTTCTCTCTTCTCTCTTTCTCTCTTTCTCCAACATATGAGCAATTTGAGGTAATTTTTATTTTATTTATTTATTTATATTATATTATTATTATTTTTAAATTTGCTATTTATTTTTTTATTGAGGGTATTATAAAATAGTGGCCCTGCCGTGATTTTTATTTTTACCCAAAAAAAATATATTTTAATATAAATAACCAGGTTTTTAAAAGATTTTTATTTCTACCCAAACCGCTAGGAATATTTGCGGTTTGAATTAATAATTCAAACCGCAAGGAATATATACGGCTTGAATTATTAATTCAAACCGCAAATATTCCTAGCGGCTTGAATTAATAATTCAAACCGACCAATGTTCACTCCCTTATTGACTTAAAGAACCGAGAAGAACAATCAAAGACAAACTTCCGTTAAGAAGAATTCACCATTTGCATTCGATCGATAAGCCTAGCTTCAGATTGTTAGTCAGATTATTTATTATTTTATTAAATGATAATTTTTCACCGATAACTCTAAAGTTATTTTTATTACAAAGAATTATATTATAAAAACTTATCAATAATATAAAATTTTATTTATTATTTTATTAAATGGTAATTTTTCACCGATAACTCTAGAAATTTATTCACCGATAACTCTAAAGTTATTTTTATTACAAAGAATTATATTATAAAAACTTATCAATAGTATAAAATTTCGTTTATTATTTTATTAAATGGTAATTTTTCACCGATAACCCTAGAAATTTATTCACCGATAACCCTAAAGTTATATTTATTACAAAGAATTATATTATAAAAACTTATCAATAATATAAAATTTCGTTTATTATTTTATTAAATGGTAATTTTTCACCGATAACCCTAGAAATTTATTCACCGATAACCCTAAAGTTATTTTTATTACAAATAATTATATTATAAAAACTTATCAATAATATAAAATTTCGTTTATTATTTTATTAAATGGTATTTTTTTCACCGATAACCCTAGAAATTTATTCACCGATAACCCTAAAGTTATTTTTATTACAAAGAATTATATTATAAAAACTTATCAATAATATAAAATTTCGTTTATTATTTTATTAAATGGTAATTTTTCACCGATAACCCTAGAAATTTATTCACCGATAACCCTAAAGTTATTTTTATTACAAAGAATTATATTATAAAAACTTATCAATAATATAAAATTTCATTTATTATTTTATTAAATGGTAATTTTTCACCGATAACCCTAGAAATTTATTCACCGATAACCCTAAAGTTATTTTTATTACAAAGAATTATATTATAAAAACTTATCAATAATATAAAATTTCGTTTATTATTTTATTAAATGGTAATTTTTCACCGATAACCCTAGAAATTTATTCACCGATAAACTTAAAGTTATTTTTATTACAAAGAATTATATTATAAAAACTTATCAATAATATAAAATTTCATTTATTATTTTATTAAATGGTAATTTTTCACCGATAACCCTAGAAATTTATTCACCGATAACCCTAAAGTTATTTTTATTACAAAGAATTATATTATAAAAACTTATCAATAATATAAAATTTCATTTATTATTTTATTAAATGGTAATTTTTCACCGATAACCCTAAAAATAACTTTAAGGTTATCGGTGAATAAATTTCTAGGGTTATCGGTGAAAAATTACCATTTAATAAAATAATAAACGAAATTTTATATTATTGATAAGTTTTTATAATATAATTCTTTGTAATAAAAATAACTTTAGGGTTATCGGTGAATAAATTTCTAGGGTTATCGGTGAAAAATTACCATTTAATAAAATAATAAATGAAATTTTATATTATTGATAAGTTTTTATAATATAATTATTTGTAATAAAAATAACTTTAGGGTTATCGGTGAAAAATTATCATTTAATAAAATAATAAATAATCTGACTAACAATCTGAAGCTAGGCTTATCGATCGAATGCAAATGGTGAATTCTTCTTAACGGAAGTCTGTTTTTGATTGTTCTTCTCGGTTCTTTAAGTCAATAAGGGAGTGAACATTGGTCGGTTTGAATTATTAATTCAAGCCGCTAGGAATATTTGCCGTTTGAATTAATAATTCAAGCCGCATATATTCCTTGCGGTTTGAATTGTTAATTCAAACCGCAAATATTTCTAGCGGTTTGGGTAGAAATAAAAATCTTTTAAAAACCTGGTTATTTATATTAAAATATATTTTTTTTTGGGTAACAATAAAAATCACGGGTGGCCCTGTGTTGATGCGACGTGCTATGGGTAATGCTGAATAAAGAAGGTGCACAGATCTGACGGTCATGAAATTTCCATTCTTTGGGCCAAGTGGGGGTTAGGTATAGTACAGCGTACACGTGGCAGAAAAGGGTCTACATTATCAGGCGATCATGACCTCTGTTTCGGAGTCTCCGTTCTGTGTACAGTAAAAGAAAACACTGTGCTCACAAGAACAACTACACGACAAAGATATCTATTTACTTCGATAACTTTCCGAAATTTTTATTAATATTAAAAAAATTTCAAAATTTCAAAATTTGTATCCATTTCCAACTGAAAATCTTTTCAAATCTGTCCAAACCGAAAAATTATTTTCCAGATCTAGCGTCTCTTTCCGGAAATAATTCTTCAGATCCAAAAGTTCTCTTTACAGAGAATTAATTTCCGGATTTGGAGTTCTGAAAAATAATTCTCTGGTATTAGGTTTTTTCTAATTCAATAGAAAATTTTATGATTCTTTTATTTTTTATATTGAAATATTGGATTTCTTTTATATTTCTTTAAAAATAGATTAAATACTATATAATTAAAATTATTAGAAAAACTACGACAAATAATTCGAATTAACATTTTAATGCAAGAATTTTTGCAGCTGTAAAAAATATTAAAATATTTCTTTATATATCATTGAAAAAAAATAAAAATATTTTAAATCTGAATAATTGATGTCAGTTTAAAAATCACTTCTAAATAAATTAGAAAATATTATGTCCTGACATAAATGTTTTTCTAATAAAGAGACAAATTAAGCATGGACATTTGTTTGTAGTCTCTCCATTCAACTAAACTACTGGAGATGTGCTCATGGCGTAAATGTCTTGTCGAAAAAAAGGTACCGTATGATATAGTTTTGATAAACCAAGCGATGTAAATTTCAAAAAAGTATCTACCTTTTATTCCGACAATTTTATTAATATCCAAAGTTAATTAGAAATTATTATTTATGCCCAGAATCGCGCGGATTCACCAAAAATGTCCAAACCGGCCATAAAATGGCCGGCTTACTCAATTTTTTTTTTTGGAGACACTGTGAAGAATACTGAAATATAATACTGAAAATTCGAATTTTTTGTTTAAATTTTTTGTTAGATTACTTCTTTTGATTTATAATTATCATATTTATACTAAAATACACTAGATTACTTCAGTTATGTTGAATTACACTATATTACAATAAATTATGTTGAATTACACTAAATTAATGAAATCTATGAAGAGCAAGATAATGAAATCTAACACTGAATAATTGAATTTTTTGTTTAAATTATTTGTTAGATTATTTCTTTTGATGTATAATTAGCATATTTATACTAAAATACGCTAAATTACTTAAAATTATGTTGAATTACACTATATTACATTAAATTATGCTAATTACATTATATTACGCTAAAATATGCTAAATTACGGTAAATTACATATGAATAGGGACGATATCTTCACTGGAAAGGTGAAAAACGGCGACGAAACTTCAAACGGCCATAAAACGGCGCTCGAGTGTCCGATTTCAGCAAATGACCACTTTTCGGAAAGCTTGCGAAAATACATGCGTCCGTGCCGGATTTCAAAATTCAGAATTGCCAAAAAACAAAGGGAAGACCCTCAAAACTTGAGTTGAAGTTTTCAATTAAGATTTTCATTTCTATTATTCAATCCAAGTAGCTCAGTAAATTAGTTACATAATGAACTTGTAGAATACCAATTTTTACTATTTTCGGAATTTTTTTACTATTTTTTATGATTCATGAAAGATGACACAAAATCGGTATACTTTAGCGTAATTTTGCGTAGTTTAGCGTAATTTACTGTATTTCAGCATAATTAGCGAAGTTATTGTAATTTAACGTAATTTAGTGCAATTCAACATAATTTATTGTAATATAGTGTAATTCAACATAATTTCAAATATAAATATGCTAATTATAAATCACAAGAAGTAATGTAACAAAAAATTAAACAAAAAATTCAAATTTTCAATGTTAGATTTCATTATTTTGCTCTTCATAGTGTCTCAAAAAAAAAAAATTTAGTAAGCCGGCCATTTTATGACCGGTTGGACATTTTTGGCGAGTCTACTGGATTCTGGGCATAAATAATAATTTCTAATTAACTTTGGATATTAATAAAAATGTCGGCCTTTTATTATGTTAAAACAGATTTGTACAAAGTGTATTATTTTTTGTGGTCCTGATTCGACAGGTTTATAGTCATAGTATTATATCTTGATTAAATGAATTTCTCTTCGTTAAATACAAAAAGAGAATTTACATATAAACGACCTGAAAGTCCTCTCTTATCTAAGCACAAGTCCGGTATCTTCTTCGTCACTATGATCGCTCATACTCTTAGGATTAACATCACCTCAATTTTTCTCTGCCTCTAGTAATTCCGGATCCACTGTTTCATCGGTTTCATCCAGATCACAAGATTGACTCCAATGAGCGGTTCGACTAGATGAAGGTTGATTAGTCCGGGGTAAGGTGGGGTCCAACGGGAGGCCAACTACTGGACAGTCGGTCCCTCTGAACTGGGGCCCGGCTACTAGATAGTTGGTCAATTTGGACAGGGGACGGACTAGAGCCGGATGAGTTACTCCGACTACGACTCTGGATTAACCTCATAACTGGGTTGGTACGCCGGGCTCTGGTAACCTCCACATATAGGTCAATTATCTTGTATGCACCCTCATAAAAACTCATGGTTTGGTTGTACAATACCTGCGAGACTTCCTCATTCTGAATTGGAAAAGAGTTGGAACTAGGTTTCTGCTGAACTAGTCGGCATGCTAATTTTGTTCTCAATTTTAAGGTCGTACTGACTCTGATCCAATCCCAAACTCTGACATATACTCGATTTAAGCCACACATAATCAGTACCCGGCAATACCGGAATCACAGTAACAGGTCCGATACTATAATAAACCCCATTAGGACCTGTTAAAACATCCCCACCAGTATAAATGGATACCATAAGAGCCATTTTCAATCCAATACACAAAAAACCTAAAATTAAAAATTAACTAAATTAATTATTAACCTACTGAAAATTAAAAAGAAAATGAAAAGAAGATAAAAAATACTTACAGATCAGAGGCTGTTGTCCAGGAGAGAGAATGAGTGAGAGTCTGAAATGAATTTCTCTCTCCTGGACGGATTATAAGAGAAGAGGGTCCGCTCCGGCATTGTGCGGTCTCTATTAAATGGGTCCGCACAACACCGGTGCGGCCATGGTACATTTTGAAATTTTCAAAACCAGTGATTTTTTGGTTTTTTTTTTAAGCTATGCTATAAATAAAAATTTCGGTCTTTTAACTATGGAATTATTTGTTTCTTTTGCCCCGTCCCAACGATTGCCCCCTTTCAGTGAAATGCAAAGACCATTCTTTACGAATTCACATCCTTCCAAGTACCTGACTCAAGCAAATTACAGCTGGCCGGCCCAGATAACATGGAACGAATCTCAAAACAGACCCCCTACAGTCCCAATAGGCACCGGATTGAGTTTGGCCCAAATAGAATTAATCTGAGCCGGCCAACTATAATTTGCTTGAGTCAGGTGCCTGGGAGGATACTTGTCCATTCTTTACCCCTTTTCCCAACTGGGAATTAACGGCTATTACCTTAAGTCGATCCAATCAATGATTTGATTTTTTATTTTCATACTGCCCTCCGTTCACCATTACATTTTGAATACCGGAATGCCTCTCTCACGACAACTGGTACCTCTGCACTTACCCAATGTTGAATTCCATCCTTGAGTTCGCTCATGAACGACCCAACAAATGATAGTTCTTGAAAATAAGGATTTTTTTATTAATAATCTGGTCTGCATATTTATTATCATATTTATTTATTTATTATTATTATTATTATTTATACTTGTAATTGTATGAACTATTTTTATTGTCATCTTTATTTGTTATAATAACTGTTAATTATCATCAGATCCATATATGTTAATTGTTAACTTTAGATAAGTTTAATTATTTACACTAAAAAATATTTAATATGTTGGATAAAGAATAATAATATTAGAAGCATGAAAAATACGGAGGAGGAGGATATCTAGATTTTTATATATTACAATATATATTTTATTTGGTTTTCGTTCTTAATTCTACTACTTTACATGTACTCTTAATAAGAAGAGGAGGGTTAAAATATACCATTGATTTTGTGCCCCAAATATACTCCACATCTTTATCTCTGTTCTCAAAGTTTAAACAGTCGATCCAAACTACTCAATATGATATACATATTAAAATGTGTTTAGAGACTAAATTTTATATTTGTGAAAAAAATTTACTATTTTTTTTTAAATAGATACAAAATCACTGCTTCTGAACCATCAAAAAATAGTAATTTTGTATCTATCTAAATAAATAGTAAAACAAATTCAAAAAAATATAAAATTTGGTATCTAAACACATTTTAATTTGGATATCATATTAAGTGGTTTGGATTGACTGTTTGAACTTTAAAAATAGAATATAGATGTAGGATATGGTTGGAGCACAAAACTAATGATACATTTTAATTCTACTCTAATAAAAATTATTTTTTAATAAAGAAGAGGGTGCTCAACACCTCAGAAATTTTTTGCTAAAAACATAACATCTTAAAAATGAAATATTTAAATCACTGTAACTATTAACTATTAAGAAACCTTAGGACGCAAAATCTGCATCTCCCTCTGCATTAACGTACTATTTGAGTTAATTTCCGACCACGCAATCAGAATTCATACTAACTTAGTCTCCGTCTACAGTGCACAGAGCCCTTTAATATTCGGATTTAAATCGGATGGTCCAGATCTTAACTCAAAATTTGAGTTATGAAGAGGGAGACGGTATTCTTTTCATTTCAATTTATGTACAGGAACTGACATGATCTTAATTGAAAATTTGACCTTTTGATTTGCAAAAGCATTCCAGACGGCGTATGGGTCCCCTGCTCCACTACCTTTTTCCCTGCGTTATCCCTTTCACCTTGAGAAATGCTTCAAAGCCATTGATATTATACCAAAAGGGCACGTGTTTTTTTTGTTTTTTTTTTCTTTCAAATAGTGGTGGTATTATGGGGGTTTCAAGTACTTTATGACAAACTAATATAGTAACTTTGATTGAATGAATTTGTATTAAAACTAATCGACAGGTACAAGTTACAAGTTTGTTTATGCTAAACTGCTAGATCTGCCTGTTCTCTGGTTTTGTTATTGGTCTCCAGTATGTTAACTAGTAACTCAAATCATTTGTTAAAATAATATAATGAAGTCTATAATTTGATGCTTGTAATTTGAAAAATGTATTGAGTAATTAACCAGTTTGTATTTTTATATCGCTGCTTGGTACAATTTGCTTCATTGATAAGTTGCATTTATTGCTTTATTACACATAAATGTTTGCAAGGAGGTTGCAATTTTTACGCAAAAACAAGGTAATATCTATGTTCATACAGAATCTTTCCTGTTGCAAAAATGTGCATGTACCTGGCCAAATAGCAACTTCCTTCGCATCCATGTTTCCTGGCACATGCATAAATTTTGATTCATATTTGCATGCAGACCCAATAACTCCAAAATATGCTTCCAGCCTTCCACAGGCTACGGCCCCATGTTTTTGCCGATGTTTGGGCCGACCTACACAATTTGGAAACTTATCTGGGTCCCATTGCATTAAATTGAACATAGTTCACAGTATCATTTGAAATTTTTGTGGCAGGTAGTACAGGGTTTGAAATTTAAAAGCGGTCCAGAAAAGAGAAAGGGAACTCTGCTAACGAGACAAACAGGGAGCTTGGTATTCTATAATTTGAAAAGAGCTATCTTTTTTTTTTTCCAAAGGCAAAGAAAATTTGTTGGTGATCATCATCATTTGGGGTCCAAATTTCAATAATCTGATCTTATGTGCATCTTTTTCTTTTTCCTGTATGTTTACCTGAAAACCACATGATTACTTTGGATTTATATGGAGTCATTATTTTGAAAGGTGGATTGTGCATAATCCCAAATCCCTTTTTTTCTTGACAGACCACCTTTTAAATCCACTTAATTAAATTTTAAGTGAAAAAGATTAGCTTTTGTTTCTTTTTGTTTTATTTTTTGAAATCCAACAGAGACAATGCCATGTGAATGATGAGGAAGCAAGTATATTCTCTGTAGATAGATGATAATAAGACATTCCCAATTCAGTACAACTGAACTCATGCTGAAACAATCAAATTAATCATGAAGAAAATAGCATGCCTGGTCTCTTCTTCATATTTATCTTTAATAAAAGAAATCTTTAATCATAGAAAATCATGTTATCTACCTCGTTATTGGTTATTTAAGAAAATAATTTCTGTAATTATGCCTTAAAACATGGAATAAAACCACAATTTATATGATCAGAAACAATCACATTTTGGATGACATATTCATGGGCACCAATTCATGTACACCCTACAAATCCAGCCTTAATTACATAAATGACAAATGCAAAACCACTTGAAACCACCAATATTTACTAACTATGCACTCAATTCCTCTAACAAATCGGCAAGTCAGCCGGTGGCGGCTCGATGGTTTCCAACTCACCAAATCCATTTTCTGTAATAAATCCCATTGCGAGGCCCCACACGAGATGCGAATCGATATGGCAATGCATGAACCAGACACCTGGGTTGTTTGCCACGAATCGAATCACCGCCCATCCATTAACCGGCACGCCGATTGTATTCCTTAGTGGCGGGTTGACAAGGTTGAACATGGATGCATCCCTGTTTGGATCAAAATTTCCTGAGCCGGTGGCTAGCACGTAGAATTGATGCCCGTGCAAGTGCATGGGGTGCTCCTCTCCTGCAAAAATATTTGTACCTTGCAATACTATCTCCACCACCGAGCCAAATTTGAGCGGGAATAATTTTGTTCCTTTCACGGGCGATACAAGGGACCGGCTTATGTTGTTCCCGGTGTAGTCAAATTGTCTTGGAGGGTACGGCGGGAAATCAGTTGTGAACACACCCGGTATGTTGAAGTGGTGAGCTTGGAGAAGAGAGAAGGTTTTTGGTAGAACAAACGAAACATTGTTCATGCTAGCAGCGAACCGGGTGTTGTTGGGCCCACCACAACTGATGCTAGGAGGGCAGAAGTAGATGCCCAGGCCAACTGTGAAGAAGAGGCGTTCAGTGACCGGGCCAGGGAGTTCGACTGGGCCTGGGCTTTTAATTCCAGCTGTGAAGAAGGCAGCGGCTCGCGAGTCATTGAATGCTGGGAGAGGAGGTAGCAGAGGAGGTGGAAGGAGGTTGTTGTTTCCCCCATTGCCATTGTTGTTATTGTTACCATTATTTGGGACAGCACAGTTGTTGGATTGTATATTGGATGTAAGATTTTCATTGTGGCTGTCATAATTATTCTCAGTGGATACGGTGGAGGTCGAGGCGGTGGTTGAAGGAATTGGGGGATTTGTTGTAGCTGTTGTAACAGCGGTGGCCGTAGTACTTGCCTCAATTTTTATATCAGTGGCAGGTGCAACAGCTTCTTTGCTACTATCAGCAACATTGGCAGTGGTGCTGAGAGTGGAGGCAGCAGTAGGAAGTGAGTACTCAATGATGGCAGTGGTTGTGGTGTTGTCAAAGGGAACTCCGGGAGCTGCAGAATAGACGTGTGCGGCAATGTAGAAACGGGACCCGATTGGGTAGGGTTCCGGTGCTGAGATAAGCACATCAGTTGTCTGGCCGGGGCCAAGTAGGAGAAACGGGGTCATGAAGGGCTTGGTGTAGGCGGCATCTGCGGCAACAACTGTCATAGTATGGCCGGCAACCGATAAGAAGTGTTCGTTATTCATGGCTGCATTGATGACACGAAGCAAAACAGTTTCGCCAGGTGACACCGGGAACACTGTCGTCTCTGAAACATGAAAGTGTTGGAAATTTTAGTTTTGGCACAACTTTGATTTAACTTAATCATGTCCTTTTATAGATATATAGATATATGGAAATATTGTTCTTAAATTAAGTCAGAGAGGTTGAATCCACCATGGCTAGAGCACTTGTACAAATCACCAGGCTGTCCGTTAATGGTATATGCGTCGGATATGTTCGGTGCACCTCCGGTTTTTTGAGATTGCCTTAATACACTAATTGGATCTCTCTTCCACCATTCCCCTGTATCATAACCACCATATATAAACATAAGAACATGTCAATTTTTAAGATTAGGTTGACAGAACAAGAAAAAAAGTATGTACCAATCAATACTGGGAACTCCCGGTGAGGCTTCGGGAAAGGATAGGAGGAGCCCAATTTTGGATAGATGATGAGGGCCCCATGGACAGTTGCTCGGAGCCAAGAGCTGTGTGCATGCCACCAAAGTGTACCTTCCTGGCCTTCTATGGTGAAGCGGTACGTGTAGGTCTCACCAGGTCGGATCGGGCATTGAGTCACGAACTCTGCCCCATCGGCCCATGCGGTTCTCATCTGCCTGATTCCATGCCTGTATCACCATATGAAAAGATCATACATATGACATTGGAAAACATTTGTCAGAAAATTTAATTAGAGAAATTGCTCTTCAATTAATATAATATATGTATGCAATTAAAGGTTAGATTGGTACCAGTGTAGAGTGGAGTTATAAGGGGATCGGTTGATGGCTTTGATAATCATGGTGTCACCGTTTCTGGCCTCCAAAGTGGGCCCGGGATACATCCCATTTACCGTTATTCTCAGGTGGGTTTTGCACAGCCTCTTCACTGGTGTTGCTTCAATCTGTGGCAAATATCATGGTTCAATTAATCAATTGTGTGCAATCAGGGTTTGGGGTTTCCTTTTTAAATGAAGTTTTTAGCCATATATTTAAAAAACAAAAGGACACCTGACACTTTTCTTCAAAGACAAAATTGAGGAAGTGAATATTTATGAACTTTTCAGTTGACTAAGTATAATATTGAAGATGTATTTTGTATAGTTCATCATCGTGTTCAGTTAAATATTCTGCGCAGAACTTTCCAACGGAGAATCCGATCCGTCCGATCGCTACAAAATTCCTGCAACTTCAATCTCAAGCCCTCCCTGAAAATTCATCCTTCTGTACACTGTGCAGTTCGAAACTAGTACTAAAGCGTGCATAAAATATCGATTTATGTTTATTTGCTGCAAAGGTTCTTGGAATAAGTTGAGCATTGTGGCCTTGTGGGCACAAAGTTTTTATTACAGGGGAGTTTTATCATGTGTACCGGTTTGGTACAGTGGAAGGAACAATTTTGATAATTTTATGAGTTTTGGGATACCTATATCACTGATGTATTTTGTGTGCTGAAATCTTGCTACTGCCTTACTAATGGATCAGTTGGTAATTAGATTTAGTAGCTAATTAAGGATGCCGGTGTGTGTCGCTGAGGTAATACAGGTATTCCAGGGGTTTAGTGGGTAATTTTATTTTTCTTCTTACACTGGTTAAGTTAGTTACTTTGTAAACCCCTTACTGGTACTTGAAATTGGGCTGTTTTCAGCCTTTGTTCAAAGACAAAAAAATATCGCTTTTATTCAAATTTCCAAACTAGGACATGAAGAAAAGCACATCACATAATGTGCACAGGAGAATGGACACATTTGCCCATGGGCTATTTGCCAAAAAAAAAAAAAAAAAAGGAGACGGGACACATTCCTTTTTATTGATCTCATTGTTAATATTTTTACCAAAAATAAGTAAAACTTTTATGAAAAAAGCATATTAATACAGATAAAAATTAATGAAACAATATATTAGAAGAATGAGAACTTACAACAAACTCATGATAGTGCACTTCAGCATGTGTGCAGGTGAATAGAATGGAGAGACCAAGGAGAGTAATTAACAACAAATTCATCTTTTTGTATCCTTTCAAGACTAATTATTATTTTTTCTTGGACCACTAATGAAATGATTTGATGATGCAAAATAGCACCTGAGATTGAACCATTTATAGGAGGTGACTATGTATGTATGGTTGAAGTAATGGGGTCGTTCACTTGTTGTGATTTTGAATATATATTATTAAGTTTTACATTAGTGAGATGGTTGCGCCTTATTTTCCATTTCTTGGTAATCTATTTGGTACACTTTCTGGTTCAAAGAACTTTTACAGGAGTTGTTGCACCCAAATTGCCAAGTTCAAAGTTCAAACTAATGCAACACTCACAGATTTTTCAATTCACAGATGAAAATGTCCGATTTTACAAAGGTTATTATGAGGGTAGTCAAAGATTCAAGGTACATGTTTTGAGTAGTTGAGCTAGGATCACTTTTAGACAAACAACAAATTAAGAGTAGTTAAGTGCCTTGACTAAGTTGTTATCTACAAAGAAAATCTTTAATTAAAGTAGTTAAGTGCCTTGACTAAGTTGTTATCTAGAAAAATCTTTAATTAGAGTAGTTAAGTGCCTTGACTAAGTTAACAAGTCCACTAGGCTAACAGTACAAAAATAATTAATACCGGCTTTGATTTTCCTTGACATGCAAGGATACTGTTTAAGGCACATATATGTGAATTCGTATCCTCTGCATTAACTCAAAAGGAAATCTTTTGAATTAATGAATTTCGACCATTCGATATGTTTTAAGATTCGTGCAGATTAGATCCGTACGAATATTGAAAATCCTCCTAAGTTATAGTCAGAAGCCGGATTGGCTCCGTTTAAAATTAGACGATTCATTAACTCAAAAGATTCATTTTTGAGTTAATGGAGAGGATACGCGTTTCATATATGTAACGCATTTTCTAGGGCCCATTTTATGACAGTATTATTTTTTGTTTATTTATTAATACACCTTATCAAAGTGGTTCATAAATAAAATTTTAAAATATATTGAATTGATTTTAAACGACGACTCTAAATTGTTAAATTTATTTTATTTTATGAGTGATATATTTAGATCTCAAAATTGTAGATATTTGTATTCATTTGATACAAAGTCAAAAGGTAAAAAAATAGAGATCTATAAGTTATTTTAATGCAATAATTTTTAATAATTTTTCTCTGCTTAACTTTATTCAAAATAAAATTAATAAATTTAGCATATAAACACATTACTCATGAAACAGATTAGTTTGGACAATTTAAATTACTTGTTTGAAACCAATCACAACAACAAAGTAGGCACTTATCGCGAGGGAACTCCGTCGCGAAAAGTACCGTCGCAAATAAAAAAAGCACGTTTATGACGGTACTCCGTCGCGAAAAGTCACTTTTTATCCTCACAAAAAGTCTTTGATTCTTGTTGTGAATCTAATAAATTCAAAGTTAAACTCACCGATCATTTCAGTAAGTGTAAGCTTACAGTAATTTTTCTCTTGTTTATTTATCTAGAGAATTTCATATATACCACTCAAAATTTATGGAATTACATATTTACCACTTCAAATTCTATAATTACGTATTTACCATCTTAAATTCTAATAACTCACATATTTGCCCAATATAACTAAAATGTGTATTAAATATACTCAAAAATTTAAATTAATTATGTATAAGGTTTTATAAACTACAATTAATAAAAAAATAATTAAAACTGAATTTATTCCCCTGTAGCTGATGGATAATTAAAACACATTCTCCTCTCCCTCACGCGTACGCATCTTCTAAATCCCAAACTATACACATTTATTATTTTTATGACTTGTGGACTAACACTTCACTCTAACTATCCGGACACCAGATATTTTTCTTTTTTTCAAATAAATTGAATGAGTTGATGTAATATATTGGATAGTAGTTGTAATCACATTTATTTTTTCTTGTATGCTTGGTAGCTACTACCAAGTCTTTTCAAAAAAAAAAAAAAAAAATTTTTCTTTTTGTACAAATTTCTCTTTCGCTGAATTCCAAAATCCAAACTGACACGTGACATTTGATAATCAAAAGTGACACGATGCATTTGATATAAAATTTTCATTGGTATTCAATGCGTTTTTAATTTTAGTTTTATTTTCCATATAATTAAATTATAAATTTAAATAAACTAACTTAAATTATTTATTTATTTTCATATATGAATTTTGTTAATTAATATTTATATCTTAAAGTTCATATAGCTCAATTATCCGACATGTATTCGTTTCGTATCAGTATTCGTGGATTATCCGCACCGTATCCGTATTCGTTTAAAGCGGATTTGGTTTTAAATTTTGACATCCGTTTACTATCCGTATCCGTATTCGTATCCGCTCATTGAAAGATGGATACGGATTTGATATCAGCATTATCCACTTCGAATCCGCTCTGTTTTCACCCCTATAAATATTAATTATAGAATTTAGAGTGGTAAATACGTAATTTCAAAGTTTTTGAGTGGTATATGTTAAATTCCACCTAATCTATTTTAGCCAGCATAATAGTCCACGTAAAAGATGGGCAATCTTCATTTTACTGTTTGAAGGATAACAAATTCGATCCGAAATTTTTATATATATCCTTAATAAAAAATAAAAAATTAAAAGATCATTGTTTTTGTAGAATTCGATATTTATCCGGACCACAATGACAAATGACGCTCCATTTTTGGAGGCCGCCATTTGTTGCTGAGGCTCTCTGTTTTTTTTTTTAGAAATCAGAATAGGTTATAATATTTTATTTTGTTTTAGTTTATGTGTATCAAATATAATAGATTTGAATTTATTTAGTTGTTTTATTTTTCTAAAAATATAAACAAGTAAGGTGTATTTTCATCAGATAATAATAACAATAAATCTAGAATTAACCTACAAATAGAAAAATATAAACTGTATTTTCACTAAAAACAATGTTCTTACCAATACAATAAAAACAACTAATAGTTCTAAAATAAACAATGTTCTTACCAATACAATAAAAACATCTAATAAAAACATTCAATATAATAAAAACATAAATTTAACCCTTAAATAAACATTTAATCCATTGATTGCTTTTTAACCGACAAATTTACAAACAAAAATGATTGTTAAATCTAAATTGTTTCAATATTTTTTTAATGGTTGAAATTGAATAAAATAAATAATGTATCAACCTCGAGCATCTCGAGCAGCTTTGTTGTGTCTTTCCTGTGTATCTCGGTTGGCTTGGTGTCATCTTCTCAACGAGTACAAAAGCCAATGAGAGAAGTTAGTTTTCCGCATCATACCGGTTGCAATCAACAACTTACCTGTATTAAAAAAAATGAATCAAAACATCAACAAAACTCAATTAAATTAAATCAATCAAATAAATAAAATAAATTAAATTAATTACCTTTGTATCGGCTTGACATGAAACAAGCATCAACGATGATGACCAGTCTGAGGTGTGGCATGGCAGCTATGCAAGGTCCAAATGCCCAAGCCGCCCTATGAAAATACTTGTATGGTCCTCCCTTACCAGTGGGAAATGAGGTCACATCAAACATTGTACCTGTGATTAATTAAAAAAGAATAAGTGAAATTGTTTGTTTTTTACAATATAGTAACAATAGAAGTTTTTCAAAATAATACCTGGGTTTTTTTCTGGATTGCCATCAACAATGAAGTTGTAAGCGCGTATGACCCCTCCCAACTACCAAATTGGCAGGCAATTGCTAACTACCGTCCACGTCACAGTTTGTTGTACGCGGGTATCTGACCGTTGTATTTTGTGGCAATAGTGATCCTGACGGCTTGGATTCTCAAATCAACATAATTCTTCATGTGAGCCGATATGCAATCGGCAACTATAGCAGCCGACAACTGTGCATGATCTATTCTTGTCGTATCGGCATGACATGAATGTTTTGGTGGGCATATAGAGACACGCCATTATTCACCATAACCAGTGGCAACAATATATATGTACCAACCACATATATTGTCCTTGCACTTGAACCTTTTTGGTCTTGTCACTGTGTGTATTCGTGATCTCTTTATTGCACTGAATGTGAAACATGGAAATTACGCTCTTCATTTGCTCTTTTGAGTCATAACACCGTCCCTCAGACAATTTATTCTCAAACTCTGTTGCCCTTCTAAAAAAACCCATATGAGTTTCTTGAAATCCTGATGTGTCATTGAAAGCTCTAACCGGGTGCTCTAATCCGTGACCCATTATTATATACCTCTATCCAAGAACATGTCAGGTATCTTCCTGGTCGCTTTGATCACTCATATCCTCAGGGTAGACATCACCCTAATTTTTCTCTGCCTCACATAATTCCGGATCCATTGTATCATCAGTAGCATCCGGATCACAAGATTGGGCATGACTTGGGGCCCGACTACTAGACAGCTGGTCAATCTGGAGTGGGACCGGACGGGGGGCCGACTACTAGACGATCGATCCCTCTGAACTGGGGCCTAACTAGTAGACGGTTGGTCAATCTGAAGTGGGCCTGACTTGAAACAAATGAGTTAACCCGACTACGACCCTGAATTAACCTCAGTACTGGGTTGGTACGCCAAACTGGGATAATTTCCACATATAGCTCAATTACCTTATACCTACCCCTAGGAAAACTCATTGTTTGGTTGTACAATATCTGCCAGACTCCATCATTCTGAACTGGAAATAGTTGGAACCACGTTTGTGTTGAACCAGTGGGCATGCTAATTTTGGCATGAATATTAAGGTCATACTGACCCTAATCCAATCTCAAATTATGACAAATAATATTCTTCATTTCCAAATATCAGTACCAGGTAGTACTGGGATCACAATAACAGACCCAAGACTATAATAAACCCCATTAGGGCCTTGTAAAACTTCACCACCGGTGTAAATAAGGAGCCGCAACGTGAAATGGCGGCTTCAAGAATGGGCCGCAACGACAAATGACAGCCCCAATCTTAGAAGCCGCCATTTCATGTTGCGGCTCGGGTAAATATGGAATTTCACGTAAACAATAATTTTTTCGTTTATTTTTTTTTGGTTGAGAGTATATTTAAAAATTTCAGAAATTCGATTAATCTCATAATATTTTAATCTTCATTTTAAAAAAATAATTTAAAAAACAATATTTTATATATCGAAAGAATATTGTAAAATGTGAAACGTAGCACGTTCTCTCCACACTCAAAAGAAACTCCAAAATTAAATTTTTTGATACATATCAAGAATAGTGAAGGAAATTTGTCACGCCGTGATCAGTTACATCATGTTACGTGAGTCGATTACGTAATGTGACTTGCGTGTCGCGTGACGTGATCGCATTCGAGCAAAAATTACACGTCACATCACGTCACGCGAACCAGTCACATAACGTCACGTTACGTGGTCACGTCACGTCACGTCACAGTATGAAACATAGAGTATCCAGCTTTTTCTAGTTAATTTTCAGTTTTCTTTAGTACGCATAGAGTATCCATGTTTCTCTTATGGTGTAGGTTCAGTGATACCGGTACTCATGTAGTACTGATTTTTATTTTCTCTAGTTTAGTCCAATGAATATTTGTAATTTAAATTTTTAAAATAATGTTAGATACTCAACTACTTTGGCTAAAAAAAAAATTACAACATTATTTACTTATTTTATAATTTTTATAATTTTCATATTTTATAATATATTTTTTTCTGAATTTCAACAATTTAAATTAAAATATAAAAGAAAGTTTCATGTGATTAATTTACGTCACGTCATATCACGTCACGTGTGGTCACGCCACGTGCAATCACGGCATGACTACACGTGACATGACCGTCTACTACTATTTTGATCACGTCACGTCATGTAAAAAAAAAATTTAATCACGTTACGTCACATTACGTGACCAAATCATAGCGTGTTTGTCATGTCACGTCACGTCACTGCGTGTCACGATTTTTTCCTTCTCTAATCAAGAACTATACAAGAGCTATAGTAAGTCCACAAATGTCAAAAATTTCTGTACTTGCAATTTCATGTTTTTTTTTATATCAAAATGACATTCGTAGGCTGTTCTTTTTGCGAGCACAAAGAAGAAATACCGTAGATCATCCTGCGTCATTATTTTATTATTAGTATTTTAGACCATATTTTATTATACTTTTGAAAAATGAAAGCACAGTAGAAAGAATAAATAATTTGCTATATTTGATTACAACAATCTCCAGTAGCATTGCCCATGTACTAAGTTGCCACTGATGATTATTGCATATGCTTCCAATAAGTTAATATGCTCAGTTGAGATTCTAATTAAATTTTCATGCAAAGGTTATATCTGTGAAGAAATTTACTCACTTCCATCTCATTCTTTTACATGTAAAAAAGCTCCCAATTCAATATTTTTACCTGTTTAAGACAGGGTCAACAGATTAAGCAACGGGCAAAAATATTCCTAATTTTGCACTTGCAATTGAAATAAAAGTTGCCAACTGCTGCAATATTACAAAGCGCTTTAAAAGAGTAAAACAATAGCAATAAAAAATCACACTAAAAAGAATATCCTGCATGTTAAAATGGAGTATATGTCATTCAACTAGGGAGCAAGCAAGACAAAAAAGTTACAAGGAAAAACAAAAGAAAGGTAAGCAAAACAAAATTGATCTACTAAAGTTTAAATTGAATGGTAGGAGGCCAGGAGAACCAAACATCCAAGCTCAAAAATCCACAGCAGTACAAAGCCTAATGAAAATTTCTTTTAAATCCTTCTCTTCCCCATTTCAAAATGATTGTTTCAAGGACTCCAACACCCTCAACTTAGAGTCACAAATCTGACTGAAGTCGGTCAACACTTTGTGCTGAGCCCGTACTATATTTCTCAAAACAGAGGTAGGACTCCATGATTTAACCATGTCATAAATCCTATCCCCCACCTCAGACTCTTCCACCACACCTAAACTCTCCTTGAGCACATTTAAGATTTTACCAGGGCCCACTGAATTGCCATCAGGTGTTACATAAGACATCAAGATATCCACATCATGATCCTCAGTACTGTTAACTTGATCCAAAACCCATTTGTGAACTTCGCCAATTGCACTGCTTACACAATTAATTGAAGCTTGCATGGCCTTCAACAAGGGTATGTTTATATTTTGTTTGTCAGCTGGGCCACTTTTCTTCTTCTTTTTTCCAAGAGGAATGACCGATTTAATAAAGGATTGGATGATCAAAATATGCCAAGATAGGGACTCGTTCACAAGTTGCACCAGAACTAGAACTTCACTTCCAGTTGAAGTTAATGCGGGTCCCATGCTGCTTAGTTTCTCTCTGACGCATGTTGTTATCAGCTTGTCCACGACTTCCCATGAAATTGTTTTCTTGCCAGCCTTTTCAGTATGGTTCAGACTGGAGTTCCATGCATTAACAAATATTGCAAAACTAATGCAACTGACTATATCAGAGAACTCCTGTCAATCAACAAAAAGAAAATGCATATTTTACAATATGTAAAGCTATCTGTAATAGAAATATTTTCATACAAAATCTTACAAGACAATTTAGTGCAGTATGACACCCCACCAATCAGTGCTGGTACAATTAAACTGTACCAATGCCAGACCTAACTAGACACAGTACCACTACTTAAAACCAACCCATCAAGACTGATAATCCACTAGTTTTATAGTTTTAAAGAAGAAACTACAAAGATGTATCCCTAGTTTTATAGTTTTATAGGGAGGGAGGGAGGGAGACCTTAAAAGAGTTCTCTCCGGTAGTAATTGAAAGAATGGCGTCAATTGCATCATTGAAGGAAAAACCAATGCTCCTTGCGTATCTCTCAAGCAAGGATCCAAGCTCATCAGCAATGGTAGCATTAGATCCCCCACCATTGGTAGTTTCTTTGTTCTCCTTTGGAGTAGGCGAGGCAGCTTGCATAGATAAGTAGACAATCCTCGGCACAAGGGATTTTCTCTCAAACTCGTTCTTATCAGGGCCCACATTTTCATTTTTATGTATGCACTGCACATGAATGACAAAATATTTAATATTTTCAGAGTCTACATTAAAATTCATTTTCTTTTGAAAAGGTCGCATTTTTCCAAGTCGATGAAGTTCGAAAATGAATTCAGGCAGATAATTGAAAGAACTTCAAACAAAGAATTTTTCAGCAACAGTGATGCAATAATAGAAGATGCAAGTTACTAGGGCGTACTGGCTTGGGACCAAAGCATACACTAGCAGATTCTTCATCAAATGGCACTGCAGAACATATTAAATGTTAAATTAGCATAAAATAGCGACCCAATCACAGTTCAATATAAAAGAATCTTTGCAGCTTACATGAGATAAAAGAAATCTTACTGGAGAGATAGTTGACGCTGGTTCTAGGGGACCACAATGGCCTTGTCTGGCAATCTATATTGCATGTTAATTTTTCAATTTTATCTGGCTGTGCCAGCTCAAGGGGTTTTAAGCCGTAGTTTGCCCCTTTCAAAACTTTCTACAAAAGAGAAGGATACACCTCAGTCACACTATCAAAACCTAAATATAAAGATATATGGGTGATAAGAAAGGAGGGAAATTACAAAGAACATTAACCTCTAGTTCATCAAGGTTATTGGCACTGATCTTCAAATTGAGGATGAAAGAATCAAGCTTGGATATTAGATACTGGCTTGAGTTTCTCAACTTCATGTGAAATGCTACAAACTCAATTGCCTGAAGTATAGCATAAAGTCAGACCATCATAGAAGTGGTGTGCCAAAGAAAAATTGGGAAAGATCAGTTGTGGTACATACCCTAGAGTAGTTGCGATGGCGGTATGCCAGGCAAGTAAGATCACCAGAATCACGCGCGTGGTCATCCGCAAATTTGAGATATTCATTCAGGAGATCAGATGTTTCATTAAAATGGGGAGATGTCAGCATCTGAGGTAAAATGTGGTGTGAGATGGTCTCCAGCAGGATATTTTTCACATCCAAGGTAAGATACCTATATTTATTTCAATTAAGAAGTTCTCAGACCTCGTAATATTGCTAACTAAATTATAGAAATTTTCATTAAATAAAGAAATTATAATTACAGAGAGAGCATACCAATCGCATGCCAAAGGAAGAATCTCAAGGAATGAGTAGAGATGAACTAAAAGAACCTTAAGCAGATTGACATGCCTGTCAAGCAATACAATTTTAGTCAAGTATCTGAATTAACAAGCTAATGTGTTCATATGAATAAATGAAATCAACAATTTTTAGACTAAAAAGTTAATTTTGCAATTTATTTCATGATTTTGAAGGTGCAAACTTGTTTGGGACTAAAAGGCTTGGTTGTTGTTGTTGTTTTGAAGGTGCAAAAAAAGATAGCTTTCAGTTTTATATTTTTTCTTATAGAAGTTCAATGAAAATTGAACAATTGAAAGAAATGTTTGAAAGGACAGAAACTCAATATTTAATCAACAAGGGTAATTTTAAGGAAGTAAAAAGTAATTAATCGAACCTACGAATATGAAGACCAAACTCCAAAACTAATATTGCTTCCAACAAGTATCCCAAATTCTTAGTACGCCAAAACAGCTGTTTTCAAATTAAAAAAAAAAAAACAGCTGAAATATCAGGATACTGAAGAAATGTGCATTGATTTTGTCATTGAAAACCAAAAAATTTATACCTATCCTTCCAGATGAAACATCAACTCTGTTACAGGTTCAAAAATGATTTAACACATTAGTATATATAGTTTACATACCAAAACCAGAGTATTGGTTGCCATAAATAGAAGCTCTTCACCAAGCATGCTTTCTTGTTGTTCAAGATTTTTAGAAAGGTGGAGATTTTTACAAAACAACTCCATCTTTTTCAATGTAGTAGTCTCAAGATCTAAAGTTAAATTCAAACAAAGTAATCAAATTTTAGTTCATATTCAATATCGCTCCATAGAAGAAGATAAGTGACAAATGTACCTTGGACAGATTTTTTCCACATGGAGCTACAAATTTCTTGGATTCTGAAAACTGTTACAGTGCGGCCAAGTGTATGTACTTCTGAGTAAACAGCAAATTTCTTGGATATCTTATCCAATAACTCAGCTTTCTCTTCTTCATTTAGTTCATGGAGGTACTTCTCTACATCTGTGGCAAAACAAGGGTAGTGCCCAAACCTATAAAAAATTTGCAATACAAAACATGGAATTAAATTGAAAGCCAGTCTTAAGTTATGTAGGATAGAAAGGAAAACATTAGGTTTTCACTGCAAACCTCTCAAAATAATTGACAAGTGCCTCCACAACCTTGCTTTTATTACAATTTCCATTCAAACTACGCCTTCTCTCAATCTCAACAGCTGCCAAATAGGGACCTCTAGTGCAATTTTTAACAGCATCCTTTTGTAATTCCTCCACAAAGGATAAGGCGCTTGAGAGGCGAATATCAAACTGAAATTATCAAAATTAGCAAATTTTGATGATGATCACAAACAAAATTGCCGGAACCACCCAGAAGGGTGCGATCTCTAAACTGGTATGATCCTCATCAATCACCAGCCACCTTTTTCTTTCGGTAGTTTAAGATTCAATGTTACATCACTATGCTGCTAAGCATGTGCTGTGCAAATAATACATTCTGATAGTTGACTTTCCAATTGATTGCCGCACAAAATTTGAATAGAAAATGCTTTTAAATGTTGAAGGCAAGATACGTCCAGAACTTACAAAACATTAAATTCCCTTGTATCACAAAACCATTGAAATTAGGTGCAATCACATTCAAAGATACCATTCCTCGTTAGAGTAGTGTACTGGGCTCCAGTTCACAAGTGACGTACCGTACTATACCCTGGTAACCCTGATTACAAATAGTACACTAATTGCATAATCACACAATTATAGTAAGAAATCGAGTACCTCTTCCTCACTCAGCTTAGACTTGCTCAATGAAATGCATTCAGTACAAAAACCAGCAGTAGCATGTTTAGACCAATCTATATCTTCCTCCAGTAATAAGCATAGGTACTGTAGAAATGTCTCCCAATCATCAGGTCTGCCCAAACAAAAAGGAGAGAAAAAAGGAAGAGAAATGACTTAATCAAATACAACAATGTAAACAATTAGAACATTATAAGAATTAATTCATCGTATCCTCCTATAAAGTCAAGATAGTACATAACCACTGCAAAAATGAGAAATATCATGTAAAGGGAAAATAGCCAATGTCACAACCTTACAAAACATGAAAAATATATGATATAAAAGTTCCACCATTTATATCAAGATGTTCAAACTATGCCCATCTAATTTTATCACTAAGCACTTTCTATATTTGGATATATTATGAAAACGAATCCTCCATGCTTAACAAGTGTGCAAGGTATTTGTTTCGAGAGATAAGATGCTTTAATGTTTTACGGAGACACTTATATCAATCCTTCTTAAATATTAAGTGCATATAAAGCAAGTACCTCATTTCAAGAATTTTTTGGAAGATCTCGGAGGCAGCAGCATAGTTACATGCTTGACCAAGAAGCAAGCCCTGTCAGCTTAAAGTTAAATTACTATTGTTAAGACAGAAAGCAACATATAAAGACAAAATGAGATACTAAAGGAAACTAAAAGATGGGATCTTGCATGTATCATTTAATATTTTATAGCATATACAAATAACAAAAGGAAGTACACCCACACACATTTGCCCCCAGGATA
This sequence comes from Carex myosuroides, assembly GCA_028015225.1. NCBI lineage: Eukaryota > Viridiplantae > Streptophyta > Magnoliopsida > Poales > Cyperaceae > Carex > Carex myosuroides. The sequence continues at coordinate 3,589,341 of CM051476.1, forward strand.
CCCTTCTTTTTCTCTATCCAATACACTTAAATCAAGCAGATGACTGCAACTGCTTGATTTCAAGTATATACCAGAAGGTAATGGGTTATAGAGTCATTTTTTTTCTCAACCTATCCATAGTTTTATTGGCTATTAGCCTGTTAAATAAGACTAACATATAGAGCAGTGGTGGTTCATTGTAAAATGAGAAATAAGATTTTGTTTGCAAATACCATATCATAAATTATTAGATATAATTACACCCAAAAAATTCAAATGGATAACAAAACAACAAGTAGGAGTAAAAATACCTTCATGCGTAGTTTGTCTTCTTCCCTTAAAATAAGGGATCCCAAATCCCCAGAAATCACTTCAAATGCCGTATCAAATTTCTTTTGTTGTTCCAAAATTGAAATGTACATTGTAAGAGCTGCTCACATAAGTACTTTTCTCAGCATTACGAAAGAGAGGTAAGGAATTCACCACAAAGCAAAAGAAAGGAATAACAACATTAAGTTTGACCTTCTGGCTCATGCAAGCTGCTTTTACTAATGTGCTTCTTGATTAACGCCTCTGCCAGAGGGAGTAATTTCTCACCTCCGCTACTGTAGTTTACCTATTCCAATATGAAAAATAATCCTTTACCATAGAGAGACGTGATATAGTACAAGTGCCATGTATAATAGATTGCATATTATTGGGAGTAAATTGATTACAGATCCAGATAATATGTTAAATTAACCTTTTTTTTATTAACAAAGTCTAAGGGGTTAATAGAAAAGCTAGTAAGGAGTACCTGTAACTGGATGCTACAAACCGCCCACATCAAAAACCTCTCTTCGCCCACAGCCTTGTACATTTTAATAGCTGTCTGCCAAAAGGGGCCCACAATAGTGCATGGAACAAAAAAAAATTATCACAATATTCGCAAAATAAGGCAAAGCAGGCAAGTGTAACTTTAACTGAGAAGCCAAACCTGTTGTTGTTTGACATATGAGTATTCGCGAACATAGCAGTTGAACAAACCCATCATTATCTCCAAATTATTTATGTACTTGTTACATGCATGCTCGTAGCAAGAGGTGGCAAGATCCACTGTTATAAAATTCCATTATTGACCCGCAGCTTAGTAAGTGATGTATCATTTTCTCTATTAGAAAAAAAATATAGAAAAAAGACAGAAAAATGGTATAAGCCCATACATCTGCCAAGCCTTTGCAATACAATTTGTAGGGTGCTGAGAGTAAGATCATCAAGGAAAGGTCCACTATCAGAATGTAGCAAATCCTTTGCCTCTAAGCACGAACTCAATGCCTCCTCTCCTTTTCCCATTCTTTCCAGTACAACAGCCTTTAGTGCCTGTTCGAACAATGCAAGATTAAATCTTTCATCACCACCAACAAATAGACTACTCCAATATTATCACTAATTTGGTCCCAATTGAGGAACTGAAACCATCAGTTGCCGAAATCCTCAACAACAATCTAAATCTTGACCTGGTACCAATACAAGCTGATCAAGATAATTTGAAATAACAAAACTTACAAGAGCATAAGGCGACTTGGGATACTTCTGGAGGAGAGCGACAGAGAGCTTGAGCGCCGCCTTGTACTGGCGCGAGTCGACAGCGTCCCATATAGGCCGGACACGCCGCTCTGGTATGCCTCCGGCCAATCCGAACTTCGATGCCATTTTTCTGGATTCGCGCTAGGGTTTTTTGAAAGGAACTAGGGTTTTGTGAGAGCTGTGACTTGGGTGAAAAAGAGTAGAGGAAAAAAAATTTAAGGAAAGAAAGAAGGAATGTGCAGGTGCAGGGTTTTCTCGTTGAGAGTTGAGACTAAAGACCGGAGGCGCACGTTAGCGTACTAGATTGAATGACCTAGGAACAGTGTTTCATGACTTGGCTTCTGTAACAGAGTTTGGGTTATGTACCTATGTCCCAAATCCGAGACAAACCGAGACTGACCGAGTGATTTAAGAAAAATGTTACCTAAATATTATCGGCGTTATTAATTGAACGAAAGCAGAATCAGGCTAGTATCAAAAGTAATGTTTTTTTTGTGTGAAAAGTCACAAGTTTGAAATTTCGAAGAGATAAACTTTTGTGAATATTAAATGAGGAGGGTTCAAATGTCTTTATTTTTTGTGTCTCCACCATGCCTTCATTTTTAAAAACTTTAATAACTCAAAATTTAAAACTTAAAAGTCAAAATAAAACCGTTGGATATGATCTACATCATTTTATCTATGTGCTCATAAAAAATTATCACATTTTGATTTTGTTTTTATGTGAATCAATAAGTTAAAAAATCAACGTCTAGAAATTATCCATATTAGTACGTTTTTTACAAGCTCTTGATGACAACTAAAACAAAATTGAAATGTCATAACTTTTTACACGTGCATAGATAAAATGATGTAGATCATATCCAACGGTTTTATTTTGACTTTTAAGTTTTAAATTTTGAGTTATTAAAGTTTTTAAAAATGGAGGCACGGTGGAGGCATGAAAAATGGAGGCATTTGAGCCCTCATATTAAATAGTTGAGTGGCTTGACATTTAACTTTTACAACAAAAAAAAAAGTTGTACTAGAAAGAGCATGTTCGGTAATGAAGTTGAAGAGTAATTTTTGTAAGAAAGTTTAAACAGGATAAAATGCTCAAGTCATGTAGAACCAAGTCACGTAGAACCGTGACTTAAAACTTTAGCAAGTTTAAAAAAAGTGGACAAAAGAAAGACTAAAGAGGTGGTAAGTTTGATAAAGAAATACTTATTTGGTAAGTTTAAGACTCTTTAGGGCACTAAGAAGTTTTAAAGAGACTTAAGTCGTCCCTACTTGCAAACCGAATTGTGTGTATAAATTAAATTTAAAATAGAATTATCATTAAGAACCAAAGAATGAAAAGAACATCTTACATATGAGAACTTGCATGTTGTCCTTTTTTTTCTACTGGCCTCGCTTGCGAGTTGAAAAAGTGATTGAAAATTTACCGCAATGACAGTTGCACCTTTATCGGTATTCACATAAATAGTTGGAAATCCGCAAATGGATGTGCTAGCACCATAAGCTAAGGTTTTTGTTCGGATGTATGAGTTCATGTAGGAATTAGTGAGAATTCAGACTCCATGGAACTGCTTTTCCAAAGCCCGTTCGGGGGCCTAGTTATTTTTTCATTTATTTCCAACTTTTTTTCGGTAACTCATTCACCAACAGACAAAATCATGAGAAAAAACTAAAGAGGTTTAAGTAATATTTTTTTCCATCTTTCTCTCTCTTCCTCCACGTGGGTGGGTTCCGATCTTCTCTCTCTTTCCTCACACATAGATGACTGTGTGGCACATTATGTTCGGATCTAGACTTTATTTATTTATTTATAATAACATATTAGTCTAATAAGTGAAAAAATAATTTTTGTACAAATTTTTGTATACAAATTTAATTATTTTTTACAATCTTTTTTTAGAACATTGAATTATTTTTGCACAATTTTTTATTTTAAAAATATGTGAGAAATTAAATAGAAATATTTTTTTATAAAAATAAATTATGATTTCTTACAACTAGTCTCACATTACAACTGAATACTTGTTTAACATATTTTCATAATCAGTTTCATACATATCCGAATTCATGAGTTTTCACTTTTTTCAAAAGTGAATTTCCATTCGTGTCAAATATCATTCCGTGTAATCCTGCAACAAATAAACAAGTCTTAACAGTCTCTTCTAAATTTCGGAAATTTCTTCTATCTTTTTCTCTCACAGTTCATGAAAGAAGATAATTAGAATTTTGCACTTGGGATGTAAATCTCATCTGCCTTTCGAATATGGCTCCAAATGACACGTTGATCTATTTTTTTTATTATTAAAGAATTTTGATACACCTCAACATCTTTTAAATATTATTTTTTGAGAATTAAACTTGCGTCTCTCCGAAAAGAAACGAGAGTTTATACCATTTTACTAAGTCTATGATTTTACATGTTGATCCACAATAACCTAATTTATATCCAATTATTGTATGATTGCCTTCTTGGACAAATTTCTAACAGGGTCAATATATTTTTAACTAATTAGTGAATAATTACTTTTTTTATTTTGTATAAATTTCAATAAACTTTTAGTGGTGGTTTGATAAACTCGATAGTGCTTCAACGAACACAATTACACACTTGCCAACTTGATGATACTTGCACTAACTAGGTGGTCTTCCAGTAAACTTTCTGCACAAGTCCAGCGAACTTTTGATAATTGATATAATAAGTCAAACAATAAAATACATAAAATGAACTCTAATATGTATAAAGTGAATCAAGTTGAATTCTCGTATAACTAAGTTGATAGCTAAATTCTTATTACAGAATTAAACTGAACTGTTATAATACTTAAAATTGAATATCTATGCTACTTGAGAGTCCGGCTATGATACTTATATAAGCATATTAGAGCATATACTTACGGGTCAAATTTAAATTTTCATATTCGAAACGTCGAGTTAAATAGCTCATTAAAATGGCTATATATGAAACTTGTAGAATACCTGTTTTTACTATATTTTATGTTTTTTGAAAGATAATCCTTTTTGACATGCCAATAATGCATTAATATACGCACAAAATTTTTATTTTTTGACTACTTGACTTGATACTAAATGAATTCAAAATTTAAAAATTTTATATATAAACAAATCTCTCTAAAAAAAGATCGGTTTGAACAGTTTGAAATATTCGTTTGAACTTTGAAAACAGATATATGACTTAAATAAAACCGTAACTTATATAAGAGCCCTGATGTGTTAGAGCATATATGCCCTGATATGCTTATATAAGTAGCGTCGCTGGACTCTGCTACTTAATAGAGGAGGGTTCAAATGTTTTCATTATGTTTTATTTTTAAAATTTTAATAATATAAAATTTAAAACTCAAATGTCAAAATAAAACCGTTAGATATAATCTATATGTTTTTTTCTCTATGTATGTAAAATGTTATGATATTTTAATTTTATTTTGATTGGTATCAAGAGCTTACAAAAATAAGTAATGGGAATAATTTATGGATGTTGATGTTTCAGCGTATTAATTCAAATAAAAATAAAACAAAAAATAATAACTTTTCTATGCATATGCATGTATATAGAATAATATAAATCATATCTAACGGTTTAATTTTGACATATAAAACTATTTTTATTATTATATAATAAAATAAGAAAACATAATGAAAACATATAAAACTATTTTTATTATTATATAATAAAATAAGAAAACATAATGAAAACATTTAAACCTCTACATACAACCCTTGCATGTTTAAGGTGATTTTTTTATTAAACAAAAGATAGAATCTTAGCATGTGAAAAACCAATGTTGTTTGTTATCTAAAAGTTTCAAACGATGCTATTACAAACGTGAGTTGTTACGTGAGTGTACTTCCACTAAGAGGATTGCAATTCTAGTATTCTGAACCATATAAGGAAAATTTACCTTCAAAGAAATCACAATCGAACAAAATGAAACACTACATCTTTCGATATAAAGGGTAGGAAAGATACGTAATGGCATTGGAAATTATTGTCTTTTGGAATATGAAATTAGAAATAACTTTTGCTAAAAATATGATACGCTGTCATTGCTATGTGGTGGAAACAAAGAATCTAGACGATGAACAGCACCTCCAGGGAACTACCCAATTTGGAATGATAGGAAAATCATCTAGGAATAAAGATAAGAACTACGAGCCATCATTGGTTGTTCATTAAATGGAATGTAGCCTTTATATTTCTTTCCATTTGCACTACGGTACAGTCTACGCACAAGTATAAATAGAGGAAAAAAAATAATTTGACATTTCTTTACATCTGCTCTAGTCAGTGCTCGTTGCTCTCTTCTCTCTCTCAGCACTGCTCATTGCTCTCTTTCACTCTTGAATATTCATGCATTTCAGCTGCCACCGTCTCCCACACACTTCCAATTTTCTCATAATAGCCGACCTGTTACCATAGAAAAGTCTCAACACAACAAACTAAATCATTGAAAAGCTGGGCATTTAAGTTTTTCATTAGGTGGCAAAAAATACCTGACTTATAACAAATCCTTTGAGCATGCTAAGAAAGTCACCACGCCTCTGACAATCCAGACTCTCTAACTCACTTCGGTTATTATCCTGAAACAACGTCAAACATGGATAAGAATTTTCCCTAAAACACCAATTCACAATGCAATAATACATCCCTTCACTTTCATTATTCTTTTTCCTCTTTCTTTGCTTAGAGGGAAAGGCTTCTCTCTATTGGTCGTCTTTTTTTTTCTTTTTACTTTTTGCCACAATTGCAGTAAAGGTTTCCGTGCTTCCTGTTAACCCTGAAAATCTTATTTGGCTCTTTTGCAACTACCACCAGAAGAGAAGGTATATACCAAACAATTTTAGAGTAATAGAGCGCATAGATGTTTCATAGTAGGTACATATGAAACAATTTTGCTTTTCTTCACTATTTATCTCATACTTTTGTCTGACAAAACCCTTCCTTTTCCATAATTTGGTATTAGGAGCAAACAGGAAAATAAATGTTGCCTTATATTGTAAGTACGATAGGAAAATCCTAAAAAAAATTTGCGAGGACAATAGAATCTTTAGGTGATATTCAGAAAAAAAAGGGCGCTCCTTTCTGATATTTTAGTTTGTATTTTCCTGAGATGGGACAATAGCATCAAATAAACAACACCTGCTTATCAACACAAATGCACGCACAACACTGGATTATTACCTTAATTCTCTCATACTCTCTCACGGCACAGCACTTGGCATCCTCGGTGACTCTTATTGTTTCCTTCAACTCTTCAACCCTGTGAAGCCTTGACCTATCACCGCCAAATATTTTTGAAGCTGCTGCTTCAAGCTTCTCAACCCTAGAATTCAGTGTTGACAGGTCCGACATCAGTGTTTGCACAGTTAACAAGGCACTCGACCTGTCAGAGAATGCAGTGTGAACTGATAACATTATACCTAGATGTTCATGTAGAGTATCCTGACAATAAGAAAACATCATTAAAAATTGTTAGAATTATCATGTGCTCAAATATTTAATGTTAGGTTATATCTGCAAATTATCCAGGGCCGCAGGGAAGTAGACAATTTGAAGGGCCGAAAAAGACCCGCCAAAATTCAAAATGAATATAGCATACTGCAAGCCTTAGATAAACAAATAAAAGCAACAATATTGATCAAAATTTTCTTACAAGATGTTTAACCGTCTGGGCATTTAACTCGCGGTAAAGTCTGCTAGCTTTAACAGCAGCTGTGGCCACTTTTTTCATATCAGCAGCTCTTGTTCTCTGTGAATCAAGTGTAGCCTCATCACTCTCGAATTTTGTTAACTTTATGAATGCTAATCCCAATTCTCCCATTGTTTCTCCAATGTCCTGCTGAGCTTTCACAAGTGTCTCTGCCTGAAATTACAAAAAATGATGTAAAATACATGAGGATATGTGGCATAGCTTAGTTTTTTTTTTTTTTTTTTGAAAAATAATTGGTAGAATTTACCACATGTTCCATTCAGTCAATAAACAAAACACCCATCAATTTGTTTTTTACAATATATATATAAACAATTATCAGGAAACCCTTTGCCCCAAAGTCTCAAACCACATCCTTAAGTTAACCACAACCTAACATATATCAGGTGTGTGATCTACCCTCAGTGATAATATCCATCCTCAACTAAACCAATATGCCCTCAATCAGCAAAATTAAATCAGTGTACTATCACCAAACATTTGCCACAATTTCACATAGCTGCTAAACACATTGCAACCATTACAGTGTCAAACAAGCACATGAATCCACCATCTCTGTTCTTGTTAATTTAAATTGAGCTGGACCCCTCTCCGGTCAGTTACAGTTTACCATTTTCATTGACAAAAATTTTAACTTTGAACTTTTCAGTATTAGCAATGCCAATCTACTATTAAAAAAACCCTAGCATGAAACTAACTAGAGCATATTTTTTAAATCTTTCTGTAACAACAGATAAGTACATAAATGATATGAGCAATTCTAAAATTATCTAACTTAGCCCTCTTCAATGCTTAATATCATTTCATGCTGCTTAAGAGTGAAAAGAATTATCTTAAAATTGCAAGGACTGAAATGCAAAACCATACATACATGCTGGGAAGTTGTCGTAAGTTGTAGCTCCAAATCCTGCAGCATATCTTTTTTCTCCAAGAATTCTCTATCCTCCTCTACCACTGCTGGTCGAGCCCCAACCCACTCATTTGTCACTGTCTGCTTCAATTCCTTAAAAATCCTCAACAAATCCCTTCCACCCTTGGCAGGCTGTACCACCTCCTCAGGACCTGCCATGTCAGCACCTGAGAGCTGCCTTGGCAGCCGCACAGCCCCATCCAGCATGCGCGAAGCCACATCAGTAGTAGGTAGGAGCGGAAGCCTTCCTTCAGCCTGAAGAAACACTCTCAGCTCGTCAGATTTGCCAATCACAGGATGGGCTGCAAGGCGGCGAAGGTAGCGTTCTAAGGCAACTCGCCGCTGCTCAATAAAATCTTCACTCTTCATCACCTGCAATAGGAGATTCATGTATTGAGGCAAACCTTTTTGTTAAAATTTGTATTTTTAGAATCTTTCATGATTATTATCAGGGAGTAGTATTCTCTCTGCCATGCTGGTACAGAAGACAAGGATGAAAAAGGTATAAATAACCGAAGCTTTATTTATCATATTCCAGCTGGAAAAGAATGTAAAACTGATAGGATTCTATTAGGCTAGACCTGAAACCAAAAGACGAGAAACAATACACAGCAAGCACTTAAAACATCTATCAGTTGAGGATAATCTTCTTTATTAGTTAACAATCTGCTTAAAACAGCCAATACAGACATAAACTGACAAGTAAACCGGATTGCTACAAAAGTGCAAAACTAAGTTTTAGAGGAGAAATTACATGCAGGATTTAAGGTTCACAGGTAATAACATAGATGCTGATGGATGCACTCAAATCAATAAGAAATATATGTATATGCTCATCTTCCAAGTAGTCATGATCCACAATCAATCAAGCCAATGGCACAGAGCTAGTAGAGCTAGAAAAATCTTATAATATAACTAAACAGTATGCACAGAAATTTCCATACCACCAACCAAATTCATACAGATATCACGTTTTAATTGTCATAATACTTACCCGGCCTTCAATAACACCCTTGTCGGGCCTGACAGGAACGAATAAACCTCTGTGTGACTCTGCAACTCGATCCGCAAGTGTCACGAAATCTCGAAATCTGCGCCTGACTTGCGAATCAGTGCCATCTCTAGCGCGACTAGTAATAAGATAAGTGAAGTAGCTTCCACTTCCTGATCCAGGCACAAGTGAAGTCGAAACTGTCTCTGGTTCCTGTAATGGATCTGAGACAGTGATGCGGAGGTAATTAGATGTGGAACTGGACGGTGAAGGAGAGACGGATCCGTTTGAGGAGTTGAAAGGGGTGAATACTACGTCAGAGTAGGAAGGCGGGTCAACAAACGAGGAGGAAGGGGAGAGAGAAAAAGTGGGAGGAACTGGAGGGGTGAGTAGGGGGTCCCTGGGGATCTCTTGCGAGGCGGAGATGGCTGAATGGTAGTCCGATGCGGCGGTAGTGGCGGCGGAGGAGGCTAGGGTTAGGGTTTCCATTGATTCTTCTTCCGGGCCCATCATGGTTTAGTGGTGGTTTATGATCAATTATTCAATTATTCAATGGAGAAGATGGATGGCATAATTAAGTCACGGATGAATATAAAGAGAGAGTTACGAACTTACGAGGAGTAGAAGGAAGAAAGAGATAGAGTGGGAGTGGTGTGGGGAAATAAATCTGCTGTTATTCCAAAGGGATAACAGGACCCTGTTATTCCGATCCCAGCCGTTGATATTTGTCGTGATTCGGGCTCAAAAAACATTTTTTCTTGAGATTCGCGTAAGAAAAAATTTGAACGGTTGGGATAGAAATAACAGGGTCCTGTGATCCTTTTGGAATAACAGCAGATTTATATCCGTGGTTTGGTGAGGTGAAGGCCTTGGAGGATGCGCAGCGAAGAAGAAAGGTAAGGAGATTAGTTGGTGCGCTCGGTGCGTTTCGGTTCACAGAGAGTAATCTCTGACAATCGGGTCGTGTCAGATACTGGACCATTTGCTCAGGCAGATATTGGGGGTTACTGGATGGATTGAAATGGACCTGACTCAAGACAATTGTGGACGGCTCAGATTTACTCTCAGCCGGTGCCTATTCGGGATAGCGCAGGGGCCAGTATTAATTGTGCTTTGAGATTCGTGCTAAGTTAAAAGAACAATCCTATACTATTCTTTTCAATTGTACTCAGTCAGGTAAATTCGATTATTCACCGGATTGAGTCACAATTTTTTGGATCTGTATCCTCTCAGGGATGTGAATTCCAACTTTTTAAGGATTTTTTTTAAAAACCATAATTAAAATAATTAAATTTACAAAAACAACACGATTGCGGTAAGATTTACAAAAACCATCAATACCGAGATGCCAATTCGGTCCGATCACATTTTTTTCCTCCGGACCGAATTGGCATTTCGGTCTGGCTGTTTTTTACAGGGTTGTAGAAAGAACATCACAGAAAATCAAAAAACAGGCCAGACCGAACTGGCAATTCGGTCCAGTTTTTTGTTGTTGTTGTTGTTGTTGTTGTAGAGACGAGCAAAATAAAGAAATTAAAATTTGAAATTTTTTTTAAATTATTTGATAGATTACTTATTTTGACATATAATTAGCATATTCATACTAAAAGAGGAGGGATCAAGTTACAACAAATTTGAGTTACAACAACCATTTTTTTCATTTTCAAACCATTCGATCCAAACCGTTCAACATGATCTCCACAATAAAATGTGCTTGTAGATCGAATTTTACATTTTTATGAATTTTTTTACTATTTATTAAGTATTTTACAAAAAATAGTCATATTCAGACCATTGAATTTTGTACCCATCTTAATAAATAGTAAAAAATTCAAAAAAATGTAAAATTTGATCTACAATCACATTTTATTTAGATAATCATGTTGAACGGTTTGGATCGACGATTTGGACTTTGAAAATGAAAAAATGGTTGTTGTAACTCAAATTTGTTGTAACTTGTCCCTCCTCATACTAAAATACGCTAAATTACTTGAAATTATGCTGAATTACACTATATTATATTAAATTACGCTAAATTATGTCAAATTACTTTAAAATACGGTAAATTACGGTAAATTACATATAAATATGGATGATATCTTTACTGAAAAGGCGAAAAACGATGGCGAAACTTCAAACGGTCATAAAACGTCGCTCGAGTGTCCGATTTGAGCAAATGACCACTTTTCGGAAAGCTTGCGAAAATACGCATGCATCGGTACCTATGATGCCAGATTCCAAAATTCAGAATCGCCAAAAAACAAAGGGAAGAGCCTCAAAACTTGAGTTGAAGTTTCCGATTAAGATTTTCATTTTTATTATTCAATCCAAGTAGCTCAGTAAATTAGTTACATAATGAACTTGTAGAATACCAATTTTTACTATTTTTGGAATATTTTTACTATTTTGTATGATTCATGAAAGATGGCACAGAATCGGTCTACTTTAGCGTAATTTACCGTATTTCAACATAATTAGCGAAGTTATTGTAATTTAGCATAATTAGTGTAATTCAACATAATTTATCGTAATTAGGGGTGCAAACGGATCGGATACGGATCGGATAGTGGTAAAACCATATCCGTATCCGTTTTTATTTTCCGGATACGGATACGGATCGGATATTAGACGGATACAGATACGGATCGGATATTAAACGGATACGGATACGGATATCCGCTTTTTATAATAGTGAATTATATAAATTTGTTCATAATATATATCAAACTATATGATATATTTTTACTATTTGGATACGGATAATTAAAAGTTAAAACCATATCCGTATCCGTATCCGCACGGATATTCGGATATCGGATATCCGTATCTAATTTTCGGATACGGATCCGGATACGGTCGGATAATATCCGATCCGTTTGCACCCCTAATCGTAATATAGTGTAATTCAACACAATTTCAAGTAATTTAGTGCGTTTTAGTATAAATATGCTAATTATAAATCAAAAGAAGCAATCTAATAAATAATTTAAACAAAAAATTTAAATTTTCAGTGTTAGATTTTTTTATTTTTTGCTCTTCTTAATGCTCTAAAAAAAAAAAAAACCTGGACCGAATTGCCAATTCGGTCCAGGCTAAAAAAAGCCTCCACACGAAAGGCAACACAGTTTTTATTGTGAAATTGAGCTGGACCGAATTGCCAATTCGGTCTGGAGGAAAAAAATGCGTTCGGACCGAATTGGCATTTCGGTATTGATGGTTTTTGTAAATCTGAGCGCAATCATGTTGTTTATTTAAATTTAATTATTTTAATTATGGTTTTTAAAAAAAATCCACTTTTTAAGGTAGTATTTTAAGATAAAATAATTAAATTATTGAAAGCACAACCAATTTTTTCTCTCTTCAATTTATCTTTCTGTAAATTCTTCTAGTTACGATAGAAACTTAATAAACGTTCGTATCAAATATATAAAAATATTAATAGATAATAAAAGAATAGCTTCATTTATTATCTTTTTTATTTTTATTTATAATGACACTGCTATAAAATCCACAACTCAAAAAATAGTTTTATATTCTTTATATCAAATTTAGTAGTAATTACCTACATATTCTTAATGTTTACTTTTCTTATTAAATTAGAAAAAAAAACATACAAATTAAAATATCTCTGTTAATGTAAAAAAAAGTACTTTATCTCATATACCATACTTTATATTTTAATTTTAGCAATGCACTAAAGATATCAATAAAAATATATCATTGTGTGATGCTAGACTTCTACCTACAAATTTCATAAATAAAGTCACATTTTTCACATATACATTTTTTTGTTACTTTTTGCAGCAAGTTTATTCAATTTATTTTTTCGTTAAAATTCCTTATAAACTTTTGTTCAATTCATTCAATTTATGTAAGGATGACTTGGTTTATTCAATTCAACTCTCAAAATAGCATTGTCATCATAAAAATAAACTAAAAAATGATAATAAGTCCAACCATTCTTTCATTGTACTTAATAATTTTATTTTACATATTTGATACAAACTTTTATTGAGTTTCTACTATAATTAGAAAATTCTATAGAAGAGTAAATTAGACATGAAAAGAGAATTTTTTTTATCTTTTCACTCAATAATCCAATTTTTGCTCTCAAAATAGCATGGCCTTTATTTTAGTGATTGAAACCAAATTATATATTGGAAGCTTTGTCCTAAGAAGCAATTTAGAGCATCTACATTCCAACAACTCAAATAAATTTCTAAATAACTATTAATCTCTTTTTAGAAATTAAGGTCTCTAAAATTTCTAACTCTCACATCCTGAAATTAATTTTAGAGTTTCTATTAAGCCACGTCAGCAACAAATTAAAAAACAGAAATAATTTGAGCCAATTATTTGATCAGTATGGAGTTTATAAACAGTTTCTTAATAAGAAACTTTACTGCATAGTTTCTAAATAAGAAACTCTCCCAATCTCTGAAACTATATTAGAAACTGCCACGTTAGATTAGAAACTCTAATAATATCAGGATGTAGATGATCTTATATTTATTTTATTTCACTGATATGATATGTTCAATCTCTGGAATCATTGTGTCTTATTTTCAATTTAATTAGCTGTTGTGATGCGTGTCTTTCAAAGAAAAAAATAGTTTTAATGGAAAAAAAAATGATATTCTGGTATTTTGACGGAAAATTGAAAATTTTGAAAATGACGAGCATATGATTTGTTTAATATTTGGCATCATTTTTTTTAACTTTGACGCAAGTAATTTTTTTTTGACGTGTATCCATGTTTTCATTGGATTGAAAAATTAAAATCCTTCTATCTTATTTTATTATACCAAAGCGTCAAGAGGAGAGATTGAATTTTTTTTATTTTTTGTTATCTCCATTTTCGAAATCTTCAACGAGAGTATTCTTGTTATGTAAAATTTGATAACACTTTGTGAGTGTATATGTTTACAAGTCGAAATATTAAGCGTTAATTTTCAATCGAAATATTAAAATAAATTGATATTTCTTAACAATATTTCTGTAACACTCTGAAATTTTGAAATTTTATTTTAATAACTTTATAGACCTTTCCGCAGTATTTAAAATTTTCAATCATTCTTTTTGCAATTCTTATTAAATTTCCTTGATTATACCTTTTAAGCTCCTGATTAAATTTTTATCTTAATATTGTTTAATCACTATATATCTTTCCTATTAATGAAGATAATTAATTCGGAAAATTTAAGGGGCCAAAAAAAAACTTTAAAAGAGGAGCCTGATAGCGGTTTGCATTCGTTGCATAATTTTAGCAGACAATATGTGTACGGACGGTTTTACTGTGAACTGTTAAAGTCAAGCGGTAAAAAAATAATGAAAAATAAATACATTAAAATTAACTTATAAACTATTTTTTTTGACCGCTTGACTTTATACTAACTTAGTTTGAAAATTTATAAATTTAACACGTAAACTCATCACTCATGAAGTAGATCATTTTCAACGGTTTGGATGCGTCGCTTGAAGCTAATCCGATGAATTTTTGAGTTAAGCTCACAAAGAGACTTGATGAGCTTAAAAACACCCTAGTTCTACTCGACTTGCCATTCTAGAAAACGGTACAACACTTCTTGGCACATGCATAATTACTACTAGAGGCAAAGCCAGAGCTCGTTTAGCAAGGATGTGAAGATTATATTTTAAGTTGTGCTAAGAAGAATCTGTTTAGTAATAAAGTTGAAGAGTTATTTTCTCAAGAAGATCTTAAACTGGAGAAAATGCTTAAGTCAGGTAGAACGAAGACTTAAAATCTTGAGTAAAGTAAAAAAAAATAGACAAAAAGAGAACTAAAAAGTGATTTTAAACTTTGTAAAAGAGTACTTGTTCAGTAAGTCTAAGACTCTTTAGGGTGCTAATTAAGGAACTCTAAGGAAACTTAATCTACCCCACCGAACACTCACGAGAGGAGTTCTTGCTCGAGCTTGCATTAGCTATGTATTGCTTGGCTGGGATTTGTCTCATGAGACTCCATAAGGCACGAGTTGAAATCTATAAAGAGATATCTATTTGAGTGGAACCAGGGACGGATTCAGGATTTTCGTCAGGAGGGGCAAAAAAATATCGAATCGGATTTAAATCCATTAACTAATTGGGTACTCGATAAAAAACAATGTTTTAACTTATACTTTCCAATGCTTTGACTTGTAATTTCTGATGCTCTGACTTATAATTCTAATTACCAATCAAAATTCAACAAATTTATTTCAATTTTAACCCTAAATTTAACCCGAATTACAAATCAAACGTTCAGATGGGGGAAAAAAAATTTCAGGAGAGGCAAACTCGGTCGGGACCGATAAATCTCCACTAAAACTCAAAATCCAGGGAGGCAACTGCCCCCCCTGGAACCACCTGGGTCCGCCCCTGTGTGGAACTAGGGTGATATAAGTTTATCAAATTCTTTTGTGAACTCAATTATAAATCATATTGAATTGGCTTCAAACGATGAATCCAAACCGTTAAAACCCATCTACTTTATGAGTGATGTGTCTACATGCGAAAATTTTAAATTTTTGAACTAATTTTGTATAGAGTCAAGTGGTAAAAAAGCGTTCAAAAAATGAATGCATTAAAATTAATTTATAAACCTTCTAATTTTGACTGCTTGACTTTATACTAAATTAATTCGAAAGTTTAAAAAAAATTTGCATGCAGACACACCACCCATAAGGTAGATGAGTTTCAACGGTTTGAATTTATCATTCAAAGCCAATTCGATAGAGCTAGTTTTAGTGTTGAGTTCACAAAGAAACTTGATGAACTTAACACCCTAGTTTTACTCTATATATTTGATTTTATTTTTGAATGGTTTGTATGTAGAAGTGTAGAGTACTCCCTTCAAGTAGAGGAATTTGTATTCTCTGCATTAACTCAAAAGGAATCTTTTTAGTTAATGCATCTCGACCATCCAATATGTTTTAAGATTCGTGCAGACTAGATCCGCACTAATATTAAAGGGCCTCCTATGTTTTAGGCAGAATCCAAATTGACTATGTTTAAAATCAGACTGTCGAGAATCATTAATTCAAAAGATTCTCTTTTAGTTAATGTAGAGGATACGCGTTCCAAAGCAGAGGGTATCAGGTTGGGGATGAATCTAAATGCTTCTCGGATGGTGAAAAAAGTTTGGGCCAATGTGGCAATTGGCAAGTGAAACTGCCTTGAAGCTAAGTATGAATCTGAAGGTAGGTGGCTGCAAACATTTGAAGGGTGTAATTGTCAATTTATTATTTCATCAATATTAATTTGTTTGCGGTGGAGCTGTAGTCATATAAGACGAGACCGCACTGAAGAGAAGCTCGTCCAATACCGTTTGAGATGGTTTGGACATCTCTAATGGAGGCCTCCCAAGACACCGGTGCGTACTGGAATTATAAGACGTATCGAAAACACAAGACGAGGCAGAGGTCAGCCACGATTGACATGAAACGAAGCAATAAAAATGGACTTGAAGGAGTGGAATATATCCAAGGAGTTGGCTTCGGACATGAATACGTGGAAGTTAGCGATACATGTACCATAACCATGACCTAGAAAATATTAGTTAGGGATTGTTTAGGAGTAGTATTATAGGCCTTAGGTCATAGAACTAGTAATTTGAGGTCAAGAACGTAAGCTGAAGACTTTGACCTCTACGATTTATAATTTAGGTATAATATAATTAATATTAGTATTAGTACTATAACTATTATTATTGATACTATTATTACTGTTAGTGCTACCACCACTACTACTATTACTATTATTATTATTATTATTATGATTATTATTATTATTATTATTATTATTATTATTATATTACTACTTTTTTGATTTTATGATTGTGATTGGGTTTTATTTCTAGCTTACCTCAACTTGTTTGGAACTAAAGACTTGGTTGTTGTTGTTGTTTTGTAATTTGTATTTTAAATTATTTAATAAACAATTAGGGATATTAATAAAATATGTGAGTTTCACCGTGACAAAAAATTCCAAATCAGTTTAATTCTCTCTATATTTTTGCACTTATCCCAAAATGTTGTCCAGATCTTCAAGTATATTTCTATTTTTTTTTCTCATTATATCTTACAAAATCTTTTCCGAAATTCCATAATCTTACAAAATCTCACCATTTAATAACGATAATCTTATCCAATTTCATGAGAAAAATATTTCCGGTTTTGTACCTAACGGCTCTTTTGTAGCTGACATCTGCACACTACTCTCTTATTTATTATGTTTGGTTGTTAATTTAAAAACAAAAAAATTGCTCACTCCATCTTATTCCTCTTATTTTATATTTTTTTAACAGCTTAAGTAGGAGATAAATTAATAAGATGTTAGAAAGGATAAATTATTTCAATTAACTTGTTATGTCTTTACTTTATCTTACTCTTTCATATTTTACTCCTTATCAAACAAAATTAAATTTAGTCAATTGGCCGTATCTTATGCGTTTCATTTGATTTTAGCTATGGATCGAACTGACCTGGTTGAAGCGTCTGAGAGGTTTGCTTTGAAAATTTTGTAGAAATTTGAGATAATTTTTTTCAATTTACTTTCTGGGGACCACATGATTTGAACAAATACATGTTGTCAATGTATTTTCAGTCTAAAATTTAAGAGAATCATGGAATAATTGCAGAATTGAGGATCATTGAAGTCTGATTGTGACAACCATGGAGTAATTGCAGTATTGAGGCTTAATTTGAGGGCTTAGCAGCTCCGTATTTTATCTCAAATTATCACCAAAATGAAATTTATATTGCACAGACTTTGGTCAGAGAATGAGGATGCAATATATGTGATTTCGCTTTTGACCATTTCTCAGAAAAAAAAAAAGACATAATTTATCACTAGAACTGAAGTCAAAAGTATAGCAGAATCATTAGCTGCTTTCTCAGGTTTGCATGGTACAAACCTTTTTGCAAAATTACCAGGCATGATTTGTTAATAATAATGAATTACCCAATTTCAGTTCCAACTAAAAATTGTGGGGAGATTGGATTTGATAGGTCCATGTGCCAATAACCCTCAATAAACTTGAACTCGGCCCACAAATGACTCGGGATTCGGATCCCGCCAAGGGCCAACCCGAGGTAAAATAAAATAGGGCCCTTAATATAGTCGCAGCCCAAAAGCAACTCGGGACTCGGACCCTTCCCGGGGCCAGCCCGAGACCGAAAGCAACAAGGCTCACGGCCCGTCAACGAGCCTGTCCGATGAGGTCCAGTCGAGTCATTGCGCGACAGGCCCAAAAAGTAATTCGGGACTCGGACCCCCTCTTGGGGCCAGCCCGAGATCAAACAAAGTAAGGCCCATAGTCCATATGCCGAACGAACTGGCGAGGACCAAAGCTGGGCCTCGCCCAATCAACCCGAAACAATCTGGCCCGCGAAGTCGAGTTGGGCCTTATTCGATAAGGCCCAGTCCAATCTCGAATTCGCGTCACCGCCGATTATGCGGATGTCACCGCTTTTATGCGAACTCTCCCTAATCGTTCTGACAACGCGTCTTAACGGTCTGGGGCACTCTATTTAAGGCAGAAAATAATAAAGGTCACATTTTCCACTAAGCAAGATATTATAGAGGATAAAGCACTAATACCTTCACGCCTTCACTTTTTTTCTCAGTCTCGGCCCGTCGACTCGAAACGGGACGAGCCCACTTTCTTAACTCTTTTCTCATACGGCCTACTACCCAGGAGAGGACGTATCAGGATTGGGAACTTGTCGATTGGGCAAATGCAGCCTAATAGATGAGGGGGAATTCTACAGGAAAGATCAGTGATGAAATTTGTCTTTTTATTTTCTTTTTCTTATTGGAACTGGCGGTGGTCAGTATTGTACCAAACCAGGAACTGAATTATAACTCACCTTCTTCATCTTGATTTGGCTAATTATCGATTGTTTGTTCTCTTTGGTGATTAAGCATAATATCCTAAAGGATTAATCAAGAAATAAGAGAAAAAGGAAAAATAAGCATATAAACAGATACAGGACCGAAAAAGCAAATAAAACTTCCATGTTGATGTTTTTACTTTGTTAGAGATCTCCTTTGGTTTTGCTTATCATAACTCGGGCGTTTACATAGATCAGAGTGGAATAAAGGTGGCAAATATTTTGTGGTTTATGTTGGATACAGCAAATGATATTGACTGAATCATCTTCTATCAAGTTATATTGGGAGATTTAGTTGATGATTAGGTATGGATTTTGATTGGGTTCTGGCTTAGACAGTCTCATGAGTGATGATAGAGGCCAATGGTGACTAGTGCCCAAAATATTTTGTGGATAATGGAAGGTTTACAGGTTTGTATATTTCATCACATAAGTTCTTATTTTCCCTTGATTAGAATTAGTTCATCGCATTGAGGACATGTAACTTCCACTTTCAAATGAATTTTTAGATTTTCTAGTGTAGATTATTGTGTCTTAAACCAGTTGAATTACAATGCTATAAATAGAAAGTTAATGCAAACCCCTAATGAGAACTGAGAAGGTCTGTCATGCCAATGCATTACGCTAATTTACACCTAACTTTGGTTCTCAGAAGTCAGAACTTTGTGTTGGCCATGCCACCATATTTGTGTTCAGTTAATTAATTAGAACTGCAAATAAATAGAAATCATCTAACCAAAACCTCAAACAGTTCTTACTGGTACTATAAATGTAAGCCCTAATAATACCCTGTTTTTGTACTATAGCTTCTTCCTAAGCCCGCAATTCGTACATAAGTCTCAACTGGTTTCAGTTGGTTTGGCAACCAAAGACCTTTGAATAGCCATCTATTCTCAATTGTGGAGCCATCTGTTCTTCAATTTAACCATATGTAGAGCCATCTATTCTTCAATTGTGCAAGAAGCTTTCGTAATTTGTATTGGCAACCAAAGACCTTTGAATAGCAACAACAAACTTCTACGCTTGCTATTTATGGAATTCCATTTCGTGCGACTAACAATAATATTTCTTTTCTAGTTTCAAATCCTTCTGCCTCGTCATCTCCTGCTGCTCAGTTAGTGCACATTTTCAAGCTCCTCTCGTAACTTGATTCATCATCATCTTTGTGATTAAACTAAATTGTTTTTTGCCTGGAATTGTGCAATTAAGCTCTGCAACTTTTCAATTGTTTTAATCAGGTTCTTCGAGCCTGGATTTCCTACTTCATTTCTGCAGGAAAAAAGGATGGTATATATGCTTGCTTGTTGCCCTATCCACAGCAAAGGGAACAGATTGCAATACTAATTTCATGGTATTGTCTTGGACTCTTGATAGAAATGAATTCTTCTATTATTTTATTTGTTTTGTTCTTCTTTTTGCCTTTCAACTATGTTCTAACTTAATTGGCTAAGACAATGACAATGCTCTCTGTGTGAGAGACATGTTCGAACCATGCTAGGTGATATTGGTCGGGTATAAAAATGGAGGGGCCAGGGCCCTTTCATTAAATAATATTTTCTCTTTAGTACCGGCACAGGGAGAAATTAGAATGAACATTACAATAACAAATTCTGAGATACAGCTGCAGTTGCAAATTAAAGGTTTTGCGTGATCTCAAACCATGCAACATGACAGAGGTGATTGTTAAGATGCAAATGTTGGATTTAGAGACGTCTAATTACAATAATAAAGTTGGACATGCGTGCATTATGATTATGATATCAAATACTGTCGCAAGATTACATTTATGTAATGATTAAAATATGCCAAATAATGTGATTAATTAAGTCATGGCATTATACGTATTTATATAAGGTTTTGGATACAAATACATATAGAACAATGTTAATCGATATAATTGTTAATGGACCGATTATAGTTGATTAAAATAATAGCAGTAATAAATACAGACTAAATAAGGAAATCAGAATTTATTCTGATTTATTTCGGTTTTTTCTGGAAGTTCCTGATTTCCAGATCCTTGAAATCCAAAATCAAGATTTCTTGGAAAACTTGTTTTCCAAGTATTAGCAAATTTCGGCTGCCCTAGGTTTGGGGGTTTTTGCACTGCTATAAAAGGGCTGAGTCTCCAAGGCTTGCAATCAATCCATCATATTGTCTGCTCCATTGAAAGACAAGATACTCTGTCATAATATTTAGGGTAGCCAGAGAAAAGGATTGCAAGTTCTTGGAAGGACTCGAGAGCCAACAACTCAAGTCAAGACCAGGAGCGTATCAACCCAGAGCCTTGGAAGCTGTCTGATTGATAGCATACGGAGGCCTTTGAAGATGGAAAGTAAGTTCCGCTGTGCATTAAGTTTAATTTCTTACAAAGGAGTAGATCTTGGTTGTGGTTTAAAGTAATTAGGAAAACTCACAAAGTAAAACCAACAAGTGGTATCAGAGCACCCTTATGTAAGAATTGCAGTTTAATTCGGTTTTAATTGCTTTCTATTTTTCATATCGAATTTAATTGTTGCAAAAGGAATTGTTAAAATTTTGCTTTAACCATTTTTTTCATGCGGTTTTGAATTAAAATCTTGAATTTGAACCCATCCTTGCGCTTCGTGCGATCTTGGAAGAAGTTTTTTATTTGAAATTTTAATTTTCAAAATAAGAAAGGATTAATTATGCAACAATTTAAGGTTTTAAATTCGAATTAGAGAAAGTAATTTAGGTTTGAATTTTCAGATCTGGTCATAAACAATTGATTTGAGGTAGTGATCTTAAAACAGATCAAACTTTTGACTCGTAACTCCGATTTGGACGCACGACCACAATTCGGAAACCTTGAAAAAGGATCTAGCCAGCCATTAACAACTTCGTTGTCAAAACTTGCTGTTTAAGCCCTCAAAATGACTGTTTTAGATTTTTCGACCATAAAAAAAAAAAAAAAAAATTCAGTTTTCCCTCAATTCCATATCTGAAAATTTTATTAAGTCTAGATTATTTTTGGGTTACCAAATTTTCAGACTTTAGGAGTAATTGTAAGTAATTGTAATTTAGGTTATAATAATTATAATTGCTATAATTGCTATAATTACTATATATATTATGCTATATTTAGCCTAATTATTAGAATTTAGATATTATTTAAAATTGGTATTAACACCAATTAAAGGCTCTAATACTAAATTCTGATTTGATATCAATAATGCTTATTATGGCATGAAATTTATACTAAGTATGGAAGCAATAAAATTATTGAAGCATTTCTAAAAGATGATCATTGTAGAAATTGCTAAAGTTTTGCTAAAACCTAATAATTATTTTGATGAATATAGTTGACATATAAAATTAGTATATTCTAATTTAAAAGTGCTATAAGATACTGTATTCTATTTAGGACGAGTAGATACTATAGGTACGTCCTAGATTAGGTTTTAGGCATAATTTTGAAATCTAACTAAAGGCGTTTTAGGTATACATGTGCTGTTTTCGCATGAGTCAAGCATTGATGTTCGCAAACGAACCGCTCTTTGTAAGACGATTGCAAGGATGACTCATGACAAGTTGAAATGACGTGCTGACAATGGACGTGGGTGTTAGCTTTCCCAAAGGAGGGTTGGCGCCTACTAAGTTGTTTGGTGCATAAGGGTAGTGAATAAAAATAAGTTGCAACACACATGGACTAGCGATGTCTAGAAAAGCATCAGGGGCTTGGAACATAAGTGATCCGTCTGTGATCCTCCTCCCCCTGTTGACTGGCCTGGTCGTTAGTTAATGGATATGTTAATTTGACCCAAAGGTTGATTGACAAAAATGTTACATGTTTGTACTTTATTCACTACGCCAAAGTGCCTGAAGGTAGTGATTGCACCCAAAGGTGTTTTCATTACTGAATGGTGTTTTTTGGCTAAAGATTTAATGGAGAAAATAGTTTTACACAGGCCTTCAGATAGATTTTAGAATTATGATTAAGGATCAAATCGTGAAGCATGTATCTAAATTATCTCTTTGTTCTTGAATTTTCAGATCTAAACATAATGTCAAGTCTAAGTCAGATTAAGCCCCTCATGGGAAAACAAAGTATGTCTCTCGCTTTAGTTTGTTCTGAAGTTAATTTAAGTTCTGTATCTAGATACACTTGGTGGATAGATTCAGGTGCAACGTCTAACATCAGTATATCGATGCAGGGTTGCCTAAGCCATCGCAAGCCAAGTGAGGCGGAGCGCTACGTTTACGTAGGAAATGGCAACAAAGTAGAAGTGAAAAGCATAGGAAAATTTAGATTATTATGTAGGACAGGATTTTATTTAAGTTTTGATGCTTTAGTGGTTCCATCCTTCAGAAGGAACCTAATTTCTGTATCTTATTTGGACAAAAATGGTTATGTATGTTCATTTAGTAATGGAAATTTTAGTTTGTGTCAAAATTCTAAGCTTCTTGCTTCTGGTATCCTGTCTTCTTATGATAATCTTTATTTTCTAGATATAGACACTTCACATTCAGAGGCACTGCACATAGATAATAGAAAACGTAAATTAACTTGCGAGAAATCTGCAACATTATGGCACAAGCGATTAGGACATATCTCTATGAAAAGGATAGAACGTCTTGTGTCTAATGATATTCTCCAACTTTTAGATTTTACAAACTTAAGTGATTGTGTAAATTGTATAAAAGGAAAACAAACTAATAAACGTAAGTATGATGCAAAAAGGTGTAATGATGTCTTAGAATTGATTCATACGGATATCTGTGGTCCTTTTCCAAAGGCTACAAGAAATGGTCACCGTTACTTTATCACATTCATAGATGATTATTCAAGATATGGTCATATTTACTTAATAAAAGAAAAGGCGGAAGCATTAGACGTGTTCATAAAGTTCAAAACGGAAGTTGAGTTACAACTTAACAAACGTATAAAGTCCATTCGTTCTGATCGTGGTGGTGAATACTACGGTCGTTATGATGGATCAGGAGAACAGCGTCAAGGTCCCTTTGCAAAATACTTAGAGGAATGCGGAATTGTGCCTCAGTATACGTTGCCAGGTTCGCCTGCAATGAATGGTGTTGCTGAGCGACGAAATCGCACCCTTAAAGACATGGTGAGAAGTATGATTGCTCGTACAACTCTACCTGAGAATTTGTGGGGAGAAGCCTTAAAGACTGCAGCATACATACTTAATAGAGTGCCTACTAAAGCAGCTAACAAGACCCCTTACGAGTTATGGGTTGGGCGCAAGCCTAGCTTGAATCATTTGAGAGTTTGGGGATGTCCATGTGAAGCTAGGCCTTATAAGCCAAGCGAAAAGAAACTGGACGAAAGAACCGTTAGTTGTTACTTTATAGGCTATTCTGAACGATCTAGGGGGTACAAATTCTATAATCCAACAGAACATACAGTTTTCGAGTCAGGAAGTGCAAAATTTTTTGAGGATAATGAGTTTGTAGGGGGAGATATGACAAAAGATAGTATTTTTGAAGAAGAAGAAGAGACGAATGCGAATGAGACTATGGACCAAAATCCTAGTTTTATTCAAATTCCGATTGCATTTAGAAATACATCTTTTGACAATGTGCAAACTTCATCATCCCAAACAACTCAGTTAGAAACTCAACATGGAATAGAGAACACAAATGGACCTGAACCCAACCCAAACCCTGACATTGACATGACAAATGTTGATGGCCTAGGGCCTGTGGGAGATTCAGAAGTTGGTAATGATGTTCCTCCTCTTGTTGAAGATCAAGTTGTAATTGAACCTCAAGAAAATCTAGAGCCTGTGCCAGTTAGGAGATCTACTAGAGAGAAAAGATTTACACAATCGAAGGATTATGCATATCTTCAAGAACATGAGTTTGACATTGGCTTGTTTGAAAATGATCCTGTTAATATCAAACAAGCTGTGGAAAGCTCTAACTCTCAATTGTGGATTAATGCCATGAATGAAGAAATGAAATCTATGTACGACAATGACGTTTGGGATATCGTTCCGTTGCCTAAAGGCAAGAAACCCGTTGGTTGCAAATGGATATTTAAGACTAAGCGGGATTCTAAAGGCAATGTTGAAAAATACAAGGCACGTCTTGTTGCGAAAGGTTTCACACAGAAAGAAGGCATTGATTATAAAGAGACTTTCTCTCCAGTTTCATCGAAAGACTCTTTAAGGATTATATTGGCGCTTGTAGCACATTATGATTTAGAACTTCATCAGATGGATGTAAAGACGGCATTTCTCAATGGTGACATTGATGAAACGATCTATATGAAGCAGCCAGAAAACTTTGTATCAGGTGATGCAGGGTCTATGGTCTGCAGACTTAAGAAATCTATCTATGGTCTAAAACAAGCATCTCGACAATGGTATCATAAGTTTCACAAAGTTGTTAGCTCATTTGGTTTTGAGTCTAACATAGTAGATGAATGTATATACCTTAAGTTCTGTGGGAGTAAATTTATTTTCTTGGTTCTATATGTAGATGACATATTGCTTGCCAGTAACGATAAGGACATGTTACATCAAACTAAGAATTTTTTATTTAAGAATTTTGAAATGAAAGATCTTGGTGATGCATCATTTGTTCTAGGGATTGAAATACTTAGAGAAAGATCTCAATGTATTCTAAGGTTATCCCAAATGAACTATATCGATAAGATTCTAACAAGATTTGGCATGCAAAACAGTAAACCAGGAGATACCCCTGTATCAAAAGGAGATAAGTTTAGTCTAAAACAATGTCCCCAAACTGACTTAGATAAAAACATCATGAAAGATATTCCCTATGCCTCAGCCGTAGGTAGCATCATGTATGCACAAGTATGCACGCGTCCGGATATTGCGTTCATTACTGGAATGCTAGGGAGATATTTAAGTAACCCAGGTATGGAACACTGGAAGGCAGCCAAGCGAGTGTTGAGATACCTAAAGAGAACTAGGGACTATATGCTCACGTATCGGAGATCGGAACAGCTCGAGGTCATTGGATATACCGATTCTGATTTTGGAGGATGTGTCGACAGCATGAAGTCAACATCAGGATACATCTTTATGATGGCAGGCGGTGCCGTGTCATGGAAGAGCGCTAAGCAGTCATTGGTAGCCTCCTCCACTATGGCAGCTGAATTTGTCGCATGCTATGAAGCATCTAATCATGGCGTATGGCTGAAGAACTTCGTCACAAGGCTGAAAATTGTGGATTCTATTCAGAAACCACTCAAATTATTATGTGACAACAATTCAGCAGTGTTATACGCCACCAGCAACCGAAGTTCGTCAAAGTCGAAGTACATTGACATTAAGTTTTTGGTTGTAAAAGAGAGAGTGGAGAAAAATGAATTATATATAGAACACATAGGTACAGACTCCATGATTGCGGATCCTCTTACTAAAGGACTGCCACCCAAGAAATTTCACCAACATGTTGCTTGTATGGGTGTAATATCTGTTTAGGATAATTAGAAAATGTGAGAGTGAATATGTTTTTGAGTTCTGATGTTCTATGTAATGCAATTGTAAACAATTTTGATGATATATATACAAGTTGCATTCAATTTCAGTTTCATTATTTCTTTCTTTAAAGTTTAAATTCTTGGCCTCATACAGTAAAGTGAAGGTGACTCAATTAGAAATAGGCACGTCTAATCACACTTGCGTGTAATTTCTAAACTATATGTCCAAATCAGATTCATGTCATTCAGTTATGTTGGCAGCGTGATTTATGTCGGTTTAGTTGCGAATAAATGTGACAAATGCCGCTTAAGTCCTTTGTTAGCATAATTGATGGACGGAATTGTTTAAGAAATACGATAAGTAAAGACAGAAAAGTTGCATGCAATAAAGTTAAGGATATATAATCAAAAGGTTGCACTTGTCCATGTGGGAGATTGTTGGATTTAGAGACGTCTAATTACAATAATAAAGTTGGACATGCGTGCATTATGATTATGATATCAAATACTGTCGCAAGATTACATTTATGTAATGATTAAAATATGCCAAATAATGTGATTAATTAAGTCATGGCATTATACGTATTTATATAAGGTTTTGGATACAAATACATATAGAACAATGTTAATCGATATAATTGTTAATGGACCGATTATAGTTGATTAAAATAATAGCAGTAATAAATACAGACTAAATAAGGAAATCAGAATTTATTCTGATTTATTTCGGTTTTTTCTGGAAGTTCCTGATTTCCAGATCCTTGAAATCCGAAATCAAGATTTCTTGGAAAACTTGTTTTCCAAGTATTAGCAAATTTCGGCTGCCCTAGGTTTGGGGGTTTTTGCACTGCTATAAAAGGGCTGAGTCTCCAAGGCTTGCAATCAATCCATCATATTGTCTGCTCCATTGAAAGACAAGATACTCTGTCATAATATTTAGGGTAGCCAGAGAAAAGGATTGCAAGTTCTTGGAAGGACTCGAGAGCCAACAACTCAAGTCAAGACCAGGAGCGTATCAACCCAGAGCCTTGGAAGCTGTCTGATTGATAGCATACGGAGGCCTTTGAAGATGGAAAGTAAGTTCCGCTGTGCATTAAGTTTAATTTCTTACAAAGGAGTAGATCTTGGTTGTGGTTTAAAGTAATTAGGAAAACTCACAAAGTAAAACCAACAGCAAATTTACAGGTACCAAAATGTTCTTAGTTCAGTTTGTGAATATCACCAAGGCTGACAAGAAGGTGGATATCGTTAATACTCTTTTAGATAGACCCCTGAACCTAAGCTATGAATTACTTAGATAATCTCCCGAGAGCATCTACATTCCTGATATTATTAGAGTTTTTAATATGATGTGGCAGTTTCTAATTTAGTTTTAGGGATGTGGGAGAGTTTCTTATTTATAAATTATGCAGTAAAGTTTCTTATTAAAAAACTGTTTATAAACTTCATGCTGGTGAAATGATTGGCTCAAATTATTTCTGCTTTTTAATTTGTTGCTTACGTAGCTTAATAGAAACTCTAAAATTAATTGCAGAGATGTGAGAGTTAAAAATTTTAGAAATCTTAATTTCTAAAAAGAGGTTAACAGTTATTTAGAAACTCATTTGAGTTGCTGGGATATAGATGCTCTGAGGTGCATATGGTAGTCTTTCTTTCTGGTTTGGGTAGGTTTGTGGTACATAGTATAATGCAGGTACCTGAACCTAAGCTATTCTTCATTTTCTTGTTTTGCCGGTGACTCGAGTTTTGTTTGTAATGCACATTTGGATATTAGGTACAACAAGTTAACAACTTCTTCCCCCCTTCTTTTTCTCTCAGTTTTCTTTGATGCTTTTTTAGACGTTAGTATGGGTATGGTATGGTACACTGCATGAATACAAGTTGTAAGAAAAAAAAGGAAACACATAAAGAGCCACAAATTAAGAACCAATAAGTCAGATTAGGATCGAGTCAAATTAGATTTGGATTATTTCAGATCATTATGTAATAGCTCTTTTGTATTGTTCGGTACTAATTTGATAGAACTGAGAGAAATTTGTTTAATGTAATATACCTGTAGATGAAACATTGTGGGTTTTATTTTATCAATCACGTTGCATAATTTGCATGACAAGTATCACCAAAATATAAGATGATAGCATATAACTTAACTCCCCTAATAAAAAAAAATTCGACGCCAGCTACTAAAAGAGTTCAATGTTTTGCTAATTATGTCACACAATTGTGTATGTATGCTCTCAATACAACTTGCAAATTCTCCCTTCTATGCCAATGTCGCTATGCACAGCTGCAATCATTTTCAGAATTCAAGACAAGCATCTTGGGTTTGGTTCGGGCCATTTGGGTTTCCAAGATCTAACATACATTTGTTAATGGATCCGAAACCCCACCCGGTTACCGAATAAAAACGAGATCGCACCCAAGTCCCAACTATATATAACAAGTTACCACCGTCCGCTTTAACAGAAGAAAACGCAAACAGTTGATTCATGCCAAGATCTTGATTTTTTATTAGTTGTTTGTACCGCCAAGCAAGCACAAACATAAAGGGTACGCCATCATGCCAAGATCTTGAATTTTAACGGATTGAACAAAAGGTAAAAATCACATCACTAAAAAATAAAGTAATTGGACAAGTAATCTATCAAGCTGGCTATATTATTCAGAGGGAGCAAGTCAAGTAGCAACAATTATAAACGAACAAAATAATACATCATCAGCTGCTAGATCAGATTCAGATCCATTGCCAGAACAATTGCAACAGAAATCTTAACAATTCAGACCAAACATAATTCTTGTCATCAGCATCTATATTCTTCCTTCTACACCGACCATATAATAATCAATTCATCATTAAATCAAACTTAAAAAACATCTAATTCTTAACTAGGCTTCAAAAGTGTGGATTGAATATTAAAAACTTAACAGCCTAACACCACCAAATCTAATGCCTCAAACATGTGAAGCAGGATTTGCTGTGGCAGAAGCCGCTGCGGCATTGAGGAAGGAGAGCAATCCACCAGCGGCACCACCACCTCCAGCTGCAGATCTGGCAGCCGCCTCCTGCTCGTCAAGAAACAAATCCTCCGGCACTCGAAGGGCACCGTGCACACATACTATCGCCAACCCAACCAGTAAAGACTGTATAATAAGAGATGCAATGGGTGTGAAGAAGAGGACGTAGAAGGAGAAGCCGGAGAGGATGAAGAGGATTTCCCGACTGGAGAACTGGCGGCCGAGGAGGGTCAGCGGGGGAGAATCGGCGGCGCGATAGAAGTAGAAGAAGGACCACGCGGAGAGGAGGGAGAGGAGGAGGATGAGGACGAACGGGTGGGAGAGGAGGGAGACGGAGAGGGTGAAGAGGAGGAGGAGGGAGTAGTTGAGGCGGAAGTAGGAAAGGTTGCGGCGGAGGCGGTGGATGGCAGAGGGAAAGGAGTCGGGGCGGGGGGAGAAGGCGGTGGGGTCGACGAGCTCTGGCCAGGGGCGGGCAAGGGAGAGGGAGCGGCGGAGGGAGGAACTCAGGCGGGAGATCAGCGGGGCAAAAGGTGAGGGAGAGCGAGACGGAGAGGTGGCGGAAGGGGTGGAGATCGGGAGGATCGGAGGAGGAGACGCGGCAGCGGTGGCCATGGAGAGAGTGAGTGAAGAGGTGATAGTGAGAGCAATGAATTTGATGCCCAAAATAAAAAGGAAAGATTTTTATAGATTTCCTCCTCAAGCAAAAAAGAGTGAGAGAGAGGTGATAGCGTAGTGAGATAAAAAAGCTACTTGTAAAAACTGATATGGTTAAGTTCTCAAGCCGACATTTTTATTAATATCCAAACTTAATTACAAATTAATTATTATACTCACGATTTCCGACTTTAGCCAAAAATGTCCAAACTAGTCACAAAATGGCTAATTTTCTCTTTTTTTTTAGAGACACTATAAAGAGCAAGATAATGAAATATAATATTGAAAATTCAAATTTTTTGTTTAAATTATTTGTTAGATTACTTCTTTTAATGTATAATTAGCATATTTATACTAAAATACGCTAAATTACTTGAAATTACGTTGAATTACACTATATTAAGTTAAATTACTCTAAATTACATTACATTACGCTAAAATACGGTAAATTACGCTAAATTACATATGAATAGGGACGATATCTTCACTGAAAAAGCGAAAAACGACGACGAAACTTCAAACGGCCATAAAACGGCGCTCGAGTGTCCGATTTCAGCAAATGACCACTTTTCGAAAAGCTTGCGAAAAACTAAGGAAAGAGCCTCAAAACTTGAGTTGAAGTTTTCGATTAAGATTTTCATTTCTATTATTCAATCTAAATAGCTCAGTAAATTAGTTACATAATGAACTTGTAGAATACCAATTTTTACTATTTTTTGATTTTTTTACTATTTTTTATGATTCATGAAATATGGCACAAAATCGGTCTACTTTAGCGTAATTTTGGGTAGTTTAGCGTAATTTACCGTAT
Organism: Carex myosuroides; assembly: GCA_028015225.1. Lineage (NCBI taxonomy): Eukaryota > Viridiplantae > Streptophyta > Magnoliopsida > Poales > Cyperaceae > Carex > Carex myosuroides. Next base: position 3,620,324 of record CM051476.1, read on the forward strand.
TTCAGCATAATTAGCGAAGTTATTGTAATTTAGCGTAATTTAACGTAATATAGTGTAATTCAACATAATTTATTGTAATATAGTGTAATTCAACATAATTTATTGTAATATAGTGTAATTCAACATAATTTTCAAGTAATCTAGTGTATTTTAGTATAAATATGCTAATTATAAATCAAAAGAAGTAATCTAACAAATAATTTAAACAATTCGAATTTTCTGTGTTAGATTTCATTATCTTGCTCTTCATAGTGTCTCTAAAAAAAAAAAAGGAAACCGGCCATTGTCATTTTATGGCCTGTTTGGATATTTTTGGCAAAAGTCGGAAATCGTGAGTATAATAATTAATTTGTAATTAACTTTGGATATTAATAAAAATGTCGGGTTCTCAAGCCATCGGGTTACTAAATTAAATGTCTGATTAATGGATCGTTTTATCAAACCCGTTAGTCCCATTAAATCATATAATCAGACTCCTTCCACCTTTTTTTTATTATACGGGCTTGTTGTTTATTAGGACATATGAAAATAATCTTGCTTTGTATATCAGTGATTTTTTTTTTTATTTGTACACACTACTTCCATAGTAAGCTCTCAGGATTTAGGAGATCAGATCCAAGTAGATTTTGTATTACTGAAATATAAGAATTTATAGAACCGAAAAAGATAACTAGCAGGAAAACTTTTATTTTGATTTGGGGCGATATATCAAGATTAATCCTTTTAGTTTTCCATAAATGTTATTATCCAAGATTAGCAATTATATATTCAGGAAAAAAAAAATGAGGTACTTTATTGAACTTCTAATATTTAGGCAAGATTATGCGCATTATTTTGATATTAAAAACATTTTTTGTTAGTGCCTTTTGCATTCATTCCACCAGATGAAAGATACAAGTAATTTCGGTCTATATATTATATTAGCCCTCAACATTTTTGGGGCTGTACTAAATTGGCTGAATATATTTTAATTACCGCCTCAATATTTCAAAATTCTAACTTCACTATTAAATTCTAAAAAAAAAAGAATCTGCATACTAGAAAATAAATCTACTATGATCCGAAGTTCGGAAACAGTAACTCTGAAATTTCGGTTTTTTTAAATTCAGCCGTCCAACTTTATATGTGCATATATTTCGAAAACAACTGATATTTCTGTGCACGCATTTCAAAATAATTCGACAGCTGAATTCGAAAAAACAGAGATTTCAAAATACTGTTCACATATTAAGGATCGCAGGAGATTCGGATCCTGCACACTATGGCATGGGTCCGGATCCCCTAAAGTAACCCAATTTTTGGATTTTCGATCAGGATCGTCCGATTCAATTTTGTCGCTCGAGATCGTTTTGGAATTCGAATCCGTCGAAATATGTGCACTCCATTTTGGAATGGATGATCTTGGATCCGAATCGGACAGTCCCGATTTAAAACTCAAAAATTGAGTTACTTCCCTGGATCCGAATTCCTATGGCATGCCCATCACCAAGATACACATGATTCCTTTGAATTTTGGTAAGATGGTTTCTCCTGTAACCCACTGCATTCTTATTGCTTTGATTCTTTTAAATGCTTTCTCACTGGAACCCACCAATTTGATTCAATTCATGTTTTTCGGTCAAATATTTACTCATTATGACCTCCTACTCAATTTTTTGTTTACTTACCATAAAATTTGAATGGGGTCAAAGGGGTTTCTCACTGGGACCCGTTCATTGAATATTCTCACTGGGTCAAATGGTTTCTAATTGACTGAAACAATATTTGGATAAAAAAAAAATCATACGCACCTAAGTTCGCCGTGATTTTTATTAATATCCTTCCAAAAATAAAAAATATCAAATATGTTCTCAATATTCTTTTTTTTAAAAACACCCTGACCGCTTCTTCACTCGACGGTCCACTGTTCATACCAAACTGCCCCACGTTTGGATGGTCATCTATGCATACCAGCGTGGGGCGGTTTGATATGAACAGTGGACCGCCCAGCAAAGGAACGGTCAGGGCATTTTTTAAAAATAAAAAATAACAAGGACAGATTTGATATTTTTTATTTTTAAGAGGATATTAACAAAAATCACGGCTAAGTTCGTGGTGACTTCTGAATTTTTAAGAAATCAATGGTCATTCAGAATTTTGAAATATTAAGATTGTAACTAAAAAATTTCGGACTAATTGAATAAATAAATATATACATCCTCCTTTAATTGAATAAAAATATTAAACAAAGATTATTAAACTAACATGCGCTGCAGCCCCGTTAATGCTGCTACAAAAAAAATAGTTTCAGAGTAGAACTTGGATGTTCTCAAGGGACTTGCTGATTTTTTATTTTAAAATTTATCGAATTGACTACGAACGATGAATTAAAATCATTAAAATTGATCTATTTCAGAAATAATAAATTTACATGTAAAGTTTTTACAATTTTGAGTTAATTTAGTGTAAAATCAAGTGTTAAAAATTTATTGAAAAAATGAATGCACTAAAATTAGTTTCTTAACTTTTTAGTTTTGACCGCTTGACTTTATACTAAAATAGTTCGAAAATTTAAAAAAATTGCATGTAAATCATCACCTGCGGAATAGATGAGTTTTATCGGCTCTAATTTATCATTTAAAGCTAATACAATATATTCTGAAGTTAAACTCTTAATAACACCCTAGTTCAACTCACAAAAAACCGACATTTTTATTAATATCCAAAGTTTAATACAAATTATTAATTATGCCCACGTTCCCAAACTTTTGCTAAAAATGCCCAAGCCGGCCATTTACCAGAGTAAACCGGCCATTTTCTGGCCGGCTTACTCTATTTTTTTTTTTTTTAAGAGATACTATGAAGATCAAAATATTGAAATCTAACTCTGAAAATTTGAAATTTTTGTTTAAATTATTTGTTATATTACTTCTTTGAGGAGGGATCAAGTTACAACAATCATTTTTTTCATTTTCAAAGTCCAAATCGTCGATCCAAACCGTTCAACATGATCTCCACAATAAACTGTGCTTCCAGATCAAATTTTACATTTTTTTAAATTTGTTTATTATTTATTAAGTATTTTACAAAAAATAGTCATATTCAGACTATTTTTTTTTTTTAGAGAGAGACACTATGAAGATCAAAATATTGAAATCTAACTCTGAAAATTTGAAATTTTTGTTTAAATTATTTGTTATATTACTTCTTTTGATGTATAATTAGCATATTTATACTAAAATACGATAGATTAATTGAAATTATGTTGAATGACACTAAATTATGTTAAATTACACTAAATTACATTAAATTACGCTAAAATACAGTAAATTACGCTAAATTACAAATGAATAGGGACAGTATCTTCACTGAAAAGGCAAAAAACGACGATGAAACTTCAAACGGTCATAAAACGGCGCTCGAGTGTCCGATTTCAGCAAATGACCACTTTTCGGAAAGCTTGCAAAAATGCGCATGTGTCCGTGCCAGCATAGCTGGATTTCGAAATTCAGAATCGCCAAAAAACAAAGGGAAGAGCCTCAAAACTTGAGTTGAAGTTTCCAATTAAGATTTTTCATTTCTATCATTCAATTCAAGTAGCTCAGTAAATTAGTTACATAATGAACTTGCAGATTACCAATTTTTACTATTTTTGGAATTTTTTTACTATTTTTTATGATTCATGAAAGATGAGCAAAATCAGTCTACTATAGCGTAATTTTGTGTAGTTTAGTGTTTTTTTTACCGTATTTCAGCATAATTAGCGAAGTTACTGTAATTTAACGTAATTTAGTATAATTGAACATAATTTATTGTAATATAGTGTAATTCAACATAATTTCAAGTAATTTAACGTATTTTAGTATAAATATGCTAATTATACATCAAAAGAAGTAATATAACAAATAATTTAAACAAAAATTTCAAATTTTCAGAGTTAGATTTCAATATTTTGATCTTCATAGTGTCTCTCTCTAAAAAAAAAAAAATGGAGTAAACCGGCCAGAAAATGGCGGTTTACTCTGGTACCTAAATCGGCCATTTTCTGACCGGCTTGGGTATTTTTAGCAAAAGTTTGAGAATGTGGACATAATTAATAATTTGTATTAAACTTTGGATATTAATATAAATGTCGGCACAAAAAACCTCCGTCACTGTTCAAATCTTTAGAACAAAACAACCGAATTTTTTATTAATATCCAAAAAAAATGTTAAATTTCAAAATCTACATCCGATTCTGAAATTTTTTGAAATATGCCCAAATTGCAAAATTATTTTGCGGTTTTGGAATACATCTTTCCGCAAAATTATTTTGCAAGTTTTGGATTTTCAGATTTTTTAATTAAACAGAAAATATTATAATTTATTTATTTTTTGTATTGAAATATTATAAATATTTTATATATTTCTTTCAAAATAGATGGAATACTATATAATTGAATTTATTAGAAAGACTGCGACAAATAATCTGAATAAGTATTTTTCAAGCTGAATTTTTTGTGGCTATAAGAAAAATTTTAATATTTTTTTGTGTTATTGAAAAAAAATAAAAATATTTTGAATCTAAGTTATTGATTCCGATTCAAAAGTCACTTCCAATATTTCTAATATTTTAATTAAAAAAATCTGAAAATTCTAAAACCACAAAATAATTTTGCAGAAATAGAAATTCCCAAACCACAAAACTATTTTGCGGTTTGGGCAGATACCAAATTTTTCAGAATCAGGTGTAGATTTTGAAATTTGATATTTTTTTTTGGATATTAATAAAAATTTCGGACAAAACAAGTTCTATATACAAAAATAACATTCGGAGATTGAATATTTTGTACTAAAAGATCAAAACTTAAAGAGTAGAATTAGAATGTTCCTGAGTTCATTAAATTCTAAAACATATCGGATTGATTTCAAACAGCAAATTCAAACAGCTAAAACCAATCTACCTTGTAAGTTATTCTACCTTATAAGTTATGCGTTTACATGCAAAAAATTTAAATTTTAGAATTAATTTATTCATTAAATTCTAAAACATATCGGATTGATTTCAAACGGCAAATTCAAACAGCTAAAACCAATCTACCTTATAAGTTATGCAAAAAATTTAAATTTTAGAATTAATTTAGTATAAAATCAAGCTGTCAAAATTAGAAAATTTACAAATTAATTGTAGTACATTTATTTTTTGAGCATTTTTTTACCACTTGATTATGCACAAAATTAATTTGAAAATTAAATTTTTTTTTTGTATGTAGACGTATCAAGTAAATCAGTTTCAATAATTTGAATTCGTTATTTGAAACTAATCCAATAGATTGAAGCTAATCCAATAGATTTTAGAGTTCATTTCACAAATGTGAAATAGACTTCGTGGACTTAAAAACACCCTATTTCTACTCCAAAACTTGTCTGTACCGAAAACACACGAAAAGGCAAAGATTAAATAGTCCTCAGTTTCAGTGATCACCAAGTAAGAATGCATGATATTCAGTTGATGTCAATCTGAATCAAAGTTCTCCTTTTTTAGCACATCTCAAGGATCCAGCTAAAACTTAAATGGTGGAAGAACAGTTGAAATCTATCTGTATCTTTTTACTTTTTCATGCTGAAGTATAACTATAAACATCAGGTCCAGAAAACTTGGGAGTACATATACTGCTAAACCAATTGTAATTGGCTAATTAAGCATTACTGATAACATTGGTTCAGACTGGAAAAAAGGTTTTAAAGTCGTAAATTTTTTTGTATACCTAACTACCCAAGTAAATGGACTGACCTTATCAGAATAGTAAAATGCAAACGGCAAACTTCATCATAACAACCACAATAATACTGAGTTTGCCATTATTAACTTGGTTTGATTTTTAACAGCATAAACTACTTGTGCAATAAGAACTCAAATTCTAACATCATCACATGAGAGAATCACTCAGATTAACCTAGAAGGGAGTGCACCAACACCAGGGGGCTCCCAATAGAGATCTAGAAAGTAGATCCATTCCAGCCAAAGTTAGAACCCTGCAATAGTGTATTATAACGGTAAGCCTCAGATTTTGCAATAACCATGGAAAAAGTAAATGGGAAAATAAAAAAAATATTTGAGAACAATAAACCAGCATTTCCCTCCCTAACATAGCATAATGCATACTAACCAAAAAGCATTAGTTGAATTTTTATGAATGCAGATAAGATTAACGAGCATGCAGATCCTAGATGGGATCATACTATCATACCAGATCCAAGTGTTCGTGGGTTTTAGATTCAGCTTCTCTCTGGTATCAGTTTTTGGGGAGTTTGGGTTCAGGAGGTCAACTTCTCACCAATTGGACAGTGCAATGATTCATCCTGATGTCCATTTTACAGCTAAGGTCCAGAGCTCATACTTATCCTGGTTTGAGAGTATGATGCTATCAGGATAATTGTTGGACAATATTGGGGTTAAATCCTTATGTCCAGAGTTATAGGCCTTGATTAGTTTAACCTCTAAGTCACACTAAAACACATGATTATAATTTCTACCAAGCTTTACATACTGGTATACAAACTATATGCGATTAACAAAAACAGGATCTTGCCTTGGTGTCATAAAACTTGAGAAAGAACCGTGATTTGGGAACGGAGAGCTTGGCCTCGAGAACAGCAGAAATGCTGCCACTCAGCTTCTTGTTAACATCAGGGCTAAGGCCACCAATCGAGACAAGCTCACCATATGCCGCTGGCTCCTGGGTCCCACCAAATGACATCGGCACCGACCCCTTCAGAACTACCATCACATACTGTAATTAATGAAAACACATGCAGGCTAATGAGTATAAGGAAAGATGCATAACCACTCAGAACTAAATTTAAGAAACTTTGTCAACACAGGATGGTACCAAATCCCAAATGAGATTGCTTTTTAGTATAATAAAGTAGTAATAACTAAATCCTAGCACCTTTAACAATAATTATTCTTTTATACCAGTATTAGTTGATTTTATTGCTAAGATGCCTAAAGTTAATGTGCCAAAATCCCCAAATATGAACGCAAGTTGGTAAACCAGTAAACTAAGGTTTGCACCAGAAGAAATCTCAAATTCACAGTAAAATTTACCTATAATTATTGACTAGCCTCGCATTTTTAGGCCATACTAGACATAATACAAAAGGGAGAGAAAGTAAAGTAGGGTTTTACGGTCAGCCAAGAATAAGCGACATAAATAGTAAATCATTTTAGCTGGCACTGAAACTCAAGCTCCAATTGACACAACTAATAAATCAACATAAAATCGCCACAAACGAAGCCAAATCACTTACTAGCCTCACACATCTAGGTCATACTAGACAGAATACGAATTATAATTTAAGACAAAAGGGGAAAAAAAATATAAAGTAGGGTTTTAGGGTCCGACCAACACAGAATTGACATGTCAGTTAAAGATTCGCCGAGTATTGCAATAAATTTCTTAACCTAGGTTGATACTTGATACGAAAGATAATATAAACATTAAACAAAAAAGGAGAGATCAAGAGAGAGAAGAGGAACGAAACGGACAGCCTCGGGCTTGCCGATGAGACTGGCGACGGTCTTTGACAGCTCCGAAAGGATTGATGACGTGTCAACGCCATCTAAGCTCGCATTCGTCGAAAGGTTCAGGCAAGGCATTTTCTTTCACCTCTCTCTCCCTCTTTCAATCTGGTGTCGTTTCGCTTCTACCACAGAAGAGTGATGGAGAGACAACAAGGAAATTTTCTTTATAAAATAAAATGGCATTCCTGTTGCTCTCCAGTTCATACGAAAATTGAGGAGGATCGAATCGTGGAAGTTATTTTTTTATTTAAAATTATTTAAGTCAAAGAAAACTATCAGAAAAACGACCGAAATTTTTATTAATAGGAAAATAAATAAATAAATATCGGATAAGGGATTCGGAAAAATTCGACGTATAAGAAAAAATTAATATATTTTAGTTTGAACATAACAAACTGAAATAAAACTTTGGGTCGGTTCAGTTCGGTTGCAATGCTAAATCGGTTCGGTTCGGTTCTATTTTAGAAACCGAATTATTACTTTGGTTTGCCTAGTTCGATTCGGTTTCAACCGAACCGAACCGATGAACACCCCTAGTCATGATACTTAGGTTATTTTGAATGGAAAAAGATAGATAGTTTATGATATTATTAGAGATATTTTGAATAGCAATTTTAACTTTGTACTAGTTCAATATGAATATTCTAATTCCTTAATCAATTTTGCGTTACTTATCGCTATATCAGACTTTATATAATGTTGATAATTAGTAGAAATATTAAATATAATTTTTTAAATAAAAAACGCTATGTAGGATGACTTTCGCTATAGCTACGCTATTCGCAATAGCTTTTTATTTAGCCTTTCCGCGATGATACGATAATCGCTATTTAGAACCTTAGATGAGATATAATTAAATTTAAAATTGTGATGGAGAAATATTTAAAAAGAGAAGTTTTGATGGGATATATATAAATTTCTCTTTAAAATATAAAGAGTAACTTAATTATTTTTTTAATTTTTAAATGAGAGTTCAAATGTTTTTATTTATGTGTCTACATCATGTCTCTATTTTTTTATTTTCTAATAGCATAAATTTTAAATTTATATATTAAAATAAAATCGTTAGATGTGATGTATATTATTTTCTTTACATACACATAACAAATTTAACACTTCTCGTTTTTATTTTTATATGAATTGATAAGTTGAAAATCAACGTTCAGAATTTATCTATATTAATGTATTTCTGCAATCTCTTGATACCGATCAAAACAAAGTCAAAATGTTATAATTTTTTATATGTGCATAGAGAAAATATTATATATCAAATCTAACGGTTTTATATTGAAATTTGAATTTTACAGTTTAATATGTTAATGTTTAAAAAATAGAAGCATAATGGAGATACAAAAAAGAAAGACATTTAAATCCTCCTCTTTTTAAATTTAAGTAGCAAGTAATATAGCTTAGAATAAGTGTGGAATAAATTAAATGGTATGAAAATGTCAATTAACTTATTCTGCACTTTTGTTTCATTGTTCTTGTATTCTTATTTTCTCGGTTACATTCAATTTTTGAAATAATATTAAATTCATTAAATTTAATGAAAATTTAAAATTAATTTACGAAGCTTCTTTTTCGATGATGCAAGCAATCTGAATTCCAAAACAAAGTTTTCTGAAAAATGATTCTTGAAAAATGTCAAGAAATAGCAAGTAGATTCCTTCTTTATATATAACAATGATAAAATAATGTTTTCAACCTTTAAACTATTCTATTCAATTCTATTACACCTAAAAATGGATTCATCCAGTAATTCATCAAATGGAGCAAAGCAAGATCAAGGAGACATTACCAGAATCTGAGGATGGTGCAGTTTTACAACAAGTTAAAATAAAAGCTAACCTTAGCGTTAAATTAGAATTACATAGTTATCTGATAGAGTTCTTTATATACCATATCTCAACAATGTAATTGTAAATTTGTAATACACAAAAAATATAAAATGAATGAAAGTATAATCAAATAGCTCAGTTTTCACAATTCCTACATCGCCAAAAATCATTTCTATTGTACCTAAATTTAAACGGGTACCCTCCAACCTCTATATTAAATGTTCAAATTAAATCAAAGTATAATCATTTGGTCTATATCAGTATGTTAACGGACCGAATTGAGCTGAGTCAAGCCTGAACGAGCAAGCTCGTTTACATGCAAAATTTATACCCTCTTGAATTAATTTAATATATATAATGTTAAGTGGTAGAAAATTATGAAAAAAATGAATGCATTAAAATAATGTATACAAAATTATCATTTTTTTACAACTTGATTTTATACTTAATTAATTCGAAAATTTATAATTTGCATGTAAACTCTTCATTCGTGAAATAGATCAATTTTAACGGTTTAGATTCATCATTTGAAGCCAATCCAATAAATTATAACTTTATGAGCTTAAAAAACAATCCAGTTTCGAAATCGCCACACAATCGCCTCAAAATCATCGGAAGCTTCGAAAAAGGAAAAAATGGAGAGAAAGGTATTTTTGAATTTCAAAATGGAAGGTCCAATGTCGTTGTTAGTCGCGATCGGTAGTTAGTGGAGACCACCACGTACCGTTATGGAAGTTAATCGCGACGGGATATCCCGCAGGTACGATGCAGATACTCAAATGCAGGGATTAGAATGATTATTCTTATCTCTCTAGGAACAAGGTAGTTGATGGAATATATGATGGCGTTAACCACTTGTTACAAAAGAGAACATATATATACGGAGACATTTTTAAATGTTAGCAACTGGATGAAGTAGCTCTAATATTGAATTAAAGCATTTTCCCTTCATCAGAAAGCTTGAAAAATATATACATTATCACTCTATCCTGCAAAGTATAGAAACATCTGATCTGTTCATACAAAATACAGATGACAACTTAGCACAAATTTCCTTCTCCGATCTATTACTTCATTTTTCTTTGAGGAGAAATATCAGTTTCCATTATTTTCATTCGTAGGGGATGTTTTCAGTAGAGATTTTGAGATTTTTCATGGACTTAAATAAAATATAGTTTTTTTTTTAGGAAAAATAAGGGTCATGCCCATATTTCATATATAAATCGCAGTTACAAAGTTTGTATCCACTGGATTTGAAAAGAGAAAATTAAATTTAAATCGCTCAAAACAATTGAGCTTAAAAGGAAATTGAAACACATAATAAAAGGAAAGCAAGATGCTAAACACAACAGTGTGAAAACTGAAAAAGCCTTTAATTTTAAATTGAAAAAGTCGAAGCTTCAATCCTCCAGCTGCAAGTATTGTGCCTCCCTCTTTCCGTACCAGCAACCCCATGTACCAGTCCGGTACAGTCCATGTTCTTCATCTCCGTACTAGTAGATGTACCAGTATCGGTGTTTGCCTCATCCCGGTACAGACCAGAATCCTTCCCGGCACATTGCAATATTTACCAGTACCGGACCGGTCCTACCTGGTACCACCATTTCCTAGTGTCAGTTGTGCCAGTCATTTATTACCCCCTCTTTAACCCTCTGATTGTTGATTCTCTCTATATCACCTTAGCCAATACCGTCCACCCGCTGTCGATCCCCTCCTATTGTTTGTTGTACCTGTTGTTCATAGTACCACAATTGCGAAAGGAACTCCTGAAGAAGTTGTTCTACACTTTTGTTTGTTCCAGCAAAACATCGTGCGCAACGTTCTCTCCACACGACAAACTGCATGACCAGCATTGCCGTTTGTTGTTCTTTCATTAACTTGCCAACCTTGCTTACATTTGTTACTTATATTGCCGGTTTCTGCGGCCATTCCCGGTATGGTTTGTATGTAGTCAGAGTGGTGTATAGCTGGAGTGTGAAGGGGCATTCCTGGAATAAATGATGTGCTGTCTCCAAGCTTGATCTACATAGCAGGCACATGCTCGCGATCATCCATTCTCGCTTCTGAAGATTTTCATGCGTCAAGATTTTGTTTCGAATTGCCAACCAATCAAAAATTATCATCCTTGGTGGGGTCCTAATTTTCCACACCTTTGATATATCCAACTTGATTCTGGGACCACCACCCCCCCTGATCATCCTGTAGGCTGATTTGACCGTGAATTTTCCTCCTGTCCACCTCCATAATAAGTCAATAAGTCATCTCTTACCCCATGCTGAAGGTTGATTTGTGCCATGTGAGACAGCAAAGTGGTGAGTTCTTGTTCTGCTTGCGCCGATAGGGTGCTTCTGAATAGTTTTTTCTTCCATTACACACCTTTGATAGTTTACCAAGAAAGCTTGGCCAAGCGAAAGGTAAATTACAACCATATTCTCTAAAACATTATATTTTATTTAATTTGGTCCTCAAAAGTTTACAAATCTTCTTTTTATTTAATTTGGCCAAGCGATAGGTAACTTGTACCAGAAATCCTGCGTACCAGTCTAGTATGCTTCTTCCTATCTGTCAGGTTAAATGCCATCTCTGTCCCTGTGATTTCCTTCTTTTTCAACCAAATGCCTTTTTTTCCCCTGTGATTCCTGTTTCTCTTTTGGGCCCCCTCGTTTCCTTCATACCAGAACATCTCCGTACTAGTTCGGGTTCTTCTTATCTGTCAGTGTAGCGGTTTGCCTTTACCAATCTGTCCGGTTCACCTTCCCTGTTCCAGAACTTGTCAGCGATCCAGAAATTATGAGTACTACTCCAAAGTGTACCAGAATTTACCAGTAGCTCTCCCATGCGTAGCAAAATTTACCAGTACCAGTTCGGTACTGTTAACTTTACCAGTAGCAGTCCAGTTCACTTTAATGCATACCAGAATTTACCAGTACCACTCCAATGCATACCAGAAGTTACAAGTTGGGTCATGACATCCAGCTTACTCCATCTAATTATATTATTAGACATAGGAAGCCGATGATAAAACCGAAAGCAAGCTATATCTCCACTGTTCTTGGACTTGCACTACCAACTCTGAGATCTCATTTGTAGAGTCCCTGAATATCCTACCACATCTTTCCCTCCAAAAACAAATTGGGACATTATCAAAATTGATCTTTCCTTCTTTGTGTATCCTTTATCAATTATGGCAGAAATTGCATCATTACCATTAAGGATTGAATCAACCGACATTTTGACATCTAAAAGCATAGCCACTCTTCTATACAAACTTGTTGCCATGAAACATTCACTGAATAAATGTTGTGCCGATTCAGAATTGTTTCTACACATGATACACCAATCACAAGGCACCATCCTTTCTTATTCAAGTTATCGATCACCAGAATTTTATTGAGCAGCAGTTGCCATGCAAACACCTTCATTCTTGGTGGCCATCAATTTCCATATTCTCCTGTTATTGTTCATGATCCTTGGACCATTCATCAATACGTAGTGAATATACAATTAACATGGGGTAAAACAAGTAACACTTTACAATAGAAAAGAAGAATCTCAAAATGAATTGAGGTGAGGCCAATTGGATCTCTTGTGAGCTAAGTTATCCTATGAATTGAATTTTTCATTTTTGTCTTTTAAAATTTTTAAGTTTTACAGAAAATATTTTTATCAGTTTCTTATAAAATCAAATTACATGATACTTGTTCATTTGTATGGCATGTATATTTTGATAGGCCCGTGTGACATATAAGTGTTAGCCCTACTCTCACTTGACCCAAGTATGACCCAAATTTAGTGGCAAAACTTGTAGATAATGTAAGATCACTTTCGATAGCCGAACCATGGATTTCTTGGTTCTGAAGGAAATGCACAACAAAGAAAGAATCATTCATTCAATAATGAATTTAGCAAATTAACATAACACTAACAGTTCAGCTTTATGTTAAAGAGACTCAATTTTTGTTTCATGCACACTTAATTAAAAAACCAAGCCCCATAACTACATGAATAATTTCGATAATTAATGCACTATCCGCTAATTTTCATTTCTTCTGATTGTTCGATCTTGATACTCATTCCTGATAATAGTAGGTTAATAACGTAGCATTATTATGACCTCCTCTCCTCTCTGATTTTATTGTTCATTTCCGAACCTTGCGCACAGTGATTTGTCAAAAATATCGTTTTCTTTTATCTTTTTGAGTAAGAAAAATCTGTCAAATGTTGATGCAATGTGGATTGGGTCAATTAAAACTTCTTGTACTGTACAATTTTGTTTTGTCTTGAATTATTTTATCCTTGTACTTGCTAAAATCCAATTTATGAAAATCCAATTTATGAAAATCAGAAGTATACATTTGAAATCGTGGTTGGATAATAGTAGAGAAGTATGTTATGATGCTGTCTGACCACTGCTTCCAGTGGGTACCAGCAGGATTTTGCCATCTGGTACAGTGTACCAATCGATACCAGATTGTACCAGTCGGTAACAAACTGAGCTTATACCAAAGCAGACTGGCTTTGTATTGTTATTTTGTATTTCATACTTGCCTTGTTGAATTGAAAGTAAACTTCTATATTCTATGTTTTTCATAGATAAAAAAGCAGCAAAAAGGAATTGTAGGTACTTGTTCTTATTTTATGTTAATATTAATCACTTTTTTATTTTATAGCGCCTTTTAATGCGAGTTTGTTACCCAAATGGAAAAAAAGGAACTAAATACAAACCTAAGGCAGGAGTAAATATTTGTTGGCTGCTGATATTAGTAACAGCTTGCTGGTTCGTTTTTCTTTGCTCATGCTAGTTCCTAACATCTCATTCCCCCCTTCCTTTTCTGAGTTGCTGGTTTCAGCACTAGGGTTTGGTCTCCTGTTCTTTTTCTTTTCTTTTTTTTTTTGGTTTCTTATATTGATATACAGTGCTAGAGTTTGTTATTTACCAGTATGCTGGAATGCTGAACCTAATTTGGCATGTAATAGCTGATTAGCAATTAGAAGGAAAAGAACATGATATTAAAGTACTAAACATCATTAAACTAGCCAAACAAAATCTATTTGGTTTAAATATAAATTGCTATCCCAAAAAATTTTCTCAGTCAGTATTCAATCCTACCACATTGCATTTACAAAATTGTCAGAACCATAGTTTACTACTTAATTACATCCAAAACGTCGGGCCAAAGCCACAGCTAAACTCTATGAATTCTAATCAGAAAATTAGGTTCATCCATAATATTACTACAACCTACAATCAACAAACATCTGATACTGAATTCTAATCCATAAACCAAACAGGGGGTTCCTGCGGGTTAAGCAGGCCTTCCAACTCGAAATCAATGCTATCATAGTTCACAGCAGTAGGGCTCAAAAATTGAGAGCTGGAAGCGAAGTCTGCCAATCCAATACCAGCATTTTTCAATCCTTCATTCTTTGGATCCTCGTTCATCATCTTTAACATCTCATCAACATCAAATCCATCATGATCTATCACCAGCTTATCTATTGGTTCAAGCTGATCAAACGTGGCAGGATTTAGACCTTCCATCCCTTGCTGATCCTCTTTGACTTCCAGCAATGGCTGTTGCTGCTCTTTGGGTGAAGAATCAACTCTGAGAGAATCCTGTTTAGACACATCAACTCCACCTTCTCCTTTAATCACATCTTCAGAACGGTTTGCAGTAGTTGTGGTGGATTCACAAGATGTGGAAGTCCCATTGGGCTGATCAGGAAAGTTGAGACGGGCTACTGAGCCATACATCGCTCTGGCAGCCTCGTCATATGCTTGAGCAGCTTGTATGGCTGTAGGGAAAGTACCCAGCCATAGGCGGTCTCCTCTATTGGGTTCGCGGATCTCGGCAACCCATTTGCCCCAGACCCGCTGCCTGACCCCCCTGTAATTGCACTGTGAGTTCTCGGGCCCGCCTTTCCCCCGCATGCACCCCTTCTTGGATCCCTTAGCGGGTGCCTTGCGGGTTAGTCTGGCACTCTCTGCAGCTTTCCATTTTTGGATTTTCTCCTCGACTGAATTGCGGGATCTCCGCTGTTTCTTTTTCGGACAACTGAAAAATCAGAAACAAAAGGTCAGCAATTGAAGATCAATAAATTTGGGATTACTTGGCAATAATCATCATATATTGGAACAAACTTGATAAACAATTATATTGGGATTATTTACTTAGCAATTAACCCTCGAGATATTATCTGTCTTAGATAATAAGCAAACTTCAACAAAATAGAAACTGAAAAGAATATACAAAAGTACAAGAAAAATCAAACAGAAATCCAAACAATCCAAATCATTGACTACCAAGATGACAGACTTTCATCAAACTACAAAGAGAACAGGCTGTACCTACTTTCCTAAATTAGATTTCCCCGAATTTGTTATCTTTCCATCGCAATCTAGGGTCTATAATGGTCGGATTTAAACAATTCTTTGAGAAATACACGACTGGAACAAAGCTAGGTACTATGCATCATGCATGCATGAGCAACAGGTAACACCAGTAAAAACCAGGGTTGTAATCAATGGACATGGGCAAAGATACCTGAAAAAGAAAGGAGTGCTATTATTTTAATCAATTCCCAATCTAGGGTTTACAATAAACAACCGAAGACAAACCAAAAGTTCGTATTGAAATTAAGTAAAAAAGTCACAACTCAATCTCAAACATAAAAAAAGCCAAAATTCCGACTTGTTCTCCAGATGTTGTTCAAAATTCACTGATATTTGTCAAATTTGAAACGCAAGTAAAATTCCCGAAGAATTCTTCAAAAGTCGACTACCGATAAGATTTTTACCCCTTTCCGCCTCGTGAAAATTTTCTAGGGTTTTGGACAAATTATATCGGATTTGAGAAAAAAAAAAACTTATTTGCAAATACAAAAAATGGTGTAAAGATACCTGAAAAAGAAAGGTGGTGTTATTTTTATCAATTACCATCTACATTCAACAATAAACAACCAAAGACAAACATAAAGTTTGTAATGAAATTAAGTAAAAAAGTCACAATTCAATCAAAAACATCAAAAAAGCCAAAATGCCAAACTTCTCAAGATGTTCAAAATTCACCGATTTTTGTCAAATTTGAAACGCAAGTAAAATTCCCGAACATTTTTTCTAAAATAGACTACCGATAAGATCTTTATCCCTTTCCGCCTCGTGAAAATTTTCTAGGGTTTTGGACAACTCATATCGGATTTGAGAAAAACTTAATTGCAACTAAGAAAAAATCCAGTCAAGTCTACCTCTCGATTACACGTTGATCCATCTCGTTTCTCCGCACGCACTGTAGACTCGAAACGGCAGGTTATTCGGTTCGTCGGCTGTGATTCGCTTATCAATTCGCTCGATCAACAAAAACCTAGCTCCCTCTCTAGAACAGAATATTAGAACGGGATAAGGAAGGTACAGCCTTTATTTATAAGCCGAAATAAGAAATATACGCTACGCGTCGCATAGGTTCGAGATAATTCGGGCAAGTCCGGATTCGTTTCCTCTAAGTTAACTCAAAGTTTGAGTTAATATATTGACCGTCCGATTTAAATCCGCACTACAATTAAAGGCTACGTGTGTTATAGGTATGAGCCGGATTGGCCCGAATTCTCATCACACGGTCAAAAGTATTAACTCAAACCGTGCGTTAATGCAGACGATTAGGATTCAGTCGGATTACTTTGCCACGACGTAATCAGATAAGATTTACACTCAAAAAATAAAAAATAAATAAGTTTAGAGCTCTGACACGTGGATCAGATATTTACGTGGCCATCTGGAGATCAAGATTTTGAAAGTCATTAGAAAGGAGAAATCATTTATAACGAAGTTTCGAGATTTAAATTTTACAAATAATTTACTTTTTTATCTATCAATGACTAAATGACCTCATTCTAACATAATACTTTCTATTTTTATTTTGCTGATCTTACTACACTAGTATATGGATCACTTTTTTTCATATTAGTGATAACATTTGTGGATGCAGATGACACACCATTTTTCTCTTTGTTCTTTTCTTTTTTTCTAAAATTTATAGTATGCTTGGATCTAAAGCTTAAACCTACATTCAATGTTTAGCCTATTTAAATATTAGCAACCGGCTGGCACCCAACATTCAGAGAGAATTTTTTTTTTTCTTTTTGTAAAATCTGCATGATTTTTTCTCTAATTCTAATGCTTCTTGGTTCTTGGTTCTTGGAAGAACCCTTTATCAGTGGCACTGGCATATTACAAAACATTGGTCACGACACCGCCGTCAGACCGGGATCACGAGGGATCACGACAAGAGAAACACCCTGATATTCATTCATCTTCCCGTCAATCTACTTCACAAACAAAAACACAAAAAAAACAATACGGAATAAGTTACAAAGCTCAGTACCGGTTATTTAGTGATGCACTTCTATTGACTTAATTAAACAACCACTCAAACATATTGGATTAATCCACACAAATTCATATCAAATTATGCTTGCATATTTAACTGGGATACACCTGGATCTAGGTTATCAGTAAAATAAATCACACAGTATTCACACATTTGGAATGCCTGCCACAAACAATTCTCCCATTTTCAGAACACACAATCTCATCATTTCACAATCAAATTTGAACTTCAAACCCGTTATCCCGTTAAATATACCCTCATAATTCAAAACCCAATTCAAACATCAAATTCAACCACACAAATCGAAAACACAGATTATAGAGAAATCCGATTACCTGATAGCGATCAATCCAGAAAATCCAAATCGAATTGCAGCCACTATTTAAAATCAACGCGACGTAGTCAGAATTCTAATCGGACATACAATCCAATAATAATCAAATATCAAAATTTATTTTATGAAAATATTTCTCTTTTCTTCTCTCTAAGTTTACTCTCATGTTTTTCCCTTCTAATTTCTTTGTTCTCATTTTTTTTTTTTTTTTACAACCTTCATAAGAGGAGGGGTAATAAAAATACTTAAAGGGGTCGTGGAATGTGTGCCACGTAAAAAGGAGAGGGGAAGGCTGACATGCCGCGTGGCCTTAGTGCCACGTTGGCCAATAATTTTTTGAGTAAGGGTAAAATCGGTATTTATTGCTCTCCGTTAACCTTTTCTTTCTTCTCCGTTAACCCCTTCTTCTTCTCTGAATACCAAACGAATTAACCCAAAGGAGAATACGCTCGGTCTTTCTTCCAACCTCCTCCCGCGGGGAGACGCAACCCAGTCCGCGACACTACCACTCCGCCTCTCGTTGCTCTCGGCTCCCCAGCCGAGCGACGCTAGCGGATTCTCGTTCCTCTCGCCCTTCTGGTTGCCTCAAGCATCGTAAAAATTGGCGAGATTTAGCAGGAATTTGCGACACCCTTCGCAAAGCTTTATCCTCTTTTATGTGTTCCGACTCTCCACTAAATTGTTCTTTTCCCTTCTACCATCTACCAGCTTCCAATCACAACTAAGAAGAGGAATAAGGAAGAAAGGTGGAAGGGTCCTACGATCCTAACCAAAGCGAGCTTCCAATCCAGCTGGTGCGATTGTTCATGCAAGTAACCAGGTACTTATTCCCTATAAATATTTCCGAAAACCACTATAGAATTTAGAGTTAAATATTTCTAATACATAGTCATGACTTAAGCAAACATAAAATTTACAAAAACTTTTCCCCTTAGTTGTAATTCAAATTTAGACAGCAGTGAGCAACTTGAACAAAAAATACTGAAACTGGCGACCTATTGTGAAGATAAAAGATGAGAAATAATCTCTTGCATGTTTCCTGTCCAATAAGTATAAGAGAACAACTCATTAATGTCATGTTTCTGTTAGTTTTCAAACTTGTAGATGTAAAACAACATTCATTCCTCATTTTCCACACACACCCACAACATTAGAAGAGAGGAACTGGTCAATGTATGAAACTGTCAGGTACAGGATATCTGATACAAGCTTGTATTCTTTAGCTACTTCAACCAACCAATCTATCAAGACTCCTCTCATATTTGTTGTCATATCTACTTGAATATTTCAGTTTCAGACTGCAATATTTATCCAAAGTCTCAGTCTCATTTTACTTGTACCATTTCAATTCTCGCAGGAAACAGAATTTCACCGTCGCTAGCGCCGACGCCTGGGTTCGTACTGATGGATGGGTTCAACGACAAGCAAGATGAATCAGTTCATAATGCAAAATACATGGTAAGTTATAGAATTTTATGTTGATTGAAATGGCTATTTCAGCTCTAATTGTTTTATAATTGCGTGCATAATTGAAATGCTCCTGGTTAGTTGGTGGGAAGTAAATCATAAACCACAGGGAAAATTGCTGGTGTGCCCATGGAAACATCTCAAATTTCTTATTTCCCCATTCTAAATTGAGATCATTTCTTTTTTCCCCTTGTGTTGACAAAATATGAAAATTTAAGCTAACTTCTAAATTTGATTTTATTTTTAATTTAAAATATCTATTTTGCCCTTCTCCTTGAACTAGCCTCGTTGGCTGATTTTTACTCACCAAGGAGAACTGTCATTACTCAATATCATGTCTTAGGTCTCGTGTTTCAGATTTTTAGTTCTCAGCTAGAGTTGCGTTCCATTGCAACTTTGCAACTTCCCTCTTTCTTGATTTCTGGTTGGCCCCTTGTTGGTTTCATGTAATTTGGCTTTTAAACGATGATAATAATTCAAGCCTACGGGCAATATCCAAAAAAAAAAAAATAGAGAGAGAAAGTTGCATTGTCCCCTTTTACAAACAATTTCATTAAGGTCATCTTTTGATCTGTTTCAAGAGATTGCTCAGCTTTTATGGCATGCTTTCCATCGAACTATTACCAGAAATTAAAGATTGCTATTGACCTTTCTTTCTTACCCATCCTTGTGGACTCAATAACAGAATAATTTGCTCAAGGAAAATATGAACATAGGGAAAGATAACAAACACTAATATATTGAAAGAAACCAGAAAGATGTCACAAGTTGATCATTATTAAGATTGCAAAATCAGACTAAAGCACAATATTATGCTGCTAATTTTGGAGGCTAGTTTAAGAAGGGCAAAATAGACACTTTAACTTGAAAATAAAATCAAATTTTAAAGTTCAGCTTATATGTATATGACCGGTACTGTATGAGGGTATTATGATAACATTGGTTTAGATAGATATGTCCCTCTAGTTTGTTCAAAATTATTCAAATCTGAATGACCTAAACATGAATCTCTAGCTAGCTCTTTCCTGCTCTAAAAGAAAGAAACAAAGAATAAATAATAAATAGAGTTAAACTTGTAGTGTAGTTCAACTTGATTTGGTTTTTTGTGCAGTTATTTGAGAACATGTACCCCGGTGAATAGTTCATACCCCATAACTCGGCACCATATAACATTGATGATGCTGATGAGGGATCACTGGAGTACTGTGTAACTTGTAACATTTGTCTGGTGCAGTACTTGTATCCAGTCATATGATAGATTAAAACAGTGCCTCAAGCTTCGAATGATGTGTTATATTTGTCAAAAAAAATTTTGTTCATATACTTGTATCCAGTCATGTACAATAGATTAAGGCAGTCATGTTTGTTGTATGTTTGCTGTTTTGTGATAGAGATGCTTCCAGCATAATGAGAAGGGGTTTCTTGCTAGTTGCTTCCATGATTGTATTTTTGTTGTGCCTAAACCTTGTCAATTATTATAAAAGGTGTAATTGTTGATGCAGTTCTTGTAATAAGAGTGAAGATGATAGTGAATACGATAGTCATTATGAGAGTGAAGATGATTTAGGACTTTCTTTAATGTAATTGCTAGTGCTAATTTCTTTTTGTTGCTAAGGATGTTTAACGTAACCACTAGTTTCAAACGATGATATTTTGTTATGTTAATTTTTGAAGAATCTGTTATCTTCATTTTCAAGAATCTAATTATGTTAACTTGCTTGTTTTCTTTATTTTTAATTTAATGCATAAATATTGTAAGCATGATGTTCAAAGAGTGGCACTTCATATTTTACTTCTTATTTTTTTTATGTTCTTTCTTTAACTGAGAAAGAAAACTTGGCAATTTGGCAATTTGTAAAAAAAAAAAAAAAATTTCAAAGGACTTTTGCATTGTGCTTGTCTTTTTCCTTTTCTCGGACGAAGTATTATCTACTAAGAAATTTCGTAGGGTTTCAATGATTCCAGGTTGTTATCATCACTCAACTTTTTTATTATTGTTATGAAACTAATTGAAGAAAAAATGGAATATATGATACTTGCAAGGTCCAGTTTGCAATTTTTACATCTTAATTCTTAGTTCTTACATTGTCAGTAACTATTGAGATTGTCTTCCTATATGTGGCTGAAAGAGTAAAATAGTTGCAATTCTTACACATGCATTTTGTGTTTCTCATAAAACAGTTTTGATCTAATAAGATAGTTAGGAATAAATCAAAAACAAAAATGGGATCATAAAATCCACGAGGACCGCAAGAACCAACACAGGAATCTCTAGTGTCAAATCAGTCATGTCTCGCAAATAATCCTCTTTGCTACTGACTTGATCATCTTCTTATCTAGCATTCTTTGTTCAGTCTGCTCTTAGTTTCATATGCCTCCAAGCCTCCTTGCCCTCACACTAGAATCTGCAAAGGATTCAACATATGTTGGATGACCTGTCAAAATAACAACTCAAACAAGAAAATTACATTACCGGCTGAGAACATATGGTATTTAAAATCATAATTACTGTACAAGAATCTCTATTTTCATCACATTAGGCATTACTGTATGAATCAGAATTACTACATGAGTAAGCAAGTTACAGTCTGACAGTAAGCATACTTAACACTTGTCGCGCCACAATTATACATTAGCAGAGTCCAGCAGCCAGCACAAACAATCTGATCCATCCCTCACCTAAAATTTTCATTTGTTGAATTTAGATTCAAATCCCAGTCTAGAAACCTTGAAAGATATATTAACTTCTAAATTACCTTGAGAATATACTTTTGTGACTGTGTTACATGCTCCGTATTGCACGGTGGGGGCCCTGGCTGGGCAAATAAGAAGAGTTCTACAACAACTGCACACTATTTGATTAGACATTCTAATCGGTTCACTGTGAAGTATGAATTACCAGTTAATTTACAATAAATCAAGCATCGACACAGTTCATGTCGGTACAAATTTAAAAAAACAATTAAAGATATAATTGCAAATTGAGAACTAGTCCTTGTGTTACTATGGTATGTAGGATCCGACTCCGCTGCTCGCCAAATAGGCGAGCAGGACCCTGCTTTTCAAAATCACACCATTGAATTTTTTTCATGCACGGATCTCAACACAGATAAACGGTTCGATTTAGAATACCAGAGTCCTACTCGCCTATTTGGCGAGCAGCGGAGTTGGTTCCAGCTTTCGGCAGCACTTGGTGTACGGTGATCTGTCAAGGGTTATATCAGATCCATAGCACGTACAGTACCACACCGCACTTCCCCCATTGTTAAGGAATCAAGGGATACCTCCAGTAACTTCACTGTGAAGAAATCAATGGATAACTCCAGCAGCTCAACACATGAAGACAATGGACAGCTCACCAAAATTCCAACGTTCTCTTCAGAAAATATTCCTTCTGTCTGAAGGTCACGCAATTCTAGCTATGTATAGAAGGTTCTAGGATCTTAGATATTTGCTTGAAATAGACTTGAAACATTGTATTCAAATTGAGATACAGAAATGAATAAAATCAAAGTTATAATATCTTCTCTGTTCTATCTTCTTCTCTAAAATATTGTAGCTCTTATATGGTATCAGAGCTATGGGAGATACTCAACCACCACCTCCAGATCCAGACCTCGGCTCCTCTACTGGCCCTACTATGAACCCTCCTCCTTCAAATTCTTCTCCTTCCATTGTTGTTCTCACAATTCCCATTTCTACCAAATTGAACCGAACCAACTACCTTGCTTGGAAATCCCAAATTGAGCCTCTTCTCTATGGATATGATTTACACAAGTTCCTCACTGATTCTCCTCCTCCTCAGAAAATCACTACTGATGGCAACGAGATTGAAAATCCAGCATTTCACCATTGGCGCAAGCAAGACCAGATGTTGCTGGGTTGGCTCCGATCCTCCCTGTCCGATACTATCTTGTCTCAAGTAGTGTCATGCACATCTTCTTCCCTTCTCTGGACTAATCTACAACAAACCTATTCAGCCACCTCTCGTGCACGGCTTGCTGAACTCAGGAGAAATCTTCAAACCACCATGAAAGGAAGCTCCAGTTGCACCGATTACCTGCACAAAATGAGGTCAATTGCTGATGAGTTGTCCTTTATTGGGCATCCTGTTTCTGACGAGGACATGGTGCTTCATATCTTAAGTGGCCTTGGTCCGGAGTTCAACCCCTTTGTCCTCTCAGTCACTACCCGCGAAAACCTCACTCTCCTTGACCTTCAGTCTCTCATTCTCACCCATGAGAGGCTTCTCCAAACTCAACATGGCGGCTCCTCCTCTAATCTTACAGCCATGTATGCCTCATCCAATTCCAAAAATTTTCACCCGAAACCCTATAACAACCCAAACCCGAGACCCTTTAACAGCCCAAACTCTTCACAGCCTCGGCCCAAATTCTCTAGACCAACTGGGCCACGCTACAGTACTCCCTACAGGCCTCAGTCACAGCCTCCTCTTCTCCCTACTCCCCATACCACTCCTATTTCGCCTCAACAGTCCAGACCAGGTTTTCGTCCCTCTGGTAATTCCTCTTCTTCTGAGACTTGTCAAATTTGCTCAAAAAGGGGACACATTGCTCGGGACTGTTGGTATAGAGATGATTTTACCCGTTATGGCTCCTCTTCACAGCCGCAAGCCTATGTGGCTCAACCTAATCAGCCCTCTTCCAACCCCGATTGGTTCATCGACTCTGGGGCTACACACCACGTCACAAGTGACTTGAACAACCTCTCCTCGTACATTCCTTATGATGGTTTTGATTCTCTACACATCGGTAATGGTACCGGTATGACTATTAAACACATAGGCTCTACTACTTTTCATTTTTCCAATCATACTATTCATCTTCATGATGTTCTTCATGTCCCTTTCTTTACAAAAAACCTTTTAAGTCTCTCCAAACTTTTACGGGATAATTCACTAATCATTGAGTTTTCTTCTAATGTTTGTATTATCAAGGATTCCCTCACCAAGACCCATCTTCTTCATGCTAAGCTCCACAATGGCCTCTACTCCATCTCTTCTCCACCTCTACTTGCCTCTCCTCAACCTCAAGTGTTCT
This sequence comes from Carex myosuroides, assembly GCA_028015225.1. NCBI lineage: Eukaryota > Viridiplantae > Streptophyta > Magnoliopsida > Poales > Cyperaceae > Carex > Carex myosuroides. The sequence goes on from CM051476.1 coordinate 3,644,953, forward strand.
TTGGTGAACGAGTCTCCGCCGACCTTTGGCATTCTCGTCTAGGCCATCCCTCATCCTCTACTACACTTCATGTTTTGCACTCAAATAATTTACCTTGTTCTTCTAAACTTTTGTCTATGTGTCATGATTGTAGTATTGCCAAATGTCACAAACTTCCCTTTAATTCTAGTATTTCTTCTTCCCATGCTCCACTTGAACTTGTGCACTCGGATTTATGGGGTCCGGCCCCGATATTATCTTTTCATGGTTTTCGTTACTATATCATTTTTGTGGATGATTTTACACGATTTTCGTGGATTTACTTTTTACATTCAAAGGATGAGGTGATAGAAACCTTCTCTCGTTTTAAGGCGCAAGTGGAAAATCTACTCAATACCACTATTAAAATTCTCCGTACCGATGGGGGCACGGAATTTAAACCAATACCTCGCCTTTTTCCACAACTTGTACATCAAACCTCCTGCCCGCATACACCCGAGCAAAATGGTGTTGCGGAACGCAAGCACCGCCATATCATTGAGCTTTCCCTTGCCACAATAAATCACGCCTCTCTTCCTTTAAATTTATGGGACGAAACCTTTGCGAGCATTGTTTTTCTCATTAACCGATTACCCAATGCCATTCACCAACCCTCTCCTTACTCCCTACTCTTTCACCGCAAACCCGACTATCAAATGCTTCGCACTCTTGGTTGCCAATGTTTTCCACTACTCAAACCTTACAACAAACACAAATTACAAAACCGAAGCATGCCTTGCGTTTTTATTGGCTACGGTGTTTTCCAAAAAGGTTATAAATGTCTTCATGTGGCCACTAATCGAATTTTTATCTCAAGGCACGTTATTTTTGATGAGAGTATTTTTCCTTTTAAGCTCTCTGCAGGTGCTTCTCAAAATGCAGCAGCTTCGGGTCCTACCTCTACTATTACTTCCTGGCTGCCGCTTTTATTGCCCAATTCGGCTTCCTGGGCTGCTGCTTCTTCAGAACCAAATCTCGGCCCAGTTGCACCCTTACACACTCCTCTTCCTTCACCTCCTCTGCTTAATTCCGGCCCAGTTCCAACTTCGGCCCAATCTACTACTTCCAGTCCAGGCCGACACCACCTTATTTCCTCATCTCCAACCGAAACCCCTGCCTCCACTCTGCTGCCTACCACTACACCTGCTCCTTCTCCTAACCGAACCCCACCTCCTATTCCCTCTTCTCATCCTATGGTCACAAGGACTAGAGATCACACTCGAAAACCGAAGCTTTTTCCCGACCATGTAGCTCTTCTCTCAAGTTCTCATCAGCTCCTTGAACCTCTCACCTTTGCTCAAGCACAATCCTCTCCTCATTGGCGTGCTGCCATGGCCACGGAAATTGATGCCCTCGCAAAAAATCAAACCTGGACACTTGTTGCCCCTCCTCCAAATCAGAACATCATTGGATGCAAATGGGTGTATAAGCTAAAGCGTCATCCTGATGGTTCCATTGACCGGTACAAGGCCCGCTTGGTCGCCAAAGGGTTCAATCAACAAGAAGGAATTGATTATTTTGAGACTTTCAGTCCGGTTGTTCGTGCCACCACGATTCGCATTGTTCTATCGGTGGCTATCACATATGGGTGGTCCATTCGGCAACTGGATGTCCAAAATGCCTTTCTCCATGGCGACCTAAAGGAGACGGTCTACATGCAGCAACCCCCCGGTTTTCTCGACCCCCATCATCCTCACCATGTGTGTCTTCTTTCCAAAGCCCTTTATGGTCTCAAACAGTCGCCCCGGGCCTGGTTCCACACCTTGAGCACCTCTCTTCTTGCTCTTGGCTTCAAACCTTCTCACTATGATCCTTCTCTCTTTGTGCTTCACGCTGGTGGACATACCGTCTTTTTGCTGGTTTATGTTGATGACATCATCATCACTGGCAGCCACTCAGATTCGGTCACATCTATCATCAGTCATCTTCAAACTCAGTTTGCTATCAAAGACCTAGGTCCCCTCCACTATTTCCTTGGCATTGAAGTCACTCGCTCCTCTAGTGGATTACATCTTTCCCAAGCCTCTTACATCCGCAACCTTCTTCACCGTGCTCACATGACTGATGCCAAATCTTGCCCTTCACCTATGGTAGCCAATACTCCCATTTCCAAACTTGATGGTGACCCAATGGATGATGCTCATCTCTATCGCTCCGTTGTGGGTGCTCTCCAATATGCGACTATCACGAGACCTGATATAGCCTTTGCCGTTAACAAAGCCTCACAATTCATGCACAATCCTACTACTTCTCATTGGTCCGCCGTGAAACGAATATTGCGCTACCTAAATGGCTCCATCTCTCATGGTCTAATGGTCAAACCTGCTACATCTCTTTCTCTCAATGCCTATTGTGATGCTGATTGGGCTGGGTGCCCTGATGACCGTCGTTCGACTTCTGGGTTTTGCATCTTCTTAGGACCCAACCTTATCTCTTGGAGTTCGAAAAAACAGCCGACGGTTTCTCGATCTAGTACAGAAGCTGAGTATCGCAGTCTTGCTATCACAAGCGCTGAGTTAATTTGGGTACAATACATTCTTGCTGAGCTACACGTCTCTATCTCTTCGAGTCCAACTTTATGGTGTGACAACATTGGTGCCACCTTTCTTGCTTCCAACCCAATGTTCCATGCTCGAACCAAACATGTTGAATTGGACTTTCATTTTGTACGAGAACGCGTGGCATCTCAACAACTTCGCATCAGCTTCTTATGTTCCCGAGATCAAATTGGAGATGTTATGACTAAAGCCTTAGCTACCCCTCGGTTTCTTTTTCTTCGTGACAAGCTGACGGTTTTTTCTACACCATCAGCTTGCGGGGGGGCTGTTAAGGAATCAAGGGATACCTCCAGTAACTTCACTGTGAAGAAATCAATGGATAACTCCAGCAGCTCAACACATGAAGACAATGGACAGCTCACCAAAATTCCAACGTTCTCTTCAGAAAATATTCCTTCTGTCTGAAGGTCACGCAATTCTAGCTATGTATAGAAGGTTCTAGGATCTTAGATATTTGCTTGAAATAGACTTGAAACATTGTATTCAAATTGAGATACAGAAATGAATAAAATCAAAGTTATAATATCTTCTCTGTTCTATCTTCTTCTCTAAAATATTGTAGCTCTTATACCCATCAAGTTCAAACTTTCCTCTGTTGACCAATACAAATTTAATGACCTAACTATTAGAGAGACTGAACTTAAAAAAAAAAACCTATATCAAACTGCAGGGTTTGTATTGTAATTAATTGTGACTTGTGGGGTTTTAGTGGCTAGTTGAACACAGAAGAAGCTGAACCAAATTAAGGAGTTTAGTTGAACATACTTATAATAAGCTTGCACTATTAGTCTCACTAATACAACATTTTGGGTAAAATTCATACTATAAATTCAATCAATTAAACCAGTATGACTAAGTGGTCAAAGAGGAAAGTTCATTCACACTAATTCATACTCATTAATACAACATTTAATCAACAATGGTGTCCATCATAATTTGACATTTAAAATCTAAAGAACCAGCAAACTCATCATTCTCAATCTATGATTCTAATCGGTTCAGAATCCAATTGACACTCTGGTCAAGAGCCAACATGGCAAATCCAATTTTCAGATTTTCTTTTTACTGAAAGAATAATGTTATATATACTTATGTATTTGATTTAATCGATTTTTTTTGTTTGGAATTTTTTTAATAAACCATGTTATGTTAGTGACTCTTTATTTATACATATAATAACTTTGTATTAACATTAGAATAGGGACTACTATTTTAAATGAACTTGTAGCTCGCCTGAGTCAATTTGTGATATAAATATTTTGAGTTGGGCTATTGTGCTTCATGAAGGGTTATATTATACTTCAAGTTCATATATATCTTTATTTTTAAAGTCTAAGCAGTTGATCTGAATCGTTCAACATGATCACTGTATTAAAATGTGCTCGAAACCAACTTTTACCTTTTTTTTTAAATTTTTTTTACTGTTTCTAAGTTGGATAGAAAATTCTTGGTTTTTATGGTCCAAAACCTTAAAATTTTCTTCATATATAAAAAATAGTAAATAAATTCTAAAAAAATATAAAATTACGTATCCGAGCACTTTTTAATATGTAGATCATGTTTAATGGCTCGAATCGACTGTTTGAATTTTAAAACAAAGATATAAACACCAAATAAAACAAATGAATGGAGAGGAGTTATACAGTGTTAAAAAAAACAAATTTCTCTAAAAACAAATGTCTCTAAGCAGAATGACCTGAATTATAAGCAGAAATGCTTGCTGATTTCAATTTTGCTTGAAATACAAATTTATCGGACTGGCCCAGATTCTATCATAGATGGCCCAAAAACTATGTATTTGAGCCCAATTTAATCAAGAGGCATTAGGAATTTAGTGGGTTTGTTTCCTTGAGCTCCGTTGAAATGGCATCTATAAGTTGAATGAGTGAGAGCCTATGGTGCTATGCATAGCACGGATGGAGTCCGTGCTACGGCTCAAAATTTGACTTTTCAAAATTCTAACGGTCGATCCAACCGTTCAATGTGATAATCATATGAATATGTACTTGCAAACTAAATTTTATATGTTTTTCAATTTTTTTACTATTTTTTTAGATAGGTAGAATTTTGATGGTCCAGAATTTTCAGAAAACACTGATTTTTCTACCTTTCTAAAAAAATAGTAAAAAAATTCGAAAAAATATAAAATTTAGTTTGCAAGTACATATTCATATGGTTATCACATTGAACGGTTGGATCGACCATTAGAATTTTAAAAAGTCAAATTTTGAGCCGTAGCACGGACCCCATCCGTGCTATGCATAGCACCATAGCCTCACTCAAGGTGAATTATGAAAAACAATTTCGTCCCTTGGTTTAATAAAGAAGGAAAATCATTATTTTTCTCACATGCATGTCACGGAGGCATGTCTTATACTCTTATTACCGACATTTTTATTAATATCCAAAGTTAATTACAAATTAATAAATATACCCAGAATTTCTTGGTTTTTCAAAAAATGTTGGCCGGTTTTGTTTTTGTTTTTTTTTAGAGACACTATGAAGAGCAAGATAATGCAATCTAGGGGTATATTTATTAATTTGTAATTAACTTTGGATATTAATAAAAATGTCGGGTTTTATTCTGAACAGAATCTAAAAAGAACCATTTGTTAATTTTTTTTTTTCTCATTTATTATCGATTATGTTATTGAGGTTACTTCTCAAGTCTATGCTGGCGTGAAGCCCATTTTGAAATCGATGTCTGCCCACGTTCAGGTCCAAAATGCACACCTTTTTTATTATTATTTTTATATATGTCATCTGGATATTTACAACTTGGGAAATTGGGAGTAGAATAGGAAGATATTTTCCAACAACTTTGTATTTTGTTGCCAGATTCATCACCAGTTGGTTACACAAATTGGTAAATAGTTGATATTCTTACGTTACAATTTTTGCTTTTCTTCTCTCAAACTGTTCATAAATTAACATATACCCAACATTTTATTTCTAACGGGTCCTATATATATATATATATATATATATATATATATATAGGCTAATATCAAAACGTTTGCACTAAGGTTCTCGTGTAACCAAGTCGTTTTTAGATTTTTAAAGTCCAAACAGTCAATCCAAACCGTTAGATGTGATCACTATATTAAAATATGCTTGGAGACCAAATTTTACTATTTATTAAGCCACTTTGAAAATTACTGATCACATGGTCCAGAATTTGGTTGCACTGTTTTTACTGTTCACCCGGATCAGCAATTTTCAAAGTGGCTTAATAAATAGTAAAAAAATTCAAAAAAATGTAAAATTTGGTCTCCAAGCAGATTTTAATATAGATTGAACGGTTTGGATTGACTGTTTGGACTTTGAAAATCTGAAAACGACTTGGTTGCACGAGAGCCTTGGTGCAAACGTTTTGATATTAGCCACTCTATATATATATATATATATATATATATATATATATATATATATATAGAGAGAGAGAGAGAGAGAGATTGGCTAATGTGCTAACGTTATAACTTCGGCCGAAGTTATAACGAGTCGTTTTTGCAATTCAAAATCCAAACAACCGATCCGAACCGTTCAACATGTTCTCTATATTGAAATGTGCTTGGAGACCAAATTTTACATTTTTTGGAATTTTTTTACTATTTATTAAGCCACTTTGAAAATACTGATCCGGTGGTCCAGAAAATTTTGCTGTTTTTTACTATTCACAGCAGATCTGTGATTTTCAAAGTGGCTTAATAAATAGTAAAAAAATTCCAAAAAATGTAAAATTTGGTCTCCAAGCACATTTCAATATTTAGAAAAAGTTGAACGGTTCGGATCGGTTGTTTGGATTTTAAAAACTAATAAACGACTCGTTATAACTTCGGCCGAAGTTATAACGTTAGCACATTAGCCAATCTCTATATTATATATATATATATTGAGGAGGGTTCAAATGCCTCCATTTTTCATGCCTCCATCATGCCTCCATTTTTAAAAACTTTAATAACTCAAAATTTAAAACTACAAAATCAAAATAAAACTGTTGGATATGATCTACATCATTCTATCTATGCACGTGTAAAAAATTATGACATTCAATTTTGTTTTGGTTGTCATCAAGAGCTTGTAAAAAATGTACTAATGTGGATAATTTCTAGACGTTGATTTTTCAACTTATTGATTCACATAAAAACAAAATCAAAATGTGATAATTTTTTATGAGCACATAGATAAAATGATGTAGATCATATCCAACGGTTTTGTTTTGACTTTTAAGTTTTAAATTTGGAGTTATTAAAGTTTTTAAAAATAGAGGCATGGTGGAGGCACAAAAAATGGAGGCATTTGAACCCTCCTCATATATATTATACTGTTTTTGAACCAGTTTATTTATTTTTTCTACATGTTTTCAATCTATAGAGAATTAAAAGAAAAATGAGAATCCCGGAAAAAATATTTGATTTTCAGAAATTTCTAGCAGATCCATTTAAAGTTGCATTTTCATTTTGATTTTTATTTGCACAAGGAGTTGTTGCTTTCCATACCATATTGTCCAACTTGAACTAGTTGATTAGTGTGTGGACCTCTATTTGTCCAAAGTCAGATCTAACAGATTTCAAACTTAATTAGTTTAAATGGTCCCATAAATTTAAACACTGTGCAAACTTTACATGAATTGGATGATTCCGGTCAGACTTTAAATAAGATTTTGTTCAAAGCCCTTTGAACAAAAACTCTGCCCAAGAAAAATTATAACAAAAGAAAATAATAAAATGAAATAAAGTAAAAAAAATAGGAACACTAGAGAATGGTATGTATGAAGTGTTTTGTTTTATTTGTTCTTTGACAATCGGAGTTATTTAACAGGAACAATTAAAATAAAAACTTTTGACAAAATAAAAATTTAAAGTGGTTTTTTGTCTCAAGTTGACAAATTTGCCCTTTGTTAATGCAAAAAATATCATAATATCTTACTGACAACAACTTGCGAAAATATCATAACACAATTTTCACACTAACTTAAAAATCATTATTTTTTTTCTCTATTCTTATTTACTCTTCTAACTCAGACATCATAATACCTCACTGATAACAACTTGCTCAATTTGATCAAAATTTTCCTCATTATTTATTTCCTATTGAGAAAAAAAAAATCGAAACTTCCCCAATTTTCTTTAACACTCTTCCGGCCCAATTGTCATCTAGATTAGTCTGACCCTTCTTCAAACAAATACTATATTAAAAAAAAACCCTCAACTTCTTCCTCTTATATATATAATCCATCCAATCCATCCTTTTTTCCTCCCATCCAAGTTCATATTCAAATCCTCAAAAAAAAGAAAAGAAATCAGAAATGCCATCCCTTCCTTCTTCAAGAGCGTCACTTCCCTCAACCCGCCTATGCACTGCGCACAAAGCCACCGTGCCATCAGAGGTGTCATGGCACCATGAGCACTGCACCGCTGCCAACCAATGCTGCTCAGTTATCATTCAACCGATCTCTGCTCCCGTCTCTGCCGTCTGGTCTGTGCTTCGCCGCTTCGACCGACCCCAGTCTTATAAGCGGTTCATCAAGTCCTGCCACGTCATCAAGGGATCAGGCGGCGTTGGCACTCTCCGTGAAGTCCATGTCATATCCGGTCTCCCCGCCTCGTCCAGCCATGAACGGCTTGAAGTTCTTGATGAAGAAAAACATGTGCTGAGTTTTAGAGTGGTGGGAGGTGAGCACAGGCTGAAGAATTACAAATCGGTGACGACTGTGCACCAGCAGATGGATGGAACGACGGTCGTTGTCGAGTCGTATGTTGTAGATGTGCCACCGGGAAATTCAAAGGAGGATACTAAGATTTTTGTGGATACCATTGTGAAATGCAATTTGCAGTCTCTTGCTCGCATTGCCGGAGAAGTTCACCGGAAAGGGACCGGGATGGTAGGGATGTAATTTTGGGGGATGGATAAGAGCGGTTTGTTTATTTTTTGGTCATGCAAGTTGCCAACTTGCCATGGCTACTGTTGGGGTTCCATACTTTTCTTTTTTAATTATTTTTGAAACGGTTTTTAGACCTGGTCTTTAATTCATTCGGACTTTGACCAACGGAGAAGCAGTATGTTTAGTAATAAATGCAACACCAGGTGCAATATTCAGTTGCCTTTTCCGTAGTTAGAACTAATTTATTTATTTTTCATGTATTTTCTATATAATATTAGAAGGAAGTTTATGTAAATACTAAATAGTAAATAGTTCACATATGTACTTGTAACTGTGTTGTCAGTTTTGTGCTCTGTTTGTAAACTTCTCCCTCTCTTCTCTCATATAACAAAATATCTGAAATCTTATAGTTAAAACTTGAAAAAACAATAATATAGTGAAAAAAAAAAATGTTATTTGAACAAGTGTTTTACTGGAGATAACAATAGAAGCCAAACTGAGGTCGTAAAATAATCATATACTATAATAATAAATGCAAGCATAAGACATAAATCTTCAAAAAAAAAGATATTATAATAATAAATGCAAACATAAGACATAAAAAGATCCTAATAAAATGAGTCAGAATCTAGTAACATTGGATACAATTGAGGACTTGAAAATAGTTCTTAAATCAAGCTAAAAGGTTTGAAAAATAGGAGAAAAGCTTGTAGGCATGTTGTTAGCGTTATGAATTGATTTTATATAAAATATCATGTATTCATGTACATCAAACCCAATTAAATATGTACCGTTACGAATTTTGTTTTTTATGAATGATAACCTTTCATCAAATTGTATCTTTTGTTAGGTTTACTTGAAGTAAATTAGGATAAATTATGCCTTGATTGTTATGTTGAATTGTACCCGATTGGCTAATGGGTTTGAACCCAATAAGCTATATGAGTCCAATTTTTGCCACTCTCTGACAGAAATTCTGCATCCGCCCCTGTCATATGCAAAGTGGTCATTCAATTTGAAATTGCTCTCACAATTTTTTTTTCTTCTCATCCATCAATAAATTAAAAGTTAACTGACAAATATTTTTTTGAATTATTCTCCTGTACTCCGCTTTATGAGAGAAAATTCAGTAATTAATTTTGACCATCCGGTTAAAGAAGCACAAGTAGAAAATGATTGCTTTACAATTAAGACTTTCTTAATTTTAGTAGAAAAAATATATATTCATTAATAAGTATATATAAATTATTATAAAATTATTCTTATATTCATTTCATGCCCTTGAATTTGATCAAGTTAATATCCATATTCTAATGTACATGAGCAATTTTCATATTGGCTTCACGTTGTAATTTTCTTTGCTAGATATTTTTTTTAATCATTTTCACATTTGCATTAGAGATTCAGATGGGCAAATTATGTACATTTCATTGGTCAATTTAACTAATTATTATACTGGATAAACTTAATAATAATGAAATGCAAGGAGTGTATACTTTTATGCTGTTGAACTTTGAACTTTTCTTGGTTCCAAATTAATTCTTATCTTTTTTTTTCTTTTTTTCAAATAATTCTGAGGGCATCTGTATAAATATAAATAATGATGATGGTATACATATTTCTTTTAATATGGGCGTAATCAATCAGGATTTTTATCAGTGGTACGCAAAAACTTGTACTGGTACGACTAGCAGGTTGCGGACCACTGTGAATTAACCAATTCAGACTGTGAATAATTATCTATGAGTGGGCAAAATTTTCTCTTAAATAAGCAACTGTCCGATTATACATATAACTTATACACGGTTTTCAAAATTCAGGAGTAGACAACTAGGTCTATGTGGCTCCGCTACTAATGGTGTTGCTTTATTGTTATTTTGATAAGGGTAGAATCAGACTTTCAAATTATGAGGGTTAAATATTAATAAGGTCGATTGTATAAAATTTTCACGCCGGTATGAGAATCAATTTTATATTGTAAAATGTATAAAAAAATAAATAGAGGTCAAACTCAAATTAATCCCATTCATTGTACATAGCTCTACTTCTGATTTTGATGACATGGTTATGGTACCGATGTGAGATTTAAACTGATAATGGATGTCAATTGTTAAATCGTTCTAAAAATGTAACTAAAATAGTTTCTATATGACAGTTTGTAATTTCGAAATACAGCTTAAGAAATTGTTTATGTATTTAATTGTTATTGACTGGTTGCCGGGTTTGATAAAAAAATAATCCAGAATCGGTCTCACGTGGTGGGACCCACGTGAACGGTACGTGCACGTGTTCTCCAATTGCGACCGTAGGCCGTCCGATGAAAGTTACTGGAGGGCATGAGAGAATTTCATCCGTTGGATCTCCGATTCTCCGTGAAGGATTATCCAAGTCATGCTACTAAACTTGGTTTGCGTGAGATTCAAGCTGCTTGGCCAAGATTTCCTTCCATATACTACCCAAATTGTAGCGGATTGCGAACTTTGTTTTAGGTTTTGTTTCTTTGCATTATGACCCTCTACTTTTCACAAAATTATAAAAAGTTAAAAAATAGGCTATATCTAATATGAGGAGGGTTCTTCAAATGCCTCGTATTTTTCGTGCCTTGTTGCGCCTCATATGTTTTCGTTTTCAAAGTTCAAATTGGCGATTTGAACTGCTTAACATGACCTCCATATTAAAATTTGCCTGGAGACCAAATTTTTTTTTTTTTTTTTTCTAATTTCTTACTATTTTTTAAGATAGTACGAAATCGATGTTTCTGGACTATCCAAAAATAATAATTTTGTACCTATCTAAAAAATAGTATTAAAATTTAACATTGCTGTTGTACTTTGTGATTTGGCAATGAAATTGGTGGTATATAGTCATTTCTTTCAAAAATGAAAATTGAACTTTTATGGTTCACGGATTACAAACAAACTTTTTCTAAAAATAAAGGCAACATGATTTCAAAGATAAAACAAAAATTGCAGAATCTATGAGGAAAAAAGAAAAGGAAATTGCTTTACTAATTTGTGCATAATATTAATATTTAGTAACCTCCGTAGCATAATATCAAAATTTACATTATAATTATTATTATTATTCCACACCTTCAGAACGAATAAATGAGTTTAAACTTTTATAAAAATTCAAAAATTATTTACAATATTTGTAAATTTGGTGAGTAATGTGTAAATTATTTTTGTAGTATTTAGAATGTTGAATTTATATTTTATTGCTTTTTAAAATTTATAAGCAATTTAAAATATATAGGTACTAGGTGAAAGAAAGATATATCTAAATTGGAATCTGTATTTAAAAATAGAGGAGGGCTCAAATGTCCCATTGCTTTCATATTCTAATCATATCCCACATCTTTTATCTTTGATTTCAAAGTCCAAACAGATGGTTCGAACGCCCAAAATGATATACACATTAAAATGTGCTTGGGGACCAAATTTTATATTTTAAATTTTTTTTCCTTTCTTTTAAGATAGATACAAAATCACTGTTTTTAGATGGTTCAAAATTTTCTTAAAAAACAATGATTTTGTAACTATCTTAAAAAATAGTAAAAAAAATTCAAAAAAATATATAAAATTTGGTCCCCAAGCACATTTAAATGTCGATATCATTTTGAGCTGTTCAGATCATCTATTTGAACTTTGAAATCAGAGATAAAATGTGAAATATGATTAGAGTATGAAAGCAATGGAACATTTGAGCCCTTCTCTTTAAAAAAAAGATAGATTTTCTCAATTATTGAGAAATTCTATGCTGGTGACTAACTTAAAGCATTTGCTCACCAAAAGACAGAAAAGAAAAATAGCAATGAGATTCTCCAATACCATACTTTGAATATCTAGGATTTTCAAAAGAAGATGTCATCCGTTTGATAAGAAATAAAAATGAATATCCAATATTTATGTGGCTTAAACTGAAGCAGTTAATTTCAAAGTGGCATAAAGAAAAGTGAGTGAGGTTAATGATACTGAGTAGAGCGTATATTGGTCCGCACTATGGATTCATATTTTCATTTTAAAAATTTTAACGGTCGATCTGAATCATTCAATATGATTTCCATATGAATATTTAAATGCATATTGAATTTTGAGGAGAGTTCCAATGCCTCATGTCTTTCATACCTCATCTACCTCAAATTTTATATTTTTGTTTTCAAAGTCTAAATTGTCGATCCGAACAGTTCAACATGATATCTATACTAAAATATGCTTGGGGATGAAATTTTATATTTTTTGGAAATTTTTACTATTTTTTAAGATGGGTACAAAATTACTGTTTTGGGACCGTTCAAAAAACAATGATTTTCTACCCATCTTAAAAAATAGTAAAAAATTTCCAAAAAATATAAAATTGCATCCCCAACCATATTTGAATATGGATATCATGTTGAAAGGTTCGGATCGACAATTTAGACTTTGAAAACGAAGATATAAAATATGATGTATGATGAGGTATGAAAGGCATGAGGCATTGGAACCTTCCTCTTGAATTTTATAGTTTTTAGAATTTTTTTTAGATAGGTGAAAAATCACTTGATATGAAAGTTATAGACCATCCAAAAACAATTATTTTTTATCTATCTAAAAAATAGTAAAAAAAAATTCTAAAAAACTTAAAATTTAGTCTTCAAGTACATTTTCATATGTGAGTCATGTTGAACGGTTCAAATCGACTGTTAAAATTTTAAAAATAAAAATATTAATTCGTAGCATATATCAATCAGCGCTATGCATAGTATCATAACCTCACTCAAGAAAAACAATGCTTCGAGTAAAATAGTTACGAAGCAAAATAGTTGAGAGTTGAAAAAGAAATGTTCTCACTTTTTTCTCTTGTTCAAAAGCGTGCATGAGACGCTCTTCTCGCACGGCTGTTGAATGATAAGAGAAAGTAGAATTAATATTCTTTTTTATATAAACTTTTTTTGTATAATCTTGAACTTTTCAAAGAATCATTTATCAGTAGTTGGGAAGGACCGATCTTTTTAATCCTTTCGAGTTTCGACCTTAATTTGATCTTACGGGAACAAATAAAAAAGATTAATAAGAAATTAAAAAATAATAAGAAAATTAGAGTAAGGCTACAGTACTATACATAATGCATAGTAGTCAGTGTTATGGATTAATATTTTTATTTGTAAAGTTTAAATAATCAATTTGAATCGTTTAACATGATTTTTATATAAAATATATTTACAAATTAAATTTTACATTTTTAGAAAAATTATATAATTTTTTTATATAGGTAAAATATCACTATTTTTGAATGATTTAGAGTCTTTAGATCAAATAAATTTCAACTTATGTAAAAAAATTCTAAAAAAAATAAAAAAAATATAAAAGTTGATTTACTAGTATATTCTCATATAAAGATCATGTTGAACATTCAGGTTGATTGTTTTGATTTCGACAATATATTGATTCATAGTATGGAGTATGGACTAACACACACTATACATATACCTATTTTTTTTTCTTCTAAAGTCTTCTTATTAGATCAAATTACATATAAGCGACAATTGAATAACTTTTATAATATTTAAAACAAGTCTGGCTACTACAACATTATTATTTCAGCCGTAGTAACACTGACATCAAAATTTATGAAATAGGTTTCAAACAATGAATCCAAATCGTCAGAGGCGGATCTGAGACATAGCCAAAGGTGGCTAAGTCACTCCTATGATTTTCAAATTTTAATTATGTATATTGAAATTTAATTAAATTTTTGTTTGTTTAATATTTTTATATACTTTAGCCCCTCTCAATAAATGACCAATGTGTGCTTGTAGTCTAGTGGTTAGAGCTCTATTTGGTATATGTGAGATTTTGGATTAAATTCTCAATTACCACAATTTTTTTTCCTTTTCACATATTATGTATTTTATAATTTAGCCCCCTTATTCAAATTTTCTAGTTCTGCCCCTGCAAACCGTTCAAACATATCTACCTTATGAGTAATATGCACTTATATGTAAAATTTATAAATTTTCGAATTCATTTCATACAAAGTCAAGCTGGTAAAACAAGAAGGTTTTTAAGTTAATTTAATGCATTCATTTTCATCATTTTCTGACCTACTTGACTTCGCACGAAATGAATTTGAAAATTTATAAATTTTGCATGTAAATATATCACTCGTAAGATAAATCAGTTTGAAAAAATTATATTGTTGTTTGAAACTTATTTGATAAATTTTGAAGTGACTGTTACTCTGAATGAAATAACATTAATGTCATAGTTGCTAGATTATTTTTAAAACAGTATATATATATTGTCTCGGTAGATACTTGCCATTATAACCTACTGACTTTTTCGTATAGCAGTAACTGCACCTTCTGTGTATAAATCTAAACCTAATTACAGTTTGTTTGCTTCTTAAGAGCAACAAGCACAACTTGCCTCACTTAAATCCAAAGTAGAGAAGAAGTATATATGTACCAAAAATTAAACATTATTTCACAAAACTACCCAATTAAGTAATCATCCCAAAACTACCCAGCTTTTTATGAGACTATTTGCAAATTGCAATTTTGAAGTTCTTTGGACAGATCATTTTGCAGAAATTGTCGGTACTTCAATTTTTATTTGCAAATTTGCAAATTGCAATTTTGAAGTTCTTTGGACAGATCATTTTGCTAAAAACCCAAAACAACCCCCCCAAATTTTTTTATTTTCAAACTTTTTGTAAGTGGGTAGAGATGCACATTGATTGTGAATACACGCTCTCTCATGACTTGCTTAGAATCAAACTGTGATTGGCTGGAGATGCAACTTGCAACTCAACTTGTAGCTTAGCTTGAAAAGTTGTTCCCTTTTTTCTTTTTCTTTTTAAAATATAGGAAGAAAAATAAATTGCCTTATTGACTTGAGGTTGTTTGTCTTCTTGTGGCTATTTATTTTGCCGATATTTTTATTAATATTCAAAGTTTAATATAAATTAATTAATATACTCAGATACCTGAGTTTTTATAAAAATAACCCTACCGGCCATTTTCTGACTGGATCCAATTTAATTAACTACTGGCCAGAAAATGGTCAGTACTCTGTTTAATTCATTACCGGCTAGAAAATGACCGGTACCTTTGCTATATATATGTGTGGAGGGTTGGCCGAATTTCTCACCGTTTATTTCATCAAATTTTACACTATCTCCTCAGTTGTGCTCTTTCTTCTAGATTTCTCCATCTCTTACCAAATTTGAAAGTAAGTCCTTCTAATTTTTTAAAAATTCTTTTTTAGTGCAAAATGGTTGTAAAATATTAGAATTTGTTAGTAATGTACCAAAATTAGAATAATTTAGTTGTAATTACTGTTAAATCTGTAGTAGTTAGTTTTAATTATAAAATTTAGTATAGTTTAGAGTAATTTGTCAAATTTAGCGTTTAGGGTAATTTATTGTAATTTAGTATAATTAGCATAGTTGATCATATTTTAGCGTATTTTAGCATTTTTTACCATAATTAGAATAATTAAGCATATTTTAGTGCAATTTAGTATAATTAGGATAATTAGACTATTAGATTATTTTAGCCTATTATAGCATATTTTAGATTATTTTAACCTATTATAGCCGAAATTAGATTATTTTAGCCTATTATAGCATATTTTAGGTTATTTTAACCGCAATTGACTTATTTTAGCATGTTTTAGCATAATTTTGAGATTTGTATTAAAGAATGGTCTGGTTTTAATAATTCTATCCTCAGTTTACCTGAGGAATGTGGATTCCTTCACCTATTCCATTGTCAGATGCGGAGGTTTTCAATTTTGGTCAAAATTTGAGAGGGAAAGGAAGAACTCGAACCGTCAGTGCAGAGAACGGGCTGTCTAATCCATGACCCAATGACACTTGGGTCCCACACTGTCAGATTCAAAGCAATGTTTTTACAAAAACCGAAAAATGTGTTGAATGCTGTTTCACGTGAGAAATACTCTAGTTTCTATATTTCATGTATTTTCTGGTAAACAAATTTAGAGAAAAGGAAAATTTTACAAATTCTCCTATCTTCCAAAATTTTCAAATAAAATACCCCTCTAAAATAATTAACAAAATACTCTTGTTGGGTCCTCATTTCCCCTCTCTCTCCCTCTCTATCCCTAACTCTTATTTACTCTCATCAAGTTTGACACCTCCTTATTTCTCATTAGACTTTAATAATTGCATAATTTTTTTAAAGAATATGTAATTCAAACAACATTTTTTTAGTAGACATTCAACAAATTATTCAGTTAGATAATTAATATATATATCGAATACATGTTTTTTTAAAAGTATTTATACTAATCCGCATCATGATGAAATTATTTACACGATTATACTACGATGCGTTATTAGAAAGATAAACTCTTAAATTTGTATTTTTACTTATTTGAGGAATAAGATCATATGTTTGTTATTTTTTTTAAATGCTCATTATAATAATCATATTTTGAGAAATTTAAACTTTTTTATTATTGATGATCATATATGCATCAAATAATTTGATGTATTGCAATTCAAATTTACAAAAATGAACCTGTCCTGAATGCAAGAATCAAACATTAATATATATTCCCATTTCCATCTACTAATTGAACACCATCAGAACCGGAGATAATTGCCATTTTTATCTAAGTACCTGTCTTATATTGTAACCAAACGGAGAAGAAAATATCTTGACAATATATAATTTTTGTGTGTTAAAATATGGAGATAAATTATTTTTCTATCTCATATTTACTTCTTATTTACATCTCAAAAGTATTTGTATTTTTTTTTGTAAAGTTTTCACTCTCATATTTACTTCTTATTTTTAATGATTATAAGAATGTTTAATTAAATTAAACACTGATAAATAAGTAAAATATAAATTTAGGAGTTTATCTTTCTAATAACGTACTGCAGAATCGTGTAAATAATTTCAACATGATGCAGATTAGTAAAAAATACTTTTAAAAAAACATGTATTCAATATATATATTATCTCACTGAAAAATTTGTTGCATGTCTGCAAAAAAAAAAATTGTTGTTTGAATTACATATTCTTTAAAATCTTTTATGCACTCATTAAAGTCCAATGAGAGATAATGAAGTGTCAAACTTGACAAGAGTAAATAGGAGGTAGGGATAGAGGCCGTGATTTTTATTTTTACTCAAAAAAAAAATATATTTTAATATAAATAACCACATTTTTAAAAGAATTTTATTTCTACCCAAACCGCATATATTATTTGCGGTTTGAATTAACAATTCAGACCGCACATAATATATGCGGCTTGAATTGTTAATTCAAACCGCGCAGAATATATGCGGCTTGAATCTCTCTTTTTTATTTCTTTTAGTTTGCGGTTGCACCCGGTACTCTGTGAGCCAAGTGAAGGTCTGATAACACTAATTAATTATAAAATAAGTTCAATTGAAAGGAGTTTGTTTATTAATCGGATCGGAATCAATCAAGGAACGGAATCATATGTTATTTAGGAGTTAACTAATATGTGTTAACAGGAAGGGCAAATAAGAAAAACTTTAAGAGTTGAGATATATATTTTTTTGAGTAAAAAATAAGGTTCATGCCCTCAAGAGGTATATTTTTCTTTTAAGTAAAAAATAATTTAGAATCATGCTCTCAAGAGCTATATTTTTAAAGTTGAAATGTCAATGGAGAAATAAAAAATATTAATTAGAGTTGAAGAGCACATGGGATGCTCTCATATCTGTTAAACATTCCAACAATCACTCTGAAAGAGACATTGACCCGTTCCTTGATTGATTCCGATCCGATTAATAAACAAACTCCTTTCAATTGAACTTCTTTTATAATTAATTAGTGTTATCAGCGAATCAGTCTGGGCACTGGGTACCCATAACAATTACCCTTGATTAATTCGGGTACAAAATGGAGTACACAAACAAAACCCCAGCCTGGGCACACAAATCAGTGATATAACATAAATTTCGCTGGCAATAGAAGATAGATAAACTTGGTCCAGACAGATAAAACTCTGTGAACCGAGTGGTCAGCAATACGGCGCGTGGTATGCCAGGCTCACCTAAATCCTACACCCGAGATTAAATCTCAGCACCCCAGTCCCCAGCGCTCGACCCCCTCACTCTCCCTGAACATGGTGCAGGGGAGTATAACCTGTAGACCAAGAATGTCAGCGTTTCGGTTCATGATAAACCGGACTTACACGACTATGGGGCTTGAATTAAAAACAGCGCTCCGCGCTCCCCGACCCCTTCGATTTAAACAGACCCGGAGCATCGTGGTCCATGTTACAACCTTCACTTGGCTCACAGAGTACCGGGTGCAACCGCAAACTAAAAGAAATAAAAAAGAGAGATTCAAGCCGCATATATTATTTGCGGTTTGAATTAACAATTCAAGCCGCATATATTCTGCGCGGTTTGAATTAACAATTCAAGCCGCATATATTCTGTGCGGTCTGAATTGTTAATTCAAACCGCAAATAATATATGCGGTTTGAGTAGAAATAAAATTCTTTTAAAAACGTGGTTATTTATATTAAAATATATTTTTTTTTGGGTAAAAATAAAAATCACGGGGATAGAGGGGGAGAGAGGGGGAAATGAGGGCCAATGAGGGCATTTTGTTAATTACTTTAGAGGAGGGATATTTTATTTGAAAATTTTGGATGACAAGGCAATTTGTAAAATTTCCCTATTGAAACTAATATGAAACATAAATGGACTACTTCTCTTCAATTTCTTACAAATCAACAACAATTATTCAGAAAATTTTGCTATATTCCTCCATTTTCTTTTATTTTGTAGCATTTAAAAAAAACAGGCTCTAAGATTAAATGAAGATGTGAAATAGATGTAAAAGACTATTGTTGTCTGAACTAATTGAGATAAAAAAAAACAAATGTTGTAATCTGCAATTGAGATCATAACATGCATAATGGAAAATTTGTTTGTCCAAATGTGAAAAATGCAAATTTTAAAAGTAAAAAAAAAATTGATTTTTTTTTTTCAGAACTCCAAATGTAGCACTCCTTTTAAACATCCTAAATTCAAGATTTTAAACATAAACTCTGCAGAGGAATTGGTCATATATGACTCTTTGCAACTTGTTATTTGAAATAAACGATGTTGACGGTGTCTATTTTAAATTCCTAAAATAATTGCTCGCTGACTTGCAATCTCTAATTTATTTTATTTTCTTCTGTCTAGCGCATGGCTCTGAGATTTTTCATGTTCTCAATAACTCGGTTTCAATTCAACTACGTGCACTGATAAATGCATTTGACATTCAATTTTAATTATATTTTCAGAGATTTTAATGATATCTTGTATGTTATTTCTATTAAAGTTAATTGCCAACTGGCAGCCCCACAATAAATAAGATTAATGTGAAAAACAAAGAAAATCTCAGATCATAAGGAGTTTAAAATTTAATAAGAGGATGCCCAAAATGAGGAGTGGGGGTCAATTTGAATTTTGAACATTGAATTAGATTGAAATCTTCAAATTGTTTTTTTCAATGAAAGATTTACATTCATTTTTTTAAATAGAAGATCTGGCTTTTTTTGGCATAAATATTTAGAGATGGAGCCAGGAGTATTGCATAGGGAGGCCAACTTTTTTTAAGAAGATTAATGACACGAATCTTAAAGTAATACAAATTTTGATTCCCTATTCAAACATGAGTAATTTTCTTGTAGGTATCAGAACTTACCAAAATCAAGTGCAATAAAAAACAAAAAAAATTCAAGCATCAGAAAAATGTAGTAATAAAAAGGAATCATCATTGCCGTCGCCAAATTTATAATAAGCCTTTCAAAAACCTAAAATCGTTCTTTATATAGAATACACCTCATTAGTTTCTGAATAATGTAAAATATTTTATATCTTCCTTTTTCAAGTTCAAATTATCAATCCGAACCACTCAACATGATATCCATACTAAAATATGTTTGGGGATGAAATTTTATAATTTTTGGAAATTTTTTACTATTTTTTAAGATAGGTACAAAATCAATGTTTCTGGACCGTTCAAAAACAGTGATTTGGTACCTATCTTAAACAATAGTAAAAAAAATACATAAATTATAAAATTTCATCCCCAAGCATATTTTAGTGTGGATATCATGTTGAGCGGTTCGGATCGTCAATTTTAACTTTGAAAACAAATATATAAAATATGAGGTATGATGAGGTATTGGAACCCTCCTCAAACTAAATATGTCGGCCTAAATTTTGTGATTTCTTGTATTTCTGTAGTACAAATGCTGTGAGTTTTTCTTTCAAAAAAAGGCTGTAAGTTTTGTGATTATATTGGAGAAATATCCAAATAAAGTAAATAAGTGGAACTAAATTGAATGAAAGAGAATGCTACAGAAAAAAACATAATAATGATCCCATGTCTTTGGGTTGTTTCGCTTGCTCTTCAAATCTCTAAATCCTTTACATATAACAGTCCATCAAAACAACAAATACTTAATTCTAGTGATAAACCCATTAACTAAGTTGAGGCTCAGCTTAACAGAAAATGTGCAAACAAATAATTAAAAAAAGAAAGAAAAGAACTCAACAGAAACAATGAAGGTCCATCCATACGCCTCAGAGAAAACAACTCATATCTTACAGCGGGACCCCACAGATCAGTGCTGTGTTTTCAAATTCATTTTACCATAATCACATAAAATGCAATTCAGTTCAAACTTTGACAATGGATGAAGTGAAATGGTGAACAGCAAGATTTTGAAAGGATAGATGGATTGATGATCTCTTTAGATAACCTTTTTTCAAATTTATATAAAACATGTTACAAATATAATGCCTTTTTAGATTTTGGAAGGATAGATCGATTGAATTTGCATTTTAAAAAGCTGATGATTGGATCACTAGCTGATGCTAAACAGATTTGATAGACTTATTATCCGAACAGGATCAACTTTCTAGTAGAACTGAGATTCTCTATTAGCTCGTTTTATGATTGGCTTGATAATGCTGGATTGCTGGTATGAAAACAGATTTGAAGTACAAGATTTCTTTGGAAACGAAAATGTTATGTTGGATTGTAATGCTCTGGAAAATATTAACCAAGGAAAACATAAATAGAGAAGATTGGATAGGGGGACCCAAAATGATGCTTTTTTGTAACAAATGTAACTATTAGATGCCCAACATTAAAGAAAAACCAAAATTTATGTATACAGACCAATTTATCATTTTTTTTAATATGTAAATTAACACTACGTATTTTTAGAAATAACATTTAAGATAAAGGGAAACAACAGCAAATTTGCAACATCTAGCAGATACTTCATTATCAACAAATAAAAAACAAAAGCTGCTCTCTAGAAAAACATTCAAAAAATAAAATTAAAAAAAGTGAAGTTGAATACAAAGAACACCTATGCACTCTCAGTGACAGGGTACTCAAACACAACATCCTTCCCGCAAAGCTTGCGGTAAACCCCACTAAAGGTCTCCAACTTGTATTCAGTGCTGTTGCGCTCTTTTGGGTCCAAAAATATCTGCAAATCCACAAGAAATACTGTTGGTAACAAAAAAAAATATGCTTAAGCTAAATCATTTTCTCCACAACCAAACAGGAACATTCATACAAGTAACAGTAAGATGTTGATTCTACTCCATGCTTGTGTTAGACAGATGTTGCACAAATCAACTATCAACCCAGAAATATAGAAAAACTAATTAAGCAAACAAAATATAAAAATAAAGTCATAGGAGCAGTGTACCTTGATGATCTTAGAGCCATCAAGACGGAACCTAACACGCTTGCCAACAATCTCAGCTGGGTAAACCACATCCTCCAACATGCCATCATGCACTGCTGTCAAAGTGCGGGTCCGGGGCCTGATCACAGAAGATCCCTTCTTTGGCGGCTTCACTATCCTCCTTGTTGTCACCACAACCACATCCTATCAAACACAATCAAATAGTTCAATTACGTGGAGAATGTAAAGATAATTATAGCTTTAGAAGCACTAAAAGAGGTGTTAAAAGAAGCTAAAAAATTGAAGCTCAGGTGTTAAAATTCCTAAATAAAGAAAAACACATTATTGCATGTATTTGTACCAAAAGGAAGAGTAATCATGATTTTTTGTTCACAAAAGAAAAAAAGACGTGTCATAATAAAAATTAACCCACAACAAAATAATCCTAACTGAAATTTTATCCCATTTGACCTTATAATATTTATTCAAACTCAACCAGTATCTGTCTCATCCTCTAAAACCACCCTAGTTCATTCACAATAAAAGGTTGAAATATAAAATAGTTTTCCGCAACATAATGGTAGGGGGAAAATTTATCCAAGAAATAAACAATTGTATAGTATAAGATGATTGTGGTACAGTGTTCCATGTCAGTTTAGCATTAAGGTCCTTTTTGCAGATGTTAAAATTATGTCTTCTCAACAGATAAATAAGAGAGCTTTCTTTTTTCTTTCTTTTTTTGCAAGAAATCCAACTAACCTTGCCGCTAAACTTCTTCTCAAGCTCTCTAACAAGCCTCACATGAATTTTCTTGAAGCCCTTGCGAAGCCGGTAGGGCACATGAATAACAACGGCTTTTCTATTGCCAGAAATATCCACCTGACTGTACAAGTAATACAAAACTTATTTACTTGCTAGTTCATAGTAATTCACCATAGTTATAACATCAATTGTCGAACTTGAACCTATCTTACACAGCAGAGTTGATGTAGAGGTCTTTAAGATCACTCTTCAGCTCCTGATTACTTTGCTCCAAATCAAACAAAGCCTGACAAAATAATAAAATTAGACTAAACTCAAACATAAAAAAAAGTGAATTACAAAACCTGTATTCAGTCCAAGGGTTAAAAAGAGCTTCCAGTCATAGTCAAAATTTGTAATGTGTGTCACAATCATAGTATACAAATGCCACTTCACATCCAAAATGGTAGAAAAATCATTCATAAGAAAATGAACACGGATTTAGCATTTATAATAACTAAATGTTCACTTTCTCAGGTAGTCCCAAAAGTTACCTTTTTTCCTTATTCTTTTGAAATGATATGAAGGACCAAATGGGTAGACATCATAATGCTTGAGCACTAACATAGAAGTCATAAAAGTCTACGGAACAACAAGGGAATTTGTGCAACTTTTCATACAAACTACGTATGTAAATTACTCTCAACTCACATAAAAGATGTAGAAAAACAAACCTGAGCAACTGAGTCTTCAAACTCACTCGGCTCAAGGTCTTTGCCCTTGCGAATTTTCTGCCTTGCAGTGTACATCTTGCGTATTAGTTGCAAGATTACCCTACATGTAGATGTCAGATATACAAGTACAAGGCTCAATATCCACATGGAACGTATGTGATATAAACAGTATATTATAGTTGTGAGAGTGAAAAGAATGCAACAACATTGCCTCATTGGTTCTAGCTCTACAGTTCTCATCTGAATACCGACAACACAACAGAGGCTTCAGATTTTGGTCATAGCAATTGCAGTACATACTAGCATGCAACGAAAAGAGATATTTTGGACATGATTTGTGATTTTATGGGACTTTACATCCTCTCTTTTTTTTTTATTCAAAGGCCGTAGGCATTCATTCAATAACCAAGTGCGCTTATAGTAGTACATGTAAAGGGGAATTTACATCTTAGCTAGGGCTATTGAGCTATATAAGGAATCTGATATAACTTCTTAACACCAATTGGTACCAGTAGCATTTTCAGGTACAGTGTAGGTTTGGCACTGGAACCCATGTCCCAGGTAATGGCATTTCCTTTAAAATGGCATTCTAGATAACTGAGTTTCACAAGAAAAACATTTTGTATCTAGCCCTGGTATTACTCATCAAATATCTTTTTTTTTCTCTCTCTTGAATTTCAGGCTTCTCAGTATAATTTGGATATATTGTTAATATAGAGTGAGGCTATGGTGCTTTTCAATGTACACCTATATAGATGTGCTTCGATACATCAATTGTTGGATGGGTTTAATTTTCATCCAGCACGCATCTTAACACAAATCTGATGCCTGTTGTACCGAAGCACATGTACATATCAAAGCACCGTAGTCTCACTCGTTAATATATCCTTTCATCAGTAAACCTCAACAAACCAGGCACAATCTACAATTCTAAATCAACATCTTACCAGAACAAGAGTTCTAAATATTTGCGAATTAAGTCAACAATAATAAACACGCGACACTAGAAATAATTGTAGTTTTACATAGTCTTAATTACTATGAGAAACGAAAAGGAACGAATAGTAGTACCTCGGAGATAAAGAGAAGGATTAGTCCGAACGGAGAGAAAGCTCGCAATTAACTGGCGGCTAGGGTTTTATACGAAGGTTTTACTCTTTTATAGCTAGGGTTTGTTGTTTGGGCTCTGCCAAGGGAAGATATTTTATCAAACCGCGAAAGCCCAAATCCATATTAAACCGTTCGTGAACTGAGTTGAGGGGTCCATGACCAATTCCAAATATAAAAAAATGATGTGACTTGTGGTTTTCCGAAAATGAAACATCGTCCGACTTTGACATTGAACAATATTTCGCAGGACCATATTAGAATTTTTTTTTTAAATTTGAAATTTATGAGGGCTATCTCTGAAAAGTGTCCACCCACAGCCTATACGCTACAAATAAAAATTCCCCCGACATGTTTATTAATATCCAAAGTTTAATACAAATTATTAATTATACCCAGAATCCCATCTGATTTCGAAAAATACCCAAGCCGGCCATTTTTTGGCCGGCTATGTACCTTTTTTTTTTTTTCCCCGCATTTCACCCTTTATATATCCCTTTTTCTCTCTCTCCTCTCACAATTCTCCCATCTTCAACCGAATTCTCTCTTCTTTAAGGTAAATTTTTTTTTATCTAATTTAATTTTTAATTTATTTATTTTAGGATTTAGGATTTAGGTTTTAGGTGTTATAATTTAGATTATGTTGTTGTAATTTAGTGTAATTAGCTAAGTTAACCAATATTTAGTGTAATTAGCATAATTGACCAATATTTTGGGTATTTTGGCCTTTTTTTACCATAATTATGCTGATTAAGCGTAATTTTACCGAAATTAGCACGTTTGACCAATATTTAGGGTATTTTGGTCTTTTTTATCATAATTAGGCTAATTAAGCGCAATTTAGTGTAATTAGCACAGATGACCAATATTTAGGGTATTTTGGACTTTTTTACCATAGTTATGCTTATTAAGCGTAATTTTACCGAAATTAGCACGTTTGACCAATATTTAGGATATTTTGGCCTTTTTTACCATAGTTATGCTGATTAAGCGTAATTTTACCGAAATTAGCACGTTCGACCAATTTTTAGGGTATTTTGGCCTTTTTTACCATAGTTATGCTGATTAAGCGTAATTTTACCGAAATTAGCACGTTTGACCAATTTTTAGGGTATTTTGGTCTTTTTTACCATAATTAGACTGATTAAGCATAATTTAGTGTAATTAGCACAGATGACCAATTTTTAGGGTATTTCGGTCTTTTTTACCATAATTAGGCTGATTAAGCATAATTTAGTGTAATTAGCACAGATGACCAATATTTAGGGTATTTTGGCCTTTTTTACCATAATTATGCTGATCAAGCGTAATTTCATCGAATTTAGGTTATTTTAGATATCAGGATGCCTAGAGCACGGCCTACCCAGCGTCCAGTAGTGGACGAGCCGATCAGTACTAGCAGCACGGAGTACATCAGTCCTCTCCTGTGGATTCCCTACAGTGATCACCGAGTCTCACTGGCTTCTCGTGAGGTACGTTCCTTTTCTTATATTTTCATTAAATTTTGTTGGATTTAAATTTTATTATGTTGTCACCAAGCGGATTACATTTTTCAACGCAGGACACGGATCTTCTAGATGTGAAGTTGAGGTGCGTTCACATGAGGTACTACGAGGTGATGGAGCCGTACCTCGTCAACCTGGGTCTCTACCAGGTTGTGGACATCGTACGGACAGAGAAGAGCATCATCAATGCATCTCTCATCGCTGGACTGGTGGAGCGATGGCGTCCCGAGACGCACACGTTTCACATGCCATTCGGAGAGATGACAGTGACTCTCCAGGATGTGAGTGCTCTCTGGGGTTTATCTATCCGTGGCACAACCGTCGGCGGCGTCTCTGACAGCACCAGATTCGTAGGTTATGTCGAGGAGTTATTGGGAGCTGATCCTTCATATATCATTGGGGACCATGGGAGGTCGAAGTTCCATTTGCGGATGACGAGATTACGGCAGCACTTCATCACGGGTCTCTCGGCATATTCCACCGAGCTGGAGATTCAGAGGTAAATTTTTATTAATATCTACTAATTAATTTATAATACGATGATTCTATTAGAATTTTTATATGTTTTGTATTGCAGATATACACGGGGCTACGTGATGGACCTTTTTGGTTCTGTCATGTTTCCTGATTCCAGCGGTGATTAGATGCCGATGATGTATCTCCCGTTGCTGATGGACATTGAGCGGCCGTCGTCGTACAACTGGGGTGGAGCTGTTCTGGCGTATCTATACTACCACCTGTGTCGTAGTAGTGAGGTAAGTCACCAACTCTTATTTTAGTGTAAATTATTTAATCAATCAATCCATCAAAATACACTGACGTGTAATGTTCTTGAAAATGAAGCCGACGGCGAAGCAGATGTACGGGCCGGTACTCCTGCTTCAGCACTGGTCGTGGTCACGGCTACCGGTGGACCGTCCTATCCCCAATGAGGTGCCGGATTGGGGAGAGCCAGATGTGTTTCACTGCCCGGCATACGCCAAGAAGTGGCACGGTTTCCACCACTACCAGGATCGGACCCACGGTGCTACCGTTGGGATCAGGCCAGTCCGGTCAGAGCTTCAGAGTTTGCCTGAGCCTCTTGTTGAGTGGACGCCGTATGATCAGTTGTACGAGGAGTTCCTCTTGCCGGGCAGTGTGACTGACGAGCAGGAGCGGGCGATGTGGTTCTATCGAGGTCCACTCATACATTTCTGGACAGTGGAGCACCACTACCCAGATCGGGTGCTCCGCCAGTTTGGTCGAGTGGCGTTGATTCCCAGAGATCCATCTTTGCCGAGTTCCACGCACAGAGACCTGCACAGGTAAGTCGTAGTCTATTGTATTTATTGTTAAATACATCATATTACTTGATAGATTTTTATTGCAACTAACGTGTTCCTTACAGCGTTACCCACCGATCACGACTGGATAGGGACTGGAGCACCCATTACGATGCATACTACGGGACGGCCCAGGATCCTCAGTATATAGACTTCTATCACGAGCCAGATGTGCTTCAGCAGACCCCGGGGGATCCCCAGTTGAGGTACGATGTATGGTACACGCAGGTCTGCATGGAGAGTGTCTATCTGCAGGGTGATTACGGTGCCCATCTCCGCGACAGGATCAAAACGGATGATGGTTACCATCCCAACGGTCGTGCATGGGCTCGCCAGGTAAAGCACCTAAAACCACTTAGTTTTGGTCTAATTTAGTAGTAAATCAAGGTTTGAGCTGACATGCCAACGATCAAGGAGTGCGGGCATGGGATCCGCATGCTGGGAAGGAAGAACTGGAGACGGCTTGGGTACCGCATACTCAAGAAGAATGCGAATGTGGTTGAGGATGCCGGGCACGGTGGAAAGATCATCGGTATGCTGCGAGACGCCAGAGAGAACATCAACTGGCGTGAGATAGATCCGCAGGAGCCCGATCCGACCCCGGTTCTGCTAGATGATATGCCATCTTCCCCCGATTCACATCCAGAGTGGGACTACCACCGTTAGGTATTGTCCGACATTGGGTGGACGGCATGATACGACGAGCATGGACGTCCGGTGCAGCCTCATGTATGTCATACTTCAGTATCTGTTAGGTTTTAATAAATTTTTTCATTCAGATCAAATTTAATAATTTATGTGTATGATTGCAGGGTCCAGTAGAGATGCCACCACAGCCACCACCTGCGGAGACCGATACTTCTGAGTACGAGTCCCTCTCGTGCAGTCTCCATGACTTCGGGGTATTCGATGACAGTTTCATGTCGGCACCGGCATGGCCCCGATATGGCACAGAGATGCCGCATGATGGAGAGGCTAGTGGTAGCGGGTCTCATACTCAGCCTGACTTTGGGACTGAGTTTGCCGCATCTACCTTCGCTACACCTCCGGCAGTACCGACAGTCTCCACGGGCGATGCCATATGGGATAGTGCCGACCAGATACTCAGGTCTGCCGATGCTAGTGGGGAGGCCGAGAGAGAGAGCCTGGCCGCACTGGCGCCGGGCGAACGCCGGAGTACCGCCTCAGCGATATTCCCCATCTCCGTTTTAGTTGTATTTTTACTAGTTTTGTACTATTTTATTTCATATACTATTTATGTTTGGTATATTTGGATTATCCTATATTTCGGTTCTTGTGTATGTGTGCTTTTATGGTACTATTTTTATATTTTACAGATCAAAATAAATTATCATGATAATGCTAAACAGAAAATATTACAACATTAAAATAGTAGCACAACATAAAAAATAATATAGCGTATTTCAATTAATATAGCGTATTTTAACGTAATTTAATGTAATTTAACGTAATTTAACATAATTTAGTATTATTCAACATAATTTCAATTAATCTATCGTATTTTAGTATAAATATGCTAATTATACATCAAAGAAGTAATATAACAAATAATTTAAACAAAAATTTCAAATTTTCAAAGTTAGATTTCAATATTTTGATCTTCATAGTGTCTCTAAAAAAAAAAAAAAGGGAAAAAGGTACATAGCCGGCCATAAAATGCCCGGCTTGGGTATATTTCGAAATCAGATGGAATTCTGGGTATAATTAATAATTTGTATTAAACTTTGGATATTAATAAAAATGTCGGAAAATTCCCCCTCAAAATAAAAAAAAAAGAAAATACACGAACAGGTCTGTCTTTGCCGCTGCTCCTCTCTCAATTGAGGAAAACGACATTTTAGGTCAAATTGAGGGGGGAGAGAGAGAGAGAGAGAATGGATCAGATATTGAACAAGGCCGGGAGCTACTGGTTCGGCCAGAAAGCCACCAAAGAGATCGATTCAATTGGAGAGGACCTGAATGTGAGCTCAATTTTTGTTCCCTTGTTTTCTTTCCGATTCCCCCGTAATTTCTAGGATTTGCTTAAATATTTTCCCTCTGTCTTCATTGAAAGCTTGTATAGTCTCACCGTGTTCAGTTTGAAGTTGAAATCGTCCATTAGAGACACAATGCAACATATCCAGGCTGCATTTTAGTTTGTTTTGATTTTAAATTCAATGTTCAATCATTGAAAAAAGTTAAAATTGTTGTAGAGAAGCCTAACTAAAGTATTTATTTCTGGCAAAATTGCACGATTTCCACCCTTTATATAGTCACCAGACACCTTTGGTAATTTGTTATTGTTTTATAAAAATGCAAGACATAACTACAGTCTAGGTTTCTATGCAATTACTTTTCTAAGTTCTCTTTGTTGCATTATTTACTGTTGTTCATGTTTCCTTTTATGATCATTTGCGGTAACTCGTTGCTTTCTAGGTTTCAACTTTTTGCCCCCTTTTTCCGCAAATAATATTTTGCCTTCTTTTGACTAGAATGGTTGACTTAAATATATATATTGCAAGCTTACACCAAAAGAATTAATTGATATAACTGTTCTTGTTAAATGATCGCAGTGCACTTTTTGTTGTTTTATTTCTACCATAATGTTTTCCTTGTTAATTATACTCACAAAAATGTATGTCTAATTACGTTTCAGTCAATCTCTAGCAGCATTGGTGGAGGAGCTAAATGGCTGGTCAACAAAGTAAAAGGTGTACTTCTATCATTTCTATTTGTTGGCTTTTAAAATAGAACCATAACCTTTTCCATCTTAGAAACAGATATATACAATTTAAACCGCACTTTCATGTTTACCTTATTAAGGTAGGCTGAAGTCTGAACATAGTATGCAAATTGAATTAAAAATTAGAATGCACATGATAAAATGACTGGCAATACCAACCCTCACATAAAAGAGAAATAGCTTGAAGGAGTGAACTGAAACTCTCTTTTGGTTGTCACGTATTAACCTTCTTTGTGTTGATTACTCAGAGAGCAATAATCGATAATTTAATATTGCTTTACTTGTAAAATTGAAAAATTTGTTACCCATAGATAACACAAGTAAATGCTAGAAAAGAAACTTGGAATATTATTCTGTGGAGCAAATACCTTCAAAGTCCAAATTTAATTTTTGAACTTGAGCTGGTGCCCAAAATCTTAGCTGTTCACTTAACATCATCCCTCACCTTCTACTGCTAAAAGTTAATAACTAATCCCATTCTCTAAATACAACTTCCTCAGGAAAGATGCAAAAGGCCCTGCCAGATCTACTCAAAGAATATGACATGCCAGCCGGCATCTTCCCGAGAGATGCGACAAACTATGAGTTCAATGAAGAAACTGGAAAACTAATCGTTTACATCCCTTCCATTTGTGAGGTCGGCTACAAGGATTCCTCTGTTCTCAGGTTTTCCACCACTGTTACTGGCTACCTAGAGAAGGGAAAGTTTGCTGACATAGAAGGCGTGAAAACCAAGACTTTGATCTGGGGCAAGGTCACTGCTGTCAAAACTGAGGGGTCAAAACTTAATTTTACGACTAGTGTGAAGAAGACTACCCGAAGCCGAGATGCATACGAGATACTTAGAGATGGTATCAGTGTGGATAAATTCTAGGTATGCAAGTGATGTTATGGGATGTGTGGGAAGAAATATTGTATTGTTCTTTGTAATCAGCTGTGTATGTGAGTCTCTGGGATTGGTGTTAATTATGCAAATGTTGGATTGATGTATACATAATCATCAAATGTTGCTTGAATACTTTTTCCTCTTTCTTGTTTTAAAAGTGTTTGAGAAGATATGTTGTTTGTTGCTCTGGTAAAACAACAGTCTGAGGTTATATCGTATCATGCCTATCTGAATTGTATGAGATTTTCTAGGAGGGGGGCATTAGAGAATACGAGACTATCAGATCGAAATCGGATTGTCTGCTGCCTTTATTAATGTAACTATTTCAGCTTGATTTTGTAAATTATCTTTCTTAAGTTATATTTAGAACATGTGTGAGCCATGTCAGTTGAACATGATCTTGGTATGGGCGTAGCCGGGAATTGGTTCAGGTGTAGGCAAAAATTGAAGTCTGTGCTTGAATTCTGAGATAGACAAAAACTCACATACGTATAGTGCTGTTCGGCAAGACTTCCTTAAGATTAAAGGAGTCTTCTTTAGCTTCTTTAGTCACTTAATTATACTGAACACCAGTTTCTTAGCACGGATTAAGATCACTTCTTTTTATCTCCTTTTGTGTGAATCTTAATCCTCTGTCCGAGGCTCAAGGCACCTCTAATCCTTCCTTTAGCTTCATTAGCTATCATCTACGGATTAAGCCAACAAAACATATTGGGAACTTAATTAGCTTCATTAATCTCTTTAAGACTTAATCCTAATGTGGATTAAGAGGTAGACAATATTTTCAATACCGGGAACTTAATTTTCAAAATCGGGACCCTACCCGGATGCCCCAATGTGCTCCGCCCCTAGGTATATGTTGGTTTAAACATATCAGTTTTTTTTTTTTTGGGTTCAAAATTAAACGATCATTTTCTTTATGTTCAACAAAATGGAATTACAGAAAATGTATGGGCTTGGAATTGCAAAGTGTAATTTAAATGAATACAAATTTATGAGCAGACAAACATGCAAGAATTTATAGGAAAGAATAGCGATTATCTACACAGAAAAAGGCATCTGTGGGTGATTCGGATCCCCGGTACCTGAGGTGCAATTAGTAAATCTGAACCGTTATTTTAACTTGGCACGAATCTTCAAACAGATCCCCTATAGTTTCCATAGGCACTGGATTGAGTTTGGCGCTGGGATTAATCTGGACCGTCCGTCTGGTGGGGGATTTTGTGCAAATATCATCTCAAATGACATAAAAGGGTTTCACCAAACAATTACATAATATTTTTTCAGCTGACCTGAAATAACTATATTTTCTCGTGAAAATATGTAGGCCCAAAAGGCCCTTTTTCTGTCGTTCTAACTTCAAAATTTACGTAGCAACCAACAGTGGTTGAAGATTTTTGGACTACAACAGTATGTATACAAATGCAAGTTACCAGTAACAAACACCTCATGGGAATTAGATCAGCTTCAAAAATTCAAGACAGACACTATTATTTTCAGAAGACACGCAACAAACACAGGTTCACACATCAATCCATGATGTGTATATTTACTGGGAATCCTTTTTTTACTATTCATAAGTGATTTCCATTGATTCCATTTAAATCCAAATTCGATTAAGCTAAGCTAAGTCCGCATTGTAACATGCAAGTATTGAGTTTTTAACTTCAACCGAATGAATGAATACATACATCCGATAGAAGTAAAGCAAACACAACAAATGACAAAATGTTTTATATCAAGAACAAGTTTAATCGACAGAAGGAAATCCGATTAAAAGCAATCAACCCCAAACAAGCAATAAACTTCTCTTAGATCAATTTAAATCAATTAGAAACCACTACTGCTGAATCAACTGAGATCTTCCCATATAATATTGAAATTATGTGGCAAAATCAATCAGTCTAGAAGAACCAGTAGCAGTCTCCCCTCTAATCTGATGGATCCGATCAACCAATTGCTCCTCTGACACTCTATCCATCCATGCGGGCGGCGTGCCTCTAAACTCAATCCCTCTCATTAAACCCATAATCCTCTCACTGGCCTCCTGTGACAGCGGTGCGCTTCTCCTCTGCTCATCTTCTCTAAATGCTCTTGAAATAGAGGCCTCACTTTCGCTCACAACATCTTCTTCTTCCTCTTCTTCCTCTTCTTCTTCATCTGTGTTTAGATCGAGAGAAGAGATGCCGTTTCCATTGGCTTCGGATATATTGAGGTAGGTGGAGCTAGGGGTGAGATCATCAGGGTCGGATTCGGATTCCGAGAAGGATCCATTATCAGCTGATATCGGGTGGTAGTATTCGTTGCCGGATTCGGCCGCGGCGGTGGCGAAATCGGATTCTATATCGGAGTCCTCGCCTCCGACGTTGTCATCTGTGGAAGGTAACCGCCGGGGCGTTAATATTGTTAAGGAGTAAACAAGGAGAGAAACAAAAGAGAAGTTTTTCTGATTGAATGGAAAATTTTGTTACCTTGGAGGTGACCATTGGAAGAGATAGACATGCTGGGACTGGGAGGAGCGTTGATCGCAGTTTGCCGGGGAAGAACAACAGAGAGGTCAATTGAGGGTTCAAATAGGAGGGCAGTTTTTGTCATTTGTTTAAATGGGCTTTGATCCAAGCCCATTATAAATTGGATGAAAAGCTACAAGCGGACGCAGTTTGAGATGATAAAGAATTAAACCATTTGATATGAGCAATAGTTAGGTAAATAGTTCAATCACCTTTTAAGCGAGTTTGGTTAGCAATAATTTTCAAGTCTTTAAACACGAATTTCTCCATCCGACATGCTCAATTTAGCTTAAATAACCCAACGTAAGAGAAGTAATTTGTTTCTTCTATTTTTTTATTTAAAACTACATAACAAATACAAATTACTTGAAAACAACAGAACCACCATGGGCTACATAATCTGTTTATTATTATTGAAGAACGAACTACACAATAACCACGTTTTACCAATTTTTATTCAATATAAATGTGTAACGATGCAATCACCAATAACAGCAGAAATAATAGAAACAGCCCAAATTCCACCCCGTAGAAGCATCAAATCAGACATTCAAAACATATGTGGGACATTTGTTGAGTTCCTGACAACTCCCATCATTCCCACAAGGTTGAATAACAAATTTGATCATGGAAACTTCGCTTGGTACAACTAAATCTGACACATAGAATGCTTGAACTCTGGCAAATCCAAGATAACTCATGCCAAACCCCAACTTCTCAACATAGATATTATACTTAGTAAACAAGCTAGTTCTATATTCCTTCTCATCAAGCAACCAAATTATCTTAAGGCTTACACTTTTAGTCCCAACATGAGGCAGAGACCAAGACACGTACTGTCCTTCAACTTTCCAATCTTTCGCAGAAGGGAATTGTATTCCTTCTTTTGTGGTAGACACTGTTAAATGACCCAGTGATGTAGAGTACACGCCTGAACTATTCTTCAAAGCGCTAACTAAATATATGCCAGTTAATGTCTGACCATTGGAGTTGATGACGTCTGAGTTGATGGTGGCTGCATACAGGACCCACTTGACATCAGTGGCAGAAGAAGCATTTGCATTTATTTCCTCAGATTTGATGATAATATCGTAGACAAACTTTGAATGATTTGCACGGAAGGGGAATTCATCATTTGTAATAAGAGCATGCACTACTGCCTTTGTTGGCAAGGATAATTCAAGGCATATCCCAAGAGCAGATTCTCCTTCAAATTTTACCTATAGAAAAGGCACAAATAAATGGTGTATAAGTAACACAAAGCTTTCTCTCAAGGAAGACAAATACATTAAACAAAGGTACTGTAAAGTATCACACATTACCCGTCTTGGTCTGTAAGGTTTCAGAGTTCCTATTTGGTTCCTAAAAATTCTAATTTGCATCATCTTCTACCAAACCTTCACCAAAGGAACTTGTTACATACATTAGTGTAAAAAATGATGGCAAGGATGTTTAGGGTTAAAAGTAGGTTCTACAAAATTTGGGGATTAAAGCAAAAGTAACTCAGGGGCCATAACAAAAGAGTACTTACAGAATATGAAATGAACAGAGATTGATCTCTTAAAGGAACATTTCCACTAAAAAGCTGGGTCGAGAAAGATGAACCTTGCTCAAGATTTCCTTTAATCATGACACTTCCTCCTCCATTATAAGGTATATCCTTAAAACTACAAAAAAAACGGATGTAATTATACTTAACATACTTATTAGGTGCCTAAGGTAATCATACAAATGCACAAAACCTACTTGATGGAAGCTTGCATAGTGTTTTCATCTTCCATAGCAATCAGGAAAGGCTATAACCAAGAAAAAGTAATTATAAAAAATATAAAAAATCATGAAAAGGAGATTACACCGAACAAACTTCCAATCTTTTACATAATTTTGTATACCAGGAAGGAGAAATTGAAAAAGAAAGAGTAGCATACCTGAAAACCTTGAGCAGAAATGTTATTCCAAGGATTATTATATACTTGTGAACCCTCAACAGAAATATGACAACCATGACCCTAATTTTATTTGAAGATTGAAATTATTTAGTAAATCATAATTGTATTAGGCAGGAGGGAGGGAGAGTGAGAGAAATACCTGATCAAAATTTGAGTAAAAAGGTAATTGTTTTGGGTAGCTCTGAAGGACTCCCCAGGATTTCTCAACTAGGCCCCACCACCTGCTCAAGTCATGAAACTAACCATGCTTACATTCTTTCCTAACAAACAGAGTTTTCAAAATAACCAACAACAAAACTAATACCTTGCTCCAAGCTTAGTGACCCACAAATCTCATATTTTTATCTTAACATAAAAGCAACTGAATGAAACATCACCGTACTGGATCTGGTTGGACATTACCGTTTTTGTGCAGTCTGAAAATCAGGTCCTTGTTCAGTTTCATAAATCCATCCTGGGGCAAATATGGCAGCGGAAACACTTTCTTTCTTCAGCAAATCAAGTGCCACATTTGTCTGCCATTGCAAAATATGAACAACAACAACAACAACAAATAAATAAAGAAAGACAGAAAATATGAATCTTAATTTCTACTTACATTCCATTCACCACCGCCGTAGGTATTCCTGCCAAAAACATCAATTCCCATGTACACATCATATTTTCTCTCACCAGCTACTTCAATTGATTTTTTTGGGTACTCTTTCTACAATCATAAAATACAAATTTTCTCACAACAGTTCAAACAGATTAAGTTTCTAGATGGAAGGAGAGAATCCATGAGGCTTCTAAGAAGATAATTCACTAACCTTCCAAGTGTAATTGACAAAAATACCATCACAAAGGTCGAAAAAAGGTTTGTTTTTATTGTTCAGCTGATCTTGCCAGTCAAGCTTACCTTCTATAGTTGTGCCATCATACCTGTATATTGCAGTTATGCAGAAAAAAACTTATTATAATTTGGGAAAATGATTAAAAGTCAAGAGCAGAAAAAGAAAATGAATTGAGAATATACCAGATAACCAAAGAGCCAGGAACAGATGAGTGCATAATCTTCGTTAAATGATTGACAAATTCTTTCAGATTATTGATCAGATCAATATCCAGCTTAACCTCAAAATTGATCTGAAAAGAAATTTCAACATTGTTCACATAATCACATGACATGGCCAAGTTTTCAGGAGGAAAAGAAAAAAAAAAAAAAGCTATTGCTGCTGAAGCAGTCCTGACTGAACAAATATCTGGTTATTGTCAAAAGAAATGGCCCAACAATGCTGTCTTTCAAATTTTTCATTTGGGTTTTATTGCTACTGCTTCTTGTTCTCAAGTAAATGACACAAATAGTTCTTAATAAGAGTTCCTGTTTAAAGTTCCAAAGTTGGTGCCCAAGGACCTTAACATTCCAGTATGAATAATTTTGGTCCCAACCAGCAGTGAAAAAATGACAGAACTCATAGTCAAGTTTACATGACAAGTCACTTCTTTCTTTCTTTATTTATTTTGAAAAGGTGCCTTTGAAGAATCAACGATTTCCATTAGAAAGGTAAGTTACTTTTTTTAATAAGATACATCACCACATGGTAGTATGATATTGTCCATGAGGAAATGGTTAAATTCAGCACTCTGAGGGATTAAATAGGTATTTTGAAACTCTATAAGAAAACAAATGAGAATCCATGCCAAATTGTTTGCCGAATCTATCCATATTTATTAACACTTCTGTTCAAGAATCATCAAAGTGATACTTTAATCTCTTTCTTTATTCGTTTTTGGAAAAAAATAATGACAGAACTTACTAGCCAACCGTCAAAACCCAAGACTGTAGCCAACTCTGCCAACCTCTCGGCATACATCTGAGCAGATTCCTTAGTTGCAAGAAGTCTCTTAGATATTTTCACACCTTCCTCCCATTCTGTGATAAAGGTCCCAAGGACCTTTTTGTTTTGTGCATGGAGGAACAAAAGTTTAGAAATACTTAACTATTATTGAGCATACATTGTATCCATAAAGAAGAAAAAATCGAGTTGGTAATTGGTGCAACGCTGCAAAGCATTGGTTGTATAATTTAAAACAAACTACCGTGGAGCTCTCCAGTTGTATGTATGCAACTGGAGAGGAACCCCATAACAACTCCTGGAGCTGTAAGCCTTCTCCTATTACCCTTTCAATACAAGTTGGAGCAAATATCCTTGCTACTTTCTCCTCATTTAGAAAAAAAAGGTAAAAATGATCAAATAATATGGAAGAACTTTGTAGCAAGTATTATCAGACCTTGACACCATGTATATGCGCAGCATTGGTCCAGCACGGAGGTGGCAGGGCGACCAAATCATGCGAGAAATACACAAAAACATCCATCAACTGCCAATGCCATATGGCATATGCGTCCTGATTATTGCCGCCTTGCACCCATAAATCATCAGTGTAACCTCCTTTCATGTCATGGCAGACAAGCATCCTCGGCCGACATGGGAGATCGATTGAATCAGAAGGGAGTTTAACCGAGGCAATGTTGAATGGGAAATGGAAGGAATTGAAGTAGGACCTCGATTCTAGGGTTTGGAGGTCGGTTATAGGGTAGGATATGGGGGTAGCGGGTCGGGTCGGGTCGAAGGGGGGCTCCCATGGACGAGGATCTGAAGATTGGACAGATTTGGATTTGGTTAAGCGTTGGATGAGAGATTTGAAGAAATTCATTGTGGGTTTAATCAGGGATTTGATCGATTTGCAGGAAATAATCATGAATTGATTCGGGCAACTCGGATTTGTAAACAAGAAAGAAGCTTTAAATCTGAGCTTACCTTAGCTGACCACTGACTTCTACGATGACTGTGAGAAATGGTAATTGCAAAGTAATCCTGCAATGCGGACTGAAGTGAAGACTGAAGAATGAGAGCAGATGAAGGGTTGACTAAATTAACGGTTGTGATCGCTTCTGTCTTCTGTGTGGAAATAACAGGTTCCTGTTATTCCATTGGAATAACAGCAGATTTATTTGCCTTTTGTGTGGAGTGGATGCAAAGTAATTGGGAATTGCGGCATGCTGACTGTTCAACTGTTCCACAGCTCAAGGGAAGAATGAGAATGGATGAAGGGTTGAACAAATCAACGGTTGTGATTGCTAAGCCTCGTTGTTCATTGTCCGAATCTTCTCGGAAAGATCTCTGGCTGCACCACCACGGCACCACCGATACAGTCGGTATCAACTGAATGTCTGAATCTTCCTTCGAAGGCAGTCCTTCGGAAGGATTCCCCAATTGTGGATAAAGGGGCCCGCTTTTGTCTCGACTCTTGATGGTGGATTGAGAAACAAAAGGGCGAAGTGGTGCGCAAAGTCCACAAAGGCGAGATAAAGGAGGAAGCAAATGGAGGGAATGAGAAAGATAGTTCAAGAGGGCCCAACAAGAGGGGAGAAGAAGTTATTGGGCTGTATTTCTGAATGGATTTGAGCCTATTTTTTTAACGGATTGGACTTCCAATTAGGCCCAATTTGTGGGTTTTTGGGTTCCGTTAAGGTTGTATTTCGATACCATTCAAAAATAAGCAAATACATACACATTCAGATACTCCCCAAAAATAAGCAAATAAATTCTGTACTCATAATCGGATCCAGTAATACAGTTGTAAGAATTTATGAAATTTATTTTAATCGAAAACTGACCTATTAAAAGATATACTGATAATTTGGTGATTTAGAAGTCAGAAACTGAACAAGGAAATACTAATTGAGTTTGGATTTAGTGAGGAATTTGGTACTCTTGCAATATAAAATGAACCCGTTATTGTTCCGGATCCAACCCAATAAAGATTCCAGCCCGGACAGTTGAATATGCATTATGCTTCGTATAGAAAAAATTAAAAGTATACCAAATAGTACGGCCATTTATTTAAAATTTCGTCAGATATAAAATAAAACAAATTTCTGTACCAAATCCGATTTCATGTGACACGTGTTACTCCATACACGTGCAAAAACATCTTTTAGGTTCACTTACACTACTAAAACATTATTTGAAATTTGAAATTATTATTTGCTGATCAAATTGCAATCAATTTGAGATACAAACAAAGCTGTTCTTGGTTGTCTGTCAGGAAGTAGTATCAAAGTCTACTGTCAGAATCCTGAGGGGCAAACATAATAAAAAGAGAAAAAAAAAAAATCTCAAGTGCCAGATCAGATCATGCACGAAATTTTAAAAAATAAGTCCTTCTCTCGTGTTCATAATTGAATAGTCGAAAATGAAAGAAACAACTAATATAATTTAATTGTTGTACATTAATATATAACTAGTTAAGTGTCCGTGCTTTGCAACGGAGAATAAAATATTATTTTCATCTCTCTAAGTCTGTTTTGATCACTTTCTTTACTTTAATTGTGATGTTTGTACTATAATGTGTACTTTGTTAAAAAATTTAATTATTTTACTGTGAAATTTGTATTATTATAGGTGCTTTGTTAATTATCTCACATGTGTGCTGTTTTTTCTCACTTCTCTCATTGTGGTTAATCATGACACAAAGTCGCGAACAAAGGAGATAAAACAACATTCATCATGTATTAGTCAATAATGAGAGCAAACGATAACTTTAGAACTTGATAATATATTATTTGTGAAGATAATTAATTGTAAATAACTTTGAAATAAAATATCAAATCTTTCCTATTAATGCATTGATCAAGTATTACATGACACATTTTAAAAAAAGTATCAATTGCCTCCTCCCCTCCAAAATTACTAATGAGATGAATAAAAATTATCATGTAATTAAGCATAAATTTTATGTAGCATTCATGAAATATATATCTTGCGAATAAATTACTTAAATTTATGTAGAGATTACCGGAGGAGAATTCAAAATTAGAATGATCTCTGTTACTCAACAAACATTTTTTCCATAAAGTCCAAGCCACAATCAATTTCATCTTATATGTTTATTTAGTTCGATAATGTTTTTTTTTTTTTTGGCTCTGATCACAAGAAAGCTTATGAATATGAATTTAACATTGATGATGAGACAGTATGTTCACTTGGTTAGGTATGATTGATTATTCGAAGACCAATTGTGATTTACACTTGTTGTTAAGTATTGTGATTTACACTTGTTGTTAAGTACTTGAATGCTGTCAAGTTATATAATGAATTTTTTAAACCAAAGTCTGAATTATATTTTGTAGGCAGCAAATGCTAGTGAACTCCGAAAGCAATATAAAACCCCTTTGAACCTAATTGGTAGTATTATGTGATCATTTATATGTTGCGACTCGACTTCTAAAATTTCATTGTCCAAGTACATATTGATATTTGTTTATAATTTGTGCTGAAAACACAGAATAGGCAGCAATCCATTATTTTTTTTTTAGCATGTAAAATAATTTAAATGTTTTCTTTCATATACAGCATGCATAGCATAAACAATTCCATGTCATGTCAAGCATGATAACAAAATCAATCAGAACCATTACAAATCTTCCTAATTATAGTTGACTACTTTCATGAATCAAAATAATCAATTTGATATAATGGGACCATTTCCACTGGACATCTAACTGTTGCTTAATTATAAACAAAACATCAGAAATAAACAAAAGATACTTAATCCAAGTAAACGCACATATACAATTTTTCTGAGGTTTTTTTCCTTCTTGACTGGTCTCCATTATTAACTTGCTATCATGAAAAGCAAAACATATGACTTATTGCACCCTCGTAATATCCATATTGCACAACCTACATAGATATAATAATTCAAAAAGGAACGATCAGTAACCCAAAAATCTCTGCTACAAAAGATGCTCAGAAATAATAAATGGAACACATCAATTCAACATACATGCTAGCCTCGATTAAAGGTAGATGATCATATCGTGGGTTTTCAAATCAAATTTTTCACCAATAAAGTTTGGTTAAAAGCTCATAAGGTTTTCTGCTATATAACATACCTCTTAAAGAAACTTCATTCCAATTTTTAATTTGCCATTTTGGTTAAGTTAAATAAGAAAAATTAATCTGAAATAAGGTTCACAATTACCATAAAATTCTCTTATGCTTGCTTTTCTTTCATGAGTCAACACCTCATAAATCCCACAAAAGGTCAAAAACAGATGCCACAAAATAATTGAAGATGATGAAGCTTCTTATGTTTTTCAATACCATCATTTGTCCTGTTTTAGTACAATTGTATTAAAACTTAACTTAATTCTCATGAATAAAGACACAAAAACAAACAGCCACAGAGATTGCTGGCTGCACCAAGCAGTTTATGCGAGATCCTATTTTCTATTTTTAAGAAATTGTGGTGTGCGTAGGCTGTGTGCACATATTACACTATTATTTTTTGTGTGCCTCACAAGCCAATATCAGAAACTGAGAACATTGATATTGAGCACAAAAGAATAATACTAAAGGGAATAAGTAAGGCTGGAGTGGAGTGGTCATGCATCACAATTTGGCCATTATCCCATAGAAGCTCCGCAAATTCATTGTCAGACCTTAATTAAGCAACCAAACAAAAAAAAACGATTAGCTAAGAAAATTTGAGTAGCGAATAAAATCACAAAAAAGAGATAAAAAAACAAATCAATATTGAAGAATTAGTTACTTTATTCATGCGCTCATACTCTCCCATGTCAAACCAGATTTTGCAGTCTCAAGAAAAATAAAGAAATCAATTTAG
This sequence comes from Carex myosuroides, assembly GCA_028015225.1. Lineage (NCBI taxonomy): Eukaryota > Viridiplantae > Streptophyta > Magnoliopsida > Poales > Cyperaceae > Carex > Carex myosuroides. The sequence continues at coordinate 3,687,282 of CM051476.1, forward strand.
CAAAAGTGCTTCCAACTCACGGTTTTGGCGTAGGTTGGTAGCAAGGCACTTCCTTTGCATTGCTTGTCGACCATCTCCTAATTTCAAGCACGATTGTGCAGTAGCGACGGAAATGGGGTATGAACCGTAGCCCCGAATTTGAGTGATGATATCAAATCAAATCTTAATGAAAGGAAAGAAGGAAAAGGTCATATCAGATTTATGAAAGAAAAGAAAAAGAAACAGGTCTAACAAGAAAAATACAAAATCATGAATTAGCTTCTACGGTACTATGCATAGCACGGATTGGTTCATTCTATGGATCATGTTGAATGGTCTAGAATCTTTAGATGAAGTGATTTTCTACTTATCTAAGAAAATAGTAAAAAAATTCTAGAAAATGTAAAATTTGGTTTGCAAGTGCATTTTCATATGGAGATAATGTTGAACAGTTCAGATCGACTATTTGAACTATGAAAACGAAGATATTCATCCATAGTACAGACCAATGTGCGCTATGCATTAGTACCGTGGCCTCACTCTTAATAAACCTTCTACTCAAAACTTGATAGAAAAAATGGTGATATACTCAAAAACAGGCAAAACACCTACATAGTTTAAGCATGTCACTTTAATACACGAGCATGCACACTCAAGCTGACCTTAAAATGACCATGATTGTTAGACTTTTACTAACCTGTCAACAGCTCCAGCTCCAGCTCCAGCACTTGCAATTGAGATATCATCATTGAGGAAATGAATTGATGTGATGCTTACTGGTGCAATCTACATAACATATTCATTATCATATATTAATATACCAAAACCAGACAAAATGTTTCCAATAGCATAATAAGAAGGATGCAGTAAAATCCTATACAGTACAACACCTTTTCTCTTGTGGTTCTCTTTGGCTGTGCTGTGTTGTCAGCGTGTCCAACCAAAGTTGCAGGTCTGAAATATGACCAATTTTAATTAGAAAATTCTATCTATGCTACACTTGAGGCAGATATGAAGATTTTTCTAAGCTTTTGTCCAATAAATATAGACATTAATTTTCATCGGTGCTTCCTAGTACAGTAGTACCTAAATACCTAATACCCACTGGTAGTAGTAAACCAGATCATTGCCATTCCAGTATAATATGATCTGGACTTGGGCAAAGGACTGCAGAAGAAAGAAAAACTCAGAAATTCACCTTTCGAAACTTTCTGATTCTTTTATTTTGGTAGCAAGCAACTCTACCTTCTTCTCTATATTCGTTTAAGTTAAATTCGGCCTACAAAAGGTGGGATCCTGGTTTGTTTGTTTTATAACTGTTTGCCTGTTTATTAAATTGAATCAATCTATAACCTAGAAGATTCCATCTTTAATAATATCTCTTTAATTTACAATGTAATGTATGTGGGTAACAAGTTAAATAGGTCAATACAAGCATTATCATTATAACACTGGTTGAATCTAATTCGGGGACTGACGCGTCTCCGACATACCTATTTCTACTTATTTCAATCATTTTGCTCTCTCTGTTTTCCATTTTGGACTTTGGCAACCTAATTATTGAATGAGAATAACAAAAACAAGTTTTGAGATGCATGTTTTTGTCCAATAATTATATTTATTAATGCATCATTTTCTAAGTTTCTAGTACCAAACACCTAACTGGTACAACATTTGGCCAATAAAACACATATTTCATACTTTCATACTGTTTCAAGAAGTTTTAATATCTTTTTTTTTTTTGCCAGAAATCAGTTTTCAAGCTCAATTGAGCCTAAACTATTACCTATGTGTCATTATTGAAGTTGAACTTAACTAAAATAACAAGTGAAATGTAAAACGAAAAAGTTATAGAGATTTAAACCTTGATAGAATTATTGTTAAGCTGAAGAGTCCTTCTACAATCATCCTCAACTTTTCTCCATTCGCTATAACAGTAAATAAGTAAATAGGTAAAGAAATAAGAAAGGAAAATAGTAAACAAACCTAATATTCGCTCCTAGCAATAGAAAATTAACAACAAATAAGAATGTTAAGTGAGATGAATTTCTACACACTTTCTCTTCTTGAACCATAAAGCCCTGTTGCTGTTGGTCAGTAAACCGCCACATTAGGGCACAGAGCTATTGCGTGGAAATAAAACACTCAAAACTTCCAACATTAAGAAATTGGATCCACAAAGTACCTTAATTAAATTGGAAAAAAAAACTGAATATTGAGCTATCACATAGAATGACAGATACGTACAAATTTGCAAATAAAAGCAATCTCCTAAAATGCAATTGCAAGAAATCTAACCAACTGGGAGGTTACGGTGATCCAATTCCAAAAGTGTTACAATTCAAACAAAGTAACGCAAGTAACAAATGAATTGATTTTTTCCTAATGTAAACTAAACCCTAAATCGGGTGAAAAGGGAGAGAAAGAAAAACGAAGAAGAATACCTCTGAACACAAAAAAACAGCACACGCGATCGATAATTGCGATTCCTTCCGAGATGGCGCTGAAAAAGCTTAACCATAAATCGGTTCAGAAAAGGCAAAAATAAACAAAAAAATTTTGAGGTTGTAGAGAAACAAAGAGATGGAGACCGAGAGATGTTTAGGGTTTCTCTTCTCTGAGCGCTGTTTAGGTTTTTTTTCTTTTTTCTTTGAGCGATCGTAAAGAAAAAGAGAAATGGTAGCGATCGTATGAGTGATCGTAGTGACTGTGGAGAGAAGGGAAAACAGCTGGAGAGAAGCCTTTTCAAAAAACGCGTCGTTGCGTAGGGAAGGAGAAAAGGGCTGGAGAGAGACGCGCAACGCATCTTTTGTTTGTCTTAAATGAGCACTAGAGAGAGACGCGTTGTTCTAGTGGGAACGCCCAGAAACAGAGAAAGAGAACAGGTGAGAGTTTGTCTAACGTGATACAAATTTTTATGTGGCGGGTATGATTCTAACTAAATTTACATTTGTACACACTTGACAACATGAAATAGATGCATAAAATCAAAACCTTTTTCAAAGGCTGAGATTGAGATGTGTTTTGATCAGTGGCTTGAGATCTTTTGAATGGATGGCTCAGATCCTCTCTGAACGAATAGATGCTTGGATGCCAAAAAATCCAACCTAATATTAGTAGTACTGATATGCACGAACGGCACACCTCCTGTCAAATTCGACTTTTGATATTCTTTCAAAATATATATTGAATAAATATCAATCTGCATAAGGTCATAATCAATAGTTCAGGCTTTAATAGTATTATTATTTTTATCGTTGTGTAATTACACGCAATTATATATTTGGTTGTCACATGATTACACGGAATGTGATTTTACGGATATGAAAATCTACAAATTAACTTGTCAAAATTCATATTCACAAGTATGAACAAGTATGAACTAGAATGATCATGAGAATGAGCTGATATAATTGTTCAGTATTGTTACTATTGATTTGTTTTCAAAATATGTATATTTATTCAAAATTTCTTATTTAATTATATTAACATTGAATTTACTAGAATCAAAATTAAATAATGTTCATAAAAATGGTTCAAATATACAAAAAAAATTCAAATTGTAAAAATGATAAAATTAATTATAACAAAGGTAAAATATTAATTACTATGTTTCATTTTTTATTTTCTTATATTTGTTACGGGTCTTGTGTTCTACATAATAGTTTTTCAATAATAAAGATTGTCGTTTTTGTTAAAGAATAAAACTTACACTTTATAAATTGAATCTAAGCAAATTAAAATGATAATCACAAACAACCTTTTCAATTTGGGTACTACAATGGCTGATCAGTCTTTCAATAATAAGTTAGGATGAATTATTATTTTTTTCTATGAAAAGAGTCTAATTGTGGAAATAAATAGAAATAATTTCTCAAATTTCATAGGAAAAAAAAGAGTGCGCCGAATATATTTTTTCTTTTTTAAGTTCCATCGAGATGAAATTCCTGTCAATTTTCATGAATTCTGATGCTGTCGAATATGACCTATTTGCCAGAGAAAATCAACAAGTTCCATCTAAGCATAGTTTGAAAAAATAAAAGAATTATGGCAGGTTCGAAATCTAGAAATGACACTCCTTTGTGAATATTAAATATTTGAATGACTTGGCTTTTAATTTTTAATAAAAAAAAAGAGAGAAAAAGATAAAAAGTATTAGAATAATTATTTCAATCCCACCACTCCAGTACCCGCATTGTACCTGCAGCAACAATATATGAAGGTTGTACTACGATCCCCACTAATTAGAGGAAGGTTGTACTATGGTCCCCACTAATTATATGGTCTCCCTTTCCTAGTCTCCACACTCGTCTCCACGTCAACCTTCATAGGTATAAATACTTGGAACATAAACACTACTACAGAATTGCAAATCAGCACCGGTTTTTTTTTACATTCAAAACCGGTTTTCCTACCGGTGTTGATCGGGCTGGTGCTGATTCCATGTTAGATTAGCACCGATTTTAAACCGGTACTAAATTTAATATATAACACCGGTTTTTTCATAAAAACCGGTGCTAAAAGTAGTATACAACACCGGTTGTTGCATAAAAACCGGTGCTAAAAGTTACATTCAACACCGGTTTGTTCATATAAACCGGTGCTAAAAGTTACATTCAACACCGGTTTTTGTTACTCAAACGGTGCTGATTTGTTACATTTAGCACCGGTTTGGTTAAATAACCAGTGCTGATTTGTTACATTTAGCACCGGTTTGGTTAAATAACCAGTGCTGATTTTTTTTTTATTGTTTGGAATTTGGTTTATATTAGGCTAGCCTCCAAATTTGCTAGCCATAAATTAAATATTCACATGCACAAAATATAGAATGGACAAAACATTATACAAATGAAACAAGAGTAGAACTAGGGTGCTCCTAAGCTCACCAAGCCCTTCCGTGAGCGCGACTCTAAAACCTATCAAATGGACTTCAAACGACATTTTCAAACCGTTAGATGTTCAATCTATATTAAAATGTGCTTGGAGACCAAATTTTATATTTTTTGGAATTTTTTTACTATTTATTAAGATGGTTTGAAAATCGCTGTTTTCCAATGGTGCAGAATTTTAAGAAAAACAGCGATTTTCAAACCATCTTAATAAATAGTAAAAAAATTCCAAAAAATGTAAAATTTGGTCTCCAAGCACATTTTAATATAGATTGAACATCTAACGGTTTGAAAATGTCGTTTGAAGTCAATTTGATAGGTTTTAGAGTCGCGCTCACGAAGGGCTTGGTGAGCTTAGGAGCACCCTAGTTCTACTCAATGAAACAACACATAATTTAAAAGTATCATCTTTACTAACTTTGATAGTTTCAACAAAAACAAGCTAACTTTACAATATCTCTCACATTGCCTTAAATTTCATAGTATGCCAAACATTTTTCCAAAAAGAATTTAGCCCACATTGACTGAAATTGTTTAAGATCTTCCATCGAATACGGTGATGAACTTAAGCACTGCATGAAATTATATTGAACTGTTAATATAAACAAGAAATAGAGCAATACAGTATGACTCCATATTTGGAAAGTTTGAGAAAGAGCTTGACTGGCTTTGCATATTACTGGAGAAATGCTATTGGAACCAAGCACAGATATTAAAAGTGACAACCAAAGATATTAAAAGTGCAGTAACTATGTCATGAAATAGATTTATACCTGTATTGGAAAACCATTGAAAAATGTAGTAACTAGGGACAACATTAACTTCATCACATAGAATCCACATTTCTTATCGTCATTTTGCTGAGGGCACTGTATTGCACATTTCAAAAAAATATATTAGTATTGTGAAAATTGCAAGTAGCAAATATAGAATAAGGATTATAGTTTGAAGCATATTTTATCTGTTTAATTGAATATTTTATTTCCTTGGCTTTTTTATTGTGTTGTCCTCCTAAGGATTTATATGATGCAAAAATTCTGTAATTAACAAAAAATAATTAACAAAACTAATTTTTTTACTACATTCCAGCAGAGTAATTGACAGTACAACAACCAGTATGATGTTCGACATATACTGTGATTCAATTTTCTGTACTATAGAGCATAGTTCAAGCGAATAGCAAGGTTCTAACAAGTCTTAGGGACATCTCAGAATTTTATATGATTTTTAGAGGGTTGTAAGTATTTATTTGGGAGCTCTACCTCACTCACTGTCCTGCAGTTTATTGAAAATTAATTCTGACAGCCAATTTTTAAGAATTAATTCTCAGCAATTGGCTAAACAGAAAATTTTGTTCTTTTTATGGAAGTGTAGAGGGAAGCCTAATTCAAATGCCTGTCAAGTTTCAAAATATTTATTATTTTCTAACTGTTCCTAATACTGTTTGGAATATAGGGGCAGATTTGTAAAATGCTGGAGAAAAGCAACAGTTTTGTATTTCTGAGATGTGAACTTCAAAAATGCTTAGTAAATGCTCAAAAAATCGTAAAAATGAAAAGTTTTGGTCTAGATTGTGTGTTTTTGAGTCCTTTATTTACCAGTGTGGTTTGTTGCTTACTCTTTGAAATGCCTCGTGATATAATAGAATGGTATATCCTTGTCCTTTTTATTCGACGAGTCAAGGATATACACCATACCTTCGCGAGGAACAATTACGAGCAATATCCAATGTTCGCTGCCATGTACTTAATAAAAATCAATGATAAATGTATTTATTAAAATGTGTTAAATTGTATTAATGGAAGTAGCACGAATTAGGTAACTTACGATTGAAAATGCGGTGCAAGAATAAATTTCTTATCCTGATGCTTGAACATTGTTTCGGCCATGTAAGTACATGTGACTTTAGTATCGATCTTGAACTGAGTTGGACATATTCTACCTGCGTCCATGAATCCAACTGAGATATTGCTTTCCCCTAACAAAAACCAAACAAGACTTTCCATATATGCTTCACATGACCCTTTGTAACAGATCAGTCAGTGCAGACTGATCCAAAGCCCAAATCAAAAGTTTAGTTACACAGTTAGATAAAGGACAGAAAAACAAACGGTTTAGAGCCAAACTTTGCATCATTCGGATTTTTCTACTATTTTCTAGGCATTTTCAAAGTTGGGCCTTAAAAATACAAAAACTGCATATTTTAATGCACACATGACTTCTTTGCCTCTAACTTTGCATGGTCATTAGGCATAAGAAGAAAATTCTTAAAATCATGAAAATTCACAGAGTTATAGATTGTATTACCCTATGTAAAACCATAAAAAGAACACAAAATTTGGTTTAGCCAATTGTCAGGAATTAATTTTCAAAGTTCAGAAAAAGAAACCAGAAAACTGCTGTTTTTTACATCTTTTATCAATCTGTCCCTATGTTCAAGCATCTGTTAAAATAGTTAAAAAATTAAAAAAATCTGAAATTTGGCAAGCAGGTAGATTTGAATTTCTTCTACATTTCCATAAAAAGGACAAGAAATTAAGGACAAGCATGTAGATTTTGAATTTCTTCTACATATCCCTTCTGATTGGGTTCAAATAAAACGAAATTAAGGACAAGAATTAAGGTTAATGTTGAAACTTATGATAGCCACCAAATATCCTTTACTCCGTGGCGGCTCCTTCACGGTGGTGTGGCGGCTCCTCCAAATCAAGGCTAAGAATCGGCGGGGGGTGCGGCTCCTCCACCGCGGTTGTGCGGCTCCTCCACGACGGTGGTGCAGCGAAGAAGCGGTCGTGCGGCCTCCACGGCGCTGGCTCGGATCGGGCCCCTCTACGGCCGGTGCAGCGGCTCCAGAGGGAAAATTTGAAGGAATGGGGGGAGTCGTAAGTTCTTACCCGAATTTACACTAGATGGAGTGGAGAGAGGGTGGAGAGACAAATGAAACAATCAAATTTCGCACAGCTTTCTGGAACCGATCAGTTGAGAGAGAAAGAAAGAAGCTTCTAGGGTTTAAAACATTACACGAGATACATTCAGCACCGGTTATTTTAAAAAACCGGTGCTAAATGTGTGACACTACAACACCGGTTATTAGTAATAAACCGGTGCAGAATGTTTAGCACCGGTTTTAGTAATAAACCGGTGCTAAATGTATGACATACAACACCGGTTATTAGTAATAAACCGGTGCTGAATGTTTAGCACCGGTTTTAGCAAATAAACCGGTGTTGTATGTCAAACATTTAGCACCAATGGTACTTTTAACCGGTGCTAAAATACATACAACACCGGTTTCATCAAATCCGGTGTTGTTTGACCGGTGCTGATTTGCAATTCTGTAGTAGTGAAAATATTAATACTTGAAAAATAAGATATAAATACTTGCATGCGTAACTTGATATGATCATCCCTTTTTCCAGTCCCCTAATTGTTCCCGTGTGAACCTTCTTCTAATGAAGTAGTAGGGACCACGTATCCCCCCATCAACATTCTCTAATAGTCTCCGCGTCAACTTTCCTCTAACAAAAATAATTGACGTTATAGGTATAAATACTTACAATACTTGATATTAATACTTTCAGATGTAATCCAGTGTCATATGTAAAAAATACTTGTAAGTATTGGTATAAATACTTGCGTGACGACGAGCCCGAAAGTATGTCATCATGGATCTCATTAAAGAAAAAATTACGTAGAAGATGTTCGTGGTTTTCGATTCGCAAAATTCCTCACAGATCGTCAGAAATATAGCAGTTAAGGTGCAGGTACAATGCGAGTACTAGAGTGCGGGTACTCATATCAGCTTCCAAAGTATTAAAGCCGAATGCCTACACCCGTTTTTATTATAAACAAAGAGATAGCACCACCGACCCATTTGGAGATTAGAACCAAAATAAACTGACAGTTATTTATCTTAGAAGCCATGCATAAATCATAATTAATCCCTCGTTTACTCTATCTCTTTAATTTTACAATTCTATTTATTAATTAATTAACATGCAATCTTTAATTGATCCATAAATAGTAGATTAATTAATCTAATCATGTGCAGGAGAGAGACCCAATTAAGCTCATCCCACACTTATAATTGATTCTCTAGATCTCCCTAATCAACTATAATTATGTAACACTTCTTAATTTTAAAGCAAATCAACGTGTCAGATAGTCACTGAACCAAATTAAGAAAGAAATTACACAATAACCCATCAGAACAAACTAATTAACAGCGAGAGGTTTAATTAATTAGAGTTTGTCAGTTAACGATTATGGTGCAAAAAGCTTAATTTGATTTTATTTTGTACCAATTAATTAAGTAAAATGCGCGCAGTGATCATGGATGAGAAATATCAAATACTATACAAATGATCATGAATTAAACTAATTAAGGCGATGGACATATATATATGCGTTTAAAACATGGATCCAGTTGATCTAATTAACAACCTACTGAGTTGTACACTACAATTAAAACAGCTAGCTAGAACAGGGTGAAAACTAAACTAAATTAAACTCTCTAATTAATTATAAAAGAGAAGTAAAAATTAAGAAGTACACATATGATGCATCCTGCCTAAACTTAATTATTATTATGTTATGTCCAAAGAGACTCTCTCTTGAGAGGCTCTTGACCTACATTATTATTGCTAGGAGAAGCAAAGCTCATGAGTTGTGGCATCCCTCCAATGAGATTATTTTGCATCAGATAAGATCTCTCGGCCGCCTCCGACACTACAATCTCATGTTGTGGCTCAGGCATCTGCGGCTCGTGCTGCATCTGAATGCACAGTATCTCCGCTTGTGCCACTGCAAGTTGCATCTGGAGTTGCGACACTTGGTTTTGTAGGAAAGAAATGGCCCCCACACACCCGTAAACTGGGTCCCGCATTCTAGCGTTTGCTTCGTAGACTAGGCTGCTAACTGCATCCGCTCTTTGTTGAACAGGTAGTTCCTATAATAATTAAGCATTTAAAATTTTAACAGTTAGTTCATTCTTAGATGAAATCCTCTTACATGCATCTATCAAGTGTATATATATTATATGATGCTTCAAATATTAAGCCAATATATATGTTCCTTGGGGCTTGACCATTAATTTGTGCAAAACTTTCTATATGTGAAATGGAAATAACACATTCATTTTGGTTGATAATTTGATATGGAATGATAATTAATGTCTTTCTTTACAATAAAAGGAATAAAATATTAGGGGAAATGAAAACCCTTCTGTTAGGCATGTTGATGTTATGAAAGTGAAGGCACTACTGCTAAAGCCAATATATATAAATCTAAATGTTGCAGAAAAAACTACTTAATTTCATTAATTTTTAAATTAAAAAGCTCCGGCCACTAATATATTTTCAAATTTCCAACATCTTTAAATACAATTTCATATTTCGGTTAAGCTTAAAAAATGTTCTTCGTGAAAGTTTGGCATATATTACAAGGAATTAAACACATCACAAAAGTGAGGTACTAATTCAAAAAAGAAATTACAATTGGAAAAACAAATTTGAATTGCACGCAGACAGAACTTTACATATGCCTTGGATGTAAAACAAAACAGACAAGGGATTGACATGAACCTGAAGCATTTTGCTAACATTGCTTGCGCCGAAAACCTTGTGTACTATTGCGAACTTGTGCGGGTCGTCGGAAGGAAAGAATGGGGCAAAGATGCAATCTTTCGTGCACCTTCTCCTAAGAAGTTTACACGAGGCGCATGGCGAGGTTCCCCCCATGATGATAGATATATATTCTTGTTGTTTAGGTGAAGAAGAGACGAAAGGATAGAGATATCTTTTGATTCTTTTTTTTTGTGTGTTTGAATTTTACTTCACTAAGAGAATTCGAAGGTGGGGTTGAAATGAGGCTTATGTGGCATATTTATAGCAAGTAGTTGTGATGCCGGAATTATCTATGATATATAATAATTCAAGTGTCTTGTTTGGATTCTCCAACTTGTTTCCCATAGTTTGTTCGGACAAGACAGCAAGTCAACTATGCATAAATGCATGATAATTCATCAGACTACCACATATAAATAATATACAATAGTTCAAAATGATAATGCACACTTTAAACTATATATATTTTCCAAGAGTAGGGTTCAAATTAATGCCTCATGTTTTACCGGTCTCACATTTATATTTTTTTTTTGAAGTTCAAACAGTGAATCCAAATCGTTCAACATGATCTTCATATATATATTAAAATGTACTTGGAGATCAAATTTTATATTTATTTTGAAATTGTTTACTGTTATTTAAACAAGTACAAAATCACTTCTTTTTTTAGAAGATTCTGGACCATACAAAAACAGTGATTTTGTAGCTATCTACAAAAATATATATAAAATTTGATCTCCGAGCATATTTTAATATATGAAAATCATTGTTTGGACTTTGAAAACAAAAATAAGAATGTGATACACAATTGAGATATGAATTAAAGATATGAGACATTTTAACCCTTCTCATTTTTTAATTAGTAAGCTTATATTTTCTTAAAATTAAAAATGTTACAGACAAATTGTTACTATAGACACTTTATTTCACATTTGTATGTATTAGAAATAACGGAAGAAAAAGAGACAAGCATAGCAAAAGAAGTTTACACAACACGCATTACAATTTGAGATGCAAGTAAAGGACAATTAATGGAGACAGCATGCATAAAGCCCTTTTTAATATAATAACGCCTTAATTTATCCTTGAATTAATTAGCAAATGCGACTCAGTTTTTCAAGGGATACCTAATTATATATATATAATAAACTCATCACATCACTGATCGACATTACAAAGAACCAAATTAAAAGAGAGCATAAAAACAAAAGGAATCTTAGTTCCAACTCAACCAATATGAGTCAAGGTGCAATTAAATGTTAGAAATTGGGAATATATATGCTACAGTGTGCGTGTGTCTTCTGGCATGTGTCCCTCCCATGTGACAACTCGTGCGCTCTACGCACACTCTAAATGCACACGCTACATATATAATTGCTTGCAATTGCATCAGTGAATTAAGATCAGTCCAGAGACCAGAGCTAGCTTAAATTAATAAAGATTATGATAAGAAGAATTCTTTCCTTATGATAGTATTTGTACTTTACATTTAATTAGTACCATAGATCTAATTACAAGAATTCTATACTTGCTGGTACATGAAGTGGAATCATCCAGAATATTTTGTTAATTTCTTAGATCTTACTTAATAAAAGAAATTATTAGACCTTAATTAGGTTGCTGTGCTGGCTTTCATAAGTCAAATCTGAATCTCATTTGCCACTTCATGCACTAAAGATATTCATTTCTCTTCGTTTTTGTTATTCAAGCCTGAGTCAATTTTTGTGTGCTTTTTTGCATAAACAATCAAGTGATCGATGAGATTAAGTGATACTTCGTCCCTTAGATATTTTTCTCGGTGATATCACATTTGAAATTTGAAAGCTAATTCTCTCTCTAGACTCTAAAGATTATAATGTGGTTAATTTTTTACTTTGTGGACCGTTGTGGGTTGCTTTAAATCGTGACAGCCAGTAGTAATATGGCTTTTATTAAAGCTTAACTAGCTTAGTAAAGTAATTAACAGCTATATATTTTTGTCAAAAAAAGAAGTAATTATATAATTTTATAAGCTACGTGCCTACGTACTATTTTGACCAACCATATATGTTGTCAGAATCTCACAAACATTAATGTAACCTATTAACTGAAATATAATTTGAAAATAACTGGCACTCTTAAGTCTTAATTGAGGGTTGCAATCTATTGTCGTGCATAGGGCTGTAAATGAGCCGGGTTTGAGCGAGTTACCCCTAATTTGAACTCAGCTCATTAAATAAATGAGCAAGTCAACTTGAGTTGGGATGGTAATAACGAGTTGTAGAGCTAACTCGAACCCAGCTCGTTATCAACTCGAGTTGGCTCACAACTCGTTTATAACTCGTTTAACCAGTTAATTATATACTACTACTAAAAGAATTTATCAGTATCCAGTAATTTTTCATACAGCAATAGTACATAAGTATTAACAATTTTTCATACAACAACTTAGTACATAAGCACCAGCAATTTTTCATACAACAGGTTAACAAAAACAATTTCTGAGATTTATTGTGACCAATGCTATGTAACTCGAGTTATAAATGAGCGAGTTGGGATAAACTAGCTCAAACTCAGCTCATTTAACGAGTCAGCCAACTCGAGTTGTAAATGAGCGCGTTAAAGCAAGCTGTAAATGAGCGAGTTACGAGTTTGAGCAATTTTGTCCAGCCCTAGTCGTGCACCATACATGGCCAATACTGTACCTGTTTATAACGAAATGGTACCAGTAAGCTCGGGAGAATAATAATCTGCTTGTTCAAGTTGTTACTGATAAAATATTACAACTACCTTATTGTGCAAATTTTGACTTTACAACACGTATTACAATACTAAATTTTACTGGTAATTAAATCATAACTTAATTTCCTTGAAGTCCGTAGTACTGGTAAATCATATAGGACTCGAGGATTATGATAAAACAATCACCAGAATGCCTTTATATGTTTGTTTAACTACAACTTACATGACCACACCTAGTTCTTAATCTCTGGCATTATATATGTATAAGCTATTGAAAAAGAAAGCATAAATTGCTCTCATCCTAAAAGACCAATAATAAATGCACCGCTCATTTAAACTTGCAAAATAATATACATAGATATCAGACTGCATGCACCTACTTTTAAGAGTTGTTTCCTCTAGATGCAATCTTCCAGTACTTTTCTTCTAAAGTCAAATTGAGAGCAGACATTGGTATCAAACCGGTACTGATCCTAGAAGAGCATTTAATGAGCAAATAATGTATGTGTACAAGCAGATTCCTTTTTGTTGTTTAATATATCTCTCATGTGAGGTGCACGAGATTTAAGAGTATAACCGAAGTGAAAACCTAAAAAGACAATGCCACTGAATTGCTTTGTCTAGCTAACGACATTTTCACACTGATATATAATTGTATTTTTCTTTTCTTAAAAATTCTTGATTAGCAGTCTAGCAACAAGGCAACAGTGTTGGAGGAATTAATTAATAAGGACTAAGTATACATTGACTACTATTCACGCAAGATGGCCTCTAATGGTTCTTTTATCTGTTAGATAGAATTGCTATGGGAAATCATTTGTGTACACAACGAGATTTTAATCTTAAGATAAGATAGGATCATTTCTATGTCCTTGACGACAAAACTATTAGACAATCTTGACAATATTTCTCAAATCATTCTAAAAAGTACTTCAAAACAAACAAAAATAATAATTAGTTTACTGTGTTGATGTCTATCAACACACAGTGCACCCATCAGATCTAACAATCCTTGTCAGTTAAACCATATATTAACACTATTCCAAGTTCCAACCAATTGTATGTAAAATTAATGTAAATCATGTACTAAATTCAAGCCAGGTAAAAAAGATAAATCCTATGCTCATCCAACCTAACTAAAAACAAGTTATCTGAAGGCATGTGATGATTTTTTTTTTATGTAAAGTTGGGGTCAAGTCAACCAACTTAATTAATTAATATCCATAAGGGATCCCTCATTCAGGTTTCAAACAAATGACCTTCCAAAAGGAAAACATTGTTTTTGCCACTAGACTAAAGACTAGTTCTTGATATGTGATGATTGTGGTATTCAGTGGCGGACCCAAGAAGAGTCAGGAGTAGGCAAGTGCATACTCCTGGATTCGAAATTTTTTTTAGATCCAGTGGTATTTTATACTTGTGCCTACCCCTGGATGAATATAATGAGTACCCCTGGATTTAATTCACGGTCCAGTAGAAGAAAATTATGCGGAAAAGAAAGTCAGTCCATATTGATTCGCGAAAAAGAAAGAAAGAAAAAAGACGCAGTTCAATTCGCTACTCCACTTAGAAGAATCGTTGATTTGTTAGGAGAAAAAGAGGCCCGCTATCAAGGATATATATGTACCGTGCTATCACTAGTCACGCCGTAACTTGTATCACGTGTCGTGTCGTGTTGTGACCAAATTTGAAAAGATGGTCATGGCACGTGAATGTTCACAACACGTTAATCACGCCATAAGCACACGTGACGTGTCCAAACGTGACCGGTCACGTTTGTTACGTTTGGTCACGTTTAACTATTTTTTTTAATAATTTAGGTTAGTTTATTTGAAATTCACCATTCGATCAAGATCTAACGGTCCTAATTACACGTGACCATGTGTCGTGCTGTGATCAAATCTTTTTCGTGGCGTGCCTTGTCATGCCAAATTTTCGAAAGATGATCACGTCACGTACGTGGATGGTCACGACACGTAACTGGCACACGTGTCATGATAGAACTGTATCGTTCCATGACGTATCCGGTCGTGCCGTGACTTTTTTGGATCCCTATCCACTACTCCGCTCCAATTCGTCAGGAGAAAAAAAAATTATACTCTTGTCAATATTTTGTGCCTACCCTTAATATTAATACTTTTTTGTGAGAATAACAATATAGCATTGAAGAACAAGAATTTTAAACCACATATTTGTGCTGTAACATATGGAACCATTGAGTAATAAGCAAGCCTAAAAATAACCAACTCAGCCAAAGAAGATAGTTACTAACCCTAAAAGAGTGCAAAATGATAAAAGCACCATCTCCAGCTCCTCTACATCTGAAATAAAAATGTAAATATTTTCAAAATAGAAATTGAAGAAATATGTTAATAAATATTGTTGCCCAATAAAGTAGTGATGTAACAGACTAGATGCATGTCAATATGTATTTTCTTATTTTTCTTATTTGAATAGAGAAAGAGGTGGAATGATCAGGAAATTAAAGAAACCTTCCTAAATTCATTTTTGTTTAATTTGTTGTATATTTATTAGGAGCATAAGATTATCGGATGTTATAATAATCTTCTAAAGCTTAAATATATTTTTTGTTATTTCACAAATTATGATGCAAAACGGAAGGAAATTAACAAGGTCAAACCAACAAGAAGAGGATGAAAATATAATAACTTTCATTTTTCATTAATTTCTATCCCCTCATACTTTTCATTTCCATTCTTCTTCGACTTTCGTGAATTAAACATGATTTAAGTATCAATCATTAATAAATAAGTATCAACTTCTTAATTTGTACAGAAAAATCAGGTATATATAATTGAAGTTTTGACAAAATTTGTAGTGTAAATCATATAACAAATTGAGGTTGTGCAAAACAGGCAAATTAAAATCTCATGCACTGACCATTCCCCCTGTCATGCATGGAGATAAAAAGATACTGATAGCAATGTTTTGACTTCGTACAACACACAAATAATAGAGTCAAAACAGTGTTGCATTTGATCAATGTGCTTCATGAAGTCAAAACTGCGTTGTCAGTGTCTTTACCCCTCCCCTCATTTGCAAAAAGGTTCTATAAATTTTAATAGATAAAATTAGTGCTTTTGTTACAACCAATATTTACAATTGAATATTACAAGAATTAGCAAATCAGATAATATGATGTATATATATGTCAATTTCGAAAATAGTGTAAGTGCATGAGTATATAAAGGTTGGAGTTATATATCAGTAGGCAGCCATTTCTATCATACGTACGAAGCTTTTTTTTCAATACAGATTATTAAATCCTCTCAACAAATCACACATAGATAGGGCTGCAAACGAACCGAACCAAATCGAACTTACCTCCGGTTTGAGTTTGGTTTGAATTAATTTCGAACTAAATTTGGTTTGAATCAATTTTGAACGAACTCAATTTCGAATCGAAATTTTTACGAACTCAATTTCGAACTTTTACGAACTTTGTTACGACTTACGAGTTATTGACTTATGGCTGGGCCATAGTTCGAAATTACAGCACTTCAATAAAAACTCAGGCATTATGAATTCTAATTACACAGTACACCAAAGTTTATATCAAAGTTCATTACAAATACCAAATTTATATCAAACACCAAAGTTTAGTATAATCAATCAAAATTCAGTACAATCACAGAATCTAAAAAATTTCAAATAGCCAACAGGAGCAACATCACCAAAGTTTTCAAATATCCAAAGTATTCAAAATACAATTTAAATATCAATAGAAGTACAGAACAATCCAAAGTCTTAGAATTATTACAAATCCAAATATTATCCTAATAAAACATTAAAGTTCATTATCAGCGGAAATTAACGGTTCATGTTTGAGTTAATTTCGAACTAAGTTTGGTTTGCGAACCTATTTCGAACGAACTAGGTCCAATTTGAGTTTGGTTTGAATTAATTTCGAACTAAGTTGGTTTGAATTAATTTCGAACTAAATTTGATTTGAATTAATTTTGAACGAACTCAATTTCGAATTGAATTTTTGACGAACTTTTTCGAATCAAACTCGAATCGAATTACGAACTACGAATTTTGTGTGCAGCCCTACACATAGACATGTCATAGAAATTACCAAAAAAAAAACAAATTATATATTTTTTACAATCATTTCACAAAATGACAAAGTAAAAAAATAATTTCCTTTTTATTTTTATACATGTCGCGTTTAGTTC
The DNA here is from genome assembly GCA_028015225.1 of Carex myosuroides. Classification (NCBI taxonomy): domain Eukaryota; kingdom Viridiplantae; phylum Streptophyta; class Magnoliopsida; order Poales; family Cyperaceae; genus Carex; species Carex myosuroides. The sequence continues at coordinate 3,704,694 of CM051476.1, forward strand.
TTGCTATATTATTATTAATTGTAGTTCTTGTAACATTTTTTTTTTAGATTTTCATTCACTTTTAAACTTAATTTAAAATTCAAGTTAATTTACTTAATTCAATAAATTTTATTATTATTGTCTTACAATAAAGTTACCCATGCTACAATATTTCCTTCCCCACCTTTAAAAAAAAAGAGGAAGTCATGTAAAGGTGACATGGTGCATAAATTTTCTGTGGAGATAACAGTGTAGCAGTGTAAAATTAAATTAATTATGACAAATAATCAGTTGAATAGATAATTTCAATAAAATAATTACTTTTGAACATTAAATTAGGTATACTCAGTTACTTACACATTGATTAATGATAAAATATAATTTATTTTCAGTTATATGATTAAATTTGATAATAATTAATAACTTGACATGACCTACAAACCTTGAAGCTCAACCTCACAAATTGATAAATAGTAAGAAATAAAATACTTTCAGTATATGATTAAATTTTGAGGAGGGTTCAAATACCTTCATTTTTTGTGCCTCCACCATGCCTCCATTTTTAAAAACTTTAATAACCCAAAATTTAAAACTTAAAATCAAAATAAAACCGTTGGATATGATCTACACATTTTATCTATGTGCTCATAAAAAATTATCACATTTCAATTTTGTTTTTATGTGAATCAATAAGTTGAAAAATCAACGTCTAGAAATTATCCACATTAGTATGTTTTTTACAAGCTCTTGATGATAACCAAAACAAAATTAAAATGTCATAATTTTTTACACATGCATAGATAAAATGATGTAGATCATATTTAACGGTTTTATTCTGACTTATAAGTATTAAATTTTGAGTTATTGAAGTTTTTAATAATGGAGGCATGAAAAATGAAGGCATTTGAACCCTCTTAAATTTTATAGTTCTTAATAGTTATTCCAATGATTAAAAATGTATAATAATTTTTTTTTTACTTTAAATATAAATTATCTTTATTAAATTGAGTGTATATATTTAATTGGACGAGAGAGCATCAACATTGTCACGTTGACCATGTCCTGGAATGATTCCCTCCTATCAATCTATCAATCTCCAATTGTGACATATAGCCTGGGGAGAAGGGCTAATTAATGAGAGGCTGTTTTGTGTTCTGTAAAATAATGCAAGATCAAACCCTAACTCATAACTTTATAGAGAGAAAGAGAACTCGATATTGAAGTGAATGTTTGTTTGGCAGACATTCACGTGGGCACTACGCTTCCCATATTTCATATTTCTCTTCCTCAGTTTAAAAAAAAAAAAGGGAGATTTCATGTATATCCCTCCAAAAATTTCAATTACGTAATACTCCTCTTAATTAATAATATCATATTGATCCTTCCAAATTTAAAAAATTCACAAATTTATTCAATTTATTGTTTTTTTTATTAAAACTCATTTAAAATTTATACAACTTTTCATTTTATCTTTATTGAAAAATAAAATATGTGGAAGAAATATTCGATATCTCCATTATTATATTAAGTACATAGATGTGCTGATTCGCTAACGACTTTGATTAAAATATGAAATTTCAAATTGAATATCAGTCATCCGATCAAATATTCTGATTATATGCATCTTTTTTATATTTTTTTTACGTGTAGAAGTCTAAATTTATTTAGACATGTACTCGCCACACATACCCACCGCATGCAAATTCTACTATCTTTCTGATTGATCATGATTTCTTTCTAATTCCTAAATGTCATTTAAGAAACTTTTGAATTGATTGATAATTAATTGGTTATGTCTTCATTTCTTTCTATTTTTTATATCATTTAATGAATGTTATTTGTCATTTTGTTTGAGATTTTTTTATGAAAATATGTAAAAAAGATAAACAAAAAAATGTCATTTGATATGTTATTATAAAAATATTATTTACGTGTAATTGTCATTATAAAAATGTTATTTGTCATTTAGTCTAAATTTTTTATAAAAGTATGTAATTTTGTATGAGATTTTTTTTTTGTTTTCTTATAATATATTCCTGCAGTGCATGCTTGTTTCAAGTCAACATCAAAAAAAATTTGTTCTGAAATGTTACAGACGATTTGGATTAATGTTTTGAAAAGAAAGTGACTTTGCAAATTGCAATGGAGAGAAATAATAATTAGAAAAGATAGACTGAATGGGACCACAAAAGTTTACATGAATTTTCATATTTTGTAATTTGTATAACATATTGGACGAACCAATTAAGACGAGTTTTTAAATATTTGTTGCTATAGTTGTGATGGCACCAATCACCATATATAACAATAGTAACGTACAATTTGGTCCGTTCAATTGGGATAAAAAATGCAAAAAATGCACGATGCGTGTGACTTATTAGGATAGTTTTTCAGCTGAAATTTTTAAATATACCACTGTAAAAAATAAATAAACTAAAAGACCACTCGAACTGAGAAATTTCAAAAATATCAGAGCCGTAATGACAAATGACAGCCCTCAAAAACCAAAAAACTCAGTATATTACAGTGAATTTTTTTGTTTTTGAGGAGCCGCAACGACAAATGGTGGCCCCCAACAATAGAGCCGCAATTTGTCCTGGTATTTTTCAAATTCTCCAAAATTTGTGGTTTTTTTTATTTTGTGAGAATGATATTAATAAAAATTTTGGGTTTTTTTAGATTTGTGCGAGATTTAAAATCAGACGGTTCAGAACTTCAGATTGCTTATCATAATATGATAATGTTACAATTATAGCAGTGTGCTGCCAAAATATTTTTTTGTTACTTCATTTTATAAGTAAAGATAAATTTATAAAATTTAATGACAGTAAATTTGTTATTAATTGTATCACCAGCCATAGAAAATATATAATATATGTAACGAATCAAGACAAAAAAAACAAAGAAATAAATTAAGAAATGACGATTAGAAAAGATGCAAGCTATTAGCTATACCTTGCCTAGGGTTTGATTAACAACTCAGCAAAGAGAATCAAATAGAAGGGTCTATTAATGACATTCTGACACCAAACTTAAATCATTAACATTTTTATAAAATCAAGGACGGCAGGAGAGCTACAAACAATAAAAATTGCATGGTTGAAACCGCAAGTTTACGCTCCCAAATTCCCATGTCCAACCCATAAATCCGGATTCAATGAAACAATCATAAGATGTTAGATTGTGTGGCATCCTACTGACCCTGAAATCGGGACCACTTAGAAATAAAATAAAAGTATAAAAACAACAAAAATTAACTTTGCACACCTGATCTCTGTATAAGTCACAGGGGATAATTCGGATTCAATCACTGAATTGTCATGCATGCATTTAAGCAGCCCACATGACACGCTTCTTCTCTATTTCTTTTTTCTCTGCATTTTGTCTTGGGTTGACCAAAAACAACAAAGTACAGAAAGGAATTAAAATTTTACTTTGAAGCCCCTAAATTTTTAATTATTACCGTATTTTAATATGAAGTGTATATGTTGCAATATTCGTTGTTGTTGTTGTTGTTGTTGTTGTTGTTGTTGTTGCTGTTGCTGCGGAGTGGACTTTACAATAATTATATGTAATCATCAGAAATATAGAAAGTATATGTAATAATAATATTATAAGGGATTGGCTAAATTGTTTCGGAAAATATTTCGGTCGAAGTGCTTACATGTCAAATTTTAATATTTTCATGTTCGAAACGTCGACCTAAGTAGCTCAATAAATTGGTTATATATTAAATATGTAAAATACCCATTTTATTATTTTTAGAATTTTTTAACATTTTTTATGATTTTTAAAAGATAATTTTTTGACCTAAATAAAAGTATTTTTAAGCCAAAAGAGGCATCTTTTAAAAAACATAAAAAAAATTTAAATTTTTTCAAAAAATAGTAAAAATCAGTATTTTAAGTATTTATTATATAACCAATTTATTAAACTACTTAGATCGACATTTCAAATATCAAACATTAAAATTTAACCCGTAAGCACTTCGGTCGAAGTGCTTCCGGAAGTAATTTAGCCGGACTCATAATATAATATTAGAGTTAATGTTTTTAGTTGATTTAAATATATTTTTTAGCTTGTATGATTGAGTAGGTAGTAAAAGTATCTTGTGAACAAAATAATTTTTAAAAAAATACGTAACAAAATAAGAAGATTATAACAAAAAATTGAGATATTGAGAATGTACAACTTAATCATCAAAATCAATTCTCTATTATATTCGTCTTTTAATGTCAAACACATAAAGGAAAACAACATAACATTAATTTCATGAACAGTTAATTATTTTTCTTCTAAATAAGGACATTTTTTTCTGAAATTTTTATTCATATTAAAAAAATATAAACTTTAACATTCTGCACTCAAATTCGAAAAAATTTCAATTCTGTCCAATCCGGAGAATAATTCTTTGGATCCAGGCTTACTTTTCGGAGAATTATTCTTCGGATCCAGACTTACTTTTCGGAGAATTTTTCTCCGGATCCAAAGGTTCACTTTTCGGAGAATTATTCTCCGGATTTGTCCGGAGTTCCGGAGAATTATTCTCCATATTTGAGTTTTTTAATTAAATAGAAAATGTTATGATTTATTTATTTTATAAATCATAACATTTTCTGTTTAATTAAAAAAACTCAAATCCGGAGAATAATTCTCCGGAAAGTGAGCCTTTGAACCCGGAGAATTATTCTCCATAAAGTAAGCCTGGATCTGGAGAATTATTCTCCAGATTGGACAGAATCGAAAATAATCCGAAAACGGGTGCATATTGTTAAATTTTGAATTTTTTTTAATATTAATAAAAATTTCGGCATTTTTTTTGTAAAGGTTAAATGTCAAGCCACACTATATAATACCCACAAGGGATTTCTCTATCCGGATTTGAGCATGCGACCTCCCACACTGAGGGTAATGTTTTTACCACTATACCAAAAACTGATTATTTTTTAATGTAAAAGTTGGAGGTCAAATCACCTAACTATTTAATATCTATAACATATTCTCCTACCCGAGTTCTGAACATACGACCTCTCATACAGAAGACACTGTCTTTGCTACTAAACCAAAAACTGATTCTCCAGACTTTAGTTAACATTGATATATATTTCTTTTAGTGTCTCTTTATGTAAATTAAACTTGCACTTTTTTTCACAGAAAAATCAATATTCATTATAAATAAGAAACATTATATCACATTAGTATTAGACATATCTTACTTAAATAAACAGCAGGATCTGATCTGAAAATATTTAAATTGCAAGGACTCACATCAAACTCTACATGTACGAAAAAACAAATCTTATGTTTGCTTCCAATGCTAGTCCATGGAAACGTAGCTCAAAACACGAGGCAGTGAGAGAGAGAGAGAGAGAGGTTGTAATTTGAAAATCATTAACTAAAAAACAGACATCTTGCGTTTGCTTAGAGATGGAAAAACACCATACAACCTCCAATGCAACATTAAATGCATCCATCATGGGTCGTTGATTGTAGATTCCTTTTGGATTGAAAAAACTAAATTAAATATGTATTTATTTTTTTATCTTTTTTTGTTTTCAATTTTAAAACAAGGGTTTGACGTTGGCTTTGTCTCTTTCATGTTTTTCCTTATTTTCCTATATTTTATTTTTCTAGATCGAAATTATTGGTATAGGGGTGATGATTTTGATTATCAGATTGTATTGGATTTAAAACGGCGAATATGAATAACCATTAGTAAAAATAAAAATAAATTTCAATATTTATCAAGTAAGAACATATATTAGCTATTTTAAAGTCCGTCACGTTATAGATTAATTGATAGATACAAATATATATATATAGAAGCTTATATAATATTCATTATTATGGAGAGATTGATATACTATTATTTAATTAGTAATTTATATTGTTTCAAAAATAATGAGAGCAATAAATATATAATTATTGTTATATTTTATGAGATTATGTATGGGATGTGCTTAAGGTAATATATTCATTTGTTTACTATATTTTTATGTTAGATTCTATATTATCAATTTATATAATAACTATATATTATTTGTCATACCTATTAATTTAAACGGATAATGGTAGGTAAAGGTGGGCCTCAAAGCTGATTAATAAAATTTTACATTTAACCTCATTATTGGGTTTGTAAGATATGGGCTAGGAACATAAGCACAGTAATTATTTTTTATGGATTTAAGAGCATCTCCATCGTCTTGCAAATTGAATTGCAAAATCCGACGTGTCAATTTCATTTCCGTTTTCATCGATCCCGAGCTCTTTCAAAAATTGAAAGCTTTCATATTATGAAAGCTTGCAAATCCGATTGCATACTCGACGTGAGCGACAATACTCGATAAAATTCGCTCTCACACAGTCTTCGTCTCCCCAATCGATCTGGACTCTGGAGAGTGTTTTTGTTCTTTTGCTAACGCCAGCATAATTTAGTGACCTAATATGTCTTCCAAATCTTTTATAATTGAGAATCGAGGATGGTACAATGGAAATCGGACTATATACGGTCTCATGTTAGGTCAAAGTTGTTCTATTTGATTCATCAAGATTTATACAAACAATTTTAAAATTGATACAGATCAAGTGCGCACAAATCTTGATGCAGATTGAACGCCTTCCACCGTGCCAATCAATATAGTAGATAGCGTGCGTAATTTGGTTGGGTCAGTCCAGTGTACGTCTTTTTCAACTTTCGTAATTTGAAATGCTTCATTTACTTCTGACCTTTGAAAACAATACTACAATCATTGGTTTTATGAAGAGTAAAAGTACTCAACAACATCGCTATTCTCGCAGATACTCCTATTGATAATAACAATACCTTAGAAAATAATGTAGACTTATTCTCAACAATAGTCTTATTTTGTCCTAAAATATTTTTTGTAGCAATAAGGATTTATTTTTATTTATTTTTGCCAGTCGATGCAACGGTGGATAACCTCCAAAGTCTCGAGTCTTTCAATAAATTTTTTTTTGTAAGGTTGGAGATCAAGCCACCCAACTTTTTAATATCCACAAAAGATTTTTCTTTTCGGATTTCGAACCTGCAACCTCCCACACAGAGGACATTATCTTTGTCACTGGACCAAATGCTGGATCTCTCTTTCAAATTTAATTCATTTCAAACACTATCAATTTCAGCATTTTTACTTAAATTAGCAAATCTAAAGTATTAGATTTGTTTTTTCTTATCTCAGTTACATATATATTACAAAAGTTATAAGATTTTGACCTTATTTAAGTTGTCATTAAGAGAAGAGGTTAAATACCTAAAATTTAATCCTATTTGCTCATAATTAATAACAAAAAAAAGTCAAAATGATGTGTAATACGTATCCGTTTATATTTAAAAGTTTCAAATATATTTATTGAAGATTTAATTTAAATGAAGAACTGTTGACATCAGCTCGTCATCAAAACCTTAATTTGTATTAGATCGTATATTCCACATAATCTAGTCAAATTATTGCAAAATATAATTAATTATATCCATAATAATTTGGGTTATGACAGACACACACACACACACACACACACACACACACACACACACACACACACACACACATATATATAGAGTAAACCACCCCGTTTACTTGGGGCTACTTTTTGGATTTTGAAAATCCAAACAATCGATCCGAACCGTTCAACATGTTATAAACATTGAAATGTGCTTGGAGACCAAATTTTACATTTATTTGAATTTTTTTACTATTTATTAAGCCACTTTGAAAGTTTCTGATCCGGTGGTTCAGAAAATTTTACTGTTTTTTACTGTTTGCCGTCGGATCAACGATTTTTAAAGTGGCTTAATAAATAGTAAATAAATTCCAAAAAATGTAAAATTTGGTCTCCAAGCACATTTCAATGTTTAGAACATGTTGAACGGTTCGGATCGGTTGTTTGGATTTTCAAAATCCAAAAAGTAGCCCGAAGTAAACGGGGTGGTTTACTTTGCAAAGCACCGTAGCCTTACTATATATATATATATATATATATATATATATATATATACGGAAAAAAGAAGTAATAGTTGTCACGTAAAATTCCCACCTCACCTTGCAAATGATTAGTCCATATATTAAGGGGGCTAGGATATTGACAGAGCTGGTTTGGTTTCACACAGCGCACCAATCATATACTTTTTATTTTGTCTCTGTAAATCGTGCGCTGCATGAAGTTAAAATAGTTTTGTCAACATCTTTACTCATATTAAGAATAGTGTAGAATTTAAACACGAAGTTAATTACAAACAATAGTACTCGTGAGATCTTACCGTGACATTTCTCTGTATATATATACCTCGCTCAAACAATCTTACTTTAACAAAACATTTGCTAACTGGATGTATATAATATATACGTTATATCAAATTAATTTACCAGTTGTTTTGGGAACAGGAATAGATATATACCAGGAGAAACATGTACAGAAGCAGTTCCACCAGCAACTCACCGACTCAGAGACCGAAAAGAATTAACCAAAAAGAAATTAAAAACAAATTAGGAAAAGGAAGAACAAAAAAAGGATAAAAAATTAGGTTTTTTAATTAATTAAGAGCCTTACGCTCTACCGACTGAGCTTATTATAGATGAGCCTTTTTTATTGTCTAATCCTTTGTTATCATCAGTATTAGTACTGTTAGTGTTAATGATATCCCACATGACTTGGATATCTTTGTATGATCCCTTCCACCTCTCTACTTCTCTGCAAAAAACTACATATCCTTCACTTCTACCTGCCAACAATGCACAAAATCATTAATGATCAACTTTTAAATATATATATATATATATATATATATATATATATATATATATATAGATGGGCTATTGTACTTCGCGAAGTAAAACCCCGTTTACTTCACGCTCATATTTTCATTTTGAAAATCCAAACAACCGATCCGAACCGTTCAACATGTTCTAAATATTGAAATGTGCTTGGAGACTAAATTTTACATTTTTTGGAATATTTTTACTATTTATTAAGCCACTTTGAAAATCGCTGATCCACTGTGAACAGTAAAAAACAGTAAAATTTTCTGGACCACCGGATCAGCGATTTTCAAAGTGGCTTAATAAATAGTAAAAAACTTCCGAAAAATGTAAAATTTAGGCTCCAAGCACATTTCAATATTTAGAACATGTTGAACGGTTCGGATCGATTGTTTGGATTTTCAAAATGACAAAATATGACCCGAAGTAAACGGGGGTTTTACTTCGCAAAGTACAATAGCCCATCTCTCTCTCTCTCTCTCTCTATATATATATATATATATTAGACAAAGTAATTCATGTGTGTAATGCATGTTGGAGTTTATATCTGAGGGGGCTTATAATTAAATCCCTGCTCTTGTAATAATGATCATGCATGCCAATTAAAGAGAAAAGGTTGAAGGCAAATTAAGTTCTCTAATCAAATGAAATTCATTAAACTTAAGGATCATTGAAACAAAAGAATAGAATTAATACAAACCTCGTTTCTTCCTGTGTTGAACTATTGAAGATATTCTATTAATGGCGCGCTTTGTTGGGATGATTATGCTTTCTCTCAGGAGCAATAGAAGGTTCTCCTTTGTGCACACAACTTTCATCTTCATTTTTTATTTATTTTAAGTTTAAGGTGCTTTTATATATAAATAAATAAATAAGCAGACTAAGGGCAATATTGGTATTTACTTCAATTATACAACCGACAAAAAAAGAGCGCAAAAGGAAAAAAAAAAAAAGTAATTGTGAGAGTGACGTATGACAATGGTAATCATGAGATTGCTTTTATTTTGTTTCTCAACTTTATAGAGTTTATAAATATTGCAATTGAAACACCAAAACTATACATAAATTTTTTTATACATCACAAGATGCGGATTGCCAGAAATAATAAAAAAAAAAAACGGTGAAACTTGTAAATATTAAATGGTTTTTTTTATTATTTTTTTTCAGCTCATTTTTTTTTCCTCTAATACTTTTGCCACCTGTTAAAATCTAATTTTGAAAATAAATTCACGGTTAAAATTGTGAAGTTAAAGTCTAATATTGGCCCCAAACTTAAAAGCAAATAAATAATCTGATATTACCAGAATCTACTAATCTAGGCACCCAACATCGGAATCTACTATATAGTTTAGAGTAAAATACAAGGTTCTTAATAGCGATTATAGCGCTATAGCTTTAAGGTCCGAAAAAACTATACCGCAGCTATAGCGCAACCATAGCTAACTATTTAGAATCATTATAAAAAAAATGCGGTTAATAATGTTATAGCTTTTGAGGTCCGAAAAAGCTATAGCATAGCTATTGCGTAGCTATAGCTAGCTATTTAGAACCCTGATAAAATATAATAGATATTATGAAATTGATTTTAATTTGTAACATGAACATTTTACCTAATTGACTATATTTACATTTGATTCTGAAGTCTGGCTCTGAAGTGTTGAGATTAATTATATAATGATGATATTGTTGTACTGGGAAGATTGACGACATCAATGAGACATAACATAAATGAAGTGCTGGAGTGCAGTCGCATCAAAACTTTTAATTCAAAAGAGTGAGATTGATTAAACATTTTGTCTTTTGAGGAAAAAAAAACATGACCGAATTAACAAGCAATACTTTAAATTGAAGTTGTTGTTAAAGTCCAAGTGATGATTTTTAAACAAGGACCTTTGACATTATTTATTAATTTAAATATATTAACTTTAATTAAAGCCAAAGTTTCAATTTTTTTTTTTTTAAAGAAAGATGGAGATCAAGCTTTCAAATATATCTATGTTATTATAACAAATAATTAATTCATTTGGATTTTAAATTTATGACTTTTTACATCAGAGATTATGTGTCTTTGACATTAGATCAAAGACGAGTTCTCGCCAGAGTTTCAAAGCTTTTTTTTTTAATTTTCACAGAGACTGCAGAGTGGTGAAAGAGGCTTAAACCTCGATTTTTGAGTATTCAACATTTTAGGACTTTTTTCTAGTTAACTGTGCTACTGCTCTATATATTATCGTCAGAGTTTCAAAGTTGAAGTATACATTTTGCAAAATTAGGTCAGAATTATAAACTTCCGCTTATCAATTTGTCAAATTATGTATCTCAGTGTGGAGGCAATAAAATTAAAGTTTCGCATGTTAGGATGAATTAATAATAATTTACAAATCTAGTTGATTAAAAAATGATTGATCAGGTGCAATATTTTTACAAATAAAACATACATTATTTTTCAAATAAAATTACTCAAAGACCAATAAACTCTCTAGGGCATGTTTGATTGGTTATATGCATATTACGGATTGACTCATACTATGGGTCTATATCTCTATTTTTAAAGATAAAAATAAAATCGATCCAAACAATTAAATACGATCTTTCTAATTTATATTTTCAGATTTTATTTGTTATTTTTTTATATAAGTATAGAATCACTTGATCTAAAAATTCTGGACTATTCGAAAGTAGTGATTTTGTTTACCTAAGATTCTAAAAAAAAAAAAAATTGGTCTCGGAGTACTTTTCATATGGAGATCATGTTGAACGGTTTAGATCGACTATTTAAACTTTTAACATAGAGATATGGATCATAGCACAGGTTGATCCGTAATATATATGCATATTACCATAGTCTCACTCGTGATAATTAAATACCTTCTCATTACTATATGAAAGATATTTCTTTTAACCATGTAATACTCTAATAAATGACATTTAACATTTTGTTCTACTTATGATCCATATTAATCAGGGTTCTAAATAGCTAGTTATAGCTACGCAATAGTTGTGTTATAGTTTTTTCGGACCTCAAAAGCTATAACGTTATTAACAGTTTTTCTTTTATAATGATTCTAAATAACTAAGCTATGGTTATGCTATAGCTTTTTCGGACCTTAAAAACTATAGTGCTATAATCACTATTTAGAACTTTGATATTAATATTTGATAAAGTCTTTGGATTGTAGGAATAAATCTGTTGATAGCTCAGCAAAAGCAACATTAGATCTACATTGGTGATTGAGTATGTATGAATTAAAATCCATTATCCTTTTATCTTTTCCCTTGTAGTATCTTCCTCTTCTCTTTGTATATTTTGTACATATATTATGATGAGGCAACATGTGTATCTTCAGTGCATAACTGCATACTAGTATCGTGCCCGTGCGTTGCAACGAGAACATATTATAAAATTGAATAGAATATGTACGTAGAGACTTTTTTGTTTGACATTCACACAAAATTAAGAAAAACTATTTTTAAATAAAAAAAAACGGAGATCCAAATAATAAATAACAATACAATAACAACAACAAATGAAAAAAAAAGATCAAATATAACATGAAAAAAGTTCTTGAAGTATCATTATACGATTTAATATCTAATTTTCTCCACAAACAAGACTGATTATTAAACGATTTAGAGAAGAAATGATATGTAATGAAATTATTTTAATAATGGAAATTTCTCTACACGAATTTTTTTTATATTCTTCATTTTCTCTCTAGATCAGAAAGATATGATTGTTTCTATCAGCACAAGATCTGCTTTTCATCTTTTCACAAAGATACAGTAGTCATAAACAAAATTCGGAAAGATATAATTGTTTTCATTTTCATTGTCGAAAATATAGAGGAAGAGGAGAAATGAAACGGAAGAAATAAGAAAATAATTTAATTGCAGGAATCGAAGAAAGCTGTAAGGAGAAATAAGAAAACGGATCGCTAGGAATTTATTCAATTTTAATTGTGACAAACCATGTAGCAGCTGTGTGGCAAGTATATTTTTAACTAAATTTAGATTTCTACACATAAAATAGATGTATTTAATAAAAAAAAAGATAGATTATGTGATTGGAGGGCTGATATTCAATTTGAAAATCATCTTTCAATCTTAGTCATTGGCGGATCAGGACAATTACGTGCATAATATAAGAAAATGGAGATAACAAATTCTTATAGTAACATGATATATTTAAGTAATAATTTGTGTTTCTCCACATCTAAAGCGTTACATAGTGTCGAATTTACATTTTTCCGGTTGATCCAATTTAGTACTTTCACGAACTTGATAAAATAAAATGGTCTCACAATTCCCCATTCACTCAGTCAAAGTCAACTCTTCAGCCAAACTGTTGGGTCAAAGCAAAAAAAATAAACCCATAAGAGAACCCATTTGGATAAGCCTACGCAAAAAATATACGTACTTTTACAACAGAGGTAAGTTAGTCTCGGCCCAAGACCCATTGTTGCCTATTTCTAATTATCGGTTTAGTTGTATTGGGCCGGGTGTAGCCTCGAATTAGCCTATATTTAATAATCAACAACTGGGCCTAGGCCTTTATTGTAAAAGCCCATCTCACCATCCCCTTCCCCAAGTAAACTATAGTAAGCAAAAAGAAATTTAAAAATTATTAAATCAATAAATGAAAATAGAAAGGAAAGGTACAGTGAGAAAGAGAAGGAGCGCTCGAAAGTTGCGAGGTTTGGCTCGACGAGAGCCGCTTGAAAACGGCGCCAACTCTTTCTTCGTTCCTGATTTATAAGAATAAAATTGGTGAATACGATTTGTTTTTAAAGAATAGAAGGTGAGAAACTTCCATGGCTTCTTCGGATTCTGGTCCGGAATCGCAAAGTGGGTCCATTAATGAGATGGAGAAGAAAGAAAATGCAGTGGAACCGCTAAGGCTTCCGACTGTAGAGGAGATCCGAGGCCAGGATATATGGAATAATTGCGCGACGCGAAGTGTCGTTAGTGGCGTTATGGGTTTGTGCTTATTTCTCTCTTTATTTAAAGTCTCATTTAACTAGTTATAGTAGAGCTTCAGTTTGTAAGCCAAGTGAGGTTTCCATTTGTTACATAGGTTAGTGGAATTGATCAGAAACCTGAATTTCCTTCTAAGTTATCTGGGTGCTGTGAAAGGAAGAAGCATGGGATTTATTGGCAATCTTGACTTATTTCTCAAATCAATCCATCAAGGCATAAAAAGAAACAAAAACAAAAGTTCCTTTAGTTGTGTTGTTGGACATACAGCTTCCCTATCTATCTAATTTTGTGCAATTTGAGTATCATTTGATAATGCACGAAGAGTCCTTATATTCAGATTGTTTTAAAGTTGAAATAATACAATCAACAAATCTCATCATTTTTTTATAGATTGAAATTTAACCTTTATTGATGATGACTATTATGAAGATTGTCAAGTTATATAGCTGTCAAGACATCTACATTGGTTAAACACAAATTGCAATTTGAAGTTGAATCTAGCAAGTTTTTATACTTTTGAAATTTTGAGCTGAAATGAGCTGCTCATGTAGTTGGCTACTGGCTGGTCGTGAATGTTGATCAATTCTTCATTTTGTTGTAAAATAATCCAATTCAAGGTCCTAATTGCTGCAATTTGTGTTTAACCAAATAAGACTATTGGAGATTACAATCTCTAATCTTCTAATTGCAACCATACTTTGTTAGATATTTCTGCTGAAAGTGTAAATAGAAGAAGTGAACATGCATTATGTTTTCTAAGGATTGCTTTTGTTATTACGAATCTTATCTGTTTTGTCCTTACACCAATCCCAATGGCTAATTCGGTAAGCCTGGAGCCTGGAAAAAACTCTATTTGCAACGTGTTCAGTAAGTTCTATATACTTATAGCGTAAAAAGTATCATGTATGCCAGTTGACAAAAGTGAAATATCATGCATACCCTAGCAAGCATAGACAATATCCCATGTATTCATGAGAGGTACAAAAAACATCCTATGTGTACTCCCCTTTCTTTTTTAATTCGAAATGCTCCTAATACCCCTATCTGTTCACTGGTTATTTGTACATACTATTTTTTTTCCTTTGGGGAGGGGGGTCATGGTGAGGGTTGCTTTACAAGTTTCAGAAGTAATAAGGACATGAGGAGATACGAGCACACATATTTCATTTTTTTTTTTTTTGAAAATGTATTCAGGTGTATAGTCTTGCAGGAGTATGCATGATATTTGAATTTCTTTTTTGTAGGGGCCTATATGGAAATCGTACCTTCCATTCCTCGTTGCATTTAAAGTTGAGAACTATAAGCTGATAATGTCCATCTCTTGTTTCTTTTTCTTATTGGAAATTTTTAGGTGGTGGATTGGGCCTCGTCATGGGCCTATTTTTTGGGGCATTGGATAACCCATTAAGACAAGAGGAAATGACGGGAAGGCAACAGTTGATATTCCAGGCAAAACAAATGGGCAGGAGAAGTGTTAGTTCCGCTAAAGCATTTGCTGTTATGGGACTAATTTTCTCTGCTGTTGAATGTGTGGTCGAGAAGGTATATTATAGAGGGAAGGGGATGATAAATTTGAATTTATCTGTTGTGGATTCTGCATTAAGTTTTGTGACAGCTATACTAAACTTAAAACTACAAGCAAAGTACAAGACCCTGAAAACCTTTAACCCTGAAATCGGAAACCCTAAAATCCTATTTGAGATTGCTATTAGAAAAAAGACAACAATTTATTAGTAATACCGGCTGTTATTCTACTAGGACTGGTGCTATGGTATGAAAGCTTGCCTTTTCTTTTCTTTCCTTAGTTTTAAACTGAAAATTGTGCTCTTTTTTCTTGGGGAGTCTAGGCGCGAGCCAAGCATGACATGACAAACACAGTGGCAGCTGGATGTGCTACAGGAGGTGCATTATCTGCAAAAGGTATATTTTTCTTGTCTTAAAATTTCAAATTATGTAGTATTGTTTAAGTGAATGTTGCTCATTCATTTTGGTGAAAGCACAAATCCCAATGTGAAACAGAAGTCAAACTGCATTCAACATTACTGATAATAAAAGAAATTAATATTCTGGTTTATATGACCAGATGCTGATCTTGTACTGGTACATATCAGTAGCTTTTTACTACAAACTATATAGTATTGTTTCAGTGAAAGATTCTTATGCATTTTGGTGAACTAGAAATGCCAAATTGTACACTTAGTCAAACTGAACGGAACATGATTGATAATTAAAATAAAATTGTATTCTGGTTTAGGAGACCACATGCTAATCTGGTACTGGTACATAGCTGCAACATTATTATACTGAATTTGGATACTTCATTGGAGTTTGAGATTTCGGTTATTTTGTTCCAGAAAGTTAAGTATTCAATGATGTTCGATCAATTTTTATTATCTGTTTACTGCCCTTCTGTTAATTTCTTATTTTGTTGTTTTCAGCTGGACCAAGAGCAGCATGTGCCGGATGTGCTGGTTTTGCAGCATTTTCTGTTGTAATTGAGAAGTTCCTGGGGCATAACTGAGCTATTAGAAATTCCGAAATTTAAACTAAAAAGAACAAGTAATAAAATTTTATTGGAAATCTTCTTCTAATATGCCGGAAATTTTCACCTGTCCATCTGAAATTTTGAATAGTGTTGTTAATTTAATTTTAGTTTTAGGGGTTTGGAGCCGCAATTCATAAACACTTTTTAGATTATTAAGGCCATTTTAGAGGTTCTTTCTAGCCGTAAAAAGTTCCACAGGAAGGTAATGTTTTTATTGTTAAAATTTATAAATTTAGAAGGTGAGTATGTTCGTTTTTTCTGTTGGAATTTGCCAAGCTGGGCTTAAGTTTTAAGAGATTATCAATCCATTTTTTGTGTTTTTCTGAAGCAATTGTGTACTTCTCTAGCTCGGTCTTGAAGTTATTTTGCACCATAGATAAAGAACATGCTTCTGCTACCGATTCATTTGTCTAATATTTTTGCGAAGTAGTGTTCAATAATCTTGAAAATTTCTGGACTTTATTCTTTCCGGAATATTGTGATATGCCACTTCTAAAGAACACTTTTGAAAAATGTATAATACAGAGCTTCAGCTACTAGTATTAAATAATCAACGGTGATGCTTCAATTAGATAGCAATATATAAATGGCGGGCAAATTCAACCGGGTTTCGTTCAAATAATATTATTATTTCAAATTCAATTCATACGTTGTATACTTTTTTTTGCCTTCCCCTTGCACGTATGAATATTGTACAAATTTACCACAAACTAAAAGAGTCATTTTGTTTATATTTAATCCAAATGCAGACTGCCACCTAATCAATTGATACGGCTCCCCCCGCGTGCATATTTCGACCTCATAGTTGAAGCAATTAAACGTCTAAACCCACATTTTTGAACCACATAGAAATTGGCTTTGATCCAAAATAAAACATCATAAGCCCAATTTACTTTTGACATAGTTTTTGCTTCTGCGATAAAAAATTTCATTTACTGAGGGTGACTGTTGCGGGGGAAAATAAATAATTAAAATTTCATTGTTGCCTTTTCACTATATTGAGATGAAATAATTGTTAAATTCAGGTTGATATGGCAAAAACGATTAACCCCAGTTTCTGTTGATGCGATACAACAAATTGTAAAGATATAATTGTGTTACTATATTCTCCGAGTCATCTGCTTCAAATACTTGAATAGATCAATCGGGTTCACGGATCATGATGCGATGTGAATATAGCATTTGTTGGTTGGAAACATTACTACCGATTTTATTCGTACGGGTTAATTTCAAATATGTGGGACCTATATGTCAGAATCACAAGCTCATTTATCAAAATTGTTTGATTCCTTGCTTCAACGTGCTGTTTTGGGGTAACCCAAAATCGATTTCTTTCTCTTTCGTTGTTTTCTCACCCAATTTAGACTTTATTATTTGTTCTTTATATTTTCCTCTTTTCTCATCCGATTTAGAGTTTAGCTGATGTTGAGTAAAGTTGTTTGATTCCTTCAGTGCCATTTCAGGAAATAACCCAAAGCTGTTTGTTTCTCTGTTTAACTACTTAGGCCCAAGGCCCAGCCCATTCTTGCTTCAAGGCCGACTACAGATTGTAATTCTATTCTCTCCCAACAAGCTTCTGCACCCAGCAGAAGCTATTGTTACCCATTTCGAGTTCTTCTATTAACTTTTGATCCAAGTTCCCATTTTCTCGGAGTTTTTTCGTCTGAATAATTAACAAGTACATGCATCCGATTTTGGATTCAAAACTCACTCTCAAACGCCTAACGCCACCTCAAACTATTGTCTTCCCACCAAAAGGTTTCTGTTTATGACTGTCAGACGCCGTCCGGTGCAAAAGGGTTTGCAAAATAAAGTTCCATTATAATGGCACCATTGGGTTAAGGTCCCCTTGAAAGTATCCCTATTCACTTGAAGTGTGAATAAATAGCTAAAGGACTTCAAGTTTGTCAAAGTCTGGATCGGTCCCAATGCCGGAACTTCAAAGAAAGGTGGGTGGAAAATGCAATGCCTTTTCCGGAGTAAACCACTTATCAGTGGGCAGAAAAAGGAGAGTTTAGAAGTGCCTGGTAGTTTCATTGAACGAGGAGGAAAACATCCGGATCTCTATACCAATGACAACCGCTTCAAATAAAGCGCAGTGAAAAGCCAACCTAAGACAGTAAGACTTCTTCCCAGCCCCGCCCTATTTATTTCAGCGAGAACTTGTTTCAGAGGCAGTTTTTAGATGCAATGTTTACTCGAGACTCAGGAAAAGGTATTATTCTGAGGCTGTATACTACCGGTGTCAAATATCTCAGGAGCTAGATCATCTTAGAACATTGCAAGGAGCCCATTCGCTTCGCGCGCGGGAAGGCAACGAAGTGAAGTGAAAGAGACCGCAGCGGAGTGGAGAAGCCGCGACACAAAGTTCCTTACCTTAGCTGGATCTCGCTGGTGCCACCTAAACGGTAGGTATAGGCGGCATGTTACGTTTGGAGTTATCGTTCGTTCACTTGTCCCCAATAGAAGAACGAGTAATTCCTTCCCCTGCGGGTCATGGCCTGACCACTCGGGTGGGAGGCGCTTTCGTCGGCCAGTAGGTTTGATTCATTTCACCTAGTTTGGTGGTTTTTTGACCCTCACTGTAATTCCATATGGTTTCTTTATGATATGAAGCAACATCTTTATAAGACATTAGGTGAATCCCTCTATGAGATTGTTGAACCTCATCTTACCTGTAAGCTAATGAAAAAGATATATATGCTTATTATCTATGGAAAGACTCATTTTAGTGCTATTAATGATGTAGAACAAGCACTATAATACAGTATTTCTCTATCTGATGCATCCAAAGTGGCTGGTGCTCTATAAAACTATGGGAAGTGAGATATCCAGTCAATCAAGTCTGAAGAGAGATCTTGTTTAAACGAAGTTGAAAGTAACCCGTATTATTGTTTTCAGTCAAACCCGTATTATTGTCTGAAGAGAGATATCCAGTCAAACAAAATGGAGTTGAAGAGATAATACATTCAACAAAATGGTTAACCTGATTGTCTTCTTTGATTTGGACCAAAACACTTCCAATCAATCAAGTCTGAAGAGAGATCTTGTTTTAATGCTTTTGTCTTGAATTGGATTTAGACAAAATGACGTATTAAATTGTTATAATTTCTTGTGTTATTTGCAAATTAGTGTCAGTTGCTCACATGAGAAAATTTGATGGTGTTATCAAATACTGCATTATTTGCAGGGCAATATGACTCTTCTTAGTACTATCTAATAATTATTCCAATTAAGTGATGGTGCAGGTGTTGATTGATTTTGGACTGAACTTCACATTTACTCTACCAGTGGATAAAGCAGTGGATCTCTATGTACTGGAGAGGGCTCTTTATTTTCCATTTCTATTTTCCTTTTATTGGTTGCTTCTCTTTTACCTTTTCTCATTTCCCAAGAAATAATTTTGTACCCCAAAATTCAACCTTGAGGAAGGCAGATTCAAAGGCTCATGGAGATGAGCAAGCAAATATAGTATTTATAAATAGTGAATTAGTTATCAATTGTGGAACTGATGATGTTATTAGAGGAATAAGTTGAGTTTGACAATAGAGATGGCATGTCCTACTGCTAATTGGTACCATTCCAATGCCCAAAGTGCATGTTTTGGTTGGTACAAGCTAACCAAAGTGCCTGTTTTGGCCAATTATTTCAGCTTACCATATAAAACTTTTATCCATGGTTCCTCGGCTGACAGTTATGACCCTATGTCAGTGACTAAGGTTCTCCCAAATAGGTTAATGGTTTGGATGGGGTCATTATTTCTTGACCCCGTAGTTGGTACGGGTCAGATTTCATCTCTCTTTTTTCATTTTTGAATAAAAGGTTGTCCGAATCTGAACCCATTTTGGTTTGTTGCCTTTCCAACCTTTACTTGGTGCTCGATAACACGTGCATTGACCGGTACCTATAAAAAATTAGAGCCATGCTGGTAATGCACCTCGTTCTCTTTTCCTTTGTTTCCTTGACCTATGGGTAAATTTTTTATTTATTTTTTGCTTCTAACAGATGGAGAAAATTCTAGCAGCATATAGGAGGGCTTCAAAATAGTGGTGAGCAACTATGAATAAGTTTTCTATACTTTCTATTTTTCTCTTATTTCTTTTGCATGTGATACTTAATTTGTCTGTTTCAATTCATAACAGTGAGGCAGCGAGGCCGCAAGCTAATTATGGTTGGATGAAAATTGCAACTACCAACAGTTGTTCAGTTGTTCAAGTATTTCTTTGTTATGCATGATTGCATTTAGTAAGTCCATTTCTTGCCAACTTCTCTATTTGAATTTTTTTTAGTTGAATATTTGCTTAGGATTATCTCAACCAGAGAACTTGTGCACGATCTGCTTAACTTGGAAATTTCTTTTTTCGAAAGTATTTGAACTAACATTCAATTGTGTATCTGCAAATGGAGATCGTTCGAAGGAAGGATGTTACTTCGTTATTTTGGTGCTTTTGAGTTTTCTACTTCATGGTCGAAAACCCAATTCAGCCCATCTGAATTGAAGACAGGCCCAATTCCAACAATATTATAAGCCCATAAACCATTTATTCTGAATGCTAACCATCCTATGAGAAATACTTCATGATAAATTAAATTTGTTGGTTAATGCAAAAATGGCCATGGTAAAAAGTAATTCAATTATTTTTGCTGGTTACAACTAAAGTTATGAGGCTAATTAATAAGTTATAATTATTGTGTCTCTTGCACAATATAAAGACAAACAAGAGAATCCAAATCTTCTTGGCCCAAGGCATCTTTTACCCTTGTACTGATAAAATGTATTAGATGCAAAGAAGAAAATTAAGGGTGCTTCAAATTAATTAAAGTACGATCAGATCTAGCCGTTTGAAGAATATAAATGATACACAACTTTTAAGTAAAAAAATGATAAATTTTATATAAAGAGAGATAAGTTTTCACAGACGATAATTATATAGGTGAACTAACAAAAGGCATCTCATAATTAAAAGAAGAATTTGGGGTAAAAAAAGCGCTAGTGTTGTACATTATTTAATTTTTATGTTCTTCTTTGACTTGAGTATGCAAAGTAATTTCCTTATGTTTTTTCTTATTTAGTATAACAACTTTTGAATAATTTTCTTATGTTATTCTTATATAGTATAATATTTTGATCGGATCTGTTTACTTGCTTTGGAATAACAGAAATTTAAGGAAAGAAGAAAAGAGAAGGAGATAAACTTTAGATGTAAATAATCAATGAATTTTGTAATCTCTGAATCAAAATATAGAAGATGTGAACTTTTTATGAAGCCCTTTTTTTACACATTTTGTTTTGAAGACGCTCTAAAAGATGCAAACTTAATAAGATGTTAGTATATATTATATCAATTTCATGACCTCCATCTTGTAAAATTGACACTACTAGTGTACGATATATGGAATCTGGGAGCTTGACTCCTACATTTCTCATCAAAAATTTCTTGACCTATAATAAAACCAGTCCCTATATATAAATAAATAATCCATATTTCTATCTTCTTCATTTCTCATGTCAAGTGATATATATAGGAAATTGCTAATATGCTATGCATAGCAAAGAGGGCCACCGTGTTACGGCTCAATATTTGAGTTTTTAAAATTTTAACAGTCGATCCGAACTGTTCAACATGATCTCCATATGAATATGTACTTGCAAACCAAATTTTACGTTTTTAGAATTTTTTACTATTTTTTTAGATAGGTAGAAAATCACTTGATCTGAAAATTCTGTACCATTCAGATTAAGTGTTTTTCTACCTATCTAAAAAAAATAGTAAAAAATTCTAAAAAAATGTAAAATTTGATTTGCAAGTACATATTCATATGGAGATCATGTTGAATGGTTCAGATCAACCGTTAGGATTTTGAAAACTCAAATATTGAGCCGTAGCACGGAGGCCCTCTATGCTATGCATAGCACCGTAGCCAACTCCTATATATATAGATAATTAATATATATATATATATATAGAGAGAGAGAGAGAGTGGCTAATATCAAAACGTTTGCACCAAGCTCCTCGTGCAACCAAGTCGTTTTCGGATTTTCAAAGTCCAAGCGGTCGATCCGAGCCGTTAGATGTGATCTCTATATTAAAATCTGCTTGGAGACCAAATTTTACATTTTTTGAAATTTTTTACTATTTATTAAGCCACTTTGAAAATTACTGATCACATGGTCCAGAATTTAATTGCACTATTTTTACTGTTGATCCGGATCAGCAATTTTCAAAGTAGCTTAATAAATAGTAAAAAAATTCCAAAAAATGTAAAATTTGGTCTCCAAGCAGATTTTAATATAGATTGAACATCTAACGGTTCGGATCGACCGTTTGAACTTTAAAAATCCAAAAACAACTTGGTTGCACGAGAGGTTTGGTGCAAACGTTTTGATATTACACACACACTCTCTCTCTCTCTCTCTCTCTCTATATATATATATATATATAGATAATTAACTTAATTTTGTATAGTTCTTCTTTACTTTTCATACAAAAGTCTCATTTTCACATCAAGTAAAACATATACAAGTAACTTTGTAATACTACCATATCTCCGGAAATTCTTGTTGAACATCCTCCTGAACTTCCAATATTTTGATGATCTCCCACCTATTAATTTCAATTGTCATTGTTAGCCAATGGAAACTGACCAAAATGCCCTTGTATTTTCTTATGTTTAATACTTTACTACAAAATTAAAAGCTCTTATTTGTTATCTACTTCTCCAGTTTCTTAATTTTGGTTGTCGTATTATTCTCCTTTTGGAACATATATTTTTCAAATTTATAAAAATCATCAAAATTCATATTCTATAATTAAATAAGATAGAGAATTCTAATTATATATTCTTAAAGTCATATATGAAACAAACAATATAAATTGGATAGCACAAGGTTAAGAATTAAAAATGAGAACCAACATTTGTTCTAGTGGCAAAGATAATATTCTCTGCGTGAGAGGTCGCAAGTTTGAAACAATTTATAACATAAAGCCAAAAACCAATTTATAACATAAAGAGGGTTAAAATTAAAAAAAAAATTAGACACGACACATCAGTTATACTCACATCCGTTCGATTTATTTTTTTATTTTTCTCTCCTTATTTGTCTTAATCGAATATCTCATATAATTAACATGTTTCTTTCTATTCATTTAAAATAAATATTTGTTAATATACCCAAGATGCAATATAGCTTTCACATAATACAACCTTTTTTTATTTATTTACATGAATTATGGCACGATCAATCGTATTATTTACCATAATACACGTCTTTAGCATTTTGGCAAAACATTATGTATGCTCAAAATTAATTCTATAGATAATGTCCTTTTACAATGTAATATTTTTTTAATAGATAATTTATTTTTCAGAGCGAAATCCAAGAAAAAATTCTAGTATTCAACGAGGCCCAATCTGATCAAAGGAATTATTAAACAATTATTATAAAATCAATGGAATCTGATCAAATTTTGAGGTTTTTTTTTGTTTTGTCGGGGTCCGCAGGGGCATTTGGCGGCCCTCTGTTTTTGGAGCCGCAGATTGGTTTAGCAGCCTGGGTATTTTTTGAAATCTCCCAAAATCATGGTTTTTTGGTTTATTTTTTTTTTAAATATGGTATAAATAAAAATTTCGGTTTCCACATCTCTAATTCATATATATAGAGAGAGAGATGCTAATATCAAAACGTTTGTTCCTAGTCCTTTGGTGCTACCAAGTTGTTTTCCGATTTCCAAAGTTCAAACAGTCGATCCAAACCGTTAGATGTTCAATCTATATTAAAATGTGCTTGGAGACGAAATTTTATATTTTTTGAATTTTTTTTACTATTTATTAAGATGGTTTGAAAATCGCTGTTTTGAAGTATTTTTCAGCACCATTGAAAACCGCAATTTTCAAACCATCTTAATAAATAGTAAAAAAATTCCAAAAAATGTAAATTTGGTCTCCAAGCACATTTTAATATAGATTGAACATCTAACGGTTTGGATCGACTGTTTGAACTTTGGAAATCGAAAAACAACTTGGTATCACCAAACGGTTTGGATCGACGATTTGGACTTTGAAAATGAAAAAAATGATTGTTGTAACTTTGTTGTAACTCAAAATTGTTGTAACTTGATCCCTCATCTATATATATATATATATAGAGAGAGAGAGATGAGCTATGGTGAGACGTGGAGTAAAACTAAGTTTTTACTCCATGGCACTATATTTTCATTTTGAAAATCCAAACAACGATCCGAACCGCTCAACATGTTCTCTATATTGAAATGTGCTTGGAGACCAAATTTTACATTTTTTGGAATTTTTTTACTATTTATTAAGCCACTTTGAAAATCGCTGATCCGGTGGTCCAGAAAATTTTACTGTTTTTTTTACTGTTCACAGTGGATCAGCGATTTTCAAAGTGGCTTAATAAATAGTAAAAAAGTTCCAAAAAATGTAAAATTTAGTCTCCAAGCACATTTCAATATAGAGAACATGTTGAGCGGTTCGGATCGGTTGTTAGGATTTTCAAAATGAAAATATGGTATGGAGTACAAACTTGTTTTACTCCACGTCTCACCATAGCTCATCTCTCTCTCTCTCTCTCTATATATATATATAGGAGGGTTCCAATGCACCCTCTTTTCTATGCTCCTAATGCACCCAATCTTTATTTTCTCTATTTTCAAAGTCCGAACAGATGATCCGAACCGATTAACATGACCTTTATAATAAAATATGCTTGGAGACCAAATTTTATATTTTTTAGAATTTTTTTACTATTTTTTAAGATAGATACAAAATCATTTTATCGGATGGTCCAGAATCTCCTTAAAACAATGATTTTGTACATATCTTAAAAAATAGTAAAAAAATTCTAAAAAATATAAAATTTGGTCTCCAAGCATAATTTATTATGAAGATCATGTTGAACGGTTCAGATCAACTGTTCGGACTTTGAAAATAGAAATAAAGGAGATAAAAAAAGTGGGTGCATTGGGAGCATAGAAATTTAGGTGCATTGGAACCCTCCTCATATATATATATATATATATATATATATATAGTATGGCTAATTTGCTGCTGGCAGCATTTCGGCCAAGTGCTGCCAGCAGCAAATCTACCATTCTGATGTTCAAACAACTGATCCGAACCGTTCAACATGTTCTAAATATTGAAATGTGCTTGGAGACCAAATTTTACATTTTTTGGAATTTTTTTACTATTTATTAAGCCACATTGAAAATTCGAGATCATATGGTCCAGACTGTTTTTACTGTTCACCCGGATCTGAAATTTTCAAAGTGGCTTAATAAATAGTAAAAAAATTCCAAAAAATGTAAAATTTGGTCTCCAAGCACATTTCAATATTTAGAACATGTTGAACGGTTCAGATCGGTTGTTTGAACATCAGAATGGCAGATTTGCTGCTGGCAGCACTTGGCCGAAATGCTGCCAGCAGCAAATTAGCCATACTCTATATATATATAGGATTTTGTTAATATGCTACGCATAGCATAGAGCCCCTCCGTGCTATGGCTCAATTTTTGAGTTTTCAAAATCCTAACGGTAGATCTGAACCGTTCAACATGATCTCCATATGAATATGTACTTGCAAACCAAATTTTACATTTTTTAGAATTTTTTTTACTATTTATTAAGGCACTTTGAAAATCGCTGATCCAATGGTCCAGAAAAGTTTACTGTTGTGTACAAATTAGTGTTTTTTCAAAGTGGCTTAATAAATAGTAAAAAAATTCTAAAAAATGTAAATTTTGGTTTGCAAGTACATATTCATATGGAGATCATGTTGAACGGCTCGGATCGACCGTTAGGATTTTAAAAACTCAAATATTGAGCCGTAGCACGGAGGCCTCTATGCTACGCGTAGCACCGTAGCACTGTCCTATATATATATATAGAGAGAGAGAGAGAGAGAGAGATAGGCTAGGGTGAGTTGTGAAGTAAAATGTCGTTTTACTTCACGCCATATTTTCATTTTAAAATCCAAACAACCAATCCGAACGTTCAACTTTTTCTAAATATTGAAATGTGCTTGGAGACTAAATTTTACATTTTTTGAAATTTTTTTACTATTTATTAAGCCACTTTGAAATCGCTGATCCACTGTGAACAGTAAAAAACAGTAAAATTTTCTAGACCACCGGATCAACGATTTTCAAAGTTGCTTAATAAATAGTAAAAAAATTCCAAAAATTGTAAAATTTAGTCTCCAAGCACATTTCAATATTTAGAACATGTTGAGCGGTTCGAATTGGTTGTATGGATTTTCAAAATGAAAATATGAGCGTGAAGTAAAAATGACATCTTACTTCACAACTCACCATAGCCCAGCTCTATATATATATATATATATATATATATTAAAAAAAATTGGGGGGCCAGAGGTAAATCTATTGCGAGTCATTGAGATACCGTCATGCATATACGCATCATAAGCCACCTTGCTATCAAATCATGAATTTTTTAGGTCAATGATAAAAGCAAACGGTGACGTTTCTCCTTCATATATATGTGTATTGTAATTATGCCCATCGCAATCATATATACTAGTATATAGCTAGCACACCAAAATGCCATCATGGTTTTTATATTATGAACTTAGCTTTCGGTTTAAATATGCTTACCATCTGTTTGTTTTTTTTGTTTTTTTGTAAAATAAGGCTGTTGATCAATTGGCCTGATTCATTGCTTGAAATATAGTTAAGTTACAAAGACTCCCTCAAACCAATGTATGTTGTCTGATGTATTAAAAATGTTCTCCAAACAGACCAAGAATAATTCTAGGGTTAATAGTTCATCCACACAAGAAAGGTTCAAAATATAATATGCATAACAGTTTATCTACTAGATAATATCTTAAAGACGTCTAGTTAGAGTTTTCAGTATTTGCATATTCCACAACTGACATTTCCCCAACAAAATCAAATTTGTCTAATCGGATTACATTTTACAAACAAATAATCAGTACTCTTCCTGATGGCAGAACTGACATGTGGTGTCCTCTATCCATCTTTTTTTCACAAGGTTATACGTTTAGAAAATATCTTTTTTTTAGTCAATAACCACATGAAATTTTGAATTTTGGGAGGAAGTTTGAACTGCTACTAAGTCAATGCATGCAGCTCTAATATCCCCTGAAATTAAGAAACTGATATAAAGAAATATTCTTACATTAAATGTACCACACACACACCCCGCAAGTTCTTTATATTGAATAGAATCAGTCATTATTATTAAGTTAGGTGCTTTGAATATTTATAATATAAGTCGTTCTACATTTAGTAATTACTGGAAAAAAATCTTGTCCAAAAAAAAAAAAGCATCGTCAAACCACTGTTCAGTATACCTTTCTTAAAAATTATAAACAATCTAAGATTTGTTGGTGGTGCTAATTTTTTGTGCTATATATGGTAATTAGCTATGTAACAAATGTGTTGAAATAATTGGTTTTATTCATAGGCGGAATCAGAATATTGAGATATATAGAGGCAAGGGTATGAAACTATTAATAAATAAGTATTGGGAAGTTTTATTTTATGAGTGAGCTAATAGTATATTTTTTTTTTTATAAAATTTAAAAAATTTAAAGGACAAAATTAAAAAATTTAATGTATAGAGGGTGCTTATTATAATTAACACCTCTTTTCCTCCATCTACTTTCGCCTCTGATTTTATTTGTAATGCTTGTTTGTCCATTTACTTCGAGATCCTTATAAATTAGTAGAATTTTTTTTTTAAATCTTCGCAAAAGCTGTGAAGTTGTGAGGGAAAATCGAACTCTCCATCTTTAAATACAACAAGAAAAAGAGAAACAGTACTTATAGAATACAAGATAGTACATAATAGTGATACATTATAAATCATTTGATGAGAAATAAAATATAATTGCTTTAAATTATATTATTTCACACGTATGATTACGTCTCGACAATCTACTTTAAAATTACAAAAAAATATCATGATGGTCAAAATAATTTATTTGCAATTCATTCCAACAATTTCTATAAATATTTAAATTAAAACATAATAAATATAAGATTAACAACCCGCCTAGTCACCTACGAACTTTTAAAAAATTTAAATGTTTTTAATTAATATCAAATATTTAAAAATATCAAATTAATTTATTGTCAATTCAATGAAACTAGAAAGATATCTTACATCATTTTCAACGATATCTGTGAACTTTGGACTCATACTATTAAATTATTATTTTCCGGATCACATCAAAGCACTTTGGATTTGTGTTTAGATTCGACATTCCGTTTTAAAGATTTAAAACCCGCACGCTCTGTTTTTGGGATTAGGTTTTAAATTAAGGTTATGTTCATTGTGTTTTATTCTTAATCAAGTCGATCTTAATTGGTCCGGTCCTAAAACATTTGATTTAAAAAAGAAATAAACAAAAATGATCTCAATATTATGATTTAAAAAATGATCTCCTCTCAAGATATTTCGACTTCTATACCTCTCAAGGAGCGAAATCCATTTTATTTGCAATAATGGCTCCAGAAATTACGGAAATTAAGTTGTTTAATATTTATGAGTAGAACTACAGTGTTTTAAAGCTCATTAATTTGATCATTTTCTTTTCTAATTCTATTATAATTCCATAAATCAATTTACACTGAATTAAAGACATGACTTATGTAAAACTCAACTATTGATAATACTGATGAAATACTTATTTCCTAAACTCAGGTAAAGTTGAATCATTTATTTAATTTATTTTTCTAATGTTTGTATAAGAAAATTCAGCTTTAGTGCGATAATGTTTTGCACTTTTACGGGAACTTGTAGTACAAAAAAATCAAGAGCAAATGGCCCCGTCGTCTGATTTGACAAATATCACTTAATATATATATATATATATATATATATATATATATATATATATATATATATATATATGGCTGATGTCAGATGCTTAGAAAATGCACAAATTTGATCATTTCTGGACCTACAGAGCGTTCGGTGCTTTTGTAGCACTTATTTTGTGACATTTTGTGCAGTGTGGTTTTTGTTGCACCTCAATAATTTGGAAAGAAAAAAAATCCTCTTGAGAGAATGGTTTTTTTTTTTTTAAGTTGGAGGAAATGCTCAATAATTTTCAAGTTGGAGGAAATCCTCTTGAGAAAAAAATCCTCAATAATATTCTTTTTTAAGTTCGGTGTTTTTTTTTTAATAATTTGTATAGATACGAAAAAGTTTTTACAAAGAAATCTGGATAACTGGTGTTTCAGTTCTATGTACACATATGGGTACAACTCTATTTACAATTTGTCTCCGTTGTGGTCTTGTTATCACCGCAAAGATCCTAAATTGTCTATTGATGCCTAACCCAATCTAGAAATGTACGTCATCCGCCGCGTCATTGATTAGCATGACAAACGGCTTTGTTTGGTCGGAGAAGGTTTGTCGGTTCTTCTCCTTCCACAGTGCCCATACACCAGATGTCCAGGTTGAATCCCACCAATCTCTTAATTCAACGATCCCATCATGGAGTGACTATCCCGCTAGACCGCCAAAATTGTATTTCCCCTCTGAGGTGGGATGTTTGATTGTGCAAATAGCCCCTTCAAAAGGCAGCCACATATGAACAGACCCACAAAATGTGATTCTATGACTCCATTAATGGAGCATTGCACAACTTGCATTCCTGTGTCACCGTACAACCTCTTCCGACAAGAATCTCTTGGGTGAGGATCCTATCTTGCAACATTAACCATAGATATACTTTGATCTTTGTTGGAGCCCTTATCATGCAGAAAGAGGTATGTCAAAGTACAAGAAATCTTACAGATGCATGCTATTCAGTGAGTAGTGCTTCGTTGTGGTATCCTAATTCAATGACCCCTAGTAAGAGAATGGTTTTAGAGATTAATTTTAACTTCTGAGTCATATTGACAGTATAAAATTTGTGATTCTAAATTTCTAATATAATACATTAATAATACAATATGGTTCGTTCTCTTATTAACACACTCAATATTCCCAAATTCGGAAGTTGTAAGAAAACTTAAATTTTGTGAATAATTCTGTTATAAATCTAGAACAATAATTCATAAGATTCATAAGATTCTTGAACAGACAAATCATCCGCAAATAAATAAATTCGGAGTCCATTCAATTCATCTATATATATATTCAAAGTTTCAAACGAAATATTAACGGCCAATTAATATATATAGCGTTGGCCATTAAATTAGATTAAAATAGAATTGGATGCGATGGATCCAATGGATCCAATAATTCTCCCTATGGTCAATCATTAAGTTTGAGAGAATAAACTACTGATATAGGTGAATAGGTGATGTGATGCAATCGTCTGGTAGTTAGGAGATTACAAATGACACTAGATCTTCTGTGGTACTAACCTGTGTGGCAACATATATGAGTATGTGCAAAGGTTCGTCTTGATTATTTTGATTGCAAACTCTTGTTCGGTAACAGGTTACCACCAAAGTGCAACACGTGCAATGGCTTACAAATTAAGTCGCATTACACATATAAGTATCAGTAGGATTATGTGTGTGTATATATTGATGTCAACGATCAATAAAATCACAATTTTTTTTTTTTTTTTTGGAGCCTGTAAAGATGATTCACGTTTAATTTTTAATGCTTCAAATTATAATTATAGTATGTCCACTTCAAATAATAAAGATTGAGATTATGATACGCATAGCATATATTGGTCCGTACTTTGGATCAATATTTCTGTTTATAAGTTCAGTTTGTACTTGTAGATCAAATTTTACATTTTTTAGATTTTTTTTTTTAGAAAAGTAGAAAATTATTTGATCTAAAGATTCTAAACTATTCAAACCAGTGATTTTCTACGTATTTAAAAATATAGTAAATTTTTTTGAAAAATGTGAAATTTAATGTAGATATATTTTCATATGAAAATTATATTGAACTGTTCATATCTACTGTTTAAATTTTAAAAACAAAAATATTAATTCAAAATACAGATCAACATCACTTTGTCCGTTAATACACTCAATAATAAAATAAATTATAATGGTGAATACTGAAATTTAGTCAAAAAGTAAATTTCGCTTTGGAGATTTCTTTTCTCCTTTTGGAAAAGTTTGGATTGAACCGTGCTCCTGTTGAGACAATTAATTGCAAAACATTTATTCCAAACAATGATCATAAATTATGTGAAGTCCTATTCAAATGTCTCCTCTTAAAATTCCCAAAATGTGTACAATTAAAAGCTATAATAATTACTTCTATGTTCTTTCTCTTTCATCCACACAACCCTACAAAAGTAGAATTCAGATCCAGCAAAGTAACTCAATTTTTGGGTTTTAAATCCGGACCGTCCGATTCGAATTTGCGACACATCCGAAGTGAAGCGCACACATCCCGATGACATATTCGAATTCCGAGACGATCCCGAGCAACGAATTCGAATCGGATGGTCCCGATCCAAAACCCAAAAATTGAGTTACTTTAGGGGATCCGGACCCACAAAAGTATGCATGTCCTTTTGTTAAAACCTATATTAATTCTTAAGCAATGGACATACTTAAACTGATAAATTGATAAACGTTTTTTTAATTTTTTTATTTAGGCTAATATACTGGGTCTGGACTTTTTTTTCTCTTTAGTTAATTGTTTTTTATTTTAGGTTTCTTTGGATTTTTACTTTTATTTTTAAAAGTTTCAACTCAAAACCAGAGACGGAACTAGTATGGGCTGAAAATTATTTTTTAATAAAAAGATTTTATATAACACAATATAACACAATTTAATAAGATGTTTGATTTCATACAAATATATAATAGATAACTAATACCAATAAAGTATGAACTAGGATCTCTTAAGTATAATTTTATCTATTAAAAGAATCTTTTTTACAACGCCTCGTCCTAGATTCTAGTTCCAAATTACAAATTACAAATTAAGAGTATATTTGTCTAACTTGGTATGAATTACAAATTACAATTTCAAAACTTTTTTTTTATATTTTCTTCTATCTTTGACCTTTCCAAGAGAGAGCAATAATGTTTCTTTTATTTAATGCTGATGATTTGGAAAGGAACCCCAAGGGCTTATATGGAAATGAAAAAGGCAAGATCCGGAGTTTTGATTTCTAAACTTTACATCTAAGCCCTTTTAAGTTTATTATATTATATAGGGGGCTAATCTATATAAAAAGAAAATTTGAAATTATAAAATGGCTTAGCACCCTCTAGAATGTATTAAGATCCGCTCCTGCTCAAAACCCTATATACCATTGTAATCAATTACAGTATATATAAATAAGGGCATAATCCTTATTCTTTCTCAAGAAAAAAAATATGCATGTCTTGAAACTAAAGCAATTAATTTTTGGTTTGAGGTACAAAACTATTTTGAGTTGTTGGATTGATTCCTTGAGGTCATGTTTGATCGTGGATTAAACAGTGGAATAAGAGTTTTAGGTCTTATTTATTTTGTCAAATGTGATTTAATTGAGCCGAATTAAGATGGAATAAGCCGACTTTTAAGCTAGCCTAAATTGGTTTAAACTAACCCACCTCTTCAGGTGATTTAATTTTATTTTAATATGAGGCATAACTTTTCATTGTTTTTATTATTTTCAATCACTTTTTAAGGAATGTAAAATAAACAATTAATTTTGTTTCTATTTAAATATAAATAAATTTATAACTTTATGAATTATAGAATCAACAATTTTTTTTAAATGACATAATTATCTAAATTAACAAAATATGCAATCTAGAAAATTATTAAATAAAATATTTTTGGAATTGTACTACAAATACATAATTTTTTTGTTCAGCAATTCAACATATTTCTGACAAAATAAATTGGTACACATATAAGTTTAATTAAACAAGATTTACTAAATGCAATGTGCATCTCTAAGATATAGAATTAATTTGTACATAACTCATTTTTTTGTACAATTTATTTCAATCAAAATGAGTAAAAAATACGAAGAATAGTTTTATTATTGATATTACAAATTTTGTAAGACAAAATAATTTGTAATATCAAATCATGCCTCAAGCCACCAAATTCTTATCAAACAAAAAATAACTTAAGTCAAGATATAACTCTAGGTATCGACCAAACATAAATAATTAAAATCAGTCTAAGTTGGAATAATCAAGTTAGACCTCATTAGTTTTAGTCCACAACCAAACACCACCTGAGCTATTCGGTTATCAATTAGTACCCATGGTCGCTACTAGAGTGGGAAAAATGGCACGCCGGAGCCGGCTCCGTCACGGAACGGCACGGCACGCGTGTCATTCGCGTGCCGTGACTCGCGTGTCCCGTGCCGTGACCATTCGCGTGCCGTGACCATCTTTTGAAACTTTGGCACGGCACGGCACGGCACGTGAAAAATTTAGTCACGGCACGACACGTAATCACGCGAGTCACGTGTAATTAGGACCATTAGATATTGATTTAATGGTGAATCTTGAATAAATTAATTTAAAGTATGAATAAATGGCCAGGCGAGTCACGCGAGTCACGCGGGTCACGGCACGTTTAGGCACGGCGTGACTCACGTGGCGTGACCATTCGCGTGCCGTGACCACCCCTTGACATTTTAGTCACGGCACGGCACGGCACGTGAAAAATTAACTTGGTCACGGCACGGCACGGTACGAGACCAAAGTCACGGCGTGTTAGTCACGGCACGGCACGGCACGGCACGTTTTTCCCTCTCTAGTCGCTACATAATAACTTAATTCCTTCTAAAGCCAATTTTTCAATTTTTTCTCTATCAAATAGAGATCCTATTGATCATTATTTATTTTAAATTTTTAATAGATTAGCTTTTTATGTTGGTTGCATTAATTAATTGTTTCACAGTTTCAGTGTTTCACCCATGGATATAAATAGCAATTCACGTGTATGCTAGCTGGTTTGACGATTGTATCGGTATGCAGCGTGGCAAGCTAGCGATCATGACACTCCATTATATATTAACGAAAGTCCATAAAAAGTCATAATATCCTGCGTGCTTTAATGTCAAAATTCACAGCAACAGCAACAGCAGCAGAAAAACAGAGAGAGACTGCTAGGGATTACTGAGATGGCTTCTAATTTTCTTCTATATATCCTTCGCCTGTCCAGTTTCTCATTTCTTTTGTTTCAAACTCTTAACATTAATTACCCAAGTCAGTTGATCACCTGTTAGTCTTATGTAGTTATGTACCTATGTTAACTAGACAAATTTGGTTTTTAATTGGACCAATGCATGTGAAGTTCAATTTATAAATTGAGATACAGTAGAAAATATTATTGAATATGTTTTTTGTTTGTAGAATGAATTTAGAATAGTTTTTTTTTTTTTATGATATTTAGTAATTAATGTATATTGGTATCTACGGAAACAAAGAAATGAATTGTGTTTTCTAATGGAAACAAATCTTAAAACTACTGAGAATTTCATTTTACTAATTATCTCTATGGTTCAATATTAATAATATTTTTGGCTAGAGAACACTGAGATAAGATCAAGGAGGTAGTATCTGGGGATCCGTATCCTCCTAGGTACCTGACTCAAGACAATTGCAAGGGACGACCTAGATTTACTCTCAGCCGGTGCCTATTCGGGATAGCGCAGGGGGCATTATTAATTGTGCTTTGAATTCGTGCCAAGTTAAAAGGATAATCCTAGACTATCTATTTCAATTGTACTCTGTCAGATAACCTGAGGTGATGTGAATTCAATATCTGATTGGATACCTGAAGAAGATGTTGGTTGTATATACCTCTGCCAGTGGAGGAGTCATGAGATTACCCTTTTTATGTTGTTCTCAAAATATGAAGATGACATTTTGCTCTGGTTATGTTAGACTTTATATGTTGCTGGCTATTTTGTTATGCTCATGAGTAGCATTAAAATTTGTAAGATCGATATTCAGGACCTCAGGTAGTTGGATACACTGACTGACTGTAGGCTCTACTTGAACAATTAGCTAAGTAGGAGGGAATGTTGGGTTCTTTGATGTAAAATTAAAAGGCTAAGTGTCTTTTGTGTGGGAGGTTGCAAGTTCGAAATATGAATAAAAAATTGCATTGGATATTAAACTAGTTGAATGACTTGACTCTCAAGTTTACTAAAAAAAAAAATTAAAGGGCTGAGAATGGAACAGGTAATAAATTGAATCTGGTATTAAACAATATCGTGAGGCGAAAGTTGTTCGTGGGATGCGAGAAGTCAGATCCCCTAAAGTAACTCATTTTTTTAGTTTTGATTCGGAAGTTCTTAGTTCTTTCACAGGAAAGTAAAATTGTAGGTTAAAATAGTCTAATTAATTTCCTGTTCCTTAATCGGTACTCAATTCAAATTGATGAGAAAAGCATGCATTTTATGCGGTTCAAATTAAAAGAAATGTAAAATGTCACAACAAGCTACAGTAAATGAAACATTTTTAATTATCTACTTGTACAGCGACCAAAATCTTTCAGAAGTTACTATACTGAGCAGGTTGCTATCATGATACAACATTGAAAATAACATACAGGTTGCTATCAATTTTAAAACCAATAAAGGTGGAAAGTTTTGATAAATTCTGAAAACATCCATGCTCATTGATATCTCCTATTCAAAGATTTACTGGCTAAAATTCTTATTTTAAGTTATTAAGTGGACAATTAATGATGGCAATCAAGGTCTAAGCAAGAAGACTTTATGAATGATACATGTATTTAATGGTGTGTGGGAAGTTTGTACACATTAAACTAAACATTACAAAAGTTGGTTAACAATTAAGAATGAGGCAAGTATTTTCATATATGTCATTTTCTATCAGATCTCATAAATTAGATAAAACTTGCCACGGACACACACATAAATAGATTCCTCCACAAGTCCGTGGTGTAGCAATGTTTTTTTTTTTTTTTTTTGAGAGAGAAAAACCCGTAGGATGTGGTGTAGCAATGTAATTTGTATACTATGTACAGCTATTAGTTTGGAAGCTATTTGGTCCAAGCATTTAATGTACACCGTGTTCATGTATTTGGTTTATACATGGAAATAAGGACTATTGAAGTCCTATCATGATAATTTTCTACAATGGAGCAACTCAGTGGCAACCAGTTTCTAATCAATTGATTACATGTTAATTTTGTTGTTTGGATATTGACTTGCATATTTAAAATTAAGTTAAATTGTTAGTAAAATAATTTGGATCTATTGTTCTAGACACTTCATTGTGGACAAATATCCTCTCCAATACTGTAAAAGATTCTCTTCACTTTACGGTTTGAGATTAACTCCCAACCGCTTTGGGATTCGGGTTGACGGAGGGGGCAGTATTACTGGGCTTTGAGATTCGTGCCAAGTTAAAAAGAACGGTCCAGATCAAGTAATTGTAAAAGATTTCCTATTACGGTACCGGGGAAGATCTGAATTCCTTCGTTGTAGTGTCATGTGTGAAGTTGTGAACTCTTGATATTTTTATGCACGAAATTAAATGTAAGTTATGTACAAATTTCGATAATTTATAGACCTCATATAAATTTAAATTTTTAAATAATTAATGCACTTTTGTGAACAAAAATATTAATGTGACATAATGATAGAGGTTGATGGGTCAGTTCGGAATGAAATTGGCTCTTACTATAATTAGAAAACCTCTAATAAAATTATAGCTACAAGAATTGATACTATAAAACATAAATATATATAAACTAATATTTCGCTTGATTGAAATTAATCGATGTTTGAAGCTACAATTATTTTTCTTAAACAAGTCTCCATTAATTTGAACCAATTAAATCTACTTTTAACATTAATATAAGTTATATATAGATGCATATATATTTTATGAACATAGATTCAAATTAGGTTTTCAACTATACATAATGCTTTCTGTTTTAATTTGCTTGAGAAAAAGAAAAAATTCCATAATTAAATGACGTGGTATCTTTTAGTGGAGACAGCTCCAAACTTAAAAATCAAATAAATTTATTACTTATTAATAAAGTCATGTAATTTCATATACACGCTTTAATTAATGACGAGCTTTATTGTCATGTATACCAATTACGTAAGAGAAGAATCATATTTAGCACTATCAAGTAATTAATTATGTAAAGAAAACAACCACATTAAAAACTATGGACTATGATCTGGTTTTGGTTCCTAATTTGAGTACGTGATCAGGTTCATATGGTTTTTATATGAAATCGGTGGAAATATTTATTATTTTTCAAAAAAAGAAAACTATGGACTATGACATTATTCTTCAATTACTCAGAGAACCCCCCCCCCCCCCCCCCCCCCCCAATAGCTATCAAAGGGACAAAATCCAATTCGTATCAGATCACAATGGATCTAGAAGCTCTGCTATTGCTAAGTGCTAACAATAACATGCTCCGACGTCACCATATTCGGTGAAATGCAGAGATAACCCTAAATTTGGACAACATAATATGAACAGCTTAATTAAAATTTAAAGCCTAATATTATCCAAGACCAGAAAAAATTTACATGTATTATTTTATTTACGACTTCTATTTTGACAATTTTCTACGCTAAAAACAATAATAAAAGTTTTTTTTTTTTCTTTTTGAGAGAAGATGGAAACTAGATCTAAGTCTTTCAAATTTTAGAATTCACATCACCTCAGGTTACCTGACTCAAGCAAATTACGATTAGATGGCTCATTTAACATGGCACGAATCTCAAAACAGACCCCTTACGGTCTCAATAGGCACCGGATTAAGTTTGACCCAGATAGAATTAATCTGAGTCGTCCGTTGCAATTTGCTTGAGTCAGGTACCTGGGAGGATATCTGTCCCAAATTTTAATATTCACAAATAATTTCATATTTGGATTTTGAACCTTAGAATCTTAAACATCTTACATGAAAGCAATACGCTTTGTCACTAAATCAAAATTAATTTTTAACAAACAAAGAAGTTATTGCTAAGTTTTTTTTTCAGGGGTTAAAACTCCTATATGCAGGGGTGAAAATGGAGCAAATACGGAGCGGATAGTGTTAAAACCATATCCATATTTCTTTTTAATTTTCTGAATACGGATACGGATCGGATATTAGTCGGATACAAATATGAATACGGATCGGATCGGATATTTATTAAAATAATATTAAAAAATATCAAAGTTCATAATATTTATCTAATTTTAATGCATAACAATATTAATTTTTGCATAATATATATTAAAATATATGATATATATATACTATTCGGATACGGATAATTCAAACGTAAAACCATATCAGTATCCATATTCACACGGATATCAGATATCCACATCTAAATTTTCGAATACGGATCGAATATTATCCATACCGTTTTCACCCCTACCTATATATCATTTATTGAACTTTTTTTTTCATTTGCATCATATAAACTATTTTTGACGATATGCTACAAGAATATGTCACTATCCACTAGAGTAAAAACATTTTTATTGTTTGTATTGTCGCAGATACTCCCATCGGTAATAGTAATACTTTCAGAAATAGTAATTTATATCGGCAATAGTGAACTTTTTACTCTCGCGGATGGCAATTTTTTGTCTCTATTAATGCAATTAATTACTAGGTGGTGAAAATATTTAGTAAGATTAGCATTTGATGTACAATATCCAGAGATTTCCATTAAGCTACTAAGTAGAAAAGTGCAAATCTGTCTAAATCTTAAGCACAGCTAAATTTCATCCCAAAAGGAAGTTTGAATAGGGTTATTGTAAAAGCAGCAAAGACAAACAAACAAGGGGTCTGAACCCGGACATATAAATCTGGGATTTGGAAGAATAATTAAAACATGGCTGTACGGAGACACATCAAAAGAGAAATTGTTGTCGGAGCTCCTTTATTAAGGAGGGAGAGGGAATACTTGGAAGGATTCACATCAGCTGAAATCCGAGATTCATGAATAGTAATTCTGAAATTTTTGAAATTTGAGATCCAACCGTTCAAATTTTTTCTGTGCACACATCTCGAAATAACTAGTTTTTCTGTGTATGTATCTCGAAACAATTCAATATATAGCTGGATTCGGAATTTCAGAGATTTCAGGGTTACTGTTGATGATCTCGAATTTCAGCAGATTTCAATCCATAGTAAGAAATCACATGATTTCCATTGTTTCACGTGACTTCATTTTTTGTACCTCCACTGTACCTCAATTTTTAAAACACTAATAACTCAAAAATTTAAAATATAAACGTCAAAATAAAACAGTTAGATGTAATCTATATGATTTTCACTACATGTTCATAAGAAAATTATCAAGTTTCGTTTTTGTTTTTATGTGAATCAATAAGTTGAAAAATGAACGTATAGAAATCATCCATATCAATACATTTTTACAAGCTCTTGGTGACAAACACAACAAAGTTGAAATATCGTAATTTTTTACACATGTATAGATAAAATGATGTAGATCATATCTAACGGTTTTATTTTGAGTTTTAAGTTTTAAATTTTGAGTTATTAAAGTTTTAAAAAAATGGAGGCACGATGGAGACACAAAAAAAAGAGGCATTTGAACCCTCCTCTCTCTCTATATATATATATATAGAGAGAGAGAGAGAGAGAGAGAGTAAGGCTACGGTGCTTTGCAAAGCATAGAGGCCTCCGTGCTTCGGGGCTACTTTTTGGATTTTGAAAATCCAAACAACCCATCCGAACCGTTCAACATGTTCTAAATATTGAAATGTGCTTGGAGACCAAATTTTACATTTTTTGGAATTTGTTTACTATTTATTAAGCCACTTTGAAAATTCCAAATCCGGTGGTCCAAATTTTTGTACTGTTTACCGTTGGATTTTGGGATTTTCAAAGTGGCTTAATAAATAGTAAAAAAATTCCAAAAAATGTAAAATTTGGTCTCCAAGCACATTTCAATATTTAGAACATGTTGAACGGTTCGGATGGGTTGTTTGGATTTTCAAATCCAAAAAGTAGCCCCGAAGCACGGAGGCCTCTATGCTTTGCAAAGCACCGTAGCCTTACTCTATATATATATATATATATATATATATATATATATATATATATATATATATATATATATATATATATATTCATCAATCAATATGAATAAGAAATATGTTATCTCGATTTTAAGTTGCAAGTTAGAAATACAAAATAATTGAGTGAAGATGTGGTAATATATATGCATATTACATATTGACCCGTGTTACGTATTTATATCTCTATTTTCAATATTCAAATTGTAGATTCAAACGGTTAAACATGATCTTCATATATATGAAAATGTGATTATATATACTTAAAAATCAAATTTTATATATTTTTATTCTTTTACCGTTATTTTAGATAGGGAGAAAATCACTTGATTTTAAAATTCTGAATCATCCGAAATCAGTAACTTTTTACCTATTTAAAATTACTATTATCATAGCTTCACTGTAAATAAGACACTCTCAAGCACACGTATGCCACCGAATGCATGTCTGATAATATATTTTTCATTCTTTTATGAAGGCATGTGGATCGAGCAATATATAGTTAGCAGACAGCTAGACTTAATTAATTAATACAAGAAAGTTCTTAATTACAAAAATAATATGTATCTATATATATATATATATATATATATATATATATATATATATAACAAGAAAATCATGCATACCAATAATGAAAATAGCTTCAACTTATATATATATAGCCGCCACACCTAGAATTAAATTAGATACACGCACCTGATCAACATATATTCTACTGTTAGTCTTCTGTAGTACATGGAAAATTAAGTTTCCGTATTTAAATTCCATTTCATAATTTGCTTCCTAGAAAGCTATTCAAATTAGTTAACTAGGCCAATTGTGCCTCTGCTTCGATCATGAAGAAGAAACAAAGAAAAGCTGTCTCATAACTCATAAGTCAATCATCTCCAAGAAATTCCATAGAAAAGATGGAAAGAAATATAGAGATCGAGAAGATGACAGTAGTACTGCACTATATATAAGATGTGAAAGAAATAAAGATGATAACATAAAAACATATAGAGATATTGACGGCTTGTGATTGTTTTGTTAAAAATAGTGCAACTTCTAATCATATGATGCTTGTACAGTGATTTAATTTGTCATATATTAATTGTTCACATCTTTGTAAAATATGATTTGATTTGAAACAACCGTTTGCTAATTAACCTAAGTGATTAGTAATGTGTTTGCAACATTTTTTAAAAAAGAAGATCAGAAGCTAGATGAAAAGCTATGACAATAAGAAAATTTTAATTATAGCAATCAAAATGGATATAGACAACATTTGAATCAAGCAACAGAAGCATAATGTTGATAACATGCAACCACTAACAAAAAAGAATAACCATCCAAGATATCTTTTTTTCTCTTTTTGAAATAAATTATTCATTATAGTTATAGAAAGAACAGTTAGAAAGCAAGGCACATCCTCCATTCATCCATGTGTAAATTTTGAAGCAACCGATCGATACACGGAATTTGAAGCATGAATAAAGAGAGAATAATGATACCTTATTGATTGTCGGGAATTAATTTCAAGTTAATTATGTTCCCCACTAATCTTTTTACAATTAATTATAATTATCCTAATTAATCTTCCAAATTGCCCCGCCTTTTTATCGTACCACCAAAAAATCACAGAACAATAAAAAATAAAAACCTAAAGTTAAACAAGATTAGAATTAAAAAATAAAAATGGAGAGAATTTCTATATATCATGAACCTCCTGACGTAGATCCGGCCTTTTCCTTAGCTTTCCTATTACTAACACTGGGTGCACTTGGTGCACCGGTAGCACTCGTTGCACCAACACCGGCACCGACACTACTAGTCCCGGTACCGGTGGTAGTAGTAACACTTGCAGGGGCCGCAGCTCCGGAGGAAGGCTTTGTTTCCTGAAGAGCAGCTTCTTCAGAGGGCTCAGCTTGTTCGGGAGCTATTGAGCTCTCTGGAGGGGCAGAAGTAGTCCCCGAAGAAGAACCAGGAGGCGGGCCAGACGGGGCCCGCTTTCGTTTCTTCTTCTCATACGGTATCCCTCGTGCTTTGGCCTGGGATTCCCGAACCTCCCGAAGGTACATCCTGACTGCACGCGTAGCAAATGGGTTCGACTCGGGCCGGCCCCCGCTTTCCTCGTAAGCTGCTCTGAGTCGTCCGATAAGAGCATCGAGCGATCCCCATGCTTGCTTCAGTGGACAGGCGCACGGCTCTGGCGGGTTTGGTTTCCCAAAGTGAGGGCATGAATCCACATGGACCTTGGTCTTGCCGAATTGATCCAAGTATCTCAAGAACTCGATCACATGTGCACCACTGCACCGCTGGAGTGTAAGGGGCGGCTTGTGATTCCTTAGATATTGGAGGAAGGTGTTCCAGTCGCGACGCTTCTGTGACTCGTACCGGCTCGGTGCCTGGGTCGGCTGTTGGGGCAGCGGTTGGGGTCCACGTGGAGGTGGTGGGGCGGAAGAGGATGACGGTGCCTCGGTTCCACCGGCAGGCCGGGTGGTGGCACTGGCAGAAGCAGAGGCGGAGGCAGTGCCCCCGGCATCCGGGGCGGGGTCCATGTATGAAGTATGAACCCCCTCTCTACTCACTATTACTGTGTGTGTGTGTGTTGGGGGGGGGGTTGAGGAACTGTACAAGAGAGGAGAGAGAGAAGGAAGGAGAGAGCAAGGGAGAATTCTCCTCCTTCACCAAAGTGAAAATTGGAAAGGGTTATGTTTTTGTGAGTGCCATGGAATTGTTACATTCCCGTTTGTTTTATGCTTCTACCTTCTGTACTAATTTTTTGTTTTTATTTTATTTTATTTTAGTTTTCAATGAATTTTGCTACGGGCACAAACACTGAAGAACATCCGACCAAGCAAGTTCGCTTATTTAATAATTAATGTGTCATGACTCATGTTGATTCATGACTAATAATACTCATGTAAATTTTGCTTTGCCAATAAGTTGTAATATATAGTAAATGTTATATTCACGGTTTTTAATAAATATCCCTTTAAAAGAAGAAAATCAAAATTGAAAAAGTCAAATATTTCAAAAATCCGTACTGTTTGAAATTGTCAAGATAATTTTTGTCACGTGATCTCATCTCATATATAAATTATATACACACATATACATATATATATATATATAGAGTGAGCCTATGGTGCTATGCATAGCACAGATGGGGTCCGTGTTACGGTAAAAAATTTAACTTTTTAAAATCCTAACGGTCGATCCAACCGTTCAATGTGATAATCATATGAATATGTACTTGCAAACTAAATTTTATATTTTTTCGAATTTTTTTACCATTTTTTTAGATAGGTAGAAAAATCAGTGTTTTCTGAAAATTCTGGACCATCAAAATTCTACCTATCTAAAATAATAATAAAAAAATTCGAAAAAATATAAAATTTAGTTTGCAAGTACATATTCATATGGTTCACATTGAACGGTTGGATCGACCGTTAGGATTTTAAAAAGTCAAATTTTTTATCGTAGTACGGACTCCATCCGTGCTATGCATAGCACCATAGCCTCACTATATATATATATATATATATATATATATATATATATAGAGTGAGCCTATGGTGCTATGCATAGCACGGATGGGGTCCGTGCTATGGTTTAAAATTTGACTTTTCAAAATTCTAACGGTCGATCCAACCGTTCAATGTGATAACCATATGAATATGTACTTGCAAACTAAATTTTATATTTTTTCGAAATTTTTTACTATTTTTTTAGATAGGTAGAAAAATCAGTGTTTTCTGAAAATTCTGGACCATCAAAATTCTACCTATCTAAAAAAATAGTAAAAAAATTCGAAAAAATATAAAATTTAGTTTGCAAGTACATATTCATATGGTTATCACATTGAACGGTTGGATCGACCATTAGAATTTTA
Source organism: Carex myosuroides (assembly GCA_028015225.1). NCBI lineage: Eukaryota > Viridiplantae > Streptophyta > Magnoliopsida > Poales > Cyperaceae > Carex > Carex myosuroides. The sequence continues at coordinate 3,748,854 of CM051476.1, forward strand.
AAAAGTCAAATTTTGAGCCGTAGCACGGACCCCATCCGTGCTATGCATAGCACCATAGCCTATATATATATATATATATATATATATATATATATATAGTGCGGCTAATATCATAACATTATAATTTCAGCCTAAGTTATAACAAGTTTTTTTTTGCGATTTCAAAGTTTAAATAGTCGATCTGAACCGCTCAATATGATCTGCATATTAAAATGTGCTTGGAGACCAAATTTTTTATTTTTTTTTATTTTTTACTAATATTTTAGATAGGTACAAAATCACTGTTTTGGATGATGCAAAATTATCTGAAAAGAGTGATTTTGTACCCATCTAAAAAAATAGTAAAAAAATATAAAATTTGGTCTCCAAGCACATTTTAATATGGAGATTATTTTGAACGGTTCAGATCGACTGTTCGGACTTTGAAATCGCAAAAACTAACTCGTTATAACTTAAGTTGAAATTGTAACATTATGACATTAGCCGAACTATATATGTATATGAAGAGTGAAACTAATTAATTAGTATAATCTTAAACGAGCTCGTGAACTTAATATAAAAGATCGTTGATTCCACTTTATACATAGATTTGAACCGATGATCTTGATTTATTGACAAGCCAAATGTTATTATTTCAAATTTTTCATTTTCTGAAGGTGTTCTATATATGAAATCAGGCAGTTAAAAATGTTTAAAAATGAAAGGCACTAAATAATTAATTTTTAATATTTTTTATACAAAATTAATTCAGAAATGAAAAAATTGAAAGTGAATGCTTTGCTTGTAAAGTAGATCAAGATTAATTGTTCAATTTGTTTTATTTAAAGCCAAGTAAAGCTCAAAAACACTTGCTTAAGCTCATACTACCATAAAAAGAAAGTCAATAATGTGCGTAAATCATTAATAGTATAAGAAAAACTGTTTGTTAATTTTTTAATTGAACTAAGCTTTTATTATAACATATTATAAATAATATAAATAAGAGGGGGTCACTTGACAAATTTTATTTTAATAATTTTGACAATATTCAAAAGTATAGTATACTTTTTTTTTTTTTTATTGTCAAAATTATCAAAATAACTATTATCAAGATATATGCACTGGTGCAATTCACCAATAAAGATATTAAAATTCTTTATTTATGTTTTTTGAGTAAAAAACTTCTTTATCTATATATTGCCAACCTTTTGGCAGCTTTTTTTCAAAGATATATTTTAAGAGGAGGAATACACTTACAACATTTGTAGGTTACAACATCTTACAACAATTCGATTTTGCGATTTTCAAAGTCCAAAGAGTCGATCCAAACCATTCAACATGATCTCTATATTAAAATGTGCTTAGAATCAAATTTTATATTTTTTGAATTTTTGACTATTTATTAAGTATTTTATAAAACTGTTGTTTTAAAACAATTCTGGACCACTGAAAAACAGCAATTTTACAAAATACTTAATAAATAGTAAAAAAAAATTAAAAAAAATGTAAAATTTGATTCCAAGCACATTTTAATATAGATATTATGTTGAACGGTTTGGATCGACTGTTTGTATTTGAAAATCGCAAAACCAAATTGTTATAAAATATTATAAGTGGATCCCTCCTCATATTCTAATATCTATATCTTCATTATTCACATTATTCATAAACAAGATATAAATAGAATATATAGTGTAGCAGCCAAGAAACAGTTTCTATGCAGAAAAATTGAGTACACGAAGCAATTAAGTATTTTATGTTATTAGTACATTACCTAACTAGTATTTAATCTTTTTTGCTCTTGAAACCGCATCCATTATATTTCCGTTAGTTGCATATAAATATATCCCTAAATTGAATTTGGTAAGGCGCAACTTCCAAAATCCGGAAAATTCTCCACGCAGTAACTTTCTTTTGCAATTTTTGTGTAATAAATTGTGTGTTTGTCACCTGTTGCTGTTGATTGCATTAAATTCAGGTAATATACTATTTGAAATGCTCAATAAGGAAATATAGTCATTATCATATTTTTAATTTAGTCACCAAACGGTCCACATTGTAGTCCACCTGAACCCACCAAAATATTCCTTGCTTTCATATCTTCACTGGGTTCTAAATAACTAGCTATAGCTAAGCAATAGCTGCGCTATAATTTTTTCGGACCTCAAAAGCTATAATGCTATTAACCGCTTTTATTTTATAATGATTCTAAATAGCTAGTTATTGTTGCTCTATAGCACTATAATCGCTATTTAGAACCTTGATCTTCACAGATGATTTCACAAAATAATTCGTCTTGTTTTCAAATATTCCGTTCAATTTTAAAATTTTCTTCAAGGTTAATATAAAAATTTGGAATGATCCTTATTGTTTATAAAAAAAAAATTGTTCTATTTTTAAGTCCCGTCCAATTTTAAATTTCTGCATGATTTTTAAACCAATGAATATATTATTATTTTTTCATAATATGTTCGGTAGGCATTTTTTTCTAACTCATCTTGAATTTGTATTTTCAAGTTCATTCACATTCAAGTTTACAACGATGGGAAAAAAAAAATAGTTTAGCCACATCATATCTGAAAATTGTTTTTAAGTGACTAATAATTCTTCAAGTATTGATTTTAAATGAATAAATTTGTAAAATCTAATGCATTTCCAACCCAAATTTACATGCATCAGAACAGTTCATTTCAAAAGATATCACGTGCTTCCATATTCTAGGAATTTCATAAAATACTTTATAAAATTTAATGTCCATAAAATCTCATCTAGTACAATTTCATCATTGTCGAAATGCATCTTTAAAAATAATAATGAGACCAATGCAAAGGACGCTAGTGAATAGTAATTCATCTTTTTCTAAAGGAAAATTTCATGTATATCCCTCAAAATTTTCCAAATTATGTATTTTTTCCTCTTTAATATCATATATACCCTTCAAAATTTCAAAAACTCACGAATTTACTCATTTTATTCTCTTTTTATTTTTATTAAAACAAATCGGATTGAACTAGCTATAAGTACAGTAGTAGTTTATTTGGTAAAATTATCAGGAGTTAAATTATTTGTCCATTAATTATTAGTGCGGTAAATTGGGCCAGGCCCAAATTTATAATATGCTGCTACTTGATGTCTTCTTTTATTAATATCCAAAGTTAATTACAAATTAATAAATATATTCAGAATTTCTGGGATTTTCAAAAAATGCTCAAACCGGCTATTTTTTAGCCGGTTTTCTCCTCTCCAGAAACCGGTGATTTCTAAAATATATCCAGAATCCTTCTTTTATTTTATTTTTTATCCGTTATTTCTAAAATTCATTAAAACCAGTGCTATAAATCTTAAATGATGTAGGGTCCATATTCTTCTCGTTTGATGTTCTCCAACCTCCATTCATTTATCTCTAGTTTTCTAGTATTAAAAAGAGAAAAAGAAAAGAAAGAAATCATATAAGAAGCTCGAAATTAGGGGTTTCAACGGGTACAAAACGGTCGGATGAAAGTATTTTCATATCCTTACTCAATATGTTAACGGAAAAATAATCTTACCCGTACTCGATAAATTTAAGAAAAAATCTTACTCATATCCGTCTTATCGAATACGGTACGAACTGGATAAACGAGGAAAAAGATACAATAAAAAAAAATATATAAACTATGAATAAAACTATATCATATCATTAATTATCTTCGTATAAATATATATCGATATATATAATTTTGTAATTTTTTAGTTATTACCGTATAGTATAACGAGTAAAAAATAGTATTTACTAGTAACTTTATCCGTTGTGTTAATAAAAAAATGTTTACATTTATTCGTACCCGATAAGATAAACGAAAAAAATGTATATGTATCTGTCTAATCAAATATGGTACGAATCGTATTGATGCCACTGACACCCCTACACCCCTACTCAGAATGTTACAATTTAAGAGACTTCCCCTAGGGGAAATAAATCAGTTGAAATTCCGAGATCAGATACTATTCACCCTGAAATCTCTGTAATTCGAAATCTTGTCATTGAATTTTTTTCTAGAACGCATCTCGAAACAGCTGGTTTTTCCTTGCACGTATCTCGGAACAGTTCGACGTCTGGATTCAGATTGCAGAAATTTCAAGATGAACAGTACCGACCTCGGATTTCAGCAGATTCGGATCCTCCCCTAGGTCTCTCAGTCTATATTTTCTAGAAGAAGTTGTTACGTAGCAATCAAGAAAAGACAAACAAAAGGTTCTCACAAAAAAGGAAATATTTAAAAATATAATTTCATTATTGATCTAACTTTTGTATAATAGTAATATAGATTGATAGCTATTGGGTGGAAGGGGAGGCATCTTTTTAGACAAATAGGCATCACGGGATTGAGCACTAAACCTTAAAAATAATTATTAAATTTTAGGGGGTCAGCATGATTAACATCCACTAAGAATTGCTTAAAGGTCCAAATGATGGTTACGTTGTACGATTTAATGCTTTATTTTGAATAAAGAAAATCAAGTTGGTTTGCCTTAATTGTTGGGTTTTGTTTTTCATTTCCCCTTCTGTCTCACAATCCAGTGAAAGAATCCTCCTCGTTGCGTAAGGTTGTTGGATCTATATTGTTTAAAAATCAGATCCAATAACTAGTGTAAATCTGTTCAAATTCAAAAAAAAAAAAAAACCGCTAAATTTGTTCATAATCTTAAATAAGAATTAGTGAAGACTTCAAAAACACGCCAGCATATTGTACTTCTTTTTGGAAAGGGATTTAGTGCAAATTGGGAACTAAATTAGCGTCACTAAAATTAAATTTTGAATAATCATGTTTGATTTTTTTTTTAATTGAATATATATAATTATCCATATTATATATTTGCATCGCTTGATTTATATTTTGGTATGCATCAATAGTTGACAATATTAACCCAACAGATCTGTCATTTATATTTTGGTAGGCACCAAAAAAAAATTATGAATCCATTTCCCTCTTCTTTTTTTGCTGGTCAACAATTTTCAGATATTATTTTTTTCTTTATTAATCCCTAAAAAAAGAAACACAATTACACACATTCAATTCCTATGTAATTAGTTGACAATTTGGTTGATCCAATATCTTTGAAAATCTACGTAGACCATATTTCCTGATTTTTACTAATTTAAAAATCTAATAAAAGTGATTGGCCCCACCACCAAACGATTCCTTCAATCATTCAAGAGAGAAGGAAATCACAAGATTAGAATATCTAATTCCCATTAGCTAGGTTATCAGCGGACTAATCCATTGATATAATATTTGTCAAGTTGGTACTTAGGATAACATAACATTTCCTTTGCCAAAATAAAAAAATCATGTTGTACATATATTCTACAAATCCCAAAAATAAAGAAAAAATTAATTCCTCCACGCAACTATGTCGGATTGACATCATCACTTGTTCGGTTTATTATTTCGGATTTTCACTTGAAATTTTTTAATATTTTTTATAAAGTGATTTTTATAAGAGCTGGATGTGTCCAGTATTGAACTAATGGAGACAATATTGAACTAATGGATGTGTCCAGTATTAAACTAATGGAGACAATATTTGGCCGAGTACGATAACATTTAAAATTGTAAATTAAATAAATAATGTTTTTGATAATTGAGATGACATAAGCCGATGAAATGATTTGAACTGCCATGGTTTGATCCATTGTTCTTTTGTTCACACTATGAACCTAAATCACTATACTGTTTGGATCCCCTGCAGCATAAGCAAATATGACCTCTCATGTAGTGTGCCAAGTACATAAGAAGTTTTAGTCAAACCTGATTTTCAAGCGGAACTAAAAAATTTAGATAGGAGAGGCTAAAATTTAAAATTCATAATGCATAACCGGAACTTAAACTCAAGTATCCTTCTAAGCAGGGCTACAAGAATACATATATAAGGGAGGTTGAACTATATAAAGACTATAAGAAAAACAAAAATTAAATAAAATTTCAATATACATGATTAAAAAATTTGAAATCATAGAAGTGGTTGAGTACTATGTGAGTTATGAATTCACATCTGCTAAAATCCCCATCTAAAATTACAGGACCTATCTGTTAAAATCATAGAAGTGGTTGACCCTGTAATTCCCATCATCTCCCTATCTCTCTCCTCTTTCTCTCTCCTCAAAGATTTGAGGAGAGAGGATGGAAATTATAGGTTCTGAAATTCTACTAAGAATTTTAGCAGATTCAGTTCTGTGAACTATACATAGATTTGTCTCCTTATTTGGATACTTATATTTTCATGAATATGAAACTTCATGAGTGTTTTATAAAAACTCATGGACGCACAAAAAATTATGAAAAAAATAAGGTTCAAGTAATTTATTTCAAATGAAAATAATGATTTTTGTGAAAATCAGTGAGAATATCTACGTAAACCGTATGAAAAAAAATATTAGACAGTCATAATTCGCAAACTGACAGTTTGTTGAGAATATATATACAAATTGTGTGAGGAAAAAAATATGCCAAATAGTGCTTGTAAAGTATGTATATTTATTGGATTAAAGTTTTTACTATTTTTTCTTTCAAGTAGACGCACCAAAAAACAAAAAACAAAAAAAACCCACCGTTATTTTACATTTGAATCCACTCGCTGCAAACTGATTCAGATAACACAGGCCACAGGTAAATATATGGATAAGTTTTGATTGAGAAACGAGTTTGGTTTAAGTGCTACTTTCAAGCGTGCACGCAACAACTGTAGTTGGGCAGAGTGCAACCTCTTTGTATTAACACAATTTCTTTTTTATCTTCAAATCAATCTACTGTCTGAAACAAATAAAGGCAATGTTGACTAGTTAACCTCTTGGTAAGTGAAAATGATGCGGTATATTTTATTCCACAGATCATAAATTCGAACAAAGGCTTGTTTGATTTGTTGGAAAATAAGAGAAAGTGGGGAAGAATAAAGGAAATTACTATGCAAAAATCTTGTCTCCCTCTTGTCCCCTCATTATCCTTAACCCCGTTTTCCCTCTTTTTCTTAGGAGAAAACAATAATGTTAATTATTACACTGATAATAAAGTAATTATAATCTGTTATTATTATTATAATCTACATAGATCCAATGGGGTCAATTGACCCGCATTTAATTTTAATTTTTTATATTTATATTTATTTTTCTATATAATTTAGCACAAAATGTCATGATACGGTAACATTGACTCCCATTTTTCATATAAAGTTTTTATATAATTGACCTCCATAGTTCAAAATTTCTTATATGATTGACCCCATAGTAATTATCATTATTCTTATTATGCAAACAAAAAAAAAATTCCAGAATTTTAAATTCTCGCACATCAAAATATCAAAAAAGAAAAACGTAACACACATTGAATGGAACGGCCTCTAATTACCCAATTATCTAAGCCCAGTTTAACTATTAGCTCAAGTCCGTAGCTAATAATTGGGCTTCACCATGGGCCCATTGCATTTAATGGCCGAAACTTGCCTTACCTTTTGTCAAAAATTGTCAAAAATGAGAAAAAATAATGAGTGAGGCTATGGTGCTATGCATAGCACGGATGGGGTCCGTGCTATGGCCAAAAATTTGACTTTTTAAAATCCTAATGGTCGATCCAACCGTTTAATGTGATAACCATATGAATATGTACTTACAAACTAAATTTTATATTTTTTTGAATTTTTTTACTATTTTTTTAGATAGGTAGAATTTTGATGGTCCAGAATTTTCAGAAAACACTGATTTTTCTACCTATCTAAAAAAATAGTAAAAAAATTCAAAAAAATATAAAATTTAGTTTGCAATTACATATTCATATGATTATCACATTGAACGGTTGGATCAACCGTTAGGATTTTAAAAAGTCAAATTTTTGGCCGTAGCATGAACCCTATCCGTGCTATGCATAGCACCATAGCCTCACTCATTATTTTTTCTCATTTTTGACAATTTATGGACCTGCCACTCTGCCACATCGTCCCTGGAAAGTCAAGTCTCTGATGCTCGTATGCATAGCAATCATACAAGCAGGAAGCAGATCCTCCTCCGATGTAACAAAGCATTTATTCCATGACCCCATCGAATTCATATCACCTAAGGCAACATAATATTTATGTTTAGATCTGAACCGTCCGATCATAATATGCATCAACATTAAAGAAGCCCCGTGCATTCTACTTCGGTGCGAATTGGTCTGAATTTTGATTAGACGATCCGGATCTAAACATAAATATTCTGTTATCTCAGAGGATATGGACGCCATTCCATCTCCATCCTCATTGCGCTGCACCGTGCAGTGCAGCGGAAGATCAGTACACCTCATGTTACTATCATTCTACGAAGCACAGAATCAGTTAATTTTCGTATTTGGCACTGTTCATATCCAATACCGTATTGGATACTAATGTTCACTAATACCACAGTTATATTGAATAAGCTATACGTAGAATGCCACCTATTGTTCACAATTTTTATCATAAACCAAACAGCTAATGAGAAGCACCTTGATTTCCAATTGTATTAGCAAAGATAATCTTCAGATTATGTATATCCTCTAGGCTCTAGAACACACTTAGGGCCTGTTCGGCGGATACTGTGCGCGTGGGAAAAAAAAAATTCACTCAGACTGAATTTTTTTTTTTCCCACGAGCACAATAAAATTTAGTTCAAAATTTTTCTGTTCCCAATTCCATTACCGTTCCCCTCTTAACGCCGAACAGGCCCTTATAGTTTGCAATCCCATGTTTCAAGTCAGCTTCTAATACTGCATGAAAAAGAAAAATAAAATAAACAAATTAGTAAATCATATCACCTTAAGCATGCAATAACCTTGTTTGGTCGAGTGTTGATCTAGGCCGATTGACTTTGAACAGACAACCCAATGAACAATAATTGCAATCAGGTATTTGGCTGGAAAGGAACAATTTCTTCAGGAAACAAAAGTCGTTATTTTACCAGAACAAGATCTGTAAATTTCTTCAAGGATCTCTGCAATATAATCTGTTGTAGAATTCTGCAATGTGTTCAACTTAAGTTCCAGGTTCAACATTTCTGCTTCTTTTTCCTCTACTAATGAAGCCATCTCTTTGCTACTTTCAATCTCAATCACAGTGGCTTGAAATTGAGCACACTCATCAGTGAACTTATCCCTATAAAATTTTCAATAGTCAGGCTCAGTCAGATAGAAACAAATTCATTATTTCATTTGCACAAAAAACACATACATCTTATCTGAAAATCTTATCTTAATTTCACTAAGATTTGATTTTTGTAATTTCAACTTGGCATGCTGTGCTTGGAGTGACGCTGTTGCTGTACCTGTTTACAATTACCAAATTTCCAGTTTAGTCACTGCACCTTTTTATATCTGTACAATTCAATGAGATAGAATCGGTTTACCAGATACTTGGTTCCATCCACTCAGTTCAAATTCTGAAACCAACACCAATTTTGTTAACTCGCATTCCTTTGTAAGGCACTCCTTTTCGATTTCAGAATGCTTAAAAATTTCTAATTCTATTTCCCTTGTTTTCTGGATATTCTGCTGAATCTCTTCATGAACCTATAATCACATAAAACAGGGAGGAAAATTTTAAAAATGAAAGAAATGAAGTTCATCTCGTGATGTCGATCTCTAAAGAAAGAGCAATAGCAAGAAATCTAACAAACACGGAAATAAATCTGTTGTTATTCCAATGGAATAACAGGTTCCTGTTATTCCGATCCCAACCATTCAACTTCGTTGAGATTCGTGCACGAAAAAGTTTTTCATTGATATTCGCGCATGAAAAATTTTGAATGGTTGGGAACAAAATAACAGAAACCTGTTATTCCATTGGAATAACAGCAGATTTATTTCCAACAAACACTTGTGAATTTTTTGCATGTGAACCCTTATTATAAAATAAAATTTTCAAACTTTCGCCTCTTTAAGCAACATCAATTAATCTGGTGGGCTATCACCTGATCGAGCATGTCTTTGAGAGAAGAAATCTGGTGAAGTATCGCCACTGAATCCTCCATTGGCGTCTCCATCTGCTGTCGCCGAATCCTGAGCGAAGTTTCCCGCCAATTTATTGCGGAGAGACAGACGAGAAAAGCTAGGGCCTAGGAGCAAGAATATACTGGATCGTCTCCAGTCTTACAGGAACAGGAGATGACTATTGTTTATGAAAGACAGCTCAATAGAGATGCTCTTACACTAGTGGGCTTGGGTCATGGGCTTTCTAGCAAATCGGGTTCAGATCCAGACCGGATCCACGAAGACAACCTACCCGCATCGCATACCAGATTAAAATCAAAAGTTTATGCGGCATCTTTAATCCTTCGTAAAAAAAAAACATAATACTTAATGAAGAAAAAATTTAAAATTAGTCTGATCAGTTATGATTCGTAATGAAATAAATATTTTTTCCTCACAACAAAATGCATCACCTATTTGCTCCATCACCTAATTATGGAATTTGTAAGAGGCACTATTATGTAGAATGAGATGATTCAGATCGTTCTTTTAACCTAGCACGAATCTTAAAGGGAAACCCTAATGTTTAAATAGACACCGGATTGAGTTTGACCCGACTGAGAGTAAATCTGAACTTTAAAGTTGTGGACGCCACCGTTCGGTACTACAGATAATACCATCCCCTAATTATGTCCTAACTTTGAATCTGACTTTACAATTAATGAACGAGATTAAAACTAGGCTCCCTCCATCTAAATGAATACTAAATTTTGTTATTTCTCAAATCAGAACCAAACAGATTGCAAACATATATCCTAATTTCCCATGCCTCAATTCGCTTGTAACACTTCTCATTCCCTTCCATATCACCGAATGCATTAGTTCCTGTAACATTTTTATCTGAGCCGTATCTTCCTAAGGTTTGATGACAGATGTATAATGGCGGTTCAGTTTTTTCATTTTGCTAAAACCTTCCTAAGATTTCGTATCACTCGGTACCTACAAATATGGGCCTACTGATAGCAGGCCTTGACCACAAGACTTGGTCTCGTCTGGCCCAAATAAATCTATTTATGTGGGTGGTTGGGTGGGTGTTTATAGAGCGATAATAATTTGGACAGTGAATAATTGATGCGTGAGAGTGAGACCTTAGGTTTCTCTCTGTCAAACAGAAACAAGACGGATTTCTGCATATCAAATCCATGACAGCAAAGGGAAAAAAAAAAAAAAAAAATTGTGGGATATACATCTTTTTTTGGGTTGTCAAAAACAAGTTTAATAAGAAAACATCCCAAGGTCCTAATTGAAGCTCTATCAACAATAAAAACTAAGCTCTGCCAACATCCCCATTTGCTTTCACACAAAAAGAAGAACATTCAATACGTGTATCCGTTAAAAGACTTCATATCACAATTACTACACATCTGATGGAGATCAACTGATTGGTAAATGGAATAATTGACCATAAAATGACTTCAGTGGCCACGGCTATTATCATCAGCACCTTCGTCGAAAACTCCTGACGATCCAACCCGAAAATCAAGCTGCTTCTGATGTTTTGACCTCCGCCTCTCGTCAAAATCCTCCCATCCTTTGATCTGTAACCAAAGGATGTCTAATAGTTAAGAGTTGATTCAATGAATTACTAACTCAAGTTGACTCCAAGTTTACTCAGCCATATAAAACCTCGTATTCATTTAATTTACTAATTGTCAAAGTAAAATAAATAAATTATGATGACGGATATTTCCTTGCAATGATATGGAGAAATGGGAATCAAACCAAACTAATATGAAAAAAGAAGAAGTTAACACTCCTAGTACCTGACGAAGGACGTCATTAGTAATCTCAGTGCCGTGCAGATCGAGTATAGAAAGCTGTCGGCATCCTTCAAATAAAGTTGGTGGTAGAGTTCTAACACCGTTGTTCTTTAGATACAAAGCCTGCATAATATTAAACCGATTCAACTTATAAAATAAAAAACCAGTAAGAGATTGCTTTGTATTAAGTTTTACTTTCTGCTTTATGGTAGTATGCTCTTAAAGGTAGAGAAACAAACCTTCAAGTTGTAGAGATTCCCCAGTGTTTTCGGCAGCTCAGTCAAAAGATTAGATGATAGATCAATCTGTTTGGTCCGGAAACAAAGGAAAGATTTAAAACACGTGTAAGGCTTAGCAGATTAAAAATATCAGTTTTTCAATAAGGTGGAAAAGATGAGAGGTACCTCAATAAGCGATTTACAATTTCCTATTGACAAAGGTAATAGGTTTATCCTGCCAGAAGAATGTTATATAAATATATTAAGACAGAGTCCTGTTTAACCAAACAATTATTTGTTGTACAACTTTTATTCATCATTGCAAAATAAGGGAAAGAAAAATGATTTACAAATAGTATACCTATTATTATTTGCTTTAAGGACTTCAAGCTGCGTAAGAGATGCAAGTTCAGTTGGTAAGGCAGTCAAATTATTGCATGCAAGATGAAGCTGACGTAGAGAAGTTAATGAGCCCAATGCAGAGGGCAAAGCAGTCAATCTACAAAAAGAGAAAAGAGAGATTGTATTTGAATACAAATAATAAGATTAAACTTCGCCTAGATAATGGAATTGTTATTCAAATAGCACTTTTGCCATTCAATAAATTATACTGTCTATCTTGGGGCTATCCAAGTAACCCAACTATGATAACACAATGATGGATTTCACAAACTGAATGAGATAGATTACCTATTATTGTTCAGAGACAAAAATGACAATAACTTGAGTGATAGCAAGCCCTCCCAGCATATACTATCCTCTGACAAATCATTTCCATTCAAGAGCAATTTCTTCACAATCAATCAAAAAATAATAATAATTAAGAACAATAAAATATAAGAACAACCTGAGGTGGAAGTACTCTTTTTGGTAATGTCAAGTCCCTTCAATGGAAAAAAGGGCATAAATAGTCCCGGTATTGCATCAATTCAACAGGAAATATAAGAAATTGTATGGCAATTAGACCAGTCCTGCTGGTAATGAGGTCCACAATATAGAAAAAAAATATATAATAGAAAATTTGACTATTTTACCATACATTTATTGACTTCAGATCACTAATTTTCAATGGAATTTGTTGAATAAAGTTGGTACTAAGGTCCAGCGCACGAATCGAGGAGCCACAACCCCACACCTCGTCAGGCACTTCCTATTAAATATCAATTATACTTTTATCATTACATGCAAAACAAATGGTGATAAAAGCTTGTACAAAACTCCTACATAACACTACAATTACTAAATTTCAAATAAAGATATCAAAATATCCATGTGAAGTATGACACGGAAAATTTTAAAAATTTATGTGGGATTTAGCTTGTACCCTCAATTGGCACTCTGACAAAGCCACTACGCCAGTTATTTTCCACCGCTCAGCTCGACTTTTCTCAATTCTTGTCTCAGTTTTGTGAAGTTGAGAATCTCTACTATTTGAAATTATTCTTCTCGTAGTAGATTGGGACAAAGATGTTGGTTTTTTAATTGGCCCATCCTGTTCAAATTTTGTCATCAGGACAATTTAATCTTCAGTGTTGTAAAAACTGACATCTTACCTATGAAATCTTAGTAGATTATGAAGATAAGATACATTATGCAACAATAGACGAGAAATTTACTCCTTGATGAAGACCTTGAGAGGCAACCAGCATGATCTTAGATCCATTTATGATCTGATATGACCTCAGTGTGGCACCATCCTCTAAAACCTTTCCTGTGGTGTAAACCAATTCGCAATAATACTCAACAAGTCATTTTTATTAATCAAACAGAATAAAAATGAGCGAATTTGCATATATATACCCTTAAATATGAGCTTCTGGCCGCGAGGGATAACATTGGTGAGGGGTTGAAGAAGAGACTTGAGCTCGCGCACCGCCGCCTCAGCCGGTACCGGGACCGGTATCGAACGGCCGCCGAACTTGACTTGCACCGTTAGGGTACTGCTACTGCTACTGTTATCGGATCCTGACGCTGGATCCGCTGCGGCTCCGCCTTCGCAATGTTTCTCCATCTTCTCCAGATTTCAATCGCTAAAGCGCAGGCGATCTTCTCAGTTCTCGCTGACTGCCGGATTCGGGTATGCGGACTTAGACGGGGACGATAGAGCTAGTATCGGATCGGGTTTGTTTGGGCCTTCTAAGAACATGGAGTAGGCCTGGTTAGGCCCATATAGCTAGAGCCTAGAAAGGCCGAAGAACTAAAGCAGGCCTATCGGATTCAAAGAGTTGACTAGTCCCTTGTAATTTAAACTGCAATCAGTTTTAATCTCAACGGTCAATGTAAGGAACGGTTCTGATCTTCTTGGAGAAGAAGCCGGTTTCTCACCAAATCCGGACTACTAATATCACGTAACTTTTTGTGGGATCCAATCATCTATTCGTTCAGAGAGAATCTGAGCCGTTCATTGATTTAATCTGAGCCACTGATCAAACCACATCTCAATCTCAGCCTTTAATAAATAATTTTGATTTTATACAAGTGTTTCATGCTGTCAAGTGTGTAGAAATCTAAATTTAGTTAACGACGTATCCACTACATGAAAAGCCACACGGAAAAACACTAGCGACCACGCGTTTTCTTTTTTTTCCTCCACGCGACCACGCGTTTTCCTCCTTCCTCCTTCCGACGCTTCATTTTTTTTTGTTTTTTTTCCGACGACGCCTAGAAGAACCCAGGCGGGCTGTCAGGAAAGCAAGAAAAAAAAAAGAAAAACCCAGAAATTGGTTTGATCTCTCCTCTGAAATTGGTTCGATCTCTCCTCTAGAAAAACCCAGGCGGGCTGTCTGGTGCTTCGATCTCTCCTCTGAAAAAAAAAAAATTGTCCCGCCATTCCAAGTTCAAACGAAATTGGTTCTTCGATCTCTCCTCCATGGATTTGACAGGTATCCCGCCCTTGCAATTTAAATTGAACCGACTCTTCTATCTGTATATATCAATCAAATTCGGTCCTCTCAAATTGCAAATCTGTTTTTTCATTTGTCGATTTGCAGTTGCACAATCGGCCTCTTCACTCAAACCCGGTGCTGCCCCTATAATTTTACTGAAATCAGAGGTTGGGGTTCCGCAATTAGCAAAGAAGCTCAACCAGGTATTTTCTTTGTTAACGTTTTGAAGAATTTTAATTGTAGTTGGTTAAAGTATTTATTTCTATATTTCCTTGGGTTCTGTTGTAAATATGGTACAAAGTTTTTCTTTTAGTTTTTATGGTACATCCGAAGTATGGATAAAAAATCAGGAAATGAAGGTATGATTATGTTTCTGATTTCATTATGGTTGTCTGGTACCGAGATTTTACTGCTGATGTGCTTATTTTGCATGTACCAGAACACCAGATATGGGGCTTGGTTTTGTGCTGAATTGTTGTCTTCATTTTACTGTTTGGTAAAATGCTTTTTTGAATGTTTGCACTAAATTTGCTTAATGTCCTTGTTGTGCATAGTTTAATTGATTTCTTGAATATTATAATGTATACAAATGCAATGATTTTGAATACTGGTATACTATATGTTAGACTTCCTTTTTCCAGAGACTCACTCTTATCCATATTCATTTTAAAAGAGTTTTGGATTGGTTTATCAATTGACAAGTAATATAATTAATTACAGTAATTATTAGGAATTAAGAAGCATTGGTAAAGGGCACATGTCATGAATGCTTTTGTTTGGTATTTTGGTTCATCAATTACTGTCTGTACAATATTGCACTTAATAGTTGTAGTCTAATATTTTAAACTTTTTATCAAAAATAATTAGTTTCTTGAAATCTATATTCCAGAGATTTTACCGTGCAGTGACTAAAAAAATGAAGTAAATTTAGTTCTGAAACAAATTAAGTCTTAAACCAAAACATTTTGAATCATCAAATCAACAGATCTCCTATTTAAAAGAATCAAGCAAGCATGCTTTTCAACCATAGTTTACAAAAAACTTAGTTCAAACAACAACGAATTTGTAGCTTAATTTGAGGCATTAATTAATTAGTAGCTTTTCAGAGGCAAAATTAGCACATATACACTTGAAAGTTGAAACCATGTGCGGGACGTATTGCTATACTTTGTTTTTCTTTGTATGAAGTATGAAGTTGTTCTATGTATGAAGCTAAAATTCTATGTATGAAGGGATACTTGGTATATGTATGAAGGGAAGGGATACATAAAATGGCAAATGGCAATTTGTAAAGAACTTTGCTATACTTTGTTTTTCTTACTTCATACTTCATACTTCATACAAATGGCAAATGGCAAATTGCTATTTGTTCTATGTATGAAGTATGAAGTTTATTTGCCATTTGTTCTATGTATGAAGTATGAAGTTTATTTGCCATTTGTTCTATGTATGAAGTATGAAGTTTATTTGCCATTTGCCATTTGCCATTTGCCATTTGCCATTTGCCATTTGCCATTTTCATACATAAAATTTTAGCAATAAGTAAAGAAAAACAAAGTATACTGAAAGAAAAACTAAAATTCTTTCATAGTTTTTATTGTAGTTTGTATGAAGTATGAAGTTGTTCTATGTATGAAGCTAAAAGAAAAACAAATTGGGTTCAATCAAAAACTGATACATCTGAACCTCAAGTATACCACAGATGGATACTGGGATTATGGCATAAAAAACAAGTACTTAATCAAGATTGCAAGATTAAGAGATAATTGGGATTATGGAGTAGTAGTATACTATTGGGATTATGGTTCAATCTTGAGGAAAGGGATACAAAGTTCGACAGACAATATTAGTAGTAGTATACCACAGATGGAGAGATTAAGAGATAATTGGGATTTGAGATATTTAAAACAAAAGCTTAGTTCTCTTCCCCTTTCCTCAATACCAGAATACCAGTATACTGGTACTGTTAGGTTAGCCACTTTGAAATCGAAAACAAAAGATTGTGCAATTATTCAGGTGTCCTCTTCTATCCTCTCTCTTTCTTTCTTTTTTCTTTTCTTTTCTGTTGAGTTGATAGGAAACAAGGCACTTGTTCAGGTGTTCTTTCACATGAGAGGACTGGAGAGAGTGCCTTGGATACTGGAAGGACCCCCATGACTACGGTTTGCCCGGAACCTACTGAGACCAGATCATGAGCTACTAGAGTTCGAAAAGCATGTCTTTACAACACAGCGCCTAGAAGAATGCTGAATCGTGCATTTCCTTTAGAATTTCGTTTCTCCAATCGCCATTGCTTCCAACGCAAATTATTCTTTTGTATCTCACCACCTCTTGATGTAATGTGAGTTTGCTGTCATTGTTGGCACTGTCAGATTTGCTGATCTTCTCCTTCAATTCTGCTATCCAAGCATCACCTTGATAACTGTCGTGTATGTCTGTCTAAGGCCCACTGAGGCACCAATTCCGTCACAGCATCTAATTCTGCAATTAATTCAACAAAATCTCCAAATTGCCCCTCCTAATTTAGATATTGACTCACTCCTTTGTTTCCTGTTTCATTTATTTACATATTGAATCAGTCCATTGTTAGTACTCCCTGTGTGCGACTACTCATTTGGTTCAAGCATGGAATTGCTACTCACTCATGGGTAAATTACTGATACGAGAACCTGCACAAGTTGCCATATATTTTTTTTCCTCTACTCTAAAGTTTGATTTAATTAATTGAAGCGTTTCAGTACATATTAATTTGCGACATTAATGTCAACTGATATAGATACTTATATTATTCCAAACCTTGCGTTTCTATCATCTGTGATTTTATCCAATAGAACAGTATTAATACACGAAGTTAAGATCTGCTATTGGTAAGTCTTGGAGAAGAACTGCAAGGAGGTGCTCTATTAGTTGGTGATATTCACGACAGAGAAAGAGAAGGGGGAACGATGGATGAAGATTTTCAGACCGAAGAGGTGGTGTCTCCAATTGGATAGCCATTGCTTTTGTTAAGCGAATCTATGAAAAATAGCACATTGATAGATGGTTTTGTTGAGAATAAAAAGTGCTCGGTCTTTGATTATTTTTCAGATTTCATCCAGGTCCTCTATATTTCTTTAATATTTTGTATCAATTTTTTACTTATTTATTTTCCAATTTGATGAGTTCATTAAAATTTCTTCCTCATATCTGTCAATATGCACTTTGAATTGGTATATTCATGAAAACACGAATGCTGAGCACTATGGCAAGTAGGTAAGTATTTGGATATTTGTGCGTGCGTTAATGCATTTTGTGTTATTGAAATTTCTGGTGTTGGCCTTTTCGGTTTTAGGTATATTAGACTTAGGTTGGATGATGTAAGCAGCTTTTTAATGGCTCTTTGCTTCATTTAGATAAGAAACAGGGATTCACCATTCATGTAATTACTAAATTGATTATTTCACAAAAGTCCTCTACAAAAATTCGAAGCAGTTTTTTGCTACTCTTACTTATTCTAGATCAAAAATTGGGTTTCATCATTGTGATAGGAAAAGATGTTTGTTCAGGTGTTGTTTCACATGAGAGGACTGGAGCAAGCATCTTAGGTTGTTATAAACCCTAAATAATAGGATATACTATGCCAAACTATGCATATATTATGCTAAAAATAAGTCCATATGTAAATAAATCCAACAATAGGGTCCTACATGTAAAAAGTATGAGAATGAAGGTTAAAGCAAAGACAGTGGCTTTCATGTCTGCATACTGTCCAAATCCATGCTTAAACCTTGTGATTTCAATGAAAATCCTTTCTTTATTTTCAGAAATATATTTTAAGTCTAAGGTCCTTTTTGCAAAAAAAAAATGCTTTGACTGTGCTTTTGGTTAGTCCATGTCAGTCCCTTACCCTTACTGGTAAAGTGTATCAGTCATAAAAGTTGTACACAGTACCATAAAAAGTGTATCAGTCATAAAGTCTATCAGTCATCTTCGATTTAGAAATTCACCATCTCCATGTTTGGTTATTGCATCATTGCATGCTATTTTTGTTTACTGAGTTTTTCGTAAATATTTTATCTGTTAATGGCGTATTATAATTTGTTTTATCTGTTAATGGTGTTTGATTAAGACCAGTAGCAGCCAATTTCTTTTCATTTAGTAAGTCTGATATATATTGTACTGTAGAAGATGATGCTACAAGATTGTAATTTAGACTTTCATTTATAATATACGGTTTGGCAGCCACTGGCCTTCAGTGCATTTGAACTTCCAGTATTCATCAACACAGTTAGTAATTTTTTAAAGCAAATTGTATATTTTGGAATTTAGGTCGTCAAGCATTTTTCGCACCGAGATGCTCTCTTCATTGACATCCTAATTGCCCGTCTCTTCTCAAGTCTTCTAAGCTCTCCTTTTCTGGTTTCGGTTTTAGCACAATCAGGTAAGTGCTAGCGCTTCTCCGTTCTTACTTTACTTCGATCAATTGAGGGAGGGGCTAATTTGGTAATTTGGTGATGGCTTGGCAGTATGCTTATGAAATTAGAACTAAATGAGTACACAAGCATCAGCATAAAACTCATTTGATACCCCTACTGTCCAATAAATTCCAGAAATGCCCTTCTGTCAAAAACTGGCAAATCAGGGGACATAGACCCTGATTCTGTCAAATCCAATAACACAGACACGTAGAGGACTCTCTTCCAAGCACTTTAGACTCACATTTTGTATCAATTGGATTTTTCTGCTATTTTCTATGGATTTTTGAATCTCAGCCTTTCAATTTTTCTGATATTATTTTTTTTCTGTTTCTTCATTTCTGCTGCATATGGTTCATGATATAAGACCAATTTTTACACTTTTTTTTTTAGATAGGTAGAAAAACACTACTTTTGAATGGTGTAGAGTTTTTAGGGTGTATTTGAAGAACTTCGATTAGGACTAATTATATCAGCTGAAATTAAAAAAAAGAAAAGAAAAAGAAAATTAAATTATTTTCATAGAGAACGCACTGTATCGTATTTTTATAGAGATCGAGAAGATTATTTTTCAAATACTTTTTAATTAAGTAATAACTGTTTATTTGTTAGTTATGTTTTTGGAGAGCAACTGTTTTAAAAATTGGATCAGTAAATTAGTCAAAAGTTGAACGAGTAAATATTGAAGTGAAAAAAATCATATTAATTTACAACATTATTTCTATCTGATCGATTGTTTATCTCTCTACTTTTTGTAAAGAGCAAAAAGAAGAAAGAAAGAATGCTACATACAACAATAGAAACTAAATTAAATTTTATTTTTCAGCAGAAGTAAATATTTTTCAGCAAAAGGAAATATAACAATAAAAAATCATATCATATTAATTTGCTAAAGGAAATATGTATTGAAATGGTTGAAACTAAATTAAATTTTATTGTTTTATTCTTTGTTTTCATCCCAACAGTATGTACAGCACCATTTTCTAGCTTCAATCAATGATCTGAAAAGCCACTATAAGAACCACAATCATTCGATTTCAAAATACCAAAACAACGTAACAGTCTGTTTGTTTGTGTACCATCACCAGATACAATACAACCGACAATTGTAACTGCATGTTCAAAATTTGGACATGATACCTCGCATATTTAGTCTATTTTAGGCCTGTTTTAGTACCAGATTCGTGCCATAATTCACCAGAATCATGTGCATTTCATCGATATATCTTTAGAATTTGGTACTGCTGAGTGTTTGTTTGTTTTCTGCAGGTTTGGAGCAAAACACACGAAGAAATGGCGATTCACATGATGAGGTACGACCCTTACCAGGCTTGGTACGGGTCGGACCATACTTAGCCGTTTTCAGCTCTTCACGCCTGGTACGGCCAGGCCGTACCAAATTGGTACGGGCCGTACATGAAGGCGTCCTGACAGATTCAAATTTGGGCAGAGGCTATTTAAGGCGGGGAACTCTCCAGATTTCGTATCAATTCCATTCCAGATCCATTTGAGAGCACAGTAAGAGAGAGAAAGAGAGCTAAGGAGCTGAGAGCAAGAAGGAAGGAAGAGGAAGAGGCGAAACTCGACGGATCTAGCTTCCTCCTCTCGATCCCTTCGATCCATGGCTATCTCTATCCCTCTTATTGTATTTTTAGATCAGATCATGTGCTGTGAGTAGTTCTTTTAGTTTCTAGGGTTAGAGATTGATTCTTGATTTGTTTTGACTTTCTTTGACTTGTATCTTGTATGAACTCTTTAGTTTGATTGATTGTGATTTACTTTGATATCTTTTGCTTTGCTTGCTGTGATTGTTGTATGATGTGCCTCTAGGTTTAGATCGAACCTATCAAGGTCATGTGATCATCTCAATCTCTCATCCAAATCAAATGCTTAGGGTAGAATAGTTCGAATTGAAGCCGATAGGTTGAATTCTCCTCTAATCGACAGATTAGAGGGTGCCTTAGACCTCCAATCAACCAGCTAGGGTAGATCTGTACCAACACACGAGAGTTGAGGTGTAGAAATCCCTAAAAGGCAATCAATTGCATTCCAACCTAGATCTTGATCCAACAAACGATGGTTGAGGGTTAGGAACCTTAGGTATGGTCAATTGAACCTTTCTAAAGAGTTTAGCACAAGGTACCAGCAAGGAAATGCATTCACTCGAACTGGTAGGTTCTGTTCTGGGAAGCCAATACGGGTCTTACCAGGGTGGTACGGCCTTGCCTTACCAAGTGAAGTACGGCCTAGCCGTACCAACTTGGTACGGGCCGTACCACTAGAGGCAGATCAGAGATGAAGTCTGAAACCCTGGAAACGCCTTTTATCCATAATCAAAACAAAGTTTATATTTCTTCTAGCACTTTATTACACCTGTTTGCATTGTTTGATTTGTTTGAATTGATCTTTTAGGAACTTAAATACCAAACCAAACCTTTCTCACTTCTAGTTTTTAATTGAGTTTGGTAGATTCTAACCTCGCAATTAACCGTCCCTGTGGATCGATACCCGAATATACTACTCGATAGGGGTTGTGCACTTGCATCCCTTACTCGTGAAGTGTAAACGCGGTTTTAAAAGGTACGCCCTCAAGCGTACCGAAACTTGCGTTGCGCTTCTGCGCGAACAAGTTTTTGGCGCCGTTGCCGGGGACGGTAACCAATTGCCTAGTTAGATTTTACCTTACTTAGTTAATCTAGACTTTATCTTGTATCCTTTATTTTCTTTTATTTTGTTTCGTTTCTTTTATTTATTTATTTTCTCTTTTTCAGGAACACTATGGCGATTACTATCTGAGGAGCTCAAGACACCATGGATCTCATGTACAACATGACGACAGACCAACATTGGTTTGGCCGCGACAATTTTCAAGCTGGAGGAGGCGGCCGATCCAAAGCTGATCAGATCACAGCTCTATATGCTAGAGCTGCCGAGCTAGAGGAGGCCATGATCGCAGCTCTATATGCTAGAGCTGCCGAGCTAGAGGAGGCCATGGAGAGTTATTCAATCAGAATGAGCATGAGGGAAGCCAGAAACCAGAAACCACAGCCATGTGCCATGTGTGGGGACAGGAGACACTCTTATGAGTATTGCCCACTGGCTGATTGGAGTGAGGAACCGGAGCAGGATGGCTATATCAGCAACAACAATTGCAATTTCTACGACCCTGCTCCATTCGATGACTCGAACAATTGCGTATTCCAACCCGACCCACCCGAGCCGTACGTTGATCCCGCTGAGATCGAATTCATACACGAGCAAGGCAAGATGAATCAGATGATGTGGGAACATATGCAGAGCATGTCCACTCAGATGGCTGCTCAACAAAATCAAATGGCCGCTCAAAACAATCTGTTGGAGCAGTTGAGTCACATCATCACCTCACGCCAATCTCAACCTGAAAAGCTGCCAGCTCAGCCAGAATGCGAAGGACCAGCCCAGCCAACAGACCAGACCGCACTTGACGCGACCCGCATCATTGAGACACGACCCGCATCTCCACCTGAAGAGCATATGGACGCGACCCGCACACCACCCGATGCGACCCGCATGCCGTGTTCTGATGACCTGGAGACCAAAGGAAGCGAGTCGGATTGGTCAACATGCGATGCCATTCCACCTGATGTGACCCGCGTCAAGACCCAGACAGAGCGGCTGACTCCTGAGCTCAAGCCTCTTCACCTCAGGTATGAATTTCTAAACCCAAATAGATGTTGTCCTGTGATCATAAGTGCAGATCTTGAACCCGATCGGACTGCTTCACTCTTGGAGAAATTGGAAGCGCACAAAAGCGCGATCGGGCGCTCGATCAAGAACTTGATGGGAATCTTGCGGATTTTTCTGATGCAAGAGTATGATCGCACGGTTCGTGTTCCTCAGAAGTGGGTGCTCCCACCAGTGCCACCTGATCCACCTCCCACCGATGACTGAGCGGGTATGTTTTCTCTTTCCCTTTTGCTTCTATATCTCTTTATCTTTCAGTCTTGAAGCATTGAGGACAATGCTCAGGCTAAGCTTGGGGGGGAAGACGACTTTTGTATCTTAGGATTTACTTTTGTGTTTTAGGATTTATTTTGATTGCACTTAGGTCATTTTTACTTTTCTCTTGCATTGTTAGGTGAAAAATTTGCTTGATTGTTTCGATTAGGGACTTGTTTGAAAACTTTTGTTTGTGAGTTGGATGACCTTGGGAAATTAGAACTAACCTCATAATTGACCAAACAAAACTGATTACGAACAAATGGTTTGAGATTTGTAAAATTGGAAACTTGAATGTCGAGATAGCATTTAGAAACCGAATTGTGCCTTTCAAATGTGGAAATAGGGATTTCAAATAAAGAAAAGTTGGGATATCCGTTGGTGTGAATGAACACTAGTGGATGTGTGTATTCATGGTATGTGCGAAAAAAAAAAAGAAGAAGAAAAAGAAAAAAAGAAAAAAAAAAGATGAAAAGATGGAGAACATAAGAGTACTGGCAATAAGCCTTGAATGGGCGCCTTTGAGCTCGTCTCCCAATTAGAAATGAAAAAAATAAAATTTTTGCACATATCAACACACGAAGTCCGCAACTTTCTGACCTAAGCTTGATTCAAGCTTGGGGGTGCCAAAAAGGGAAAATCTCTACAAACGAAGGCATGGTTTAGTGAAAGAATGATAAATCGATAAATTCGAGTAATCAACTTTGCAAGACTTGAAACATTTAGAGTTTGAGGTTTTATTAATCAATTTGTGAGGTGAATCACAATTGACCAAGGGAAGTCCGAATCATAGCAAAAAGATTCTTGCGTTCTTTTATTGTAGCAATCATGTAAGTTTTCACATTTAGACTTGTATCCGCATTTAGATTTAGTTGTCCAGCACTTTTACCCGAGTTTGAAACTTTTTGCTTGAGGACAAGCAAAGGTTCAGCTTGGGGGAATTTGATACCTCGCATATTTAGTCTATTTTAGGCCTGTTTTAGTACCAGATTCGTGCCATAATTCACCAGAATCATGTGCATTTCATCGATATATCTTTAGAATTTGGTACTGCTGAGTGTTTGTTTGTTTTCTGCAGGTTTGGAGCAAAACACACGAAGAAATGGCGATTCACATGATGAGGTACGACCCTTACCAGGCTTGGTACGGGTCGGACCATACTTAGCCGTTTTCAGCTCTTCACGCCTGGTACGGCCAGGCCGTACCAAATTGGTACGGGCCGTACATGAAGGCGTCCTGACAGATTCAAATTTGGGCAGAGGCTATTTAAGGCGGGGAACTCTCCAGATTTCGTATCAATTCCATTCCAGATCCATTTGAGAGCACAGTAAGAGAGAGAAAGAGAGCTAAGGAGCTGAGAGCAAGAAGGAAGGAAGAGGAAGAGGCGAAACTCGACGGATCTAGCTTCCTCCTCTCGATCCCTTCGATCCATGGCTATCTCTATCCCTCTTATTGTATTTTTAGATCAGATCATGTGCTGTGAGTAGTTCTTTTAGTTTCTAGGGTTAGAGATTGATTCTTGATTTGTTTTGACTTTCTTTGACTTGTATCTTGTATGAACTCTTTAGTTTGATTGATTGTGATTTACTTTGATATCTTTTGCTTTGCTTGCTGTGATTGTTGTATGATGTGCCTCTAGGTTTAGATCGAACCTATCAAGGTCATGTGATCATCTCAATCTCTCATCCAAATCAAATGCTTAGGGTAGAATAGTTCGAATTGAAGCCGATAGGTTGAATTCTCCTCTAATCGACAGATTAGAGGGTGCCTTAGACCTCCAATCAACCAGCTAGGGTAGATCTGTACCAACACACGAGAGTTGAGGTGTAGAAATCCCTAAAAGGCAATCAATTGCATTCCAACCTAGATCTTGATCCAACAAACGATGGTTGAGGGTTAGGAACCTTAGGTATGGTCAATTGAACCTTTCTAAAGAGTTTAGCACAAGGTACCAGCAAGGAAATGCATTCACTCGAACTGGTAGGTTCTGTTCTGGGAAGCCAGTACGGGTCTTACCAGGGTGGTACGGCCTTGCCTTACCAAGTGAAGTACGGCCTAGCCGTACCAACTTGGTACGGGCCGTACCACTAGAGGCAGATCAGAGATGAAGTCTGAAACCCTGGAAACGCCTTTTATCCATAATCAAAACAAAGTTTATATTTCTTCTAGCACTTTATTACACCTGTTTGCATTGTTTGATTTGTTTGAATTGATCTTTTAGGAACTTAAATACCAAACCAAACCTTTCTCACTTCTAGTTTTTAATTGAGTTTGGTAGATTCTAACCTCGCAATTAACCGTCCCTGTGGATCGATACCCGAATATACTACTCGATAGGGGTTGTGCACTTGCATCCCTTACTCGTGAAGTGTAAACGCGGTTTTAAAAGGTACGCCCTCAAGCGTACCGAAACTTGCGTTGCGCTTCTGCGCGAACAAGTTTTTGGCGCCGTTGCCGGGGACGGTAACCAATTGCCTAGTTAGATTTTACCTTACTTAGTTAATCTAGACTTTATCTTGTATCCTTTATTTTCTTTTATTTTGTTTCGTTTCTTTTATTTATTTATTTTCTCTTTTTCAGGAACACTATGGCGATTACTATCTGAGGAGCTCAAGACACCATGGATCTCATGTACAACATGACGACAGACCAACATTGGTTTGGCCGCGACAATTTTCAAGCTGGAGGAGGCGGCCGATCCAAAGCTGATCAGATCACAGCTCTATATGCTAGAGCTGCCGAGCTAGAGGAGGCCATGATCGCAGCTCTATATGCTAGAGCTGCCGAGCTAGAGGAGGCCATGGAGAGTTATTCAATCAGAATGAGCATGAGGGAAGCCAGAAACCAGAAACCACAGCCATGTGCCATGTGTGGGGACAGGAGACACTCTTATGAGTATTGCCCACTGGCTGATTGGAGTGAGGAACCGGAGCAGGATGGCTATATCAGCAACAACAATTGCAATTTCTACGACCCTGCTCCATTCGATGACTCGAACAATTGCGTATTCCAACCCGACCCACCCGAGCCGTACGTTGATCCCGCTGAGATCGAATTCATACACGAGCAAGGCAAGATGAATCAGATGATGTGGGAACATATGCAGAGCATGTCCACTCAGATGGCTGCTCAACAAAATCAAATGGCCGCTCAAAACAATCTGTTGGAGCAGTTGAGTCACATCATCACCTCACGCCAATCTCAACCTGAAAAGCTGCCAGCTCAGCCAGAATGCGAAGGACCAGCCCAGCCAACAGACCAGACCGCACTTGACGCGACCCGCATCATTGAGACACGACCCGCATCTCCACCTGAAGAGCATATGGACGCGACCCGCACACCACCCGATGCGACCCGCATGCCGTGTTCTGATGACCTGGAGACCAAAGGAAGCGAGTCGGATTGGTCAACATGCGATGCCATTCCACCTGATGTGACCCGCGTCAAGACCCAGACAGAGCGGCTGACTCCTGAGCTCAAGCCTCTTCACCTCAGGTATGAATTTCTAAACCCAAATAGATGTTGTCCTGTGATCATAAGTGCAGATCTTGAACCCGATCGGACTGCTTCACTCTTGGAGAAATTGGAAGCGCACAAAAGCGCGATCGGGCGCTCGATCAAGAACTTGATGGGAATCTTGCGGATTTTTCTGATGCAAGAGTATGATCGCACGGTTCGTGTTCCTCAGAAGTGGGTGCTCCCACCAGTGCCACCTGATCCACCTCCCACCGATGACTGAGCGGGTATGTTTTCTCTTTCCCTTTTGCTTCTATATCTCTTTATCTTTCAGTCTTGAAGCATTGAGGACAATGCTCAGGCTAAGCTTGGGGGGAAGACGACTTTTGTATCTTAGGATTTACTTTTGTGTTTTAGGATTTATTTTGATTGCACTTAGGTCATTTTTACTTTTCTCTTGCATTGTTAGGTGAAAAATTTGCTTGATTGTTTCGATTAGGGACTTGTTTGAAAACTTTTGTTTGTGAGTTGGATGACCTTGGGAAATTAGAACTAACCTCATAATTGACCAAACAAAACTGATTACGAACAAATGGTTTGAGATTTGTAAAATTGGAAACTTGAATGTCGAGATAGCATTTAGAAACCGAATTGTGCCTTTCAAATGTGGAAATAGGGATTTCAAATAAAGAAAAGTTGGGATATCCGTTGGTGTGAATGAACACTAGTGGATGTGTGTATTCATGGTATGTGCGAAAAAAAAAAGAAGAAGAAAAAGAAAAAAAGAAAAAAAAAAGATGAAAAGATGGAGAACATAAGAGTACTGGCAATAAGCCTTGAATGGGCGCCTTTGAGCTCGTCTCCCAATTAGAAATGAAAAAAATAAAATTTTTGCACATATCAACACACGAAGTCCGCAACTTTCTGACCTAAGCTTGATTCAAGCTTGGGGGTGCCAAAAAGGGAAAATCTCTACAAACGAAGGCATGGTTTAGTGAAAGAATGATAAATCGATAAATTCGAGTAATCAACTTTGCAAGACTTGAAACATTTAGAGTTTGAGGTTTTATTAATCAATTTGTGAGGTGAATCACAATTGACCAAGGGAAGTCCGAATCATAGCAAAAAGATTCTTGCGTTCTTTTATTGTAGCAATCATGTAAGTTTTCACATTTAGACTTGTATCCGCATTTAGATTTAGTTGTCCAGCACTTTTACCCGAGTTTGAAACTTTTTGCTTGAGGACAAGCAAAGGTTCAGCTTGGGGGAATTTGATACCTCGCATATTTAGTCTATTTTAGGCCTGTTTTAGTACCAGATTCGTGCCATAATTCACCAGAATCATGTGCATTTCATCGATATATCTTTAGAATTTGGTACTGCTGAGTGTTTGTTTGTTTTCTGCAGGTTTGGAGCAAAACACACGAAGAAATGGCGATTCACATGATGAGGTACGACCCTTACCAGGCTTGGTACGGGTCGGACCATACTTAGCCGTTTTCAGCTCTTCACGCCTGGTACGGCCAGGCCGTACCAAATTGGTACGGGCCGTACATGAAGGCGTCCTGACAGATTCAAATTTGGGCAGAGGCTATTTAAGGCGGGGAACTCTCCAGATTTCGTATCAATTCCATTCCAGATCCATTTGAGAGCACAGTAAGAGAGAGAAAGAGAGCTAAGGAGCTGAGAGCAAGAAGGAAGGAAGAGGAAGAGGCGAAACTCGACGGATCTAGCTTCCTCCTCTCGATCCCTTCGATCCATGGCTATCTCTATCCCTCTTATTGTATTTTTAGATCAGATCATGTGCTGTGAGTAGTTCTTTTAGTTTCTAGGGTTAGAGATTGATTCTTGATTTGTTTTGACTTTCTTTGACTTGTATCTTGTATGAACTCTTTAGTTTGATTGATTGTGATTTACTTTGATATCTTTTGCTTTGCTTGCTGTGATTGTTGTATGATGTGCCTCTAGGTTTAGATCGAACCTATCAAGGTCATGTGATCATCTCAATCTCTCATCCAAATCAAATGCTTAGGGTAGAATAGTTCGAATTGAAGCCGATAGGTTGAATTCTCCTCTAATCGACAGATTAGAGGGTGCCTTAGACCTCCAATCAACCAGCTAGGGTAGATCTGTACCAACACACGAGAGTTGAGGTGTAGAAATCACTAAAAGGCAATCAATTGCATTCCAACCTAGATCTTGATCCAACAAACGATGGTTGAGGGTTAGGAACCTTAGGTATGGTCAATTGAACCTTTCTAAAGAGTTTAGCACAAGGTACCAGCAAGGAAATGCATTCACTCGAACTGGTAGGTTCTGTTCTGGGAAGCCAGTACGGGTCTTACCAGGGTGGTACGGCCTTGCCTTACCAAGTGAAGTACGGCCTAGCCGTACCAACTTGGTACGGGCCGTACCACTAGAGGCAGATCAGAGATGAAGTCTGAAACCCTGGAAACGCCTTTTATCCATAATCAAAACAAAGTTTATATTTCTTCTAGCACTTTATTACACCTGTTTGCATTGTTTGATTTGTTTGAATTGATCTTTTAGGAACTTAAATACCAAACCAAACCTTTCTCACTTCTAGTTTTTAATTGAGTTTGGTAGATTCTAACCTCGCAATTAACCGTCCCTGTGGATCGATACCCGAATATACTACTCGATAGGGGTTGTGCACTTGCATCCCTTACTCGTGAAGTGTAAACGCGGTTTTAAAAGGTACGCCCTCAAGCGTACCGAAACTTGCGTTGCGCTTCTGCGCGAACAGGACAGTACTAAGTATTTACCAGTACCAGACCCACCTGGTACCGCAGGTTCCAATGGCAAAGTATTTAGAAAACACCTTATCAGGAGCAAAAACATAGAACTTTTGCAATAACCCTATTTGTCTCTTTAACTGAAAAAGGTTAGCTTTAACAAATTTTGCCAACTAACCCTATTTGTCTCTTTAATTTCTCTCTATATCTCACCTATATATCTCTTCTCCAAATTTCAGCGATCCCGACCGGGTCTCTTTTGTGCAATCTCCGAGCTCGAATATTGTGAGTACACAAGGGTTTTTCGTGTCTGCTGAGGTACTTTTTTCTTTTGCTTTATAATTTTGTCTTTTTTACTGTTTTTTTACTGTCTTTTTTCTTTTGCTTTATATTCATTTGTTTTGGAACTCAATTGTCGTCTATCACTTATATATCTATTTCTTACTATCACTTATATATCTATTTCTCACTATTCATATAATTCTCCATATCTTTGATTCAAGGGTCCTTTAAGTCAATTCATATGACATGTCGTACAACTCTTCTATTCTATCTATTTCATGCTCAACTCTGTTTAAAAAGGGTTTATGAGAATAATGTGAGTTGATAGCTTCTCGGATTGGTTTTACTGTTTTTCCACATAGAAGATATCTATTTTCTCACAATTTTTTGAAATTTTTGTCTGCATATTGATCTCTGCCTTGTGTTTTACTGTTTAAGTGATGACTTTTTCATCAAAGAGTATATATACACTCAACATATTTGTAAATAAACATAAAGTGATGACCTTTTAAATACCTCTAAGAGTTTCTTTATGGCAGTCAAGCAATGGGTTTTTTAACGGTGGAAAAATTTGCTCAACTGGAGTGTCTAAATTACTTTTGGTGGGATATGAATGTCGTGCGCGTACATTTCATGATGAAGACTCGCCGTAATAATAGACTTTACTTAGTCCTTCTAGATAATGACGTAAGAATCGCATTATTCTTTCAAATTGTCCTATTTAGTTATATATTACCTACATGCTGTTTTAACATTTGGTTCTTTTAGAGAGCAAAAATGTTGGCCAAAGTTCCGGACGAGATGAAATCATACGTAGAAAACAGGGTTCGAGTTGGCCATTTGATTTGTCTAAAGGATTTCAAAGTTGAACCGGCATATCAAAAGTATATGACTTTTGCTAAATGTAAAATTGTGGAACGAGATTTTCAAATTGTTTTTGACAAAGATACCACTATCCTTCCTCTTTGTCAAAGCATATGTGATTTCCCTCTTTACCCCATGGTGTCATCCATTGAAACAATTTACGGGATCCAACACGGCAATCATCTCATAGGTAATTATTTTTTGTTCATATAGTTATTATTTAGGAGCTGTTAGTGTTTCCAAAATATCTTGCTTAATTTTAATGGACACCTACAATTTTTATTTCCTTCCTTTAGATGTAGTTGGTCGAGTCTGTTATGGGCATAGAATGGAATACCTTAATTCGGATGGAGGATATCGTGTACCTGCCCTTGAGATTTATCTACTAGACATGACGTGAGTTAGAATTATAGTGTTACTTATGAAAGTTATATGATATAGATGATTTCCCACCAACTTTGTATTTCTATTCGTTACATTTGTTCAACTTCTTTAATTTTTCAGATGCAATGTGATTGCATTAGTTTTGATGGGCTTACCTTTGACCAACCATGTGAGGCTTGTTCGTGCATGTCATGATAAGTCCATCATATTTGTCACTCGGGTGAAAGTAATCCTTCATACACCACGTACGACATTCATATCTGTCATCCTTTCATTTTTCAATATTCCTCTCTTAGTAACGTATAAAAGTATGTTAAATATGGCTTTATTTGTAGTTAATTATCTGCAAGCCACAGATATTTCGAGTGTTACTTTTGATCCAATCATGCCGGAAGTCTTCGCCTTGAAACATAGGTAATTGTAAGTTTAAAAAACAATTAGAATGTTGTTATCTTTCATAAATCAATAATATTTCTGATTAAAGCTTTATTTAATTTGCACAGAATTAACCTACCTCTTTAATTATGCAAGGATGGAGTCAAATGATGTTTGGGGTTTAGGATATTTATATTATGGTTGTGTTTTATGTTTGCCATTTTTTGTAGTTTTGTTGGGTAGTTATTTTTCTCAAATGTTGCTTTGCTTTGTTATGAAAGACCAGCACCCAAACAATTAAGGTTCGATATATTTTGAAATTTTGTTGGGTAGCTCTTTTGTGAAATGTTGCGTTGTTGCTGTTTTGGATGTGTGAATGTATGAATTGTAGTGTACTGAAAGGCAATTATGAAAAAGTTAATTTCCTTTTCTGTTAGTTTCTGTTATGGATGTATTGTGAAATTAAACAAGGAACCCTATTGTTTCTGAAAATTACAAAATGCATATAGAATAGTGTTCACTCCATATTTTTTAATTAAAGGCATTCTCCTTTCAATTATATAGGTCAGAATTGACAAAAACTTGGAGTTTTCGTTGTTTGAACCTTGCCTTTTGTCTTTTATTCAAAAAAAATATATTTATATTGTATATAAGAAAAGTCAATAAAGAGATTTAGAAATCTATGAAAATCCTTGTATGATTCATTTTCAGAGACCTTATATCATATTTATATGTTGATTGGAAGCTTCACATTGTTATTTCACTTAATCAGGTCTGAGAATCTAATAGATTGAATCAATAAATATGTCAATATTTATAGTGAATATTTGAAATCATATCTGATAAAATATTGGTGCTGTCAATTATTTAAAAAGTTTAATATGTTTGATCTGAATTGTTTAATAATTTCTATTTACTTGGGAGTATTTAGTGGAATTTATTATGTTGGATAGAAAAGCTATTATTTCTTCAAGAACATAAAAAAATATGATATTTTAAATTTATCTTAATTCTTCTCTAAAAAGTGTATATATTTTGTATTTACAATTTGTGAATTTATGATTGCATAATCAAATGATGGATATCGGATCCACTCTCTTTGATAAAAGAATTGG
Organism: Carex myosuroides; assembly: GCA_028015225.1. Lineage (NCBI taxonomy): Eukaryota > Viridiplantae > Streptophyta > Magnoliopsida > Poales > Cyperaceae > Carex > Carex myosuroides. The sequence continues at coordinate 3,781,373 of CM051476.1, forward strand.
ATCCATTAAGAACTTCTATTTTTGTTTGTTTTTTCAATGCCCTTTTTTTACCTTTATTTTCTAAGACATCATAACAGATTACATCAGCCCTCAGTCATACTTCTGATTCGCTGGAAAATAATGGCCATTTTATTTAAAAGTAACACATTTGAATGTTTAGAGAAGAAGAATATTTATGTCAATTCAATTCTAAACCTCACATAATTTTGATTTATGTTAACTAGATTTAATATTTCAATTTAATAAAAAAAATATGAAAGAATTTAAAGAGTCAAACAATATGCAAGACTTCCAAGACTTCCAAGAGGATTAATGCCAGGTGACACACATAGTATAGTGCTCTGAGTATGTTTCATGAAATGGTTGCTCCAAGTGAATATTTTCATTATGGTATTAATGCCACATCCGTAAGTCAAAATCATTGGACATTTTTATCAAGCTTCAACAAAGAACATTTATTTCTCGGATTTCCGTTCTCATGCCATTACATCATCGGGTCATCACAATAATATATATACAACACATGGTGAAAAGAAAACTATATACAAAAACAACGAAACAAAAATTTTAAATATTTAAAAAATGGTCTTTTTATTATTTCCCAAACAGTCAAAAAGAGTTTCAATTGAAGCACTACCACTATTAAAATAAAGATTCTTTCGTTATACCTGGGACTGAGGCGCTTGATCTAGGGTTTCTCTGTGCCAGTGCTTGATCCCAATCCAATCCCTAACCCGGTTTACTACTAAAGCCTAACTCATAACTAGATATAACACAGACCTCACAAAGAAATAAAATTAAAATATAATTATAAAAACTGAAACATTAATGAGCAAAAATAGAAGGGCAATCAACGAATAAGAAGCAAATTATGCAGCAATAAAAACCAGTAGCAAATAAAACCAGAAGTAGGTACAATGCGTTATGAAGACTCTCAGTAAATTTCATATTTTTATTTCAACACACTGTTCTCTGAGGCCCATATAAAAATGTACATAGATTTCTCAAGGGATGTGATGCCATGTATTCTTTGACTGAATACTCGGGGAAAGAATGGAGAGAGAGAGAGAGATCATGTGTGAGTCCCCGTGATTTTTATTTTTACCCAAAAAAAAATATTTTAATATAAATAACCACGTTTTTAAAAGAATTTTATTTCTACCCAAACTGCGGTTTGAATTAACAATTCAAACCGCAAGGAATATTTGCGGCTGGAATTGTGAATTCAAACCGCATATATTATTTGCGGCTTGAATTGTTAATTCAAGCCGCAAATAATATATGCGGTCTGAATCGCATTTATAAAAATCGGTTAACCAATCACCATTTCATTTATTATTTTATTAAATGGTAATTTTTCACCGATAACCCTAGAAATTTATTCACCGATAACCCTAAAGTTATTTTTATTACAAAGAATTATATTATAAAACTTATCAATAATATAAAATTTCATTTATTATTTTATTAAATGGTAATTTTTCACCGATAACCCTAGAAATTTATTCACCGATAACCCTAAAGTTATTTTTATTACAAAGAATTATATTATAAAAACTTATCAATAATATAAAATTTCATTTATTATTTTATTAAATGGTAATTTTTCACCGATAACCCTAGAAATTTATTCACCGATAACCCTAAAGTTATTTTTATTACAAAGAATTATATTATAAAAACTTATCAATAATATAAAATTTCATTTATTATTTTATTAAATGGTAATTTTTCACCGATAACCCTGGAAATTTATTCACCGATACCCTAAAGTTATTTTTATTACAAAGAATTATATTATAAAAACTTATCAATAATATAAAATTTCATTTATTATTTTATTAAATGGTAATTTTTCACCGATAACCCTAAAGTTATTTTTATTACAAAGAATTATATTATACAATAATAAATGAATTATATTCACCGAAGTAACACCTTTGAACTTCAAAATTAACAATTTTTTTTAAAACTTGAAACTCAGGATTTGGTTCTAAAATCAGACTGAAACTTTTTTAAACTAGGATTGTTAGTATTTTTTTTCACACTAAAAGATATAATTCACATTTTTATTGATACGGAACGCTTAGTCGGACACGCTCGGAACACTTTATTTAGGTTTCATTTGCAACTTCGACGCTTGCGTCCGAGATTCAAATATATGCGCTTCAAATTAATATCATCATCGATTGTGGGACTCAATGTATACGTGCTCCGGAATGGTTTTTCGCTAGACTTTAGCTGGGCGTTATTCATTATTTATTATAATACTTCTGCTTTTACTTACTTCATCAGCAGCAAATGCTTTATTTCTTGAATTCACTCTTCTCCAATTCGGAACTTTCTCATTTTACCTTTTTCATCTGATTTGTTTTTTATTTTAATCATGTTTCTTCTTTATTATTTTCTAAATATCATGATTAAAATAATAATAAATAATATATAATAGGCACATCGTTTCTAGATTTCTGAAAATTACCGTATCGCCGTATCCGAATGATATTAGTATTAACAGTTTGCCTTCAAATAGTGTATATATGAATTTTACAATCAATACATCACTTATGAAGTTAATGTCATATTTTTCTAATATCATTGGACAGTCATAATTGAGTAGAGAATGGCATCTAGCTCTTCTAAGGAACGCAAGCGTTTATATGACACCAAAAGATTTGCAAGCATGGATTACACAAGTAAAGAGAGACGAAAGGAGAGGATGCGAGAGTACAATAACAAGCGAATTTATGGGTTGACCAGTAGCATGGCAGCAGATGAACTCTACACATGCAATAACACTTCAATTGAAAACGGATCATCTCATATCGAGGGTGGAAATGCATCTATCAATGAAATACATCAGAGAAAGAAGACTACAGTGCTTGATATAGAAAGTCAAACTCAGATAACTAATGAAGGTAAATGTTTTCTTTTGTTATGATTTTATTTATAGCATCATAACAATGAGTAATGTTTATTTTTATTACACAAATCATGTTTTTTGTCCTTTACTTTAACAGATGAAATTGAAGATTTAGATGAAAGTGACGATGTCATCATCTTTCCATCAGAAGAGTCATGGGCGGAGATTGACGGTAATAAAATTACCTTTTTTACAAATCCTAAAAAGTTATCATCTATCTCCATAGAACCACATAAGTTATATAAGGATAATATAAGCGTTATTGTTATTGTAGGTTTATTTGAAGATGGGGAAACTAGCTTAAACCCAACAATGACACTAGCATCTACCAGAAATGAAAGCGAAAATAATGACCCATTTGATTTTGTATATCATGGCTTGCCTCCCTCACCCAACATTCTGCAGAAGCAACGAGATTGCAAGTTTTGTAAAGCTAAGCGATTTCAGTACGAATTTCCTACCTTTTGTTGCATGAATGGTAAGATATCACTCGCCCCGAATGAAGTTCCTGATGAGTTGTATCGTCTATTTACAACTGAAGAGCCTGATGGTGTGTCTTTCCGACATTTCATACGATGTTACAATTCTCATTTTTCCTTCACATCGTTGGGAGCGAGGGTAGATAAAAATTTGGCCAACATGAGAGATGGTGTGTACACATTTCGTGCTCACGGCAGATTTATCATTTCTTAGATCAATTGGTTCCTCAAAATGAACCAAAATACTTGCAGCTTTACTTTTATGATACCGATACAGAGTTAGATCAACGGATGGATAGAACGCCAAATCTTGATAGGAGCACCGTTCAGATACTAATGGGTGTTCTATCAAATAATCCATATGCACAAACATTTAGGATGCTGAGAGACATACCGACTCTCGATAATTATCGAATAACACTAAATGCATCCGTTAGGGATCTTGATCAAAGAACACATAATAAGCCAACCGCATCTCAAGTTGGTGCCGTCTGGGTCGAGGGAAATGGAGATCAAACATCGTACAAGAGAAGCATAATAGTGTACGATAAAAATAATTGTCCTACGAGAGTTCAGTGCTATCATGGATGCTATGATCCATTCGGATATCCGTTGTTACATCCAAATGGTGAGCCTGGCTGGCATAAAGAAATTCCAATGGTTGGCCAATCTGTGACTACCACTTCAACGACAGAAATGACTCAATTTGAAGAAGATGGAGGTACACTTTGCTTCGCATTTTTATTTAAATGATCAAGTGATTAATAATTAGATTATTTTTTTTTCTAAAAAAATAACATGGTCCTTCTTTTTATTATAGAATGTCGTGATTCAAAAAGAAGGAAAGTTGTCTCAGCAAGAGAGTATTACTGCTACAAGTTGCAAATACGATTTGAAAAAAATTTGATCCTTGTGTGAGGAAGGTTATTTCAACAATTTTTGGTAGACATGTACATAAAGATAGAGTCATGCCGTTTGGATTACCTAAGAAACGAACAGCCCAAGATATGCGCAGACCTATACCAAGGGATTGTGGATAGTATAAATGCAGGGGAGGTGCGAGGTTCTCGAGTTGGCAAGCTTATTGTGTTGCCGCCTTCATTCATAGGTGGTCCCAGAGATATGCAGAGAAGGTACTTAGATGCTATGGCATTGGTACAGAGATACGGAAAGCCTGATATCTTTTTGACCATGACGTGCAATCCGGAATGGGATGAGATACGTGCTGAGTTGTTGCCTGGACAAACAGCACAAGATCGCCCCGACTTAACAACCCGTGTATTTCGGGCAAAAATGGAGGATTTGAAGAAATTTATCTTTAAAGGTAATTTTTTTGGAGATGTCGCTGCGCACGTGTATGTCATTGAGTTTCAGAAACGAGGGTTACCTCATGCACATTTTCTCATAATCTTGGAGTCTGGTTGTAAGATCAGAAATCCAGAACAATATGACAACCTTGTGTCCGCAGAGATCCCTGATCAAAGGAAGTATCCTGAGTTGCACAAACTGGTTGTTAAACACATGTTGCACGGACCATGTGGGCCTTTGAGAAACACAAGCCCATGCATGAGAAGTGGTTGGTGTAGGTTCCGCTATCCTAGACAATTTAATGAAACAACTGTTCAGGGAAAGGACTCCTACCCTGTATATCAGAGAAGAGACAATGGCCATACAGTGCACGTGCGAGGTTGTGAGCTTGACAATAGATGGGTGGCTCCTTACAACCCACATTTGCTAATGCGCTACAACTGCCACATCAACATCGAGATTTGCTCGAGTTTCAAGGCCGTGAAGTATCTATTCAAGTATATATACAAGGGTCACGACCGTACACAAGTTCATGTTGGATCTTCTGAAGCCAGCGCGTCCATCGATGAGATTAAAATGTTTCAAGATGCTCGATGGGTGTCACCACCGGAGGCAGCATGGCGCATTTTCGGGTTTCACCTGAGTGAGATCAAGCCTACGGTAAGATCTTTGCAGCTGCATGTTTCTGGTAAACAATCCATTTGTTACAACGAGAACGATGATTTGGAGGAGGTTTGCCAGAGGGATAAGCTAAAGAAAACTATGTTAACGGAGTTTTTTGAGGCTAACAAGACTTTCCCAGAGGCAAGGAATTACCTATATAGGGAGTTCCCAGAGTATTTTACATGGGACCAAAGCCATAAAATATGGAAACCGCGTAAAAGAGGAGGTGAGGTCGGTAGAGTTGTTTATGCTCCTCCAACAGATCCCGACCGGTACTACTTGCGCATACTTCTCAACCATGTAAGAGGAGCAACTTCATTTGAACATCTTAAAACGGTGGACGGAGTTGTGCATCCATCATACAGAGCATCAGCTCAGGCGAGAGGTCTAATAGAAATGGATGACAGTCTATCTGAGTGCCTTCTTGAGGCAGCAACATTCAAAGTCCCGTCAGCTCTTAGAAGGCTTTTTGCAACGATTTTAGTTTTTTGTGAGGTAGCCAATACCCGCGAGTTGTGGGACAAACATTACATGGACATGTCGGAAGACTACCGACGAGTCCATAGCTCATCGGAAATGGTGCAACATATGACACTCAAGAGTGTTGGTGAATATCTCAAAACTATGGGGAAAAGTTTAGATATGTATGGTCTTCCTGAGATCTCTGCAAATAATGATTATAGTTGTGGAGATTTTCGGGAAGTACATGAAGATAATAGTATAGAGGTATCAGAAGATGAGTTGCATGCATCTAATTCACTTAATGAAGACCAACTATCTGCCTATGAGGAGATTATGGAGCATGTTGGAAACAACAGTCCAGCTGTTTTTTTCATTGATGGGCCAGGTGGTACGGGAAAAACATATTTGTATAAGGCATTGTTAGCTACGGTTCGATCCCTTCGGCTCATTGCACTTGCTACTGCCACTTCTGGAGCAGCAGCTAATAATATGCCCGGTGGGAGGACGGCACACTCTAGATTTAAGATTCCTATCAAGCTCGATTGCAAATCTGTTTGTACAGTCAGCAAACAAAGTGCGACTGCAGAGCTACTCCGGAGGACTACTTTGATCATATGGGATGAGGCATCCATGGTGAATAGGCAAGCTATCGAGGCACTTGACAGAACATTGCAAGATGTAACAGGATGCAATGAACTGTTCGGAGGAAAAATTGTAGTATTTGGTGGTGATTTTAGACAGGTTCTTCCCGTGGTCAGGCGTGGAACTAGGGCAGAGGTTGTCGACTCGACACTCCCAATGTCCCCGTTGTGGTCATCCGTAAAGAGAAGAAGGCTTACACAAAACATGCGAGCTAGATTGGATCCATCGTTCTCTCAATTCGTACTGCGCGTAGGTGATGGAACTGAATCATCATCTGAGGATGATTTTATTCGTATTCCGGATGACATGGTAATTCGTTACACAAATGATGAGCAGTCCATAAATGAACTCATAGAAGCTGTCTTTCCTTCTTTACATCTCAATGGACTCAATTTAGATTATATCGCTTCTCGAGCAATTTTGTCAACAAAGAATGATCATGTGGATGAATTAAATGTGCGCATGATTGACCGTTTTCTCGGTGAGGAGAAGATTTACCACAGTTTTGACACGGCCGTGGATGACACCCATAGTATGTTGTATCCTTCTGAATTCTTGAACTCACTGACTCCGAATGGGTTGCCTCCTCATGTGCTCAAGTTGAAAGTGGGGTGCCCCGTAATTTTATTGCGCAACCTTGATCCTGTAAATGGGCTCTGCAACGGTACAAGACTGGTGTGTCGTAGTTTTCAGAATAATGCAATAGATGCGGAGATAGCAGTTGGACAGCATGCAGGTAAAAGGATTTTTATCCCAAGAATTCCTTTAAGCCCCTCGGATGAGGATTTGTTCCCATTCAAATTTAAGAGAAAGCAATTTCCAGTCCGCTTGAGTTTTGCTATGACAATTAACAAAGCACAGGGGCAGACTGTACCAAATGTCGGTGTTTACTTGCCTGAGCCTGTATTTTCGCACGGTCAACTCTATGTGGCATTGTCAAGAGGAGTATCTCGGCAAATAACACATGTACTTGTAAAACCTTGTGGAAATAGTAATGCATCTGAAGGAGTTTTTACTAAGAATGTTGTATACCGAGAAGTTCTAACAGCACAATGAGGTAAATATTAAGCTTAAATTGTTAACTTCACACATTTAACTAAATTTCTCAATAACTTATGTTTTTTTTATCTAACAGCCGAGTCGATGTGCTAACACTTGCTGTTCTTGCTATACTGGAGCCATAATTTTTTTTGAAATTGTTGTTCATCAATATTTGTATTATTTCTTTCTTTTTTGTTAGTGCTACTGTTGTTGCTTGTAAGCATGTGGTGCTATTTGCTTTATATATGTTTCCTCATAACAATTAATTTGAATTATCATTTGAACATGCATGTTTCCTCCAATCGATATTATTTTGGCGCTATTTCCCATTTGAACATGCATGTTTCCTCATAACAATTAATTTGAATTATCATTTGAACATGCATGTTCATCAATAAAAAGGTAAAATTTAAATTGATGTGAAGGACGTCATATTTTTTTTTACACAAATTGAGGTTTGATTTCAAGGTTTGCTTCTTATTTATTGACTATTTACAAATTGTTAAATTCATAAATTATTTTCGATTTTTAACTTTTTATATAAAAAATTAATTTTGGACACGAATCGATTGTGTATGGAATTATAGAAGAAACTATTTAATATTTTGTGTACAATTTGTACGAAAGTATAATATGATTTTTAAAAAAATCACAGGTCAAAATTTTAATAAAGAAAATATTAGTATGTTATGTTTTACTTCATATACATGTCATTTATATTATGTTAATGATTTATTTTATTTTCATGAATTTAAATAGTGAAAAATCTTATAATCTTGTGTTATAGAGATTCTTTTTTAAAAATATATGATGTGTACTCAGTTAGCTCCCCTATACTTAAAATTGAATTCCGACCCTGACAAATCCGTATTTGTCTAAGTGAATCGGGATAGTAAATAGAATGAGAAAATACAGAACGATACAGAATGAAAAAAACAAAACAAAACAACAGAAGAGAACAAAATATAACAGAATGAAAAAAATAAACCAATAATAGAAACAACGAAAACATAAATAAAATGAATGCGAATTCCTTGACGTATGATAGAATGCGAATTCCTTGAAATGAAAAAATTGACATATGATAAAATGCGAATTCCTTGACATCAGGGGTGTTCATCGGTTCGGTTTGGTTATTTCGGTTCGGACAAAATTCCTTGACATCGGGGTATTAACAAATAAATCGAGACGGTCCGGACAAAATTCATAATATATAAAGGTTCTGTCGGTTCGGTTATTTCGGTTTTGATGATTTCTAAACCAAACTGAACCAAAATGAAGTTGTAATTCGGTTTTAAAAATCAAACCGAACTGAACCATTAACCGAAAAAAACGAACTGTTTAGTCCAAACTAATTCGGTTCGGTGCAAAACCGATTAATTAGAATTTTTTAAGCAAAATCAGAAATAATTGAGGTCAAAATTGAGGTGACATGGCAGTGGCCTTTCGAAATTGAAGTTGGCCTTTCGTAAATACAAATAGACAACAATTTTCTCACACATAAGATGTCCAGCTTCATCTCCGTTACATGGGAAAAACGGAGGGTCTACGTTGCATTATTTTCGGCAATTCTTCTTCTCCGTTCGATTCAAATGGAAAGCGATCCTCTTTGTTGCAATATCGGAAACGGAGGCTGGCGGTGCCGTCTCGATCTCCTGCGATGCAGTCTCGAAAGCTTGATTAGACAGGTTCTCAAGTGCCTGTGATGCCTGTGCCGTGTCGATCAGGGCCTGTGCCGTGTCGATCAGACCCTGTGATGCCAGCGATGCCTGTGATGGCTGTGCCGTGTCGATCAGACCTCAAAACATTTCTTGCGACGCCTGTGCCGTGTCGATCTCCTGCGATGACTTCAAAAAATGGTAATTTGTCTAGATTCAAACGACCGCACGGGTCAGTGTCGGTTCCCGCCAAATTAGCCCTATAAATACCGTATCCCTCATCCATTAATCACTTTGAGTTAAAACCGGTATTGCCTTATACAAATAGAAAACTGGTATTGGCCTTTTACCTCTTTGGTCTCTTATGATACTTGCTGATTTTTGTAGCTGCAAATTTTCACCTTGTATTAATTGAATTCGCAATAGAAAACTGATATTCGCAATGCATTTCATACTTCATGTTTTATTTTGATTGAGTGAAAACCGGTATCCATGGTACCAGCAGAAAACTCATTTGATACCCCTACTGTCCAATAAATTCCAGAAATGCCCTTCTGTCAAAAACTGGCAAATCAGCGGACATAGACCCTGATTCTATCAAATCCAATAACACAGACACGTAGAGGACTCTCTTCCAAGCAGTTTAGACTCACATTTTGTATCAATTGGATTTTTCTGCTATTTTCTATGGATTTTTGAATCTCAGCCTTTCAATTTTTGTGATATTCTTTTTTTTTTCTGTTTCTTCATTTCTGCTGCATATGGTTCATGATATAAGACCAATTTTAAAAAAAAAATTTAGATAGGTAGAAAAACACTACGTTTGAATGGTATAGAGTTTTTAGGGTGTATTTGAAGAACTTCGATTAGGACTAATTATATCAGCTGAACGAGTTGAACGAGTAAATATTGAAGTGAAAAGTTGAACGAGTAAATCAGTTTTTAGAGTTTTTAGGGTAAAAGTTGAACGAGTAAATATTTGAACTTCGATTAGGACTAATTATATCAGTTTTTAGAGTTTTTAGGGTGTAAATTAGTCAAAAGTTGAACGAGTAAATATTGAAGTGAAAACAAAACATATTATTTTACAACATTAACACCATCTGATCGATTGTTTATCTCTCTATTTTTTGTAAAGAGCAAAAGGAAGAAAGAGAGAATGCTACATATAACAATAGACAGAACAACTAAGTAATAAATCAAAATCATTTTTCATCTTGTATTTCGTCGATAAACTTATTTGCATCACCATTTTGTTCTTTGTCTTGTAATTTCTTTGCCTCTTCAGCTTCCCTTCTCAATTCACTAGAACTGATCTTTTCCCCAGTTTCCTCTTGTACCAGTTCCACATATCTACAATTATTATCATAAAACAAAATAAAAAATTATAAAGAGTGAGGCTATGCCACTATGCATAGCACAAATCAGTCCATGCTATGGATCAATTTTTCCGTTTTCAAACTCCAAATAGTCGATCCGAACCGTTCAACATGTACTTGGAGACCAAATTTTATAATTTAGTCCAATTTTTACTTATAGATAGGTAGAAAATCACTTCATTCAATCAGTCGAAACTCTTTAGATCAACTTATTTTCTACCTATCTAAAAAAGTAGTAATTTTTTTTTTAAAAATGTAAAATTTGGTTCATCAGTAAAAATAAGAAACAATACCATGCTTGGAGTTGGTTGATTTGCTTAACCTGTAGTTGTGTTTTCCCTTTGTTTAAGGCATTGTCACACTACAAGTCTACAATCCATGCCCACTGCGCACTAACTATTTTTGCGCTGCTCTTTTCATTTCCTAAAAGGAGAGATTACTTATGTATGAAACTTTTGAATAGTTCATGTGTGCAGAGAGTAAATTTATCACCACAGAGGATGTCACTTTCTTATTATTATTGCCACTTAGGTTTAGTAAAGGTATTAAAAGCAAATCAGGTCACGTTTTGAAGAGGCTGGAAGCTCTTAAACAGTTAAAAGTTCTTGTAACTGTTGTTTAGAGGTTAATGTTATGCCGTTATGGTTTTTGAGAAATGAGTTCACATATGCTTCCATTTCTTCTTCCTGATTTTCAAGGGTGTAACAAAATGTCCATGTAATTAATAATAATAAGGCTGCTGCATATTTTTTCCATGACTAATTAATCGCAGTATTATAGAACAAGTTATAATTAATTTCTATTTCTTAGCAATTTCTAATTCATTTCAAGCACCTTTCTACTACTACAAAGTTCTTCATAACTTTTTGTAACTGATGCAATTTCTAATTTATTTCAAGCAATGATCTTTCAACCTTTTTGTAACTGATGCAATGTCCTTTCCAATTTAATCATATTTCACCACTTTTTGCATATTTTACCACCTTTTTGTAACCTGATTATTATTTCATTTATAGGGAGTATAGACGATAATGGCACCCATCTGGAAATTAAGCTCACGCGTGAAGGCCATAGAAAACACCCGTGCTTTGGTGGAATTGGACCTCAATGTCCTTGGTGGATTGGATGTCAGTATAGAAGAATTAATTGGCGCGGATGGGGTAATGAAATTATTCTCGAATTTTCTTTTTACCATTATCAATGCATTTCCTTTTACAAGAAAAAATAACACAATTTCACCTCTTTTCTTCTTACTATAGGTGGATTCACCCGACCCTGAATAACACAATTTCACCTCTTTTCTTCTTACTTCACTATTAGAGCACAAGATATAGGTGCAGGTTCTGAATATGCGAAAGAGCACCTTGAAACATCTTAATAGTATAACATTTTCATTTCGAAATTACTGGAAAATTATCCAGCGTGTTGAGATTTTCCTTCCAGCGTGTCTTTACTTCCAGCGTGTCTTTATATTGTGTTGTAGGAATGTGGAATGGATGGCTTCTTAAAAGAGAAAGGATTTTCCTTCACCGTGAGCGAAATAGAAGATAAGAAGAGAAGCTTTGAAGCAAATCCTTCAGAACCATTAGACGACAGCGTCTTGCTCTTAAGGAGCCGTATGCATAGGGCGGCTGACTATAAAAGAAAGAAGGTGGTCAAGAAGGTGGTCAAGGATAATAGTTGAAGGAAAAACTTTATGCAGTAATTAAGAGTAATGATTATGTTAGGCGTAATTGTTAGTATGTATGTGCCCCTCTTTTGTTAGTATATGTATTTGCCCCTCTTTTGTTGTTAGTATGATATGTAATCGTGTGGTGAAAACAAATTATTTACTGTGCTGCCTTCAAAAGACCAAGTTAATCCCGTTTTCTTACTTATATTTGTGGCTGCGATTTGATTTTGGTTAATGGTACTATGTTTGCTATTAGAGTGCGATTTCATTTTCTCTTGCATTATGTTTTGATTTCTTAATTGAACAGTACGAAACATACGCCAATGAGGAAGTCAAGCAAGAAATCAAGTGTTGAGGTATATATATTTTTGTTAAATTTAGTACTTTCAATATTTTTGTTAAAGCTTATTTCATAAATAATGTATAATCATGTTCATGCAAGTTGCGACAACGCTGAACTGAGCTGAAATCAGCCAAAAAAGGTATTTCTGCAAAAGAGACTATGCACGGCATTGTAACTGCGGGTAAGAAGATTTCAACCAATTATATCCTGAGTATTAATATGTTATATCCTTTTTGTGTAATAGAGTATCCCAATTGGAGGCTCTTAATAGCGCTATACAGCATGAATGGCTCCTTTTGCTGCTATATTATGCATCTTTAAATTGTATTCTGTGCATTTTGTGATCTAAGTTCATGATCTGTTATCTAATCTATAGACTATGAGATTTATGGCTACCTTTAATTTGTATGAAGTTTTGGTAGTCAAGTGCTATAGTATAGATTTTAATTGTTACTGCCTCTTATTTGTGGCCTATACACTGTAGTCAAGTGCTTAATTGAAATTTGTTGATTTAGGTATGGATATGTTGCACCTGATGATGTGACTGTGCTTCTGGATCAGCATATTGAAAAGGGAGAAGTAGTTGACCATTTGTGGAGGTAAATTGGGACTCCTCTTCTTCTCAATGTTCGTCTCATGGTTCTTTAATTAATCATAATCAGGGATAGCAATTGAATTGGTATTGTTTGATCAGATCGGGTACTATTAGCTGCTTGAAGTGGCTGTTGTAATATTACCAGTTTGACCATTTCTTTCTTTTTTCCTGTTTAGTTATTCTGTACTTTTCCTGTCCTGATCAGTGTCCAAATTGCACATGTTAGGCTCAAATTGAGCTTACCTGGGCTAATATTACCAGTATGCATAAGGGAGGGGTTAAATTAGACTTCATAGACACATGATCACGAAGTAATGGGCTAATTGATGTTAGTTAGGCTACACGTGGGTTAATAGTTCACTACTACTACTTTTAGCCTAATAAATTAAAAAAAGAGAAGAGCATTTCTTCTTTTTTCCTGATTATGCTGAGCTTGTACTGAACTGCTTCCACAGAGGCCAGCTCGGGTTGTCAGAGGAAGACCAAAAGAATGCACTTGAACTTAAGCGACAATTGGCCAACTTGACTCAACAAAACTCGGGCGGGTGCTGCCAGGGCAGCAATGGTAATGCTACATGCTGCCAGAATTACTTTAAATTGTTAGTTTTAGGTTCATTATTATTTCATCTTTTTTTTTGGAAGTGGAGAATCAATTTGGTTTGGTTCAATTGGCACCCTTTTGTGAAAATTTTGCGAAGCTGCTGCAGTAAAAACCTACTGCAAATGTCAATTTGTTTATGCTATAGTCAGTGTGAAAATATCAATACTGGTAGGTACACATGAATTAAAAATAAAAATGTACAAGGGTATATCAAGGTTTGAACAATATTTCTCACTTATTTTCAGAATGTCAGTTCACATTAGAGGTATATCAAGGTCTCACTTATTTTCAGAATCTCACTTGTGAAATGGTGCTCCAAAAAAGCCCTCGATGGTGCAGTCACGGTCTATACACCAAAGGAGGTCTGGTAGTGAGGCAAAAATAGAATAAGAGCAAAATGGTGAGGCTGTTTGATCATTGAGTACTCAAAGCTAATGCCGGTGTTGGGGAAAACTGGTACGTGCATCAGCCCTGGTGAAGAAATACTGCAAATGTTGTCTTTTAAATGCCAGCTTTATAATATCCAGGATTTAATACTTTCCTTTATTGTTTATGTGTCTTTACTCATCACTCCCTGATTTTTTAACACTTTCAGTCAGGTTCTAGCAGAAGCTAATTCACCTGCTATTATGGTATTTATCTGGCGGACTGGGGGAAAGTGCTTTTATTTTTTGTTTGAATTTCCTCATCATGTTTGTGCTTAAACTCAAAAGTTGGGAGTAACAATTAAATTTAAGTTGGAACTTAATTTGACTATTGAGGGTTACTAGAGACAAGATTGTGGGTTGTAGTAACAATTAAATTAAGTTGGAACATAATTTGACAATTGAGGGTTACTAGAGAAAGATTGCATGTATTATCTGAAATTATGATGCTTGCCGTAACCCTTTTTTTACAGCCTTGAACAATGCTCTTAATTTACCACCAAGAAACTGGAGTGAAGTGCTTAAGGAGACACAAGCACAGGAGTGGATAGTAGATACGAGGGGAGAAACTAAATCTAAAGAAATGTTGATAATTGCAATGTTCATATGTTGGCGAGAAAGATGTTCAAGGACGTTCACGGAACTCACAAAAGGGACGATACAGATGATTGAAGAAGTAAGACAGCAATGGAATTTCACGCATTGAGATGTTTGGATGGAGTTTGTAATCACTGTTTAAAAACTGGTATGGAATCTGACACTAATGTCCGGTACCGGGAACCCTGACAATGGGAAATTCCCTACTGCCGCGACTGACAGCAGTGAAGAGTCACGATACTGGTATGAAAGGGACAAGCCCAGTGAAGATCTACCCGCTGATACAAGGACCGGTACCGGCAGCATTGCCAAGATGGCAGAGTGGTACTAATAACCGGTACCGGTAACAGGGACAGTGGGGAATTACCTACTGGTAAGAGACCCAATACCAAAGACCGGAAGCAGCTGGGCACTTGACTACTGGTACGAGAAATTATAGTTATGAAGATGATTCAGTTAATGGTACAAGGTCTGGTACCAGCGACACTGACAAGACAGAGAGATGCATCACCGTTCATATTAATTTCTGATTTTTATTTTTAGTTCCTTTCATTTTAATTTCTCCTTTCCTTTTTTTAGCTTGTATTCTTTCCTTTTCTTTTGACAACTCAGCACTCATGAGTTGAACTTGTGTTTTTACTTTCGGTTACAAATCTATTGTACCGGTTCAATAAAATCAAATAGAGGCTTTGACCTCTATTTTTACTCAAAAAAAAATGTACTAGGGTACTACCAGTACTGGTACAAGTAGATTGATGCATTGATGGGAGTGTCTAAGTGTGGCCTTTTAAGGGGCACTGGGCTTTCTAATAGTCAATTGTATCAAATTAGATAATATAAGTAGTACTTAATATTAAATTAATGTGCCATTTACTATTCAATGCTGTAGTATGGTCCATTATTTTTAAGTCTGAAATTAAAAATAATTGAGGAACATCATTGAGGAACATAATTGAAATTTTTGATTATAGAATTGAGAAACATATATGCATATGCAATGCTATCGTCATTTCAGTATGCATTTGTAAAGTTCTTCATGTTTTTTTGGTTCTTTTTCCTACTAAATTAGTATTTTGATTATAGAATTGTGAAACATATTTGTATCTGCAATGCTATAATCATTTCAGTATGCATATTACAAGGTTGTTTTTTGCCTACTTAACACATTGTTTTTAAATATAGTAGTGTGTGTAGATGGAATAGTATATATTACACTATTTTTTATCATGGTTCTGGAACTTATGATATGATTGGGTTAAGTGTTAAATGTGGTCTTTTCCGAGTAAGGATGGTTATTGCATCAACTAATGCACCTCTTCTTTTATAATTGTTGGTGTACTTGAAAAAAAAAGGTCAAGGAAGTTAAAAAAAAAGGAAATATGCACAAATTTTCTCTGTTTCTTGTTTTACTCAAAATTTTATAACAACTCACACTTAGAGAATCACCCAACTACCACAAAATTTAAATCTAATTCATATTTTCATAAAACCAAATAAATTATATGCACTGGTACGGGTACAGACTACTTGTTTGATCTCACTGTTACCATTCATTAATTATTTTGCACATATATTGATATGAACTAGCTGTCAAGGATCACTGTCACCATGTGAAAATGTACTGGTACGGGTACAGACTACTTTTTTTTTTATTGCATTTCCGTTTTTGCGAAAAGAATATATTATTTTATTTTTGCCTTCTGAAAATTGTCATAAAGGAATAACAGTTATACTTCTGAAAATTTAATTTTACAACCTTGTATGTATAACTCAAAATATATGATGTTTCGTGTTTGGATTGTCTCAAGTCAAAATGTATGTATAAGTCAAAATATATGATGTTTTGTGTTATTTTTTGCCTTCTGAAAATTGTCTTAAGTATGTTTTGGATGATGTTTTGTGTTGAGATTTTAATTTTTTTTTAAATTATTAAGTGTCCTTTTTTTATTGTAATTGTTATGAATGTATGAAAATAATGTTTTTTTATTATAATATTTTGACTTGTATTGATGAATTTATAATTAGGATAATTTTTATGTATTTTATATCATTTGTGATTGGAATCTAATTAAAATTGCTGATGAGAAGAAGAGAATAAAAATGAATTCTCCTTTACTTGTTTTGTCATTTCATTTTTATTCTCTTTTACTTTTATGTATTCTCCTTTACTTGAACATTATTTTGTCATTTCATTTTTATTCATCTTTACATTTAATTAGCATAGTTATTACCTGAATAAATATTTGATAACTAAATATTTTTTTTCCCGTTGCAACGCACGGGCACTTGACTAGTTCTATCGAACGCCTCTTGGATTAGGATAAATCTGTCCGGAGCTCGTTAAATTGCGTCCCTTGTAATAAATATGTTATTAATTTGCATTTGTTGTTAAAAATTCACTGAATTTTTATTTTGTAGTAATTGAATCAGTTCATCAAAATAAAATCAATAAAAGATTTGGTGACCGGAGCTCATTAATTTTTGTGTGAAAAAAATAATAAATTTAATTGATATAAATTAAAATGTTTATCTTAAATAAATGCATGGGATAAGTTAAATTTTTCTTTGAGACAATGGACAAAATTTACAGAAACTTACCCTCTTAAATGCATGTGATAAAAATGAGCTCATAAATTTCAGATCATATAACAATCTTATCCTGTTTTCCCATAGATAAGAGGATGTACCTATTGATTTATACAATTAATTTTATGTAAATTTTCCATTTATAATATTTCTGACAATTAACTCACTATCAAATAAATTAATTTATTCTTAACAGGGGCGGACCCACTAACAGAGTATGGGGTCAATTGACCCCCATTTTTTTCAATTTTTTTATTTATACATGGTTTTCTATGTAACTGAGAGTAAAATGTTACGGAAACTGTAAAATTTACTTCCATTCGGAGCACAAAAATGTTATATGATTGACCCCCATACTTTGAAAGTCTGGCTCTGCTCCTAATTCTTAAGCTACATTATTACTGCAGTACTGCTGCAAACATATTTTGAACTTGATATTTGTGTAAATATAACACACATTGTATATTAGATGCAATTTTATTTTCCTTTTTCATACTTTCACTTGTTGCGAAGTGAAGCGACGCTTCAACTTGTTACGTTTGGTTACATTTAACAGAATAAATTTCAAACGTAACTGGTTACATTTAACAGAATAAATTTCAACTTGTTACGTTTGGTTACATTTAACAGGAATAAATTTCATTTTAATTTCTAGCAATTTGTTTCTTTACGAAAAATGGAATTTATCATTTTAAACAAAGCCAAGAGGACTTGTTTTTTGTTAGCTTTTTTAAATTTCATTATAAAAATTAAGTACAAATTAAGAATGTAATTATTTAAATGAATTACTCAGGGGAAATTTGTCTACATTTAGTTTTTAAAGATAAAAATATTTAATAAAAAGTAATTTATAATACCAAAATAAATGAATTTATTTTTGTGCATTTTTCCATATGTTGAGGTCTTGTTCCATTTGAATTTGTATCTGAAATGCAAAAAAAAAATATCATGAAGCAATTGATGAGTTTTGGTTAATTATTTTAAAGATATGTGCACCTTATTTTGCCTTTAATGTCAACTCAACACGAAACATAAAATATTTTTATTAACAAAGATAAAATATATGAGCGATGCAGCTTTATTTTTCAGTGAAATGACAAATATTAAAAAAAATTCCTTGGAATAAATTTTGTTATTAAAATTTATTTTTATTTATATTTTACTAAACTTTTTGTTTATAATAATTAAATCAACCCGTTCATTGTCCCGTGCAGTGGAGCCACTTGAAACGATTAATTGACTCCATTTTTTTTATTAAAAACTTTTATACTTTATCTTATTTTATATATAGTTTAGATTAAATGCTATGTGCAGTACAAAATCAACTTTGATTTGTAGCAAAAAAAAAATATATATATAATTAATCTATATTCACGTCTGACTCTTATAATTTGAAAGTCTGGCTCTGCTTCTGTCCGGTAATAACAAGAATATGTTGTTCTAAGATACGTCGGTATTTTGGTAATTTTAAATGAAAAAAGCTAATAAATTAAACTGAAATAAATATAAATGTACACTTTGATACACAGGATAAATTAAAATTAATATGTTTAGGAGAATTTTACCCTGACACATAACCCAATGTGACTTTATCCAATACCTCTGAGTAATAATATGTTCATGCACCAAAAAAAATTCCTTTTAAGAATGTAATTGTTGGAAAGGAATTTTACAGTCAAAGCTACTCAATGATTCGTTGGACTTGCCTATATTAGAGAATGTACACAATGAATTTGACCTACAATTTTATGAGGAGGTTCAAATGTCTCTATTTTTCATTCCTTCAATATACTTTCATTTTTAAAAAATTTAATAACTCAAAATTTAAAATTTAAAAGTCAAAATAACACCGTTGCATATAATCTATATTATTTTATCTATACACGGGTAAAAAATTATGACATTTTAATTTTGTTTTGATTGTCATCAAGAGCTTGTAAAAAAACATACTAATGTGGATAATTTTTAGACGTTGATTTTTCAACTTATTGATTCACATAAAAACAAAATCGAAATATGATAATTTTTTATGAGCACATAGATAAAATGATGTATATCATATCCAACGGTTTTATTTTGACTTTTAAGTTTTAAATTTTGAATTATTAAAGTTTTTAAAAATAGAGGTATGATGGAGGCACAAAAAATAAAGGCATTTGAACCGTCCTCTAATTTTATATTCATAATGTTTCTAATTATTCAAAGAAAGAAAAAAAATCCTTATTGGTAGGCAATCATAAAACAAACAATCTGTTTAACAGTCAATCTTTCTACTGCAGTGTTCTTATATAAAAAAGTTAGGGAGAATTTCATATATACCACTCAAAAACTGTGAAATTACGTATTTACCATCCAAATTTCTATAATTACATATTTACCATCTAAAAATCTAATAACTCACATATTTACCCAAGTAATCAAAATCTTAGATTAATTAGAGATAATAAAGTTTGATATTATAAAGAATATAATTAATACTTGGATTAGTTCCTTCCCTTTTCTGCGCACAGTGCCAGGTCTTCAGAGCACTCCAGGAAGGCGCCTCTTGTGTGTTTGCTTCTTGCATCAGTCGTACCAGTACTTCACAATACGAGTACAGGGCAAATTTCTTAAGTGGACTTTGGTTAATCACGTACCTAAGAACCCTTAGAAGTGCCCTGGTTTCAGCATGAAACGGATCTGCTGCTTCCCCTTCCCCATAATTCATGTGACTCAGATCTCCTTCCATGTTGTACACTACAAAAGCCATATAAAGGAGAGGATATAAAAGAGAACGTATTTAAGGAGAGAAAGAGAGGGTGCTAAGTTAATCCTTGATTAATTATAGTTTTAAGAATATTAAGCATAATTAATCTTAGTTTTGGGTATATTTGATATATACTAAAGTTATATTGGGTAAATATGTGAGTTATTAGATTTTTAGATGGTAAATATGTAATTATAGAAATTTAGATGGTAAATACGTAATTTCACAGTTTTTGAGTGGTATATATGAAATTCTCCCAAAAAGTTATACAGAAACTAATCATTTCTATTGGTCAACAGTAATAAAACAAACAATCCTCTTAACAACCGAAGTAAAAAAATGGGGTTAGTATTTGTTATATTTTTTTAATTCCATGATAAAAAAATTTAGTAGAAGTGTTAATAATTTTTTAATTGCAGAATGCCAATTAAAATTCATGACTAACCATGTAGAAATTTGTATTCATTTAATTTAAAAGAAAAAATATTCATAATACCAATATAAAGACATTTTTTTTTCAATAGTTGAGGTTTTGTTCCATTTGAAATCATTTTTAAAAGCAAAAAAAAGGTCATTAAGCCATTTATTAGTTATTTTTAACATATGTACACCTCATACATTTTATTTAAAAGAAAAGATATTTACAATACCAATATAAAGACATTTATTTTGTTCATTTTTTCAATAGTTGAGGTTTTGTTCCATTTGAAATTATTTTTAAAAGCCAAAAAAAGGTCATTAAGCCATTCATTAGTTATTAATATATGTAAACCTCATTTTCCCTTCAATGTCAGATCAACGCAGAACAAAAAAAAAAATTATTGACAGAAATAACATATATATGATCCTTTTTATTTTTTATAATTAAATGACAAATATTAACAGGAAGATCATATACACAAATAAATTTGGGAAGAAATAAATTTGCGAATAAAAGAAAGATCGGATACACGCAATCTGTAAACGCAATCTTTCCGAACCCTATTCGATAAAACAACCGAATCTTTATCTTAAATTAGCAAATAAAATTTCTCTGTGGGAACAAATGCATAATGCATTAATTTAAATTTAACTTTCAAATTCAAACGATTCAGAAATAATGATATACATATAATTTTTAGACGATGCATGGGAAAAATACTCATATTTATAGATATTACGACAAATAAGTACCAAAAGAATATCAAGAAGCTCACAAAATATATTTCATAGGGGACTTAATTTGACTCACAGCGATTTCAAAAATATTATGTTAACTTAATAAATTACTCGTAGTAAAAAAAAAATGTACATAATTATACGAGTAAAAATATAAAAATTTGAATTTGTCATGTTTTCGAGTCAGCAGATAAGAGTCTGTGGCGCAACGATGGAAGACCTTTTGCACTGTTAGCATCAAAACAACTAATTCGCACCTTTTACACGAAAGCCATACGCCGCACAGCCACAAAAAGCAAGGAAAAAAACCATCAACTCGCCAACAGGACGCGTTCCAGTGATTGGATCATAGAAGCGGGCAGGGACCCACTGAAGCGTAAGGCCAACACTTGTTTCCTGACTGCTTCCAGATGCTCTGTTGCTCCTGCATGCGTTTAGTATGTAACGAAAACTTTTTCCACCTACTGTTATTTTGCCGTTTAGTCACGAGACAATAGTCTGCATAGTTTCTGTCGCAAAATATCCTGAACATGAGAAAATCGATGAGTCAGTCGCTGTGTACAAAGGATGATCCTAAACCAAATACGTCTCAATCAAGCTCTCAAATTTTTTTTTTACCCCCCTCCGTGAACTCTCAATTTTAGCCAAAGATACTTCTAACCAGGATTGGCGATTGCTTAAAGCTTAATTGCTCTGCACACAGCTTTCTTGCTTTCCCATTTTGTACCTTTCCCTACCCGCCACCGTTTCCAAAACTGAAACAAAACCCCCACCGCCTTATAAAAAGAGAAAGCTCTTCTCATTTTTTTACCTCTCCACTCCCCCACAAAACCCCGGTTTTTGCTAAATTTAACCTTCCCTCCAACAGATCCCCTTTCAACCTCCCAATTCCCCGCTTCATCTCTCCTTCGCAGATCAAACAACAAAACAAAACCAAAATCGAATAACAATCATCCCCAATTTCTCCTCTCCTCTCCATGTGGCTTCCATGGGGTAATAACCGGAGAATAAACGCCGGGGCCGGCGGGGGCCGCCTCTCCGCCACCTCTCTCAAAGACCTCGGCTCACTCCTCCCTCCCGCCCCCATCTCCACCTCCGCCTCTCAAAATGTAGCCGATCCCAATCCCACCACCACCTCCCACCCTGAATCTCCAGTTATTCACCGTACCTTCTCCCTCCGATCATCCCGCCGTGATTCGTTCGACATCTCCCACTTTGATGCCGACCAAAATCTCCCCAAGCAGGTAATTGTCTACTCCACCTCCTTTCGAGCTGTTCGCAAGACTTTCGATGATTGCTCCACTGTGTTGACTATTCTTCGCGGCCTTCGTATCTTCTTCGATGAGCGTGATGTCTCCATGGACTCGAGATATCTCGCTGAGCTGAAGATGCTAGTTGGAATGAATAAGGTGTCGTTGCCTCAGGTTTTCGTAGACGGGAGGAGGATAGGAGGCGCAGAGGAGGTGAGAAAGCTGCATGAGAGCGGCGATTTGAAGAGGATTTTGGAGGGAGCTCCCATGGCGGGTGGTGGCACGTGCAGAGGGTGTGGCGGGGTGAGATTCGTGGTGTGTGGCACGTGCGAGGGAAGTCATAGGCTGTACAGTGAAAAGATGGGTAAGTTTCGCACATGCGCCATGTGCAATGAGAATGGGCTCGTGAGGTGTGGGTTGTGTATCAAGACCGTTTGATGGTGATCGGACGGTCTGAAATGGGGATGGTGTGCATATTAGAATTCGAGAAAGATCAGGAACACTGACCGCTCGGACGACGGGCGGTCTGTTTTATATCTTCTCTTATATTTTAATTTTGGTCTTGCCTTTGTTGTCGACTTCAAATGAGGTGACATAGAATCTAGATATAATTTTATTTTCTTTTTAAAAAAAATCTGGCCTCTTTTATCATATTATCTGTTGATTTTTTCGTTTAATTAGGTCATTGGCAGTGGCGTTATACGCAAAAACGAATTTTTTTCGTCTTAATCATAATTTTGATCAAGCGGAGTGATTTTATATTACAAGAAGAAGGTATTATTTAAAATTTATTTATTTTGGATAGTCGTGACAAAATTTGAAATTAAAATGGAGGCGTGCTATATATGATGTATATGTTATGCTTAAAAAGTAATAATTGGTGTTATATTAATTTCACTGCATATTTAGAGTTTAATTTTTAATATTTTTTTTTTTATTGATTTGAAATATTATTGTTGTGATAACCATTGTCAAGCGATCTTCTTCATATTATTGCGTATAAAAATTCAAGTAATTGTTAGTTACAAACCCAGCTAGAATTTATTAGCAATTATATGAATCAAACGATATATCGTTTAGTATAGTTATCGTTCAGTAAACGTCACTGTTGTTGTTTTGTATGTGGAACATGCTAATGGTAATGGACTAATGGGTAACTAATGGCTGCTTCCTGTGATTTGAACTGGAATCCTAATTTGACACAAATATTCAAAATTTGAGTTGGAATCCTCCTTTGACACAAATATTAAAAATGTTAAAGAGTGAGTCTATGGTACTATGCATAGCACGGATTAGTCCGTATTACAGATCAATATTTTTGTTTTCAAAATTCTAACGGTCGATATGAACCGTTCAACATGATTTCTATATGAGAATATACTAGTGGATAAATTTTCTATTTTTTATAATTTTTTTACTATTTTTTAGATAGGTAGAAAATCACTGTTTTTGGATGGTGGTCCCGAATTTTCAGATCAAGTGATTTTCTATCTATCTTAAAATATAGTAAAATAATTCGAAAAAATATAAAATTTAGTCTGCACGTACATATTCATGTGGGAATCACGTTGAACTGTTCGAATCGACCATTAGAATTTTCAAAAAGAAAATACGACTTCGTAGTACACGGACTAATCCGTGCTATGCATAGTAGCATAGACCCAGCCAATGTTAAAAAGCCTCGCACCGTACTGATCCAAACTCTGATCGGGCCGTTCAGATTTAAACTCACAATTTGAGTTACTTCAGAGGACTTGATCCAAAATTTTAAACTAAAAATTACGGTATTCTTAAGTTAGTTGCTTGCCTAAGTATTAATACAATTCTTCACAAATACAAAATTTTACATGTTCATTATCAAGATCTAATCCAAATATTTTGATATTGATTTTAATAAACTTTAATCCAAATACCTTAAAAAATGACCCACTACATGTCTCAGCAATAAAATTCTAACATAAAATAATAACGTAGCTCGATCTTCCAAAAGGCACATAATGCAATTCTTTTTTTTTTTTTTTAAACTATAATAAGCCAATGTCAGAAAAACGCGCTTCCTTTTCTTTGAAGTGAAACTACTAACAGAAGTCAGAGCCAAGTGCCCAACCAACTCTTACCTTTCCGAAAGCTAAAGCTAATTTGCCACTATTTTTCCCTACATTTGCTTCTATTTTATTTTATAAATCAGTACACAAACGGTTCTTATATAGTATCATAAATCACTATCAACAATTGTTTTCCTCAAAAATCCGCGAAAATTATTCAACAATGGTACATTACCCAGAGCGTATCTCACCCAATCATATCATGCCACGAGGCAGCTACTACAAAAATATAGGGCTGCCATACAGCCCAAATATATCCATATATTCAAGGCCCAATAGAATTCTAACCATAACTGCGTACTGATCTAATCTACCCACCAACTGTGCTAGACCCGTTTATTATCAGTGGGCCATGGCAAAACAATAGCATGTGCTTTGAGACGACATGTGGGCCCGTACGAGCGAGGTCTCCCGTCTCACTCATATTTTGTAGTTATTGTGTTGTCTTCATCAAAAGGAAAAAGGCGACAAGAAATTGAGCAGTTTTAATCCATTCAATCAAAATCCTGTCTTTGTCCTTTTCTATTTACCATTTCTCCATCATAGCATGACCAATGTTTTCCTCTAATTTTTTAATTATTTGTGCCAGGTTTTTTAATTCTTTGTCCTTTTGTATGATATTTTGATAAACCAAGTCTTAAAAAAAATTATGTACGAATGACCGTAGTCTGTTAAAGAATCGATCAGGACCAAAAAAAAAAAAAAAATAGTACGACGCGTGGTGTAACAAGTCTGTAGAGGGGACCATAGAATGCTGTACCAAATTATTTTAATTTCCATCCAAACTCCACAAACATGTAAAGGCAAAGGCTACACCTAGGTCCTATTTGGACTCTAAAATACATAGAATTTGGTGGGATTTTAAGTCAGTTGGTAATTATTTTTTATTATACTAGCAAATAGATGAACTTAATTAGAGATTAAGATAAAATAATTATTATATAACCAACAAGATAAGGCATTCAAATAAGACAAGTACTTGTAAATTTGGTCTACATTTTCAAGTATATAGACATTAGGTAATTTTTCTTAATAATTTTTTTATGATGATACAGTGCCAATAATTACATTTATTGAAATTAAAAGATGTAATTTTTTATTTTTGCTTACACATTACATAAATAGCAGTGTCAATATATGTCTTTTATTTTTTTTTCTTAATTTGATAATTGTACATTTCCATTTCATTTTGGTTATTTGCTGAATGTTTACCTATGATAGGGAATTAATTAAATTCTTAATTTTATATATCCATAAAAAATTATAACAATATCATAATGTTAATAAAAAATAATTAAATATTTTATAATCTATTATAATTTTATTAAAAAAAAATATGCATCCCAATGATTTATTTTTAGACGTCTATATTCGTTTTCATTCCAATAAAATTTCATAAATCACATTATGTCAAATTCCATTCATCCTATTAAATTCCGAATTCGAACACACTGTTTGTCTTGCCAGTTGCTACTGAAGTCGGGCTTCAGATTCACGATTTATCATTTTATCTCCTTTCAGTTTCCTAAAAAAAAAATAAAGAGAAATAACGAGAATTGCTCACTTCATCTTTTCTTCTAACTTTCCAACTATAAATAACAGGGTCCAGATGTCAAAATATGAACCGTCCAATTTGATCCACCGGTCCAGATCGATCCTTTATGATCGGTACATTTAAAACTCCTTAGAGAACAATATCATCTTGTCCGTTAATTTTGTATTTAACAGTCTTGATTGAGTTGCAGGATTTGTTATTTAAGCGGGAGTAGCAGCACAGAGGGCCGCAGCACAAATTCGTTGACAGTGCTCCATCACACGAGTCCGGATCCCCTAAAGTAACCCAATTTTTGAGTTTAGACGTGTACGGTGCCTATTCGGTGGTAGCGCAGGGGGCCAGTATTATTTGTGGGGTCCATGTTCTTTAAGATTCGTGTTAGAGCACCTTGGACGGTTTGGATCAAAACTCAAAAATTGGGTTACTGCACTGGATCTGAATTCCCATCACACTTTACCTAAATCAGCAACATTTCATCTCTCCCACCTCTCTCTCTCTCCATCTCTCACTCAAGACTCAAGAGAGTGACCCATAAGCTGAAGGAAACCCATCAAGTCTCACACCAACATTCATTACAAATTCATTATATATTCTCTCCATAAAATCTCATCCAATCAAGGACCTCACTTTAATGAAGTCTTGCCTACCCTTCTCCGTTTGCGCGTTAGTACCAATTTCTCAGCGTCGCTTTTATAATCGGCTCACTGTTTTCTCTACAATTTCGCCCCCTTTTTTAGTTTGATTTTGCTCGACTTTAGCATGGATTGGCGTCTGGTGCTCGTTTTCTTTTTTATATTTTGTTCGCACAATGTGAAAGGTTAGTTGTTTGAGCAAGAACTGGAAGGATGGGTTTTTGAAGCCTCAAGTTTTAATCTTTTTGTACTAATCCTAACTATTTTTCCTTCTTTTTTTTTTTTTTACAGGAACGGACATTTCTGTAGCTAAGGACACTGGCGAGTTGGATCTGTAAGTATTTTAACCTTTTGCTTTCATTCTATTTAGTGTTATAAAATGGGATATTTGGGGCTTAGGTTGCTGTTTTTTTTTTGTTTTTTGTAAATTGCTGGATGAATTGCTACCTTGCCTCTTCTAATTTTATTTGAGAAGTCGTACTCTTTTTGGAAAACTATAACAGATTATAATAGCGAAAACAAGAGGAACATCATTTGTCCCATTAATTCTGATGTTTTATACAATCAGGCTGGTAATTTTTTCTTTGACAATCAAGCTCAAAAACCTTATAGCTGTTTCATTCCAGTTCTTTGGTAATTTAAAATATACAAAAAGTTCAAAAGCACTCCATTGATTTCTCTACTGAATTCTCCAATTCGAGGTTTTACAGTTTCAATATTAGAAAGTGTTGGTGTCTAGTGTAAATTTTTTATGGAAGAATATTTTCTGAACTTGAACTATAATTGTACAATTCTTGTAATTTAACCAACTAAAGCTCAACTAAATAATAACTTAAATTTTAAGGATATAACAAAATTTTTTTTTTAACACCTTAATTTAAAGAAATGCAGAAAATGCGGGGCTCATTATTTTCCAGACTTTCCTCTAAGAGGCTCCAACATTGGTAGACCAAATTAGAAACAAAATTTAAGAAGGATAGTGATGAATAGTTGTTAAGAGTAAGAAATTAGATCATTTATTTTCGCGCTTTTACAAAGTTCTCCCACATTGTAAGGCCCAACTCAGCCAAAATGACCCCATACTGGTGTGAATCAATTTCAGATGTATACATACTTGCTGTACCAGCCTGACCAGCACAATACCAAAATCATTCTCACTTCTTTTATCTCTCCATTTAGATGGACTGACGCCTTAAATACGCGCAAACTCTTACAATCTGACGATAAAAAAATCACTGCAAAGGGTGTCATCTCTCCTGCACCGGCACCGGCACCTCACAAGCACCACCACCGCAAACACCCCTCTCCCACTACCTTGAAACCACAAAGGATATCTCCAGCACCTTCTTCTCTACCACTACCACTACCATTGCCGCGAAGCCATAATCCTCAACCCAAACAGAAACCTGTGAACCATACCGTACCAGTTCATTCATCTTGGTCTGTAAAACCACCTTTGGCTAAAACAATCTTGAAAGGGAAACACGTGAAATCATTGCCTCTTTCAGTCATAGGGGGAGTTTCTTTTCTCCTTGTTATCTCGGTTGTATTATTTGTTTGCATTCGCACGAAGAAGGTTGTGGCTGTCAGGCCGTGGGCCACAGGTCTCAGTGGCCAATTACAGAAAGCATTTGTTAAAGGTGAATTACTAGATTTTGGGTGCATTGGAATAAAAATAATTGTAATCCGAATGCTTCTTCTGAAGAAACTATTGAAATTTGGTTGGTGTTTGTGCAGTTGAACTAGAGCTTACATAGACATTACTAACAAATTTAAAAGTGTCACTAGACATGTCATGTCTAAACTTGACTGAAACCGACCTATTCTGTGGAATATGATAAGTCAAACATCCCAATTTTACCTGATGAAAACACTATATATTAAACTGACTTGACTGAAAAAACACGAACACAAAAATGTTCATAACCTGCTCAGATGGTATTTGAATCCAACATGACCTAATCAGTTGCCACCTCTTTCACATTGATATCATCATGACATAGCTAAAATAATGTTTGGACTTGTTCTTTTGGAGATTTCATTCTTCCTGACCGAGAATTCAAAATCTATTCCTCTCAAACTTCATTTTTTTAACTATTGTCCTTATAAAGGGGTGCCGGCACTTAAGCGAGCTGAGGTGGAGGTCGCATGCGAATATTTCAGTAACATTATTGGCGCATTTGGATCAAAGTGCATTATGTACAAAGGGACACTGTCAAGTGGGGTTGAAATAGCTGTTGTTTCCGGCCTGGTCAAATCATCCAAGGATTGGTCAAAGAATTGTGAATCCCAATTCAGAAAAAAGGTTAGCTTTTGTAATATATCATTTCGTAAGCAAACTTCCATAGATGCCCCTAAATAATGTCCAGAAGTTGGTACACTTTACCTTCATTATCTAGAATTTTATGCGAATTCTATGTCCTTCAAAACTGTATTTTGCAGTGACATAAGCACCCATAAGCCATCCTTTTATATTCCAAGTTTTATGTGGTACATATCAAAATTACACAAGAACTTTGTAAATCCCTTTTAAGGAAAAAGGGAATGATTGATGATAATCCCCCTTTTGGCAGATCTATGTTTTTCCCTTTTTCTATATAAACTTGTGTGAAATTAATCTCAGTGAAAAATATATTAGATATTTCATCTTTCCCTTTTTTTTTTTGTATATTTTCCCAGATAGCAAGTCTGTCCAGAGTTAACCACAAGAACTTTGTAAACTTGCTTGGTTATTGTGAAGAAATGCAGCCTTTTACAAGGATGATGGTTTTTGAATACGCTCCTAATGGGACTCTCTTTGAGCATCTTCACTGTATGGGTTTTTCTTTTAAGTCTTCTAAGCTTTTATAGGTTTTGCTCCCAAATGTGATGCCATATTGTTTCCTGGTACAACAACATCTTCTCTTTTAATCCAAAATGTGATGCCATTTTGGATTTTTAAGCCAGTAAGCCTTGAATAAGCTTTAGTATACACCAGTACTATCATATGATATCTTATTCGCAGTATGCTATTTTCTTAATTTTTTTCTTGTGATATATGTTTGGTATAGATAAAGAGGCCGAGCATTTGAACTGGGGAACAAGGGTGAGAATAGCCGTGGGGATAGCTTACTGCTTGGAGCACATGCATCAACTGGACGCACCTGTCATTCTCACAAACCTTGACTCATCCACCATCTATTTAACCGATGATTATGCTGCTAAAGTCTCAGATCTTAATCTTTGTACTAATTCTAAAGAGATGAATGCAACACCTGACCCAGAGACTATTGTGCACATGTTTGGCATCATCTTACTAGAATTGATATCTGGTAAAATCCCGTTCTCTGAGGAGTGGACCCAACTTGAGGGCTGTTCTTCTCTGAAGGATACAGTTGATCCAACCCTTAAATCCTTCGATGAGAATGTCTTAGGGGCATTGTTTGAGGTGGCTAAAAACTGTGTTGATTGGGACCCAAAGAGGAGGCCAACCATGGGAGAAGTTGCGAGAAGGCTGAGAGAAATTACAGAAATGCCCCCAGACGGGGCTACACCAAAAGTATCACCGCTGTGGTGGGCTGAGCTAGAAATAATGTCACCAGAGGCAAACTAAAAAATATTAGTTGGTTTGGCTTGTGAGTGCTTGTTGTTTGATTTGTTGGTTTCTTTCAATTCTCTATGTAAATTGTTAGCGTGCAGTTAATCTTGGATCTGCATGGAGCTTCTTGGAGCAGGTCAAGTTGGATTTGAGTTTTCTAAATTTTGTACAAAATTTAATGGTCGTTTCAGATGAAGGTTTAATTTGTTGATTTTGCTGTATGGTGTTGGGTTTTCAGATGCCAATGCCAAAGTGCATGGTATTTAGTAACTTGCAAATTATCGTATATGCAACGACAAAAACATAACCTGCCGTGCTGTGAAGTCGTGACTTTGGTCTCGTATCGTGCCGTGATTAAAATGTCAAGGGGTGGTCACGGCACGCGAATGGTCACGCCACGTGGGTCACGCCGTGTCCAAACGTGACTCGCGTAACCATTTTATCATAATTTAAGTTAGTTTATTCAAGATTCACCATGTGATTAAGATCTAACTGTCATAATTATATGTATAATTATATGTGACTCTCGTGATCACGTGTAAAAAACGTATATGCAACGTTAGAGTGGAAAAAACGTGTCGTGCCGTGCCAAATTTTCAAAAGATGACCACGACACGCGAATGGTCACGGCACGAGACGCGCAAGTCACGGTACGTAACCGACACGTGTGCTGTGCCGTAACCGTGCCGTTATGTGACGGAGCCTGCTCCGCCATGCCATTTTTCCCACTCTATACAATGTGTTCAAGCAGAGCAAGGAATGCTAGAATAGTGATTAACAAAGTAAAAAAAATAATCAATATCTCCACTCTCCACACACAGCAACAAATTTTAGTGGATGGCATTAAACTAAACTGCCAGTGCCAGGTCTTGGGTTAATCTTTTTCCTTCCTCTTCTTAATTTATCTTATCTGCAATTCTTTTCATTTAGCCTCCTTGGTCGTGTAAATGCACATATAAGGCTATTCATTACCAATAATACAAGATGCGTCCATAGGCAACGTCTTTTGGCGCACGTATACTTATGATCAGATTAATTACTCCATCAATTGAGAGATCTCTAATCGATAGGGAAATCCAAGTTGAAATCATGCGTATATTTTAATGTAACAAAACACCCTTGATAGATTAATGGGGAAAATTGCATGGCATTTGGGCAACCTTGGTTTCAAGGGGCTGCACTGATTGAGCCGAGAATTAAATGCGTGGGATACACAACAACTGATGGAGCTGTTTGGATACACGGCTTGTGTGAATATCCTTGCAGCAATTAAGGTGCCTACTGAAGTTGATAGAGAGGATACGGTTGTATTTACTCTTGGGACTAACGGGCAATTCTCAGTAAAAAGAATGTATAATCATATTGCTGGTTACCAAGGTTTGAATGATAGGGCACGTGTGAAGTTATGGAGGGATATCTGGAGTAGAGGTAATGTACCACCACGTATTAAATTGTTTGTATGGAAACTTATGCATAATGCTTTGCCGTTGGGACAGATACTGGCGTCTAGAGGAATATTAATTACTTGTCAGTTTATTAAATACTGATGTGTTAATTACTTGTCAATATTAGAGTTTGCAGCAAGCTTTGGTACTAGAGTTTGCAGCAACTGCTTCAAGGTGCTGTTTTATGCCTTCCAATTCTTAAAGAGGTTTGATTGGTATAATTATTTGGATCATAATAGTGTTTTGCATGTGTTTTACCTCTAATATTGGGTTCTGATTGTGTGTGATAACAACAGAGAAGATCAGATGAGGTTTATAACAAACGTTGGTTACGTTTCGGTTACTGTACCATTCTCTACCACTCAGAGCGCTCCTGCAATAAATATTTTACCAAGTAAGAACACTAACTGATAAGGTCAGGCCCTATAGACAGTCCGGGCCTGATCACTAACCAAGAAGCTCCATAATGGTTTTCTTCAGGAGAGTGATTCAAGTGCGTGCACCCTTTTCTTATTTTCTCGTGTAACTTTGAAATACTCCTGATTTTTGGGGACATGGTTGCACTGGGATCCAATAATGTGCTCAATCATTTCCCGTGTATTTTTTCTACAATAGATGGGAATCATGGGATTCTGTTAAGAATCAGAGAGCATCATGTAAGTTGGAAGCTGAACTGTTCCTTACATATTCTTTATGTTAGGGTGCACTTGAATTGTCGAAGGAATTGCACAGGAATAGTGGGAAAGGAATTCAGCATCCATTTTGGATATTAGTTGTACAATTGATGAGCAAAACAGATGCAAGAAAAAAACCACCAATCAAGCAAGTAAACTTTTGAAGAATCAGCTAGATGAGGTAAGCTTGTTAAACAAGGAATAATCGATTAACATGATCAGTCAGAACAATTTCTGTTACAATGATTACTCATTGCCAATACCTTGCCAATTGACATTCCACTGACCAATCCGGCACCAAAGGCTCAAGACTATGACATAGCTATTCGACAGCACTACCCTTTTTAAATTCTTTTCATGATCTACAAGATCATCAACTAAAACAAAGCACCAACAAAAAAAGAAAAGAAAAAGGTACCCAACCCTTTATGACTGCAAGATATGTTGGATCAATGCCTCGGCCCACCCAGCAGTCTCCTTCAATACATCATCATCAGACAGAAGGCATTCACTCAACAATTCATCATAGAATGGTGAACCTGCCAACAATTCCTTGATTCTACCTCCCAGTGCATCTGCAAGATCTCCCAATGCTGCAACCGACGCTTTAGTCACCAAATCATCACTAAAAGGAAATGCAACATCCATCTGGTCAGCATGTCTTTTTTTTAATTCAAAATTTCAAGCTTCTTTTGGATAATAAAAATAAAAAAACTTTAT
Organism: Carex myosuroides; assembly: GCA_028015225.1. Classification (NCBI taxonomy): domain Eukaryota; kingdom Viridiplantae; phylum Streptophyta; class Magnoliopsida; order Poales; family Cyperaceae; genus Carex; species Carex myosuroides. Next base: position 3,814,606 of record CM051476.1, read on the forward strand.
ACAAAACAAAGACTGGTCAGTGCTACACTTAAGGGTACTGTATGGTACAGTTCTGAAACAGTATTATATTTCAAAACAAGCTAAATCTTTGTGTTCCCAACAAAATATCTAACAAATTGTACCTGCTATGGTCTTTAAAAACTGCTTCAATAAATTGCACAAGGGAGAATGCATAGGGTAGCATGATTTCAGGCTTGGAATTCTTGAAGCCCTGAAGCATACCCGAATATGCCTCGAAAATTCCCCTCCTCAGCTGGTTTATGTACTCCACCTCGTCATCATCGCTTGTATTCAGTTGCATGCACATCTCAGATGCACTCTGCATCATGGGGGCTGCATATGGCAAATATTTATCAAATTTCTCCCCTATGGCAAGTGCAATATCCCCAAAACTTGAGAAAATTGGTGGCTTCACTGAACGGTTGAGCATTGCATTCGACAAATCCTTCAACAATACGGTCATTATGCCATCGCAATAGGGGAGGATTTTGTCATCCAGTGCACGGCATATGTCACCTACAACACCGACAGAGATGGAACAGACCTGGTACTCCTCGAAATTTGTTAGCCCCATTTCGAGGAATTTGTAGAACTCTGGCATATATTTTGCGAAATCAACACCAGTGACATATGCGAGTGCTCCAATTGCCAACATGGCTTCCTCATGCACAGTTGCACTACGACAACCAAACACTCGCAGAAACACCATCATCATCTCATCGGCCATTTGTAGAATTACTGATTTACCCTCTGAACCTCCCAGCTTTTGAATAATTACCTGAAGGCCCCCACAAAGCAAGGCCTGGAGGTCACTCTGTTTCTCCCTGTCATCGGAGGAAACGACTTGGAGATCCACAGTATGCATCACCCGCCTTGTTATCTCTTGTAACAGTTGTGCAGTGGTGTTGAGGGTGTCTGGTACATAGCTACACCTGACAACTTCATTCAAGGTTTCGTAAGCTGAGGCTCTCAGGCGGACATTGCTGATACCAGCACGGTCAGCAGTTGAGAGGAGTGCAGTAATCATGCTCTCATAGTAAGGCGTGAGCGCCTTTGAGGCTGGGCCAGCATCCTCATACCCTTGTGCAAGAAAATAAAGAGACCCACAGACTTTCTCAGCCACGTTGGGTACGTCTCGGATGCTGTCTAGCAGCACTGTCATGATACCAGGGAGGTTTTTCTCATTTATCACAGGATCACCACTGACAGGGCGGTGCACTAGCTCAAATACACGACCAAGTGTCCAAGCAGTTGTATCTCTGACATGGCTACTCTGGTCTTTCATAGCACTTAGTAAAAACTCAAATCCACTTCGTGCAAGGGGTGAAAGCTTCTCCACTGAGGGCCCCTCTAAAATCGACCCAAAAGCAAATGTTGCAGCCTCACGGCTACGCCAGTCTGCCTTGGTGATGTTCCTCTCTACAAACGGCATGACAAGTGGGACCACCTTATCACCGACAGTCTTGGATACCAGTCCAAGACAGGTACCGCCAGCCATTGAAAGATTCCACACAGTATCATCCTGGTCCTGATCCTCTTCTTGCTTTAGCAGAGTTTCTAGAAGCATTGGGACAAGTGATTCAAGGGCCTTATCTACGAAATGAAAATGCAAGAGAGGTGAGTTGAGTTCATCTAAGGCAACACAATCATCCTGCCTCTCCATCTCCTCCTCGGCAAGTGTGCTCCAGAACTCAATCGCTTGCAATGCAACTGGCTCTTCATCCCCTCTAACTGCCTCAGCAGTGAGGTTAAACAAGGTCTGCATGTATGGCTCGAGGTAGTCATAATAGATCGAGGCAATGGCGACTAGACACTCAAAAGCCGCTTGCCTTATCTCAGCTGATTCTTTCGAAACCGCAGTCTCACATACAACCTTCATGATGAAATTTCTCTCAACCTGGTTTTCAAAATTTGTCTGTGCAAAATCTAGGGCATTATAGAGTGCTCTGATTGCTGCTAAGTGCACATCAGAATTGGGCTCAGCTGATGTCATGCCCTGTACTACAGCTGTCAGAACAGCATTGACCTGGTCTTGCTCAAGATCTTGTGGGGCCACCTCCTCACAAACATAACCTAAAGTCTCCAAAGTAGCCTGTTTGAGAGAACCAGGTGCAAATGCCTGGGTCACATTGCCTAACAGCTTCCCTATCAGGTCTTGCCATTCCTTTCTTGGAATTTCAATGGATGCCACCTTGGCAATGACTTGGGAAGAGGTATGCCGAGCCTCAGCCACAGAAGATCCAAGGGTTCTTAACAAAGATTCTTTGATCTGGAATTTTATGCTTGGGTCCACACTGACCCACTGCTGGGTCAGGTGCTCTTTGCGGGCAGAGTCTTTTGCGTCTAGTGAGTTCTTGAGTATGATGCCAGCAAGGCGACGTGACTCGGGAGGTTTTTGATCATTTGATAGTTCAATTGAAAGGGAGAGGAGGAACTGAGGAAGGTTCTGCTCTTGGAACTGCTTCAGATTTGCCTCAGCAACTGTGCGGGTTTGGCCATCTGGTGATTGTGCAGCTAGAAGAGCTTGAGTAATTTCCATTGCCATTTTTATGCTGCAATAGCGGTGGATTCACATGAGACTACATCACAACAAGGAAGAAAAAGTATAAAAAATAACTTAAAACTGGCAACAAGCACTAGCCAATTGAACTGCTAAACCAAATTTTAAGCATCCAACATTACCTTTTCATTAATGCTTTTAGCGAAATACATTTGACCCATGTAATCCAGTACACCTTGATTAAATCATTAAATCAAGTTAAACACTTGAATGCAATAAAAATTAATTAATTAGAACTCATAGAGCAATAAATACAGATCAACTATCCATTAATAAAATTGCATCTATTAACACCAATCAAACAGCTTTTACTAACTGAGTTAAACACAATAGAGCAATAAATCTCAATTTTAGGCACAGGATCCAAATAAATACAAAATAGAAAGACTATGCACCTTGAAATACCCTACACATTGACACTAATAGGAATAATGAAAATAGAGGGGAAAAACCCAAAAGTCAAATGCAGGGTACGTCAGCCAAAATGACTTATTATCATTATCTACTGCAGTAGTTGAGTCAGATATTTAGGTGTTTTACTTCAAGTCTTGAATAGCACTCGGTTTACAGTAAACAATAAGGCTTTTGTTAAGATTAACTCTCAATTGAACGAACAACATCATGCTTAAGCATAAACCCTAGGTAATGAGGACGAAAGGGTGGTAACGAAAAGAGAAAAAAAAATTTTAATTAGAAGAAAAAAAACCAGTCGAAGCACGAAAAATAAACCTAACAATCTAACATTTAAACAAATTATAAATTGAACGAATGTACATTTCCAACCAACATATACAATCGAGACCTAGAGGAGAGAAACAAAAGAGATACCTGGCGATCAACTCCAGAAAACAATAGTGCTCCTATCAACAACCGATCGCCAGAATTTGTCAGTAGATTGATTGCTCGCAGAGAGGGCGAGAGGGGATTTCAAAATTTCAAGGGTTTTCGAATGGGAAGGAGAAGCGGGAGGGGCGTCGTGTTCGTGCACAGAGAAACGGAGAGAGAAAAACCCTAAACATTTTTGAAAAGCACCTGGCTCACGTGAGATGCAACGTGCGATGGAGACTAAAACCCTGATAAGTTGGAGAGCGGATCGGGCGGAGGCTCTTGTGGTGAGATTCGTTTCAGTTTCCAATCAAAACCTTACCATGCAAATCGGACGGACATGAAAACTTACAGCCCGCTCCAGTATTGTAGAGGATAAGACGATGAGGAGAGAGTGAACGGCTGTAGGGATAGAGTGAATAGTGTAAAGGTGGACTGTGACTCTGTGAGAATCCCAAATGGGCCAATATTTTATTCTTGTGGGCCTCAAGCGGCCGTAAATTGTGAGGATTTAGATTTTCGAAAGCGCGTAAAGGTACATTCCGTGTGGCAAGTCACTGACTTCACTAATTTTGATGACTTTAAGCATAAGTTTTAAACATAATATCGGTAGTCACCACACGAAAACACTGTCGCATCCGTCACAGAGCATTCAGATGAGTGGGAGGAGTTGAGGATTAGTTCGACAAATTCTGGGTTAAAGCTCCCAAGCAGCTTCGCAGTTCGCACACTTGGGCAGAAATGAAACCATATCCTCTGAGGTAACATAATATTTATTTTTGGATCCCGGCCGTCCGATCGGAATCTAGATCAATCCAGCTTGAGGTAGAACGCACGGAGCCACTTTAATAGTCGTGTGAATTCTGATTGGACGTTCCAGATCCAAACAGAAATATTTTGTTACCTTAGGTGATATGAATTCGGGCATAATACTTTATCTACTGTCTTTTCTTTTCATACCTTTTTATTATAGGAAATATGATTAGGGTCAATAATGGATTATTTATTATTTTTTGATAATATTTTGCCAAATCAAGTTAAAAAAAATTCATATTAAAAGTTGTAGGCATATTATTAGTTTTATATAATGATTGTGAATCAATTTGAATGTTATTAATATTTTATCAAATTTCTTAAAAATTTATAAATTTCAAATCATTTATCAAATTTATCACTTTATGCACCTTATCATCTTATGAATACCCGAAAAAAATGCTTATGAATCCCCATCTCTCTTTTCTTTTCATTTCAAGTTTTTGCTTGCATTTTTGTTGATACTAAGTTTCTATTATATTTCATTATATTTACTCTAATTGGTATGATATTTTGTTGTTGTTATAATTCAGAATTTTTTAAAGAAGTTAATTAGTGAAAATAGTTGATAATTTATTCGGTAAATATACCAAGCATGTTAAAACTTAAAAGTGAGCATAATATTACAGTTATATTGATTCAAAATTATATTTACCATTTTTTTTAAAAACACATTTGAATAAAGTATATTTATGCGATTTCAAAAAAAAAAAATCCATCAAAACCATCACTAGTATTGTTTTCAAAACCAACAAAGCCAAGCCATGTACGCCCATAGTTTGGATAATTCAATGACCAGAATTCCTTCTAGAATAATTTTGAATTTAAAAAAAAAAAAGTTGAATGTCGTAGCCGTTACAATTTTTCTGGTCTACAAATCTACTAGAATCTGGAGTACAACCATAAACCGTCTGATGTTCGTTGAACGGTAAATGTATGACAATAATTTCCTAGAACGCTCCTTGGTACATCTCCCTTGGCCTAACGATCATTAATTAGAATACAAAATGAATAAAACCCAAAATGTATGATAAATACTGAAATTTTTATTAATCGAAAATAAATAAATAAAATATCGCGAAAGGGATTTGATTTGGCGGAAATTTGATATCTAGGTAAACCGGGTTGGTTTATTCCGTTTCATGGGACGGATCATTTTAACCGGTCCCACTAATCCATCTCTGTTTGGCCTAATCACCGCTATTCAAATTAACTTAACAGGAAAAAAACCAGGACGGTGTATTCATTTCCGTCCGTCAGCAAACTGAGATGGATTAGTGGGACGGGTTAAAATGACTCGTTTTACCTGCATATCGAATTTTAGCTTAAAATCATCCGTTTCGCGATATTTTATTTATTTATTTTCCATTAATAAAAACTTCGGTGATAAATACATTGATATTAGCTGGCAGCCACTGTCCGCCGATAACATCGAGGTTTCTTTCCTTCTATATATAGGTCCTTGGTACCTTATCATCGTCAATAAAAAAAAATATGAAAAATTAAAAACCTCCCTTTTTCCATAAATTCTCTAAATCTCGCCATGGCCTTAGCTGGTTGATGCAGGAAGAAGGATGGAAGAAATTTAGAGAAGCGGACAATGGCGGAAGACATTACCTAGTAAGGAATTTCTTTTTTTCCATAATTAATTTTGATGGATTTTTTTGTCCTTCAGCATACATTAGATTGTAAGGTCCAAATTGGGCTGCAAATTAAATCCACAAGTTTCTTTTATGTCTAGATTTTCTTTCATTTGGTTTTAAAAAAGGAAGCTGATATGAGTACCCGCAGTTGAGTACCCGCACCTAAACTGTCATAACTGCTTGTGGGGACCGCAACGATTTCCAAAACTGTAATTTTGTTTTACAAGTATTAATACTACCGGTGTGAATTATTTATATCTAAACAGGACAAGTATTTATATCTATACAATGAACAACATATTGTGATATATGATTTCCTAAAATAACCGTACCCGCACATTTTCTTCAAAAATCCTCTCTTCGTACCCGCATTTGGGGACCATCAAACGGCATGTGGGGACCACTAAAATTGTCAATAAAAAACGTTGACTTAGGTTACGTGTGGGTAATAAACGACGTGGGGACCACTAAAATTGTCAACAAAAAATGTTGACCAAAAATCAAGTATTTATATCTACAAATCAAGTATTGATATATGAACACATTAAGTATTTAATCTGAACGTATCAAATATTTATATCTAAACTATCAAGTATTTATATCTATATTACGTTGGATGAATAAGAATTCATATCAATTACCAAAAATTCATATCAATTACCAAAAAGCATTTCAATTAGCAACATATCACAATATCAGTTATTACACAAAACATGTCAGTTATTCACAAACATATCAGTTATCAAAATTCCTAAACCAAATTAAGACAAACAGTTTCATTCGCAAACAAAGACAAACAGTTTCATTCACAAATTAAGACAATTCATTTCTGTTGTGCACTAAATTTGCAATCATTCTTATCATGGATAAGAAGATTATAAGCTAAGCTATGACGCTCCTTACTGATAAGATCCTACAATACAAAAAATAACATTAGTTCATAAAATAAATCAAACTTCAATGAAATAAAATACAGTACTCATATCAGCTTCCTATATTTTACAAATTCCATAGGAGCATTACTGAAAGAAAATTTACCTGATCAAAGTCCATAGGAACATTCCTTATTAAGCAATCAATGACGCGAATAACAAATATTGCGCAACGAATGATGCCGATTGCTTTAGACATTCCTTCCAGGTAATTTCAACATCTTGCCAATGTTCATCACCTAAAAAAAGAATTATATGAACACATCAAATATTTATATCTGAACACATCAAGTATTTATATCTGATGATTCCAGAAATGTTTTCATCCATCTAAGTATTTACAAAATGTAAGAAGAAAAATAAATAAGATTAAACTCACCAAGTCTCCAAGCCAGAAATGTTTTCATCCATCTAATTGTTTCTCTGTGCGGCTTAAAATAGTAGTCATTCAATTTATCCCGACAAGAGTTGTACATGTGAATTTCTCGGTTATGCAAATCAGTTGCAGCAAGTATCCAATGATCAAGATCACACAGGGGAATAAAAAGCCATCTTGCAGTTGAAAATTGAGGGTCGAACAACTGTGGTGCATCTCTCAAAAGCTGTAAATATTGTCTTTTCGGTGCTAGTTTCTACAGAATAACAAATTAAAAAAAAATTCAAGAATCATTAACAAATAAAAGAAAAAAGTGGTATACAATTTCAGTTGATCATTAACAAATAAAAGAGTAAAACTTACTGAAACATAAGATGTCAAAAAGAACCATTCTTCATCAACTGGTACTTCAATTTGCATTAGTTGGCATGCAATTTCAACCATCTGCAAAGAACCAACACATCAACAAGTATTTATATCTGAACACATCAAGTATTTATATCTAGCACATCAAGTATTTATGTCTGAACACAACAAGTATTTATGTCTGAACAAATCAAGTATTTATGTCTGAACACAACAAGTATTTATGTCTGAACACATCAAGTATTTATATCTGAACACATCAAGTATTTATATCAGACCACATCAAAGTATTTATATCTGATCTATCAAGTATTTGTATCTGAACTCATCAAGTATTTACAACTAACATTCCAGTTGTTCTTGAATAACATATCAAAGATTTACCCTAACATTTCAGTTTTTACTCATTTTCTATGTACAGTTCAATTTATCAACAAAGTAAATTTTAAATTGTTTACCTCAGAACCAATGTAGCTCATACTGAACAACAAATCTTTAAATTGTGCAACAGTGGCAAAAATGTTCAACTCTGAGTTCTTGAATGCATAATCTGTTTCATTCAGCTCAAGTTGAAAGTACTTAATAGCCCAATCATCAAGAAGTCTGCATTGTTGCTCAGTGCTCACTGATGATATTCCTAAATCCATAATCCCAATTTTCATCGGGCATTTCCATTGGTTCACTTAATGGCAAGGTACCATTGTCAGCAAACAAGCTATCTCTACCATAACTCCAGTCTTTATAAAAATCAGTAGATTTGATAGGCACTGTTTCAAATTTTACCTCTGTTTCAATAACAGCTGACTCAATCCAATCATCAAAAGGAATATCCAATGGAGGTAAATCGGCAATATAAGGCAAATCTTCTATATCTTCCTCTGCTGCCACTATCTCCATCTCAGGAGTACTTTCTACCTCTCTTATTTGTTTCTTTGCTTTCCTCGCTTTGTAACTCCTACGTTTTGGTGGTTGACGTGTATTTTTTGCCTTCGGTTGTCTCTTAGTTTCGGTTGCCTTCGGTTTTCTCTTATATATAATATCCTTGGGGTTTGGTTCTTTCTCTTTTTTTGGGTTTGGTTGCAGTTTGGGGGCAGGCGGGGTTAATCCAAGGTTGAAAGTTGGATGATCCATTTTAGAAAGATCAATCGCTGATTCTTGTGAAACTTCCAATACAACATCTTGCCCACCTTCTGGCACTACAAGTTTTTGCCCAACTACATCAACTCCAGGTTCCTTAACAACCACTAGTTCTTTCACTACAGGTCGTTCAACTTCTTGCCCAACTTCTTTCACTCCAGTTTTTTCAACTTCTTGCACTACAACTTCTTGCCCGACCGCTGGTTCTTTCACAACTTCTTTCACTCCAGGTTCTTTCACAACTTCTGGCACTACAGTGGGGATTGCACTTTCTCTTTGTTGCATCCCCACTTCAGAATTCACATTGTTTCCTCCCTCTTCATTTGGTTTATCCACTGAAGCAACTATTGTTTCTACAAGTTGGTTCAGATCACTTAATTGACTACTTGGCCCTTCTTCCTCCCCTTCTGCTTCATAATCAACATCTTCTACTAAAACATCTTGACACAATGGTACTTCTCCCAAAGACTCCTTCCCTTTCTGTTCTCCTTCCTCATCTAAAGACTCATCTTCTCTTCTCTTCTCTTCTTTTGTTTTTGTTTCTTTCTCTTCTCTTCTCTTCTTTCTCCTCTCTTTCTGTTCACCAATGTCATCCCTTCTTTGTGTTTCTTTCTCAACTCCTTGCATTACTCTTTTGTTTTCTTCTTCAGCTTCTAGTATTCTAGGACTCCTCCTCCTTTTCTGGTTTCTTAGTTCTTCAGCTTTCAATTGATCTACTTCTCTTTTGGAAGGCTTCTTTGGTGCATCTTTCCCAACTGATGGTGTAGGGGTTACACTGTAGTCCAATTTCCTCTTGTGTTGCCCGCTAGGAGGTGTTTTCTTTACTTGAGATGGCTTTGTTCCTTCTTTCTCAGCTTTACCACTGCTGTTCTTGACTTGAGAAAGCTTACGTTTACCATGTGCATGAGCTGTTAGAAAAAACAAATCAATGCTGATGAGAAATATCAGGTATTATTATGAAACTACCAAGTATTTATATCGCAAAACATCAAGTATTTATATCTGAACAACGAAGTATTTATAGCTCAACAAGTCAAGTATTTATATCTGAACATGTCAAGTATTAATACCTGAACAAATCAAGTATTTATATCTGAACTACCAATTTTTTATATCTGAACTAATCAAGTATTATTGTGAAATTACCAATCTAAAAAGAACTATAACAAAGCTATGTTTAAAGTTTGTTTGAAGTAATAAATATCTGTACAATGTAGTTCAATCATTATAATGTTGAAAAAACATAAAACTAAAAAAAACTTACTTGATTTCTTAGAAGAGATATCAGTCTCTTTCTTCTTCTCATCTTGCTTATCACCTTTAATTTCTTTACAAGCTACAAAGAAACATAAAACATATAATTAAAAATGTGCATAATGACACTTTCAAATATTAATACTGAAATATTAAAGCATAAACAATGGTGCATCCAAATATTTATTCTTATAAAATTAATAAAAAAAACTTACATGATTCCATTAACCTCTTGCTTATGTGCATAATGACACTTTCAAATATTAATACTGAAATATTAAAGCATAAACAATGGTGCATCCAAATATTTATTCTTATAAAATTAAAAAAAAACTTACATGATTCCATTAACCTCTTGCTTATGTGGTTGCGCCATTCAAGAGCAGTAACAAACTCAACCAATTTGCTTGCAGATTTCGGTGACATTTCTGGAAGTTGTGGGTGTTCATCTTGTTCAAATGACAAATCGTCAAACCTCTCTTTTTCATTAAGATCAATAAGTTCTTGGCAAGGTTCCATGGCAAAAAGCCAGAAAATTGGAGTCATTTCTTTCGACAAGTGAAGAAGCTTCAGGTTCGACACACTCTGAAGAGGTGCATACCTTTTAATAAGATGCAAGAATTTATGTGCAGTAAACCCATGAAAAATCAGTTTCTCGCCTCTGCCCCTTTTCAGTGGATTGCTGTTCACATTTGAAACTTTCACATCCCTCAAGTGAGGCTCTAAAGTTGCCCTCTTCCATGTAATATTCAACTTTCAATTGAGGTATCTAGGGATGCGGCCACCACAATTGTAAATACCTCTGATCTTGACATGCTCATAGAACCATGCCTACATATAAGAAAAAACAAAGAAGGTTTAGAGGTTAATCTCAATTCAACAAGTGTTAGAAGAGTTTTTTTTATATCTGAACATATCAAGTATTTATATCTGAACACATCAAGTATTTATATCTGAACACATCAAGTATTTATAGCTGAACACCTCAAGTATTTATAGCTGAACACATCAAGTATTTATAGCTGAACACCTCAAGTATTTATATCTGAACACATCAAGTATTTATATCTTAACACAACAAGTATTTATATCTTAACATATCAGGTATTATTAAACAACTACCAAGTATTTAAATCTAAACATATCAATTAATATATGAACACATCAAGTATTCATATCTGAACACATCAAGTATTTATAGCTGAACATACCAAGTATTTATATCTAAACATATCAGGAATTATTAAACACCAACCAAGTATTTATATCTAAATATACAAGTATTTAGACCAAACAAGACAAGTATTTACCCTTATATTTCATTTGATGATTAATAGATAAAATAATTATTAGGTTAGAATAAAAGTTCCTATGACTTACAATCAGAACCAAAGCACACCCTGGCAGTGTACCTGAAGCCTTTTTCGGCTTCTTCTTTTTCTTAGCAAATTCTTCTTGAGAACTTTCTACAACAACTTCCTCTCCATCTTTTTTCAACTTACACCATGCAGCATTATGAGGAATGTTGTCCATCAACATTTGGTGCACCGACTCAAACCAGTTCAGAAACTTGAGATTTTTCAGATTTTCGGCGATGCCGAACATGTGAATTGGCACATTCCCAGTAGATTGCGGGAACAATATAGTTGTAAATAAATACATCACCAGTAATCGTACAACATCAGCAACTTTATCATTAATTGCTGAACACAATGACGAATCATCAACTGCTTTCACAATTGTATCTTCAAGTTCTCTGCGAGTGATCTCACCAGTACCTTTCCCAAAATGTCTCGTCCGGAGACCGTATAGAGTCACACAGTCCCTCTTGTATTGTACGGGTTTCCCTTCTGTGGAAAGACCCATCACTAAAGCCACTTCATTTGCAGTAAATTTGAGGGAGTGGGCAGTAGTGCTTGCACCACTGCTAGTCTTGAAAATGAAAGATCCTTTACCATCCCACATCAACAGAATTTGATGTAAGATGGCGTTGTTCACTTCAGTTCCTTTTGGAAATCCAAAGAGGTGGAGAAAAGGAGTGTTTGCTAATAACCTTATGTGATGCTCGTTTAGTTTCTTTAAAACTCTCAAGTGAAAGAACCTCATCGCGGTGTCAACACAGCATTTGTTCTTTATACAAGAATCTGACACCCTTCGTGGTTTAATCGGTGGATCACCTATGAAGAATAAACAACATAACAAATATTTAATATAAGGTAATTATTAAATACCTATTTTAAATTAACAGATTGTACCTACATATAAGAAAAAACAAAGAAGGTTTAGTGGTTAATCTCAATTCAACAAGTGTTAGAAGAGTTTTCTTTATATCTGAACATATCAAGTATTTATAGCTGAACAGATCAAGTATTTATATCTGAACACATCAAGTATTTATATCTGAACACATCAAGTATTTATATCTTAACAAATCAGGTATTATTAAACAACTACCAAGCATTTAAATCTAAACATATCAATTAATATATGAACACATCAAGTATTCATATCTGAACACATCAAGTATTTATAGCTGAACATACCACGTATTTATATCTAAACATATCAGGTATTAATGTCAAACAATTAAAATACCTATTTTAGCTGAACATACCAAGTATTTATATCTGAACATAGCTGAACATACCAAGTATGTATAATTACTAATATTTAATATAGTAATTATACATATGTAAAAATGTACAGATAGCTACATTATAAGGTATTAATGTCAAACAATTAAAATATGTATTTAATAATTACCTTTCCTATAACCAGGTCGGCGTCCACGACCACGTTTAGCAACTTCTACTAATTTCGCAACTTCTAGTTTTCCTGATTGAAAAGTCATAAATAAGTAACAAGTATTCATATATAAAGAGTCCAATATTTATATTAAATATTTGAGTGTGCATGCTGGATCATATCAGGTATTATTATGAAACTAACAAGTATTTATATCTGAAACATCAAGCATTTATATCTCAACACATCAAGTATTTATATCAGAACACATCAAGTATTTATATCTCAACACATCAAGTATTTATATCTGAACAAGTCACATCAAGTATTTATCAGAACAGGTCAAGTATTTATATCATACAATATAAGGTATTACTCATAAACCCTAAACCCTAAACACATCAAGTATTTATATCAGAACAAGTCAAAGTTTTTATATCTGACAATATAAGGTATTACTCCTAAACCCTAAACACTAAACACATCAAGTATTTATATCTCAACACATTAAGTATTTATATCAGAACAAGTCAAGTTTTTATATCTGAACATATCAAGTATTTATATCTGACAAGTATTTATGCACATCTATTAACTAATGATTAAGGTATTTATAACTAAAATTTCATGTACTCCTAAAATATGAGGAATAAATTACTCAAAAATTATACCTAAATTTACATCTATTACTCAAAAATTGTTCAAAATTTCAAAAAATTAACAGATTGTACCTTCTTTGGGTTTCATCGAGCAGATTGTAACTTGTGGTGATTTCTCAGAACCAGAAATTACTCTTTCTGTTCCTAATTGAAAAGTCAGACATCATTTACAACTAAAAACTAAGGTATTTATACCTAAAATTACATTTAATACTCGAAAATTGTTGAAAATTTCTCAGAAATAACAGATTGTACCTTCATCAGCCTTTTCTGTGGGTTTCACACTTTGAAATGGTACGATCTGCTCTTGCGCGTTGCTCACTTGCTCGGAAGGAACACTGACAGTTCCATCGTTGCTCACTTGCTCGGAAGGATTTCCTTCGCTTTTATCGGTGCTTAACTGGCATAGATTCACCATTGCGATGGTGTGGATAGGAAATGTGCTTACACGGTGTGGATAGACAATTGCTTTTATCGGTGCTTTGGTCGGTGCTTTGGTCGGTGCTTTGGTCGGTGCTTTGATCGGTGCTTTGATCGGTGTGGATAGACAAACCCTAGATAGAGAGAAAGAGCGAAAGACGGAGATTGCTTAGTCGGTGATGTGATCGAAGGACAGGAGGTTGCTTGCTCACTTAGTGGTACAGTGGACTGTTCGAAGAAGTTGATGAAATGAGTTGAACACGGTTCAAAAGGCGCACCGCTTCGAGGTAGATACGAAGTGGTACAAATATAAATACTCTATCATATGAAATGGCGCATATGTGAAGGTTCAATCATATGAAATGGCGCAACCCATATGAATATAATTTCAAATATGAATGTGTGGGGACCATTTAATGCGAGGACCGTCTCCATTTTGTTAATTATAACGATCATCTCCAAGCATTTCTTTAAAGAGAACGGAGTAGGTCCGATGCCCATCGGACCTACTTTTAGGTTCAACTAGTACGATGACCGTCAGATCTAGTTTAAGATATGTGCGCACGACAAGTGAAACAAACTCGCACGAAGTTTAAAGCATTCCACACGATCTTAAAGCAACTCGACAGTGATTAAATCCATCGGACGTAGCTCAAGTCTTCTTTAAAAAGTATTTACAATTATAAAATATTATTTTTATGAGGTTCTCATATTTACCCTAAATATTTAAAGAATTAAATATCATACCACGTATTTACTCTCACATTTCAGTTGATTAACAAATAAAAGCTTTTACTAAAATATGCATGCTGATGATACCAAGTATTGATTAACTAAATAGCAAGTATTCATACACAAAGAATCCAATATTTATATGTGAAACTACCAATTATTTATATGTGAAACTACCAATTATTTATACCTGAACAAACCAAGTATTTATATATGAACAAACAAATATTTATATCTGAAGACATCAAGTATTTATATCTGGACACATCAAGTAGTTATATCTGAACCACCAAGTATTTATATCTGGACCACCAAGTATTTATATCTGGACACATCAAGTATTTATGTCTGAACACATCTAGTATTTCTACAGTTATAAAACATTTAATTATAAACTTTAAATTTCATTTAATATATATTATTTTTCTTATACAATGAAGTATTTATAATAACATAAATGTGTTATAATTTTTTTTATAATGAATTTGTGCTATATCACGAAGTATTTATTACTATTAAACAAATAAAAAAGAAAACATAATGAATTAGTAAACTATATCAACTATAGATGAAAAAAAAAATTTGTACAATATATTGCTTCTCATAGTTCCTCTGCCTCTATTAATGTAAAGAAAATCAACAAAAATATATTATATGAAATGTATTTCTATGAACATCTATATTATCATTTTTTCTATCTATATCTATACAATTAAATTGAAGTATTAATATCTTCTCCTTTTCCTTCTTTTATTCCTTTACCTTTTTTTCCCTTCCCCTTTTTTTCCTTCTCCTTTTTTTTCTTTGTAATCATTTTGCCAATGGCAATATCAAGTTTACTCTTAATTGTACTTTTTGGGGGCCGTCCTTTTTTTTTTTGATTTAGCAGGTGGTAGTAAACTTGTAGATGGTTGATAATTCACTACAGTACTAGTCTGTTGATCAGATGATGCAGATCGTGTTCCACTAAGCGCAGTCTCAAAATTTTCTTCTTGCATTGTATCACCTCAAAATATAAAAAAGTATTAATACTAATTATAACAACTATATGTAACTATACTATGAGTTATGTTGAAAAATATAAATAGTTTTTTCCCCAATACCTGTTCCTAAACCAGTAACTACCGCCTGAACGTTCACTTCATCATTAATTACTTCACCTATAAAATATTGAACACATCAAGTATTTATATCTGGAAGCAGAAAGTATTTATACGTGAATACATTAAGTATTTATACCTGAATACATCAAGTATTGATATCCAAATCATAAAGTATTGATATCAGAAACAGTACGTATTTATACCTGTTCTTGTAACTGCTGAAATATTTTTATTGTTTCTACCTCTAGCTGGTCTCCCCACAACTTGAGAAGTTACTTTTGCACCACTTTGTTCACCATTGACATTTGCTAGTTTCATACAAGTTTGAATTCCAAATATCAATAAAAAAATTATTTCAAATATAAACATAATTAAAGAAATTATATGAAACAAAATAACAAACCTAATATTATGTTTCTCAATTCCTGAAAACCATTGAAAACTGCACTATGCAAATTTTCGTTAAGACTGCCAAGATGAAGCAACTCTTGAATTATTGGATTTGTAGCCATTGTCAATTAATAGAGCCTAAAGAAAAATGTAAGAACAATAATATCAAGTATTTAATTATATCAGCTTATGTATATATACCTGTGACATAAAATATATATTATAAAATATTAATCAGTTATTTTACCTGCTTTGTTCAGGTATAGTTGGCAAATGTGGGTCAACTATGGACAAATTGTAACGACAGACATCCTTCCTCCACCGCTCCACAATATATTTATCTTCAACAGCAAATATCTTCTCTTGCTTTAAAACTTGGATGGAATGTGCACATAGAATACCCATTGTCTCAAACTTTCTACATATACAATGCACTTCCCTTAATGCTCTCCTATAAAACAACAAAAATTTTGCTCCAACAATCACTAACTTCATAAACTGCTTCTTCGTCTTTTTCTTCGATTAATTTGCATGACAAATTAACACATTTTCTGAATTGTTGTTGACATTTGTAAAAAATATCATTTGTATAACTACGCTGAAACTAAGCCTCCATCGGCAATCCATAATGCAGCATAGGAATTCTATATTTCGATTTGTGATCAGCATCATTCTCATTTTGCCAAATACTTTTCAGAGCTGCTTCAAAATTCTCAACAAAATCTTTAAGACTCTCTCTCTTTGTCAGATAAGAATTCAAGAAATGGTTCATACTTTCTACCCTTTGGGTACTAGTCATTCCAGCCCAAAATTACCCATCTAAAAATACTGGTACCCATTTCTCTCTTAATGCAAATATCCCTCTAAACCAGGAATCATTTTGCTTTCCGAGTTCATCCATTAATTTCAACCACTTTTCTTCAAAATCTTCTTTGGTTTTTGACTTGTATACAACCTCCTTAACCTTATCGGACTTTGCAGTTTTTTTCTCCTGAACTTTATTGGACTTAACATTATCAGACACAAATCCCCATTTACTAGGGAGCTTGTGCAAAATATGCCAAGAACAATATCTATGTACTGTTTCAGGTCCCAATACATGTCGTATACCAGATTCAATGCTTGCGCACTGATCGGTAAGAATACCTCCCGATTTCACATGATCCATGCATTCCAAAAACCTAGACAATGAAAAAGTATTAACAACCAACTAAGCAACTACCAAGTATTTATATATAAACATCCAGAGTATTTATATCTAACACCTCAAGTATTTTTATCTAAAGTATTTATATTTAAACCATTAAAGTATTTATATCTAAACCATTAAAGTAGTTATATCTAAACCATTAAAGTATTTATATCTAAACCATTAAAGTACTTATATCTAAACTACTAAAGTATTTATATCTAAATATCTAAAGTATTTATCCTAACATTTCAAATTAGTTAGTAATATCTAAACACATCAAGTATATTTATCTGGCAATGCACCATTTGTAATCTTCCACACTTTCCCTACCGAGCAATGCACAACCGAAGATAATAGTCTGACCATGGTGGTTAACACCAACGAATAACACAAGAGGCATATCGTACCTGAGACACGTCAAAAAAGACAAATTAGTAAATATACATATATATTATTGTATTAATTTCAACTGATCCATGTATTCACTCTTAAAAATAGAAAGTATTTATATCTGAACACACCAAGTATTTATATCTGAAAACAACAAGTATTTATATCTGAATACACCAAGTATTTATACCTACACATGTCTTTATATATCCTACTATTTGTACATATTCTGACATATTCTAGTAAAAAAAATAGTGACATTTATTCTTCAAAAAAATGAATTATTACCTATTGGTCAAGTATGTTGCATCCATAACAACAACATTGTGGAAATACTTGTAAGATGCTCGACTACGGCAATCAGCCCAAAATACGCTCCATAAACGCCCATCAGTTGTATATTCGTATCTATAAAAAAATCTCTATTGATCTTTTCCTTCACTCCAAAGTAATCAAAGAGTAGTTGAGCATCATTCCCACCAATAGACTGTAATTTCAACCTCTTGTATTTGTCAATATGATTCCGCGCATCTCTATGAGTAAAAGGACACCGCATATAACCTCCAGCAGTTTTTATTACAAGATTGATATTAACTGATACCACAAGACCTTGGTCTTCATTAAACTCCAATAATCTCTGGTATTGGTTTGGGATATATCGGAATCCTTCAATAAGGAATGCTGTTTCAGGTACCAAATCATGATTGTGCCCTAAAATCACTTTCTTTACTACCCAATTCCCACTCAAATCAGAATCTCCCAATTTAACACATGCCTTACAACCTGTCCCTATATAACCCTTATTCCTCTGTGGGACAGGTCCATCCTCAAGACGTATTGGCTCTTTGCATTTGCCACAGGCAAATGTTACATGGTTGACTAAGGCAGTACCCCTCTTCTTATGGTTTGACCTTTTGACAACAGCAAATCCAATTTTCTTCGCATATAGCTCATAATATTGGCGTGCTTCATCAATCGAATCAAATACACCACCAACAGCTGGTGGCAATAATTCATGATCTTCAACTTCCATATCATCTACTTCATCTTCTACAACTCCTTCAACTTCTTCTACATATCTTTCACCTTGAACCTCAACTTCTTCATCCAACTCATTGTTGACAGATTCCATGTTGAGATTCAAGTCAAAATCTCTGATGCCAACAACATCAACCTCCACTATTGCATTTCCATTTACATTAGATTTTTCACCTTGAAAATTGTCTGTTTCAGGTTGTGAAACATCCAATATGGTGTTCAGATCCCAGTCAAACTCTCTAATGCCCACATCATCACTTATTGCTTCATTTTCACGATGCAAATCTTCATAGAAACAATACAGATTCACCTCATCCACTGCATCACCATTATATTGTATGCATAATTCATCTCCAAAAGACTCATTTAGATCAATATCCATCCTAATATTCAACAATAAAATGCAAAGTATTGACATCAGGGTATCCAAGTATTAATAACTGTAATAGCAAACTGTATATGGCTACTATGTAAAGTATTAATACTAAGCATGAGAAGTATTGACATCAAGGTATCCAAGTATTAATAACTTTAATAGCAAAATGTATATGGCTACTATGTCAAGTATTAATACTAAACATGAGAAGTATTGACGTCAAGGTATCTGTTCGTGCCAAAAGTGGTGAACAAAGTTTCACTACAGACGGATCTGTAGAGTTTAAACCTTGTAAACCTTCGACTCAGATTGCAAGTGCACAATCCTGTCGTGAAGTTTAGTCGGATATCGATCCACAGGGATGACTCACTTTCTAAATTTTTCTACTCTTCCTAGTTAGGTGCTAGAGGTGTAAAGATTGTGTGTGTTTGACTATTCCTAAGTTTTGTAATGAATGTATGAACAAGTGTAACAAACAAATGTAATGGACAAATGTTATGAACAAATCTAATGAACAAGTGTAATGACAGAAAGAATCAATTTGAATGTTTTGTTTTGGACAATTGTATAAAAGAGCGTTTCAAGGGTTTCAGATTTCATCTTCAACTTTGCTGCTCAGGACCTGCCACGCGACCGCATACTCTCGTATGCGACCCTTGTGACGCGACCCGCATGCTCTCGCATGCGACCCGCGTGGCCCTCAAGCGCTCTGGACCTGCCACGCGACTCGTGTACTTTCGTACACGACCCTTGTGATGCGACCCGCGTGCTAACTCACGCGACTCGCGTGGCCCCTTGAGCTGAGTCTGCACATGTCAGAAACTGGTTGTTTAAGTCGTGTAAGGCTAGATTGACCGTACCTAATGTCACTAAACCTCAACTCTCATGTGTTGGCTTAGCAGACCTGGTTTGGAAATGCAATTTCACCTTCCTAGATTTAATCAAGCTGTTTGATCTAAACATAAGTTCTCAGTTCTGTTTACTAAAGGTATCCACAAGTGGAACAAGTAGAAATTTCACCTCTCGGCTACTATTGACCTAACCTTTCGGATCTCAGACCTACCTCAAGTACTTAACCTAATTTGCAAGAATGCGAAGGCCTTGTTACAAGAAGAAATACCAAAGGCATTCAACAGTAGACGATCAAGAATCAATCAAGCAATTTAGATCAAGCAATCACAAATAATACAAGAATCAAAGAAACATGAAATAACAATCAGAATCAATCCATGTGCATAATCAAACAAAGTATCGGACTACAATCCAAACCCCTGAAACTACAAATCTACTCAGACATGAGCAAAATCAAAATAGAAGAGAGAAAGAGAATGCAAATCATAGTGAGAGATGGAAGAGTGAAGAGAATCAAGGCTTCTGGAATCTTCTTCTCCAATTCGTGGCTCCAGATCGCCTCTCCTCTTCCCTGGCGCCAAGCTCTCTCTTCAAAACCGATCAGATCTATTTTTGGTAGAAAATCGTGGATTCCCTTTCCTGTGCCAGGCCTTCTGTATATATAGCTTTCTTAACGGGCCTCAATTGGGCCTGGCGCAGTTAAGTCGACGCGACCCGCATGAGATGGCATGCGACCCGCGTCAGGTGGAAATGCTGTGCGCAATGAGGGTCGCGTCCGAGGTCGCGTCTGGGCTGCGATGCGACCCGCGTCAGGTGGGACGCGACTCGCGTGGGGGAAGTCAGAACTCTGCCTGTTTTCGCCTATTTCCTGCAAATCAACCACAAACTGCAGCAGTACCATATTCTATTAATTTTCAATGTAAACTATGCAATTTAGTGGTCAAAAACATGAGGTCTGGTCTGAAAATAGGTCGAAATAATAGATCAAATATAAAGACATCAGTATCCAAGTATTAATAACTGTAATAGCAAAATGTATATGACTACTCTCTCAAGTATTAATATTAAAAATGAGAACTATTGGCATCAAAGTATCCAAGTATTAATACCTGTAATAGCAAAATGTACATTCTACTCTATATGTTATAAGGCCTGCCAACTGAAGTATTCATAGAGATGTAATGAAGTATTAACATCTACAAAATAATATTGTAAGTTTACACATAACAAACAGATTTATTCCCCTACTTATTATACACATCAATAACTCATAACAAGAAATATCAACCGATTTCTATCAAGAGATTTCTTAATAAAATGATGAAATTAACACAAAATAGACAATTAGATCATCTTCGCAGATCAAATTGTCAAAAACATCTCAAAATTCAAAATCCAGATTGTGTATATGAAATAGAAACGAAATCACCGAAATTGCCAGAACAAAAACAAAATCACCGAAATAGAACAGAAACAATATTAACCCAGCTGATCACCTTTCAAAAATCACCGAAATCGCTTCCAGTTTCTAAAGCCAGACGATCGCCTCCAAATCGCCTCCAAATTGCCTCAAAATCGACCTAAAATCACCTCAAAGTCGCGGAAGCTTCGAAAAAGAAAGAAACGGAGAGAAAGGAAAGTTTGAAATTCAAACTGGAAGGTATGGAAATTAGTTAATCGGTAGTTGTGGGGACCGCTTACAGTTATGGAAGTTAATCGGGACGGAGTAAGTGCGGGTACGATGCGGGTACTCAACTGCGGGTACTAAAATAATTATTCTTTAAAAAATATCGGTAATTATAAAGATTCCAATGCTAATTGTTTGTTGTTATCTTATGAAGTATTTCAAGCAATTTTGATATCCAACATATTCCATTAAATTATATCGTGGCATTCAAATATGAGGAGGGTTCAAATGCCTCCATTTTTCATGCCTCCACCATGCCTCCATATTTTAAAACTTTAATAACTCAAAATTTAAAACTTAAAAGTCAAAATAAAACCGTTAGATATGATCTACATCATTTTATCTATACACGAGTAAAAAATTATGATATTTCAATTTTGTTTTGGTTGTCATCAAGAGCTTGTAAAAAACATACTAATGTGGATAATTTCTAGACGTTGATTTTTCAACTTATTGATTCACATAAAAACAAAATCGAAATGTGATAATTTTTTATGAGCACATAGATAAAATGATGTAGATCATATCCAACGGTTTTATTTTGACTTTGAAGTTTTAAATTTTGAGTTATTAAAGTTTTAAAATATGGAGGCATGGTGGAGGCATGAAAAATGGAGGCATTTGAACCCTCCTCTTCAAATATATACATATGAGTGAGCCTATGGTGCTATGCATAGCACGGATGGGGTCCGTGCTACGGCCAAAAATTTGACTTTTTAAAATCCTAACGGTCGATCCAACCGTTCAATGTGATAATTATATGAATATGTACTTGCAAACTAAATTTTATATTTTTTCGAATTTTTTTACTATTTTTTTAGATAGGTAGAAAAATCAGTGTTTTCTGAAAATTCTGGACCATCAAAATTCTACCTATCTAAAAAAATAGTAAAAAAATTCGAAAAAATATAAAATTTAGTTTGCAAGTACATATTCATATGGTTATCACATTGAACGGTTGGATCGACCATTAGAATTTTAAAAAGTCAAATTTTTGGCCGTAGCACGGACCCCATCCGTGCTATGCATAGTACCATAGCCTCACTCTATACATATATATGACTAACAATATTAAGGTTTGCAAGTGATGCTGACAATGCTTGAAAATCTGATACACCCTTTGAAAGGATAAAAGAAAGTAATAAAAAAAAGATGATCCAAAGAAAAAAATAATAGAGTAAAATAAGTTCATGCATAGATTAACAAAATAATTGTCCATGAAAGGAAACTTATCTTAGTAATTGTAGCGGTTTATAATACATAGACAACGTAAAATATTTAATCGCATTCAATATCCGCGGGACATCTTAAAACAGTTTGCAACTTGTTTGCAACTCATTTACTAATGCAAAGCAAGTTAGACAAAATTTTGTCAAATTAACAAGTTTATTGAAATAAGATGTATTTTTCTCACTAAAGTACTAATTTTCAAATAAGTTCGTCATATATTTCTTTCTAAAAACATCATTAATTGTAGAAATAATTAAATTAATATTTGGTTGACAATGCTATGTAATGAAAGCTGATCAAGGCAAGAACTTGTGTATGACAACATAAATCTAGACAAAGAACCAGGATTTAAATTGAAGCAGATGTAGAAGTAATGTGCTCTGGTTTGGTTATTGATAATCCATAAAACCATAAAACTGTTTTTATTAGAGAGGTCGGTTAAAACAAAGAATTTGAACTTTTTATTCCATAGCTTGTGTTTATGTAGCAGCAACTTCGTGAGATGCAGTTTCTTAGAGTTGATTTAGTAGGCAAGAGAAACCTTCTAAATACCAAATTAGATCTAGGATCCTCATGAGCCAAAACTACTGATTATATTTCCAAACAAAAGAAAAATAAATGAAGAAATTAATTTACTTCAATATACCAAAATTTTACCGCTCTTATGAAACATATATCAAATGTTTATAAACTATACAATAGTTCCCAATTCCATATATTTCTACTAAAGAACGCAAAAGAAGAAAAGAAAAAAAATTGGTCTAGGTATGACTCAATTACAAAAATTAATCGACAAAGGATCTAACTAGTTCGGTACTGGGATTTGAAACTAAGATCCTTTCTAAATGCCATATTAGTGCAAGCAAGCCATGAGCTCAATGCTACTTTAGGCCCTTCCATTTAGAGATGATCTATACATCACTTGAACTTATTGGGCAACCAATAAATTGCAAAAATGTTACATAACCTTACCATGCAACATTTTTTGTTGTGCCAAAGTTCAAATAATTTATGGTTCTTTCTCTTTGAAGGAAGTGAGTTTAGAAAGAGTATATTTCTCAGTCTCAGATTTCAGTACCGCACAAGTTAGTTCCTTCGTTGTTCTGTATTAGTCATTACCAATCAACTGTTATTTTTTCTTGTTCTTTTTTGCTTCTTATTTAAAATGTTAGTTTCAGTAACCCATTAAATAAAATGCTTGGAGATATTAGACAATATTGACATGTCCAGAACCAACGGAATAAGCAGGATAAAAAAATGTAACATAAGCTTTAATCGTATCATCTTAAGAAGTTTATGCGCAGATTAAAAATAATTGTCAAACTTATCTTAGTAATTGTAACGGTTCGTAATACGTAAAACAATGTTCTAGTAAAATATTTTATCGCATTCAATGTCTGCGAGGCATCTTATAAAACATGCATTATCTATTTTTTTTCCAAACAATAGAATAATAAATGAAGAAATTAAATTATTCCATTATACCAAAACATTCTCACTGTTATAAAGCATATATTATCTGTCTTATTATCAATACTATACTTCCATTTCATATATATTTTAGTAAAAAGAATGCAAAAGAAGAAAAGAAGGAGATTGGTCTAGGTATGACTCAAGTATAGAAATTAAACTACAAAGGATCAACTAGTACAGTACCAAGATCTGAGACTAATATCCTTTCTAAAAGCCATAATATTAGTGCAAGCTAGGCATGAGCTCGATGCTACTTTAGGCCTTTCCATTCAGAGATGACCTATACATCACTTGAACTTATTGGGCAACCAAGAAATTGCAAAAATGTTGCATATCTTATCATGCAATATTTTTTGTTGTGCCAAAGTTCAAATATGTTACGGTTTTTTCTCTTTGAAGGAAATCAGTTTAGAAAGTGTATATGTCTCGGTCTTAGATTTTAGTAGTGTACAGGTTAGATCCTTTGTTGTTCTGTATTAGTCATTATCAATCCAATCTTATTTTTTCTTTTTCTTTTTCTTGTTTAAGAAGTTAGTTTTATTAACCCATTAATTAAAGTGCTTAAATATATTAGACGTTATTGACACGTCAAGAACTAAAGGTAAATGTACTATTTCTCAAATAATTAAGTTCATCATAATTTTGTTTCTGAAAACTGTATTAATTGTACAAATGAATTTACTTTTGGTTGAAGCTATGATGAATGCTTATCAAGGCAAGAACCTGTCTAGATCTTCATGTGCCAAATCTATTGTTTTTATATTCAGAAAAAAATAAAATAAATGAAGAAATTAAAATATTCCAATATTCCAATATGTTTTATTATCTATACAATAGCTCCCAATTCAATATATGAAGAACGCAAAAGAAGAAAAGAAAGAGATTGGTCTAGGTACGACTCAATTACAGAAATTAATCGACAAATGATCTAACTAGTTCGGTACTGGAATTTGAAACTAAGACCCTTTCTACATGCCATATTAGTGAGAGCTAGCCATGAGCTTGATGCTACTTTAGGCCCTTCCATTCATAGATGATCTATACATCACTTGAACTTATTGGGCAACTAATAAATTGCAAAAATGTAGCATGATAATATAATGCAATATTTTTTGTTGTGCCAAAGTTCAAATGTTTTATGGCTCTTCTTTGAAGGAAGTGAGTTTAGAAAGTGTATATTTCTCAGTCTCATATTTCAGTACCGCACAAGTTAGTTCCTTTGTTGTTCTGTATTGGTCATTATCAATCCACTCTCTTTTTTCTTGTTCTTTTTTGCTTCTTATTTATAAAGTTATTTTCTAAACCATTAAATAAAATGCTTGGAAATATTAGACATCATTGAGATGTCAAGAACATAAGAAAAAAACAGAATAAAAAATGTAACATATCTTCTTAACAAGTTTGTGCATATATTGCAAAATAATTGTCCGTGAAAGAAAACTTATCTTAGTAATTGTAATGGTTCCTAACACGTGAACAATGTTCTAGTAAAATATTTTATCGATTCAACTAATGTCTGCGAGACATTTTATAAAGCATGTATTGTCGAAAAATAGAAAAACTATGAAGAAATTAAAATATTCCATTATACCAAAATATTCTTGCTCTTATTAAGCATGTATCTGTTTTTATTATCTATAATATAGCTTCCGTTTCCATATATATTTTAGTTAAAAGAATGCAAAAGAAGAACATAAAGAGATTGGTCTAGATACGACTCAAGTACAGAAATTAAACTACAAAGGATCTAACTAGTACAGTACCAAGATCCTTTCTACAAGCCATATTAGTGCAAGCTAGCCATGAGCTTGGTGCTACTTTAGGCCTTTCCATTCAGAGATGAACTATACACACTTGAACTTATTGGGCAACCAATAAATCGCAAAAATGTTACATATCTTATCATGCAATATTTTAGTTGTGCCAAAGTTCAAATATTTTATGGTTCTTTCTCTTTGAAGGAAATCAGTTTAGAAAGTGTATATGTCTCAGTCTTAGATTTTAGTACTGTATAGATTAGATCCTTTGTTGTTCTGTATTAGTCATTATCAATCCAATCTTCTTTTTTCTTGTTCTTTTTCTTGTTTAAGAAGTTAGTTTTATTAACCCATTAATTAATAATGTTTCATTTTGTTCTTGCATTATTGACACGTCAAGAACCAAAGAAAAATGTACTATTTCTCAAATAATTAAGTTCATCATAATTTTGTTTCTGAAAACTTTATTAATTGTACAAATAAATTTACTTTTGGTTGAATATGCTATGCAATGAATGCTTATCAAGACAAGAAAAAAACACTGAAACCATAATTATCTTCTGGTATATATGTTCAGGAATTTTCTAGAATGAACCAATTCAACTAGAGTATATGGAGTTAATCAAGTTTGAAATAATACTGTTTCTCTCTATTGCTGACTATTTTTTATCATGTCAGGAACTTTGATTCTGTCAACAAGGGTCAAACATTTTTTTTAAGGTTAGTGACTTTTTTTATCTGAAAGCCAGTGTCTTTATCTTGCATCTCTACTTGATATATGTTATCATGCATGTTTATACCCCTCTATCTCTGTCTCTCAATATCTCTATGTTTGACTTGAATGAAAAGGTATGCCTCTGAAACGTCTCTTTATCCACACTTTTAAGTATTTCGCTACATGTGTTTCATTTTGTTCTTTTACTGGACCAGGAGCAATGTCACTTACCAATTTGAGTTTACTGATATGCTAATTTTTTTGGTGAATAGGACGTAGAAAACCAAATAATTCTCTATTGTTCAAAATATTCATTTGAAGTTAAAAAAGAAAATGTTCAAAGAAAAAAAAGAGAAACTGAATAACTAAGAAAAAAGACAATTATATCAAAATGAAAAGTACAAACAAAAAACTGACAAAAATATTAATTACTTCAAATATCATTAAATCTCTATGAGTTGCATTTGAGATTTTTTTTATTAAGGTTAGACGGCTTGGTGCCACTAACAATTTCATTGAACAAGAAAAAAGTTATTTACAAAATTATACAAAATTTTACATTATACGCCTCTCAAATTATACAAAGTTATTTGAGATTATTTTCCAATTTGACGGGCAACATTTGCCACAAATCAAGTACATTAATATTCAGTGTAGATTAAGCTGTCAACTTGGCAAAAACTGGGCAAACTGTTGACTTGATCCCTTGGGTGTATGACCAGTAAAAGTGTCTATTTGGCCATTTGGATTGGAATATCAATGTTCTTACTTCAGCTATATACTGATCTTGCATCCAAGAGGAAAGTCGGCATGTATTTCCGGCTGTGCCGGAAACAGGTAAATGCGCTTGCTCTCAGGTAGGCCTTTCTCAACTTAATTTCACATGTTCTACTTTGGTTTGATCTTTGAATGGTCGTTTGGTCTTTTACATTTTATCATCTATTTGGGCCCATAACACACTTGTAGCAGCTCATATTATATGGTGAGAAACAACAATTATGAACTTGTGTTAATTAGTAGTGTCACTTATAAGTGTTTTGCTACATATGTTTCATTCTGCCATTCTACTAGACCAGGAGCAATGTCACTTTATCCTTTCCAACCATACTTTTAAGTGTTTAGCTACATATGTTTCATTTTGCCATTCTACCAGACCAGGAGCAATGTCACTTACAGAGCTAAAACCAATTTCGGTTTACTGATATGCTAATTTTTTGGTGAATAGGACGTATAAAACCAAAGAAAAAGTTGGCTTGTGTTTTTGCCTGTGCCGGAAACAGGCGAATGTGCTTGCTCTCAGGTAGGCCTTTCTCAACTTAATTTCATATGTTCTACATTAGTTTGATCGTCGAATGGTTGTTTGGTCTTTTACATTTTATCATCTATTTGGGCCCATAAGTCGTTTCTCATTCGTATAATACATTATTGGTAGATGTACACAATTTTTTTGTTTGCTGGATGAAAATGATCTGCACCGTATCAGTCATATCATCATTATTCAGCATGGTTAAAGCTCCTTTAGACTTTAGACTGCCAATCAGAAAGCACTGTCATGTAAATATCATAACACAACCAAAACTGAGCACATATCAGTACAAAAAAAAGCTGTGTCATTACAAATAGTGCAGTACTAGCTGAATTAAACTGACAGCGACAAGTGCTACTACTGTCATAACAACTAAAAAAACAGCCATGCTCGATTTATCACACTAAAACATAAAAAAAAAGAAAAAAAATCAAATGTGCTCTGATATAATAATCTCTATATTCTCTAATTGTTTCCTGCTTGGGAGCAATGCCTTGTCGATTTTATGGGCTCTAATATAATCTTTCAAAAGATTGATACAAACCAGCTTAAGTTTCTTGCATCGAGAAAAGTCCATCCACATCGAATTATCCATCAATTGGTGGATGTCAGTTTCCTCTCCACGACAATGTGTTGCACACATGTATAAGGCAATCTTATGAAGATTAGGTGTTTGCTGAAGGAACAATGCAACTGGATTGAAATTACAAGTCATGCACCAACTACCAACATTCAAATCCATTAGGTTATGGAATGCTCGGAGTTTTGGTAACGCTGCTTCCAATGTACTCTGCACACATCATAGGAGAAATGGATTAAAAGAAATATTCAGAAAATTTAAGATGCGTGTTGAGATTCATCACTATATATTTTTACAGCATACATGTTAAAGATCCACATTATTGGCCCATATCGCCATATCATAGGAAATGAGATATTTTCCATATTAATTACTAAATATTTTATCTAACTCAAAAGGTTTTTTTCTCATAGATGTTTTATAGTGTCAAAAATAGCTAGGTATTCTAGAAAGTTTCTAGAAATATCATAAAAATATGTAACTCAAAATATTTATTTATTTTGTGATCTAGATATTCTAAAGAATTCCCTCCAGCTCCAAATAACAGGGTACAGGTGCGTGGGTAATTCTCTCCGAGAGTGGAGAGATGACAGTGTGTGTGGTGATTATTTCCAAATGAGTTATGTTGTTTGGATACTTTTGTAATGTGCTTGGCAGCCTCTGCCAAAGTTTAAACAATAAAATAAATATATGTTTATCATATTAGCGCTTCCGCAATGTCAAGGTCAACAGTACCAAGTTACAAAATGAAAAAAATAAATAAATTAAAATAGCATACTTAATTACCATCATGTCTTGGCTATGTAATCTGAGAACTGTGGCATCTGAAAGGCCACCAAAATAGTCATCTAACTTGAGACAACGAAAAAGATTTTGGATAAAAGAAAATGTATTACCCACTGCAATTGTATACAGTGTTTTCCACACAAACTCTATGGTAAAAGGCCATGCACGACGAATACTAATTTTTGGTTCAACGGAAAAGCGTGAAAGCACTAATCTTTTACTGTGCGGAAACGATAAGCAATAGCGAAGAGACAAGTACTTGAGCTTCTGGCTGAAAATGCATGATAATTCACCAAAGCAACGTTCCAATGACACATCTTCAAGAACTGGACACCCTGAGAAAAGTCTGGTGATGCATCTATCATCAAGTTGAGTATGTTTAAGCTCTAACCTTTTGATGCGGGGAAGATTTACAACCTCTGGTATTTTTGGAAGATTTCCAACATCCAGTATTTTTGGGAAATTACAACTTGTTCCCAAGCAGAGTTCCTCTATTGATTCACATGAGAAAATGCATGCAGATATTTCTGTGTAGATGAAAAAAGTCTCCATGGAAAAAACTCGAGGATTGAACTTCATGGCATAGCTGACACATGTGCTAACAAGGTCAGAGCAACCATCTTGGTCTAAGATTTTAATCAGGAAAGTGTCCAAGAAGGATGCCTCACGATGAGATAGCAACGCCTCGACAAATTCTTTGAACTTTGCATCAAGTGCTTTTTTTCTGTCGTCGGTACTGAGACAATATTCATCCATAGACACAAACTCGTGTGGATCGAAATTGAGACAAGACAAAGAGGTCCAGAGATTAACCCATCTCTTTGACACTAAGCTCGTTTGAACTGCCTCTCGTATCCCTAAGAAAGACAAAATATGTTGGAGCATTTCATCCGGCAAACTACTTATCCTGTCAAACTTATCATTCGACATGCATGTACGCTTGTCGGAGTTATTCATTTGTAACACCTTGAAGTTAACACCTATGCGCAAAATAATGTAAAAAAAGAAAAATCAATTATAGTACCAACAGAAACTCAGTTAAGAAAACAACTTCTGAGCAATGATTTATATACCCTTTCATTATTGTGATTGTGTAGACAAGTCATTATTCAATTAGAACTGTCTAATTCAAAAAGGAAATGGTCAAAATCAATACCCATCAATAATAACAAATTGGGAATTTAATAGATCATAAACACACAACTGGCTTTCACAAAATTGGCACCAAACCATAACCCATGACAACAAGTGACAATTTCCCAAAACATGAGATATTCTTACTTCTTAGATCCATAGTGTCTGCTCATACACTATGGAAGGGTACACAAGCCTGGCAGCATTAACATTCCAACGCATCAGAGCTTTCATTTTTTAAGGCAAAAGGTTTATTCATTTTCTAAAAAAAAGAGATTGACGACCCCTAATTTTGCACCAAATTAACAACACGAAAGATAAATAATCTGCTTAACATAAATTAAAGTTACCTTCTAATAGTTTTACTTACTCTGCTTAACCTATACAATTGTAACTTCCCAGAATACAACAATCAGCAATTGAAGACGACTTTAATCAAGAGAATTCACAAATTATTTATTGGCTGAACTTAATTTTTGCAATTATTAATTGGTTTGGCTAGATCGAGATATATATATCCAACAATGAAATTTTGATGGAGCAAGTACCAAATTTCCAAACGTAGGAAAGCAAAAGCAAATGGCACAAATAATCACTAATTATATTTATGGAGACTTAAAAATGCAAAGAAGAATACAAAAGTGAGCGTATTTGCCTTGACGATTATTTCAGATGCTTTTCCTTCTTTCTACGGAGGCACATGACTATCTTTAATCCCTAGCTAGATTACTCCGTTTATAAATTAGGAGGTTCATAGAAATAGGCAACGCGTGCCTTTATTTAGATTTTAGACACATCCTTTTTTTATAATAGTATGAAATTTCTACAAATATATATATTTGGGGGGCCTGATTTTAAGTTTTAGACCCGTATTTTTTAGTCCTAAAAAATGGCCGAAAGTGATTCAACTAGGCCCGGTTAGCAAACATGGGCTATTACATATGAATAAAATAACCCTTAAAACAGATTTATTGGATTTTTTTTATAAAATAATTTCCGAGTGTTTTTTTATTTTTATTTTCATTTTCATTTCTGCCCATTTCGAAATAAGGTAATCAACAAAAGTTTATACGACACCAGGTACTCCCCAAACACCGAAATTGGTCAAATTGGTCAAATTCATTTTACCCAAATTTCATTTGTGCCCATCTTTCAACCTTTGACATTTTACCCAAATTGGTCAAATTCATCTCAAGTACTCAATTAGCTTCTACAAGCTAACACAAAGTTTTCTGGAAATCTAGGTAGTTCCTAATGCAATTTCTGGTGTAACTAGACGGATCAGTGGTTTAGGCTTTGGTCCTTATCTCATTGGTATTTGTTGTCTGTTGATACCGCTGTACACGTACTCCATTGGTATGGTATGATACTGAGATTTGAGATTTCTAGAACATGATGTGTGTGTGCAGGCTTGAAACACCTAGAGTTATATTCTAATTTCTTCTATTTCTTTCACATGTAGGTTGCAGCATTCGTTAGAAAAATTTCGTGCTGGATTAATTAAAGTTTCTGCCTAGCCAAAAGAAGAGGAGGCTAATTTCTGTTTGTTGTGGGGAGATGGTACCAACTCAGGAGAGAACAAGAAGCATGGCTGTTATATACCAGCACTGAAACTCAAGTTGCCTGGTATTCACTATTGTCCTGTTCATGTCACTTAATAACAATCACCAAAGCTCAGTTGCCTAGTATTCACTATTCCAATTCATGTCTACCCAAGATGGCATGTATATATAATTTTTGGATTTGACCATGTTCAGCTTAGTTAAATTTTCATTTTTCTTTGAATTTAATTGAAAACCTTCTAGCTTATTTATTCCTGGTTAATTGTGACTAAGATGTGTCAATTGGTTTGGTGCACTCGGAGGCAAAGTTGACTAGATAAGTTTTGTATGAGTGGATCAAATATTTGTTAGTACAAGCTATTTGTATTGATATAGTTCCAATTTTTCAGGCCATGAAGAATCATACAATCCTTTTGTAGAGTATATACCTATGAAGAGGAGAGAAACTCTTAATTAACAACTCATGTACGAGGAAGATCGTCTCAAATTCATTCCTAGAAGGTAATGAAATATCTTTGTCATTGTTATATAATTGTTCAAGAGTTGAAGAATTAACATTTTTTTTGTTACTTACTGTGTCGCTGTTTGTATGGGACCTACACTGCTAATTGTGCTCAGTATCAGCACATAGTACATGGTACTTGTTAATAAACGATATGCTTAATGATTGCCTTTTCTTCTGCTACGTTCTTAGGACCTGTCTCTTAGAAGTGTGCTAGCTTATGACAAAAGTTTTAGGGAATGTTTGACAGGTACATAGATCAATATTTATGCCCCAGAACTCTAAAGAAAAGGATACTTTTTTTTATATATAACTTATTTCAATTTTCAGGTATGTGATGCCTAGTAGGAAGGACTTGTGTTTGCCAGGTGGCTGGATGATCAATATTTAATTTTTAGATAAATATAGATCCAGTCTTGAAACCAAAGCTGCCTAATAGGAAGGACTTGAGAAACCATGGGGCCCAGTCGATAGTATTTCAGGTCAATGGCTTGCATCAGTTACTGTCCGCCTCCCTGCCCTCTTCATTTCCCCCATGGTGGTGGCGGAAGACGACCAAGCTCTATTGGATCACGCTGCTTGTGTGACATGTGGCAAGCGGTAACTAGCTCTTTGTCTCTTCTTTATTTCAATCTACCAACTTAATTCTGTTTGTTTAAATTGCTTAAATATTACACTGTAGCTTACCTTTTTGCATAATTGCGAAACATTACATACAAGATTATGGTAATAGACCCATCCAGTCCAGCGCCAGCAAAATCTGAATAAATCACTTTCATTTGAGGACTGATAGCTCTAATTTGGAAAAGATAAAAGAAAGTAAACTAAAGCTAGTTTAGGTATAAGGACAAACCAGTGCTTAACAAAATGGAGGGTGCCAATCTGGAGTTGTGTAGGTTTTAATAGAAATCTGGTAATTCCTGTTTGCAATATTGGTAAGTATACGTGTACCCATAAATTAACTTTAGTAGAAACAAATGCATTTTTGGTTCATGGCAAGGCGATTTTTTTACTTAACCACAATTCAACTATGGAGCCTTAATTATTAAATAGAAAACAAAAAAAAACTTTTTGAATGATACCAAAAGATGTTGTTTAGCAAAAGGCAAAACACTCCAGAGCTAGAGATGACTGAAAATTAAGAACACTTTGCCAAATTTGTAGTCGATACAGGTTGGTACCAATATCATTTGAGTATCGGCCCCTGTCACATGGTACCTATGCCTACGGTTGCTAATTTTATCTTAAATTGAAAAGTAAACATACAGTAATTTATAAAGAGTAGTTTTATAAAAGCATCTTCTATGTCTATTGCCAAAGTTCATACTACCAGTCCAAAATGTGATTATTTGCCATCACTCAACAGTACCAGTCCAATATGAACTGCTTATTATAACAACAGTGACATAGAAAAGCATAATGCTAACTTTGTTTGCCATTACTCAATTCTAATATTCGATCTACTATTAATTTCCTATTATTTGCGATCACTCATGTCCTGGCCCTGGCACATCTCCTCCTGCAGCATCATTTCCCAACCTTCCTGCGGCATCCACTTGTTGATCTCGGGTGGCATGAGCTCCTTCCCATGTGGCGGCTTCCTGGCGCATGATGTAGCGTGCGCCGCCCGGTTGGTGTGCCTGCTGGTGCGACGGCCCGCTGGTCTGGATCTGCTGTGGCACCATTATGCCATATGAGTGGTGAGCAGCATTGTGGGGCTCACCCAGCTGGTGTGCCTGCTGGTGCGACGGCCCGCTGGTCTGGATCTGCTGCGGCACCATTATGCCATATGAGTGGTGAGCAGCATTGTGGGGCTCACCCGGCTGGTGTGCCTGCTGGTGCGACGGCCCGCTGGTCTGGATCTGCTGCGGCACCATTGTGCCATATGAGTAGTGAGCAGCATTGTGGGGCCCACCCGGCTGGTGTGCCTGCTGGTGCGACGGCCCGCTGGTCTGGATCTGCTGCGGTTCCAGCATGCTATTTGGGTCCTGAGCAGCATTGGGGGCTCGACTCTGCTCTTGCTGAAGGTTTTCAAGGTCCTTAAGTTCTTGTTGGAGTCTTCTATACTCTTCTGAAGCTGCAATGAAATTAAAAATTATAACTAACTAGTAAATGTAAAATTTAAGAGGTTTTTGTTGACAACAGATTGTGGGAGATAATCTATTACATTGTATATATCTTGGATTTAGGCTTTGTAGTCGTGTACTCCATATTTGTTTCTCGATTAGTAGCTCCTCACGTTTGCGCTGCGCAATTCAGAAAAAAAAGAAGAATAAAAATTTCATATTTAATATTATTTATTTAAAACACAAATACACAATAGGGGGGGTAACATGTGAAGAATACCATATGGCGATTTATGTTAGTAGTCTCGGTGCTGATAGAATATCTTAAATTTTCTGTTTCTTTCTCGAGACTAGTGATGTACTTTTCTTTCTTCTCTCTCGATTTTTTTGCAGAGTCGAGATTCGCTTGACGCCTGGAAATTAAAACAACAAATAATAATTTAATCCGTATTTGCATGAAAAAGAAAAAAAAAGAACATCGATCGATCACATTTAAATTTAAAACAAAAGAATCACATTGAATTAATTAAAGCTCTCTTCTTCTTTTATGACCAGATTAATTATCTACCTTATAACTAACACATCGTCATCAGATAATCTCAATAATAATAATAATAATAATAGTAATAATATAATTATAACATAATTTATTAAATGAGAAAGTTATCAATGTAAAACCTTTTAGCCGCTTTAGATTTGGCAAGCTTTACTGCATCAGACGTGGCCTTCTCCTCCGGGGCATTCATCATCTCTCCATTGTTCACCTCCACCTCCTCTTCAGAATGATCTGTGGTTGAGTCATCATCTCTGATATATATCACCGGTTTTTTGCCTTTCTTCATAGGTGAGGTTGCGGTGCAAAGGACTATAAGAAGAGGTTGGGTAATAGAAGGCGAGAGAGAGAGAGAGAGGTGGAGTTATTCTACGAGGTTTCTTTCAATTTCTTGGAATAAAGTAGCTAGTTTCAAGAACGATACAGAGAATAGAGATTGAGAGAAAATGAATAATGTTTCATTGATTGATATCAAAGATTGCATGTACAGTACTGGTATATATAGAGATTGTTACAGTATTCAAAGCTAACCAAAACTGCTATAACAACTGTAACAGGATTCTAACTAACTAATCACTTCTAACTGATCTTGGTGAGTATGTGCAAAACTGGACGAATCCAGTATATGCTTATCATGGTTGAATTACTGGGGAGTTAATAAGGAAACGATGAGGGAAGTGAAAAGGAGATATATGTTACCTTTAATTAATTAATTGGTCATCCGATTGGTCCAAAAAACAAATATTTTTTTTGAAGGTTCCAAAAAACAAATATTGATTTAGTAATATATAGCACTTGATGGTTGATCATTTAAGTTATATCAAATTTTATACATAATTAATTTGTATTTTGTTTATTTGTAATTGTAAAATTTTGTGTAGTTGTATAATTATTTTATCAGTCATATATTGCATGCTGCAAGAAGAGCTTGGGAAACTTCACTATAAATTATATTAATATTTTTTTAGGAAATATAATTGGGGTAGATTGTTGTCCCAATATATATCCAATATTTACAAAGGGCGATAGAAGGGCTATTTGTGTTTTGTAAGAAAATTACTGGGCATTAGTAATTACAAATTAAAACAGAAGTTTGAGCATATGTGTCAGAAAGAGAACTATATTATATTATAGATAATTAAGCGGATTTGATTTGTCTGGAAAAAGCATATTTTATCAATTGTTGTCATTAGTTATAGGGATCTAAAAAAGTCACGGCCTGAAAGGATATATCACGGCACATGTATCGGTTACGTGTCGTGATTCGTGTGTCCTGTGATGTGACTATTTGTGTGACATGATCATTTTTTTAAAATTTGGCACGACGCATCACGCGAAAGATCCAATCACGGCACGTGGTCACGCGAGTCATGTGTAATTAGGACCGTTAGATCTTGATGGAATTATGAATCTTGAATAAACTAACTTAAATTATGAAAAAAATAGTTAAACGTTACCAAACGTGACCAATTATGTTTAGACACATCACAGTATGACTAACATAGCGTGACCATTCTTCCAAATTTAATCACAGCACGGTACGTCACGTATTTAGATCCCTAATTGGTTCTTCTTTTAATTAACACTATTTTCGTCCAGCAACTCCTACCCAGTTATTTTACAAATTTTATTTTATCATTTTCTTCTTGACAAAACTATTGTTGTAAATTTTACGCAAGAATTGCTTATGCATACTTATTTAAAACATATAAAGATAGGCATTTCAGAATTAGTACATATATATATAGACATGGGAGTTTCAGAATTAAATTAACATCCCTA
This sequence comes from Carex myosuroides, assembly GCA_028015225.1. Taxonomy (NCBI): domain Eukaryota; kingdom Viridiplantae; phylum Streptophyta; class Magnoliopsida; order Poales; family Cyperaceae; genus Carex; species Carex myosuroides. The sequence continues at coordinate 3,851,542 of CM051476.1, forward strand.
GCCACTAGAGCAAAGGTTCCTTTTACAAGTTTATAGGGTCTTCTTTGTGAACTTAAAATCACAAAGGTTCCTTTTACAGATTTTGAAAGAGCAAGCGTTCAAACGACGAATACAAATTCTCTCAATCCGATTTACTTTATTAGTTGTGCGTTTATATGAAAAATTTATAATTTTTCGAATTTATTTAGTATCAAGTCAAATGGTCAAATGTAAGAGTTTTTAAGTTAATTTTAATGCATTCATTTTTCAATTTTTTTTACCGCTTGACTTGGTATTAAAATAACTCTAAAAAATATAAATTTTATATGTAAATACATCACTCATGAAATAAATCAGTTTGAACGGTTTGAATACATCACTTATGAAATAAATCAGTTGGTGTCATATGAAATCAATGCATACACCGGATTCGTCCATATATATTATATGTTAATTAATATTTAAATTGACTTATAAAATGCTTTGAAAATATCAAATGTTAAGATGTTTCTCACAAATTACCCCATAATGTAAGGTTGTATGATTTCTTTATTTAATTCAATGAAATATACAATCTAAAAAAAAAAAAAAATATACTAACATCATGTTTGGATGGAGAATAGAGGAAGGGAGGCGAAGTGAAAAAATAGAAGGGAACATAATGGAATAGAAAGAAAGATTAATATATTTAGTTTTTTTATGTTTGAATGATTAATGAGGGGAAATAAATTGAACTTTCTTTTTCGTCTTATAATTTGTTTGATTAATTAAAATTATAGTAAGTTAATCAAATGTTTTTAGTATATTTAATTTTTTCGTCTTCCTTCCATTCGTTACAACACAAATATGACAAGTTAAATCTTTCCCCTCATATATCCCTCGCCTCTGTCATAATTTTATCAACCAAACACGATTCAAGAAGAAATTTTCTTTTTATTTCATTTCCTCTCTTGCTCTACTCTCCATCCAAACGTAAGTTGATAATCGTTTCTTATTTTCCATATATATCTATTATTGACTAAAACATAAGCACAAACTCAAACACACACAAATAAAAATACTAGTGTATATATGACAAAAAAAAATAATGCAAATTAAGTGTTTGCGAAAATAACTTGCAATAGCGGCAGCTGCATCATCACTTCAGTTTGTTGTTGTTGCATTATGATCTGTTATGGCTGGTCTTGTGCGGGTGTTGATGCGGCAATTAAATGGCTAATTAATTTGAAATTGTTGCAGCCATAGTGACAGCTTAATTGTTCGGGAAAGGTTCGGTGAGATCAAAAATTCGTGATTCGGGTATAATTTGGGAATGATTCGGTACAACAAGGAAGCAAAAAAAAAAAAAGAGTTCGGTTCGATAACGTCAAAAAAACGTTTAATACGCAAATAAAACACGAATATATCGCGGGTGATGTCACTATACTTGCAGCTGCTGTGCCTAAATCAGAGAAGGAAAGACTTCCGGTTGTTCGGAGAACTGTTGGCTCAAGAAAATGTTGTGGGGCCCACCTAAGCAGGCCATTCCTAGTTTGATTTTTAGATCATCCACCTCCATTCTTAATATGTCATTTATTGCTACACCAAAAAATGATTAAATGAAAATCGTCAAATTTTTTATGCCTAATCAGAGCTTGAATTTGCACACAAAATAAGCAACAAAAGAGCAAAAAAATTATAAAGTTCACTAAAATAAAAACATGTTTTGCGTTATTTATTATAGAGTTCGGCTAGTATGACATCAGTGTCATATGACACAAACTCCAAAATTTATCGGATAAATTTTAAAATGACAAATCCAAACCGTTCAAAACTTATCAAATCAACTTCAAATGAAGAATCTAAACCGTTCAAACCGATCTACTTCATTAGTTGTGCGTTTACATGCAAAATTTATAATTTTTTTGAATTTATTTAGTATCAAGTCAAGCGGTCAAATATGAGAGTTTTTAAGTTAATTTTAATACATTCATTTTTCAACATTTTTTACCGCTTGACTTGGTACTAAAATAACTTGAAAAAATATAAATTTGACATGTAAACGCATCACTCATACAGTAAATCGGTTTGAACAGTTTGAATTTGTTGTTTGAAGTCTATCCAATAAATTTTGAAATTAGAGTCATATAATACCGATGTCATACTAGCCGGACTCTTTATTATATATATATAGCACAAAAGAGAGATAGATAGACATAGGAAACTTACACTCTTTTAACTGAATTTGTTGTTCTAATTGCAAAATCATCATCCTTAGACAATTATTTTCGAGATCCAACTCATAAGTTTCTTCCTGCATCATTTTCATGAAAAGTGTGAAAAAAAAGTACAATAAAAATTATTTTCCACAGATCATAAATTTGATATTGATTACCATGATTAAGTATTGTAAAATGGTACGGTATAATTGGTTGACAATTTATTCACAATGTATGCAGTTATTTTGCTGGTACTAAATGGTACCATGCAAATTGAACTAGCAGTGGAGGTTAGCAAGGATGTCAATGGATGACAACTGCCAATGAAATTAATAAGAAATAACAATAACATTAGTATTTTTTTAAAAGTTTTGCATAAGCTGTGAAGTCGTGAGAGAGACTCAAACTCTCAATTTTTGAGTAACTACAGTCTTAATTTTTTTTTTCTAGCCACCTGTGCTACCGTCTCATCTCCAACATTAGTATTTTTTTTTCATTAAATTAAACTTGAACGCATTTTGGTCCTTTTAAAATTGTTTAACTATTGCTTGTACGGATTAGTAAACAACATTTTAATTGTTTGTATTTCTAATAACTTAGACTGTACTAACATCATACTTCCTACATGTAACATTTTAATTGTTTGGTTTTTGTAATAACACAGAAGATTGGCATGTTGCCAAGTATGATGTACCAATTAAGAGTGAGGGTAATGTGCATAGCGTGGATTGGTCCGTACTACGGATCAATATTTTTGTCTTTAAAATTCTAACGGTTGGTTCGAACCGTTCAACATGGGATTCACATGAATATGCACCTGTAAACTAAATTTTATATTTTTTAGAATTTTTTTACTATTTTTTAAATGGGTAGAAAATCATTATTTTTTAATGGTCGATCAAGTAATTTTTTACCCATCTAAAAATAATAGTAAACAAATTCTAAAAAAAAAATGTAAAATTTAGTTTACAAATACATATTCATATAAAGACCACCTTGAACGGTTCAAATTGACCGTTAGGACTTTGAAACCGAAGATTTAAGTCCATAGCACATAGCCTCACTCACCAATTAATAAAATGTAATTAAGGAGACTAAATCAAAGCTGTTTAATTTCTTCCTTCATGACATCGTCGCCAACTTTGTTGACTAACATCATCATCATCGTTATCATATAATCTGAATGATAATAATAACTACATAACATAATAATAGACGAGTGCAAAACCTTTTAGCCTTTTTCAAATTGAAACTGGCAATATAAGAAGAATACAAAAGTGTACATGCATGTAAATTTACATGCATAATTCCATTATTTGTGAAATAAATAAAAAATGGGATGGTAAGGCTAAATTTATTTGATTTATGGAGACTTAAAATGCAAAGAAGAATACAAAAGTGAGTGAATTTGTTTACTTGACTATTATTTGATGGTTTTTCCTTTCTACAGAAGCACGAGATTTTCTTTAATCCCTCGGATTTTTGTTTTATTTATAGTATAAATTTTTACAAAATACTTGATGTTACAAAATTTTAAATCAATTTTTCAACTCTCTATTCCAATAAAAGCAAATAAACCCCTCTTTTCAAGTAAAGGAGTGTCACATTAGAAAAAATAATGTGCATCGACAGGTTATTGAGAGAAAAATAAATAAATAACATCTATTTTTATATTTAATCTTGGAAGTATTTGTTAATGTTAAAAGGTAAAAAAAAAACAGATAAGTTTGATTTCCTAAAAGGAAGGGCCTAAGTCAGTTCCTTTGTAGTTCACAATTTTGTAGTCAATCAACAAAGGTCATGGAAACAAAAAAATTGCAAGTCCTCGTGTACCTATGGAATTATAATGTATGTTTGTAGTTATAGGAGCACCATAATGCACGAATGAATGATATGCAGTCTGAAGTCTCAACTTTCAATGACGCTCCTATTAGAATTTCGGGTAGATTATAAGTGCAACAATTCAATTCAGTTCAGCAATTGTTCATACTTGAAAATAGAAAGTGTAAATTAAATCCAGGATAAAGAGTTTACTACTAGACTAGACACACAACGGAAATGTTTGTCTAGTCGTAGAAGCAGTCATTTTCTTCTCTTTTTTCGTGACAGATGTACACAACAACAGTCGCGTAACAGTCGCGTCTCTATTGCTATCCACACGAATATTTGAAAACAATTGTCAGTCAGTATGCTAGTACCGAACGAACAACCCCCTTTTTCTTTCTTTCTCTCTCTTAGTTTCTGAAGTAGTGTAATCTGAAGTAGTGTAATCTGAAGTAGTGTAAACATAATAGTCTACCGGAAAAATAAACTATGCATGTATATTTATAATACTATGCACTAGTTCGTCGCACCGCTTGATCGCACCCATCAATATGCACCTATTTAGATTTACTCATCCAGATGTGATCATATCTAGAGAGCAGAAATATCAGGCCCATTTATTCATGTAGCCCAATTAAGTTTACCCATATTTAATTTTAGAAATTATCAATTTCACTCCTGATAATTTTGGCAGAACAATCTAACAGCTCCTGCCCCTCAAAAAAAAAAAAATGAAAGATCTAGATCATCCATATGCGCTGACGGGAGGCTAGCCGACATTTTTATTAATATCCAAAGTTTAATACAAATTATTAATTATATCCACATTTCCAAACTTTTGCTAAAAATACCCAAGCCGGCTAGAAAATGGCCGGCTTAGGTACCAGAGTAAACCGGCCATTTTATGGCCGGCTTACTCCATTTTTTTTTTTTTATTTAGAGAGAGACACTATGAAGATCAAAATATTGAAATCTAACTCTGAAAATTTGAAATTTTTGTTTAAATTATTTGTTATATTACTTCTTTGAGGAGGGATCAAGTTACAACAATCATTTTTTTCATTTTCAAAGTCCAAATCGTCGATCCAAACCGTTCAACATGATAACCACAATAAACTGTGCTTCCAGATCAAATTTTATATTTTTTGAATTTGTTTACTATTTATTAAGTATTTTACAAAAAATATTCATATTCAGACTATTTTTTTTTTTTAAAGAGAGACACTATGAAGATCAAAATATTGAAATCTAACTCTGAAAATTTGAAATTTTTGTTTAAATTATTTGTTTAAATTTGATGTATAATTAGCATATTTATACTAAAATATGATAGATTAATTGAAATTACGTTGAATAACACTAAATTATGTTAAATTACGCTAAATTACATTAAATTACGCTAAAATACAGTAAATTACGCTAAATTACAAATGAATAGGGACGATATCTTCACTGAAAAGGCAAAAAACGACGATGAAACTTCAAACGGTCATAAAACGGCGCTCGAGTGTCCGATTTTCAGCAAATGACCACTTTTCGGAAAGCTTACGAAAATGCGCATGCGTCCGTGCCTGCTATGCCGGGTTTCGAAATTCAGAATCGCCAAAAAACAAAGGGAAGAGCCCCAAAACTTGAGTTGAAGTTTTCGATTAAGATTTTCATTTCTATCATTCAATCCAAGTAGCTCAGTAAATTAGTTACATAATGAACTTGCAGATTACCAATTTTTACTATTTTTGGAATTTTTTTACTATTTTTTATGATTCATGAAAGATGAGCAAAATCAGTCTACTATAGCGTAATTTTGTGTAGTTTAGTGTTTTTTTTACCGTATTTCAGCATAATTAGCGAAGTTATTGTAATTTAACGTAATTTAGTATAATTGAACATAATTTATTGTAATATAGTGTAATTCAACATAATTTCAAGTAATCTAACGTATGTTAGTATAAATATGCTAATTATACATCAAAAGAAGTAATATAACAAATAATTTAAACAAAAATTTAAATTTTCAGAGTTAGATTTCAATATTTTGATCTTCATAGTCTCTCTAAAAAAAAAAAAAAAAAATAAGCCGGCCAGAAAATGGCCGGTTTACTCTGGTACCTAAGCCGACCATTTTCTGGCCGGTTTGGGTATTTTTAGCAAAAGTTTGAGGATGTGGGTATAATTAATAATTTGTATTAAACTTTGGATATTAATATAAATGTCGGGGAGGCTAGCTTGAACTTGAGGAGCCTATAAAAAAAAAAAAATCCAAAACGGAGGCCTAAAATAGTTTTTTTTTTTATAAGAGATGATTGTATGTATCTCTACTCTTAACTATTATATGCATTAGATTTAGTTTACTACCTAACCCGGTACAAAATTAGAAAAAGGACGTTATTGATTGTATGCACGATGATCCACCAAAATTAACTTTTCTTGATTACAAATATTGTATATATATGAAGTTTCTCTTGTATAAGGGACGTATCAATATTAATTTTACACGCCATACCAGTCCAAATTCTAGGCCTTGGTTCAAAGATATGGTGTTATTCATTTGAACTTATTAAGCAACCAACAAGGTTTCATGGTTTTTCCCCTTTGGATGAAGTGAGTTCAAAAGTTGTTTGCAAAGAATTGTAGTCTCAGATATCAGATATGGGTACCATATGAATTAGATCCAGCAATTTCCAGTACCTCTGATATCTCAGTATTTGGATTTATGAATGCAGTAAACTGTTCTGGTGATGCCAAGAATCTTCGGCTGTACTGACGATCTTAGACATTAAGGAATAAGCAGAACAAAAAAGGACAATAAAAGCTTCGGTTCTACTGTCTTCTTAGATAAACTTTTAAAAAAAAAATTAGACAGTGGCTGTCAGGTGAACTACAGAAAAAAAAATTAGAAACCACTAAAATACAACTTAAAAATATATCATAATACTGAAAAACATTTTAACTCTATTCTCCTAACCTTGTTGCATCCACAACTGCGTCTCCTGTACCGTAAGCGCTGCAAAACTCTAAGCGGAGTTTCTAAAGAGAATGCTGGAGAGATAATGTGAGTATCAGCAGATGCGAGTTTTATACTTTCTTTATTCAGGCAACATATTTTATTGAGTATCAAGGATTTGTTTAGTTTTCCTCCCTTCAATTCTATTTAATGAAATACTGAACTAGATGGTAAAGGAATTATTGAGTACACTTTTTGTTGAAATTTTTTTATTTGATAATGGAAGTAGGGTTTAGGGTTTACCGCAGGAGATATGGACTCGTATGAAGGAGAGATACCGGAGTTGTCTTTCTTTGTCACTTGTAGGAGTGACTCTTCTCAATCTGCTCCTATATTTGGCAGAAGCACTAGTGAAGGAAATAATAAAGAAGATATTGCGGTATTTCCAGCAAAACTTATTTTTATGATCAAAATACTTACACAGCTTTTACAACGCCAGTTCATACAAAATAGCATATTAGAAGATCTTTCAACTCCAAAATTTTTGTATATCCAATATACACCTATAAAATCTTCTCTAAACTATCTTTAAAATATACAATGAGAATTCAACCTACTAAAAATCTTCAAAGCATATTCATGACCCACAGTTTATACTTCGGCATGTACAAATACACAACACACGGCCCCACCAGATCCATGTCGGACAACTTCTTGCAAATCCTAACATAAGGTTCAATATCACCGGTTTCTTGCATAATTTTCCTCAAACCCTGTAAAACTGCAGCCCGGTAATAATACTCAGGCAAAAGCCCTAAATCAAGCATTTGTACCAGGATATCTGATGCATCCAAATAAAACCCGCCTTTCATATAACCCCTTAAAAGCAAAGAAAGCGATTTTTTCCGGCTAATAGGGTTATTCGAGTCAATCCCGGCAAGTAACCTATGAACAGCACCTGTTTCATTTTGAGATGCGCAGATTGCCAATACAATGTCAAAAAACTGTCTATCGGGTTCTTTACCCAATAACTTCATTTGCCAGAGTTGGCGCTCAGCCTCCAACCCACGGCCAGCACACGTGTAAAGAGATAGTAGCCTTTCATGAACCAAACCAGGTAAGCTATCATCTTTTCCTTCTAGTAAAGCCCAATGAGACAACATCTTTGCTTTTGAAATTAGGCTTGACTGATACTGCTCGATAGTGAAGAGGGTATGGGTATCAAGTTCAGCTGCCTTACCTGATTCGATGAAGCTGTTCAGTTTACGCAAGTTTTTGGAGAATTCCTTTTGTTCTTTCACTAATGCAGTTAGCCCAATTAGATAGCTGAAAACTTCTGGTTTAAACCCGGTTTCCTTAAACTCGATAACCAGCTTGACGGCATCTATATAATCTCCATCCACCTATTAAAACATAAGGAATTATGTGATAAATCCGTTGGCCCCTTATAATTTATTATAGGTGCTACACTTTACAGGCTACCCAATCTACCCAGTCGGTTTTTGAACATGACATGGACACACCATAAAACAGTTGGTATATGGCTACAGAGATTTGACAAAAAATAAACTGACAATATCTAATATTAGCTGGATACCTTAAACTTAAAAAAAAGGATAGTTTCATTCAAATAATGAGAGGATATACTGAGCATTATTTCCAAAATCAAAATCATACTATCATATGCCTCCCCCTTTTTCTCTCTCTAAATTTAGTATTGCATGGAACTCCTCATGCAGGAACATAATCAGGTCTATTTGTTGACTTCCAAGATATTGAAAAATATAGTTCAATAAAATTGCTCAGGGATAAATGTATTATATTTAGGGCTGAGAGCACGGAGTGGACCTGTTAATTCATGAGCAGAAGTGTATAACAATACATGATACTGACTTAACCATAACAAGTCAACTGGCATGACAGCTCAACATTTAGTTCTATCCATCCATGACCGAACCCAGTCAAATAATCATATATAGTGTTTAATTTGGAACTCAATAACTTTTATGGTTGGGTTCAAAGTCAGGTAGGGGTGTAAACGGTCGAATACGGATCGGATAGATCAAACCGTATCCTTGTCCGTTATAATTTTTTGGATACGATATGAATACGGATAGTCTCGGATACGGATACGAATCGGATATTAAATGAATATGGATACAGATCAGATATCAGACGGAAACGGATCGGATATCGGACGGATACGAATACGGATATGAATATAATTCGGATAATTAAAAATAAATTACTAATGTACATTCTAATAAAGAATAACATCTAAATATAATTTTTTGTTCATAAATTATATCTAATATTTTCATAATAAGTTTGTTGGTTACAAAACATATATCATATTACCAAAACAATAGTCATTAATTATGTCATAGTGTTAAATTGTTCATCATAATATATATGTATATGCAATTTAATAAATCATTGGTATCAATGGTATGTATATGCAGTTTAATAAATTAATTTAAGAACAGAGAGTACCTTTTTTGTGGTTCAGGAATATAAACGGTCGGATACGGATAGTTAAAAATCAAACTGTATCCTTATCCATTATAAATTTTTGGATACGGATACGGATACGGATCGGATAATTTAAGTAATTTTCCGAATTAGAATCTGGATGAAATCGGATAATATCCGATCCGTTTACACCCCTAAAGTCAGGGGTAGCCCCACAATCCAACTAGGCAAAGAGGTAAAATCATATATTAAATTCTCAGGAGGTGACAGTGTCGAAATGGTTTTTCTTAATGTATATAGTAATCGAATGTTATATAGCCTATTTCAACTGTTCAACTTTTGATGAGGGTAGAGAACTTAATGACTCTGTCCATGTTGATTGAGTTTCGTTGTGTATCCATCTAATTAAATAAACTTACGTGATTGAAAATAAAAGAAAATTACCATGGTTTTCCATGCGAGAATTCCAACGGGCCCAGCTTTCTCTCCTGCACGCTTCTCATCTCCAATTTTGTACCCACCGACTCCACCCCGTCTCATGACTTCCTTCACAAACTCAACTGCCATATCTTTCCTTCCCTTCTCCCAATACAAGCTCACGACCTTCTCCACCATGCTAAACCCTGGCTCAACGCCCACACACTCCATCTCTGCAATCAATGCAACCACGTCAACAACCCCACACTCGGTGTCTATTAGCCGTTCGATCCATCCACATGCAATGGAGACCATCAATTCCATGGTCTCTCCATCCACTCGATTCTCCTTCTTCAGCCAATCAAAGACCTCCAGTGCACAGTAAGAATCCCTCCCCTCCTGTGTAAAGTAAACTAGCACCAACTGAAGCTCACGTGATGACAATCGTTCGATCATGTCAGGGAGTACATCTGAGGGGTCACGAGTCATGCTCTCCAGCTCTTTGATTGCTTCATAAAAACCTTCCCCCTTCTCCTCCTCTTTGTATGGAGCGAGAATCGTGTCGAGTTGGATTGATTTAGGGGGGTTGAAGCGGAGTTGCCTAAATTTAGGGTTTTGGATGTAGGAGATGGAAACATGGATGCTTGGATAGCGGGGTGAGAGGGTTATGAGGCGGATGGGGCGGCTGAGAGAAGAGTGGATTGGCGGAGAAAGAGCCATGGCAAGGATTTTGAAGATGTAAATTCAAGAATCAGCCATGATTAGGGGTTTTAGAGAAGACGCTGATGCAACTTCAGTTTGTAAAATTACTCAGTTTTGGATTTTTGATAGAGAAGAGAGGAGAGATTTTTTTTATATGGATGAGGTGGATGAGGAGCATGGATTGTGAAAGATTTTTGGTCTTAGACCATTTGTGAGCGGTGGAGGGGAGAGAGAGAAGAGGTGACGTGTTCAAAGAAGCAACAGAGACTGAATCTGAGAGATGGGGTTTAAGGAAATAAATTGAAGGGGGAATTTCACGTATACCCCTCAAAAATATCATAATATCATATTAATCCTTCTAAATTAGAATGGTGACGTTTTAAATTTATAAAGTGTCTATTTTATTCTTTATTAAAAAAATAAAAAAAATATGTAGCATGTTTAAGAAAAAATCAGTCTTCTAATTAGTCAGTTTCTGAAAGTAAATTGTTCATTTCTCTACTCTTGACTCATGCTTAAGCGTATACCTAAATATCACTGTATATACGTCAAAAGTAGACAAACTAACCATTTGTCCTTGGAAACCAACCAATTAGAAAACTAATATTTTTCTTAAATAGTTACTTTTTATTTTATTTATTAATAAAGGATAAAATGAATATTTTATAAATTTAAAATGATTTTTAATATAGTAGAAGGCAACAAAAATGAATAAATTTGTAAGTTTTTGAAATTTAGAAGGTAAAATATGATATTCAGAACTTTAAAGGGTAAATGCGAAATTTCGATTTTTTTAAGGGGTATACATGAAATTCCCCCTAAATTAAAAGGAAAGTATAGTGTGTGGTGCCCTGTAGTTGGTGGATGGCGTGGGACAGGGACAGCGTGGGGCACAAAACAGCCTGAGAATTTTGCTATTGTCCGACGTGTTTTTCGCTTCACCGTCTAGGCCCAGAAAAAGGATTTTCTACAAACTGGGCTGAAATGCTTCAACATTTTTTAGACTATAAGGGTTGAGGTGGTTTACTTACTTTGTAGTTATATGGGCTGAAGTCGGCTCGATATTTTTGTTCATTTTATTCTTTTCGCGAAGCTCTGAGAAAAAAAAAAAAGATGGGGCGAACGCCGAGACCGATGGTGGAGGACGATTATGAGGTAATTTTTGTTTATTTTTCTTATCCCGATTTGTTCTTAGTGAAATCTTAAACAATTTGATGGGGGTTATCGCAACTAAGCTATTCTGATCTCGCTAATTATGAACTGAAATATTCTTTTGCACAAGTTAACATTGAGATCTTTTGTGATTTAGAAAATTGGGACTGTTTTGAGAGTATTATGTGATTTCAGATAAGAGATGACATGTAACATGTATTCTACTGGCTTCTGATGACAAAGTTTCTTACTTGAATTGTTTTAACAGCTGTTCGAGGGACTGATTTCAATTTTGAATTAAGTATATCAGTTCTCTACTATCTTTTATTGGTTCAATCTGTGTTTCTTTCAATTTGGTGCTGTTCTACATAATACTCAACTTCTCATATACTGTTTAATGGTGGGGAATTTTAAACTTCTACATAGACAGATCAGAAGAAACAAGCAGCTGCTGATGTGCTCTCCCACTATTCGCAATTTGCAATGGTGTGCATTGGAGAAGGAGTCAGACCAGCTGATCTGAGGTTACACCTCATGAAGGTACCTTTTATAACTTTTTTGATACCTTGATGATATTATATTGAGGCGAGTAACAAGTGAAGGATTATACTGTACTGGGATATATTATGTATTGGTATCAGTTAGTGGAGGACTATAGTATTGGCTGTACATGTATAGGCTCTTGTACCAGTTCTTCTCCAGTAGAAGTTAAGGCCCTAGAAATCATATATATGGCCCACTTGAGTTCTGTTTCTGCATTATTCCGATTAAACAAAACACAATTAAAGAATGCAAAATGGCTTTCTTGAAGGTAGTGATAGTATTTAAACAACCTAATTCTTGTTTAATCAAAGAGATCTGGTAAATCAACAGTGAGGAAGGAAGAGATTGTTAATGCTTAAAACTAGGTCAAACAAGATATCTAAATCAGATGTACGAGGTATACTCATAAAAAAAGGGTATGCTGAACTTATGAAAGGTAGCAATGCCACAGGGGGGTAGGAATTTGTATCCTCTGTAGTACTACAGAGGCATTGTTCTGTAGAGTGAGATAATCCGGACCATTCTTTTAACTTTGCACGAATCTCAAAGCACAAATAATACTGGCCCCTGCGCCATCCCGAATAGGCACCGTTTTTTAGTTAATGAGAAGCTGTAAAGTTGTGGGTCCCACGGTGGAGTACTGCAGAGGATACGCATCCGGGGGTAGTGGTAATCAGACCAAGGTGTATCAGTGGCTGATTCGTGATGTTTTACTTCTCTAGTTTTCTTTTTCATTTTTTATTTTGTTACTTATTTACTTTCATTTTAGTGTTAACCGAGGACAGCCACCCGAAGTAGTTTATTCCAATATCCAACTTTTACTCGGTTAGTCAAAGTTTTCTCCATTATTTGAGTTAACAAATAATTTCAGGAACTTTCTGGGTTGCCGACAGCTTTAAAGAAAGAGAGTGTGCCAATGGCTGCTTCGCCAGATTCAGCTGGAGAACCATCATCTTCCGGCTCAAGTAAAGGAGAGAGAAGCTAAATTAATATTCCCATAAAGTTTGAAAATTTGTACTCAGTATTTTAAATTCCAACAGTGCATTGGTTATTTGAGGATAATACAATTTCAGTGTGGTTTACAGCTAGTATAAGCAAAACTTTCATGCATGAAGTACCAAATGGCAATTTACACTGTATCGGTAAAGACGTAAAGGACGGAACTCAATTCATGTACACCAATTATTCTATATGATTGTATTTTATTATTTTCTGTGTCAATTACAAAGTGCTGGTTTTGTAATTGTAATCTAGTTTAAAAGATTTGTACTAGTTTTATCAATAAGGGTAACTTGTATGCATGCAATGTATAGTACATATTAAAGGTGAGAAGCCTCATTCTTTCTGAATGGTGCAAATCATATTTTGTTCATATCTGAAAGAATGTGATTCACAAGGAGGGTTCCAATACCTCGTGATTTTCATATCTCATCATACCTCATATTTTATATCTTTATTTTCAAAGTTTAATATGTCGATTTGAACCGCTCAATATGATATATGTAATAAAATATGCTTGGGGATGAAATTTTATAAATTTTGAAATTTTTTTACTATTTTTTTAAATTGGCAGAAAATCACTGTTTTTGAACGGTCCAGATACAGTGATTTTATATCTATCTTGAAAAATAGTAAAAAAATTGCAAAAACTATAAAATTTCATTTCCAAGCATATTTTAGTATGATATCATATTGAGCGGTTCGAATCGACAATTTAAACTTTAAAAACAGAAACATACAATATGAGCTATGATGAGATATGAAAGGTAAGGTATTGGAATCCTCCTCGCATATTAAAATTTATAAACCAAATTTTACTACACTCGGCCTATAGGATACTGCAGTCACATAAAAGTCTCCAACCAGAAGTTTGTAGGCCTTTTTTGTTTCGATCCAAATGTAAAGCCCATCGATTTCGAAGCCCGTTGGTCGAATGGGAAAAACTACCTTTCCAAATTCCAAATATGCAAGAAAACTATTTAAAATTTTCAAAGGAAAGAACTCAAGAAAGTCTCCCTGATAATATCTCAAGAAATTCTGACTTGTATCTCTTTAGAAAATGTCGACCTCAAACGATGGCAGTCTTACGCCTCGATCGCAGGTGAAGCAAACTACTCTCTTCTATCTCAATTTGTTTACCAATTTACCCATCGAAATGTCAGCTGATTTCGACAACCACAGCACGCATCGAACTGCTTCGACGACCTTCTAGACAGTATCATCGCTGACGTAGCGTCGGAGTGCCACCGGATCGCTCGTCTTGGTTTGGATCGGAGTCTCGAGGCCGAGGAGGAGGAGCTGCGCCTCTCACAGTTGTCGGATTCGACACGTGGCGCTGCTGGAGGTGAGGCGAGTAGCAAACACGGGGTGGATATATTCGGACAGTCGCATCCAGCTGTTGCGAGTGACATTTTCGAGTGCATGAATTGTGGCCGTCCGATCGTCGCTGGACGGTTTGCACCTCATCTAGAGAAGTGCATGGGGAAGGTATCATTTTTTTCATTTTTGAAAGGAATTATTGCTTTATCCAGGATTATTTTTTAGTGATTCTTCAAGTACTGTAATTATCTTTTCCTGATACTAGCTTAAACAGAGTAATCAATTGTACTTTTTGAGTGCTATCAGCAGCACAAGACTGGTAGCACCTGTATCAGCAGTGAGCTGGTTTATACCACTGGTAGAGTTGACCTGACCAGTATGTGTAGTGAACCAATACTGTTGAGCATGCTGAAAAGTGTTTCCATGGTGGTCTAATATAGATATAATACATTAATTTAACTCGTAATAATATGAATTTTCATAAAAAATAACTTTGGGTGATAAATCATTGTATCTTATGCCCTGCTTTTGTAGTACCATGCTGATACCTGACTGGTGTGGATTTGCCAACGATTTTAATTTTAGATTGAAATGTAGTCTTTTACTGTTACTGACTTGTAGGGAAGGAATGCACGCGCTAAGGCAACTCGAAGCAGTACAGTTACTAGAAGCAGACATTCGCGTGGTAGTCCCGTTTCCGTTTATGCCCCTTACTCGACCAGTGCACAGAGAGCCCCAAATGGTACTGCCGGTGGCGTCAGTGAGGATCCTTCAGACTACAATATTGAGGAACAGTGAGGTCATGCGTAGTATCGGTTTTGTCGTTCTTTGCTCCTGGTGTTTTTCATACTTTTTGTAGGCAGGATTTTTTTCTCATGCTTTTGTGTAAGATAAATTGTTGTCTTTCTTTGTATAATTGGGTTCTGGAGTTATTGTAACATTGTTCCTGGTATCTCAAAAGAAAACACTGAGGAAAAGAGAAACAAAATTCTTTTTCCAAACTGAGCTTTTGTAAATCCACTGTATTTATGGCAATATCAATATGTATATGACTTAAAAGCAGTGTAGTGTAGTTGCTTCAAGTTCATAAACAAAACCCAATCTGATCTTAATCTGAATTCGTGCCGATTAATTGTTGCCAAGGATCATTGATATATTTTGACCCACTGAAACGGGTTACTTAGAATAAATGTAAAGATGTACTCATAAAAAAAAATCCTTTCTTGGACCTGATGATTTACTGGTGAATATATAATTAGGGATTGTTAACTAATCAGACATAAATCCATGACAACTGCAAGGTTGGACTTGGATGAGTTATTAACCTATCCGGCTTTTAGAAGCTACCAGAAAAGTGATGTGTAGTTACTGGCAAGGTACCTGTTTATAACAATAGATGATGACAAATATCAAAGTTATAATGCTTCCTGACATTTTGTCCCCCTCACCGGTAAGGTAATGCTTTGGACTGGCTGAAAAGGACAGTGTGATTTCTCTTCAACATTTTGGTTAATTCCACCATTTTTTTACAAAACAAATCAATATTGTAAGGTTTTTATCATTTGCAATAGGATTGTGTTATGGATTAGATAAATAGTTTTAACATGATTCTCATTAATTAGCTAAAACTTGTATGAAGCTCAAGCATGATCCCTTTCTGCTGAATGCTGTCAGAGAAAAGTTCAACCGTAAAATACTGCCTATTAATTTGTGGATTGATCATTTTTTCCTATTTAGTAGCTTCTATAATGAGAATCGTGGTTAGTAGCTTCTATAATAAATTATTCGCTTTATTTTAAAATGCATCAAGTGACTGTTTGTTTTAACATTAAATTCTTAAAAACGTGAACCCTCTGATCAAATTTAAGCGAATTTGACTGAGGAATATGTGTGGGAATTATTATCTTCTCTCAGAAATAAATTTTATTTTGCTGAACGATTTAATGCATGACGTCGTCAAAGAGTCAAATTTTGCAGCCCATCCTTTTTGGAATCTTAAAATGTAAGCAAAAGAGGCCAAGCAAACAACAAAGAAGCCTCCAAAACTGGCGCTGATCGATAATCGGTCTCGGTGTGCATCTTTGGTTCCTTTCATCCCTTTGTCCCTTTTATTTTTGCCTAAAGCGAGGTTATTTATAGCTCAGAAAGGCTCCGATGAAAAGGGAGGAAAAGGAGGAGGTAATCCGGTAGAATTCCAACTTGGAGATGAACAAACTATGGTAAATTGTACAGTTACATTTATTTTTCCTTTACCCGCCGCTGCTTTGTTTCATCCGTTTGCTGGTAAATTATGCTAGAATTAAAAAAAAAAAAAAATGAAGCCTGATCCTGGTCGAACAGATATCGTACATTTTTATGTTTCCGAGTTCCCATACTTGTACTAGCATACGCTTCTGATCCCGGTAAAAAAATAAACGCTGGTCGAGTGGTCGTTAACAATTGATCTTCTAGAAAATTAGAAATGAGACGGTTCACTGACGCAAGGAGCCCACACGACTCCAGTTGGAAAATTTTATAAACTATCATTCTTTTGAAAATTTTAAAACAAAATATTCAACAAAATGCTCTTGTGGTTTCAATTTTTCCCTCCCTCCACCTTCTCTCCCCCTTCCTCTCAGTTACACCCTTAATTACTCTCTTTTTTCTTTCTCTTCTCTCAAAACTTTGTTTTGGAGTCACTTCTCTTAATAGCAGCTGAGATATTTCGTTCTCCTCTCTCAAAACTTAATTATCAATTTATAGTTGCTACTTAATTTTTAAGAGATCTACACAGCAAATTATCTCAGTAATAAACTTTTGAGACCGTAAAAGTGGTGTGAAAACACAGTTGACAAAAAAGAAAGAAAAAAAAAAGGAGAAGGAAGTAACTAGGAGGGAGGAGGAAAGAGGGAAAAGAGGAAAAAAAAAGACATTTTGTTAAGAATTTCAGAAGGATATTTTGTTCAAAAATTTTCAAAAAGAAAGGTATTTTATAAAATTTTCCACTCCAGTTACCCATGTTGGACGAAGTATGGTGACGGTCGACTGACAGAAGGACCCACTTCACTTGATAGCCTTAACGAGCCAGTGTAAATGGATCGTTACACGATATAATGTTATACGCAGTAGTCACAGAAGAACTTAAATTTTGGGAAGGCGGCTCATAACAGCTGTGGAGGGGTAGCCTTCAAAGATTCCCATCAGAGGTCAAACTCATGATACCTTTCTATCCAACACTTTGCTCCCCCCTATCCGGCTATCCGTTCCTATTTTGCCTATTTTGGTACTCGCCGCATGGCCCCTATCCACACATCTACAATCCAGTTCGGATCCTCTCCAATTGTACGGAACCAGGCACATTGTTGATCAGAAGGTGAAATGCGTTTTTCTTTTTGAGGAATTTAACCAATATTCATGTAAAATATTATGAGTTATCTTACTCGATCCGGTACTCCATATTAGATCCCGCACTCATATTTGATACGCGTCTGATACAGTTCTGATATATATTTGATATGGTAGCTGGCGTATTAGATGAGGCGGCGTATCCTTAATTTTTTGATATATATATACAGTCATCAATAAAGGTTGATACGATACTGCAGTGATAAAACTATGTCTGGACAGGATACGCACCCGATAAGCGTGCGTGCACCAGCGTCAAATCTGTGCACTTTGTGCATCGTTCATGAACCAAATGCTAAAATCAATTTTTTCAAGCAGTATACAAGAATTGAACACACTCCCATTAGTTTAGCAACATACTCCTTTACTACTACACTAACTCATATTTGTTGTTAGAATGTAGTAGCTATGATATTTGATGTATACTTGGGTTATTGTACTGTAGTCCCTCATCGAGAATTTTTGATATTTAATTTATATAATACAAGTGTTGAATTAATAATATAATTAAATAATAAAAATAATATATTTAATAGGCGTTCGTATCTAAATTTTTTAAAAATTGACATATCGCCGTATCCGTATCGTATCTGATACAATACCCGTACCTGTATCCATGCAACATAGATTATGTGTACATATTAACTATGATAATAGTTAATTATTCAAATAGAATAGTTCTAATTAATGCACATTCAAATTTTATGTAAATCTATTTGATATTTTAAAAAAGATTGTTTAAATTAGAAACTTAGAATTATAGGAGTGTTATTTATTTGTTAAATAGCATATGTATAAACTTTGAACTAATTTAAAAGTCGTCTAATCTTTCAACAAACAATTAAAAGTTTTTAGTGGTAGAACTTTAATGACTCATCGTATCGATCAGATTTTAAATTTACTTAAATTTAATACAAATCCTATCTAAATAATTGAAGACATATCTAACATTTCAATTTTAAATTTGAACAATAAGATATTAAATGATGTGAGATAAAAGTTGGAAGTACTATTAAAATAAGAGGAGGGATCAAGTTACTACAAATTTGAGTTACAACAAAGTTACAACAACTATTTTTTTTATTTTCAAAGTCCAAATCGTCGATCCAAACCGTTCAACATGATTATCTAAATAAAACATGCTTGCGGATCAAATTTTACATTTTTTTGAATTTATTTACTATTTATTAAGATGGGTACAAAATTCAATGGTCTGAATATGACTTTTTTTGTAAAATACTTAATAAATAGTAAAAAAATTCAAAAAAATGTAAAATTTGATCTACAAGCACATTTTATTGTGGAGATCATGTTGAACGGTTTGGATCAACGATTTGGACTTTGAAAATGAAAAAAATGGTTGTTGTAACTTTGTTGTAACTCAAAATTGTTGTAACTTGATCCCTCCTCTTAAAATAATTCAAACAATATTTTAGGCTTATAATTGGAGAAAATTTGAAAATTTCGACTCATATTTCATGTGATAAAGTAACGTTGAATCTTCTAATTATGTATGTTATAATTGTGAGCAAGACGAACTATTTCTAATTTAATTTCTACTAACTGTGACTATATAAATTGAAAAAGTAAATGCATACAACTACAATTATCAATGTTTTTTTAAGGGTAAGTGGCTTTAAATGTTTACTAATAATTTATAATGAGTCAAATGACTCTTCTTCCTAGATCTAAACTCATTTATTCTCACAAAATCATCTAAACTACTATAATCATCTAATCCTACTTATTTACACTCTTAAACACTCTATTACCTCATTCCTCATCTCTCTCCACAACCGAATTTGCTTTCGTCTGATTACAATCGCGCTCCGGCGACCGAATATACTGATCGTCGTGCTCCAATCAAAATGGGGATAGATTCAAGTTCTGACGATATCGTGCTCTCGGCTCCAGTCGACTCCACTCCCTTTCCTCTCCAATTCATTCTCCTCTCCGTTTGAGGAAGTAGAAACGAGAGAGAGGGGAAGATATCGTTGTATCAGAGTGAGGCCTCGAATATGTGGGAGAAACATAATGGAGGGTGGGAGAGGGGGAGGGGGAAGGGAACGACGGCTAGGGTTTGAATCGCCTCTTTTCTCTTTCTTTTTTACGCTAGAGCAAAATGACTAGGTTTTCAATGGAATTATTACATCAAGAAAATTTGGTGCTCTGAAATCAATTTGATATACAACAATCAATGTTATATGTGAATATATATGTGTAGGTATTTTTTTTACTCTTTATTTTTTTTATTAAAGAGTCTCGGTACAGCTCAACATATTTTTAGATGCTACTTTCGAAAATTAAGTGTCCCTTCGAAGAGAGGAGAGACGAGAACGGGTGTCAATGCACCACAGGAACGCAAACCAAGTAAAAGCATATAAGACAGGAGACTGAAATAATTGACGATCCAGATTGAGTTGTAATCCCATGTTGGTTCACATATGATTGGACTGGAGAAGAGCCCGGCCAGCAGACTCCCAAACAGAGTTGACACCATCAAAAGAGGAAAATACACTAGCTTAGATCACGCTTATAGCTCCGTGCGTGGCAGCGCACGCTAGACAAAGAAATTGCGGCGAATGAGATTGGGACGTTTGCGTGCGTAGATTCTCAATGTTTAATTATTAATCAATTGAACTAAAATAATAAATAAATAATGGCTCCGGAGCAGAAGCAATGAAGCATCCCTTATTTGACATTGTCTCTTTCATCCATGACAAAGCGTCGCTACTTCCCCATGCACATTCATTGCTCAAGTCATGGTCACTACCATTACCATATCTATGCATATGCATCCATGGTAATTCAACCGAGGATATATATAAATTTGAACGTTCGAGAAGAAACCAAGGTGGATTTTCTTTAGGTCTTGGAATTTGTATCACGGATCACTGCAGCGACAGAGAGAACGCTCGCACGAGAGGCTGGCGGACTGTAAATAGTTATTGCATAGTTAATAATCCAGAGGAGGTGTCCTGTGGAATTCATATCAACAGGTAACACAATATTTATGTTTAGATCCTCACCCTTTGATCAGAATTATTTTTATAAACCATAATTAAAAATAAGAATTTTATGAAACTAACATGAATTATTATCTTCTCTCAGAAATAAATTTTTTATTTTGTTAGCCGATTTAATGACGTCGTCAAAGATTCATATTTTGCAGCCCTTCCTTTTCTGGAATCTTAACATGCAAGCAAAAGAAGTCAAGCTAACAAGAAAGAAGCCTCCAAAACTGGTGCTGTTCGAGGATTTTTTTTTTAAAATCATAATTAAAAATAAGAATTTCATGAAACCAATATGATTATTTTTTTTTTACAAAAATCATAAGAACTAAAATGTCATTTCGGTCCAAACCATTTTTTTTTCCGGACCGAAATAGCAATTCAGCCCGAGATAGTTTCACAGCTTTTTGAGAAAAAACAGATGTAGCCTTCGGTGTAACACCCATGGACCGAGATGTCATTTCGGTCCAATGTTTTTTTAGCCCGGACCAAAATGACATTTCGGTCCGAACTATTTTTTTTTTTTAGGGTTTGCTTATAAATTGTTTAGAAAGGTCAGAAAAACAAGTTTGTTTAGAAAGAAGAAAGAAGAGAGGAGAGAAGAGGTTGTTTCGGGTTCAAAAAAAATAGTGGGACTGAAATGGCATTTCAGTCCTGAGAGATTTTCGGATTTTCTGTGGCCGCTGGTATGAAAACCTATAAAACCACTTCGGGCTGAATTGTCATTGCGGTCTGGAAAAAAAAAAATTCAGACCGAAATGGTATTTCAATTCTTATGGTTCTTGTAAAAAAAAAGTAATCATATTGGTTTCATAAAATTATTTATTTTAATTATGATTTATAAAAAATATTACTGTTCGAGGATCAGTCTCTGTGTGCATCCTTGGTTCCTTTCATATCCGTGCCATGCATAAACGCACGGGTATTTCAATTATTGAATAATTTTCTGCCCGTCACTTAATTGAAACTTCTTACCCTGACTCTTTCTACAATATTCAAATTTTAGGTGGATCGCATAATTGATGAAGTAGAAGAGAATAAGATGAGAATAAGTAAATGCTTTATGACATCTAATTTTAAAAGACCTTCAATACAGTAAAAAAAACCGCATGCAAATAATGTTATTAATCTTGTGGAAATTGCTTCAAAATTTAAGTTGAAGTTTTACGGATCATTTTTTTCTCTTTCAATTTTTTTTTATTTAATTTGTATTTATTTATAAGTTTTTTTTCTTAGATATTGTTCATGTAACTATATGAAAAGTCAGATCTAAGAATTTTGTTGTATATTCATTTTTTTAGTTAGAATGGTTGTAATGAATGAATTCATACTTTGTTTATGTAATGTAATTCTAATCGTTGTTTATATTGATAAATGTAGTGTTTTTAGTATGTGTGGTGTTTAAATTTATAGTTTTTTGAAATGTAATGTTTTTAGTATATTGATAAATGCAGTGTTTTTTTTATATAAATTCAGATTTAGGGTAATCATATTTAAAAGAAAAATAATAAGAATCATACCCGGTTTTTTTAAATAAAACTATGTATGAATGTTTCACAAAAAAAAACTACTCTTTTTTTCTTGAAAAAAATGTACACGGTTCGTGTACAATTTACTTATGCTGTCATACGCTATGCCATCATGCGGTTGTACACGGTTTCAGAACCGTGTACAAATAGCTTTTACAATTGTGTATAATTGACTATTCTATAGTAGTGTTTATTGATAATTTTTTATTCAACAAAAAAGTCTCTCTTTTGAAAAATACTAGTATGATACCGTGCGTTGCAACAGTAACATATTATAAGAGGAAAAAAAATCATACAAAATGACATATTAAAAAAAAATAACAAATAACATTCCTTAAATAATATCGTTAAATGACATCCATACGTAAATAGCATTCCTTAAATGATATATTAAATTACATATATGTTTTTTTTATCGTTTTGACATACTTTCATAAAAAAAACTCTTATACAAAATGACATATTAAATGATAAATAACATTCTTTAAATGATAAAAGAAATATAAAGAAATGAAGAAATGACCAATGAATTATCAGTCAATTAATTTTTTTCTTAAATAACATTTAAAAAATGAAAAGAAATCACAACCAATCAGAAAGATAATATAATTTTCACGTGGCGAGTGCGTGTTTAAATAAATTTGAATGTCTACACGTAAAAAGACATCAAAAAGATGTATGGTAACAAAAAAGGACAAATTATTTAATTAGAAAGCAAGTATTCAATCTAAAATTTCATCTTTTAATTATAGTTGTAGACGGATCAGGACATTTATGAGCTTAATATAAGAAATGCATATAGTGGTAAATAATGTAAATTGAATTAATGGTTCTTATAGTTTATATTATCCTCATAAATAAATAAACTAATAAAAATATGTTAATTTTCTATAGAGATTCTTAGGATTTAACATTTTATAGTACTAGCTGATCTGATGTAATGTCAGTATTCAATTTTCCACATATATATATGGATATTTGACCACCGCCTTTCTTCCCCACACACAACGCACCCCTCCATTCCTGCTTTCTCTTTTCCAATAACTTTCTCTCTCTCTTTTCCTCAATGACCGACCCAAATCAGCAATACCAAAACAACCCTCCAGAACAGTACCACTCCATTCCCTTCCCCTCCAGTATTTCACCAAACCCTACAACTTCACCTCCTCTTTCAGCAACGCCACCTCCAGCATCTCCACCTACAGAGCAACCACCCAAGAGGAAAGGAAAAGGAAAAGGAGGTCCAGATAACAGCAAGTACAAGTACCGTGGCGTTCGTCAGAGAAGCTGGGGCAAGTGGGTTGCCGAGATTCGCGAACCCCGCAAGCGCACAAGAAAGTGGCTCGGCACCTTCACCACTGCTGAGGATGCCGCCCGTGCATACGATCGTGCGGCTCTCGTTCTCTACGGACCACGGGCCCACCTCAACCTCCAACCCTCCTCCCCCTTTTCTAATTCCCCTTCTAATTCCCCTTCTAGTTCTTCAAATTCTTCTTCTAATTCCACTTCAAGTTCCACCACTACACTTCGACCATTGCTTCCGCGCCCGTCATCTTTTCACTATTCTCCTTATCCAACATTTTACTATCCTAACCCTAGACCGGTATTAACCATGAATAACAGTTCTTTTTACCCTGCTGCCGGTTCTAGCAGTTCAAGTGGTGCCATTTATGCAAGCAATCCTGCGTATAACCAGAGTCAGGTGGCAACAATGGAGCCTACAATTTCTGATGATGTCAGCATGCTTGCTGGATCAGTGAGTTCGAGCTTATCCATATCGTGTCCAGCTATTGAAACAGCACCAACAGGGGAGGCTGTGGGTCCAGTTGCAGTGTCACAGGCTGAAACTACATTGGCGGCGGCAACATCACCTATTTGGGGTTATGATGATTTTGCGGCGGCGGCGCCATCTATGTGGGATGATGCAGATACATTCCTATTTGATCTGTGAAATGGGATTTTTAGAAATTAGGGTTAGGGTTAGGGTTTCGTCAGGTAGGCAGTGATTAAATCTCAGCACGCATACGGTCTATGAACTGGAAAGCTTTTTGCTCTTGAATTGGTTTATTTTATTTTTTTTGCTACTAAATCTGTAGTGCTTTAATTGTTAGATGTTTAATATTTACTTGTTTGTATTAGTTATTAACAAGTTCATGTTAATAATTTAATTATTCTACATTATTTAGCATATATAGTACAAATTAATTCTGGGTGTTCCATCTATACAAGAGGAAAGTATTTACTTCTGCCACTAATGCACGCATCGATCATTTGAAATTGAATTGAGGTCTTGGTTATATAACTGGCAACTAATTATTAATACTTGTGCTTGTATGCGTGGTTTCATTTAAGATAAGTTTCTTTTTCAATGCTTTCTTCAATTATTTTCGTATCTGTTTAACTAAAAAGAACTTTTCTATCTGAAGCTCAAACATGCATTTAGGGTTCATTTTTCTATTAATTTGTAGTTAATTTACTGTTGACATTGTTTTAGTTGTAGCTAGCTTCAGCAAAGATGAAAATAAGCTTTTTGCGCATCTCAGTAAGTGTGGCTTTTTTCATTAATAAGTGCATTTTATTTATCTCTTTTTTTTCTCATTTTCTTTGTCCTTTCTGGACTTCTATTTATAATTCCATCAGATTCATTTGGGATCGCATGGATATATTAAAAGTCATGGATATATAGTTAGGCGAGTGTTTTAATTTTTTTTTTATACTTGGAAATGTATCCTCCTATTACATCTTTTACATTCAACATCTAATAAGTTTTCTTGATTTTATCAAAAACTGCTCAATATACATTGACTGAATTAATACTGTGTGTGGGAATCCATTACATCTTTTACATTTTTACACTTGGAAATATACAATTATACATTGACTGATGAATACTGTGTGTGGGGATCCATTAATCACTAGCTGCTAGCATTGATTACAGGTTTAATTTCTCTTTGACCCGTTAATTAATTAATCCACAATTTCTTTATTATTTACCTTCTTTAAATTTTGAAGCTTTTTACATCAATTTGAAAGAAAGCATAATTTGTGTGTTACTTGTTTTCTGTTTTGTATATATATTTGTGTCTTTTGGGTTTCTGCAGTAGGCATATCGATCATACAGACAATTTTGATCATGAATGTTTTATATTTGCATTCTGATTGAAACGAAGGTTTCAAATGTGATTAATAATTATAGATATATAGTACTTATAAATTTTATCTTCTTCTTGCCATTAGTTATTGTTATTATTTTTAGAAAAGGTAGGTTTCTTGTACCCCAGTTACGTTCAACAGAAAGCTTCAAGTTATCATTTTCTTTTCTTTTCTTTTCTTTTGATTGTAACGAATAATGATTCAAGAACTAAAACCAAATTTAAATACTCAATTTGTCGACACTATGTACTTCAAATCCGATTATCCTTTTTTTCTTTCTTTCTTTTATTTTTAAACGTCAGTTGTGTGTGTGTGTGTGTGTGTGTGTGTGTGTGTGTGTGTGTGTGTGTGTGTGTGTGTGTGTGTATAGAGAGAGAGAGAGTTATAACGTTATAATTTCAGCTTAAGTTATAACGAGTGAGTTTTTGCTATTTCAAAGTCCAGACAGTCGATCCGAACCGCTCAACATAATCTCCATATTAAAATTTGCTTGGAGACCAAATTTTACATTGTTTGTGATTTTTTTTTATATGGGTAGAAAATCGTTGTTTTTGGATGGATTATGGACCATAAGAAAATAGTGATTTTAAAAAATTTTAAACAAATTTTCAAAAAATGTGAAATTTGGTCTCCTAGCACATTTCAATATGTAGATCATGTTGAGCGGTTCGGATCGATTTTTTTAACTTTCAAAAGTAATAAATATAGGCATGAAGTAAAACAAGCCTCTTACTTCGCAACGCACCATAGCCCAACTCTCTCTCTCTCTCTCTCTCTCTCTATATATATATATATATATATATATATATATATATGTTGAGGAGGGCTCAAATGCCCCATTGCTTCTGCCCCAATCGTACTCCAATATCTTTATCTTCAATTTCAACGTTCAAACAGACGATCCGAACTGCTCAACATGATATCCATGTTAAAATATGAGACCAAATTTTATACTTTTGAAATTTTTTTACTATTCTTTAAGATAGTACAAAATCATTGTTTTTAGATAGTCCACAATTTTCTGAAAAATAGTGATTTTGTACCTATCTTAAAAATAGTAAAAAAATTTCAAAAAATATAAAATTTGGTCTCCAATTATATTTTAACGTGGATATCAGATTGAATGGTTCAGATCGTCTATTTAAACTTTAAAATTGAAAATAAAGATGTTGAGATACGATTGGAGCATGAAGCAACGAAGCATTTGAGCCCTCTATATGTTATATGGGACAGGAAACAAACCATGAATGTATGAATATATATTTCTCCGCATCAATATGTCTGCAAGGATACATATGTGATTATTTAATGCTGATATATATATATATATATATATATATATATAGGAGTTGGCTACAGTGCTATGCATAGTATAGAGGGCCTCCGTGCTACGGCTCAATATTTGAGTTTTCAAAATCCTAACGGTCGATCCGAACTGTTCAATATGATCTCCATATGAATATGTACTTGCAAACCAAATTTTACATTTTTTAGAATTTTTTTACTAATTTTTTAGATAGGTAGAAAAACACTTGATCTGAATGGTACAGAATTTTCAGATCAAGTGATTTTCTACCAATCTAAAAAAATAGTAAAAAAATTCTAAATATGTAAAATTTGGTTTGCAATTACATATTCATATGGAGATCATGTTGAATGGTTCGGATCGACCGTTAGGATTTTGAAAACTCAAATATTGAGCCGCAGCACGGAGGCCCTCTATGCTATGCATAGCATATTAGCAATTTCCATATATATATATGGGCTATGGTGAGTTGTGAAGTAAGATGTCATTTTTACTTCACGCTCATATTTTCATTTTGAAAATTCAAACAACCGATCCGAACAGCTCAACATGTTCTCTATAATGAAATGTGCTTGGAGACTAAATTTTACATTTTTTAGAATTTTTTTACTATTTATTAAGCCACTTTGAAAATCGCTGATCCGGTGGTCCAGAAAATTTTACTGTTTTTTACTGTTCACAGTGGATCAGCGATTTCAAAGTGGCTTAATAAATAGTAAAAAAATTCCAAAAAATGTAAAATTTAGTCTCCAAGCACATTTCAATATTTAGAAAAAGTTGAACCATTCGGATAAGTTGTTTGGATTTTCAAAATGAAAATATGGCGTGAAGTAAAACGACGTTTTACTTCACAACTCACCATAGCCTATCTCTCTCTCTCTCTCTATATATAGGACAGTGCTACGGTGCTACGCGTAGCATAGAGCCCTCCGTGCTACGGTTCACTTTTTGAGTTTTCAAAATCCTAACGGTCGATCCGAACCGTTCAACATGATCTCCATATGAATATGTACTTGCAAACCAAATTTTACATTTTTTTTAATTTTTTTACTATTTATTAAGTCACTTTGAAAATCACTGATCCAATGGTCCAGCAGATTTTACTGTTGTGTACAAATTAGTGTTTTTTCAAAGTGGCTTAATAAATAGTAAAAAAATTCTAAAAAATGTAAAATTTGATTTGCAAGTACATATTCATATGGAGATCATGTTGAACGGTTTGGATCGACCGTTAGGATTTTGAAAACTCAAAAAGTGAACCGTAGCACGGAGAGGTCCTTATATACGCGTAGCATATTAGCCAGATTCTATATATATATATATATATATATATATATATATATATATATATATAGAGCTTGGCTACTATGCTTATATAAGCAAAAGCCCCCATATGCTTATAACTCATTTTTGCGTTTCCAATGTTCAAATGGTCGATCCGACCGTTCATCTTGTTCTCCATATTAATATGTGCTTGGAGACTAAATTTTACATTTTTCTGAATTTTTTTACTATTTATTAAGCCACTTTGAAAATTGCTGATCTGGGTGAACAGTAAAAACAGTGTTTCCAAAATTCTGGACCACCAGATCAGAAACTTTCAAAGTGGCTTAATAAATAGTAAAAAAATTCAGAAAAATGTAAAATTTAGTCTCCAAGCACATATTAATATGGAGAACAAGATGAACGGTCGGATCGACCATTTGAACATTGGAAACGCAAAAATGCTCATTTAAGCATATGGGGGCTTATGCTTATATAAGCATAGTAGCCAAGCTCTATATATATATATATATATATAGTGCTTGGCTACTATGCTTATATAAGCATATGCCCACATATGCTTAAATGAGCATTTTTGCGTTTCCAATGTTCAAATGGTCTATCCGACCGTTCATCTTGTTCTCCATATTAATATGTGCTTGGAGACTAAATTTTACATTTTTCTGAATTTTTTTACTATTTATTAAGCCACTTTGAAAGTTTCTGATCTGGTGGTCCAGAATTTTGGAAACACTGTTTTTACTGTTCACCCAGATCAGCAATTTTCAAAGTGGCTTAATAAATAGTAAAAAATTTCAGAAAAATGTAAAATTTAGTCTCCAAGCACATATTAATATGGAGAACAAGATGAACGGTCGGATCGACCATTTGAACATTGGAAACGCAAAAATGAGTTATAAGCATATGTGGGCATATGCTTATATAAGCATAGTAGCCAGCCTCTATATATATATATATATATATATATATATATATATATATATATATATTACTTGGGACACGGACGCAGATATTGATCAAATAAAATGTATAGTACGTGATGGTCGTGCAGGTGTGTGTATACACAGTACGTGCGACTTGCATAATCTTTAACAGTAATTATCAGTACCATAAAAATAATAAAAAAGATCTGTATTTGTGTATTAAGAAAGCATTTTTCGGGTAATGATTTTAACAGAGCAGTTTATGCTTCATGCAGTGCATGAACTATAGAATCAGAACAACGCCGCATATGGTTTGTGCGGCTGCATGAAGCCAAATTTACTCTGTTAAACTCTTTACTCCATTTTTCTGGATCATCATAACTTCTCAGATACTAAATTTTTCAAAATAGCGCTCGTTTGGCAATTTTGAAAATTTTATGACGTTGCAACTGCCGGTGTCACTTCAGAGAGGCAGATTTAATTATATGGAGTAGGGCTTGCTAAGCAACTTTATTAGTTTTAAAATTTTGATCATATATATTAGGTTTTTTTTTCAAATACTCTGGGACACTTCATCATTTTTTAAATGTTATTTTTGAAAATTGAACATATTTCTCTCTGTAGAGAAACAATTAATGACTCGTGTCACTGCACTAAACTTGCGTTTCAAGTGAACTTTGTTGTTTGACATGTATTAGCTTTTCATATTTGTTGCTTATGAAAAAAATAAATCAATATTCTTTTGATATAGAAATGTAGAGGTCTAACCTATCAACTTTTATTTAATAGTTACAACTTTTCACATAAAGAGTGTTATCATTTGTCACTAGATCAAATGCTGAAATAAATCAATATTATCATGACCTAGTTTTTACTTTCTTAATTTATTTGAATAATTTAAAGACAAACTGACGGAAATAATATAGCATAAAATGACTTTTAAAAATGAAATTTACACCCCCCCCCCCCACCCTGAATTCAGATCCAGTGCATTAACCCAATTTTTGAGTTTTGATCCAAACCGTCCAAGATGCTCTAACACGAATAGGCACCGTACACGTACACGTCTGCGCTACCACCGAATAGGCACCATACACGTCTAAACTCAAAAATTGAGTTACTTTAGGGGATCCGGACTCCCCCACCCTTCCATCATATTCAAAATCTAGTTCGTGATCACTTGTCATAAAATTGCTGGAATTGAACTTTTAAAAAAGTTGACATGTTCGTAATTCACGCGTTATCTAAATTGGCAGTTGCGCAGTCAAATATTCCTGCAGACCCATACCTCTGCTTTCTAAAAGCTACGTACCAGGCCTCCAAATTCAATATTCTACTTTTACATTATACATTATACATAGTTGATTTTGCTTCTATCCCGTTGGTACAAAGATTTGCATTTCTTTTTAATTGTGGGTATTATCGAAATTTTCAGGAAAAAGTTCTAACAAGCCTATAGGCTCCTGACTAGTTCATTACCAATTAATTCTCCAATTCTCTGTTTGTGAAATTTACACCATAAGTTTGTAAATTCCACCAAGTTATATTTAAGACAAGATATAGGCCCATAATTAATTTGCAATTCAGCATATTATTGTGGCCCAATACACCAAGATAAAGTGAGATTCGTGATCTCTCAATGAGAAGCTAACGGAGATCGACTTTTGGGCCTCGTTCAATGCAATTCTCCAAACGGATCTTTTTTCTTTTGGATAAAATCCAAACAGAAAAATCAAACTGCGTTCCATTTGGGAGGGAAAACATATCGGTAAAAGTACGGTAAAAGATTCCCCTCACTTTACGGTTTGAGATTAACTCTTACCTGTTTTGAGATTCGCACTATCGCAAGAGGCAATATTATTAGGCTTTGAGATTCGTGCCAAGTTCAAAAGAACGGTCCAGATCCACTAATTCTAAAAGATTTCCTATCACGGTACCGGAGAGGATCTGAATTCCTATTGGGACGGAGGGGACAGTGGTCAAATCATATCATATTTGTTTTTATTTTTTGAATACATAAGAGTCAGATATTAGACGAATATAAATATAAATATGGTTTGAATCGAATACTTATTAAAAAAAAATATAAATATTATTAATAAAATACAAATGTTCATAATATTTATGTAATTATAACAGTGAATAACATAATTTTTTTATAATATATATTAAACTATATAGTATATATTTACTATTTGAATACGGATAATTAAAACTTAAAAGCATATTTATATCCGTATTCATACGATATTTGAATATCGGATATTTATATTTAAATTTTAAATACGGATCAAATATTAATTAGCCTCTCCGTTTTCACCCCTTTAGTACCTCTTTTTCTCACTAAATTCTGCTATTTAACAAACTAATCAGTATATGTTAGTCTACAATAGCAAAATTTAAAATTTAATAAAAAGTATTTTTTAAATATTTCTAAGTAATTGCTATATATAAGAAGAGGAGGGATCAACGACAAAGTTACAACAATGATTTTCTACATTTTGCAATTTCAAATCATCGATCCAAACCGTTCAATATAATCTACACAATAAAATATGCTTCCAGATCAAATTTTACATTTTTTTGAATTTTTTACTATTTATTAAGTATTTTACAAAAACTAGTCAAATTTAGACTATTGAATTTTGTACCCATTTTAATAAATAGTAAAAAAATTCAAAAAAATGTAAAATTTGATCTGGAGGCACATTTTATTGTGGAGATTATGTTGAACGATTTGGATCGACGATTTGAAATTTGAAAATGTAGAAAATCATTGTTGTAACTTAATCCCTCCTCATATAAGAATATATCATTTTGTAACGTATCGTTTCAAATGTCCAACTATAATTTGCATCTGCCCATAACTATAATTACATAACACGTCTTCAACAC
The DNA here is from genome assembly GCA_028015225.1 of Carex myosuroides. NCBI lineage: Eukaryota > Viridiplantae > Streptophyta > Magnoliopsida > Poales > Cyperaceae > Carex > Carex myosuroides. The sequence continues at coordinate 3,883,577 of CM051476.1, forward strand.
CATAGCACAACTATAATTTTAGTATCAATTTCCCCGTGCCGATAAACTAATGAGTCCCTATTTATTTATCACTCATGCTAATAAAAAATTAATATGTGATGAGTCCAATAAAGTTGAAGAAACCAGAACATCATGAAAGCATGAAGTTGTTAGTGTCAGTGTTACTAGAATTGGACCGGACCGGCAGCTGGACCGGAAAAAACTGGACCCAGTTACCTGTCCGGTTTGGTTCTTTTAAAGGATCGTTTTTGTTATAGGACCAGTCAAAATCGGTTTGACTGGTCGAGTTTAACTGAGAAATTATTGAACCAATGAAAGGAAAAATCCGGTTCAAAACAAATTGATTTTAATTTTTGATTCAGAGCAATCAACAGTGAAGAAATAGATCGCGATCGAAAAGCGCAAGAGAAGAAGTTTCTGACATGATGGACCATTAATATAAGGGAGCGACTAACAGTCTATTCCATTATGTCCCCTAAATGTCCCACTGGCTAATTAATGCGTAAAATACAACAGGAACCACTAACTACTTGGAGGACCACTAACTACTTGGGGGACCGCTTATATTTGAAAAAAATTTACAACTGGCGTGCATTTATGGATACTTATACGCGCAAGTATTACTATATAATATATTAAGTATTCATACCTAAGACATTAAGTATTTAAAAAAAAAACTGGACATCAACTTTATTTTCTCTCTAATCACATACCTATATTTTACACGTTTTTAAAAGTGATTTTTGTCTCCGTTTAATATCGTCAATATTTCTAATGATCTGTGAGGAATTTCGCGAATCTAAAACCACGAACATCTTCTACGTAATTTTCTCTTTCAAATGAGATACATGATGAAGTACTTTTGGATTCTTCGTTGTTCAAGTATTCATAACTCGGCGTGCAAGTATTCATATCTCGTCGAGCAAGTATTCATACCTTGTCAAGTATTCTTCTCTAAAATGTTGAGTATTCATAATTACTATAATACAGTGTGAATATTTATGTTGTAAAGTATTTATGAGAAACCCACAGATGTGTTTTGGGCATTAACTATCTGGAAGACCACTATCGACCTGGGGGACCGCAACGTCGCTTGTAAGCGACCACGATAGGGACTACACGCAGAAAACCAAGGACAAGCGGATGCGTAACGACCATCGCAAGTATTGGCGTTGTAATTGTTGAAAACGTTCATTTCTAAAATATCAAGTATTCATACTTACGCATTGAAGTGAGAAACGTATTTTGTTACAAATCTTTCTTTGGAGATTGATGGTATTAACATGCAGTCCGGGAAGTATTCATACTTATACATTGACGTAGGAATATTTATATTGTAAAATATGTTATAAAGTAATACTAATATTTAACAGATCAAAGTTTCATACAAATGTGAATAGTTCATGTATTAAGTATTTATATCTTTGATCAGAGTCAAAATAATGATGATTTACGTAGGATTTTGGATCAAAATAAAGAATCGGGTCAATCGGATCAACGACGCTCATCGACTAAGTCTCTGTTACGGACCGTATTGCCTAATACGGACCAGGCCTAACACAGACCAGAAGATAGTGTTGTCCCTTAGGCACCACTAAATTCGAAATAAATAAATTATTGCAAATAAAATAAAGTAGAAGAGTTTAGAGAAAGTTGACACAAGGAGTGATAACGGAGTTTGGCTTAAAATGCCTACGTCTCCGGGGCGTCGCAACCGCTTCTCGGTGCGCCTTTCTATTACCCAAAAGAGAAAGGTTACAACTTGTGAACCGGTGAGCCCTTACAACCAATGGGAAGTCACACGGCCAACTAGAGTCGAGAACGAAGTCTCTAAGTTCGAAGTCTCAAGAGAAACACTCAAGTAAACACTCTAATCTAATCTAACTCAAGATTAGTGAAGTGGATTTGAGGTTGTGTTGAGGGATATTGAATTTCGTGTTCTCACAACAATGGAGGAACTTGCTCTCACAGAAAAGTAGGTTGAAAAAGATTAGGGTCGGCTAGCTTTTTTTTGAGGAGAACCCTAAGGTTCTATTTATAGTGGCAGCTTTCAAACGAGTATTCTGCCATAAAACGTCCCAACGTTTTGTAAAACGTAGAAAACGTTTTAACTCAAATTAGGTCAAAATTCAAATTTCTGTGAGATATCATAAAACGTTCCAAACGATTATAAAACGTTTCAAAACGTTTTATTCTGGAGATTTATCGATTGAAATGCAAATTTTAAGTCTGAAAAACAATTTAAATCGTCCAGACGATTTACAAAACGTCTGGGACGTTTTAACTTGTTTTTCCAGCTTTCAGATGATTTAATCTCCAGATTTTGTACAAAGAAAACGTCTGAAACGTTTTATCAATCGTTCCAACGTTTTATCCCTGTTTTTCAACATCAAAGCTACTTTACCAATTATAAATTTACAGTTTAAATACTTGATAAATAACTTGATGATTTCTTCAGTCCAAGTGCTCTAAATTGCAATTCCAATTGTCTTGAACCTGCATTCTTTCTAATCATATGGAAAATCGTAAAATTCAATAATTATATGTTTTGCAAATTAGTCAAATAGACTATAAGAGAATTGCTTGAAACAACAATCTCCCCCTTTTGACGATTTGCAAAACATACAACGCAAGTAAGTGCATATATCGATTTTTTTTTTTTTCAAATTTCAATTTTTCAAATAATCGGTGTTTGCATGTCTTGCATTTTCTCCCCCTTTTTGGAAATCGACGAAAGGGAGACAAAAATACAATCAAATAGCACAATCAAGAGTGCTCCCCCTCAAAATATGCACTCCCCCTCAATTTGATAATATATGACATAAATTTAGAAGATTAAGCATGTCATCACAAATATACAATCATGGAAGATAATCAATTTAGAATGTAGCATGCAATTTCATACCTAGCAAAGTTCAAGTTGAAACATCATAATGATAAAAGTTCAAGCACACAACATAGAAACAATAAAAGTTCATGCAACACAGATAGCATAGCATAGCAATCACTTAGCAAATTCTAATTAGAAAAAGTTGAATGGATTTAAAATTCGGGATCATCATCATCATCTCCGTCGGCACCCTCTTCATCATCTTCCTCATCCTCATCTTCGGAAGGAATGTAAGGAGCACTAGTGGACGCGCCACCAGAGGCACCATATTGCTTCACAAAGCGCCGAGCGAGTTCAGAAGTGGTGAGATCAATGTCATATAATGCTTTTGCGTTTTTGCGACAACGAATTTGGATTTTGCGTTGATTTGCCTTCAAGATTTTAATATCGTTGTTGATTGCGGTAAATTGATTGGTATTGGCTATTTGATATTCTTGCATGTGTTGAACAAGCCAAGCCAATTGGTTTTCCGCTCCTTGAGGAAGCTCACCTTGAGCCATTGGCGGTATTGGTGGTTGATCTTCTTCTGCCTGCCGTTCTGGTTCATACGGATCCCAATATTGGTTAGGTAGGGCATTGACAGCATTGATCCAATTATTGATAGGCCTATAATCAGGTTTAAGCAGTGGTAAACCCGAGGCCGAGGTACCGTGCAACCAACCATGTTTGGGTAGGATATCAAGTAAGTGTTTAGGCTCATGTTGAATGAGATGACTGGGGACGGTTATGCCATTGAGGCGAATCATACGATGAATTAAATGACCATAGGGTAGAGAGGCAACGGAGCTAGAATAGCAAGTAATCATGTGACGAAGAATAATGAAAGGAATGTTGAGTCGTTTCTCATCCATAGATATGAGGTGCCTCAAATAGTACATTGGACCCCACTCAATGTTTGCTTTGATCGTTGCTTTGGGTATGAGAATATTATTTATGAGAAGAAATAGCAAACGATGTAAGGAAGGGAGAGAGGATGCATAGAGGGGTGCACCACCAAGGTTGCGGCGAGCAAACCAGGTTTTGTAATGATCGGCATTTTCTAAGGCTTGAGCGGGCCAATTTCTAAGGATATAGGTTTCTTCACCTTCATTTACCAACCCAAGCCAATTGGCTACATTTTCCAAAGAGAGAATAATCTCTCGACCGCAAACATAGGATTTGACAAGAAAAGGGTTTTCGGTAAAAGTGAGATTACAATAGAATGTTTTGGTAATCATCTCACTATAAGGTTCATCACACGTAATCAAAGATTCCCATGGCCAATGTCGAATAAACCCGATGACTTTGTCATCTTCGGGGTATTGAAAGGTAACCGAGGCTTTGTTGAAATAATAGCAATTGGATAGTTTTCGATCCGAAAATTGACCCGTGAAATTGGTATGAGCAATTGGGTTTTTAAACAAGTAGGTGTTGGATCGAAAGATATTAAAGTCGGGTTCAATTTCAGTGGCACTAGATTGACCCGAATCATTGCGAGCCCTCTTCTTGCGAAGGATAGCCATTTTCGAGGCTTTTGATTTAGGGAGCGACATGAATTTAGAGAGAAATGAAAAAGTACCGATTGAAGAAGGAAGCACAAATCCTTGAAGAGAACGACTCTATGAGTGCGTTGGTGAAGACGGATCGTCGATTTAACGGTCGGATTGCCGGATTTCGAAAGGTGGCGAGATGTAGGGTTTTGGTGGAGAGAGCAAAGGAGGGAGAAAGACTTGGTTTTGAAAGGAGAAATGGAAGGGAGGTTGAGAGGAGAGGAGAAATCACTTTAAACGAAGGGATTTGGAGATTTGTAGAGGTGGGAATGGTGAAGAAGAGGTAAGGTGGCGAATAGGAGAAGAGAAGAAGAGAAGAAGAAGAGAGAAGGCGGCTTGAGAAGATAAAAAAAATTGGCGTCGGTTCGCAGATTTATTGAAGGTGCTGCGCCGAAAACGTCGTGGACGTTTATAAAACGTCTCAGAACGTTTTAGTCTGGTCATTTTGAGACAAAAATTTCGATACTGAATATTGATTTTGCATTTAAATCGTCCTAGACGTTTTACAAAACGTTGAAAACGTTTTGTATTTTAGGTCAGAGTTATTTGAAATTTATGAGAATTTAATATTGATTAATAACCGTTTTGACGTTTGATAAAACGTTTGAAATGTTTTAAATGATGTTTGATGAGTCAAAAAATTTCGCAGACAAACGTGCAGACGATTGACTAAACGTTTCAACGTTTCAAGATAGTTGTCATGCAGGAAATTTGAAGAAAATTTGGAAGATCAAAAACAATGAACCGTCCAGACGTTTGGTAAAACGTTTTGGACGTTTTAGGTCAATTTTCAGATGAAATTTTCTAAGTATTTTGAATGAGCAAATCGTCCAGATGTTTTACAAAACGTCTGGGACGTTTTAGGTCAGGGAGATAGAATCTGGAATCAATTTTATAAACGTTCTGACGTTTCAGAAACGTTTTGAGACGTTTGTCTCTGGCGTTTTTGTCTTAAAATAAGCTAATTGATTGCTATGCTTCCAATAAAAATGCTCACTCCTTAAGTTCAAGCATGCCTAATTTAAACCGCAATTCATTGTGTTGTTGAGTGTTTAAGGGCTTGGTAAAAATATCGGCAATTTGATTTTTGGTATCAATATGAATGAGTTGGACCTCACCGTTCTCAACATGATCCCTAATAAAATGATGCCTTATTTCTATGTGCTTAGTTCTAGAATGGAGAACGGGATTTTTTGATATCATAATGGCACTGGTATTGTCACACATAATTGGTACGTTGCGGAAGCGAATTTCATAATCAGTTAAAGTTTGGATCATCCATAAAATTTGTGTGCAACAACTACCAGCCGCAACATACTCGGCTTCCGCGGTGGAAAGCGCAACCGAGGTTTGTTTGCGACTTGACCATGAGACAAGTGATCCGCCAAGGAATTGACACGTACCACTTGTACTCTTTCTATCCATTCTGTCTCCGGCAAAATCGGCATCGGTATATCCTATTAAATCTAATTCCGATTGTTTGCCATACCACAATCCCAAATTCAAAGTGCCTTTGATATATTTAACAATTCGTTTAACGGCTTTCAAATGCACTTCTTTAGGATTTGATTGAAACCTAGCACATAGACATACCGCAAACATAATATCGGGTCTACTAGCAGTTAAATAAAGGAGGCTACCTATTATAGCTCGGTATTGGGAGATGTCCACGGGTGTGCCGCTTGGATCCGAGTCAAGATTTGCATTTGCAGCCATTGGTGTTGGGCTTGTCTTGCTCTCAGTCATTCCAAACTTCTTTACCAGCTCCTTGGCATACTTGGTTTGGCTCACAAAGGTGCCATCCGACAGTTGCTTGATTTGTAGCCCCAAGAAGAAGTTCAATTCACCCATCATGCTCATCTCAAATTCACTACTCATAAGAGAAGAAAATTCCTCGGCAAGTGCCGCATTAGTTGAACTAAAAATAATATCATTTCACTCCTTGTGAATTTGTTTTTAGTTAGAAAGAAAATAAAAATAAATCCACCATACCATACCCTTTGTTTAATCTCCCCCATTATTGACTTTAGCAATTTGGGTGATTTAGGGAGATTTGAAGCACAATATTACATTAGTTTAGCTTTAGGAATCCAAACAACATTTGCATTGTTGTTTCCTTTCCTAAACCTACATTCTAATGAGGAGTGACCAAGCTTACAACAATAATTGCAAAATGTAACATTCGGCTTAGCACTTAATGCCGGACCCATTTCAAAACGAGTTTGGAAATAACTATTTTGCTTTTGAGTTCGATTCCGAGAAGTATTTGAAAATTTATTTGAAAACTTGGATGAAGAATTTTTGTTTTTGTGTGAATCAAATTTATTGTTATATCGGGAAGCGATTCTTAATGTACTATTTCTTTGACTTCCATTTTGTGAATCATTTTTATCCTTTAATTCATAAAACCATCCATCGGGTCCCTTAAAGTAGATTTGGTTTGACCCTTGTGGTGTGAATGAGTTCTTATCACTATTTTGAGACTTATTTTTATTTTTATTATTTTTGTTAGAAAACTTATACCTAAATGCATAATTTGGAGATTTTTTATTATATTTAACATTTGAGGTTTGAGGTGTTGTCCCTTTGCTTGATTCCTTTATCAAAGGTGTTTTACTATTTTTGGTGTAAAATTGATAATCAAAATACTCTTTACCATTAAACTTAAGTTTAGTTACATTTAAATTTTGAGTATGTTCCCCTTTTTCTTTCGGGCTTTGTGAGTAATTTGATTCAAATGAGGATTGACCCTTCTTGTATCCAATACCCATTGTACCGACTCTTTGATTCGGATTGGTATTGATCAAATTACCCATATAATAAGGATCTAGACTAGTGACATTTGAGAATTCACTAGGAGATCTTAAAGCCCTATTTTCGGTCTCTAGAGTTTGAATTTTCACTTTCAACATCTCTATATCCCCTATGTGTGATTTACAAGAATGTGATTTAAGAAGTTCCATTTCTAATTCTTTTATTTTAGACTCAAATTCAAGAAGTTGAGATCTTAACTTTTGTATGGTACCTTCCTTTTCAGACACGGTCTTTTTAGATTCCTCAAGCAACCAAGGCGCATTGTGGTTTGTTAGATTCTCATCTATAAAAGTGCTTGTCTCGATTGTTGTTATCCAATTTTTATTCATGTCAATTTTGGATTCATCTTTCCTCACTTGGTAACCATTTAAATGGTAGTCGGGGTCGGTCAAGTCAATAGGGGACTTATATCGGTTGGGAAAAGGGATAAGATATACCTCATTAGTGGAATTTGTTGAGGCTTTGTTCGAATCATCCGATACCTCATTGGTGGAGCTTGTTGAGGCTTTGTTCGAATCATCCGTTACCTCATTGATGGAGCTTGTTGAGGTTTCGCTAGAATCATCCGACTCCTTGTTGTCGTCCTCAGATGTGGCATTGTTTGTTAAATCCTCGATTGTATTCTTGTTAGTGATGTTCTTGCTTGTGATAATTGAGTCAATATCCACCATCATCGGTCTTTCATTGTCACTTGCCATCAACGTAAGGTTGATGTCTTGATCATCCATTTTTGCCTCAATCCTATTAATCTGAGTATTTTCTTCATAGCAATTTATTAGATCCTCCCACATTTCGTGGGCACTACTCATATCATCAATTAACATTCCAACAGATTCACTAACACTAGCAATTATATAATTTATTGCATAAAGGTTTTCTATCTTTTCAAGTTTGGATTTGACGGTCAATTCATTTTTATCATCAAATTTCGGTACATACCCTTTTTCTACAATATCCCAAACCTCATGAAAGTTTAGGTAGTTGATCATGTTTCTTTTCCAATAACTAAAGTTTTCGGTTGTAAGGCCAAAAATTGGGGGTTCCTTCACAATTCTATTTGGTGCCATTTTTAGATCGATAAAACTCGAATTAAGTGAGTCTTAATTTGAGTAACGCGCTCTGATACCACTTTGTTGTCCCTTAGGCACCACTAAATTCGAAATAAATAAATTATTGCAAATAAAATAAAGTAGAAGAGTTTAGAGAAAGTTGACACAAGGAGTGATAACGGAGTTTGGCTTAAAATGCCTACGTCTCCGGGGCGTCGCAACCGCTTCTCGGTGCGCATTTCTATTACCCAAAAGAGAAAGGTTACAACTTGTGAACCGGTGAGCCCTTACAACCAATGGGAAGTCACACGGCCAACTAGAGTCGAGAACGAAGTCTCTAAGTTCGAAGTCTCAAGAGAAACACTCAAGTAAACACTCTAATCTAATCTAACTCAAGATTAGTGAAGTGGATTTGAGGTTGTGTTGAGGGATATTGAATTTCGTGTTCTCACAACAATGGAGGAACTTGCTCTCACAGAAAAGTAGGTTGAAAAAGATTAGGGTCGGCTAGCTTTTTTTTGAGGAGAACCCTAAGGTTCTATTTATAGTGGCAGCTTTCAAACGAGTATTCTGCCATAAAACGTCCCAACGTTTTGTAAAACGTAGAAAACGTTTTAACTCAAATTAGGTCAAAATTCAAATTTCTGTGAGATATCATAAAACGTTCCAAACGATTATAAAACGTTTCAAAACGTTTTATTCTGGAGATTTATCGATTGAAATGCAAATTTTAAGTCTGAAAAACAATTTAAATCGTCCAGACGATTTACAAAACGTCTGGGACGTTTTAACTTGTTTTTCCAGCTTTCAGATGATTTAATCTCCAGATTTTGTACAAAGAAAACGTCTGAAACGTTTTATCAATCGTTCCAACATTTTATCCCTGTTTTTCAACATCAAAGCTACTTTACCAATTATAAATTTACAGTTTAAATACTTGATAAATAACTTGATGATTTCTTCAGTCCAAGTGCTCTAAATTGCAATTCCAATTGTCTTGAACCTGCATTCTTTCTAATCATATGGAAAATCGTAAAATTCAATAATTATATGTTTTGCAAATTAGTCAAATAGACTATAAGAGAATTGCTTGAAACAACAGATAGCACTGGAAGCATTAAACCCTAACCGTCAAGGTCCTAATACGGACCGTATTGCCCAATACGGTTCGTAACCGAAGGCGCCTCTTGGGGAATAACTGCCGACAGCTGTTTTCAGATCAGTTTCTTAGCCCCTACTCAACCTCCAGACGTCCCTCCACTCCTATATAAGGCCCCTGGGCAGAAGAAGAAGTTATCTTTGTAATTAGGGTTAGATTTGATTAAAGTAAGAAGAGAGGAGTGCTTGTAACAATGCCGTTCCGCGGCTAAGTTCCTTTTCTTAGGGCTAGGCAGTAAACCTTGTTACTCTTGATATTTTGATATATATATTTCTGTTGATTATGATTTCTTGTTGTTGAAACAAAATACTTTTGTGATTTACTATCTCTTCATCTAACTTCAATGATCTAGTTTGAGTCCGTTAGGGTAGTGACAGTACTTTAATGGTAAGAGAAACTATTTGTATGGATTAGCCTCATTGAGATCTATCAGGTTTATGTGAAGAAAACCTTAGCGGGGAAACCATAAACCAGACCAACAAAACGCATACCAAATTCCATCACTTGCGTAAGGTAAATCGCAGTGATCTGTGTAGTAATTTGGAGTATTTAAGAGTAAGGAAAATCACAGTGTCCTATGTAGAATCTCGGTGAAAGATCTGTAATTCTTGCGTAACATAAATCGCAGTGACCTATGTGGTGTCTTTCATTAAACAACAACAGGAAATCAGACGCAACAGGAATATATTGTCAAGGAGGATTGAGTGGCAATGGTGTGCCGAAACCCTAGGAATTCTCATCTCTATCTTTATTTTAATTACTTTTAATTGCTTCCTAATTTACATTGATCAAAACAACATCTCTCAATTTTCAGATTTCGTCTAGCCTTTCGAAAGATTGTGATTCGATCGCTCGAAGCATTGAACCAATATTCCCTGTGGATCGACCTCGAATATACTACTCGATAGGATTGTGCGCTTGCAGTCCGAACCGATAGCATTTCCGAGTTTATAAATATTAAAAGAAACATTGCTCTCTTTTGAGTGATCAAGCTCGCCGAGCGATCATTCAAACATTGTCGAGCGAGTATTCATACCTCGTCGTCCAAGTATTCATATTTCGTCGAGCAAATATTAATATCAAGTATTGCAAATATTCATATCTCGTCATGCAAATGTGAATAGTTCATGTATCAAGTGTTTCTATCTAACATATTCTATTATTATTTTTTCTTATGGCATTGGATGCCGTTTGAAAGTATTCATATCAAATATTGCAAGTATTTATACCTTGTTTTACAAGTATTTATACCTCAACAGACAACACTAAATAGTATTCGTTCTAAGTTTAATTGCAATCGATTAGGAATCTTTTTTTTAATAGAATCAAAATTTTAAATTCCAAAAATACATGAACGTTACGAGTAACATCAAAACCATATGAAAAATTGTTTTAAAAATTATATCGAAGTATTAATATTCTAATTTCACGAAGGAACACAGCTCGCTGCATCTTATAAGAAATGGTCTCGAAATTATCAAATTTGCAGTCCATTTTGTTACTTTGTTCAAAATAAAGATAAAAGAGACTAAAAAAATTTCATAATACCTTTTTTTTTAAGTTTAAACCCATAGACAATTCATTTCAAATATAACTCAATATCAGTATAGTCTACATCTTCCTATCTTATGCCAGTAAATACAAAATCAACTTTTCCATATGAGTAGAAAAAAAATTAGCTCATCCAAAATTAGTACAAACCTCTTTGTGAAGCAAGTACCTTAAGTTTTCATTGACATTTCCTATAAAAATTCCTTTAATATCTAAACATAGGTTATGTAAAACATTTTAACTCCTAATTTTGTATCTTTCCCTCCTTAGCTAGATGGTCCGCCATTTCGTTATTGTTTCTATATACTTGGAAGCAGCAGTATCCTTGATTCTTCTCCAACACCTTTTCTAGATTATATAAAGAAGCAAATAAACAGAGGATAAATCAAGGCACTTCTCAATGTCAGCATAACAAGCATTCTTCTTCTCCCTGATTTCCTTGTCATGTGAAGTAATTACACCTCAAAAATTAAAATAAAGTCAAATCCCATAGAGAGAGATAGAGATAGAGAAGAGTGTCTCTCGCTAAACCTACAATGCAACATATCTCCGCATTCCTTGAGAGTCGCATAGATCTCCGGCTCGTAACAGTTAACAATGTCCTTCAAACTCTGCATCAGTTTTGGTGCCGACACCGGAATCTCCGGCGTGGCGGTCGCTGCCACTTTGCCACTCATCCTCCTTCCTTTAAAAGAGGAAAAAGACGATAACTGATTCTTTTTTTTTGAAGGTTGGCGGGGAACCGTCAACAAATTTTATAAAGAAAAAGATTGTTTTTATTACAAGGACTCAAAATTAAAGAACCCCCGCACTCTATCCAGTGCCATTTTAAGTCTAAACAGCTAGACCGAAATAGCACCCTGGAGTTCCAATGATGAGCTAAAAACTAGAAGTGAAGTTATGCATGCTGTAACCACAGCATTATCTCCCCGATCGTATTAGCCACCATTTGAGTGACCATGCGGCTTTTATTTGAGAATAGCCTTCTATTCCGCTCTCTCCACAGTGCCCACACGCCTGCCGCCCACAGGACATCCCAACGCGTTCTCAGGGTTGGGGTTAGAGCACGCCTCTGTATGTCCCACACCTCCACAATCGTGTTGTGACCCCTGCTTACCGACAATTTGAAATGGCCGCCGAGGCCCCGCCAGAACCTCTGAGCAAGCGAACATTTCCAGAACATGTGGTCCCTTGTCTCCTCTATGTTGCGGTGACAGAAATGACATCCCGGTTGGACGTGGCAACCTCGCATTCCGAGCACCTCTTGAGTCAGGATTTTATTGTCCAAAATTAGCCAAATAAAGATTCTGACTTTCATCGGAACCCTGATCTTCCAAAGTGATTTATAGTAAGGGCATATAAATCCCTTATGGTGCAGAAAGTGGTATGCCGAAGAGGTGGTGAAGATGCCCGACTCTGTCCATCGCCACTGCATGATCTGATTCCACTCGGTGGAGCATCTCAGGAAAGGTAACAAGCTTTCGAGGTTTTTAAGGAAAAACGATCGGTCCTGGTTCTGGGTTAGGTGTGCTGCCGTAGTAATGTCGTAGAGGGTACACACCGTGGTGGACCATAGTCCGGTTGGCTGGTGTGTGATAGACCATAGCCACTTGGTGAGTAGGGCTTCATTTTGTGTCTGCAAATTTATAATTTCTAATCCTCCGTTTTCTTTGAGTGCACACACTCTTTCCCAGTTAACCAGGCAGTTTATTCCCCTGCAGATGTCATTGCCCTTCCATAAAAAATTCCTTCTCAGTCTATCAATGTGTCTGATTATCCCAATCGGTATGCGCAGTGCTTGCATGAAGTGCAGTGGCATTGCTGATAGCACCGACTTGACAAGTGTTATCCTGCCACCGTAAGACAAAAAGTTGGACGTCCAGCCTTCCAACCTGGTTTGGACCGCATTGAGTAGGGAGTGGTAATGAATTTTTCGCGGTTGTTTGATGGTAAGGGGCAAGCCCAGGTATCGAATGGGCAGCTGTGAAGGCGGAGAGTTAATGATGGCCCGAATGACCCCCAGTCGATTGGCGAGTATAGCAATAGGTACGAAGGTGCTCTTATCCGCATTAATCCTAAGCCCTGTTAGTTCTGAAAAGGACCGTAAGACTTTGGTGATTGCTCGCAGTGTTAGTGGGTGTGCCTCAGAGATAATCAATGTATCATCAGCAAACTGAATTGTTTGAGGCGGAAGGTAAGCCGGTGTGGGCACGAGGGCTTCAGCACTTTTCAAGAATCGTTGCAAGGAATCCGCCATGAGAATGAAGAGCATGGGAGATAGTGGGTCCCCCTGACGCAACCCTCTCCTGTGATCAAAGTAAGAGGTTAGTGCCCCGTTTACCCTTATTGCCGACGACGATGTTCGCAAAATTTCTACAACCATGGAAAGCCATCTGGGAGGGAACCCCCGTTCAATGAGAAGATTAGTCAGGAAGGACCAGTCCACTGTGTCGAAAGCCTTCTCGAAATCCACCTTGTATAGGACTGCCGGGAGGTTTCTCTTTGTGCAAAAGTTCAGGAATTCCCTCGCGGATAGAAACGATTCCATTAGCGATCTTCCTTTGACAAAGGTTGTCTGGTTGGGCGCAACCAAGTTATGTAAATGCGGTTGGAGTCTATTGGCGAGGAGCTTGGTGATGATTTTGGAAATTGTGTTGATGACACTAATGGGTCGATAATCAGAGACTTTTTCTGGATTGGGCTTCTTTGGGATGAGTGTAACGGAGGCCCTGTTTAAGATTCGGAAAAGGCCGGGTGTGTTCCCAAAGCTGCCTATAAGGTGCATGATATCACATTTGACGATGTCCCAGAAGGCTCTATAGAATTCAATTGGAAGGCCGTCCGGACCGCTCGCTTTTCCGGAAGGCATGTCATGGATTGCAGTCCGGACCTCTTCTTCCGTTATTGGGTTATCCAAAACCTGGAGGTCTGCAGTGAAACTTGGGCCCACTCTACCTTCCAGGCAGAATGGTCGTCTGTTTGTGGCCCTGAAACCCAGCAGTCGGCTGAAGTGCGTTCGAAGAAACTGGTGCATGCGATCTGGCGGTATGTGTGTGTCATCGTCATATTTCAGAGATAAGATGGAGTTGGAGTTCTTTCTGGCATTTGCAAGAGCATGGAAGTATTTGGTATTCTTATCGCCCAGCTTGAGCCATGTACAGCCCGACCGCTGTTTCCATTTGGCCTCCTTATCCACTGCCAGGGGAAAGATGTGCCTCCTGAGTTTAATTCGCCGTCGAAATTCAATAGGGGTGAGAGTTCTTCTTTCTTCCACACGGTCGAGTTGTTGCAAAACCCATTTTGAGCGCGATAAATAGGTCTCCCTCCTTTTGTTGAGAGATAAATAGGTCGAGTTGTTGCATAACTGATTCTTTCTTTGTTGTTTTGTTGAGAGAGAGAAGGAAAGAGAAGCGAGGGTCGACCGAAGGCGGTGCGCCCTAAGGAAGATAGAGGCGGGATCGGGTGGAGAGATCACCGACGGAACTAGAGAGACCCGATTAAAAGAGAGAGAGGCGCTCAAGCGCTAGAACTATTTTGGGAGACATTTTTGTTAATCTTGGTTGAACAAGAAGATGCTTTTGTGAAAAGTTTTGAGGAAAAGGGAGATGGAGAAATATAGATCGAACTGATAAAAAAAGTGTTTGACTGCTTAGGAAGACGTTTAGGGGACTAAATATTATTCTTAATATAAAGGTGTTTGTCGATTTTTTTTATAGCTCAGTAGTCCAAATTTGAATTGGGAGTGAGGTTCTTACAATGACATGTGGGAACCATTACTATATGTGGACCCTAAAGTCTTTAAGTTTTAATTGGACTCGATTTACGAAAACTGAAGAAACCTAAGTTGGCTAAGTAGCATTAATTCTTAAACTTTTAAGATCATATACAACGTAAATAGTTGGTGTTAAAAGATCTTTCTGAGAAGGTGATTAATTTTTATATATTACAACAACAAAAAATTCTCTTTCTAATATATCAAGTTTCTTTTTAATTGCAAAAAAATATTATATTACATATAATCTCAAATATGTTTTTTTTTGTAAAAATAAGATTTACAATTTAACTTTATCAAATTCTTTTTTTTATTTTTAAAATACTTGTAATGTATTATTAAAGTGGATTATATGGACATGGTATTGACTTTAAATTTTTGCAATCAGCAATATTTATTGTACTGGTTTTAAATATTGTGTTGACAAAATCTTATATGCAATTGGTATATTAATGTGATAACAATTAAGAAAATTGTTAATTTGATGATTTATATAATAAAATATAAAATAGCTGGTACGTACCTATTTGAATTAAAAAGCATATATATTTATATTATTTGAATTCTTGATCTAATGAAATTTACTCAAATTAAACTACATGCATCAAATATTACTGTAATTTGTATTTCAGTAAGGTGAGAGTTTAGCATCAATATCAAATTCAACTATTAAAAAAAAATAGTTATTGAACCGGTTGAACCAGCGGTCCGACCAGTAAACTGTTGATCCGAAATTTTACCGGGTTGATACTCGATCCGGTTCTGATAACATTACTTAGTATCAGTCCGACTAATATCCATCGCATGAATCGCTGTCGAAATAAATCAGCACCACATGCACATTGGGAATATATAAACATCTCAATCAATAGCAATATTGAGAAGAAAATTTACTTTTCTTTAGGAGATCGCAGATTTCAACTTTAATTAGAGGATCTTATGAAGATTTCAAATTAAAATATTTTATTGCTATCTTTTATTTAAGAAAAATTCCATCCACTATGTAATATTCCTAGGTAATAAGTCAAAACTATGAGTATATGAAACAATGAATATTGACTTTATTAGTGTAACTTGTCGGATTACTCGGATCATGTGTGGCACTGCTGGTATTAGCTTCTGTATATCGTACGAATATATCCTCTTGTGTTACGATCTCCTCTATATCTTACATATGTCAGCCAACGCTTATCAAACCCTAAATCTGTAAATTTACATCAAGTGCAGATTAGTCTTTAATTAATGTGCACTACATTTAAAGTGGGATACCACCTAATTAAGATGCATTTGTTCCCTTCTCATCGTCAAGCCCACATTCAAATCATCTTACATTCAAATAAACTTAAAATGTTATTTAAATGATTAATTGGTCAATAATAGCGTCGGCAACTCGGCATGAAGGAAGATATTGTGGACTCCTTGTCTGGAGAAATTTGCGTTAGACTTTAATGGAACTCAAAATCCGTCTTCAAATCATTAATGGGTTTTTTATACGCTTTAAGATCTATGTTAGGTCGGCACGAATTTTGAAAACAAACATGTACAGATATTGAAGTGATTCTCACAGTGTTGTACTCTAAAAAGTTGAAGTGATTCTCACAGTGTTTCATCTTCTTCTAGTACGAGTTATTTTTCATATTGTACTGTTTGTCATGTTAGACTAGTTGTCTTTCATGTTTTGTTGGTTGTTTTTCATATATTATTGGTTATATTTTATATTCTATTGGTTGTTTTTCACATTCTTCTTGTTTTTTTCATCTTGTACTAGTTGTTTTTTATGTTCTACTCGATGTCTTTCATCTTGTACTAGTTATTTTTCATCTTGTTCTGGTTGTCTTTCATCTTCTACTATTTGTTTTTCATCTTTTTCTAGTTTTCTTTCATCTTGTACTAGTTGTCTTTCATGTTCTACTGTTTGTCTATTATCTTTTTCTGGTTATATTTCATCTTCTTCTAGTTGTTTTTGTCACACCTCGAGATAACCCGTCACGTATTTCTACGTAAGGCGTATGCACATCACATACATTATCAATAACAATATACATAAAGCCACATTTATTTCATAATCAAAAGAGTTTCACAAACGATCACGGCGGACATGGCTAGTAACACAAACACTACCATGCCTGCTCAATGTATCAATTATTGAATCATGAAAACAAAACTAAACAACATGTGACAATTTATCAATCATAAGCCTTCCCGCTTAGTCTCACTCTTGTCCTTGCTCGAATCATTCCTCTTCGTTACCTGGAACCCACGTAAAAGTGGAATAGGTGAGAGATCGAACCTTCTCTCAGTGCGGGATTTAGTTCCAGCCCAGAGCTTATAAAACATTTACTTATTCTCACAAATATGAACATATATAATTAAAATGTGTATGCTTCTTCTAATGCAATGCATATCCTAACATTATTTACTATTTTCATTTACTTCCAAAATTCCGTTGATCTATTTCATTTGACTCACTAGACGGTGATTTCATATGCCGCTAGGTCTTGGCGGTGATAGGACCGCTTCCGCCTACAATCACATCCGTGATAAGACCACGTCAGCCTACAATCACATCCGTGACATGACCGCTTTTGCCTACAGTCACGTTAACGAGGGGTCCAGTCGAACACTAGACCCAATGTATACATCCCAATATGCAAGCATACCGGCCCCTGTTCAGTTTCCTTATTCGTTCATTTCACGTACATTTATTCAATCACACAATTCATGCCATGCTCAACACATCCTATGCATGTAAGTCCATTGGTCAATGTATGAATCTTATTTTCATGCAATTTATTTATGTTCTACTCAAGTCATGCGAATGGTTCGAAAACAACATGCATAATTTCAACTAATGCCATCATAATAAACAGTTGAATGACAATAGGCAAGTAAGATAGTTTTATAAAGTCTAGAAAACCCGCACCTGATATCTGAGTGAATCCCTAATCATCTCTTACGTCGTTTAAATCTTTAAACGTGGAATCTAAAACATAAACATACATTTAATTAATAATGTTTGAATTCAATTTTCGTTTCCTAAAAACCCTTAGTACTATATGTCATTAATCCTAGTTTACTATTTAGGAAAATTATCAAGGATCTTAATTTGACTGTTTCGATTAACTCACATATTAGATATTATACATTTTTTTTATTAAAAATTCTGACAAATTAAATTCGGCTTAAAATACTTTGATATCTGATCTCTGTTTAGTATTACTAGAATGAAAGAAATTATAAATAAAATAATTGATTTGCTTTTGGTACCTTAATCCCTAACATAACCGAAAGTTTGATCAGATATAATAAACAGAATATCCAATTAAATAAAAAGAATAAATTTTAGATCTTATAATAACTAAGAAAATTATATTAATAAACAAATATTTCAGATTATATTATAATTTAAAACAAAAGAATATTTAAAAATAAAGAAATTTCCAGATTTTTAATAAACTTAAAGAAATTACTATTTATCAAATTATATGATCTCGAATAAATACTAAACTCAACACATTAAAAAGAAAGTTTTCAGATTTTAAATATTATTTCTGAAATTCTTAAAAATAAAGAAATTTTCATATTATAATTAGATGTACTTCTAAATTCTTATAATCTAAGAATAAAATTTATTCTAATTAATGGATCCTAGTCAATCAATTTATGAAATAAAATAATGAAAATTACTAGTACCTTTAGTGCAGAGATTTCCAAACACAAGGGAGAAGTTCAATTCTTTTTGACAAAATAAAAGAGTGCAGTTTGGGTTCTTTTGGATGGTTGTGAAGTAAGAGCGAGAGAGAATAGAAAATAATCAAATAGATTAATCGGATAATTAGATGGGATTAGGGCTGGGCAAAATAGCTCGAACTCGCAACTCGCTCGTAACTCGCTCGTTTACAGCTCGCTCTAACTCGCTCATTTACAACTCGAGTTAGTTCCAACTCGAGTTGGCTGACTCGTTTAATAAATGAGCTGAGTTTGAGCTGACCCCAACTCGCTCATTTATAACTCGAGTTACATAAAGCTACACAGTTTGGACACAAAAAATCTCAGAATAACCAAAACCAAACCCAAACTCGGCTCAAACTCAGCTCAAACTCGTTTATAACTTGTGTTGTATTGATTTAACTGGTTAAACGAGTTTATAAACGAGTTGTGAGCCAACTCGAGTTGATAACGAGCTGAGTTCGAGTTGGCTCTACAGCTCGTTATTACCATCCCAACTCGAGTTGACTCGCTCATTTATTTAATGAGCTGAGTTCGAGTTGGAGGTAACTCGCTCAAACTCGGCTCATTTACAGTCCTAGATGGGATTGTGTTGATTATTTTTCTGGATTTATTGGATTGTTTTGTGTCTTAGTCATGGGTTAATCGAAATGTATAAGACATGATTAATCAAAATATATAATAAGAAAGGGGAGGCGGCAGCGGCAAATAAATGGACCAAAATTACTTCCTCCATTGAACACCGATAATAAAAGGAAAATATATAATTGCAGCAATTAATTATCATTTTATATTTTGGAAAGAATCTTTTGACATTGCATACTTGGCATTTTTCTTATTGGAGAGAGAGCTTATTTAGAGGAGAATTAAGGACCAGAAGATACCGTCTCATATTAAAACTTAGATATATTTTCATTTGATCAAATAATTAATCTGAATTTTACTAAGTGTAAAGTTTAATGAGACAAAATTAACAATGAAGTAATATTCAGTCATTATGAAATTTAAGTTTGATCTACAATTTTAATAGATAATATAAAAAAACATACGAATCAAATATTCATGATTGAGAGAAAGAAATAAAAATAACAATTCTATTATTTTATTTCTTTTGTTTTTATATAAACAATTATATTGATTTAGAAGCTTTATTTTATTTTAATGTTCATTCTTTAAATTATGTGGTGTTACAGTCTTGCTCTTTAGCTCATTTGGTTTGTCTTCTTGGTTAATGAAAAAATAGTGAAAATTTCGCTGATATAGAACAGACAAGGTTGTGCGCACCCCTAGCTGCGGCACCAAGCTGGTGCGTGCCTCCAGCTAGAGCACCAAACTGGTGCTGGTTCTCAGAAAGTGTGGGTGGTATGCTTTGAAATCTAGAGAATTGAGTGGTGATTGTTTAATTTTCAATTTTGAGGTGGTAACTAACAAAATTTCGGTTTAATGAATAACTTAACTAGAGGATGGGATTGTTTTTTATACGCTGTCTTTTTTTGTGCCATCAAAACAGCTATTGCAATTTGAATATTAAAAACAAAAAAAAACAAATGATAGTTCAATACTATTCGAATAGTGCATTAAATAATGTTATTTTGTTGACAGTCTTGTTAAGAGTTAAAAAAAAAAGAATAATATTATTTTACTTATCCATCATTAACAGAAATATCCGCACATTTTATTTTGCTTAACCCTCAAAATTTTAATAATTCATCTGCTTCTCATGTCTTTTATGTTTTTATGTCTCAATCATGTCTCACATTTTTTTCTTTGTTTTCAAAATCCAAACAGTTGATTCAAATTGCTTAACATAATATTCATATTAAAATATTTTAGAGACTAAATTTTATATTTTTGAAAACTCGTTTACTATTTTTATAAATACTTCCATCTGATATACCCACTAAGAGCCTCAAAACTTCCAAAACTTGAAATATTATTAACGCAAAATTTAACGGAAAACTTTAGTTTATTCGATTTTCACATCACTACATAAAAACTAAAAGGTCATGTTTGGCTATGGAGTAAGAGATGGAGTAAACCTCTTACTCCACACTTAAGTCGTCAAACGATAAGTAAAATAGGAGATGTAAAATGGAATAAGAGATGAGTTAATTTGGAACAAGCTACTCCACATCTTCAGATGAATTAACCTACTTCACATTTACTCCAGTTGTAGGAAAGATATTCATTTTCCAAGATATTACTCTTTCATATGGATTAATTAAAATCAAAACTTCAACTATCAAATAAGATGTAAAATATGACTGAAATTTTAAAAATACCCCTGCCCAAAAAATAATAAACCAAAAAACCACTAAAATCTGAAAACTCCATATTTAGCATGTCTGCCATTTGAAATGACGAACAACTAAAAACTCCATATTTTTGGCTGTCCGTCATTTCAAATGGCGGACACCCCTTTAGTGTCCGCAACCTCAAATAGCGGACGTGTTAAATTTGAAATTCTCAGAATTTAGTAGTTTTTTTTTTTAGTAGGAGCATATTTAAATTTTTTGAAAAATATAAAAATAATATGAAGTAAATAATTTAATCCTCATTTACCTTACTCCGCAACCAAACGTAGACCAATAATCTTTACATTTGGTGTACATTTTAAAATTACAAAGCCTTCAATCTTTGGTGCTCTTGTCGACCAACAGCGATGTTGTTGTCATCACTGACAGTTGGAGAAGCTTCAGTCCATACGACAACACTGTTCATTTAAATTAATGCCGTGCCATACCAAATCTCTCTCCAAAAAAGTCTTTGCATTATTTTGGAGTCTTTACATTATTACATAGGGGGACATGTGGCCAAAACTCTCCCCATCATCATCTATTCATCTCTACTCTCACGAAGTCTTTTTCCATACACTTCCAAAGACCAGACCGAACGCGCTTTGTTTATAATTTTAACTTTTCCTTCTATCTCACTCTTCCCTCTCTACTAATTTTCTTCGTTTCCAGAAAGAAAAAAAGACAAAGCAACCTCGCTTTATGTCACTGCCCTGCATGTTTGGCGCCGCACCACCGCCGCCTCCTATGGCCACTTTCTCCTCCTCTAAATCCAACTTCATCCCACTTCTCCTCTCCATTAGCCCACAATGATGGCTCTCCACCTCTCACTTCCCTTAACCCTTCTTATCTTCTTCTCCTTCTCCAATGAATTTGCCTCTTTAGCACAGAGGCAATGCCTTCCTCGCCAGAGACAAGCATTACTCCAGCTCAAGAATGGATTCAGTACATCAAAGCTCCAGTCTTGGAATTCGACAGCGGATTGCTGCACATGGGAAGGCGTCACATGTGATCCAGCTTCCGGCCTGGTCACCGCACTGGAGCTGAGCAACCGGTCGATTTCAGGTCGGATCGACCCGGCCTTCTTCTATCTTAGTTCACTCCAGAATCTCAGCCTCGCCTACAACCTGTTCAACAATGTTACCCTTCCAGAGAGCGGGTTCGAGCGGCTCTCTAATCTGATTCATCTCAATTTATCCAATTCTGGTTTTGTTGGTCAAATTCCAACTGGTATGTCTCAGCTTACAAATCTTGTACTGCTCGACATTTCAACTTTTTACCTTAATGTAGGATCCAGTTCTCTGTATTTCAGAGAGCCAAGCATCAAAACCTTACTAGGCAATCTTACAAAACTCCAAGTTCTTTACCTGGATGGGGTTAACATTTCATTGAATGGATCAGAGTGGGGTCTGGCAGTATCTCAGTTAGGCCCCACACTTCGAAGCCTGAGCATGTCAGGTTGTTCTCTGATGGGTCCTTTTGACCAGTCTCTCAGCCAGTTGAGTCTAATATCATACCTAAGACTAGATTATAATAACTTGAGTTCTCCCATGCCAGAATTCTTTGCAAATTTCTCATATTTATCAGTGCTTAAGTTAAGTTCATGTTTGATTAATGGAGAATTCCCAGTGAGAATATTACAGCTGAAAAATCTAAAAGAGATTGATTTGTCAGATAATCCAATGCTGTCAGGTCAATTGCCAGAGTTTGAAAAGTATAGCTCTTTACAAACATTGATCCTTTCAGCCACAAACTTCTCTGGTCAAATACCAGATTCGATCGGCAACCTTCAAAATCTGTCAACCTTCCTGATTTATGACTGTAACTTCCATGGAGAAATCACCACTAATTTGCAAAAGGTTGCATGGCTCGCTCATTTAGACATTTCATGGAACAGGTTCACTGGTGAGATACCTAAATTTCACAATTGGCAAAGAATTTCAGAATATGTGTTGAATAATAATAATTTTGATGGATCAATACCAGATAGCAGTAGTTACGCCGGTCTAGATTATCTTTCAAATATTGATTTGAGGAACAACTCCCTCTCTGGCACAGTACCGGTATCTCTGTTTTCTCTCCCTTCTCTTCAAATCTTGCTTCTCTCACAAAATAAATTATCGGGGAATCTCCCAGAGTTCTCTAAAGGGTCACCTGTTTTCCAAACTATTGATGTAAGTTCAAACAACCTTGAAGGACCATTACCAAGTTCCATTTTCAAGCTCTCTCAGCTAAAAGTGTTAAACCTCGCATCGAACAACTTCACTGGTATGCTAGATTTGGATTCTCTCTGGTACCTAAAGAATCTTACTAGTATTGATCTGTCCAACAACATGCTCTCAGTGACTGACGGTGCCATTGGTAACAAATCTTGGTATACCTCATTTCCCAACATCAAGACGCTAAAGCTGGTATCCTGCAATCTGACAAAGTTCCCTTCTTTTATGAGGTACCAGTCTGGGATAAGCAATTTAGACCTTTCAAATAACAAAATTGGTGGTACTATACCCAACTGGGTACAGAAAACTGGCAATGGAAGTTATCTCGCTTTCAATCTCTCTCATAATTCCTTTACTGGGTTAGAAGGCGATACCATTTTTCTCTCTCTAGATACTTTGGCAATTCTTGATCTCCATTCTAACATGCTTAACGGGACAGTACCACTTCCTCCTCCAAGCATCATAGTATTTGATTTGTCTCACAACCTTTTCTCTCTTCTCCCTCCTAATTTGACCTCTTACCTGGGGTTCACAATTTACCTTTCTCTCTCCAACAATAAGCTAACAGGGTCCATACCTGGTTTGATTTGCAATGCAAGCTATCTGCAAGTGCTGGATCTTTCTTACAACAACTTCATGGGTGAGTTGCCACATTGCCTTCTAGAAAATACCAGCACTCTAGCTGTACTTAACCTGAAAAATAACAAATTGACTGGTTCGTTTCCGCAAGCTATAAGTGAAGATTGCGGATTTAGAACTATAAATTTAAACAGGAATAATATAAATGGAACATTGCCTCAATCTCTGATGAATTGCGCTTCTCTAGAGGTTCTAGACCTTGGAAATAACAAAATAGATGGTGGATTTCCCTACTGGCTTGGGGAGCTCAAAGACTTGAAAGTTCTTGTCTTGAGATCAAATAAATTTTACGGGGCAGTTTCAAAACCAAGGTCACAATCAGGAACAAATGATTCTGCTGCCTTTTCAATGCTGCAAATTCTCGACCTCTCTTCGAATTCTTTCAATGGGAATTTGCCAAAGGAATACTTCAAAACCTTGAATTCAATGATGGTTAATTCAGGAAACAGTACCAGTCTGACAGTTGGTTTTGAGTACTTGGATTTCGATGGAAGCTATTACCAAAACTCAGTGACAGTTACTTTCAAGGGCTTGGAGGTAACTCTGGTTAGAACACTCGCGATATTCACCTCCCTCGATTTTTCAGGAAATGATTTTGGAGGCAAAATACCACAAGAAATTGGAGAACTCAAGATGCTTGATTTGCTCAACATGTCCCATAACACACTTACCGGGACAATCCCTCCTCAAATAGGTGACTTGAAGCAGCTTGAGTCACTTGATCTAAGTTCCAATGAACTCACTGGTAACATACCCGAAGAGCTTACCTTGCTCACCTTCCTCTCTGCACTGAATCTCTCTCGCAACAATTTGGTGGGGAAGGTGCCACAGGATCATCAGTTTTTAACGTTTTCGAACGATTCTTACCTGTACAACCCTGGTCTGTGCGGTGATCCATTGACAGTACAATGCGGGCCTCCTCTGTCAGAGATTCCAGTTTGGGGTACCAAATTCTCAATCAATCTCAACTGGCAGTTCATTTTTAGTGGATTAGGTTTTGGTGCAGGTTTTGCTGTTGTTCTTGCGCCTTTAACGGTATGGAGTGAATGGAGAGAGCAGTTCAACATGTGTGTGGATTGTTTGCTTCAAACTGTTCTGCTGTTGTGGATTTTGAGTAGTTGTATTTATAAACGGGTTGGATCAGAGGATGAAGCAAATGGACCTGTTAAATTGGATGAAGTGGATGAGGATGAAGAGACGCTGAAATTTTGTTTATTTTGCACCAAATTAGAGATTATTGGAGAAAAGGTAATTATACATCACACAGAGTGCTCTTGTCATGTATAGACTTTGTTTAGTCTTGAGATTTTGTCTGTACATAGTATATAGTGGGCAATAATAAAATGTTTTGTCAATTTGTAAGTGAAATGTCCTCTAGGTTGATTTCATGAGTAGTACCTTAAAATTTACTTTGCACACAAGTTCTTATATCATAGTTTACTGAATGAGGGTTCAAGTTTTATCTGTTGTCTTTACTGGCTTTGACTTGCCATTTTTTTTATGTGCGGGTAAACTTTGTTTATTTTATTAAACCTTTTATGAGCTTTTTTTTAAGAGGAGGGTTCAAATGCACCATAATTTTTGTGCTCCAATATGCTCCACATTCTTTATCTCCATTTTCAAAGTCCGAATAGTCAATCTGAACTGCTCAACATGATCTTCATAATAAAATATGCCTGGATACCAAATTTTATATTTTTTAGATTTTTTTTACTATTTTTTTAGATAGGTACAATATCACTTTATCGGATTGTCCAGAATCTCCTTAACAAGGTGATTTTGTACCTATCGGATTTTTACTATTTTTTTAATTAGTTTATTTTTATTAAGTCTTCTTTTTATGGAAAGTGTCATTGCATTATGTTTGAGCAAGGAAATCAACCTGACTGATATTACTTTTTGGGAGCAAATAATTCCTGAGCTCCTTGTTTCTTTCCTTCAATGAGTAGGAAGCTGGTATGATCAGCATGCTTTGTGCATCAATTCTATCAAGGCAAAGGTTTCGTTATTATTTCTTCAACAATTGACCTGTTTCTTATTTTATATTTTTAATGGAGTTACCACAGTATTCTCATGATCCCATTCTAATTAAAAAGGAAGATTTTGCAAGGAGATTATTTGTTCGAAAAAAGTTTAGTAATTTGGTTGTTGTGCTTCGATATATTATTATTTGGTCCTGTTATTTAATTTCATAGTTAGTTTTATTTATATAGTCGATTTTGCCATGGGACCTCATAATTAGGAATGTTAGTATGCGGTGCTGCAGCAAGCAAAAGACCACAGGCCATCTTTATATCTGGCTTGTAAGCTTTACTAGCCGAGAAATCCATTCGAAGAACGTGGAGATTAGTTGAAGTAATTGAAGTAATGAACTTCCCTTAATAAAACTCATAACTTGCAATTAAATTGTGTTTCAAATTTTTTTTATTTTTGGTGGCTCTCGAAAAGAAGATAGCAAAAAGGATTTATCCCTGAAATCGA
Source organism: Carex myosuroides (assembly GCA_028015225.1). NCBI lineage: Eukaryota > Viridiplantae > Streptophyta > Magnoliopsida > Poales > Cyperaceae > Carex > Carex myosuroides. Next base: position 3,909,703 of record CM051476.1, read on the forward strand.
CTCTCACTAGTATCATGTCAGATTAGTTGTCATCATCTATTAATTTAATTGGACGAATTAGGCGTTTTCAGCCTGACGAATTAGGCTGATATTTTTATTAATACCAAAAAAAAAAACAAATTATCAAATCTGCCCCCGCCCCAAACTTATTTTTAAATCTACCCCAACCGCCCGTCCACTGGGCGGTCCACTTTCCCCACCTGACCGCCCAGCAGCTGGGCGGTCCAGTTTCCACAGCTGACCGCCCACTGTCTGGGCGGTCCACTATGCATAGCTGACCGCCCAACAGCTGGCGGTCCGCTAGTGAATTTTTTTTTTTTTTTTAGAGACAATATGAATATCAAGATGCTGAATTCTTAACGCTAAAAATTCGAACTTTTTTTTAAATATTAGTTAGATTACTTATTTTAAGCATATTTATACTAAAATACGCTAAATTACTTGGAATTATGTTAAATTACGTTGAGTTACACTATATTAAGTTAAATTACACTAAATTACATTACGCTAAAATACGGTAAATTACAATAAATTACATATGAATAGGGACGATATCTTCACTAAAAAGGTGAAAAACGACGACGAAACTTCAAACGGTCATAAAACGGCGCTCGAGTGTCCGATTTCAGCAAATGACCACTTTTCGGAAAGCTTGCGAAAATGCGCATGCGTTCGTGCCTGTGATGCTAGATTCCAAAATTCAGAATCGCCAAAAAACAAAGGAAAGACCCTCAAAACTTGAGTTGAAGTTTCCGATTAAGATTTTCATTTCTATTATTCAATCCAAGTAGTTCAGTAAATTAGTTATATAATGAAATTGTAGAATACCAATTTTTACTATTTTTGGAATTTTTTTACTATTTTTTATCATTCATGAAAGATGACACAAAATCGGTCTACTTTAGCGTAATTTTGCGTAGTTTAGCGTAATTTACCGTATTTCAGCATAGTTAGCGAAATTATTGTAATTTAGCGTAATTTAACGTAATTTAGTGTAATTTAACATAATTCCAAGTAATTTAGAGTATTTTAGTATAAATATGCTTAAAAGAAGTAATCTAACTAATATTTAAAAAAAAATTGAATTTTTAGCGTTAAGAATTCAGCATCTTGATATTCATATTGTCTCTTAAAAAAAAAAAAAACACTAGTGGACCGCCCAGCTGCTGGGCGGTCAGGTGGGGAAAGTGGACCGTCCAGTGGACGGACGGTTGGGGTATATTTAAAAATAAGTTTGGGGCGGGGCAAATTTGATAATTTGTTTTTTTTGGGGGTATTAATAAAAATATCGGCGAATTAGGCGTTGCAATCTTTTGTGTTTTTATGTAGTAATTTTTAGGCAAAGAATTTGGATATTTGCCCATCAAATCTTCAAATTGGGATATATGCCCATCAAATTTATAAAATCTTGTAAATTTACCCATATTGATATTAAAACTGATAATTTAAAAAATAAATCTGTATTAAAAAAAATTATTCCAATTTTACCCTCTTCACGCCTCCAGTCGCTCCAGTGTAGCGTTAGCGGTTTCTTTTCCGTTAGCGGGTTCATCCCTGTCAGGGTGCATTGAGTGTGCGGGTTCTTTTTCGTTAGCGGGTTCGTTAGCAGGTTCATCCCCGTTAGCAGCTTCGGAGTGTCAGGGTGCATTGAGTGTGCCAGACATAGTCTGAACGAGAGAGAGTGAGCGACTGGAGGCGGAGAATAGTCTGAACGAGAGAGAGAGAGAGAGAGAGAGAGAGAGAGAGAGCGATTGTGCTTTGAGCGCCTGTGTGCGCGAGATTTGAACGAGAGAAAGACTGTGCGCGATGGAGAAGAGGAGACGTTTGGAGCGTCTGGCGGGAAAAGAACTGGAGCGTGAAGAGGATAAAATTGGAACAAATTTTTTTAATACAGATTTTTGTTTTAAATTATCAGTTTTAATATCAATATGAGTAAATTTTCAAGATTTTATAAATTTGATGGGCAAATACCCCAATTTGAAGATTTGATGGGCAAATATCCAAATTCTTGACTTTTGATGGGTACATAACCCATTTTGCCTAATTTTTATATAGCTTATTGTGTTCTTTTTTTTACTTTTACAGGTTTTAGTGTTTAGAAAAATATTTATTCATACCGAAAATTTTCCGAATCAATCTTATTAAGATTGATGAAAATGGTCTAATTTTAAAATATAATTTTATTTAATGAATATTTCTCTTCTAAGCACGAGCTCAAGAGAATAAATGTAATATTTTTTGAAGTCTTAAATCTTGTATTTAAACTTAGTTTAAAGCTTCATTTAAAATAACATGAGTGAGGGTATGGTACTATGCATAGACAGCAGCTTGGGTCTGATGCCCATTGGACCCAAAGTGGGTTCGATGGGCTCCATGACCGTCCGATCTGCTTTAAGATTCACGCCAGAACTTTCGAGTCCACTTTAATATTCGTGCGCACAACTCGTAAAGCAGATCGGACGGTCGTGAAGCCCATCAAACCCACTTTGGGTCCGATGGGCATCGGACTCAAGCTGCTCTCCTATGCATAGCACACTTTGGTCTGTACTTTCTAATAGTTTAGAACTTTTAGATCAAGTAATTTTTGTATTTATCTAAAAAAATAGTAAAAAAATGTAAAAATGTAAAGTTTGACATCCAAGCACATATTCATACGGAAATTATATTCTGCAGAATAAATCGACTATATAAACTCTAATAATGAAAATATATATTTGTAGTACGGACTAAAATACGCTATACATAATACAGTAGCCTCACTCAAATAATATTACATATTAGGAGAAGAATTGTTCTTAAAGTTAATCTCCATTATAAATCTGTATCGGCGTTTATATTCATCATTATTAATATTCAATAGACAAGTGAGGCTAGTACGTGCTAGGCTCATCGAGAGAGCTAGTGAGCTTAATTTCGAGATATATCATATGAATCTAAACAGTTGAAACTGATTTACTTAACGAGTGATGCGTGTACATAAAAAATTTTAATTTTTTTTATTCATTTAGTACAAAGTCAAGTGGTCTACAAACGATGAAAAATGAATGCATCCAAGTAACTTATAAGCGTTTATTTGTTTACCGCTGGACTTTACATTGAATGAATTTCAAATTTTTAAAATTTTGCATGTACAATCATCACTCGCGAAGTAGATTGGTTTCAACAATTTGAATTCTTCATTTGAAACCAATCCGATAGAGTTTAGAGTTAAGCTCATCGAACCCTCTTAGTGAACCTAGCACACGCTAGCCTCACTTAGAATAATTATATTGGTATCAAGCATTTCAGAAGAAAAAAAATAGAATTTTTCAGAATTTCTGACAACTATTCCCACATTACACTGAACATTCATTTCAGCATGTTCCCATAATCATTTACGTGTATACGTATGGGCAGGGGTTCCCATAAATTAATTTGTAAGTTTTAAACCCACAAAATCTCATCCCGCATGATCGTGCGATACCCGAACATGCCCTTATTTCTTGACCATTTTAGGAGAGTCAGGGGCGGAGCCAGACTTTCAGACTATGGGGGTCAAACGTGAATGGGGGTCAAGCATATAAAATTTTTCTACTACGAATGGGGTCAATTTCACACTATCCATAATATTTTACTTTAATCTATATTAAAATAGAGTATAAATAAAAAAAAATTCAAAATGAATGGGGGTCAATTGACCCCCATTCATTGTATGTGGCTCCGCCCCTGAGGAGAGTCACTTTCCTTGTACGGATCTGATTTACAATCCAGACCCACTAAAATGTGTGAAGATGGAACCTAAATTTGAAAACATCTTTCAATGGAACACATTTGAAAAGTGTAGAACTAGAGGTGGATGTTCATTTAATATATGAGGGTTAATTAATTTTTATTTATTTTTAAATTTTTTGTATTTATGTATGATTTTTTATATAATTTGGAGTAAAATATTATGAATATTATAAAATAGCATGACAAATTTATATGATCAATTTTATTCATATTTGACTTTTGTATCTCAAAAATATGACTCCGTCTCCATAGAACTCTACATGATATCGGTTAATTGTTGACCAAACGTGTTATATCGGCTAATTGTTTGAATTACTTTGAAATGAAACTTGAAACTGAATCTTAAGTTTGGACCGACCTTGTTTGGATCTGAATTTTGTTTACTTATGATTAAGTTTCAACTTTTGAAAAAATTAGTCGAGTCATTACAAATGTGATTGAGTTTTTCATTTTCGGTAATAGAATGAAAGGAACAGGGGAACAAGGATCTAATGATAATAGAATTATAATGAATAACAATTTTTTTTAAGGAATGAGTCAAATTCTTCTACAAAAGAATGGACCGAATTTTAATATAAAGTATTAAATTATTTTTTGAAGTTCAGCTGTTAAAAAATAACTTGAATTTCAAAAGAACGATAATTATGATATGCTTTAAAGTAAAATTTAATACTTCAACGCTTTACGTTAATTTTGCAAAATAAATTAAGTTTCGGATCTAATTCGACCGATTCCTACTCATTCTTCCAATTTTACTTTCGATGAAAAAAAATAATAATATTTTCATAAAAAATAAAATGAAATAAAATAATAATAAAATAATAATATTATTTTACCTATTTATGATAATTTATGACTGCATTGACCGTGTGGGAAGTTGAGCTTACCAACTTAAATACCACTGGGAACATACGAGGCCCCGAAATTTTTATTAATATCATATTCAAACAAAAATTACTTTTTTGGGAGATTTCGAAAAATACCAGGGCCGCAGGACCAATGGGCGGCCCTTTTCTTAGAGGCCGCCATGTGCTGCTACAGCCTCAAGAATGGAGTCGCTAATTGGCCATGCGGCCTCACTTTTTTTTCGGAAAACTTGTGAGAAGATGCATGTGTCGGTGACCGATATGCCATTTTTAAAGATCTAGAATTCCAAAAAAACTAAGGGAAGAGCCTCAAAACTTGAGTTGAAGTTTTCGATTAAGTTTTTCATTTCTAATTTTCGATATAAGTAGCTTAGTAAATTGGTTATATTAATGAACTTGTAGAATATCAATTTTTGAAATTTTTTTACTATTTTTTATATTTATGAAAAATGACCCAAAATGACTTAAAAAAAAAGAAAATTACCAAAATATAAATAAAACCTATGCAACCTTAAACAAAATAACAATTAAACATAATAAATAAACTATATAAAAAAAAAACAAAAAACCAAACAAAATAATACAATTTCTGTTTACAAAAAAAAGATGAGGCCGCAGGGCCAATGGGCGGCTCCATTCTTGAGAGTACAGGATCAATTGGCGACTCCTAAGAAAAGAGCTGCCCATTGTCCCTGCTATTTTTCAAATTTTGAGAACAAAATGGTTTTTTTAAATATGATATTAACGTACGAGGACCAATGAACATGGTATCATTTGGTTTGTACAATATTACGGTGCTTTGAATATTATAAAAACAATATTTTTTTTTATTTAAAGCCCGTTGGTATTATTGTAAAAAAAAACATATGACACTTGCACGGATTATAATGTGTAAGGGTTTTTTTAAGCATCATTTCGTTGTCATTTTTAAAATTCAGTTAAAAAAAATATATTAATTTTAATGATTCATCTTATTTAAAAAGTTTCTTAATCTAAGATGGTCACATCGTACCGAAATGGTGCAGCACAGACTATCCCTATGGCCGTGGGGCGATGATACAGGCTGGAAACCCACCCCACCGTCTTACAAGATTTATCTCAAATTCCACCACTTCCCCACCTTCCTCTGGCATCCAATCTACTTCCACCTCCTCACCTCTGGATTTGGTGAATCTTTATATGTCGATCAAGCCAACCTCAGGGGAGCCGACAGATCATCCCTCCGCATTACCATCACTTGCCTTGACCCCACGGTCATTCCGCCGGCCATCACTATCGTTCATGACTCAGGCTGGAAGCAATGCAAGATTTCCATATTGGGATGGACATATAATGGTGAACTCCCGACTGACTATGAGGGGCCACCGGCAGGAGGAGAGCAAGCGGAGGTAGACTGGCACACGCAATCCCCTTCATACAGACCACAACCGGACCTCGCGCTACGTCATGAACTTCATCACCTCCACTCCAGAATAACAATCGGCCATCCGGCGGCTCACCTATCTCACCTGCACACATCCAACCCCGCTCCTTGGTCTACTCTTCTCAATCACGCACCAAGTCCACCCTCAACCCTGCCATCAAAACAAAAGGCCACTCAGCAAAAACTGACGCAGGCCAGAGTAATATTCAGAAACGCTGCCATGCCATTTCCACACCGATCTATAATACCAACCACCCTGCAACCCAATATGTTTCACCTCCCTAAACTATCAATCAACACAACAACCTCAAAAAACCCCTGCATGACCCACACTATAATGTCACACAAAATCAAGAATAAAATCACCTTTTCAGCCCACTCCCCTGCCATCAAGTACTACATGCCACCTGTCCACTGTGTCATACGTAATTTGCAGAGGAGAACCTTCTTTTGGACTCATATCACTATTCCCCAAGAATCAATACAGCCAATCACAGAAAGGATATTACAAAAAGACAAAATTCTATCACCACCGACCCTGCCTACATCACCCCATTCCCAAAATATATCCTCCTCCTCCATTCTGGGCCCTCACCCCTCATCCTTAAACAGAAACCTCAACTACACCTTTATTACCAAACATCACGTCCCCGCACCTTTACAACCATCACTTTCTACACTACACACCCCATCCAGAGCTATGGACCCAGCTGATGAAGATCTAATCCGCAAGTTTGCTCAACTTCAAACAGAGGCAGCAACGCCAACTAGCAAGCTTGTCATAGCGACGACTGGTGCTGCCAGCAGAAACTGGGAGTTGTGTCTCAAGGCAACAGTCCACACTGATAAAATGATATTCACCAATCAATTTGAAAACCAAATGAGAAAGCTATGGGAGATTCAGCCGCAGACAACTTTCAAGCAAACCACCAGAGGAAACTACATAATTGAATTTACTGACAAGAAAGATTGGTCAAGGGTGTTGAATGCTGGTCCCTGGGTATACCGTCAAGATCTAGTGGCCATATCGCCCTGCACCTCGCCTGAAGGGGCATCCTCTGAGATATTGCACGGAGAATTATGGGTCCAGTTCCACAATTTACAAAGTGATGATCTCACGGAGGAAGGTATCCGGACACTCACTGGACCGATAGGAGTGCCCCTGTCTGAACCTAGAGTTGGCTACATCGGCAGCAATCAATTTTTCAAAGTGAAAATGCAGATACTGCTCCAAAAACCTCTCCAGGATAGACTTTGCATAGATCATCCAACCCTGGGGGAAACCATGGTTTACATCGTTTACGAAAAAGTCGGTCGCATCTGCAGATTCTGCGGCTTATTGGGCCATGAAATCGATGGCTGCACGGACCGAGCGGCATTGGCAAGACTCAAGGCGGCGCCGGAAAACCAGAACCGTGAAGAACTTCGCAACATCCTAAACCCACTTCTGGGGCCTTGGATAACTACTCCAACCATGATACCGAAAATTATTAGCCCAAATCACACCTCAAGCCCCAAACAAACCCAACCGGCCTCACCTGAAATGGGCCAGAATGACTCCCCAACCCACGGCCTCAAAAGGCCACTTACGCCCCACTCCATCAGCACACAAGCAGCAGGCCTGCGACCATCTCTCATCCCAAACCTGCAATTAACAGGCCCCCATAATCTCATTTCTGATCCAAACCAAACCCCGCTAAACCTCACCTCTGACCCGCAAAACCTAACCTCTGACCCGCAATACCTCATATCGAACCCAAACCCGAAAATAAAAAAATACTCTAGAACATCCGCCCAGAACCCATCGCCATCCACTCAGCTACAAACAATTCCCCAAATCTCTATCCCACACACATCAGAAGCTCCACTCTCTTCACCGGCTGCCCATCTGATCACTCGCCCCCACACTTCTGCTGACCTCCGACCTCCCACTGCTCACCCCGTACTACCACATGACCATTCCTCGGGATCAACCCCCAAAAGACTTAAGGCGGCGAGCTCGGCTCGACCGCCGCTGCCAATATGAACCTACTGTCCTGGAATTGTCGAGGTTCCGGAGGCTCCTCGACAATTCCCACCCTCCGGCGCTATCTACAAAGCACCGGAGCAGATCTAGCTTTTATTTCCGAAACAAAATGTTCACAAGCGATCTCTGTACATAGAATAACAAAATTACCTCTTCCCAACTCTGAAATTGTCCCCTCCAGAGGCCGGGGTGGCGGCTTATGGCTTCTCTGGTCTGATGCCATCTCGGTCACCATCCTAGAAAAAAATCTTTTTTACATAGTTGCTAAAGTTCAAATAAACCCGGGTTCACCGGCTTGGGTGCTATTTGCTGTCTACGGTGATTGTCATGATCAGGTTAATCACTTCATTTGGAATCGGATTGACTACTATGCACACAATCAGAATTTGCCGGTATGCACAATAGGAGACTTCAATTGCATATCGGATGCGGGTGAAAAATCAGGGGGAAACTCAACTTCAAACTAAAGCACAGAAAGTTCAGGTCCTTCATACAAAGGGTGGGACTCGTTGATCTAGGCTATGCGGGGCCGGCCTACACTTGGGCAAACAACTAATCCAACCGAAACCTAATCCTTGAAAGGCTTGATCGCGGGCTGTGCACGGTTGACTGGTTAAGGGAATTTCCCAACACCAAAGTATTTCATTTGCCCAACTATGATAGTGACCATTTACCGGTGCTGCTGAGAACTGATCCAAGGCCGAAGAAAAGTCAAAAGCCATTTCAGATAGAACAATGGGTGGTGCAGGCACCCCGACTTTGGTCAGATATGTCAGAACGCGGTAAGATTGGGAAATCAAACATGGGAGGGCTCTTGTAGTGCCCTCAGGAAGGAGATCAAGAGGTGGTCTGAAGGTGGTAAAGACCCAAATTGGGAGCTCAAAAAAATAGAAAAGGAGATGGCAAGACTACTGTTGCAGCCTCAGACAATCACCACTAGAAACCGAATTAATTTCCTGCAGAAAGAATTCCGAAAGTATATCACTGCACAAGAAGAATACTGGCTTCAGCGATCTAGGTTGAACTGGAGCCTTTTGGGTGACCAGAACACGAAATTTTTTCATGCTACCACTATGGTGAGGAGAAGGAAGAACCGGGTGAGTGCAATTATCAAGCAGAATGGCGAATGGGCGGCAAATGACAAGGAGATTTGGACTGAGTTTGTTAATCATTTCAAACACATTTTTACACAAACACAGGCCGAACCTCTAAGCAACTGGAGCCTGCCTACTGAGCTGCTGCCTGAAATCGCAAAAATCCCGCCTGATGCCTGTCAGGGATTACAGAAAACACCGGATGAAGCTGAAATTAAGTGGGCAGTCTACGCATTGGGGCCCACGAAAGCACCAGGGTCGGATGGTATCACGGCCTCCTTCATACAAGGAAACTGGGACTCTTTTGGTCCAATAGTAGTTGCAGAAGTGCTCAATTTCTTCCTAACTGGTTCTATGAAGGACAGTATCGGTCATACCAACCTCGTGCTCATCCCTAAGGTCCTGTCTCCGACATTGGTCTCCCAATTTAGACCAATAAGCATCTGCAACTTCTTATACAAGGTCATCTCTAAAATCATAGCACGAAGATTGCAACCGTGGATGAATGGCATCATAGCACCGAACCAAACGGCCTTTGTGCCGGGAAGAGAAATTGCTGACAATGTCGTTTTATTGAGGGAAATCATACACACCTTTGTTCAGCCAAATCATAAAGACAAGCAATTCGTTCTCAAAGCCGACCTTGCGAAGGCCTTCGACATGCTGCGATGGGAATATCTCTTCTCACTGTTACCGGCTTACGGCTTTCCACCTCGCCTTTGCAAGTGGATTGAATCTTGTATTAAGGCAACAAAATTTACAATCCTATTTAATGGCACTGGCGACGGTTTCTTGAGGCCGACTAGAGGGATAAAACAGGGATGTGCTATGTCCCCCTATTTATTCATCCTCGCAATGGATCCACTTGCAAGGTGGCTCAACCTCAAAATTAAACAACAAACTCTGAGGGGTCTTAAAATCGCACCAGCAGCAGCCCCAATCTCATGCTCAATGTTTGCCGACGATCTGCTACTCATGGGCAAGCTTGAGGACAGTGAGGTTAAAACAATCTCTGACACATTCCACTCGTTTTGCGAACTGTCCGGAATGAAAATCAATGCTGACAAGTCAAAGGTATGGTTTTCTAATAGTGTTCTTGTACAGGAGCGAAACCACTTCTATCAGTGCTTTCAAGTACAGATGGCCGGCAGAGATGAAAATTACCTCGGCTGTCCGGTGGTCATCTCTGGTTCAGGATCTTTCGACTACCTCATCCGAAAGTTCGAAACACGCCTCAACTCTTGGAAAGCAAGACTACTTACACACGCAGGTCGCCTGATCCTAATTAAGGCAGTTCTCGAAAGCATCCCTGTCTATGCCATGGGAACGGTACTAATTCCGGATAAGGTGATTACTAAGCTAACGGCCATAATGCGTAATTTCTTTTGGGGAGGCGATCTACAACAGAAGAAACTGCCGTATGTGGCTTGGAAGGCAATTACGGCCCCCAAGGGCATGGGGGGCTAGGACTACGAAACTTAGCAGAAATGAACAAGGCACTAGTTCTTAAGATGGTTTGGAAGATTGCATCTGGTGTAGATGCCCTCTGGATTCAGGCACTCAGGGCTAAATATTGCCCAAGAACTGACTTTTGGGCTTCAAACAGAACATACAATTGCTCCAAATTGTGGAGAGACATGGTGAAAATCAAACCGAATTTAGCGGGTCATTTGGGGTGGCAAATCGGTGGTGGATGGGAAATCCCGGTCTTCTCGCAACCGTGGTTTCCAAACTGGCAGCAACATAGAGCAGTCACGGCGGCGCAAAGGAAATTGCGGGTTTCAGACATTATACATTCAGATACAAGAACTTGGAACTTTGATGCTATACAGCAGTTGTTTGGTTTTTATGAGGCTCTATCCATTTCCACTTCACCAGACGTCAGCTTGGGAGAGGGGAGTGTCCCGGACAGTCTGGTATTCAAACCGGCAAAGAATGGCCGGTTCACTGTAGCTAAAGCATACCACCTGCTGTGAGCAAACGCCGGTACTGCCACAGACAGAAAATTCTGGGACCGGGTCTGGAAGAACGAAAGTGTGTTGCCCAAACTGAAGCTATTTACCTGGAGATGCATACATAATGCACTCCCTGTCCGGGCTGTTTTGAGCGCCAGAATCTCATCAGTTGACTCCAATTGCCCGATCTGTCACCAATCGCCAGAAACAGTGTTGCATACTCTATTCTACTGTGATTTTGCAAGGGCTTTCTGGTGGGGATCAGCCTTGGGAATACGATCGGACAACCTGCAAGGGAGTTTCCGTTCTATCTTACAGATGATAATGGAAACGATGTCCGACCAGGTGGTGTGCAATTTTATCTCTATAGCTTGGGCGATATGGAGAATGCGAAATGATGTGGTTATGGGGGGGAAAAAGCAAAATTTACAGACCTGTACTGCATACTACAGGGAAACGGAATATGCATGTAATTCTTTTGCATCCGCATCAGTACCCGGTAAGGCAAGAAGGTCACAGGAAATGGCACAGGGACAGCCCCAGGTACCTGTCGCAACGCCGGAATACGTTTGCTATACATATGGTTCTTGGTCACAGGATGGGGCAGCTGGAATCGACCTATATCTGACTAGACACAATGTCGGGTGCAAATGGATAGCCATGCCGGTACAGGCATTGGGACCAGGTCAGGCGGAGGCAAGGGCAGTACTTGAGGCGTATAAATTATTCCAAAGATTGGAATGCGACTATGGAATGGTCTTCTCGGACTCCAGGGAAATGGTGGACTCCCTCTCTCACACACACCCGATTATCCACGACTGGCGATCTCATAATCACATTTGGAGTGCCTGGATGATACAGTCCCAAACTCGGACAAATTTCAAGATGGAATATCCAAGCAGAAATCATGAAGGTCTACAGTTTGCTCACGGCTTGGCTAACCAAGGAAGAACCGAAGGTTGCCATAGGGAGTATGCTGCAATGCCATCTCTCAGGAGTGCTAGTTTATCAGAATTACCAGATAGCTAGAAAAGGAATGGTCCAATGTAAACCTACGGGTTATGTAAGAAACCAAAAAAAAAAAAATTTTTGAGCGAGTGAAAAATAATTCAATTTAACAAAGTTACAGTTCAATTAAATAATTTGTCATAAATCGGTTCGTTTCAGTAATAAATGATTATATAATTAATACTAAGTAATTTCCTTTTTAATTTAAAAGAAAAATAAATTGCAAGAGTTCAAAATACGTTAAAAGAGCGCCGACAAATGACAATACATAGTTGATATTAATAAAAAGAGGATTTAAATATCTTCATTTTTCATGCCTTCATTTTTAAAAACTTTAATAACTCAAAATTTAAAATTTAAAAGTCAAAATAAAACCGTTGGATATGATCTACATCATTTTATCTATACATGTGTAAATAATTAGGACATTTCAATTTTGTTTTAGTTGTCATCAATAGCTTGTAAAGAACGTACTAATGTGGATAATTTATAGACGTTAATTTTTTAACTTATTGATTCACATAAAAATAAAATTGAAATATAATAATTTTACGAGCACATAGATAAAATGATGTAGCATATCAAATAATTTTATTTTAATTTTTAAATTTTAAATTTTAAGTTATTAAAGTTTTTAAAAATTAAAACACGGTGGATGCATTAAAAAATGAAGGTTGATTCTGGTTGAACCCTCTGGTAAAAATTAATTTTGGCTCGTTTATCCAGGCGTTGTTGTCTTTTCCCGCAATCACCTTTGCCCTGCCTTCTGAATTCGAACCCTCTGAGATATCTCAAACTTTGAGTGTTTTCATGGAAAAATATCCACCGTTCAAATACGTTCTGCACGAACTAAAAGCAAAAATAATACTGCCCCGCGCTGTTCCCGAATAGGCACCGTACATGTCGGTCACGCAAAAGTTGAGGTATCTCAGAGGATACGCGCACTTGGCTTCTTCCCTAAAACGGTAAAACCCTTCCTCTCCCAGTAAACCGAAAGGGTTAAAGAAGTTCCCCTTTCTTCGATCGCCTCTCTCAGCTCTCCAATGGACAGTGGTCGAAGTTCTCTATCAAAACGATGCAGTACGGACCCGTTAGGGGATTTGTTAGAGAATCTTAAGCAAAACCCTATCCCCGGCTTGTTTTACTCTTCCTCTACAGACAACAGCGTAACATGTTCCTCTCAAGCACTGATTTCTGTTTTCTACATTACTTTTTTCAAATCGCGGCTTGATACGATCTTCTTATTTTACTTTTGCCTACTGTTTTTGTGTGATCTACTTTACCGAAATCGAGAATACTGCTTGTTTTTTCTGGTGTTTATGCTTAATCGAGGGATAGAAGTGATGGTAAATTGTTTTTTTTTTTTGTCATGAAGTTGTTCCGAGGTCGAAATGCAATTGGAAAGTAAATACACAATTTTTACGGTCTTTAGGTCTGATCCCTTTGTTTAGGGGCAGGAACGAACAAACACAAATTTGTGGGTTTTCGGTTTAAAGAGGGCTTTCGAGACCGCATCTTGAGGATACAATTACAAGAAAACTTTATCATTGGAAAGAACTATAGAAACGTAAATTGTTTGTTTCATTTTTCTAGGTGGTCTTGTATGATTGGTGGCTTGTTACATCAAATGTGGAAGGTGAATCAAAAGGGCTGGCAGTCGCTGGCTACATTGCAAAGTATTACTCTCTTTTTACCAAAATAAATGTGTTCTGCCTGGGTACAATTGATTGAATATAAAAACGCTTGTATTTTGCTTGGGGTACAATTGTTTATTTTGCCCCCTTAGAAATCTTAATAGCTTTAAATACTCCAGTAAATAGACAAGTTATTGGGCATGCATTAAAATCTTAATGCCCCTGCAAATTGCAAAAATGTAGCATTAAAATTATTGGGCATGTTCCTATAGTACTTTTTATTGAAATTTATCCAGAACACTCCATTGTTAATCTATTTCTGAAAATGAGATAAATGCAGGGATTGCTTGATTTTTTTTTTTTGTTTCTATTTTTGGCAAATGGGGTTATACAAGAAAATTCTCTTTCTAAGGGTTATTATGTTGTTTGGAGGTTTGTAAGTGCGTGCATGGAACTTCCCTTGGTTTAAAAAATTGAATTCACAAATTTGTTTGCTTGCATATTAACAAGGAACTAAAATAGAAATGATCAGAAGTAAATAGAAGTTTCTTAGACACCAGAAAAGATGTGAACTGAGCATTCATGAGGCAACCTCCGGCCAGTGCTGATTGTCAATCTCCTAGGGCTTTTGTGCTGTCATCTTTCTTTCTGTTTTAGAATAAATATAGTCAAGGAGAAGAGAAGCCAATTAAACAATTATCATTATACATTTTGGTTTTGATTTTCCCACTAGTCATTTTAATTTTTTTTTTTTGTGGTAAAATGTATGGCAAAAAAGGGGAATATATACAAAATGTTTTTAAGAACACATTTCACTTCAAAGAGTCTTTCCTGAAACATGTTTTTGAGGATCTTGCTAACTGAATGCTCTCTCTCTCTCTGTGTGCTAATAAGGATCTTACTAATATCTTTGATTTTTGAATAAAGTGCAATTCATTGATATTATTATATATATTGATAAAACACTAGATTCCTATGTGAAATGGACCGTAGTAAGATTAATAGCAGATGTTGTTTGATCTAGAAGATTTGAACACAAATCCCAAGTCATTTCTCCTCTTAATTGTTAATAGGAGCAAAAAAAATTAATATCAGCTCTATTTCTTAGCTGTATAAACTTAGACCATCTGATTGCTGCATGTAATTAGAGTAGTGGATCGAGGTTTAAATTATGCCCAGTACAATCTTTAACGATATTTTACTTTGGATGTATATCTTTGAACGTATCTTATTTTTGGCCTTTTTCTTTGATAGAAAAGAGAGTCAGTTCCCCTTCATATCCTCCCCAATTGTAAAACGTCACGACACCTATACTTTAGAAGCTGCTGATGGTGTTACTGTGAAGGTTGAGGGAATGATCAATCAGAACAAAACACGGAAGAATGGTTTCTCGCATGAGGTTTGTTCACTTTTTTCTTTGTAGCCACACATACTCTATATAGAGTTTTGCAATTATGCCCATTGTTTGTACTACTCGCAGAAAGTACTTAATTATCTCCATATTTGCTGGAATTCAAAAAATTTGAGATGTTAAGAAGACTTCATGTTTTGGATTATTAGGGGCAAAAACATGTAACTCTTCTATATGTTCACAATAGGGGCAAAAATTGAACTTTTGAATTTCCATGCAAGGTCTCAAGTTTGCACAACAGGTTACAATCCCCTGATGTTTAGTTGGGGATGAATATGGCAGGGGCATACACCATTCTTTTGTTAAAGTAACTCTGATAGTTGACCTTAGTTTGCACGTAACCCAAAATTGGGCATCAGTTTAGAAATTTGGTCTTGTAAAACTATGGTAAATTTCCAATAAAATTCATTTTGAGGTCTTGCATAATAACAGGTCATGTTGATATATATTTGGTGTCAATCACAGGTTAGTTGCTGACCTTCAGTGTTGGGCACTATCTGGTGTTATGTCGCTAGGGATTTACGTTTCTGTTTAATTTGTAATTAACTATAAAAGGGCAGCGGATGAATTTATTAGACACATTTTATAAAAGTGATCCTTATATTATTGGTTGTGCAATTACATATTTATATATAAATTCGACAATTCTCGTGCCACCAGGTTGGTCTGGATGTGATCAACCAACCTGCAAGGTGTTCTGGCTAAAATTGCAACCCTTTAAGTTGTCATTGATAAGTCATTTCTTTCTTTCTTTCTTTCTTCTTCCCATGTTTTTTTCTCTGTAGATATGCGTGCGCTTTAATCTTGGGTTTCCTATTTTCTGGAAGCAATATATTGACTACTGTGCAGACACTACACCAACCCCTGGTACAAACCCTTCTCAGATTCTTGAACAATTTGAGACTGGCACGGGAAATATCTTGAACCCCAATTTGGAATCTGCTGACCCCATTGGGATTGATGATGATACTTTGGGAGACTCTCCTGGAATCATCACCACCAAGGAATTTGAACCGGTATGTGCAGAATATTGCCTTTTCTTGTGCTAATATCTTGTTCTGGAGGTTTAATCTGGGTTTTTGTTTTTGCGCATCATCTATTGAACTTGGGGAGTGCTTAGATAAAACCCGAGTAGCTGAGGTGTAATTGTTGAATGAGCAGCTGCAAAACATTCTAGAAGGCACTATAGTGTGAATAAAAATGTCCATTTTGTTTCTTCTACTGTTGTAGGCACATGAAGGTAACCCAAGTTCAAGTGATAATAACATGAAAGCTAAAAAACTTGTAAACCTTGAGGAAGGGGACACTACAAACCTTGAAAAAGAGGACACCAAAAGCAACAAAAGATCAGATGCACCTCGAAAGAGTGGTAGAATTAAGGTGGCAGTTGTTAACTTTTTTTGTTTTTTGATACTATACTTGATGAAGTCCTTGTTATCTTGTTTATACTATTTCAGTTTTCATTTATACTAAGGTCATGTTCTGGTAGTTATTGGTTACTGAATGTTGGGTTTTTATACACCATAGTGGCTACTGAATGTTGGATTTTTGATTTACTTCACCTAATATAATTTCAGGATCGCTTCATTAGTCCAGAAGCCAGAAATTTAGCTTATTTTCAATCATTTAAACTGATCTGGTAACTGAAGCCAAGTAATAACTATTTTGCAACCAAATTTTGAAGAAAGCTGAACAGTTTTGACTAAAAATGAACTGTTTTGGTTCACACTTGAAATAGTTAAAGGTATGAACACCCCGAATGTAATCTCAGGACTAACACTTGAAATAGTTAAAGGTATGAACACCCCAAATGTAATTTCAGAAAAAGGAAAAAGAAAGGATATTCCCACAAACAAAGATAAATTGAGAACCTTTGCAACTGCATTCTTTCTCCTCCCTACTGATGGTAACTTTTATCACTCAAAGTGCCATCTTTCTGTGGGGTTGAAAACTCTTTGGCCTCCTTACCATCAGTTGAAATTGGCCCATGTTCATAACTAATATTTCTCTTCTGATGATGTAGCAACATGAACATGGGCCAATTTCAACTGATGGCAAGGAGGCCAAAGAGTTTTCAACCCCACAGAAAGATGGCACTTTGAGTGATAAAAAGTTACCATCAGTAGGGAGGAGAAAGAATGCAGTTGCAAAGGTTCTCAATTTATCTTTGTTTGTGGGAATATCCTTTCTTTTTCCTTTTTCTGAATAGTTTGTATTTAATGAAATTTTGGATCTTTTAGGGCAACTCTTTTTTCTCTCTTCTTACAATCATGTAGGTGCCTGATATGAGCCCGGCAAGTGTTAAGAGGTCCAGTAAAAAGGACCATGTACCATCAAGAGATAAGACAAGTGGCAAAGGCAGCCGACGAGCAAATATGGTATTAAACTTTACATTTAATATACTCTTGAAAGAGCACAGGTATAAATACTTTGTTTGTTTGTAATGAATGATACAATAGGCGCATGGTGCCACAGATCCCCTATCTGAGTCAAATATCCGCAGGAGCCGATCAGGTACTTTTCTCTCCATTCTGGGTTTACTTTCATTCCAGGCTTGACTCTTTACTCACTCATTGAGGTTTGTGTGTTGGGTTCTTTTGGACCCAAGAAAAAAAAAAAATTGATTTGGAGCTGCTATTTTTCATGTTAGATTGGGTAATGAGAATATTCCAAAATTTGGTCAAGTTTTGGTTCAATGTTTGTAGCAGATTATATCTGATCGGCAGAAACAATAGCAAATGCTTGTTAAAGTCTTATCCAGTGGGTAATTCCATCTCAGATCTTGGTTACCAGTATTAACTAGGCTACATCTTGTTTTCTTTTTTGTATAAAAATCTTTTTCCATGACATTCTTACCTTGCCTGAAAAATAGGTCGTGCAATTATCCCGCCTGTTGATAAGGGCTCCCAAACAGTAGTCTATGATCAGGTTTGTTTGTTTGTTTGTTTTCTTTTTCTGAAAACTATGTCTAACAAATTAAATAAGTAAATGAAATTTTATTTAAATGGATTATAAAGCTTTTATTTTTCAATTTCTGCAGAATGGCAACTTTGCTGGCATAGCTACGCCAATTGCAGTTTCTACAGGTTTCTTGCTGCTTCTATCATTTTTTTAATCTTCAACAAGTTTTAATTTGGCCTTTGAAATTTTTTTTTTATTCTATGTCCTATACCTCTAAACTATTTACCTTATATACTAAACAAAAATAAATAGAATCTCGGTTCCTCGATGAATAAAAGACAAGTTGGGTAATGTTGAAGTAAAATTCAGTATGAAATTGTATAAATGTTTTCATGTAATCTTTTGCACTTTCATATATGTTCTTGTTTCTCTAAGTGCTGACGGGGTTTATGCTTTTTTATCAGGAAGCACGTCAAAGCCAAGTAGGAAAAAGAGGAGGTACTGAAGGTACAAAAATGCTGCCCAAGAATGAGAAGTCATAGTGTATTTAGTGGTGTGAGAAGTCTTGTGTATTTAGGGGTGTTATAGCTTTATGTGAAGTCTAGTAACCTGACTCTTTGTTTTGAGTCCATGGCTTTCTATACTCTCTTATTAGAATACTAGTTTAACTCTAGTCTAGTAACCTGGCTCTTTCTTTTGAGCCCATGGCTTTCTATACTCTCTTATTCGAATACTAGTTTTACTCTACTGCGACATGTGCCAACCATAAAAAGAATTAAAGGGACCAAAAATGTTAATTATTTAATGCTTTTAAGATCTGTCAATGAGGTTAACATTATGTTTTATGTATGTAATTGAGATGATATAGAATATTATAGAACGCATTTAATGATTTCAATCTATAACATTTTACTTGTATGTTATTAAGAAGGCATCAAACAGTGTTAAAAGGTCTTGCACGCAAAATATACTCGTTCTTGAATCACTCGTATACTTTTTGGATGAGGTCCTCCAAATTTTTTATGAGTGTCACTATGACCCAATTCGGTAACAAGATCTTCAGTATGGCAATGGCATAAAAAAAAAAAAAATACCATTCGCATCTTCATCTCACTTGCAAAAAAAAATTGTATATGTATTTGTGATTTCAATTACACGAATATGAAGCGCGTGCTAGTTTATCAATTTTATTAATTAACAATTTGTTTGAAAGTGTCACGTAAATTTTTACAATTATTTAGCAAGTGATACAGGTATTTTCATCTCTGAAATTTCAAAGGATTGTTTTTTCTTAATAATTTTTTTTTCATGTTAACAAAATTGAAATTACAAGAACGAATACATATTACAATTAATGCGATGAGAATTACTAAATTATTAACGTGACCAACAAATTCAATTTTTATAATTGAATAAATGAAGACCGCTCTAATTATTTTTTTTATTTCTCATATCCGTTCGTTATCACTGAAGAATACTTGTTTCAGACAGATAAAATATATCATTTGTTTTATTTGTCAGATCCGTAAATCAGTGGAGTACTTTCTTCAGACTGAAAAAAAAATATTCAATTTAATTTTAATAATTGAATAAATGAAGATCGCTGTAATTATTTTTCGTTTATTTTGCAGATCCGTTTCGTTATCAAAGAGAATACTTGTTTGAGTTGTTTCTGACAGAAGAAAAGAAGATATCATTGGTTTTATTTCTCAGATCCGTAAATAAGTGGAGAACTTGCTTCAGAGGGAAAAAGAAAAAAATTGTGGCTGCTGGGATTCGAGCCCAGGTCTCTACGGCCACAACGTAGAATTCTAACCACTAAACTACAGCCACTTTGTTGTTGTGAAGCGCACCAAATGAATTATATAAAATAATTAAACGAGTGTTCCTTTCAGCTGGGCCTCGCTTAGTCACATTGCATTTTTGTCGGAGTGCGGTGAAAATACGATTAGCAAAATCAGAGTAACGTGCAATTGAGGAAAATGAACGGGACTACCAATTAATTTACATGCATACAAGTACAGGTAACAAGTGATATTAAAAAAAAAAAAAATTCGAATAGAAATTGACAGTCAACAAGTAATATTGTGGGAACTAATGATTGTGATTGGAGGTTGCTACCACGGGGCTTATAAATTAAGAGCACCTGTATTGAAATTTATTTTTTATTTCTAAAAGCATGTGTGACATTTCTATTATAATTTCTGAAATGTAACATAGTTTCTATTTATTTTAAAAGAAATTACTTTCTAACTGTTTCTATTGATTTTCGTGCTCTATCATAGTAATAATTGTTGACGTGGTCACTAAAAAATTAAAAGTTAATTATATGAGTGTAGAGATTTAGAAATTAAAGTTAAATTAATTATATATTTTATTTTTTAAAATTTTCTGATGTAGATGTTTTAAAGGCTTGCGAAAGATTGTTCGAACTCACCAGCAATCCCACACTTGTGCATAAAAATAGCATTCCAGCTCACCAATCAGAGATTACGACGTGCATATTTTATATAAAATATTTAAAAAAATGAAACATTATTCATATTTTTTCTATTAAAATGTCATAATTTTCCACATGTACAAAGAGTAAATGATACAATTTGAATTTAACGATATTATTTTGACATTGAAATTTAAATTTACTAAAATTTTAATAAGAGAAGCATAATAATAAATACAATAGAGGTATTTCAACCCTCCGTATCGAGTACCAACTTTTTAAGCAGAAAAGAAATTAAGACTAGATGAGCAAGTGATCATATTAGTTTTAAGAGTTCCAAGTTCCCAAGGAATATTTACAATTGAGATGAAAGAACAGTTAACGGTGATCTAGTGAAAATGTGAATCTTATTGAAGAAATAGTTAATCTACGAACAATTATCTCAACAACGAAAGAACTCTGTTATTGTATATTTGCATCTGGTACTTCCATGCGTAAATTACAATGACTTGGGAAAAGACATGATTATCAAATGTTTTTCTAGATTACAACATACACAAAACAAAGCGTTGTTAAATAAGGAAAATTAAGAAAAAACAACCCCACAATTAAGAAAACAAATTGCTACCTGAGGATGCCTCACAAAAAAAATAGTAGCATCAGCCTCGGTGCAACAGTTTAGAGTACAAAATTGCATTGTAAAATTACACAGAAAGAGAGAAAAAAAAAGAATAAGGGGGGGGGGGGGGGGGGGGGGGGATCTGGTTATTTGAAGGACACCTACTTCTAAATGCCCCTTGCCCCTTCGGAAGCTTATCTGAAAAGAACCAAGTAATGATACTGAGTTGGAATTAAATGTTGACTAACAATCAAGTACAGTATTAACAGAAACGGGGAAAGATATACCTTGAATTGCAAGAGCTATGTTTTACTCGCTAAAGATGATGGGAAGAAGAGGGGAGAAAAAAAAATTAAAAAATGAATAATACAACGGGCTGCCCTCCTGTACATAGAGCTACAACTAGTCCCACACAAAAGGTGCTAATTAATTAACACGTTTCTCTCATAACCCTATAAGGAATTCCCAGAGTAGACACCGAGAATTCACAAGCATCTAACCTAACTAAAGAAAACATTTTCAAGTTTCAAAAATTTTGGGGCCAATTACTGAGCACTGTCGATGCCAAGATCAGTCGAGAGTTGGAGTATCCCACGCATTTGAAGATATGGGTTCTCCAAAAGCTTTTCGTTATTGCTCTGATAACCAAAATAAGATAAGTATTAAAGTATAAACAAATAAATCATTTGATCCTTTGGGTGTTAAGGGTTAAGATTAAAGAAAAGGGTGATGCTGTGATGGTGATTTGAGTTCTTTTTGACTTGGATTGAATTAAGAACACTTGTGTTTATTGCTTGTATATACACCATAAGAGGAATCAATGGTACAAGTTGGGGCAATTGGCACCAACTGGTCTGGTACTGTAACAATCAAACCCGATGCAGGTATATAACACCAACAAGAGTTTTTTATATTTTTTTATTTTTTATTGAAAGATGTCCAAGCTAACCTGTTGGGCTCTATAAATAAGACTTTGGAGCATGCGCTGATATGCTTCAGGCTCCTCTGTCATCATTCTCTGTGAGTTCAATTTTTGAGAATAATCAGCTATTATTGACAGTAGTGTAGTGGTGAATTAATCGTCATTAATAAACATATCATTTGATTGTGCATTAGAAACCCCACCTTTAATAGAAAATTTGCTGAATAATATGCTACTCTTGAATCCATGTCATCTTCTAGAAGGCCACTTTAAGACACCAAAACAGACAAATTAGTACAAAGCACATAAAATTCCACATTTACACAATTGTAGAAGGCTCCAAAGTATTATAATACACAAGCACATTCACATTTATGTTATAATATGCCTAACTATTCTACAATTCCTATTGCTTTTGCAGACATGAATGGGATCTTGACTTGTTTATTTTCTAATTTCTTTAATTAACAAACATAAATGCAAAGATATAGTTACCTGAAAAATTCATTTCCATCAACTTCAGAAAATGCCACTGGATCAGAGGTGCATTTACCAATCAGAAGCAACAACAGAGCTGCACGAATGTCTGATGTGGATCCTGGCAGGTAGCCTCTGCCGGTGCTACCAACTGCCACACCAAGGGCAATATCATCAGTTGCTGCACCTGCCAGCTGGATCAGTGGCCAGTAGAAAAGGGAGGCTGGAACCCGGCTCACCAACGGCATCGGAGCAATGGCACTGCCTCTTAGAAGCAAAGCGGCAACTGACGTGGTCTGACAGTTCTTGACATTCACGTAAGGGTTATCTGAAATTATGGTTTTGGTGTTGTTTCGGCTGTCAAGTCTTTCAGGGATGTGAGGTTCAGTCTCAGGCTGCTCAACTGACAGTGTGTTATTGGTTGGGGGAAGCTTTAGGCACAATTGAGAGAATAGCACGTCGCACATCTGCTCAATTTTATGATTCAAATAAGGATGACAGACAGAGGGAGGTTTAGACTCTACAGTACACACAAGTTTGGTACAGGTTGGAGTAAAAACTATATCATAACACTCTACTAGTGCTCTCCTTCAGATTTTAATTTATGATATTTTACTTAGCCAGGTTCGAAGGGGCAGGTTGTAAAAGTGAGGTTTAAGGAAATAACTAAGGACTTAAACAGCCAAATATTACAGCAAACCCTTACCAGAAATGTAGTAAAAATGCAGAAAAAGAACATCAAGAAAATAATATGATACCTTCAAAATGTTAATATGATCAGTCTCATTGTTCTGTTCAACAAGCGAAAGAGCACTACTCATTATATCGACCAGTGCAGCTGCCTTCTCCAGTCGACCTTTGCCTCTGCAATTTTCTCTCTGATCCAGTAACAACTGTACTCTCATCAGAAACATCTCCAGTACAAACAGAAAACCCCATCTTATGAAATTATGCTTTGACTTGAGGAGCCCACACAGAACAGAGACTGATAATGGAACTCCTGCACGAGCTGCCATGTCTTCACTTCCCGCATCTGAGATCTGCTGTTGGAGTTGCTGTATGTTTGACCAAATACCACCTCCTCTTTGGTTGTCAGTACAGATTTCACAAACAAGTAGATCCACAAGCCAGATGTAGCCATGGTGACGACATGCTGAGGTGTCAGAGTGAAGAAGAGAGTGTAGTGTGGTCCATGCCAGGCTGGCCTTGATGGTAATTTCAGGATTATGAGATCCCTCCTTGATGCTTTTCAATGATCTGTAGGTCTTTGTCATTTGTACCATATATATGAACTCATGGTCAATACCAGAAAAAGATCTGACAGTGTCTTCAAGTTTGTTTATAATCTTCTCCAATAGCTGTAGTATAAATATAAAATAATGATGATACTGATGTCAATACTATCATGATCATGCTTATACTATAATCACGAGGTAGTTCTTACATGTCGGCCAAGCGACAAAAGACAACAAACATAACTAAACAGAAGCTGAAATCCAAATATAAAAAACAGCAGGTGTAAGAAAGAACTCACCAAGCTCAGGTGCTTATTATCAACGGTATGTGAGATGGCCCTGGAGATAGAACTCCGCAAAATGTCACCAGTACCCTCCACCCCATACTTAACTGTCAGATAAAAAGCCTCTGGGGCATGATTTCCTACCATAAACAGAGAAACTAGGGGTTTTATATCCTCATATGTGTAAGTTGATACACCCCTTGCTATGCACATCTCATTTATCTGGTGCACCGCATAGTCAAGCAGAATCATAAATAGGTCTCGCTTCTCTTGCTTCGACTCGGCCCGTGAATACTACATATTAAATACATCGCTATTAGAAGTTCCAAATTTAGGAAGCATATGTACATAAATAAGTAAACAGTACAACTCACCTCAAAGCAAATATAGTCGATTCCACCAAGGAGATTGATTTGTTCCATAAGAAAAGTCGGTGCACCATCAGTGGGAGATAGCTGGTACAGCATGTTTGTCAACATGCATATAAGCTTGCAGCGTACCACCATGGCCCAAGTATGCTCTCTGCTTACCTCTAATAGAGTTTTTATAACCTGTTCAATATAACCAGAAGAAAAATTAACAGATGAACAAATCACAGAAGTATGATTAACGCCTAAAATAACATTAATACTCACCCTAATATCAAGGCCTTCTAGTCTCTTCCTAATAATGTTCCCTCTATCACAAACAAAGTAGAACAGACAGCTAAGGGCTGATGCCCATACTATTTCTTCCTTTTCTTCCATCTACAATTGATATATTAAAAAATAAGCACTTTGGTACAAGGATGCTATTGCAAGAATAACAAAAAAATAACAGCCAAGGCTTTTCATTAAAACACCCTCAAATTATCCCATTGCTGAAAATAACGTGGTGAAAGTGAATTCTTCTATATTGAAAACCTCGGACCAATCAATCAAATCCAAATAATTCCAAAAACCATTTATATAGAATTGTAATTTCTCGAAGACTACTTGAAGCTTCTCCTGTTTCGAAGAGAAATATCCTGCAGTCGAAGTAATGCTCTTACTCCTTAGTAAAGAATGAAGAACTGGGTAAGTATATAAACCTGAACAAGAAGGAGGAGGATCTCAAACAAAACAGCCAAAAGCCATGACTCGAAGTTCTCTATGGCGGCACTCTTGGTTGGATGGTTCTCCACACAGCTGTTTTGTTCTTCACTCTTGGAATAAGAACCTTCCGGCAACTCATCATTTTCTATGATAGGAGTGACATCTTCTGACAACATAGGTTCCAGAAGATGTGCGTGCACACCCAGGTTGAGAATTAAATCAAAAGCTCGTGTTTTTGAAAATGGCTTTTGAGAGCTTAGAATTCCCTGAACCAAAAGAAGGCACAATTACTAAGCTTCAAATATATAACCAAAAGTAAACTATTGAAGTGGTCCTTGCATCTATAGTTAATGTAGCGATACCTAAAGAGCTGAAGTCCCCATTTTGGTACTTATTCAAATTTTCAAATCTGTATGATTGCATCGTCACAAACATATTCATCAAAATGTGGACACCGTTTGTAGTCGACCTGATGCTAATACGGGATAAGTTATTTTAATAAAATAAAGACACTTTGCCGTGCTCACTAAGATTTCATTAAGTTTCTAACTTGCAAAATTTAGCAACCAGAATGGTACTATTACAGGAATTAATTAATATTTCATAGATAGTTGGCCTAATTTACTAAAATACTACACTTGTACACGTGATTATAGACTACCTCTAGCATGTAAAGAGTCAAAGGGCCAGCTGTTTCTGGGTCCATCATGTACCTGCACAAGGAAATTACCAATTATAGTAGCTTGGTACTGAACTAATGTTGGCTCAGATTGTATGTTGGTACCTACCAGGTTAGTACATTTTTTGGAACAACATGGTAATGAGAATTTTAAATAAGCAACTTCAGCATCTATTGAAAAAAATGCAATTACCACCTATCTGTTAAAACCAAGGTAATAAAAATGATTAAATTATCCTGATATTCTCATAGCGACTTGCACAAATCACTCCATAACTAGATCCTGAAAACTTAAATTTGAATCACTACTTCAAGTTGGCTTGATTTTGACTTTGATTTTGGACATAAAAGGTAAAATATTCAGTGTAATTTGCAAATTTAAGAGCAGTTGATTGTCATATACAAATAGTGTCAAATGCTGGGGTCATTTGCCAAAAAATACTGCCGGAGCATACATATCAATGATGAGCTTGATGAGGACACTGAAAGCAACGTCAGCAGATGGCTGCCGGTTTTGGCTGCTCAGTCTTGATGGTGCATTTAGTTGGTTCCCATTTGGTGTGCATGAAGCATTGCATACTTCTGTTATTACCTCATTTATTTCTGCTGGGTTTAACTTCAATGGTTGCTGTTCACTGTTCAGAAAAAAGAGAGAAAAAGCAGATAGATATAGATAAGAAGAAAGAGAATGACCTGATCTCATGCCTGGAATGCTAAGAGCAAGTCTTTTAGCTTTCGGCCTATGCTTATTTAAACTCTTTGTTGTTGGATCTAGGTCATATGCGCTTAAATTATGATTTAATACATCAACCCACAAAGGTGGTGTAAGGGATAGAAAATATGCATTGTTAAAACAATACATCTTGCTTATTTTTTTTTATAACAATTACCAGATATGGTTAGTATGCCAGGATACTATTATAGATGTCTACTTATGATCACCTGGTTACAACTGAAGTTTGTTATCAGAGACTCTTTACAAACATTCTCCGCATAATTATAAATATTATACATTGCTGAAAAGTGAAGCAGCTCTCTTTTCAGTACCTGATAATGAAACCATACTAGCAATTTGTTCAACTTTTCCTAGTTGGATTTTGGTATTGGTGCATCTACTGTTTTCATTATATTCTTGGGACCTCATACTGATTGTTAATATCATGCAAGTATGTTAACATACCAATAGTGTCTATACTGAAAAAGGGGTTTTGCTCGGGGCTGAAAGGCACTAGATGGTATATTCGACCTGGAACCAAAGAAAAATAAAGCAAAATAAAATTATGGAAGATAGATGAGATAGAAGTCATCAACAAAGAGAAAAAAGGAGAAGACAAGGACTAACCAAATTTCATTGGGGCCCACTTTCATGCGTTTTGAGGCAGTTATTGCCTTCAGATGGCTACGAGACAATGCGAAATCAGTAGACGGTGTGGCTTGTGATGGTTGCAAGGAATTTATGTCTAGCAAATCCTGAACAGCTGGATCTCTCCAATGCTGGCTGTTCCTAGTCCCGTCCATGTCCCCTAGAAAAATTGCTGCCGCACCGACTTCAGGGGATTGGTACATGGAAATGTCTTGCTGCCTCTCAGCATCCCCACTAGGTTACAAAAGAATGTGTATGTACATAATTACCCCATTTAAAGAGATATATCATGAATATTCACGACTAAATATGTTTTGCTTATAGATTTTGAGTATACCCTTTATTTATGTCATGTCAAGCATGATATTGTATGACTTGATTCCATTTAATATTTTTAGATTATAGAATTTCAATTAGTAAACTTCAATGGTGCATTTGGAAACTCTTTGACCAAATGCAAAGCATCAGAAGATACCTTTCTTTCATTGTAGATGTTGTTTGTTGTTGATCTAGATGCCACCTCCATTTCAAAATATCAAAAAGAATATATTTACTATCATCTTCTATACCAACAACATCAGTTGATGAACCCTTCAAATTAGAATGCCTCAAAACCTGGTTCAACTCAACACTATCCTGACTTGCACCAGCTTCCGAGTTTAGTTTCAAACTAAATGACCTACTGCTTGGAATAGAAGAAAGAGTTGGTTTATTAAATGGTTGCCTTGGTGGAACACTGAGGCCTATAGGCTGGAAGGACAACTTGGGAATGTGCTTCGCCACCAGGGACCTCACATAAGTTATTGACTTGACAAGGGAATGATTTGTAAAATTGGAAGCTGCTGGGGGTGAAATGAAAGAGTTAGATTGGAGTTGATTTCCTGTCGGTTCACATTTTGAAAGGGAATTTGCACAGAACAACTCAATCTGTCTAAGAGTTTGTACTCTTGGTATGTACCTGCTTGTAAAAAAAATAATATTAATATGCGTTATAAAATAGGAGAGATTTGTAAGAAGCAAATATCTATTTAATAAGTGTATCCATTGAAGCTTACTTTGCAAGATAACGCTTTAGCAGTGCAATACACCTGGGAACTACAGCAGGGCTGGTTTTAAAAAAGAAATCATGTTATGATGGAAAATAAATAAATCATGGAATTATTTTTAATCTGTATGCCTAAATATATCAGCCTGATTAACAATGAACCTGTAAAAATTTGAATGAAATATTCTGGTATAGTTTAATTTGTTTGGTCTAAGTTCACACGGTTAATTTCTTGAAGAAAACACAGAAGTTTAAGAAAAGAAGAAAGAGGACCTAAAAAAAAAAGAAACCCTTTTAAAAAGTAACTAATAATTTAATGTCAATGCATTGATCAGTTATCAGATATTAAAACTTCTTCTCATTCTGTATATATAAAATAGAATTGCTTAACAGATACTCAATAAAATCCAATTGAAATGAGAATTACGACTCAACAAGCAAACCAGAAATTTTGGGTAGTTGTTAGGTAATCAAATTTCTTTCTTTGGTACATTTAGGAAGAGAATTTTAAAAAATATTAAAAACTTCAAATTTAAGCAAACCTTCTATCTCTCTCAGCAATTGCATATTCTACAAGCACACTATAAGCAATGTCAACAGTAGCTGGGCTAGCTATATAATCCTGCATTTAAGTTTATGACATTAGTATCTACAAAAACAATGCAGAGAACAACATAACTATATTGCCAAAAAAAATGCATGTCCAACATTTACAGGCAAACGATGTTTGGATAATTGCTTTGCATTGCTTATAAAAAAATGGCTACAAACATGGTGGTCATTTATAGTCGTATCTTAAAAACTGATCAGATAAATAAGACACACAAATGATATTATGATGTTGGACCTCCAATAAAGTATCACCACACAAGTGAAGGGTATCATAAAAACATCTTAGCTAGCTATAGCATTTGAAACCCTCATTAGAAAGCATGTTAAACATTTGCATGCAAAGCATAGTTAGATCAATAAATGACATGACAATGCGGGACCGTAAAAAATATTAATGTAAATATCAGCGACACCTCCATTTGAAAATAATGTTTTAAAATGTTGACAAAGATGCCACATGTCATGTATCACTTGGTGGTATTGAAGATGTTAATATTCAAGGTCCAATCCTCAACCGGAATTCAAGGATGCTTTGTCGGATTTTCCTTGTGAGAATAAATACAGCTTTCTAAAATTTTATGAGACTATTGGGAAACAAATTCTCTTGAATAAAAACCAATTTCTTTTCTCTTCAACAGTAGACTAATTTGGACAAAAGTGACATCAAGTAGTAGTGTAGCTTTTAACTCTCTAACATCATATACAAGGGTATACTATCTATTTGTGTGTGTGTGTGTAGTGTTCACCAACTAAGCAAAAGGTAATGGGCTTTTTAATGGAAAATTCTATGGTCCTTCTCAAATCACCTGCAACTGTAGTGGGTGAACTATAAGTTAATAAAAGAAAAAAAACCCTAGCTCAGTAGTAGTCTTAAGCTTGAAGAATTGCATGGTTCAAATCAATAAACTATATCTTCAAGTGAGAAATTAGTCATTGTTCCTAAACATTAAATAAACATCTCAAAGTATTCTACTTCAATATATTAACACAAGTTCTTACAGAGATCAATTAGTTCAAAACTCTGGTACAAGTTCTACCACAGAAACAAGATAGAGAAACCGGCCGTTTCTTATCCATTACTGACTAACGACAGGGAAAGCGCAAAAGAATCCAGTTTGGAACTAACCCGAAGAGTTCTCGAAGCTTCAACGGCAATGGAGGACGAGCTGGCGCCGGAGCTCCCATGGAGATGCGAAGCGGGAGGTGACAAGCAATCCGCCACCGCTCGCCGGAGTGGCTCCGGCGGTTTTCTTGACCCCACGGTCGCCGGCGATCTCAACGCCCTGGGCTGGCCCGCCAGCACTCCGTACAGTCTCGTCGTCGCCAAACCTCCCCTTGCAGGACTGAAGCTCAGCCCTTGCCTATGTAAGGTCTCCTCCAATGGCATATCTTTCTATCTATATTTCCCACTGGCATGTAATTAGTGCTTCTCTCTGCTCCGTTTTCCCGGCCTCTCCTCTCGTTTATGCATCGTTTCTATAGAGAACAACTCATGTTCACATTGTCAAGTATCCTTCCTTTTTCTTGTTGCTTTTACTCCTGCGCGTCTTTATTAATGGCAAGAGAAAAGACAGAAAAGAGAAGAAAGAGAAGGATCGTGGATTTGGGAGATTTGTAAGAACTGTCCTGAGAGAGAGAGAGGGCTTTTCCGAATCTTACATCTTTAATTAATAGGCGAATGAGTTCAAGGTATTACACGAAAATAGAACTTCGGATTCTGATTGGCTGGGTCCTTTGATTCGGGCCATTCGGCAGGAAGTACGGATCTGAGCGTAGAATTTTTAGGTGGAAACAATAAATGAGAATTTGCTAAGAGGATTATAGCTGGCATTGCTGACTGGGACCCACTACTTCGATTTTTCTTTCTTATTTATGAACTAATCCGGAGCTATGGATATATATAGATACAGTCTGCAGCTGTATGCTTACGGTTCGGTGTGGGTCCAACCAATAAGCGACAAATAGCACACAAGACCGGATGTATTTCATTTTGTACGGAGAGCCGCTATTGGGTTTGGACTACGATGTATATGTCGGACCCATACCAGACTCCGGTTTCATATATGGGCCCAAGCCCAATAAGGATAGCTGGATTGGATTAGTATATCAAACAAGGGCTTTGAAGCAGATAGAATTTTTTCTAACTAAACTAGGATAAAATATTTACAAGGATTTGATGGGCCTTTTTTTTTCCTTCCCTGAATTCCATTAAGTGCCCATTACAAATTATCACACCGTAACAGATACTTATTTTTTGGGCTGATTCTGATCCTATAATTGTAGGTTCTTCTTCCTCCTCTTCCATTGACAATCTTGCATGGAGCAATCTTTGTACGGGTTTGCAGTTATAATTTTGATTTGTCTTATTGTTCGATTTGTTGTTCCCTTTCCACTAATTTTGAATTTATTTTTTTTACTTGTACATATGAAAAAATAGCAGATTGCCTACTACTTTTAAAGAAGCTAAAATTTGACAAAAGAAAAAGACCGTTGAAACCAGTAGCTGATTTACCTTTTGTTATTCTGGACAGAAAATGAATTTGTTTCCATGAACATATATATATATATATATATATATATATATATATATTTATTTATTTATTTATTTATTTAAATATGAACCCAACTTGACCAATCTTTAGCGCCCGTGATGTTTTGGTATTGTTGACTTCAATTAATTTATCAATAGACGGTCTTCTTAGTCTATGATGTCACAAATAATGAGACAGCCCCGATTTCAGAGGGGCACTTTGGGAACCAAATACGGGTTCTCGTTAAATTTTGGTTAAATGAATCTTTACTAAGAGATATAAACTAACAAACAAACAAACATGTGCCTGCTTTACCTAGCGCCTATAAAAGGTCAAGCGCAAGTGACCTCCAAAACAAGGTTCTCACACTAATTTACTATTCACCATTCCTGCTTCCTAGGTTCAAGGATCCGTAAAGAAAACAAGAGAAACAAAAAAGATAGTCAAAAGCCTTGTAAGCCCGGCACGTACCGGTGATGGTGCTTGGAGAGGTCAGGGAGATACGAAAGGGTCCATGGACGGAGCAGGAGGATCTGCAACTGGTATGGTTTGTGCGCCTCCTCGGTGAACGCCGTTGGGATTTCCTTGCAAAGGTGTCAGGTTTGAATGGTGGCGGGTGAAAGGAAGAGAATCGTATATAGCCTTTTGTTTTTTCAAACCGCTATATGCGATTCTTGAATTTAGTTCTCTTTTTTAAGTTCCGTTTTAACGGTTTGCATTTTTTCTTGCGGTGTGTTGTGTTTGTGCTACAGGTCTCAATAGGACCGGCAAGAGCTGTAGGCTTCGTTGGGTCAACTACCTTCATCCTGGCCTCAAGCACGGCCGCATAACTCCCGAGGAACAGCAACTCGTGCTCGATTTACACGAGAAATATGGAAACAGGTTTAATCCAATGGCATATCTTTTTAATTTTATTTTGATAATTAATACACCATCTTCAACTTGTGTATATTTATAATTCGTTGATGTTTCATTTGAATGATGCCAACAGGTGGGCAAAAATTGCAAGTAAGCTCCCGGGACGTACTGACAATGAAATAAAGAACTATTGGAGAACCCACATGAGGAAGAAGGCGCAAGAGGAGAAAGGATCCCCTTCGTCTCCTTCCTCCTCTTCAATGTCGCTTAACAACGAAGCACAATCGGAGTCAACTGGACTAACAGATGTCGGGGAGACCACCAATGGATACTCCAACAACCAATTATGGCAGGTGGAGATGGCGAGCAAGTTAGGGTTTGAAGAGTACAATGAACTCGGTTGTTATAGTAACAGTATGCCGATCAATTCGATGCCTTCGCCGGTCTGGGAGTACAACCCGGAACCACTGTGGATGATGGATGATCATGTTGAGTTTAAACAGGAATATTAATTCTGCTTGATATTTGTTGCGTGATCGGAAGCTACGATTCGGCAGATGATGAATGCAAGAACATTAATTAGTTTGTTAGTTACTTATGTAAAATTTCTCTCTTATCATGGTGACTATTGTTTAATATAGGTTTTTTAGGAAGGATGTCTTATGTTGTCATTGTTTTCTTTCTCATTAATTGGGAATTCCTTGGGTTAATTAGTTTGATTTTTATTCTTATTCTCAGAAGTTTTTCATTTTACTGTAATTATGTGAATCAGAATCTAAATTTTTATGAGAGTTCATAATTTTACAACTTCCACTTTGTTTGACTTATTGCTTTTTGTTTCAAGTAAAATCCAAATTAATATCATGAATAATCTATTGTCCTCTTGGATAGCTTTTTCAAAAGTAACTAATATACAAAGTAGGAGCGATCAACAAGATAATATATGTAAAGCCAACATGTTTAAACAATTTCATTACCTCCCAACTACACGCACTGGTACAAAAACCTCCACCTCTTCCTGCTCCTGACCACCAATCCGGAAATAATTACATTAAAACCAATGATAATAGCTAACATAATAATAATGAAAGAAATTATTTGAAGGCTTTTACCTCCATCTTTTCCATTTTAGTAAATAAAAAAGGGTTTCCTACATATATCCTCATGATCTACTCCTATATATGTCATTGGTGGGACTTGAGAGTAGGTCCGATGGGCATCGGACCTACCTCGGTTCGACGGGTTTAATCACCATCGATTTTCTTTTACATTCGTGCGAAATGCTTTAAACTCCGTGCGTGTATGTTTCAAGATTCGTGCGCACAAATTACTCCGTTCTCCTACGGTAGATCTGCCCATCGGAACCAAACTAGGTCCGATGGGCATCGGACCTACACTTATCTCCATTGGTGGAGGCTCTGTAGGATTCCCATTTTGCTGCCATTGAAAAGTTATGGCGCCAGGGTGACATCATCCATGGATTCCTTATAATTTAAATCAGACGGTTAAGATCAGATTCTAAAATCATTTTCTAAAAAAATCAAAACATGATCTGAAACGTTTGATTTTTAATCAAAGGACCTGCAATGCGGACCCACTCAATTTATAGTGTTGGGATGGAAGCTAGAGACAAGCCCTAAAAGGGAAGATATAAGACCTAGCTAATTGGAAAATAAATTTGATAATTAAAATCATGAGAAAGATATACTTTAGGCCAGAAAAATATAACCAACCGGTTGTCAAGTAATATATATATACTATCTTGTGGAAATTTATCTTTCTTTCTTTTTGAAATATAGTGTACAGCTGCTTTTGATCTATTAAATTGTTTCTTTTTTGACTTGGTGTTTTTCTTGACTTATTTGTAGTTTTGGCGGTGATTTATGTGTTATCATATTCTATAAAGAACTTATTTATAGCTTAGACGACGGTGTTTTTTTTTTTCACTTTAATCTTTGTGTTATTCACTACAAGAATGGAACAGTATCCGCGAGGGTATACCGATAGAAAGGTGTTTTTTTTATTAGCAACGGGAGTATCCGCGAGGGTATACTGATAGTATCACTCGCGGATATTGTCTCATTCTTATAGTGATTGTTCATGCAAGAGTGAAAACGGACATACATATGCGACAATATCAATAATTGTTGTTTTTTTTTGAAAAAACCAATAATTGTTGTTTAATTGTTCTTATTTTTTCAGATAAGAATGTAGATATAATAAACACAGATAAAAATAAAAATTGTGTTAGAATTGTTGTGTCAGTCAAATATAGTGTCTAGGTCGAAATTAATTATTTCTAAAATTAAATATGGATAAATATAATTAGGCAGCAAGAATATATGGGTCTGAATTTCTACTCTCTGGATAAACGAATTTAAATGGTGCATCTGAATAAGTTTATGTAAAAATGTGCAAATTAATGAATGTGATCAACATCAACTGGTGCAACCAACAAGTGCATAGTAATATAAATATACATAAACAATTCATTTTATGTCATTTATTCTGTTTACACCATTTCAGAAATCGAGAAAGATAGATTGTTTAATTAGACAACTGAATGGAGTATTGGTTCTGGTTCGAAGATATCTTTTTGACAAGACTCATGGGGAGGGATGGCCTTGGTGGAATCACTGTCTACAAGGACCATCGCTACTACTATGTGGCTGTTGGACGTTGTGGAAGCAGCAGAATGCTAAAAAGATTTCTGAAGAAAGAACAACACCACAGGTGCTAGCGAATAGGGTGGCAGGATATGAGTCAGTGGATCCTACACTGTTGAGTTTTGATTTTTCTTTGTCTCGTTTATTGTATTGTATGATGTTTTTTATAATGGTTTTTTAAGATAGTGATGATGTAACTCAAGATGTAAGGATGTTTTTATATATTAATAATATATTTTTGGCAGTCGCTGTCAAGTTTTTTCGAAAAAGAGAGAGGAAGAGAAAGAAAAGAGGGGTTGTTAGTCGGCACTAGCATTCTGACTCGCAGTTGATTTCAACTTGTTCATGTGGATACCGATTAGAGATGTGGATGTTGTTGTTGCGTACATCTGACACAAGAATGGTGATGAGTCCAAAATAGTACTACTACTTTTAAAGATTTATAAACCCTAATTTCTACTTACGTTCATATCACAAGCGTACGATCCTACCGTGTAGTATGATTGGAGTGTCGATCAACATGGATAGTGTATTAGATTTTAAATAATTTTCATTAGTTTAGGTTATCGGGTTTTTGAAAGTTTGGAGTGGTGGTGATAAATGCAATCAAGGTATTTTAGCTAGTAAATGTTAAACAGTAGATAGGGAGCCTCTAGGGTTCAGGTTTTCTGTCTTTCTTAATCATGCAAGTACAAGTTTTGATATTTTTCTATGTCGCATGCGGCACTGTCACCATCGCATGTGGCATGGATTGCCCCACAGCTACCCCGCATGCGGCACTATCACTACCCGCAGGGCGTGCTGAGTGTTTGTTTATGCGATTTGAAAGGTTTTCTGATGTTGTGATTGGCTTTTGGGCTACCAAGACTAAAGTATTTTAGGTACGTAATTATATTATTTCTCAATACTATCCCATAGTTGAAATATCTTAAAGACCCTACTTAATTTAAGTGCTTTCTAATGTTATTTAAAGTACGATTTAAGTTATCTTGCCAAGAGAGCCCACTGGGTTCTAACCCTAGTCTTTGAACCGCTGCCAAGCCTCGTTAGACGAAGTGTTTGTAGTATTTACATGTATCCTTCTCACACAAGGATGCAATGACTTAGCACCTATTGGTATGTGGAGATCATTGGCATATAGTAGACAAAACTATGCATGCAAGGATACAATAAAAAAGAATTTAAAGTGCAAAGAAAAACTCAAACCATAATATAAACAAAACATAAACGTATATTAAAACATAATTAGGAATTCAAGTACAACCCTCACCCTAGATATCAGAAGTTTAGCTTCTCATGGCCATGGCAAAATAAAATGAATTAAATAAAGAGAACATAAATACAACCTAATTGAAGATAGAAGAACATCTGTCTTCTTAGATGACACATTTTTCTCTTGCTTGACTTCTAATGGCTATCATTTTCTCTCTAAGTAACTCTCTACCTAACCTAACAGTGAGGATTGCTAGCTACAATTCTGAACTTGACATAACTAAACACACACACTAAATCATATTACAAGAGGGGTATTTATAGCCTTCATAAATGAGAGGTTGGAGTAGTGGAAGTAGTAGGGAATGTGGAGTCCACCTATGATTGGATATATAGATGAAGCCATAAATAGTTTAGCTCTTAAGAAAATGCGTTCTTCTAGAAAGCCCATCAGGAAAATGTATTCTTCTAGAAGGTTCATCAGAGAAAGTCTATTTTTATGACAGTCCACGGATCGTGCGACCTTAGGGTATGCCGCATGCGGCAAAAAAGAGGCCACAAGGCTTCCTAACTTAGCGGATTTTCTTATATTTTTCACCATTACGCATGTTGTGCACTTCGTGTGAGGTGTTACATGCTCCATGTAATGTCCCATTTTGATGTCTTATTCGAAAATCGCCTAAATACGACACTTTTGCTCCGTTTTTGCTCTAAATACACAATTTTCTCAAAAACCTGCTAAAAAAACCTAAAAACACGTTTCCAGTAAATAAATCAGAAAAATAGCTACTTTGCATTCGCTTTTTGCCATTTTTCAGAAGAAAAGTAGTAATTTTCGCTATATGTTTTGGCTTCATCAAATGAACAGAAGGTCTTTGCTTCTACAACTAGACAAATATTTCTTATGTGCGTTTAGTGGTAAACTCTATCTTAGATTTAATTTTACAATTGAATTTTGTTTCGAATAAATCAATTAACTGAATTGAATCGAATTGTTGCACTTATACTCTACCCGAAATCTCAACAAATTGGATATCAAAATTTTATGAATATAAATTGGACATCAATCAAATGTAGATGTTACACGTATAATTTAAGTAGTGATGAATTTTTTCACTATATGCATTAAACATTATTGTAAAATATTTTGTTTAAATTAATACAAATAAACAAATAAAAGTATTAGATAAAAATAGTTAATTCAAATACTATATCCATTTAAAAGGTGAATCGAAGAATATATCTTTTATAACAAGTTTGTCAATGACTAATTATATCTTACTAAATAGATTCAAATTTTTACAGAAATGTGGCTATGAATAATATTCATATTTGTATTCCCTTCAAAATTAAAATCATATATGTATATTCATTTATTCAGTATTTGAATCATAAAAAAATACATGCAAGCCCATAGAAATGGGTGATAAATTATTCAATGAAAATAAAGGGATATGGCTTTTATCTATTGATCTTGACAATAGCCCAACTTGGCTTCTAGTCAAAAATGAATTAATGAATAATCAACAAATAATACAACTTGGCCAAAAAGTGTAATCCATTTTCCCTTTACTTTCTCCTTGTTGTATTTATTTTTTGAGAAGCAGATATATATTGAATGTTAAAAGCGTATGTGATAAGAAAAGTGTCTACGTCTGATGCAATGCTAAAATTTTCCAAATGCCCAACCATATATGGACTTAATTAATTATATGATTAAGATAGCATTATCTCTTGATTATTTAATTAATCATAGTGCTTCATGAGAGGAATCACGAGAGCTACTCCCCTTGTGACACGAGTTGGGGACCATGAAGGCTCCTCAAGAGATAAATTAGAGAAAAATAAAAAACAAAAAGGTTAATAAGAGAGATGAGAGATTGAGTGTTATCCAATTATTTTTTTCTAAAGTTTAAGCTGAGGTTGTTGACGCTTACACTACTATAAAAAAATGCTTTGCTGTCGGGTGAAATCGAAATCCGCAATCAGATTTTATGGCTATCGCCCTGATAGAAAAGGTATACACATACGCCATCGGCTCAACACAGATGGCGTTAATCGATATGTCATTGGCAACGCACGATCAAACAGATGGTGTAGTACCCAACACCATCTCTTCCTTGTTGCAACCGATGACAAATGTAATTAACGCTCTCTGTTGGATTTTAATAGCCGAGTGCAAAAGTGTCTTACACCATTTGTTTTGTTTGAGTTGGCGTTGGCAGGTCCTAATTTGCCATTTGTCATTAATTTTTGAGCCGATTGTGATGTATATATAATTATTATGTTTTATTATTAATTTTGTATTAGCGGCTAGCCTCCATCATATATTTGCTAGCCATTTTTAAACCCAACAAAGCAACAATAAACATGCATGCATTCTATACCCATATTTTAACCAACAATTAATATAGGCATCAACAACATATATATTAATCCAAACAACAAGTACTATATAAAGTAGACAACAATTATAAACAACAAGCTAGTAATATCACACATACAACAATATATAGAGCAATATTTCATTGTACCATAAAACTAACAACTGTTTTAAACCACATTATTAAAACCAACACCAAAGTGTTTGACCGCAAAAATCAGAAAACAAGAACTATCTTACACCACAAACAATAACTATTTTACACCAAAGTGTCAGCACCAAATCCTCCCTCCGCCAAGTACTTGCATAGTAATTAAACTAATTCCAAGAAGAATTTACACTATTGGATACGGATGTCATGTAATGTGTTTTCTTTGTACGTCATTCTAGACAGACGATACTGCATGAATAAATCAAAACATATAACATATATAAGAACTTAATCTAAAAGCATGATAGAAACATGTGATTGACAAACTTTTGGAAAAGAACATGCATAATTTTTTATGAGCATCTCCATGTTCTTCATTACATAAAATCCAAACTCCCATGAATTGCTTTGCGTGGGGCTCTGATCAAATGTGTATTATTTAAAAAAAAATCTAATTAGTAATGCAACTGGAACTTGAAATAAGTTGCAATGAAATACTCGATTAAAATATTTCTTACATGAAATATTCTGACCTCCAGTGATCTTCTCCCCATCATGTGCCGACCTCCCCGGTGTATGTATGACTTATAAGCCCTAGAATTATTAAAGGTCAGTATATGGTACCTAGAAGTAGGCCAGGCTAGTATTTTGCATTTTAAATTATATGTATTTTACTTACTATTGTAATAGAGGAACAATATATAACTCCCGATTATTATTTGGCACCGAGTCCAGTAAGTAGGCAACATTCTGTCTTGGGATAATAACGAGAAGCCTCCAACATGCTCTACAATATAAGTAATAAAATAATAAATCAATACAAACTTGTTAAAAATAGACAGTAAACATGAGTAGAATTAGCAGCTTATCCAACTTCTTGGCATGGTAAGAATACAAGACTCTTATCCTGAAACTTTGGCAAGGTATCAGCCAAGTACGAAAGGGATTGTTCACCAGCATATTTAATAGATGTGGCGCTAAGCGGACTGGGGTCCAGGAAACCAATGTCAACATTATTTTGGGCACCTTCAGGAACTAGCTTCATGCAATACCTGAAAATAGTCAGTGTCAAAATAAAACTTCTTTCAAATACAGAGTGGCTCTGATACCACTTGTTGGAACCGACGAAAATCATTGTCGATCACCGCAGGACCATCTGTGTTGAATATAAAACTGAATAGCGGAAGCGTACCTTAATCCTTGACTGTCTTGTGTGTGAGAGCGGCATCACCGATTCAGATCTTCCAGAATATCAAGGCTCTTTAGAGAATTCCCTTTGTTTCTGCTTTCTCTAAAGTCTCTCATAGTTCTCTCTAATGGGATAAGAGAAATGAATCTTGGATTGCCTTGTATTCTGGGGACCAAATCATAATATACAGCCCAAGAGACCCTTGACTGTCTAATGTGGTAATTATTCAATTTAACCCATCATAAAATTGAATATTACACTCTTAAGTTCTACACATTAAAGGTCCACACCCTATATGACACATTAATGCTCATAAATTATATAACGCATATGACCACTTTTAATTGAGCATAAAATTGACAGTATATAATACAAATTTATTTTTACTTATTAGTCCAATGTTAGATTAATTATCCAACAATCTCCCACTTGGACTATATGTGAAACCTTATAATTTTGTATTGTTAATAACTGTAGTGAGCTCAACTTTTCTGTCATTACCGAAATGTGTTCCGAACAATTCCGTCCATCAATTATATTAATATAAGATCAAAGCAGTTTTTGCCACATTTATTCGTAACTCAACCAACAATGGTCACATATATTGACATAACCAAATGATATGAATCATGATGTGGATGTGGATGTGTAGCATGAAAATTTCACGTATTGTGATCATAACGTGACTATTTTCAACTGGTCCACCCTTAAATGAGATCAACCTTAATAGAGTCAGAATGTGAATAAATTAAAACTTTATTTCTGCAGAAATATCCTTAAACTTTAAAAACTGAAAACCGCATATGTCATACAAGCATAATTACAAACTCCCACTAAAATCTGAATATCCTCAAAAATTGAAGATCTTTAATTTGACATGACACCCATACGAGCAGCATGCTCATGAAACCTTTTGGGTGACAATCCTTTAATATGCAGCTGCAATCAT
Organism: Carex myosuroides; assembly: GCA_028015225.1. NCBI lineage: Eukaryota > Viridiplantae > Streptophyta > Magnoliopsida > Poales > Cyperaceae > Carex > Carex myosuroides. The sequence goes on from CM051476.1 coordinate 3,950,480, forward strand.
GGAGTTTGTGCCATTATGCTCGATAGACAACTGTCCATTCTGAACTCTTTCATTTTCAACTAAGAACTTGGTCTATATTCTTTGACCTTGTCAAGTTCCTATTATTAGAATATAAAACTGTCAGGTTATTGTCACAAAATAACTTAAGTGGTATTTAATTCTTATCCACTTCGTGCAGCCATGTGACAAAATTTCACAGTTATATTCACCAATTAGATACCTCATACACATGTTATAACATGCTTTATTGGCATCTACCAAAATCGAAATCAGTATATCAGATGATCTCAAACTTTTCTGATATTCGATATGTGAGTATGTAGTTTTTATTTTCCTTAAAAATAACGCAAGACCCTTTTGACTGCTATCTTATGGTCTGCTTCTGAATTACTTTAATATCACTTTAGCATCCTTATTATGTACGTAATATCTAGACACGTACAAACCTGAGCATACTTCAGACTTCCTACTACCGAAACATAGGAAATCTTCTATATTAATTTCTTAAAATCATTCTTAGAGCACTAATTGAGACTAAACTCGTCTCCCTTATTTATAGATATATCTCTTGATTTATTTTAATGCATGCCATCTTGTAAACCTTCACAATATAGTTCTTTCGTGACAACCTGAGAATACATCGAGATTGCTCTTTATGTATTTCTATACCTAACACAAAAGATGCATCATCAAGATCTTTCATCTCAAAAAATTCTAAATAGAAATCTCTTGATATCAAGCAACAAACCTATATCGTTACTGGCAAGCAATATGTCACTGACATATAAAATCAAGAAAATAACCTTACTCCCACATAAGTTATGGTATATGCATTAATCGACCAAATTCATCTCAAAACCAAACGAGATGATCACTTGATAAATTTTGAATACCATTGTCGATAAATATACTTTATTGAGTCCATAGATGGATTTTTTAAATTTGCAAACCATATGTTTTAGGTCTCATGACTCAAAGTTTTATGGCCGCACCATATAAATCATATCATCAATACTACTATTGAGAAATAACATCTTAATATCCATCTAATATAACTCTAGATCTAAAATGCACCTTTAATGTCATTATTATCCTGAAAAACTTTCAAAGTAACCAAAGAGAAAGTCTCTTTATATCCAATGTCATTTTTCTATGTGAAGTCATATGTAACAAGGTGTACTTTGTATTGCTCCCACATTGCCATTCAAATTTCATTAAAACCAATGAATTTTGTACCTTATGGCAAATGAACAATATCACAAATATCTTTGTCTTTCATGAACTTCATCTCCATATCATGACATCTGCCCACTTTACCTAGGGGATATCCTTAATGACACGTGTTCTTGAGGTGTTGAAATTTGCTCTTCGTATTATCATCGATTATTGTGTCTTGAACAAAATCAGGATCGAAATCCTAAATAATGCTAAGAACACATGTGGGAATATTTACATATTCCTCATCGAAGATAAAATCTTGAACCGTATTTCCCCCCGCAAACTTAACATCTTCAAAGAACTTTTGCATTTTTCTTCCAAAAAAAAAAAATCGACCTTGTTGTGGGATCATAAAATCGTAATGTTTTAATTAAGAATATAAGCTGCAATCTTAAGTCCTTATTTCCAAAGTAATAAAGAAATATAATGTTCACCTGAACTGTCATATCTACTATTGTATAGAACACGACAGTCAAAGCTGACACTTAAAATCCTTATGTTGAGTTCATTCTCAATGTCAGTCTTATAATTTTGAACACACAAAAACTATGCTTTCTCGTAAATGTGATAAATATAGCCATAACTAAAATATTTGTCTATAAACATAATAAAATAATGTACCTTTTTCTAACATCCGTAAGAAAATGGTCCACAAATATCTATTTCTAAGACATCCTGAGACTTGTTGGCTATAAATCTCCTCCAATTGGTTCGTTTTATCTTAATACAATCAACACAAATATCAAAATATGTGTTATCCAAATGCTCGAGAATTTCATTCTGACACAAGTCTTTATCTCCATCGGGAGATATAACTGAAACGCTTGTGCCATAATGCAACCAAAATTCTCATTGCTTTACTTTTATTAACAATTCAAGTACTTAAATGCAAGGACTCATTATATTAAGCAATTATGTCTTTGAAATTTAGATTATTATAACCAAAAAAGACTTAGATCCAACCGACTTTGAATCATGAAACAAACCAAAATTTCTATTTCTAGAATAACAAGTAAATCCATACTTGTACATAGCAAAAATAGAAATTAAGTTACGTCCAATAGACAAAACTATATGTTTCATTGAGATTCAAATAATAATCTAACTTTCTAATTGCTTCAACTTTAATATTCTCATCGTCGCCAATATAGATGTATCTTTCACCATCACTAGGCTACGGCTACTCAAACAACCTTGCATAGACACACTGATGTGAGTTATTACACTAGAATCTTTCCACCACATGTGTCTAAGTATTGAAGTTAAATTAACCTCAAAACAAACCATATTAATAAGCATACTTTTCTTGACACGCAAAGCATGACAAGTACTTAATTGCTTAATCCTTTATACTTTTCAACAATTCAAAAGAAACAACTACTACCATCCGGTTTAACTGATTTCTTTTGTTGTTCCTACTGATATGTTGTATATGCAGCTACCATACTCTTATTTCTTATCTGTATTCCTTTGACTTTATACCTTACTGAAAAATTAATTTATCAATATCGTATTAACTTGAACTATTCGTTCTTAACAAATCTATTTTAAATAGTCGAAAGGAATTCATAAGCCTTAACCAAATTATTCGTAAAAGTGCCCCTAAATGCTTCTAGAATATTCCTTTATTATGATCATATAACACATGCGATTTGACTTCTCCTATTTTTCTTTCTCCCTCTCAAATTAGAGGTACTCATAATTGTAAGTATTAGAGAATCAATCCTTAATGCAATGTCAAGATCCATAATTATTAGAACTAACAATAAGTTCTTTCATTCCCTTAAATTTGATGCTAGAATTGATATTAACTAAAATTAGAACAATAAACAAACACTACATACTCATCAAATATCCATACATAATAATAAATTCAAATAAAGGTAAACCCCATTACCTCAAGATATCGGTTCCATTAATAAGTTGTCTTTGGACTAAAATATTAACTTCTTATGATATCTTGGCGTAGTAATCAAGCACTGATAATTAAGTAACATGTCGAACAATTAACCTTCCTTTGGGCCGATTAAATTGATCACACGTAAAAAAACCAAACAATTATCACTGCACTTATTACCACAAGGCGCACATGCAACTTTAATAAATATTGGTCTTCCTTTGGGCCGACAAATATTTACACTCATTACATGCACACAATAAAACTTATTATATTTTAAAATAAATTAATTTCAAAAGGAGAGCTCACTTTGGCGAGGTGCGATTGAAACCAATCTATTTTAAAATATATAACTTTAATACCTTTTATTCAAACTTAAAATTATATTCAAATTCTAAAATTACTGTTTAAACATACATCTAAATCCATCCTTAATTTATTAAGAATCAAATATATATTTTTCCTCTTTTGATTCTCGATTGCCATGTGGATTTAGTTCAACCGTAATTAACTTAATTCTTATGCTATACCGAAAATATACATATGTAGTGGTATCTCAATTCACAGCGTACTTAGATTTTGACATCTTATCACCAATAATAAAGGTGTATCTAAATCCATTTCCTTTCACTGAGTAATTCTTTGTTCCACTCATAAATGTATATTTTACCATGATATAATTCATAAACTAAATTCATCTCAACTTTATTAAGAATCAAATACAAATTTTTCTTATTTTGATTCTCTATTTCCATGTGAATTTAGATTAAATATAATCATCTTGATCTTAAATTAAACTATACTGAAGAATCAGAATCAAAAGGCTTAAATTGGTTTTTGCAAAGGTCTAATTGAACTTATACTTAAATTAACGGTTTAATTATGAAATTATAATTAAATTTAAAACTGAGGCTTTAACTTCAATAAAATGTTATATGCACAGCTTCAGTTAAAAGTTATATATTACGCCCTTTTATTATTTCCGTCTCTGGTAATAATTAATAATACCAATTTCTAGCGCTTAGACCAGCGGTCTTTGCGCGGTGTACAGGAATTGCACAATTAAATAAGACCGAATTGGTGTTTGCGCGGTGTACAGACTGGCTCAAAACTGGATTCCGGTGTATGCGTGGTACACAAAATAAAATATTTACTTCGGTCCACGCGCGGTGTATCATGAAATGACGCGTGCTGAGCCACTGAATATCGCGCAGTGCACGAAACTTTTCACGCGCGATGATGGAACGCGGTGTATGCGCGGCTCACGCAACCAACGCGATGAGCAAGGGTTTTGGGCCGGTCTATACGCGGTCTACAGAACTGAATGGTCGGGAAATTGATTTATTTTTAGTTAAACTTGGTTCACACGCGGACCATGCGTGAAACTCAGATCTGAAATGGCGATTTGAAGGTTCTGGACTGAATTTCAAGGACAAAATTAACTAAATTAACAAATCTAAAATCGCCAATAATCAGAAATTCAATCATATATCATAACTGTACCGAAAAATACAAAAAACTTCTTTCAAATACAGAGTGGCTCTGATACCACTTGTTGGAACCGACGAAAATCATTGTCGATCACCGCAGGACCATCTGTGTTGAATATAAAACTGAATAGCGGAAGCGTACCTTAATCCTTGACTGTCTTGTGTGTGAGAGCGGCATCACCGATTCAGATCTTCCAGAATATCAAGGCTCTTTAGAGAATTCCCTTTGTTTCTGCTTTCTCTAAAGTCTCTCATAGTTCTCTCTAATGGGATAAGAGAAATGAATCTTGGATTGCCTTGTATTCTGGGGACCAAATCATAATATACAGCCCAAGAGACCCTTGACTGTCTAATGTGGTAATTATTCAATTTAACCCATCATAAAATTGAATATTACACTCTTAAGTTCTACACATTAAAGGTCCACACCCTATATGACACATTAATGCTCATAAATTATATAACGCATATGACCACTTTTAATTGAGCATAAAATTGACAGTATATAATACAAATTTATTTTTACTTATTAGTCCAATGTTAGATTAATTATCCAACAGTAAAGACAATGTCGTTCTTGCATATTTCATGTTATTGAAGATTTAAAAATGAATAAAATACAAATTAGGGAATTTTACCCATACATCCAAACCAGCATCATTGTCGGTGGTAATATGAATTTGTTGTGGAGTGATCCTTCTCAGATTTTTCGTACCATCCCCACAGCTCATGGGTTCAATATATGGAGCAGATTGTGATACTAAAACTGAGGTTCCAATTATTTACATCGTTGCCCCTGAGAACATATACCATCGGTTCAATATGGTAACGAGTTGTTATTGCTTTGTACTAACACCAACGGCTCATGTAATAATAGATGGTAAAAGTCATCCCCTCAATGACATTGTCCGTTGAGCCAAACCGATGTCGAAGAGTCACTAAATACTAACTGTACTTAAAATATACTCGATGGCAAAGGAGGGGAGGCATCAACGCCATTGGTTGGTTAGACCGAAAAGTCGGTAAAAAGTTCAAATTAATTACAGCACTGCTACTGGTTATATACACTATTCGTGCGGAAGGATACTCGATGATAAATGGACGATAGTAAATGTGTTTTTTGTAGTAGTGTTATTTTGTTTAAAACAAATTCATAAGCTGAGAATAAGACCATCTGGTTCATGCATGCACCAATAATTAATTATTATATATAGTAAAATATCATAATCAAGTAGGAGGAAATTAATTCATAAATTAAGGGTTATTTCAACTACTTCTTGTAGCTAATTTTATACACTAGGGTTATGTCTTGTGGCTTCAGAGCTTGTGTCGGTCTGTCTTAATAGAAAGTCATCGAAATTTGCATCTTTCTCACTGTCTAAAGTTGGTACCCTCAGTACATACAAATTTTGGATTAACAAAATGGATAAATTAAAATGAAACTAATTATGGATGAAATTAGAAAATTTTAATTGGAGAACTAAAACGTTAGATACAAGAGCGTCTCCATTTCAACAATCAGAAAAAAAAATTAAAAACAGTTGTAAAGTAATATTTAAAAATTAAGTTAATTTTAATTTCTAAATTCTTACATCCCTGCAATTGAAATTTCAATTTCTTTTATACCACATCAGCGATCTCTCTCTCTCTTCTTTTCTCTATAAAAAGGAATTTGAACAAATAATTTAGCCAATGTATCGATTACAAAACGTTTGTTTTAAAAGAAAATTTTCTTTTCTTTAGCAATTATCGTGCATCCCAACAATTAAAATAAAATATGCCATGTTGGATTAGAAATTGGAAAAAAAAACTCTATTGTAGAAGCTCGATCTAATACTAAACAAGTACACAATTAGCATTTTACAAGGAGTTAAATTATATAAATTTTTTTATAAAACCAATTAAATTTTAATATATATTTTAATCGAAATTTTTTTTTTTAATATATATGATTAAAAAATTAAAAATAACGAAAATGACTAGGTAAATCCATGCTCTCTAGTGCGATCAACAGCTAACATGGCATATCATATCATATCATATGCATCCGCCTCAATTTTTGAAGAAAATAGCCCCTTGGATTGGTCCACAAATCATAAAGTCACAAAGAGGTGCTGATGTGGCGGGACTGAGTGCCCATGATTTCCAGCCCTCTCCACCCTTGAATTCGAATCGAACGGTCTCGATCCAAAACCCAAAATTAAGTTAATTTAGGGGATCTGGATTCCGGACCCCCTCGCCCTCTCGGTGGTGGTTTGGATTGAGAATCTAATCTAGTTTCGATAATCAATTCAAGATCCAGTATATATAATTTGGCATAGGCAACCAATTATTGCTGCCTCACCACTATTTGTCAAGTCAAGTCCGTATATTTCGTTCCCTATGTATTTTCATTATAAAAAAAATAATATCGCTACTTGTCAATTTTTTATGCAGCCATAGTTAATTTCAAACTTTTAATTTCAAATGGGAGACCGGGTTAGAGAGAGTTTATTTTATTATCTTTTACACCATTTATTTTATTTTATTTACTATATAATTACTTTTCACCAAATCTCCCGAAGTATTTGCCCAGTACTGTATAATAATATTTTTTTTGAAGAATTCATAAATAACAAATATCATGTCAAAATTGCAGAAGATTACTCAAATACATTAATTTCACAATATCATATCTGAACCCAACAACATATATCTATATATATTTTTTTTTTCTGTTTGCTAAGCTCTGTGTAGGTTGTCATGTGGTGTTACAATATTCGGAATTTTTCAATTTTGTATTCGATAATTTTGTAATATTTCGAAATTTGATGTAATGTTTATTATATTTCGACATTTTGTGATATTTGAAATTTTGATGTAATTTTATAATGATTTGAAGAGTTGGGTTAAAATGTCTCCGTGTCACAATCATGTCTCACATTCTTATTTATGTTTTTAAACTCTAAATAGTTAATCAGAACCACAACATGATCTCCATATTAAAATGTATTTAAAGACCAAATTTTATTTTTATTTTTTGTGAAATTTTTTTACTAATTTTTTAGATAGGTACAAAATCATTGCTTTTGTATAGATTATAATATTTTAAAAAACAATGATTTTGTACCCATCTAAAAGTTTCCAAAAAAATATAAAAATCTGGTCTCCAAACACTTTCTTAAAATAGAGATTATGTTGAGCAGTTTGAATCGACTGTTTGATTTTTTTAAAACGGAAATAAAAATGTGAAGCATAACTAGGACACGAAAACAGTAAGACATTTTAACCCTACTCTAAATTCAATAAACAGTCTAAAATATTGATGATAAAAAAATGAAAATAGGATATCTATAAATCATATGACAGTTATAATCATATCGCATTTCATATTTTCATGTGTAAAAGAGAAGTTATGGAAGGAATTTGCCATGTACCACCTATTCCATTGCGAAATCAGAAAATATTACATACAGAGTTTGGAGATCAGGTCATCTGACCAAAACTACAAGGCCGCATACCGGTACCAAGTTCATTTAATGCAACCAACTTATGCTCGGTAACAGTAAGAAACGTAACAAGAAAATTCATAGACAGAGGTTGAAACATAAAATGAAATAGGTAAAAAAATAGAATTTGAACTCAATTCTATAATTACAAAATTGAATTCTAACTGCTTTGTTACAAACATAAAAGACTGAATTATATAAAATAAAAAAATAAAAAAATTTCAATTTGCATGATTAAATTTTTTAAAATCATGAGATGACTAAGTACCTCCTAATTTAGCTGTAGATCTACCCTGATATTTGTGCTAAAACTTTTCCACGTGTTGTAATTTTTGATTGAGCAATTCATTATAAATATATAAAGTTTGAATACTTAAATCTTATTTTTAGGGGAAAAACAGGTACCAAAAGCTTTTTTCAAGATTAAGTTGTTTCTTTTGTAATAATATTTTTTTATTAAAAGAGACTGGTACATCTTTAACATCTTTTAAATGTTATTTTCGAAAATTGAATTTGCGACTTCGTGCCACTTGACTTGCATTAAGTTCACGGTTCATTGTAATAATTCAATATCATGTATCAAAAATCTTGTTTACAAATTACAACTGCACCATGTTTCACATTCTGTGTGCACTGTTACTGATTTGTTAGCATGAAAACATTAAAATAAGTTTAATATCAAAGGCTGAAGAGTACTTTTTTCAAATATCTTAACTCTGGAGTTTGACAAATTATCATCTATAGCAATTAAATTATGTGAACCAAAATATTAAATACAAATTATGTGAACCAGATTAACCCAAGTATTGGTGAGGCCCTTAGTAACTTTTTTTCTTTTGTAAAAATGGAAAGTTTTACGGGCGGAAATTTTAAGAGGATATGAGCACGGAGACAGTACATTTTCTCATTAATTATACGCCGACTAAAGGTATATTATATATATTTGCATATGAATAATGATACTTATCTAAGCAGATTGGGTTACTTTTCGTGCTCTGGTTGGTTGTTGAATTTATAGAGATGATGTACGGAACTCGTCTTTTAAGAATTAGAAATAAGGAATCAAGAGAGAGACACATGGTGGTCCTCTTTTAACAAATTATTCATTTCTCCTTAATACATTTTATAAGATTTTTATTTACAAATTAACAACAATAGTGACCTACTCTGAGTAGAATATCTGTACCATTCAATTTTGGCGGGAACTATAACGGTACCAGAATCCGGTGGGACCATTCTATTGGTGATCCCTCCAAACTCCAAGAGATGTGGTCAAATTGCATAAATTACACTGGTATCAATAATACGTACAGTATCTACTGCTGGTATATCCTAAGCACCATTTGAAACCTTAATTTCAACTATATTATAGAATATATCGATGCATAACATAACAATCACTTGTTTCTTACAGGTTGCCCAATTGACAGATTCATTATTTCTTACAGAGTACCCGATTGACAGTTACGTGCTTCGGGCTAAACTGAAAAAAGTTGACCCGTTGAGTCCATCAGAACTGATGCCTGTACTGACCGAATATGATCTATAGAAATGAAATAAAATTTTTAAACATAATATGACGTGAAACTGACAATACCCGAAGCCGTTTTGATCTGAACGTGATTAGACAAAAAATCAGCTAGAACCGTAAACCCAGCCAACTGGTCAACCTAACCCGCATACAACCCGACATAAACAATGTACCCAATCTAACTCTGATCCAACATGGCTAACCTGATCTTAACCGAATATGCTTGACCACAACTCCAAATAAATTTGTCAAGATAACGACTGAAATCGAATATGGAGCATTCGAATAAATTTAAATTTTATTTCATGACAGACCTAAGCTTACTGGTTCACTATGATATCGAATGTGCTTCTGAGTAAAATTTTGTTGAAGCAATCCCAATTTTCTACTGGTAAATTACCAACGACTTGACTGGTACATTCTCAGAATCCAAATTTCCATTGCCCGTTGCTCCGAGTTCGGTCTAGTCAGACCTCAATAGAATTAGAAAAGGTACTGTTTCACTCTACAAAGGGTCGTCACAGAAGAGAATGGAGGCCACTGTACATGCCTTCTCTGATACAATGTAACAAATCCATAACAATAGTTGCACTAGTGGTCCAAAAAAAAGAGCTTGATCTATTATATATCATTTTAGTAGGTGAAGTTAGAAAATATCTCATTATACCAATGAAACTATAAAGTACTTGTTAAACTTGACCTGATAAAACAAATACTTAAAAGTAAAATACTTCCCAGTATAGCATCTTTCACCTACTCAATTGACTTCATTTAGCCGAAAGCTTGTTAACATCACGAATTAACTATGTAACTTTTAAGAGTTTGAAATGACAAAAACCCATAAACTAAACTTGATTAAAAAAGAATTATCCTGATTTAGATATATAGTTAAACTAATACCGACCTATGCAGTGCAGCATGGTCCCTTCTTACCATATTACAGAAGAGTTCATTAATTAAACTTATCACCTTGTTAAGCATCCAATATTGAAAACCTGATAGGCTGATGGCATCGCTGGCCTTTGTATTTTAGCTTGTTTCTCATTGCCTCATTTAGAAATTAAACTGTCCGCGCGGGTAATGTAAACATTTGGCAAATTTGTACTTTTGCATGCGTTACGGGAATTATGAGCATCTTATTGTGAGCTAGCTAGGTTTTTTAATGAAAAATGTAACCTGTAACTTGCCACCTAAAGCAAATTAAAAGCTCATAAACTTGTTAATCATTGATGGCTTCACTGCCCGAACGGCTTAATTAATTGTGGGTGATAACTGCCAAGATTAATTTAAGTACCAATTGGAAATTGTTACTTGGATGTAGGGGCTGCACATAGTTTGTAATTCGTGACTTACTCGCTAAAAACTCATTAGTATATTGTGAGTGTGTTTAGCTGTTTTTTGAAAGGACTGCCCCTTACTGTTAATTACTTTTTTTATCCGAAAAGTAAACATTTTTTTTATTAACTCTGTGACTAGCTAGGGGTGTCAACGAGTACGGTAAGGGTCGGGTGAAATCATTTTCATACCCATACCCGTTACAAATTGTCCTTACCCGTATCCTACTCTTACCCGCTAAAAATTATCTTACCCGTACCCTATATATCCTTACCCGTTATGGTGGTCGGATAATGAAACGGTAGCGGGTAAATAACGGGTAATACTAATATAATAATTATTTTTATTATTTATTAAATAATACATTAAAACATATATATTCATTTCACACATGTATAGTACTTTATTGAAAAAATATTCTGATCATGATAAGTGCAAGTAAACCAATTAAAGTACTCTTTTAATGCTTATTAATATATATAATATATATATTTTTTTTATAATTACCCGATCAGGTAACGGGTACAAAATAGATTTTACCCGTACCCCTTATCCATTTATATAACGAAAACAAATCTTTACCCGTACCAATACCCATCTTATCAGATACAGTACGGATTAGGTAAACGGATAAAAGGGTGCCATTGACACCCCTATCTGTGACTGTTTAATTGTGTATAAAAAGTTTTGAAAAAACATTCTAGAAGTAAATGTTGAATTTATTGCCAACCTCGTTGGATTTAATGCCAACATTGAGTATATATGTAATCTAATTATGAATTGTTTACTGTCATATATGGTTGTCAATTAAAGTGATCAAATAAGATAATAAACAATCAATATATTCATTAGGATGTGATCCATAGATGTGTAGAACAATTTAGGCAAAGATTAAATCATTGATGGACTGATTCTGAGATTTGCAATTCAGAAAATTGTCATTTAAGATAATTGTGTGGGCCACACGGATATCAATACGGTCGCATGGATTTTGATGTAATAGCACGGTTTTTGATGCACACATCAAAAGCATAGAATAAAGAGATAGTCATTCTTTATACATTCTTTCTATCTTGTTTATGTTTATTTACCTTTATTTTATAACAAAATAAAATTAATTAATTAATTAAATAGAATCCGCACAGGACTAGACATTTAGTCATATGGTAAGGAAAACAAAAATCATTTACAATTGTGCAATGCATTATGCAAACTAAATAATAAGAATGGTATTTCTTGCGTATACCTAACTTTTATGGTAATGCATAAAATTATAGATGTGTTCTCTTTAGATAGATAATGCATCAAATTTGAGACAATTTGAAAATTAATTAATCATTCATCATAAATTCATTAAAACTCTCCTGTTAAATAATTCGAAGTCGATTCAAATTTGATACATGCATATTTTAAATAATAAAGAACATACTTAAATTTTTATTTTATTTTTAATTTAAATAATACTTTTTAATACATGTAACATAAGAATTGGAATATATCCAACGCTAGAATTATTCATAATAATAATTATTTTTGGTAAATAAAAAAAATGAATCACACTATAAGTCAGTGACTCTGGAAGTGGCGAGGATAGAAAAGTACTCTATCCTGAATCATAGCCAAAACTCATCATCTTTAATTCTTTATCCAGGGGGAGAAATTTGGGTCCGATGGGCATCGGACCCAAAGTGAGTTCGACGGGTTCGCTCACCGTCCGATCTGCTTTAGTATTCGCGCCCACAATTTTCACGTCTGCTTTAAAATTCGTGCGCATAAATCTTAAAGTGAATCGGACGGTCCTAAAACCCATCGAACCCAAATTTGAGTCCGATGGGCATCGGACCCAAGCCTTTCTCTTATCCAGGTTATATCATATTTAAATCAGGATCTAGGAAAAAGTTAGGCACGCATGTGTTGGGCCAGGGTGTGATCCAATTTGTTCTTTTTACATCATAGTGGCTGATATTGCGCTATGACATAATACCAGGCCAGGCCCATGGTTTTCTCATTGGATAATCCCCTGGTTTTTAAAACAATACCCTTTGCTTTTTTTTTATATATACTTTTTAAATTATATTAAATTATGTTTGTTTGTTTGTTTTCCTCAGTTCTTTTCATTATTTGTAAGCGTATAGTAGTGACAGAGTTCAAAAAGTAGATGAACTGTTTGTTTATATTGACCATATTAAATAGGTGAGTGTTCAAATTTTCTGAAATTTATTAGCGTTTTGCTGATTAACATGGGTTTTTGTTCAACCGAATTACTTGTATAAGATCGTTTTATAAACAAGAGATGAATTAAGCAAGAAATGATTTGAGGAGGAGATCAATTGAGACAATATACAAAAGAGGATTACTTGACAATTAATTATTTATTTTGACAATATTAGAAAAAAAATTTAAAAGTTAAAATCCAACAATTTTTTGACAAAAAAATTATAGGACAAATCTTCAGATTTCATTAATGAGACACAAAAGTGTCAGAATTATTTACAAAGTTGTTATAAAGTAAATGTAAAGTTGAAAAAGGTTAAGATGAAGAGGAAAGAAACTACAAAAACAAACCAAAAAACACCAAAACTGAAAATTACATCAACACAGCATAAGACAGCACTCTGACTGATGAATTGCAACGCTAGTAGATGTTCCTATATATCTTCCATATCCTATGTGTGTGATCTTGACAATTTGGCCCCTGCTCCATTGCTCTATAAAATGATCTGACCATATATATTTGCCATCTCTTGTTCAGTTAAAATCCAACATTGTAGGCATAGCATATATTAACTCACATTATGTCTATAGATTCAGAGTATGTTTCACAGTACATCAAGTAACTTAAAATTTTAACGATTATTGATGAATCATCGATTGAATTATACTAAAATAAAAGGAAATTTTCATTCTTAGACTATTTTTATGTATCTAATAACATACCTAATTTATTTTAAGTTTTCAATTTTAGTTCAATTTGTCTGATAAAGTATTGAAAGAGAGGTATTTATGCATGCACATGATGATTGAATTCAAACTTTAAATAAATAAATCAACTTCCTTTTATTATCTATAAGATTTTTATCCTGTACAAAAAATGAAAATGAAAAATTGTGTTAGTATTTTTTTTTTTTTGGGAGGGGGGGGGGGGGGCGGTTCTGACGCCCATCATATGAAAATTTGAGTCGGATGGGTATCGTGCAGCTTCAATATTCGTGTAGATCTAATGCGCACGGATCTTTAGGCAGATCAAACGGACTAGGAATCCATCGGACCCAAATAGCTCCCTTTTGGGGGTGGCTGTGTTGGAGCTGAGCTGGAACTAAATTCGGCTTTGAGGGGGCGGGAGGCAAACAAATACAAGTAGTGTAATGCCTTAGCTATTTTTTTTTCTACACTGGACTTTGTTATATCAACGGGCCGAACCATTAAATTTAAGCCTATATAAATACATATGGGAAATTAGAAATAGCTCCGTTGCAACAAGTTATCATAATTTTTGTTATTTTTCGAATTTAAAATTCAATGGTTCTTCCCGAGGAACCTTCCATAAAATTATATTATTTTTAAATGCATTTTATATAAAATTAAAATTAAATTAAAAAAAGGATAAGATCAACGACATTAAGTTCTAATTAAGATGAGAAGAACTGTAAAGTCTGGGAGATTCATTTGAAAAGCACCCTTACTCTAAGAAATATTAAGATTAAAAAAAAAGTATGGTATAGAATTATATATATCGAGTACACATGGTGCATACAAATAGATATTGGACTCCAAGTGTGTTTAGTTCTTAAATATTATATTCTGATTTATAGAATTTGTTATAAAAAGACAAATTTAATTATTTAATATTTTAATATTACTCTTTATTAATTGAACAGATGAAATTAATTTTGAATATTTTTTTTAAAAAGGTAGTTTACTGGAACAAATCATATTGATATTTTTAGTCTTTTTATTGCTTTGTTTCTCTATTCTTCTTCGTCGTCTATTCTTGCTTAGCAAATGAAGTTGTACAGAATCCGATGTATGATTTTAAACAGGCCCAGGACCATTTATTTTGGACCAAATGATTAATCTCACAAAGTCTCATTCAAAGTTTCAGGTCTAAACCAATCTAACCATGTCAAAATTCAGGTTGACGATTTAGAGTTATAAAGTCATTTAAATTTATTAAGTTATGAAATAGTTCCCTCAAATTTTAATATTTAAAATCCGGCTTTGGAGAGAGACTTTGTCCAAAGCACTTTCGACCAAAACCAATTCCAATATAAAAAGGGAAGCCCATATAAATACTGAACAGCTAACCAGTCAGATCTCAAGTAGGGTCCAAACAATCAATTAATTCCGTACAATTTGAGAAAAGCCTATCCTAATTATATAGTCTTAATTAAGTGGTGCTGATGTATATGGATTATATCTAAAAACTCCTAAATTATATATGTTGGGGAATCATAAAGTCTAAACAATTACGTCTTATCTAGAGATCAAATAATTACATCTCATTTAGGGGTCAAACACTTACACCCTGGAGAATGAGAAACAG
Organism: Carex myosuroides; assembly: GCA_028015225.1. Lineage (NCBI taxonomy): Eukaryota > Viridiplantae > Streptophyta > Magnoliopsida > Poales > Cyperaceae > Carex > Carex myosuroides. The sequence goes on from CM051476.1 coordinate 3,965,982, forward strand.
TTCTCCACCTTAACCTAAAATGACCATCATATGTCAAAGAGATCTAAAACATAAATCAGAAGTACGGAACATAATACCTGATTCCATATCGTTTGTCATGAAATATCCAAAGCCTTGGTAGAGCAACAGTCGTTTCCGTGAGCACGAGACAAGTCTTCAGTGGCAAGAAGCCCTTCTTGCCTTTTCGTCGTATGGTCGTGGATCAAGTCTTTCAAGACAACAAGATATGGCCCTTGAGAAATCATCTCCAAATTTTCTAATGGATTTCTCTTCTCTATTCTTTGATGTTGGAAGAAGAAGAGAAGACACACAGAGCTGTATTTTTCTAATGAGAAAATGTGTTTTCAGTTTCTGTGTTTTTCTATGTTATCTTGTTCCTTGGGGACCAATTCTTATATAATGTTACCAATCTGGTTATCTGCCAACTTGAAAAGGGTATTTTGTGCGTCCGCATCAAATTTTGTGCGGCCGCATCGATATCTGTGTGGCCTGCTCAAATATCTGAAAAGACAGTTTTCTGAATTATAAATCTCAGAATCAGTCCATCAATAGTTTGATCTTTGCCTTATTGTTTTACACATTTATGGACCACACCCTATTGAATACATAAATTGTTTAATATCTTACTTCCTTATTATATCACTTAATTGTGACAATCATATATGACAGTATACACACTACTACAAAAACTGGTTTTGTACACTGCACATTGTACACGGATTTGGCAATTATATTAAAAACAGTGTACAAAATATGAGTTCAAAAGATCTGAACGATTTCTACACGGATAATTAGTTAACAATCAGTGTCGAATTATTATAGAGAGCTACACGGTTTATTAGAAACCACAAATTCGTGTGTAAATAAGTGTGTGTGCAAATAATTGAGAGAGCTACACGGACTTTTAATACAAAGCCGTGTAGGAACATTACACACGGTTTTTTGATATATAGCCGTGTATAAATCTTATAATTGTACACGGCTTTATAACTAAAAGGCCGTGTAGAAATAGGTGGAGAGCTACACGGATATATAACTAAATAGCCGTGTATAAATCTTATAATTGTACACGGCTTTATAACTAACAAGCCGTGTAGAAATAGGAGGAGAGCTACACGGATATATAACTAAATAGCCGTGTATAATAGTGTAGGGTTTTATTATCTTCCCTTCCAGAGCGCCGTTTTGATCAAGTTTTTAGTTCATACATATCGAACTGTGCTTTTTATTTCTGCGAATTGATCGAGGCCAGCAGCTGAGATCTGAGATCTTTGAATTAAGTTTGTATTTTCTCCTCTCCATCTTTCTAAGGTTAGTAATATGTATTTAAATCATTTTCTTTCTCTAATTTTCTGTTATTTAGGCTTATTTAGGTCATTTCATGCATGCTTGAATTCTTAATTTTAGATGTAATTAATTAGTGTATTGTGGTCCAATAACCGACCTTTAGATGCTTTTAGGTCCATGCCCGTTCAAAATTAATCCAATAGGGATTAATTTTGGATAGTCCCCGTTTTGGGACTGCTCTTTGAATATTATGTCTCATTTAGGATGTGAACACATATTAGCGGGATTTAATTAGTATTTGAGGAAAGTTCGACAGTATTTTCCCTTATTGCTCCTACGAGTATGTGGTTCGTACGCATACTTGGGGAGTTAAGGGGAAATGCTGCCGAATTTTTCTCAAATACTAATTAAATCTCGCTAATATGTGTTCACATATGAGACATAATATTCAAAGAGTGGGTTAGGATTGTAAACCGGCCCTTTGTAAGCCCAAAATTTTGTACACGAAGGAGAATGTTGACCATGCATGATTAATTGATCAAATCATTTTTTTAATTTAATTTACAGATGGATCGAAGCTGGATGTATGAAATGCGACGTGACAGTGAAGAATATTTGGTTCGCGTTGATGAGTTTATAAAATTTGCTGAGAGTTATAGAGTGAATAAAAAAGAAGAAGACATTTTATGTCCTTGTAAAGATTGTAAAAATTTATTAAGATTTTTGGACATCGAAGAAATTAGAGCTCATTTGATTTGTCGGGGATTTAAGAAGAGATATACATGTTGGTTCATGCATGGTGAGAAATTTGGGGAAAGTAGTAGTGCCAATAAGGATTGTAATCGTGAATTGAATGATGAGAATGTTGGAATTTCTGATAATTTTAAACTTGATTGGAACGAGGATTATGAGAGTGCCGAATATTCTGATATTAACGTCGAACCCGAAAATGACGATGATGAGATGGAGAGGAATTTTGATGAAAATGTAGAACACGAGTTTACTGAAAATTTGGAGGATATGTTACGTGATGTGGAAGATGAAATTAGTGATAAAAATTATGATAAATTTCAAAATTTGTCTAATGAATCCAAGAAGCCGTTGTATCCCGGGTGTACCAATTTTACAAAACTGTCAGCTGTGTTGAAATTATTAAACTTAAAAGCAGACAATGGTTGGAGCGATAAGAGTTTCACGTCCTTATTACAGCTTTTAGGAGAAATGCTCCCAGATAACAACGAGTTACCCGGTACAACATATCAGGCAAAGAAGTTGATATGTCCAATGGGGTTGAAGATCCAAAGAATACATGCATGTCCGAATGACTGTGTATTGTATCGTAACGAGTACGAGGCCATGCATGTCTGTCCTAAATGCGGTGTTTCACGATATAAACGTCGTAAGGACCAGGACACTGATGATTGTAACGAGGACACAAGTGGCCGACCTCCGGCTAAGGTGTTGTGGTATTTGCCGATAATACCGAGATTCAAACGGTTGTTTGCGAATCCCAAAGATGCAAAATTATTGCGCTGGCACGAAGAAGAGCGCAAAAATGACGGTAAACTAAGGCACCCGGCTGATTCTCCTCAATGGAGAAACATTGACAGACATTTCAAAGAATTTGGTTCTGAACCGCGGAACCTTAGGATTGTGGTGAGCTCAGATGGAATGAGTCCGTTTGGAAGTATGAGCAGTCGGCACAGTACTTGGCCAGTTCTTTTATGCATCTACAATCTTCCTCCTTGGTTGTGCATGAAACGCAGATATATAATGATGTCATTACTAATCCAAGGACCCAGACAACCCGGAAATGACATAGATGTATATCTCGCACCATTAATCGAGGACCTCCAAAAATTGTGGCGTGATGGCGTCCCGGTGTGGGATGCGTATATGAAAGAGACTTTTAACTTGCGGGCCATGGTGTTTTGCACCGTAAATGATTTCCCCGCGTATGGGAATTTGTCGGGTTACACTTGTAAAGGAGCAAAAGCGTGCCCGATCTGTGAAGATGACACGCAGGTGCTGAGGTTGAAAAATTGTCAAAAGAATGTATTCATGGGGCATCGTAGGTTTCTTCCTATTAATCACCCATATCGTAAGAAGAAGATGGCATTCAACGGGAAAATTGAGCTTGGAGTGGCTCGTCATCCATTAGACGGGGAGAGTGTCTTCGAACGGGTAAAAAACATTGATGTTGTTTTTGGAAAATGCGCCAAAGCACTACCGAAGAATATTTGGAAAAAGAGGTCCATATTTTGGGAGCTACCGTACTGGAAATATTTAGAAGTGAGGCATTGCCTAGATGTCATGCATGTCGAAAAAAATGTCTGTGACAGTTTAATTGGTTTATTATTGAACATTCCGGGGAAGACGAAAGATGGTATTAAAGTGAGAAAAGACATGGTAGAGATGGGAATACGACCCGAGCTCGCACCGCAGGAGAAAGGGAAGCGCACATACCTACCCCCCGCACTGTGCACAATGTCAAAGAAAGAGAAAACAAGCTTCTGTGAATGCCTCAATGGTATAAAAGTCCCATCAGGATATTCTTCGAATATTAAGAAGTTGGTGTCGATGAAGGACTTGAAACTGGTCGGTCTGAAATCTCACGACTGTCATGTTTTACTGACACATATAATTCCGGTTGCAATTCGGGGAATTTTACCAAAGCACGTTCGTCAAACCATTACGAAGCTTTGTTCTTTCTTCAATGCAATAAATTCCAAAGTGGTAGACCCTCTAAAATTGGACTCTTTGCAAAAGGAGGTCGTCGTTACTCTTTGCCAACTTGAGATGTATTTTCCGCCATCTTTTTTCGATGTCATGGTTCACCTTGTTGTTCATCTTGTGAGAGAAATTAAGATTTGTGGTCCCGTGTTCCTTCGGTATATGTATCCATTCGAGAGATACATGGGCATCTTGAAAAAATACGTAAGGAACCGACATCGACCCGAAGGCAGCATTATAGAAGGATATTCTACGGAGGAGGTGATTGATTTTTGCACCAACTACTTGACCGGTGTGGATCCTATTGGCGTTCCAAAATCTCGATACGAGGGAAGGCTCCAAGGAGTCGGGACAATTGGGTTGAGAGCCGTAGTTGCTGATCTAAATGAACTACAAAAGGCACATTTTATTGTACTACAACACATGACAGATGTTGCTCCCTACATAGATGAGCACATGACAATCCTTCAACAACAAAACTACACGAGGAGTCAGAAGTGGCTTACTAACGAGCATAATCGTTCTTTTATAGGATGGCTGAAAGAAAGAGTGCAGTCACACCCCGTACCTGAAATTGTTAAACTGCTTGGCAAAGGACCCCAAATTGTTGTTAGAACATTCCAAGGATACGAGATTAACGGATATACATTTTATACTAAATCCCAGAGTGATAAGAGCACGATGCAAAACAGTGGGGTGACGTTGGTGGCGACCTCTCAAGAATTCAGTAGATCCGGAGATGGCCGGGCTGTAATAGCATCAAAGTCATATTATGGCGTTATTCAAGAAATTTGGGAGCTCATTTACAGTCCTCGCCTGAGCATTCCCGTGTTTCGGTGTCAATGGGTCGAAGACCGAGGTGTTAAAGTTGATAACGACGGGTTCACACTCGTTGATTTAAACAGGGTTGGGCATGTTGATGATCCGTTTATACTCGCCAAGCAAGCCACCCAAGTCTTTTATGCCACTGACCCGAGTGATGCCAGGTTGAGCGTCGTCCTATCCGGAAAAAGAAGGATTGTCGGGGTAGAAAATGTCGTCGATGAAGAAGAGTACGACCAGTTCGACGAAGTACCTCCATTTTGTACTGATGTGCAAACTGAGGTAGCAACACTTGAAGGGGTAGACGAAGCTGACTACATGCGGTCCGACCACAATGAAGGATTATGGGCCGAGGGTACTGTTCAAATAGTGGAAAAAAGGAGAAAAAGGAAAAAAAAAGCATAATGTGTAATATTTATTTTGTTTAAGACCGTGTAGCTTTTAATATTGCAACCTTAGCTTGTAATATATCAAATAAAAAAAGGAAAAAAAGAGGGAAATAAGGAAAAAAGCATAATGTAGTATTAGTATTATCAAATATTATCAAATATTAGTTTAATGCAACAATGAAGGATTATGTTTAATGCTTATAATATTATCAAATATTAGTATTAGTTTTTGAAAATATTAGTTAATACATTTAATAATAAAATAAAATAAATAAAATTTCATTATTAGATTTTAATATTAGTTGCTTGGTACAAATATCGGTATAATTTTTTAAATATTAGAAATCTGAAAGTACATAATGTATTTATTATTACTTTAGAAATATTAGAAATCTGAAATTTTACTTAATATATTATTACTTTATAAATATTAGAAATCTGAAATTTTACTTAACCTGGGACCCGCCTGTCGGACCTATTTATACACGGACATTTAGCTAATAGTCCGTGTAGAAATGGAAGAGAGCTACACGGACTATTAGCTAGATGTCCGTGTAGAAAGGATATTTGCACACGGACTTTAGAATATGTCCGTGTATAAAGCTCTTTGTACACGGTCTTTTAAGTTAAAAGTCCGTGTATAATGAGGAAAACACTATTATTTCGAAATCCTTCTCTGCCAAAATTTTCATAAGTCCGAAAACCCTCACAGAGAATTAAGCGGTTCAGTTCCAAAAACCCTCACAGAGCTACTCGAAAGCCTACTCCGAGCTCTTCACCGCCTTGCCGCCATTTTGCCTCACCATTATTTTGCAATAGGGGTTCTGGTTAGCGTCTCTCTCTCTCTACTATTATTTTGCAATAGGGGTTCTGGTGCTTTAAACTGAGTTGAGCTCTTGTTGATTGACTGAAAGTCATATTCTTTTTACTTTATTTTTCTTATTGGGTTTGAACCCGTTAGCCATGGTTGGTATTGAATACATTATGGTACTTGTTAAAAATTGTGTCAAAAATTGTGTCAATTCATTCAATTCATTCATTAATCTAGGTTATATGTCAAAAATGGTGCTATACCGGATATCAATTCATTCATTAATTGTGTCAAAAATTGTGCCAAAAATTGATTAATCTAGGTTATATGATATAGGGTATTTTAGGGTATTTTAGGTTAATTGATTAATCTAGGTTATATGTCAAAAATTGTGCCAAAAATTGATTAATCTAGGTTAATTGATTAATCTAGGTTATATGATTTAGGGTATTTTGCCAAAAATTGATTAATTTAGGGTATTTTAGCAAGAGGTGATTTTAGCAAGAGGTTTAGATTAGTCAATTTTATTTTATGTTCATTTTAGCAAGAGGTAATTTTAGCATATTTGTACAATAATATCAATTTAGGTTTTCATTATTGGTCATACCTATGATATTTTGAACAAGAATATCAATTTTTGTACAAGCATATCAATTATTGGTCACTTATGATTTGATCTTTAATTTCATGCAGAACCATGTCGGATGAGGATGAGTACGTCGAGATGATGGCAGAAGAGGAGCAGCAAGCTACTGCCTCATCAGAAAGAAGGAGGAGAGGGCCGACAATGTGCACGAGCACGTCCGAGCAGACCCATCAAGAAATCTGGTTCACAGAAGACGGGCGTGCGCAGGGACCAAAACGGCAGAAATATTCAAATTGGTGTACGAGCTTCGTGAGGCAAAATGCGAGTATCCTTGTTGAGAGATGGGATCATTTTGAGGATGACTTGAAGGACGAGTGGTGGAACACGGTGAAGGTAAAGTGCCTAACAACTCTTCTCTTGAATTATTGGTCATGTATGATCTATACTTAAATACACTAAATTTTTGTGTCAATCAGGCTCAGTGGAACATCGAGAATGATGTTCCAAAGGTTAAGACTTTGAAGATTATGAACAATGGTTGGAAGCAATACAAGAGCACGTTGAAGACGGAGTTCATGGAGAAAGGGAGAAATCCGGTCGGCTACTACAAATGGCTAAAACAAGAGGACTGGGATGCGTTTCAAGCTTTGAAGTCTACCGAAGAGTTCAAGGTATCTAACTCGTGCCAAATTTATGCTTATTCTTTCTCGATATGTACTCTTTTTTCTAAAACTAACTGATCGTTATTGTCTTGTTTCTGTGAAGGCAAAAAGTAATAAAGGCAGGATGACCGTTGCCTTTAACAAGTATCCACACCATCTAGGGTCAGGTGGTTACGAGGGTAAGACGGCAGAATGGAGGAAAGTCCTGGACGCGAACAAGGATTCTGACTCACCCGTGGTTAGGATCCAAAATCCTAGGGGCAAAGATTGGGTCATGGGTAGAGCCGAGGTAACCGCTGACGGGAGGATAGTACTCCCAACGGATTTGCAAAGCGTGGCTCAAAGAATGGTAAGAGTCATTTATAACTCCGAAAGTACATCAATTGTTCTTTTGCTTTAACTAATTCTTCTACTTGAACAGTTGGAAGTGGAGGAGGAGGTCAACTCGGGTGCCCGGAGTGTCGAACGACAAAATGATTCCTTGTCCGCAACGCTCGAGAATCCAGAACACCCGGGTCGAGTAAGGGGTGTAGGGGTCTACAGGGGCTGGAAGGAGGTGTTCCGAGTGGAGGGACAAAAACCTCGAAGAAAATCGCGTGCCAAGGTAAACAAAGACGAGATAGTTGCGCAGATACGCGCGGAGGTGAGCAAAGAGTACGACGCAAGGTTTGCTGAGATGGAAGCAATGTTGACACAAATTAGATCAGCAACTACGCAGCCATCCGAGCAACCACCTCCCATTTCGCCGGGAATTCGGCGAAGTAGTCAAGCATCCGGCACGTGGGGCGCGAACGACGATTTGGATAATCTCAAGGTAATCAATACTTCTTCATAATCTAAAGGTATTTAAAACATGTTTGCAACCTTGTTATACAATATCGCATCACTAAAATAAACAACTTTCCTATAAATTTGCAGGACCCCAGAGCATGCGACCTCATCCTGCGGAATGGCAGTGTTTCTATACTCGTTGCTAAGGGCGTTGTACATCCACTCGCCAAAAGTGTACACCATACTCAGCTAAGACCCGACCATGCATGCGTGCAGGTTGAGTTAGTCTTGGATGGATGGCAGCGCGTACCCCTTCCTGTCCCTACCGACGAAGCGGTTGTGCTTGATGACGCACGGATGTCATTTGTCCAATGGCCCAAGAGTCAGATTGTTTTGGATCAGGTAATCCATAAAATAACTCATTTATTTTGTTACGTTCAACTCATTCTTTTTGAAATACTAGAATAATACATCTATAACTTGATACAGACACGAGGAGATGATGTCACCGGTACGGCGATGTCACCGGTACGTCAGGAGGTGGCTTGCGACGTCGGGGCTGACGCGCCACAATCACCGCCCCGTCCTATGGTCACAGAAGAAGAATACAGCTGTTTGCCCAATGATTTGCGCTTTCTCCACGACTACTTGATGACGGCGCCCGAAGGCATGGAGGCTATCATCATCCCTGTCCCACCTGGGATGTTTCTACACGAAGGCAGGGATCTCCTGCTGTCGTTCAAAGACTTCAAGGACCTCTTCCATCACTCGTCATCCGACAAATGGCTCGATGTGTCACACATCACCATTTTTCTCATGTTAGTGATATTAAAATATTTTCATTATTGTATAGAACTCAAATATATATTCTAATTACAATATGATGAGTTTCAGGAAGCTAGTCCGAAACTGTGATGAGATGGTTGAAAAGAAGAACTTGTGCATGTTTCTGGACCCCGAGAAAGTGAGTTCTACGGCAGTGACATATTATCCGGATATGGCTATCGAGTACATGTGTTATGCGATGCATCGTGCTAAGGCGGAGGAGAAGAAATTCATTCTCATGCCATACCACGAGGGGTTAGTTCTAATCTTAACTTATGTGTTGTTTATATTTTAATTAAAGAATTGTATAAAGAAATTCATTCTCATGCTAAAGTACTATAATTCTTCTCCTCGATCCAACAGCAAACATTGGTGCACGATTCTCATTGTGCCGTACTTAAGCACGGGCATAATTATTGATTCTTGTAAGCCAGGAGGAAGGACCGCGGCTGCCAATTGCAAAGTTATCTTGCCTTTTGTGAATAAGTAAGCAATAATAATTCTATAGGTTTGCATTTCTTTCAATCATATCAAATTATAAAATTGCTAATTACATTCACTCACTTTTGTAAGGGCTTTTGTGAAATATATTAAAGAGGGAGGATCACATAGCACGGGCCCGGGCAAGAAAAGCAAGTTGAATTGGAAGTACTTGAAGGTGAGCACACGGCCTTGAGTTAGAAATTTCATATCTTGTTAAAAAAATTATTGTCATTCTAACAAATGCCGCTAAATGTAAATTTCAGTGCCCGCAACAGAAGGAGGGTTGGGAATGCGCTTATTACACGATGATATTCATGTTTGACTTTGTCGAAAGAATACAATTCGAATTCCCAGATGCGGTATGTACTTCATATGAATTTCCTATATAATAAGCAATTGATATCTACCTTTTCTGAAATACTAACTATTATCAAATTATAATTTTGTAGAATGTGACAAAACAAGCGCATTACACCAAGGATCAGATCGACGATGTGCGGTGCATGTGGGCAAGGTGGTTTGCCATGGAATTTTGTAATCCTCGATATGGATTTGCATAATTTTGTATAATTTGGTGTATATGAATATTGTATAATTTATTGCATATGGATTTCTGGCTAATCTGAAAAATATGAATTTCTTGCTAATATGGATTTATTGCTAATCTGGAAAATATGGATTTCTTGTTATATGAAATCTGGAAAATCTGGAATATATAGTTCTGTAACAAAAATGGCTAGCAAAACTGGAGGCTAGCCGAAAAACAAAAAATACAAAAAAAAAAAAAATGTACTTTCTACACGGACATTTAACTAAAGTCCGTGTAGAAAAAAGATAGCTACACGGTCATTTAGTTAAATGTCCGTGTAGAAAGAGGAGAGCTACACGGACATTTAACTAAATGTCCGTGTAGAAAGAGTTAAGCTACACGGTTTTTTCGTTAAAAGTCCGTGTACAAAAAGAATCGTACACGGTTTTTTAGGTAATATCCGTGTAGCTCGGTAAATGGAGTGCGACACATTCTGGTCTTTGTACACGGCTGTTTGTGAAGTTATACGTGTAGAATCTTTAAAATTGCACACGGCCAAAAGTCCGTGTGTAGTTATTGAACTAATCGTACACCCTCGATTTAAACACGGTAGGAAATCCGTGTAGCTCTTCCTTTATTGTCCGTGTATAATCTCTTTTTTTGTAGTAGTGACAATTCATAATTATATTACATATATGTTCAACGTTAGATTATGATCCAACAATATAATTCACAATCTGCTCTCATTAAGCCAAGTGCAAAGTTTACAGTGGCAGAGCCAACAAAAAATACCAGTGTCAATTAAGAGAAACTTCTTAATTTTTTTAGTGAAGTATAACAATTATACACTTTTAAAGGTATTTTAAAAAAATTAGTCTACTAGGTAAGTAGATGAACATGTGCTGAGCACCAATCTGGTGAACTTGCGTGATCCAATTGCACGGCTAACATATAGATTATTATTCATCTTTAAAATGAAAATTGTGTATTCCAATAATTCACATAAAATAGTATCTTGCATTCTTCAATCAAACATTTCAGCTACTGATGACCAAACAAAAAAAAAAAACATCATTTCTTTTACAAAGGACACGCTTGCACCACACCAAACAATAGAACAAGAAGACACATATATACAATATATATGTATATATTGTTAAGGGATAAACATCATTTTGATGTTTGTCTTCCTTAAACTTTGGTTTCAATGAAACCGCTGGGTATCTCCTCATATGTCCCTTGACCAATGACTTAATAACTCTAAATTTAAATTAAACTTTGGTTTCACAATAAGAAAAAATACAATATATATTATAACATTTTCTTTAGAACTCAGAAGTGGGTATCTCCTCATATGTCCCTTGACCAATGAAAATGACATCATAAACAAGAGCCGCCACGGCTGCTCCGATAAGCGGCCCCAGCCAGTACACCCAGTGTGCGGTCCAGGTCCAGCTGACGACAGCTGGCCCAAAGGAAACAGCCGGGTTCATCGAGGCCCCGTCAAATGCACCTCCGGCAAGGATGTTTGCACCCACGATAAAACCGATGGCGATTGGTGCAACAATTCCAACATTACCCTTCTTTGGGTCCACGGCGGTTGCATACACCGTGTATACCAGCCCGAATGTCATCACGATTTCGAATACAACGGCGTTCCACACGCCTACGCCAGATGAGAGCGAAAAGGCCGAAGTTTCCTAGAAGATCATGCCAATAGTTGTCTCTAATTAGAAGGAATTTATCCATATATGTTATCTAGCTTAGTTCATATACTGCAGCATAGATTGTTCCATGCATAGAACAGTAATAATTGACTTGATTTTGTTCATAACATACCAGGCCACCAGTGGAGATTTTCAACAGTAAGCAAGCAACAACTGACCCGAGCAGCTGTGCAATCCAGTAGAGAATTCCCCTTAGAAGAGTTATGTTGCCACCGATGAAGGCACCGAAAGTAACCGCCGGGTTTACATGGCCACCTGAGATGTTAGCACCGACTGACACAGCCACAAATAGTGCAAATGCATGAGCCAGAGAAGCCGCAATTAAACCGGCTGGAGTCGCTGCTCCATTATTTGTCAATTTATCTGTTCAGGTGGGGAGAAAGATGCACAAAATTAGTCTTCAAAATCATCTTACAACAAAATTGAAACAAGCAATTTCAAAACAACATTTAGCACAAGATAATAGAAAAACAATAATATGAAATGAATTAATAAAGAACTTTAGAATTTGGAAAATAAACATACTGAAAGCCATGCCAGAGCCTTCGCCGGCGAAAACAAAGATAACCATGGAGATGAACTCCGCTAGTGCTGCTTTCAAAGCATCTGGCTTGCTCGCCTCTGCCGGGGATCCGATAGCTATTCTTGACACCCGCATTTTCTTTTTCTTCTTTTAATTTCTTTTTAATGTTACGGAATTGTTTTTCTAGGGAAGCTAATTAATTCTATGTTTGTAGGAGAGGCTGATGCTGGTCTGTTTATCCAGTCAAGTAATGATGCTTTATATTTATAATTGAGTCTCTAAGGCATGGTTTGATTGAACCAAACGGTCAGTGTGAATTTTACAAATTGGTCCCCAATAAATTATTTAAGAGTGTAAATGTGTAATGTTATAGCTATTTCGCCCCCATAAAAAAAACCAACTATTTCCCTACCAACCCCAACAAAAAAAGGAGGAAAAGTACATATCATACGTCCGATTATTTTATTTACTAAATTCAAAAGTTTAGGTTTAAATTTCTCAAAAAATCATATTACTATTTCCGAAAAGAAGAGAAACGAAATATATTTTGCCCGTCAAGTCACACGAGCATCACGCAAAAAAAAAAAAAAATTTAACTGTAATTGAAGTTTATACAAGGGCGAAACTGGAAATTTAAATTGGGACAACTATAACGTAATATACATGATGTATATTTGGATCCAAACTAAAAAAAAAAAAAAAAAAATTGAACCTGAATCATTGAGTCCGATCCATAATAGTTAGATCCGATTCAATAAACTCGAGCTTTCTATATTTCTTAAAAATAAGATACTTTTTCTATTTTTATACGTCTGAATTTAATAATTTCTACATATAACAAAATTTCCCCAATCTCTACGACCACAAAAGTTATATCTTAACTAGTAAGCTATATCCACACATTTAGCATTATATGATAGGTGGAAATTTATAAATAATTTTAATTAAAAAATTTAAAAATCTTGAGGTGGTTGAGCACCTCTACCATCAATGTAGATCCGTTCCTCAATTTATGGATGTACCGTTGGAGATCTATATTGCTTAATTGTCAGAGTTCCAAATTTAAACAATTTGAATATTATTTGAAATTTGAGCCAGAATAGTTGATATAAACAATCATAGATGGACTACACCGACTTTTTTTATAGTATACATTATCATATTTCTTTATTACTCTTGCGAAGGTATGTTATCTTTTTTGGAATCATTAGCATATTATGGCTGTACAAAATCACTCAAATTCATAACTCGCTCATAACTCGCTCGCTAACTGCTCGCTTTAACTTGTTCATTTATAATTCGAGTTAGTTCTAACTCGAATTGACTGACTCGTTTAATAAATAAGCTGAGTTTGAACAAACTCTAACTCGCTCATTAACAACTCGAGTTACATAAAATTCGTCAGAATAAATCTCATGCCCTTCTAAATGACTCCTAAGCTGCTATTTGAATTGTTTGTTTTGTTAGTTGTCTTTTTAATTACTAACTATTTGAATTGTTTGTATTTAGATAAACTCTTACAAGTATATAATTATAATTAAGGAAATTGACTGGTCAAACGAGTTATAAACGAGTTGTGAGCCAACTCAAGTTAGCTTTACAGCTCGTTATTACCATCCTAACTCGAGTTGATTCGTTCATTAACTAAATAAGTTGAGCACAAATTTGAGATAAGTCGCTCAAACTCGGCTCATTTAGAGCCCTAGTCCATAAAAAAAAAATCAGTCAGCGAACTTTAAAATTGAAATAAAAGCCTCACTTCCACAAAAAAAAAAAAAAAAGGGACGGCGGGGTGTCGTTTTCAGGTTGAATTATTTGAGCTGAGGGCATTTTCAACCGTCGGATGGTCGGTGATATAAATATCTACTGGCTGTTTGTCTCCACCTCCAGGCCTCTAACCTGCTGCCACGTGTACAGTACGATTGGCCCCAGATCAAAGATCGGTGATTCTGCGATGAGAGCTATCGGACCGGGTCAATTAGTGACCGTCCAGACTCCAGATGATAATATGAGTGGATAGCCACAAAAATTTAGCAAGTGGATAGCCACAAAAATTAGTGAGCCTATGGAAATATGTATGTATATTACACAGCACAGCGGTTGTTTTATAAATCTATATTTCTATTTTTACAATTTAAATAACTAATTTGAATTATTTAACATGAATTATTTAACATGATATATATATATATATATATATATATATCTAAGAATTTTTGAGTTTTTTTTAAGGGACTTGATAGTGGCTATCAAGTAACTTATGTTTAGATGTGAGCCAAAATAGCTAGAATAGTGAAATTTGAGATTAGTAGATGAGAATAGAAAAAAATAGTAATTTTTAGACTAGTGTGAAAATGGTGCTATTCGGATTAGTAAAAATGTTGTTTGGATTTTACATTTGGAATAATGAATAGTTGTAACCGAGAAATAATAGTGTTTACAAGGTGCTAATTATGAGGAAAGATAGGCAAGTGAGGTTTCAAACGAATTGTCACGACGTGGAATGCATAAGTGACGTCAACTTTGTCATTTTGGAACTGTGTTGACGGAAATCCAAGAATGAAGCATTTTTTTTCTTCTCTCTTCACACTTCCGAATAGTAGCTATTCTAGCTATTCCGAATCCTCTATTCTAACCCATTTCGATGTTTTGACGGAGAAGTTACATAGAAAATTATAATCTTATATTTACATAGAAAATCTAGAAATTCTAACCCATTTCAATATTTTGACGGAGAAGTTACGTAGAAAATCATAATATTATATTTACATAGAAAATCTAGTAATTCCATGTACGCTCTTTAAAATTTTAAAAACTACAATTTTCTCGTAGAAAATCATAATATCATATTTACCCTTCTAAATTTTAAAAACTCATAAATTTAGCCAAATTATTTTTTATTGACAGTCATTTTAAATCTATAAAGTTCACATTTTAACCTTTATTAAAAAAATTAAAAAATATGTAGCATGTGAAAAAAAATATTCAGTTTTTTAATAGATCGATTTGTAAGAGCAAGTGATTTATTTCTCTACTTGTAACACATACATAATGACATTCAAGCATATGTTTATATGTTTGTGCCGGAACTGGAACTAGAAAAATGAATAGTAAACTAACTTGTGAGTTTGTAAAATTTAGATGGGCAAGTAAATATGATCTTATAAATTTTAGAAGGGAAAATACAAAATTTTGAATTTTTTTGAGGGGTAACGTGAAATTTTCCCAATAAATCTGGCATAATGAAAAAAGAAACCAAGAATTGGCCGAAATTTTTTTAGTTGACACCCCAAAAAATAAAATTAAATGAATACCACCCGTTTGGCCTTATTTCCAATCCTACCACCCTCGCTAACCCAGTTCGCGCACCAAACTGGCCGGTGCGCGGACTGGGTTGGCGCACCAAGGGGAGCACAGACTGGGTTGGCGCACCCACCTCTTCTCGCCATAAAGCCTATCAGCCGAGATTTTGGTGCTCAAACCTCTTACGTGGTGTAGTTCTGATGCTATTTGGATCCTTATTTCGATATTAGTTCTTATGTTATTGAGATATTATTTTGATATTAGTTCTTCTGTTGTGTATTTTAGATCTCATATTCCGCAATATATAATACATTAAAACATAACACACAATACATAAAACATAACACAAAACACACAATAATACATATTCCGCAATCATAGTACATGAAAACATAACACACAATACATAAAACATTACCGAAAACCCTAACCTTAATACAAAAACGAAAGCCCTAACCATAATACATAACCGAAAACCCTAACATTATTGAGTACGGTTCCTAGCATCCCTTCTCCTTCTCGCATTCCTTTCGAGGGTAGCTCTGTTGGTCTGGTGACCCTTTCTCCTTCCTTCCAGTATGTCCATCCACATTGGGACCCGGTTGTGTCTTCTCCGACCCAACTTCACTAACCGGTGCTCTGGCATTAAGATCTCCCCTTCGTGCGGGGGCCAATCACTTTGATTGTCATCTATGTTGCATGGATACGGGTACGGGTATCGTATCGGATACGATACGGATACGGTGATACAACAATTTTTAAAAATCAAGGATACGATACGTTTATTATATATATTATTTTTTATTATTTTATATATTGTAATCATAACTTAAATCAAATTTGTATAAAAAATTAAAGCATAACTGTTTGACCCTAAAAAGTTGCTATTTAAGTTTAACATGATATATAGCAATTTTTGAGGCAATTAAAATGCCGAGGCATGCATAAACTCTCCAGATCAAAAATGGGAACAACATATTAAAATTCGTGGTGGTATTCTACATGCAAAACCATGAATCTTAATGTGTAAAGTGGTCGGAAACATTAAGGAATTAATTTCCTACAAATAAACAACTGCTGAATAGCATACTGGGTACAAGCAATGGGATATGTTTAGCAAATTGCCTCCCAAATGCTCCCTGGGTACAAATTGATACTACCAAACAAATCTCAATGGCCCTGGGCCCACCTTTCAATAGCACAAGCTCCTTTTCGCTGGACCCTAGGTTTGAGTAAACCCGGAACACAGAAAAAGAATTGCGTAGACCAAGCTAACAGCCATATGGTCCACAGTGTGCCGAGAGCACCCGCTAGCGACTAGAGATCGCTGGGTTTAAAACCCGGGCGCTTTGACCCCTTCAAGTGCCGTGCACTCGGTGCTTCATACACCATACCATACCCCTACACGGCTCACGAGCACCGAGCACAGATAGGGGAAACAACACAATTAAAGGGAATAAAGCATTAAAAATAGAGAGGATGACATATGGGTCCCCCTTACCAGACCTCTCTTCCTTCTCCGTTCTTCCTTGCAAACCCGATAATGGAGATGGAAATTCACCAAAATGAAATGAAGCCCAGCTCAAAACTATTATCCTATAACAATGAAGGCTTTTGTTCTCTCTCTTCGGTCAAAGCTATGAGCTTGAAGCACTCTTGGCGAAGCCCAATTGCACCCGAAAGGGGAAGGAAATTAAAAATGGGAATGAGTGATTGGAGCCGACATAAGCTTTGAAACTTAGCAGGCTTTTGCCAAAGGCCTATACGACCATGTATATAATGCTAAATGAAGCTGGGAAAGGCCAATTTAATGGGAACCATGAACCCGAACCATATTGGGCTTGAGTAATGGTGGTACTGCACATCCAGCTGCCCAAGTGGTAAATTGAGCTCGAATACATGATAGGGATATGTTAAGGGTGCTCTCTGTCAGTATCTCATGGCCTGGTGTGTATTCATCAAGATGGTAACAAGTTAAGCCGTAATTGGGCTCGGTATAGCATACCAAAGTTTTAACAGCTAGTAAATGATTAGCTGGTCCCAGGGACACGTGCCCTTCGTTCCAAAGAACATGACAAAAGAAGAAATTCCCCTCCCAGGGTGCAGGAACACGTTTTTCAATGCCTACCATATCAAGTCGGTTAATCAAAGGGCCCAAAATTCGGGCTTTGCATTGTAAACCGATTTAAAGGCTAGGATGCATCCAACAAGAGATTGATGACATGTTATATCTCTATTGGACAGCTATTGCCATGTATACCCGAATATATGAAGAGATATGATCAAAACCATTCAACAAACATCTGATGTGCATGATGAAAGCCACATCACCAAACCCTAAACCCTAGACCCTTTCTGCCCTATATAAGGCACCCCAAATGAAGGAAAATACATACTCCAGACATCCGATATAGACTTCTTCTTCTCCAGAGAGCCCTGTGAAAGAAACAATCTAGAAAACCCCATTTTCATACAAAAGTTAGGTTAAAAGCTCAAAGCTTGAAGCTTTCTTAAGCAAGTTTAGAAAGGTAATTCATACCTGAAAAGATGTAAGGCTCTAGATGAGCAATGATGTGTATATATTTCAGTTTTTAATCGAAATAAAGAAGTCTCTTTTTTGGTGAATCTCTTCTCTTTTCTTCATTTTCTTGAGCATTGATTTCTTACCTTCTTCTCATTCTAAACCTTCAAAAATGATAAATGTGAAGGCTATATGATTTCTAGTTCATCATAGGATGAACAAAATGAAATGTATAGTTTGATGATCAAATAAAAATATATTTACTTTCTTTTCTTGCATCTTTCATGAAATAATAGTGAAAAAATATTAAAAACATGATTTTCCTCTTACCTTTTCTACCTCACCTTCTAAAAAAATATATATACATAAGTATTAATATATATACACATGCTACTATTTTATCATCTCTTTTTCTTGGAGCTTATGAAATAAAAATGATAAAGCTTTAATCTTTGATACTTCTTTCTTTTTCTTTAACTCTTTTGGCTTCTTCTAAAAATAATTAAGTAGTAGAAGTATGAGGGTTGAGCCATGAGGTCTCCCTTCATATGGAAACTATATTAATTATCTGGTGAGGATGTTAAAAGAATAATAAAGTGACAATAAAAAAAAATTAAACACAAGAGGTAGTAGGGTTGAGCCATGAGGTTTCCCCTATTATTCTCTCAACCTAAATGATCAAAGGGCCTATTTGCACAAAGGGATTGATTTAGTCAATAATTAATGCATTTATATGCATGAATATTGGCAAAATCGAAAACTATGTGCAAATAGTGAGAAATTAAGGTCTAAAGTATAAAAGACATTAGCATTTGCTATGATATGTCACTTATGCTTTAAACCTATGATATTTCAATGATTTGCCCATTTTGGACCCATTTGTGTATGAAAGAATATTTGATTTTCTTAAGCAAATATGCTAAAGGAAATTAAATATCTCAAATATATGAATGGTGAGAGATGGAGGGTTTTAAAATGTAAATAAATGACAAGTTATGCTTGTTCATGATTTTTGCATATTTAAATCCAAGGAAATCTCAATGACATGTCCCTCCAAATATCAAAAAAACATGATTTTAAACAAAATCAGGGGCTTCCCTGCATAAAACCACATTTTGGCTGATTTTTGACATCTCAAGAAATATTATTTTGGAATTTTGGATTTTCTCCTTTTCCTTTTGTTCATTGGTACCAAAGATGTAGCAAAAAGGCCATGAAAGTTCATTAAAATAGTGTTTAATTCATGGAATCAGTTGTAAATGCTTTAAACCAGTCCCTAATGACCTCTGGAACAGTGGACCAACATCAAATCACAAAGTATGCACCAATGACACAAGAAAAAGCACTCAAAAGTGCCAAAACGACCTTCTCTGGAAAACAGAACCTTCTGGACTGATACAGTGATCAAATTAAAAAACAAACATCATGATTAGATAGAGAATTTAAAAATACACAAAATGGACACAAATTTTATATTTTTCTGACTGTATTTCGATTTTATATGAATTTCTAAAGTTCAGATTCAAAAACAGAGAATTCAGCATTTAAATAAAAAAGGGGCTGCTGCTATAAAATGGGAAGTATCAGATGACTGAAAAATTAAATTAAAAAAAAAAACATCATGATTAGATAGAGAATTTAAAAATACACAAAATGGGCACAAATTTCATATTTTTCTGACTCTATTTCAATTAGATATGAATTTTTAAAGATTCAGATGTCAAATACAAAAGAGAAATCAAACAAAACATGTTTCATTTTGCACGGATCTTAAAGCAACTGGAGACCTTTCATTCTGGCGCCAGAATAGAGTTTGAATGGAAACACGGATCTCAAAGTATAAAATATAAATCAAATAACCAGCACAAATCCTGAAGCCCAGCCCATATCTTAAAGCCCAACACACCAATCTAAAGACCCAAAAATCCACATCTCAAAGCCCGGATAATAAATAAAATTGTAAATCAATACTCTTCTCATTAAAGGCCCCTCTAATAAATATTGGCAGCGAAGCCCCTGAAAATTTACAAATAGGTTCTTGACAGCACAAAACTTTCTCAAATAAGTCCTTAAAGGCCCAATTTTCACATAAAACCTTGTCTAAGACCCAAATCACAAATCCACACCTTTCCAGCCTTGTAAATAAGCCCCTGGGAAAAACATAAATATTTACAAATAAGTCCTTTTTAACCATAACTTCTTCGTTTCAAGTCCAAATTGACTCAAACCACCTCCAAATGAACCCAAATCAAATTCTCCATCTTTCTAAATCAAAATTAAATATGTCCAAGCATCAGGCAAATTCTGAAATGACCAAAATACCCCTTTTTCTTCAAAATTAAATAAATACGCCATAAATTAAATATAAGCAAACATTGTACATACATTTTTCAAATGTCCAGATACATATAGAAAACCAAATCAACACCAGAATCAATACATGAGTCCCCCATTTTAGCCCCATTATTCAATTCACTCAAATAGGCCCCATATCCCGGAATGGACGAGGTGTTCAGTATGGCTTGGAAGGGTCATCTGATGTAATTAACAGGGGGGGCTTGCGCTCGCTGGGAGTTAAACGTCCCCACAATCATTAAACTCTCTCGACATGCTGATCATGAACAGTAGGTCTGTCGGGGGTGAACCAGAAGGAACAGCAGAAAGATAGAGATGAATGTTTCAAGTTCGATGTTCTTCAAACAACCGAGAGCATTGAACCATGAGACATTTAAATACATATGCACACACCTTCCAAATACCCGCTGTGCAACTTTCTGCGCCCTACAATAACATAAGACTATAATAAATACTATAGTTACTACAATATATCACAAGTGAAACTTGGTGTAGTGGTCAAAGATTTTGACCCTCACAGCAATGACCCGAGTTCGATTCACGCTTCACGCAGAAAAAATGTGCTGGTCCACGCGTGGCTCACGGGTGCGGGCGGGCGCGGCTCATGGGTCCAGACGTATCCAGGGGTTTCCAAGCGTATCCAGGCGTGTCAACGGAGTATCAGAGACTGTATCGGCCGAGTAAGGATACGCCAGCTGGCGTATCGGATACGTATCGGTGTCGTATCGGGCGCGTATCAGTATCTGATACGTGTCTGATATCGATACTTGCATGTTTAGGCGTATCTGTGCAACGTAGATTGTCATACACGTGGAATTCTCCACTCTATTTGTCGATAAGCGTTTGAATGTTGTAATAGTAATTTACGAAGACATTTGGATCGTAGTTCCTACATTTTTCACATATTTGTAAGTTTCATCATCCAGGATTATTATGAAATTTTCACACACATTCGTACCTTATACGACACACTGACATCACATGAACACTTCTGAAGCTTAGTAAGTCATGTTGGTAGTAGAAGTACATTTGTGTTTCTAATATCAAGGGTCTCAAGTTCACTAAGCTTTTCCAAGGAATTTGGGAGTTTTGTAATATTGGTCCCCCTAAGACCAAGGTACTTTAAGTGACGAAGCTTGCCAATGCTCCTCAGGTCTCTATCATTTAAATTTAAAGTACCTTCTAGATCTAGCACTCTTACCAACTTCATTCTAGGATATCCCAGGTAGTCTCCCACCTTTCCAAAGATGGATAAGGATCGCATGTGGGACAACTTCACTCTTTCTAGGAATTTGTCCCCAGTGTATGGTCCACCTGCAATTACAAGGTGCCTCATCTTATCTGTCATGGTTATGAGGTTTTCATCTTCAAGCACTGACACTATATTCTCATCCTCAGCCTTTCCAAGAATCAATTCGTACATCATGTCATGAATTAATGTTACATCTTTTAAAGTCTTAATTGATAATTGTGCTCATTTGTGATGGTTGAATCAAACATCTCCCCATGAGATCATAGAAATAGCCCTTTCCTACCTCCTCTGCCGTCTTTTTGCGGTCTGCCATTACATATCCATCAGCCATCCATCGCCTTATTATCCTTGATCGCCTTATTTCCTTATGGTTATGGAAAACACTTAGATACAACAAACTTGGCTTGAGATGGTGTGGCATGCCATCGTAACTAGAAGTAAGAACAGTGTTCACTACCCCTAGGTCCCGGTTATTTGCAAGTTCTGAGCTAAGATGGTCATACATTGCCTTCCATACTGCACTAGTTTTAGGTTTAGTGGCCAGATAACTACCAATTGTTACAATGGCAAGTGGTAACCGACCACAACTCTTTATAATTAAACCAGCTTGGGTCTTCATGTCCTCGGTAATAGTGTTGGTTACGCATTGCATCTGCCCTTTACTATCATCTTCCGTTATCTCTGTGCTACTGGGACCCACATCACTCATAAGATGATAATTGGGGGTCTTATATACTGCTTTGCAAAAGAGATCAATAGCATCCATTTCTAAAAGCTCCTTGATCTCATATATATTGTCAGTTGGGTGAGATATAGATTCTGCCAGAGGACTTCTAGATCGCGTGGTTACTATGATTCGGCTCCCATTGTTGGGAGACAACGCATGCTTTATCTTATCCCATTCTGACAAACTCGACAGGTCATCTAGTACAATCAAATACATTTCTTTTAGATATTCAGTTACCTTTTCTTTTGTTGTTTTTGTGGGTAATAACTCCGACTTATTATCATCCTCTTCGGGTTTAGACGGGATTTGCTTCGCTATGCTTTCTATAAATTCTTCAATGTTGAAAGGATGTTGGACAGTGACCCAAGCAAAACTCTTAAACTTATCTCTAAGTTCTTGGCAACCATAGACCTCTTTGACAAGAGTGGTCTTTCCAAGACCACCCATTCCTACCACTGATATGACTTTCCCTTTCCAAGGCTCGTCACTAAGTTCTCTATGCTCCTTCAGAATAAGCTCAACTAACTTTCTCTTGGGCTCATCCAGACCCACAAGCAAAGCTTCCACATTGGCATTTGATCTGGAAAAGATACTCTCATCGTATGTGTGGGGACCAATTTCCTTGTTAATCAGGTTATACCGCAAGTTTCTCTTATTGACATCCTCAATTCTAGTTTTCAGCACCCGGATTTTTCTCACAATGAGGTCTCGTTTCTTCCCCGAGCACATGACACGTAGGCAACTTTTTTTCATCAGGTGAATAGAAGCCTCTTGGAGACAATCCTCCACATCAAATGCCAACTCTTCGACTTGCTTGATCCATGTGGTCACGATCTCGCCTTTCATATTCTCTGATTTGGCAGCCTGTAAGAAGGCCCGCATCATCTGAAGTTCTTCCTTGATGAAAAACAGCTCTTCTTCCACCCCTAGCAGTAAACCAATTTCATCTGTGATGGCTGTTGTTGCTGTTTTAACTACGGAATTCAATGCAGATTTAGCTGCACCTAGAACAGCCGCCTCCATTTTCTTCTTACCACCAATATATCAAATTTCTCTGCACATGGATAAAAAGAACATTTAAGCCAAAATAAACAACATCTTTATCTAGTTCCTTTAAGTAATTGAACCAAAGGAGATTTTCGCAGAAGATAGAGTTCTCTTATATTTAATTAATAATTAAGCACCTCTCAATTAACCATAAACTAATAATTTTAAGCACATAATTATTAAGCCAAAATTATGAGTTCAGCATATATAGATTAATTATAAACTAATACTATGAAATTATCCCCCACCATGTTGACCTGACCCAATATATATGTTAATACTTATCAACTAAAGAATTATGATCCAACTTTATTGGAATTTGAGCCAATCCAAGTTTCAAATTCTATTTTTGTTCTCTTAGTTTTCTCTGCAACACAATACAAACTAACAAAAGAAAAAGGAGCGCGTATTTGACTCTAATAAGAGTCCATAAGTAGATGAACTGCATGTGTAATGGTATGATATTAATTTTCTTCGTTAATTGCATAAGAAGTGTTTTCTACTCGTACAAGTGCAACGAATATTACTACAGTTAATTTTGAAATTTCTTAAATTTGAATAAGACAATATTTTCCTTGCAACGAATATTACTTCGTTTCGCTATTTTGATTTAATGAGTAATGCATACCAGTAAATTGGCCTAGGACAATACCTCTGCCTGCATTAATGAGTGCTATATGCATATATGGCAATAGAAATCTGACAAGTGTGTATATATATATATGTGTGTGTGTGTGTGTGTGTGTGTGTGTGTGTGTGTGTGTGTGTGATATTCCATCGATGTACTCACTACAACATCGTTATTAATTACTCACTACGACATCGTTATTAACTAATTGACATCTAAATGTATTTTCACTTGGCTACCAACACGCATGTGATTGAATAATGCTTTTGTTGTAGAAACTCTGTTTTTTATCCCGAATTAAACAAAAAAAATAAAATAAATAAAAACACGCGGGGAGCACGTGTTTGCATGTCTAAGCACGCTGTACCAACACTTAGCCATGCCTGTAGAGGTGTTGTGTCTGTTTTCCACACTGCAGTATGACATGCATTCTGATTTTTTTTCATTCATTCAGCTATTGTTTCTACAGTCCAAGTTTTTTTCCAGCTATTGTTCATCTCATCTATTATAAAAAATTTGTTATTTTTTTTTTACAATCAGAACATTATATTTCGAAAAAATATTTAATAGAGAAATATTCTGACCCCCCGAGCCATCATACCCGAGCGCGCCCCCCCAACTAGTTTAACAGAAAACGCTTTTCAATTTTGTCTAACTTCCATTTCCGGCTAATATTCAAGCTTTTAAAGTTATGTTTGTAACATTTTACAAATTACAATGCTACTTGTAAGCATTTAAACCTCTATGTATAAGCATTTAAATTCTAAATCAAGTTTCTAAAGTTCTGTTTATAACATTTTACAAATTACAATGCTACTCATAAGCATTTAAACCTCTATGTGTAAGCATTTAAATTATAAATTTGTGTAGTTTTAACTCCTAACTACTTTTGTATTCGAGCCAAAAATGGAAAGATTCCTTTCACCCACTCTTTTTTTATTTTATTTCTGATCATTCTCGTCCATTTTCTGATCATATTTATAAATTTGTCATTCCGAATTTTTGATGAATGAACTTGATCTGATTATTTAATTAAATGCAGGGTTTGGATGCGGTTACGGTTCATCACAACCGCCAGCATCTACGGTACCAGCCGGCGTACGGGGGGATTTTACGCTTGATGGGATTGTACCAGATATCCCAGATGGCCGAGGAGAATGCTGACGAGGGTTTATCTTCTGGCCTCGTTGAGCGATGGCGTCCTGAGACGCACAGCTTTCATCTCCCCCATGCTGAGATGGCAGTCACCCTACAGGACGTCAGTTGCCTGTGGGGTATGACCATTATTGGGGAGCCGATCACGGGTGTCGAGTACGGAGATTTTCGTGCATTGTGCTTGGAGCTATTGGGTATCCCGCATGAGGATCTCCAGAAAGAGAAGAAGAGAGGTGAGAAGACTGTGGTCTCGCCCAGCTGCATCAGCTTGGCAAAGCTGCGGGCGAGATTCCAGGTCTTTCCGGATCGACCAGATCAGGTATTTGCTTGTACAAGATTTAATTTAAATAGTATTATATTTATTTTCTTGAAAGTAATGTTCTAATTTAAATCTATAACAGGTGGTTATTGACCGATATCTACGCGCCTATATTTTGGAGATGATCACCTGTCGGTTGTTTCCGGATTCGCATGGAGATCAGGTGCGGCTGTGTTACCTCGAGCTTCTGCGTGACCTGTCCACTGCGGGCAGGTTCAACTGGGGAGGTGCCACGCTGGCATGCCTATATAGGTAAGAAACACCTTCTTATAAATATTTTCAAATAGTATACATCGTAATGTAGTAACAATGACTTTGTTTTCTTGTAAAGGGGTCTTAACACAGCCTGCCTGAAGAAGAACAAGACCTTCATAGGACCGTGCATGTTACTACAGCACTGGTCCTACGCACATCTGATCGTTGGCCGTCCAGTCCTGGCTAGCAAGACAGATGTGCCGCAGTGGGGCAAGCCCGAGCCGGACAACTGCCCTGCATTTGCCGCCAAGTACTGCTATCCCAAGATTTGGGTGGGTGCAGGGCATGGCGCGTCTCTCGGCATCACATTCTGGAGACAGGAGATCGAGCATCTCAGAGATGATGCCGAGTTTGTCACTTGGGAGCCCTACAGAGATTATGTAAGTTTACTTTTGTTTTTTATTTTGATTTAAATTGTTTCCAGTTCGAATTGATATATGATATTAAATCTATACTTCCAGGTCGAGGTGGATGGCGCACATCGGTCATATCTTGAGATATTGCCGGAGCGATGTCGTCAGCAGGAGCGTTTCTGGCGTGCAGAGGTGCCACTCATATGTTTTCAAGTACTGTAATTTCTTTATGCTAGTTATTTACACAAGCGACTTAATTTAATAAAAACAGTCTAACGTATTAAAATATATAGATCATCGAGCACCATTACCCCGGACGGGTCATGAGACAGTTCGGGATGCGCCAGCTTGCTCCGCCCCCGGCACCGATCAGCGAGGAGGTCTGGCGAGGGCTGCACCATCCCAGGGAGACCATTGCAGGCAAGGACTGGGGGATTACCCGTGCAGATTACGTGTTCGAGGCAGGAGCTGCAGATCCCCCATTGGCCGAGCCCGGCCGTCAGATGGATGTCGCGCCAGTGTAAGAATTTTTTTTATTAATTCAAAACTTCAACTATAGTTTTTTGATTGGAATATCTAACATTTTTTGTAATTCGTACAGACCTTACAGAGATTGGTACCAGGATCATGGCGCGTACACCATATTTCTCGAGGGATGCATCGGCGACAACCCACATGAGCGGGTACCGAAGCCGAGGGATCGTATGGGACGGATCCACGGTATTATCCCCGCCGGCGCACCTTTCGCAGCCACGGTATTTTTAATTTGAAGTTTCAAATTCAAAACTATTAATATTTACAATTGTACAACTACTTCATAATTTTTTCAATTTTCAGGCATTATATCTTGTCAAGAGTTGCGTCATAGGGGCTACGATGGCCGTCACCAGGGGATGGAAGAGGCTCGGGAAGGTCATTCTCAAGTACAACGTACTTGCGGTGTGCCAGTGTGGGTACAGGGCGCGCCTCGACTCTCTACTGAGGTGCGCTGGCTTGGGCGGTGTTGATGCAGTGGACGACATATCTGACGAGCCCGATGTCTATGTCCCCTACACTGGTGATGAGGACGTGTTTGCACCCGTCCACGGCGCTGAGACGGTCGGTCAGGCGTTCGACCGAGGTGCCGAGTTGATGCGCCGAGCCGCACAGGACGCCGTGGGATCCCAGGCTAGGATGCCTACCGAGGTATAATTTAAATTAAAATACATAACTGTGATTTTTTTCTTATTCAATACATTATCTAATTTGTAAGTTACTACAGGGTGGACACGAGGAGGACCTGGGCTTCGATATCTCCGCTGATTATGGCACAGAGGGAGATGGACTGTATTCCCCGGGTTACAGTCCCACTCAGACTGCACCTCCTGCCTATCAGCCAGGGTATGTTCAGACAGAGCCCATCCCGCCGTTCCCTGGCCAGTCCTCACCGCAGGTACCTCACCCTTCCCTCCACGATGACCCCATTGCCAGACAGGCGTTTTTATTCACGCAGGCTGAGTCTGGACAGACCACAGTTTTTGGTCCTGGGGTCCAGCAGACATCTGAGATTGAGGAGGTTCGCCAGGAGCCGGTTCAGTCTACGGATGTCCAGGCAGACGACTCTGCATCCTCCGCAGATACTGACGAGACGCCACTCTGCAGGCGGGGTCGGGGGTATAGGAAGAAGAAGGCGAGGACGGTGTTTAGTCCAGAGCCGTAGATTTTCATTTGTTGTACTGTTAGATGTTTTGTTAGATTCTTATTTGTAGTATTGGTAGATGTTTTGTCAGATACTTATTTATTTAGTTGATTAGTTTCTTGTTTGTTTGATTTTGTTGTTATTTATTTATTTTGTTGATTTCATTATCTCAGAGTACACAAAAGAATTTCAAAGAAACCACATATCTAAAATATCTAAAATATTTCAAACCAACGACATATCTAAAATACGATACGACCAAAATCAATTTAAACAACATTCGAAACTAAATTACAATTTTGTATTTCTAAAATAAAAAATAAAGGGTCCGCTCCGGTATTCTGCGGCCCCAGGGGTCGCTTCGGCATTCTGCGGACCCATATGAGGGTCCGCTCCGGCATTCTGCGGTACCCCCCATATGGGTCCGCTCCGGCATTCTGCGGCCGTGTTAGATTTAGAATTGACCAAAAACGATGGTTATTTTATTAATTTATTTTTTAAAAATGTTATAAATAAAAATTTCGGTAGATGAACTGCATGTGTAATGGTATGATATTAATTTTCTTCGTTAATTGCATAAGAAGTGTTTTCTACTCGTACAAGTGCAACGAATATTACTACAGTTAATTTTGAAATTTCTTAAATTTGAATAAGACAATATTTTCCTTGCAACGAATATTACTTCGTTTCGCTATTTTGATTTAATGAGTAATGCATACCAGTAAATTGGCCTAGGACAATACCTCTGCCTGCATTAATGAGTGCTATATGCATATATGGCAATAGAAATCTGACAAGTGTATATATATATATATATATATATATAGAGATTGGCTAATGTGCTAACGTTATAACTTCGGCCGAAGTTATAACGAGTCGTTTTTGCAATTTCAAAATCCAAACAACCGATCCGAACCGTTCAACATGTTCTCTATATTGAAATGTGCTTGGAGACCAAATTTTACATTTTTTGGAATTTGTTTACTATTTATTAAGCCACTTTGAAAATACTGATCCGGTGGTCCAGAAAATTTTGCTGTTTTTTACTATTCACAGCAGATCTGCGATTTTCAAAGTGGCTTAATAAATAGTAAAAAAATTCCAAAAAATGTAAAATTTGGTCTCCAAGCACATTTCAATATTTAGAAAAAGTTGAATGGTTCGGATCGGTTGTTTGGATTTTAAAAACTAATAAACGACTCGTTATAACTTCGGCCGAAGTTATAACGTTAGCACATTAGCCAATCTCATATATATATATGTGTGTGTGTGTGTGTGTGTGTGTGTGTATGTGATATTCCATCGATGTACTCACTACAACATCGTTATTAATTACTCACTACGACATCGTTATTAACTAATTGACATCTAAATGTATTTTCACTTGGCTACCAACACGCATGTGATTGAATAATGCTTTTGTTGTAGAAACTCTGTTTTTTATCCCGAATTAAACAAAAAAAATAAAATAAATAAAAACACGCGGGGAGCACGTGTTTGCATGTCTAAGCACGCTGTACCAACACTTAGCCATGCCTGTAGAGGTGTTGTGTCTGTTTTCCACACTGCAGTATGACATGCATTCTGATTTTTTTTCATTCATTCAGCTATTGTTTCTACAGTCCAAGTTTTTTTCCAGCTACTGTTCATCTCATCTATTATAAAAAAATTTGTAATTTTTTTTTTTACAATCAGAACATTATATTTTGAAAAAATATTTAATAGAGAAAGTGGGTCCTTTATTGATTCAGCTTTTGTTGTAGAACATTATTTTTTTCATTCATTCAGCTTTTGTTGTAGAACTTTATATTTTTTTTGTAGCTTTCGAGTATCAATTTTTATCAACAGAGTACATGTAGCAATTTTCATAAAGTGGGTCCTTTATTGATAACATTCTATTTTTGTAACTGTGTTGCTTTTGTACCTTTCAAGTATACTATAATTAAGGTATCCAAAAAAACATTTCCATCTCCATAGTACACATCAAAACATTACAAAACAAGAGACTATATTCAAGTAAAATACTCTCTAAATTTACAAGGTCAACATTTCAGGATTGATGTCAAATAGAACAAGTCATTATACACTTGTTAACACAACAAATCAACTTTACAAAATTCAGCGGATGAAGAACAATGGAATAAAAAAATGAAGAAATTTTAGCAACTCGTTCTCTTTTAGAATGACACCAACTCGAGACTAATCTCCACATGACCTACACATTGAAAAACAAACCATAAATCTTTGATTTCATCACAATTAGAGGCTGACCCTTGAGTTGTCATGTGACCTACATGAGTAACTTGCATTAGCATTTGAAAAGTTGCAAATAAAACCCAATATTTACATAGAATTGGAATTGGCAAATGAAAATAAAAAATTTCAACATGATTGTTACCAAATGAAAATGAAAATTTATTGACAAGAAATGAAGGTTTGAATTCATAACTTGCTCCCAATTTTGACCTGACAATGCTAGAACCCATATTTGGCATGCAGACCTTAACCCTTCTTTGGAATTTAGATATTGAAATTTTCAAACTTACACAAAAAACACTCAGTCTTCACCCATATCACATGAGATCCCTAACTGGTACTGACTGGTACCAGTGGCACAAGGTCTATAAAGATCGATACAAGGCGCCTACAAGCGCATTTCCAATTAATCAGAAGGTTTAGCACAAGGTATGTGTATAAATACAACAGTAAGCAAGGATATTGTGCTGTATAAAATTAATACTAATGATTTAAATCAGAGAAGGTCTGAGCTAACCTAATTGATTAATACTAATCATTTAAATTATTTAAAATCAGCAAAGTCTACAAGCTCATTTCCATAACCTGACTTGTATAAAATTATTAATACTAAACATTAAAATCATTTAGCATTTTTGGTCATCGTAAATAACATAATTGATTAGACAGCTAACCTAACAAAACCTAAATCAGCGACGGTCTGAGCAGCCAAGGGTATCTAATGAGAGAGAGGGAAAGAGTGAGGGAGAAACATTAACCAGAGAGAGGCGGCCAGACAGGAGGACGACTATGGGGAGGCGAGGTGCGACTGTCAGGTGAGCAATGGTGATGGCGCTTAGGCTGAGAAGGAGATAGGCGCGCTGCCAGTTCGAACGAGAGAGAGAGAGAGAGAGAGAGAGAGAGCAAACGAGAGAAAGAGATTTCTCTGATCTATTAAAAGAGATTTCTCTGATCTATTAAACGAGATTGAACGGAGAGAGAGAGAGCCAGACGGTGAGGGAGGGTTTCGTTTTCTTCAAACGAAAGAAGGTTGGGATTTCAAAAGTAAATCGAGAGACGGAGAAGTGCTAGTGGAAAAAGGAAAATTGAAACGGAACCTTTTCTTGTTCCGTCAATACAAATCAGCGTCTCATCATGCACAAATTTAAAATCAAATCCGACGGCTCACAGATGTGGCAGCAGTTTGCTAAAATGCTGCCAGCAGCAAATTAGCCAGACTATATATATATATATATATATATATATATATATATATATATATAGGGATGAGCTATGGTGAGACGTGGAGTAAAACCATTTTGTACTCCACGCTATATTTTCATTTTGAAAATTCAAACAACCGATCCGAACCGTTCAACATGTTCTCTATATTGAAATGTGCTTGGAAACCAAATTTTACATTTTTTGGAATTTTTTTACTATTTATTAAGCCACTTTGAAAATCGCTGATCCACTGTGAACAGTGAAAAACAGTAAAATTTTCTAAACCACCGGATCAGCGATTTTCAAAGTGGCTTAATAAATAGTAAAAAAGTTCCAAAAAATATGAAATTTAGTTTCCAAGCACATTTCAATATAGAGAATATGTTGAACGGTTCGGATCGGTTGTTTGAATTTTCAAAATGAAAATATAGCGCCATGGAGTACAAAATGGTTTTACTCCACGTCTCACCATATCATCCCTATATATATATATTAGACAACATATTGTATAATATAAAATGAACAAAATTCACAAGTAATATTAAGGATAAACAAATTCAATGACGCATAAGCATAGTTTATTTTTAAAATTATTTTGATCCAAAACATAATTTATAACACTTCAAAAACATTATTAAAGAAATACAAAATTAAATTACATGATACAAATGTGTCGGATTTTAACCGAAACAATTTTTTAAATCCATAATCAATATGTATTTGTCGAGTTAGTTAAAATCCAATCCGTACCTAATCAAATAAAATTTAAATCAATTTTTCAGGTCTAATTAGTCAGGTCTGGACAATTAAAATAAAATTTAAATCTATTTTTCAGGTCAGATTAGTTGGGTCTGGCAAATTAAACGGTTTGTTTGTGTACACCCCTAAATTATTATGTGTATTGTGTCCGCTACTATCGGTACTATAGAACTGCAGACTTCTAACGGTAAGAAAAGGGAATCTAATAATGGTTTGTTCGCCGCCTAGTAGTCAATATGAAAGAAAAGGGGAGGCACAATTTCTAGCGTATTATGAACGCTAGCAGAGGTGGTACCTACTAAAACCGATAGCAAAATGGTACCTTTTTTCTATCGGTTTTGTGCTAAAACCACTAGAAAAAGGTAGTTTTTCTAGCAGTTCTGTACTTGGAACTATTGGTTTGACAGTGCCCCTAACGGGCTGTCCGAACCCGGTCCGCCCGTGCCCGGTACCCGGGGTACCCGTACCCGTGCCCGGGTATACCCGGGTAAACGGGTACACGGGTACGGGTCTCAAACGGGCAGGGCGGCTATTTTTGGAAGTCGTACCCGTGCCCGCTACCCGTGTACCCGCACCCGCCCCGTGCCCGTTTACCCGCTATCTTGGGACCTGGATAGCGAATAGTCCACCATAACCGCGCCATCCTGTGGAGTGTGGACCGCGCCTTCCCTGTGGACCGCGCCAAAAAATTCGTTTTTTCTAGCGCCCAGCGGGAATCGAACCCGGGATCACTGCTATGGACTCCAAAGGCCTTAACCACTACACTACTTCAAATTTGATGTTATAAACAAGTAGCTTTTATACTTAATCTATATCCAAAACTTTTGATATATATATCTTTTGTTTTGTTTTGTTATAAACAAGTAGCTTTTATACTTATACACTTCAAATTATGAAACTATATAATTAGAATGCCGACATTTTTATTAATATCCAAAGTTTAATACAAATTATTAATTATGTTGAATATTAATATCCAAAGTTTATTAATATCCAAAGTTATATTACTTCTTTTGAGTTTTGATATATAATTAGCATATTTATACTAAAATACGCTAGATTAATTGAAATTATGTTGAATAACACTATATTATGTTAAATTACGCTAAATTACATTACAATACGCTAAAATACGGTAAATTACGCTAAATTACAAATGAATAGGGAGGATATTTTGCACTGAAAAGGCGAAAAACGACGATGAAACTTCAAACGGTCATAACACGACGCTCGAGTGTCCGATTTCAGCAAACGACCACTTTTCGGAAAGCTTGAGAAAATGCGCATGCGTCTGTGCCCGCTACACCAAATTGTAAAATTCAGAATCGCCAAAAAACAAAGGGAAGAGCCTCAAAACTTGAGTTGAAGTTTCCGATTAAGATTTTCATTTCTATCATTCAATCCAAGTAGCTCAGTAAATTAGTTACATAATGAACTTGGAGATTACCAATTTTTACTATTTTTGGAATTTT
Source organism: Carex myosuroides (assembly GCA_028015225.1). Lineage (NCBI taxonomy): Eukaryota > Viridiplantae > Streptophyta > Magnoliopsida > Poales > Cyperaceae > Carex > Carex myosuroides. Next base: position 3,999,413 of record CM051476.1, read on the forward strand.
TTTACTATTTTTTATGATTCATGAAAGATGAGCAAAATCAGTCTACTATAGCGTAATTTTGTGTAGTTTAGTGTTGTTTTTACCGTATTTCAGCATAATTAGCGAAGTTATTGTAATTTAACGTAATTTAGTATAATTGAACATAATTTATTGTAATATAGTGTAATTCAACATAATTTCAAGTAATCTAGCGTGATACGTCCCTTCCCGCTGGGGGACGGGCCGTACTTGGACTCGGTCCAGTAAGGTGAAAGCGCGTCCTGTCCCTGAGGAGCAGGCCGTGCAAAGGCCGGTGGCCGAATGTGTAACTCGTCCCGTTCCGAGGGAAACGGGCCGAGAGGCGGACAGCGGGGTGTCGGAGGGGTATTAACGCTCTAACCCTTTTTAATACCTCCCCTGGTTGTAGTGAGTGTGACTAAAGTCGTTTATGCGGTCCCTCTTTCTGAGGGGTTCTCAGTCTTAAATAGGGGGGCGCCCTACTGTAGCGGGGTCTTGTCAGCATTAATGGCGGAGGCCCGCATACTGTTGAGGGCGCCCGCATAATAGGCGATAGCATCCGCATAATCTGTCACGAGCCGAATCGACGAGGCCGTGCGTCGGCTTTCTCTGATTGTTCGGCATGTTAGGCCTTAAGCCTTGTTTTGTTTGGACCCGAGCTGGCCCTGAGGAGGGGTCCGAATCTCGGGCTATCTTTAGTCTCGGGCTGGCCCCGAAAGGGGTCTGAATCCCGGACTGTCTTTTAACCTCTGGCTGGCCCCGGGAGGGGGTCCGAATCCCAGGCTGCCTTTGACCTCGGGCTGGCCCCGGGAGGGGGTCCGAATCCCTGGCGGTCTTTTGAACTCGGGCTGGCCCCCGGGAGGGGGTCCGAATCCCGGGTTGCTTTTAACCTCGGGCTGGCCCCGGGAGGGGGGGTCCGAATCCCGGGCTATTTTTGAGTCGTGGCCTGTTTTCTGTGGGGGGAGGGGCCTATTCTGTTTTGTTCTATTTTGGGCCGGCCTTTTGTGTATTTAAATCTGGGAGTGCTTTATTGGGCCAGGCCTGGGCTTTTTAAGGGCCCTTGGTATATGGACCTATCATTAGCCCCCGAAGCCGAAATGTATCAGTATGATGCTTTCGGGTTCTTGACTCCGGTGATGAAGGTGACTTCGGTGCTATCATGGAAGTTTGTTTCGCTTATCCTGGCTTCTTAGATTTATTCTAAGGTTCGAGTGTTAGCCCCCGAGTTGGTCTCGGGGGTTTTTGTGGGGTATTCGTTTATTGTCAGCCCCCGAGTTAACCCCCGGAGTCTTTGTATTTCGGTTATTTTATAATTCTTGCTCGTATGATTTCTCATCGTGCCGCTTATTGATTGCGCGTAGTTTGTGCTGATTTTGCTTTGTCGTTATATTTCGTGATTTTGTTATTCCACAGGTTTGCGAATCGTTTTATACGCCCTATCTCGGGTGTATGTCCCGACTAATTGTGTTGGCGTGTTATATAGCCTTGGGTGGTTAAGCGTGTTTTTGAGACGAGTTACGCTTGATGTCACGCGTCGTCGCGGTTTTTTATTTTGGCGAGGTTATCGCGGAGATCATAAGCAGTTGTTAGTATTCTGAAATAATCGAAAAGCACAAATACGGGATAAGGTCTAAATCATACAATGCCTATAGATAAGGAAATATTGAAATCAGACCACGCGCTCGTTGTCGGTGTCCTCAAAAAGGTTATCCTCATTGAGTTCCTGTTGAGTAGCAGTGTACAAGCTCGGGCCTCCGGAATTGCGGGATAAGCATCCGGGGAACCTCCAAAATCGGCGTCGAGGATCTGAGCGGCCGTGGATGTCGTAGTGTTCGAAGCAACTCCACTCATAGCACATCCGGCATTTCACCATCTCATGCTTGGGTCCCTGGTCGCGGCATAGGACACACCAACGCAACTTGGGCTCGAAATTAACATCATCGTAGAGATTGTTCTCGTCCTCCTTGGTGAACGAGGGTACCCCTGCGAGGGTGATGTCAATAAAGTCGCAGATTTGAAGGTCCTCGTTGTGGAGCATCCACTCCAAATCCTCCTCGGAGAATTGTTGGCGGAGGGCCCATCTCTCTGCAGGAGAGAGGACTTGTCTTGGGTTGTAGGATCGGCGAGATTTGGGGGGAGGTTGGTCGCGGCTACTCTGGCCTTGGTCCGCGGGTCTTTTAGGTTTTGAAACGACTTGTTTGAAAGGCATTTTTGCGTAAACGGAATGGAGTGAGAATGAGGAAGGTGATTCCCCCCTTTTACGTGTTGTGAGGTCAGTATTTATAGGCCTAAGTTGCTACTGTGGGTATAAATCATGTGGGTCCCAGGCAACCCTTGGCAGGTATCCGCCGATTGGCTGCTTTAAATGTTGTCAGGTGTAGAGATATTGTGTTGGCGCGAGGGTATACGCGCGTGTCGGGAAGATATGAGATGGAAATTGTTGGCGATGTGATATAAAAGATGGGTTGTGTGAGAACAGGAGTCCCGACAACGAGATTAATTTGCATGATTTCTATAAGTTTAATAACATGAAATCGGAATTGTACTTATTTGATATACCAACTTCTCGCTTACAATATGGTAACAGATACAATTGTGCTAATGCATTATAATATGCAGGGCGACTTGTTCCCTGTGTACCCGGATGTTGTCGGGGTGGAACCTGAGGCAGGCAGAAGAGATATTTCCGCTTCTGTCAGTTGCACTCCTGGGTCCTCCTCGGCAAGAAGACGGGTGTGATGTCGCTACTTAGGGAGCGTTTAGGCGAGGACCTCGTTATCGGTGTCCTCATAGGTATTGTCCGCTTCGAGCTCTTTCTTGGTAACCGTGTATAAGGTTGGTCCTCCGAAGTTGAGGTCGATGCAACGGGGGCATCGCCAAAACCGACGGCGGGGGTCTGAGCGGCCTTTTATGTTATAATGGTACATGTGGTGCCACTCGAAGCATGTTCGACATTTGACCATTTCGGTCTTGAGATCTTGATCATCGCACCCGAAGCATGTGCGTAACGACGGCGCGGTTGGCTTGAGGGCGTTCTCGTCCTCCGGGGTGAATTTCGAACATGAGGTAAGTTTGAAGTCGAGAAAATCTCAAATTCGAAGGTTTTTGTGGTCTAGCATCCACCCTAAGTCTGGGTGGGATATGTCTTGTAACAATACCCACCTTTCGCCTTCCGAGAGCGTCTGCCGTGGTGGTTGCGAGGGGTTCGGGCGGGGTCGGTGGGGAGGTGACTTGCGGGGGAGGGTAATGTTGAGGCGTCGCTGCTCGGGTTTGTTAACCGAGTCGCTCGACGACATTAGGAGGGTGGATGGAGCGTGGAGTAGTTTTCAGAATGGAGAATCGGTTGATGAGGAATGAATTTTCTATGGCTGGACGAGTCAATATATAGGCGGGGTGGTGCCGTTGGTTATCGCGTCTGGGTCCCATGAAGTCATAAAAGCTGGGGCTAGGCGATTTGACGGGACGAGAGTAGGCCTGTCCTTTGACCAGCGTTGGTTCTGAGGTGTTTTGGGATTTTCTGAGTGGTTATTTCAAGGTGTTATTAACAGGAAATTCGCTTTTCCCAAAGCGTTTTTTAGCTTAGAGGGCTAAGTTAGGGGGCTGCTCGTTTTTAATTAGTCCAATATTCAGGGATTGCGCGTGATCGTCGACATAAGATGTTACTTCAAGCAAGGAATGTTTTATACAGCTAGCGGATTTTGCGGGGTTGGATATGGGTGAACTAGTCCTTGTTCGACTATGTTCAGGTGTGTGGCGGATTATAGTCGCCGGGTAGTTGTGCTGACGACGCTCCGAGGTTATACTTTGATTTAATCGGTTAACTTGAAAGACAATTTTTATGTTGTTAATTCTGGACTTTTCAAGTTGCGTGATAGGCAATGTTCCGCTTAACTACGCGTGATCGCCTTGTCGGCGCTGTTGGTAAGATTAATGGTGAAAAGTAGTGTTCTCGGGGATATCCTGAGACAGGGGGTGTACCAACCTCGCGTTGGTACCATATGAAGTTGGTGTCGCTAGCTGACTAATCTCGGGTAGCACGTTCGTGTCTGTTTCACGATTTACTAGGGACTGAATGGTTGTGAGGTAGATGGCGCCCATTGGTTATCGATATGATAAGGGTACGTTGTAACACCGTTCACTATTTTGCTGCGACGAGATCGTAATGTAAGCGACGTGTATTTCATGTTTTGCCTTAGCACCGAAATCGTCATTACACGAATATGTTTTTTTTAGAAATTTTTGCAAAGTAGAAAAGATTATAACTATAGATAATGTTATGTGGTTTGCAGAGTTTTCCTTCTCAACAAAAGAGATGTTCTTGGAGGTAACATATAACAGAAGTCTTTATCCCCCCCATGTTCAGGAACAAAAGGAGGAGGGATGGTGAACGTTTAGCAAAGTCGGTAGGGCGGCCTCGCGTAGTGCATCAATCGCTGAAGTCACCGTCCGAGGGAGATTTTTCTTCGGGGTCGGGGTCGCTAGACCCAGTACTGCTGAAATACTGCGGGTTGACCTCATCGCCGTCCTCGTCACTGTCCTTTTCCATGTCGTCCAGAGAGTTGAGGATGGCCACACATTTGTCACAGTGCCAGGCCTCTAGACCCGGGATGGGAAACGGGTAATGAGTCTCCTCGGGTTGGCAGGCCTGGTGGAACCTCTGTCGGCATCGGTGGCATCGGGGCATGTCTGCCTGGTTGCCTATCTTTCCGCATGCGGGGCAGGTCCTGCGGATTATCGGCTTGGGTGGGGAGCGTCGAGGGGACGCGGTTGGCGGTGCGTTGCGGCGAGACTTCGGGCAACAGGGGCAGTGTTTGTAAGAGCGTACTTCAACGTCTACCAGGTATTCGATGAAGTCCTGGAGCTTACGATTGGGACTTGACAGCATTCGGTTGAGGTTACGTCGCGGGAAGAAACGGAGCCAGTTTGAGCGGACCTGAGGGGGTAGGTCTCGGACATTAGTCGGGCTCCTCGGCCTCGGATTGCTGGGTTAGTCTTTGTCGAGGGGTTTCTTGCCGCGATTGTCGGATGGTTTTGGTGCCATGGCTCCGAGATTTTGTTAATCAAATATATTGTGGATAGGTACGAAGGACCCGTATATATATATAACGGAGGCTACTGTTCGGGCAGTAAATGCGTGTCAGACCGTCGTAAATGCTCAGACCTGCTTGCGTCAGCAGGATCCGCTACAATTTTGATCGTACCGTCCGTTACTTCGGGTAAACGATAACCCTAGCGTAGGGTCAAGGTTGATTCTTCGGAACGGCGCGAGGTTAACATTTCGCGGGGTAGCATACTTCAAGATTGTAGGGGATCTACGTCATGTGGATTTTTGTACACACGAAGCTGAAGAGGCGCGACGGTGTAATATTACTACAGATTTTGGCGCCAAAGGGGCTGAAGCGACGTGACGTTTTACGTTTTCGAAGCGACTAGTCGAAGGGACGCGAGACACGTGTCGAGGGATGTTCCTTGAGATTGGCGCTGATTTTTACGGCTTTTTACGGGGGCCCTATATAAAGAGAGGCGGGCCCGAGCGTATATCCGTTTTTACAAGTTCCATTATCGGGGTAATCTCGTTCATCGCTCTCGCGTATAAGGACAATCGGCGAGGACGACTGCACGAACACCTCGCGGGAGTGTCGCTCGCGTAACCGTAAGTACCATTATCGTAATCATTACGTTCGGGCTCTGGTATCTCGACCGATATCGAGAGTTAGTAAGTCGGTACTCTTAGAAAGAGCAGAGGGTTTATTTTAAGGAGAGGATTCTAGCCGCACTGGCAGTGTGCTTCTTGGTACTATTACAGGTACCGAGCTTTTAGCGTGGTGTGAGAGGTACCGTTCTACCCTTGCGTGTCTGTCACACGCGAGGCCCAACGGTCGTTCTGTGGGGTAGTTTCTGGACGAATTCTTTTTTAAATGTCGAGCGGGGAAGATAACTCCGGTTCAGAAGGGGATTTTTTTTGACTGGGAGGCAGCCGTGGATTGGGATGATATAAACCCGGAGTCGTCTGTCGATTGGAAGGCGGCACAACTGGAGTCTTCGGTGGACAGGGCTGCAGCAGAACCGGATTCTTCAGACGAGCCCATCGATTGGAGTGATCCGGCGATGTGGGATCACGGGATAGAGGGTAAAGGCACCGAAAAGTCGAAAGCGGCCTTGGAAAGGGCTTTCCCTGCGTCGGGTAAGAGGATCGTGCCCTCGGTAATGTCTCCCGTTGCTGACAATCTTATTAACTTGCCTTTGCAGTCAGCGAAGATGGGAGGGAAGAAAAAGATAGTTCGGGAACGGGTCCCGTTGGAGAAGGCGGATCCCTCGTATTATTCCTCTAACAAAAGCGAGAGTCGCTCAATTGATGAGGATAAGGAGTCGGAAGAAGTCGAGGTGCAAGATCGTCAGGGGTCTTCCCGGGAGACGTCAGTTTCATCACGCTCGCAGGCATCAAAAAGGAAAAAGAACTCTAAGGAACCCCCCTCCTCGAAGAGGAGGCGCGTCGGGCACGCGCGGGATGCGCAGTTTGTGGATGTTAGTCTTCTGTTCCCATCAGCGACGGGTTGTCGCAGTCAGAGTTGGTGGGTTGACGTTTTTTACGGCGAGCTCATGAAAAAGGAAGCGAGAGGTCGCATTTATTTGGACCGGTTAAGGTTATTATTGCCACAAGCGGACGATCGAGCCCATGATGATGAGAAAGGGCTCTGTATTTACTGGAAGATGCCCCGATGCGGGTTCCAGTTGCCTTTGACCTCATTCCAGGTTACTTTTTTTAAAGGCGCTGGATGTAACCCCTGCCCAACTGACAAGTGTGGGATGGTGCTATCTTGTCAGTTTTGAGAAGTTATTCAACGAATTTCAGGTTTATTTTGACGGGTTACGGCCGAGTATGGCCCTGTTCGCACATTATTTTAGTCTGTGCGTGGCTTCATCGAATTTTTTCGCCTTGAGGAGGAGAGCTGACGCGCCGGAAATCTTCGACTATGAGACGCATAAGAAAATTTTGAGGAAAATTGATAGCTGGAATAGGGGCTGGGTGTATTTGACTGAGCCCGAGGAGGTTGAGTCGTTACAAGGCATTCGTCGCTCGTGGTGACAGATTAAGAAGGGTGAAAGTGATAGTTCGTGGGAGGGAAGCCCGACATGAGTCACTTCCAGATGAGCGCTGCTGACAACCTGGCTGTTGAGGTTATCGGGCAGTTGTCGCAAGGTAGTTCTTTGCGCACATATGTATATTTCTTTAATAAAAAATCTTAACTGTTTCCCTATATATATGACCCCTGAGTTCATATTTTTGTTGCAGCTTTTGGCCTAATGGATTTCACCTTCAACGGGCTGAAGGCGATCCCCGAGTTGGTCTGTTCGCACGTGGATGGGCTGTATTCCGGGTCACTAGCGACCAGGGCGGCTCCTGGTCAACCGCCTACTGGTGTTGAGGAGCGTGCGGTGAAGAAGGGGGCCGGGGGTGCAGAGTCGAGGAAGCGGAGAGCGACGCACGAAATTGATCGCGACGTCAAAGGGAATGGGCCAGCTACAAACAAGAAAAGGATGGCGCGACCACCTTTAGTCCTGAGCCCGAGGGACGTCGCCACTACCCCCTCGTCAGAAGCAGTAGTCCCCCCTTCGGGTGCGGCTTCAGTCGTGTTGGCTCAAGAAGTTTCGGCATCAACTGGGGGGCCAGGTGGAGGCGGGAGTTCGAGCACGACTGCTTCTCCTGAGACGGTACCTACCCCGTCCGAGGGGTCTCGCAAGATTGGTCTTCCGGGCAATGTTGGGGTAGGGATCATATGTAAGAATCCCTTCCCGTTAAGTCAACCGGACGGGTGCCTCGCCTTGTTCCCTCATTTGGCTAAGATGTAAAGCGCTAAGGAGCGACCTCCGGAGAGCGCGACGTATTATAGGGAGGCGTTCCGCGCCTTGGAGCCCCCTTATTTGGGTCGACTTATTCAGAAGCGCGGGGGTGGTATGATGCTGGATGCGGTGGGTCGCCTTTTCGAGATAGGCTGCCTGTTTACTCGTGCGGCGGAGGCGATGACTGCCAAGAATTTGACAGTGGTCCAATCTCCTGTAGAGCCGGGGGACTTGACAGCGGCCATTGTGGAGAGGGATTACTGGATGGAGAAGTACAAGTCTTTGAGTGACGACTACCAACAGTTTCAGGGCTCGGTAGTTGGCATCGATGAGGAGGTCGATGAGCTAAGGAGCGAGGTGGAAGCAAAGGCCCGTGCGGTAGAAGAAAGCGAAAATTGCGCTAAAAGGAGCGTTGAGATGCTCCAGGAGGCTGTGACTAAGCTTGTTGACAGTGAAGCGGAGGTAAAGGAACTGAAACGGACAAAGGAGGAGCAGGCCCTGGAGTTGACGCTCGTGCGGGAGCAGCTATGCCAAGCCTTGCTTGTGATCAAGAACTCGCAAGCGGAGCGTCTCGATCATGAAAGGGAGGTGATTTGAGAGTTCCTTGTTAGTGACCCTTTTAAGCTTGCTGCAATGTTGTCGTTAATAGGAATGATAAAAAAGCAAATTTATACGGAGTTATCCGTTTTGGCCGGTATTTATCCTTTCGCCCCTGAGGACCTCGGGTATATGCCAGTGGCAGACGAAGACGGGGCCCCCCAAGGTCTGATAGGATATGAGTGTGATAGGGCAGGCGGTCAGCTGCTTCGCCCTGATGGCGGGCCCGTTCTTCCGAGCATGGATCTAGTGAGCTGTGAGCCCAAGATGCCTTTTCATACTTGGCGTAAGGTTGCGCCGTGGCCTCATTATTTGGACAGAGATGATACGCCGCTGCAGTCTCCTCAAGATCATGCGGAAGGCAGCGAGGGTCCTACGGTCCAAGAGACCGTCTCGGGTACTGTCGAAGGAGAGGCTTCGCTGGGCAAGGTGGATTACAATCAAGAGCCGGGAGATGACCCTCCAGAAAACCTCGAAGTGAACCAGGTATAACCCTTTTCTTTCTATACCTATATCGTGACACGAGGTTCAATCTGAATAGTCACCCGACATTATTCCGTTTGTTGCAGGACAAAGACGAGTAGATATGTCCCGGCTGGATGGACGGGCGGAGCACATCTTTCTTTGTTGTTTTTTTTATCTATATTTGAGCGTATTTGGTGTGAGGAACCCTCCGAGATGTGGAGGTTTTAACGGAACTTCTTGTATGTTTTTGCTCGGGTGGTTTACTGAGGAATGTTTCTGAGCCATCCGAGATAACAGTTGTCTTGACAATATTTATGTTTATGTTTTCTTCTTACTTTGTTATACGATTATTGTGACATAAGCCTTATGGCCGTATAGGTCTGGGGTGGCGGAACGTTCTCATTGAACGGCCTCACCTTTGTTTGCACCGCGATAGCGGACGACATTTTATCTGCGTCACTTTGCATTATCCAGCGATGTGTCTGTCGGTTCTTTTCTTTGGTTCGGGGTACTCGGGATACTTTCCTTATACGCGTTGGTACCGCAGATATAAAAGAATAGACAGTTTTCTTTACCTCGTGAGGCGTGCTTCCGTGATTTCTCGGTCCCCTTTTTCCTGTGGCTCGTCCCGCGGAGATGTCTGCTTGTGGGTTGTTCGCACTGCGCGCTGTATTATTGCGCATTACCCCGAGGGGCTTGTCCTCTGCATCATGGAGCCGGTAGGTACATTCCTGCGAGACTTTTGTTCAGGCATGTAATTATGCCGACTTGTTTGTCTCGCGAGGCCAGTAGACTATTCCTGCGAGACTCTTTGTTCGGACATGTTGCCATGCCTACTTGTTGTCTCGCGAGGCCAGTGGATTATTCCTGCGAGACTCTTTGTTCGGACATGTTGCCATGCCTACTTGTTGTCTCGCGAGGCCAGTAGATTATTCACGCTTATCCCGCACGACTTTCGTTTGTACCTATTGCATAGGCAAGCTCGTTGTCTTTGCGGAATGGCGGAATGTTTTATCCGATTTTGTGCGTGTTTGTTGCCCCGTCAGGCTTTCGTTTACGCTGTACATCGGGATCCTTGGAGAGATTTTTTCGTTACCCCACGGGTTTCCGTTATTATCTCCCCAAAGCAGAGTTATGCGCATTCGTTATCCTTTTGGGATTTTCGTTCGCTTTTTGCATAACTGTCCCTTTTGTTTTCACGAGTCATGTGTAGTCGTCACTCTTTGCAGAGTTTTCGTTCACACCTTTGTGACTCGCGCCTGTGTTGCCATGTTCGAGAGTTATGTGTATTTGTTGCTCTTTGCAGAGCTTTTATTCACACTTCTGTGACTCTCGCCTGTATTGACTTTGAGGATTGTTTTGCTGCTTCATGCTTCAGGTCGTTTGGCCCGAAACTAGCGCGAATTTTCCTCGCGAGGCGCATCGTGTGTACTCGTCATCCTTTCAGAGTATTCATTCGTACTTTGCACGACTAGCGCATGCTCACTGTTATGGAAAAGTTGCTTCGGGCTGTTTTATGCTCAAGGGCCTTTGGTCTGAAGTCATTATAATAATTTCCGGTTTCGTCGGTTAAGACATGTGTTGCCCGTAGGCTTTTTATCCTTTTGCTACGAGGAGTGCTGTTGTTTTATTGCGGAGGCGTTCGTTGCCCATTAGGCTTTCGTTTATCCTCTTAACGCAATAATTTTATTCTTTTATAGGGGCATTTATGGCCCGCAAGCTTTTGTTTGCCCTTGTGATAGTCAGTTGTTTTGTGAGGTGATCCCGACGGCAATTCTGTGTCGTCGGGCCCCGAACTTGTTAGTCAAACATCGCACACCAGGGCTGTGCTTATAACATCGCACAGGCGCCCTTAACCATACACGGGCATTCCCGCGTTGATCCAAACGTACGAGCCATCAGGCCGTGCTTATAATATCGCCTCGACCACACACGGGCATTCCCATGCAGGCTAGTCCAAAAAAGATACAAGAGAATACTTACATTTTTGCAGGCGGTATGTCCGCTGCTATACCTGTTGTCCCCCCCCCTTTTTTTTTAAACATAAAATCTTCGAAGGTGGACAACGTTCCAAGGTCTGGCGAGCATTCGTCCGTCGGGACCTTCGAGCTCGTAAGCTCCTTTACCGCAGGCGCGAATTACCCGGAAGGGGCCTTCCCAATTAGGTTGAAGCTTACCGACATGCTGCCCGGTAGCTTCGATCTTCTTTAACACCAGGTCGCCTGGTTCGAATGCTCGGGGTGACACGCGTTTATCGAAGGCCCGTTTCTCCCTTCGCTGGTATTCTGCGGTCCGGATGCGGGCTTTGTCTCGGAGTTCTTGTGCTAGCTCGAGCTCAACTGCTCGTGCTTCGGGGTTTTCTTCTGTGGAATAGGCTGTCATCCGCAGGGACGGTGCAATGAGTTCGAGGGGTGTGACGGCCTCCATGCCGTATACTAGGGAGTATGGTGTTTGCTGGGTAGCCTCGCGGGGAGTGGTTCTGTATGCCCAAAGGATTTCATCCAGTTTGTCGGGCCAATTTTTTCTGTTGGAGGCCACCTTCTTTCTTAATCCGTCAAGGATTGTCCTGTTAGTGACTTCGGCCAGACCATTGCTAGCGGGGTGGCTAACCGAAGCGAAGTTGCTGCGAACGCCCAGCTTCTCTAGGAAGGACACGGTGACGTCCGCGTTGAACTGCGTGTCTTTGTCGGAGATCAGTGCGTGCGGGATGTCAAAACAGCACACGATATTGTGCCATATAAAATTTTTGGCGGCCTCTGCCGTGATGTGGGCTAATGCCATAGCCTCCACCCATTTCGTGAAGTGTTCCACGGCCACTATGATCCATTTTTGTTGTTGGGCAGCCATCGGAAAAGGACCTAGGATATCGATCCCCCAGAGGTCGAAGGGCCAGGCTCCCTAGATCGTGATCATGTCATAACCCGGGACGCTGGATAATCGGCAGTGATATTGGCACTTTTCGCATTTTTGCGCCATATCAGCCGCATCTTGCTGCACCGTAGGCCAATAGTATCCTGCGCGCAGAATTCTTTTTGCTAAAGTTTTGGCTCCCTGGTGGCTGCCACAGAGTCCCTCGTGGACTTCTTCTAGCATTGTCCGGGCGTCTTTTTCTCCGATGCACTTAAGCCATGGCCGGGCATATCCTCTTTGTATAACTGGTGGTTGTATATTGAGTACAAAGGGGCAATCTTCTTCAATCTCCTGGACGACAGCGGTGTTAGTGTTATGATCTAGAAGCCAACCATTTATGGATGTATTCTATGTTTGTTCATGAAATGAAAGAATCATTTGTTCCTTGAGTATTTAATTACATTATGGATTTTTCGAGTTGAGGACTTGAAATGTAGAACTCTATAATAATAATATAATGAATACTCTAAATGTCTCTAATCTTGGTAATTAAGAAGGAACACTATTTACCGGTACGAGATTAGTATGTGGATTAAATGATGATCATGTTCTACGGATCATATGGTAAGGAGCAACCAATTTAATCACATAAATACCTGATGGAGATCAGGAGATTGAACATGACCCAAGAATGAAACATAACATGGATTGTGCTAGTGTCGTTAATGTTTCATTTGTGTCTTGACTTCTTTGGTATGAGATGATTATTTTTCCTACATGAGATACATGTATCTGTAGGTGTTATCCAACGTTGACCGTAACTGGCAGCTATACAGATAATATCTCAATATGTGTGTCTTGTGCGGAGGAAAATATATTTATCAAGAATACCAGTGTCCCTCATATTTCATATGTGAGTGATGATATCTTCGGGCCCCTTGATGGAGTAATAAAGTATGCATGCAATTATGATCAATGAGTTTGATCATTATTTACTGAATTACTTGGAATCAAGAAAAGAATAAATTTGCAAGGATGACACTCTCCTGCCTTGGATTTATTCTCGATATCATGTGGCACGTGAATTGACACAAGCAATTAAATATTGCTTTAGGATCGTGATGTTGATTGGTTCATATCATCTTTATCTGTTGAGTAATTATAATGCATATTGCTAGGTGCCGCTTATAATTTATAGAATTAAAAGAAGTTTTGATTATATTGTCAACACGATATAGATCCTACGAGGTCACACCCAAGAGAGAAAAACGAAACAAATAAAAGTGTCATGGAGATGACTAACTTGATCTTAGAATAAATTTATTACATGTTGGACATGATATACAAATTTATTTCTCAACAGAATTGAGCAAATACAATTAATCGTAACAATTGTCGGGTGGGCCAAAAGTTGGCATAAATGGCAAAAACGAAAATGACATAAATAGAAATTGGCCCAAGCCCAATTTAACATTAAATGGAGAAGTCCATTTGATGAAATGGTTTGGAATAAAGTGGGATAAAAGTGCATCTAATGGAGAGCTCCATTGGATGGCAAAAGTAAAAGTTACTTTTGTCATGTTTAAATCTAGCCATCCATTGTGGTTGAGATGATTAAAATATACCCTAACTTCACACTATAAATACCCCACATTTTTCCAAACCCTAGCCACCATTCTAATCTCTCTCTTCTTCCTTCTCTTGTAAGAAAAAAGGAAAAACGTTTTTGCAAGACAAGGTGAAAAAGAGAAGAGTTTTTGCAATTTTGTCTCCACCATTTTTGCTCATGTGTTGAGCACAACTTCTACACTAAAATTAATAGTTGATTGAAGAGGTAGAAGCTAAGGTTAAGTTAGATTCTTGGTTGATTACCTCTAGCAAGGGAAAAACAAGAGTTTCGTTTAATCTCGGGTGGATACTCGTAGAGGCTTCGTGCGTTCGAAGCGGGTGCCATTTCGAGGCCGACTTGGAGAAGTGAAGGCTCGACAAGGAGGCAACAACCCTACATCTCAAGTCCCTACTTCTTGGTTTAGAGACCAAGATTTGAGGTATAAAGATTAAACAAGTTAAAATGTTAAATACGGTTCATCGTTAGTCAAATAAGTAGATATATGTTGGTTTCTTTGAGTTAAATTTTTGAAATTTGCTCTTGCATGAAACTAATATTTTCTTCAATTGGTATCAGAGCTTAAGGCTTTATTTGACTAATTTTTGGCCGAAATTAGCATGAGTAATTAATTTAATTAAGTCTTGGAAGCTTATGACCTTTTGATTAGATCAACCGTCGGTGTTCTTGAACATCTTGCATTTAATTTTAGGATTATTATTACACAATTATTTTGGAGCCGTCTAAGGTGATTAAACATTAATTTTTAATGTTTAAATCTCTGAAATAAATTTATTTAATGGTTAAATTAAATTTATAGCAAATGGATCAAGGAAAGTGAAATGATGAAAAATAGCCTTAATAGGCTCGGGTTCCACTTGGACCAAATTTTTTTCATATTTTTGTTTGAGATTCATTTAATCCATTTTAATAGTGTTGTCATAAATATCATAAGGAGTGCATTCATGTATAGTTTGCATTTTTATGAGTTATTTAGATATAATCCTAATTTTGAGGTAATTAAGTGCTAATTAACCAAAGTGTGTTATCCCAATAATTAAAATGTATGTTTATTTGATGAAATGCATTTTAAAAGAATTTGGGAAAATTTTATTCCTCTGTTGGAATTTAGAAAATTATTTTAAAGGTTAAAATTGATTTTCTAAGCACACTTGTTAATTAGGCATAACGGGTTGTCTATTGCTTGTGCTATTTGGAATAGTTCAAGGTGTAGTTTGTAAATTTTAATTTGCATGAATTATTTGATAAATCAAACCTTCTCCTCTGTTGAAATTTTGTTTTTGAAACAAATTTTTTATAGGTCATAAGCTTAAGGAATTAATTTAATTAATTCCATATGCATGAATTGTTTATGCATGTATGGTGCAATTTTTGCACATGCACCTAACTTGTTTTTGTAGGGACAAAAAAAATGTGAGTTTTGTATGGTCATTTCCAATGCCTTGTGGGATGTAATGAATGTTTGTTGAATGGTTGTAATGCGGCCTAAGGTGCCCTATAATAATTAATTAGATTAATAATTAAGGCACAAATGTTAGGATGCCTTTCAATGTAATTCATTCAAGGCTTGCATGCCTATATTTAGAAATTTTAGAAATTCTAAATGTAACTTATTTTCTTTTAAGAAAGTCTTAATAGAAAATAAATAGGCATATAATAGTTGTGAAATGTGGTGGCCACATCCAAGGAGTTGGCGCAACAAGTGACAAATGCGAGAAAGGAGTTTTTCGCACAAGGCCATACAAACTCACAACCGCATGATGTGTTTATGTCATTTATGTGTATTTATGAAATATAAGAGTCATAGGATAAGTATGGGTGTATGCTTACATGACCACCATAAATAATAAAAAGGTTCCAAACAAAATCAAGCGTCATTCCCTTCCTTCTCTATCCATGTCAAACTATCGATCGTTAGTCGGTGGGACCTACACAGTAGGCATCGCTTTCTATCTTTAGGAGATGTGGGGCATGACCGTCATGTCAAACCAAATAGAGAGAGGTTTACTTGATATGGATAATCCAAAACAGTTTTGGGCCTTGGGGAATAGTTTGTTCATACATGAGTTGGATGGATAAACACCAAGAGTCACCCGGATGTGATTAGCAAGGGGTTGCTTACCTAAAAATATCTAAGTTTGAGTTTCATGCCGACGCTAGCTTATCTTAGTGAAAATATGGATTTTGGACCTACTACAAATGGAACTAAATTAATATTGTAGTGGGAGTTTTATTTTAAATAAAACATTATCATGAACTAAACTCAAACCTTTAAATTGTAGATCATGGCAAAAGAAACCTCTTTCCTGCGATCATTGTTAGACAAAGAAAAACTTAAAAATGACGGATCAAATTTTCTAGACTGGCATCGTGCCTTGAGAATTGTTCTCAGGCATGAGAAAAAGGAATACGTCTTGACTACTCCCATCCCTGATTTACCAAATGATGATGCTGACCAGAAAGCTAAGGATAAGCACAACAAGGCCGTGGAAGACGACCTTGAAGTACAGTGCCTCTTAGTATCAATAATGAACCCTGAACTGCAGAAGCGGTTTGAGGAGAATTCTTGTTACTACATCATGGACCAGCTCAAGAAAATGTTTCAAGAGCAGGCCCGTGTAGAGAGGTACAACGTGACTAAAAGTTTTCTGGGATGCAAGATGGCTGAGGGTGCCTCCGTGAGTGCTCACATACTCAAAATGATAAGTTATGTGGAGCAGCTGGAGAAGCTCGAGTGTGCCGTGGACAAGAAGTTGGCCACGGACATCGTTCTTAACTCTCTCCCATCAAAGTATTCTTCATTTATCATGAACTATCACATGCATGGAATGGAGAAAAGTTTGGGTGAATTACATGGGATGCTCAAGACTGCAGAGGCTGACATGCAGAAAGGTGTTTCTCATGTCCTTGCAGTCAGTGAGGGAAGTAGGAAAGTCAAGAAAGGCAAAGGCAAGCGCAAGGGCAATGGCAAGGGCAAGGGAAAGGTTCCAGTGGTGACTGTGAGCACTCCCAAGGTCAAGGTTGCCTCCGATTCCGAGTGCTTCTACTGTAAGATGAAGGGGCACTGGAAAAGGAATTGTCCTAAGTACTTGGAGGACAAGAAAAATGGGAAGGTCCCGTCTTCCTCAGGTATTTTTGTCATTGAAGTTCACTTAGCTACCTCTATCAATGATTGGGTATTAGATACTGGATCATGTGCTCATATTTGTATGAATATGCAGGCACTAAATGATAGAAGAATGCTAAGAAAGGGTGAGGTGCAGCTCCGTGTTGGGAATGGTGCAAATGTTGCAGCAGTTGACGTCGGGTGTGTCGAGTTGCATTTGCCCAGTGGGCTTGTAATGGAACTTAAAAATGTTTATTTTGTTCCTTCTATTTCGAGAAACATTATCTCTATTTCTTGTATGGACATGGATGGTTTTTGTTTTACCATCAAAGACAATTGTTGTTCTTTTTATAAAGATGGTTTGTTTTATGGATGTTCTTATATAAGGAATGGTCTATACTTGCTTGAAATGGATAAACAAGTTCTTAACATCAATAAACGACTCAAAACTTGTCATGAGAGTACGACTCTCATGTGGCATTGTCGCCTAGGTCACATAAATGAGAGACGCATCAAGAAATTACAAGAAGTTGGACTTCTTGGTCAATTTGATTTAGAATCACTTGAGACATGCGAACCTTGTTTACTTGGAAAGATGACCAAGGCACCATTTAACAAGAAAGGTGAAAGGGTAAGTAGTTTGTTGGGACTCATACATAGTGATGTGTGTGGACCAATGAGTACAAGTGCCCGAGGAGGTTATCGATACTTCATCACATTTACTGACGACCTCAGTAGATATGGTTATGTCTACTTGATGAGACATAAGTCTGAATCCTTTGAAAAGTTCAAGGAGTTCAAGAATGAAGTAGAGAACCAACTCGACAAGAAGATCAAAGTCTTACGATCAGATCGTGGGGGTGAGTATTTGAGTCGCGAGTTTGGCGACTATCTAAGAAATTGTGGAATAGTTTCACAACTCACTCCTCCAGGGACACCACAATGGAATGGTGTTTCTAAGAGAAGGAATCGAACCTTGTTGGACATGGTTAGATCAATGATGAGCCAAGCTGGCCTACCACTCTCATTTTGGGGGCATGCACTTGAAACCGCCGCATTCACACTAAACAGGGTTCCATCAAAATCCGTGGAAAAGACACCACATGAGTTATGGTTTGGAAAGGTTCCAAGTATGTCTTTTCTAAAGATTTGGGGTTGTGAAGCTTATGTCAAACGCATGATGTCTGACAAGCTTCAACCCAAATCGGACAAGTGCATTTTCATAGGATATCCCAAAGAGACTAAGGGATATTACTTCTATCACCAGTGTGAGAACAAAGTGTTTGTTGCTCGACACGGTGTATTCTTGGAGAAAGAGTTTCTCTCAAGAGAAAGTAGTGGGAGTAGTGTAAGACTTGAAGAGGATCAATCTACACTACAAAATGAAATGATCAATGATGATCATGTTCAACCACCCATGGATATTGTGGGCAGTGGGAGTCGAGATGAATCAATTTCACAAGAAGTTGTGGAAGAGATTCAACACTCACCCCTAGAACCAAATTCGCAAGAAGTTGAGAATGAGGATCAAGGAACGAATCCACAATAGTTTGTGGAAGAGATCTCTGAACCACAAGCACAAGTCCTTCGTAGGTCAATGAGAGAAAGTCGCCCACCTGAAAGATGGTTGGGACTTCACGAGGTGACAGTGTTAGACACTGAAGATCCTTTGACCTATACGGAAGCGATGGCGAGACCCGACTCTGCAGAATGGCTTGGAGCCATGAAATCTGAAATACAATCTATGTATGACAACCAAGTTTGGTATTTGGTTGATCCTCCAAGTGGGGTAAAACCTATTGAAAACAAATGGGTTTTCAAGAGGAAATCAGACATGGAAGGTAATTTGACTACTTACAAAGCACGGCTGGTAGCGAAAGGTTTCAGACAGATTCAAGGTGTTGATTATGATGAGACCTTCTCGCCCGTTGCTATGTTTAAGTCAATACGGATTCTCTTAGCAATTGCCGCATTTCATGACTATGAAATATGGCAAATGGATGTCAAAACTGCATTTCTAAATGGAGATTTAGAAGAGGACGTGTATATGACACAACCGATTGGTTTTGAAGATACCAATCATGCTAAGAAAGTATGCAAGCTTCAGAGGTCCATTTATGGCTTGAAGCAAGCATCGCGGAGTTGGAACAAGCGCTTTGACAAAGAAGTCAAAAAGTTTGATTTCGTTAAAAGCGAGGAAGAACCTTGTGTATACAAAAGGATTAGTGGGAGTGTAGTAATATTCCTTGTGTTGTATGTGGATGACATACTACTGATCGGAAATGACATCCCGTCATTGAATTCTGTCAAGTCTTCATTGAAGAAGGTGTTCTCAATGAAAGATTTGGGCGAGGCTGCTTATATACTAGGCATTAGGATCTATAGGGATAGATCAAGGAGACTCATTGGATTGAGTCAAAGCGCATACATTGACAAAGTGTTGAAAAGGTTCAACCTGCAAGATTCCAAGAAAGGATTCTTGCCTATGTCGCATGGTGTTCATCTGAGCAAGAAACAATGTCCATCGACATCTGCTGAGCTAGATAGCATGAGTAGAGTGCCATATGCTTCCGCCATTGGCTCTATCATGTACGCCATGATATGCACTCGCCCTGATGTGTCATACCCATTGAGTGTGACAAGCAGACATCAGTCAAATCCAGGCTTGGCGCATTGGACTGCCGTCAAGAATATCCTGAAGTACCTAAAGAGGTCTAAGGATATGTTCCTTGTCTATGGTGGGGAATCTGAGCTCGTTGTAAGGGGTTACACCGATGCTAGTTTCCAGACCGACCATGATGACATGAGATCACAGTCAGGATTTGTGTTCATCCTCAATGGTGGCGCTGTAAGCTGGAAAAGTTCCAAGCAAGAAACAACAGCGGACTCAACCACCGAGGAAGAGTACATAGCCGCTTCAGAAGCAGCTAAAGAGGGTTGTTGGATTAGGAAGTTCTTGGATGAACTTAAGGTGGTCCCCAGTTCCATGGGTGCTCTGGAGCTCTATTGTGACAACAATGGAGCCATTGCACAAGCCAAGGAACCAAGATCACACCAGAAATCCAAGCATGTTCTGCGGAGATATCACCGGATTCGAGAGATCATCGACCGAGGTGACGTCAAGGTTTGTAGAGTAGATTCAGCCAGCAACACAGCTGACCCGCTGACAAAGTCTCTGTCTCAGGCCAAGCATACACTGCACACTGCATCTATGGGGATTAGATTTGTTAGTGACTGGCTTTGAGATTTAGTACATGGAGTTGTATTAGAGACTACACTTGTTTAGGGCTTTTATGCATATAGATGTATATGGGATTGGCTCTAGTTCAAGTGGGAGATTGTTAGTGTTATGATCTAGAAGCCAACCATTTATGGATGTATTCTATGTTTGTTCATGAAATGAAAGAATCATTTGTTCCTTGAGTATTTAATTACATTATGGATTTTTCGAGTTGAGGACTTGAAATGTAGAACTCTATAATAATAATATAATGAATACTCTAAATGTCCCTAATCTTGGTAATTAAGAAGGAACACTATTTACCAGTACGAGATTAGTATGTGGATTAAATGATGATCATGTTCTACGGATCATATGGTAAGGAGCTACCAATTTAATCACATAAATACCTGATGGAGATCAGGGGATTGGACATGACCCAAGAATGAAACATAACATGGATTGTGTTAGTGTCATTAATGTTTCATTTGTGTCTTGAATTCTTTGGTATGAGATGATTATTTTTCCTACATGAGATACATGTATCTGTAGGTGTTATCCAACGTTGACCGTAACTGGCAACTATACAGATAATATCTCAATATGTGTGTCTTGTGCGGAGGAAAATATATTTATCAAGAATACCAGTGTCCCTCATATTTCATATGTGAGTGATGATATCTTCGGGCCCCTTGATGGAGTAATAAAGTATGCATGCAATTATGATCAATGAGTTTGATCATTATTTACTGAATTACTTGGAATCAAGAAAAGAATAAATTTGCAAGGATAACACTCTCCTGCCTTGGATTTATTCTCGATATCATGTGGCACGTGAATTGACACAAGCAATTAAATATTGCTTTAGGATCGTGATGTTGATTGGTTCATATCATCTTTATCTGTTGAGTAATTATAATGCATATTGCTAGGTGCCGCTTATAATTTATAGAATTAAAAGAAGTTTTGATTCTATTGTCAACACGATATAGATCCTACGAGGTCACACCCAAGAGAGAAAAACGAAACAAATAAAAGTGTCATGGAGATGACTAACTTGATCTTAGAATAAATTTATTACATGTTGGACATGGTATACAAATTTATTTCTCAACAGAATTGAGCAAATACAATTAATCGTAACAATTGTCGGGTGGGCCAAAAGTTGGCATAAATGGCAAAAACGAAAATGGCATAAATAGAAATTGGCCCAAGCCCAATTTAACATTAAATGGAGAAGTCCATTTGATGAAATGGTTTGGAATAAAGTGGGATAAAAGTGCATCTAATGGAGAGCTCCATTGGATGGCAAAAGTAAAAGTTACTTTTGTCATGTTTAAATCTAGTCATCCATTGTGGTTGAGATGATTAAAATATACCCTAACTTCACACTATAAATACCCCACATTTTTCCAAACCCTAGCCACCATTCTAATCTCTCTCTTCTTCCTTCTCTTGTAAGAAAAAAGGAAAAACGTTTTTGCAAGACAAGGTGAAAAAGAGAAGAGTTTTTGCAATTTTGTCTCCACCATTTTTGCTCATGTGTTGAGCACAACTTCTACACTAAAATTAATAGTTGATTGAAGAGGTAGAAGCTAAGGTTAAGTTAGATTCTTGGTTGATTACCTCTAGCAAGGGAAAAACAAGAGTTTCGTTTAATCTCGGGTGGATACTCGTAGAGGCTTCGTGCGTTCGAAGCGGGTGCCATTTCGAGGCCGACTTGGAGAAGTGAAGGCTCGACAAGGAGGCAACAACCCTACATCTCAAGTCCCTACTTCTTGGTTTAGAGACCAAGATTTGAGGTATAAAGATTAAACAAGTTAAAATGTTAAATACGGTTCATCGTTAGTCAAATAAGTAGATCTATGTTGGTTTCTTTGAGTTAAATTTTTGAAATTTGCTCTTGCATGAAACTAATATTTTCTTCAAGTGGGTCCTCAGGTAAGGTCCCCGAGGTGAGGTACGCCCACATGGGTACCAGGTGTCTTCGGGCTCATTAATAACGTAAGCTTCCTTCGCGCTATCCGAGATACTCGACTCGGGAATATCCATCACTATCACGGGGCGGTCTTTGTCGAGGTTTCCTGCTGCCCCTAGTTTGGAGAGGGCATCTGCTTGATAGTTCTGGTTTCTGGGCACATGTTCTATTACCACTCTATCAAACTGTCCCTTCAAGGAATGTAACTGCTCTCGGTATTGTCGCAATCGGTCGTCATGTACACGGCACTTGATACGTCCTATCTCGGGAGATGAGGCCGTATGGAAAGTTGGGCTGTGTTGGGCTCGCCCTGTCAAAGGATGACAGACCGAGATATGGACTGAGTTGGGAACTCGGGGTGGATTGTGAGAGATTCGGACTCTAACCTGTATGATCTCTCTCTTAGTTGAAAATTGCGTCCCCCGTTTCATGGGGATCACTGCCTTATATAGTCTAGTCATAACTGCCATCTCGGGCGTTTATGGGAGAACGTGGGCAGTTATATCGTCCGTTATTGGGACGTGGGCATTAAACCATCCGTTTCTGGGACGTGGGCATTGAGCTAGCCGTTTCCATGGCTATCCCGTATGTCGGTTGGCCTTAACCTATATACGGGCCATATACTTTTGAGGCCTCCGAGTTGGGCCCCGATTAAGTGAATCTTTGGGCTTTTTCATATGACGTCGGGTTGGTCTTGCAAAGGTCCGAATCCCAGTCTTTCATGACCCAGTTTAGAACAAGTAAAAGGGCCTGTGGAACATGGTCCTATCATTAGCCCCCGAAGTCGGAATGCATCGGCGAGATGCTTTCGACTTGAGGATGAATAACTCATAAAACACGGCTTCTATTACCGACATTGGTGTATTAGTCATGTTGTCAGAACTCGAGTGTGGCATATGTTTGTTGATATGTTTCCCACAGGTTAAGTATCTCGGTATATATTACCGATACATATATACATATATGTGTATATATATATGTGATTGATTTTTTTTGTTTTTTTTTTGTTTTTTTATGCGTGATAAGGAAGATGGTATCCGAGTTAGATTTTGACGAGGAAAATGGTATCTGTGTTAGTCAAAAATGAAAGAAGTGAAACAT
Source organism: Carex myosuroides (assembly GCA_028015225.1). Lineage (NCBI taxonomy): Eukaryota > Viridiplantae > Streptophyta > Magnoliopsida > Poales > Cyperaceae > Carex > Carex myosuroides. The sequence continues at coordinate 4,022,196 of CM051476.1, forward strand.
AGAAGTTATAAGTAATCATTGATATTGCAAGAACAGAACAAGTCTAAATATAAGAAAACATCGAAATCATACAACGCCTCGATCTAGTAAAACATCGAAATCATACAACGCCTAATTAGACTAAACATGAGACATGATATTATATAATGCCTGGAAGAATATTTCCACCATGGGCGCTATGTCTGTCATGTCACGCCTTCCATGCACCGTGATGGCCATGTTCAGCCAAAAGACGAGTGTGATGTCGCTTCTCTAAGTTGAAAATCACACTTACACCATCTCATTGTCGGTATCCTCAAAGATGTTATCCGATATGAGCTCGGGTTCAGTGGCGGTGTACAACGTTGGACCTCCGGTATTGCGTGATAAACACCCAGGACATTTCCAAAACCGGCGACGAGGGTCTGACCGACCTTGGATGTCGTAATGGGTGAAGCAACTCCACTCATGGCACCCCCGACATTTCACCATCTCGTGCTTGGCTTCTTTGTTACGGCAGATAATGCACCTACGCAACTTGGGCTCGAGATCGAATTTATAAATGTCGTTCTCGTCTTCCTTGGTGAACGAGGGTGCGTTAGCAAGGGTAAGGTCAAGAAGGTCACCGATATGGAGGTCCTCATTCGCGAGCATCCAATCCAAATCTTTCTCGGGAAAATGTTGGAGGAGGGTCCATCTCTCAGGCTGAGATAGGGCCCGTATTGTGTCTCGAGAATGTCGAGGATTAGGGGGAGGTATGTTGTGGCCGTGCCTTGATGGTTGGACATCGCGACTATGACCACGATCAAGGGGTGTTTTGTTTTTGGAAACAACTCTCTTGAAAGGCATCTCGGAGGTTTTAGAGAATGGTAAAAAGGTTTAGAGTGAAAATGTGCCTTGTAACATATGAGGGGTCCGCTATTTATAGTCGTCATAGGCAGATATTGCCATAAATACCGTAGGCCGTATTGCCTAAATAGGTAGGCGCCAGCTACTAGCCATAAATGTCATTGGGCGTTGTGCAAGTTATACGAGATGACAGGCTTTCGGCGTTTTCGAGGTGGTCAAATTGACTCATATTAGACGGTATTAAGTAGTGATGAAATGCCTATGCAAAACATATATTAATCAAAGCAACACGAGGTAAAGACCTCGGCTAAATGGCACAAAAGTATATAAGTAAATTTAAAAAGTTGACATCTGACAAAAGACGGGCTATTCCCGCGATATTCTATATATAACTAAGGCTATTCATGGCGGGAGCGTTTGGCCCGGCGCTCTTGATCCAGGCATCTCCTGCAGGTGAAGGATGCGAAGCGGGGATCTTCATGGTTCCGAGGTGATCTGCGGGCGAGACACCCGGGGTGAAAGGCTTCTTCACATCCATCACAATGGAACATGTGACGATAGTTCCCTCTGGTTCGGCAAACAACACATCTATCCCATGCCAATGGGTTGTCCTCTTCTTCCCCCAGGTTAATTGGGGGTGGCTCGACGTTGATCTCTGATTTCCGATGTTGGGGAGATTGGTGTGGTGACGGAATGTCTTCCTTCTCCTCCTTAACCTCGTCCTGCATATTTTTGTTAGTTGCCATCTTATTATAGTCCGAGTTGGAAGGTATAGTTGGGATCGCTGGATGTTCCGTTAAAGGGAGACGGAAGTAGTATATATAGTATGTCCGCATTAATTACTTCAATGCCTCGTCTTCCGTTAACTGCCATCAGCCATCAGATCAGCCGTCAAATCAGCCAGAGGTACGAGGTTATGGCGGGTTATGGTGGGACTGATCGTCTTTCCTCGAGTGACGAGACCGTTCTTCGGTTTGTTTGGCGGGGCCCTCTCGAGTCCTCTCTGTTCTCGCTCGGCTGGCACTCCTTCTCGAGCTGGCCGCCGCGGATGAGCCTTCGCTTTCTTCCCGTTCATCCCCAAAGGATAGCCTCCGCCTCGGTCCACCAGCCTTCTCGTTTCCCCCTCGCCTACAAGGGTCTCAAGTTCGGGGTCAGGATTGTCAAAGTCACCTTCTGTGTTGTGCCGACTGGGCTCTGGGTTGTTCGATCCAGGTCCGGTTTCGATTAATTGCACTACAGGGGGTGGGGGATGAATCATTCGTACCCCCGGAGCTGAGGTGGGGGTTTGGGGATAGTATGGCAGGTTGGGATCGGCCTGTGGAGGGTAGTGTGCTAAAGGGGTGGCTGGATACTGTGGGTATGGAGGGCGTACTGCTGGTACGGGGGATAGCTGTAGGGAGGTGGATATACATACTGGGGAACGTACGGAGAATGGTGTTGGGCATAGATCATCTGGTTTTGTGTGTTTTGGGGGGTCGACCCGGTCGGCCCAGTGGCCTGGGCGGTCACGATGGTCGAGTCGATCGGTCTTGCAATCGGTGTGGAAATACCGAGGGCCCCCAAGTCCATCCCGAATGGGGTAATCGATACCCCTTCGGGTGGCATGCCCAGGGAGTAGTTCGGTGGGATCATCGGGTTGGAAGTCTTCTGACCCAGTTTGCCGGGGGGGTTTTTACTCGTTGCCCCTACAGCCGGGTCATCTCGGGGAGTTTTCTTTGAGGGCTCCTTGGGTCGGACACCCGAGGTTAGATCGGTCGGGGACTTTGCGTTCTCAGTTCGTTGGTTAGATTGTTCCGTCCGCCGAGCGGCCTCCTCGGGGGTGGTCTTGCCCATGTCTGTTTGTTTGGTTGCGGAAGTCATCCGGCTCAGTTGAGGCCGGGGGCCCACGGTGGTTGATACGTCCCTTCCTGCTGGAGGCCGGGCCGTACTTGGACTCGGTCCAATAAGGTGAAAGCGCGTCCTGTCCCTGAGGAGCAGGCCGTGCAAAGGCCGGTGGCCGAATGTGTAACTCGTCCCGTTCCGAGGGAAACGGGCCGAGAGGCGGACAGCGGGGTGTCGAAGGGGTATTAACGCTCTAACCCTTTTTAATACCTCCTCTGGTTGTAGTGAGTGTGACTAAAGTCGTTTATGCGGTCCCTCTTTCTGAGGGGTTCTCAACCTTAAATAGGGGGGCGCCCTACTGTAGCGGGGTCTTGTCAGCATTAATGGCGGAGGCCCGCATACTTTTGAGGGGGGCCGCATAATAGGCGATAGCATCCGCATAATCTGTCACGAGTCGAATCGACGAGGCCGTGCGTCGGCTTTCTCTGATTGTTCGGACCCGAGCTGGCCCGAGGAGGGGTCCGAATATCGGGCTATCTTTAGTCAAGAGCTGGCCCCGGGAGGGGGTTCGAATCCCGGGCTGTCTTTTAACCTCGGGCTGGCCCCGGGAGGGGGTCCGAATCCCGGGCTGCCTTTGACCTCGGGCTGGCCCCGGGAGGGGGTCCAAATCCCTGGCGGTCTTTTGAACTCGGGCTGGCCCCCGGGAGGGGGTCCGAATCCCGGGTTGCTTTTTAACCTCGGGCTGGCCCCGGGAGGGGGTCCGAATCCCGGGCTGTTTTTGAGTCGTGGCCTGTTTTCTGTGGGGGGAGGGGCCTATTCGGTTTTGTTCTATTTTGGGCCGGCCTTTTGTGTATTTAAATCTGGGAGTGCTTTATTGGGCCAGGCCTGGGCTTTTTAAGGGTCATTGGTATATGGACCTATCATAGCGTATTTTAGTAATCTAGCGTATTTTAGTATAAAATTACTCGTGTAAAGAAATAAATAATTAGACTTGTACTTAGCCGAATAAATATACAAATTTTCGAACAAATAATTTTTATATATAAGTTACAAATTTTATTTATTTAGGAATTATAAAGATGTGACTTGATAATTTTATGTATATATATATACAATATTTGATATTTAGATTTAGATTTGAATTTAGATTTAGATTTATATTATCAATTTAAATTGAACGTTTACAAAATATATTATCAATTTAAAATGTAAAATACAAATTTCGAGATATAAATAAATTATGAAACTATATAATTAGAATGAGAGTTTGAAAATAAAATAAAATTACTCGTGTAAAAAAATAATATTTCGTACGACACGTAATAATATTCGTACGACACGGTAAACACGTAATAAACACGTAATAATATTCGTACGACACGGTAAGAAAAATAAGAAAACAAAACAGAAAAAAAAACAGAAAACAGAAAAAAAAAACCCCTCTACCCGTGCCCGTTGTACCCGTCTACCCGGGACGGCCACGGGTTTGAGACGGGCAGGGCGGAGTTTTTCAAAAAACAACCCGCCTACCCGTGCCCGTTGTACCCGGGTACCCGCTGTACCCGTACCCGTCCTGCCCGCTGCCCAGGACGGGTTCTGCCCTGCCCTGCCCGAGGTACCCGGGAGCAAACCACTACTTGGAACCAAACAATTACTTGAGCCAAAGTAATTGTATCAAAGGGGGTTCTTTTGTCTGCGGATCACCAAACAATTATTTAATTACTTTTTATTAATAATTAACAGCATAGATTAATAATTAACAAAATATAAAATTAGCCCCAGCGTATTGATCTGACTCAATAATTAACCCAACTTTTTTTCATTGCATAATAGCATATATTATCGGGACTTCTCGCACACAAAGCCATGAGTAGAAGAAAGCAAGGAAATGTAAGATGTACAAAGTTAGTATATATACCTTGTGTTTGAGACCTGAGACAATTCTTCAATAATGGATTGGTAGTGTTAGTCTGCTAGTGGATTTGCTTGCAACACTCGAGTGAACTTTTCGAGTTTCAGGATTAAGAAGGAAGGCTTCAGGACTTCTGGTTTTTCATGTGAGCTGCTTTTTTCTGTAGGGCTGTAAGCATGTCACGGTCAGATTATTCTGATTTTCTCTATGTTTCAATTTAATTTATAATTGTATAGTCATGATATCTGTAATATATATAATCCATCACGACAAATTGTAATCCGTTTAATTCATGGTAATATGCATATTACGGATCGACCCGTGTTGTGGATCCAAATCATTATTTTGTAAAGTTCAAATAGTCGATCCGAGCCGTTAAACATTATTTTCATATGAAAGTATACTTGGAGACCAAATTTTATATTTTTTTGAATTTATTTACTATTTTTTAGGATAGGTAGAAAGTCGATGCTTTTGGATGGTCCAGAATTTTCGAATCATGTAAATTTCAAACTATCTAAAAAGGAGTAAAAAAATTCTAAAAAAATAAAAATTTTGGTCTGCAAGTACATTTTCATAAAGATCATGTTGAATGCATGGTTTGGATCGACAATTTAAACTTCAGAAATAAAGATATGAGTCCATAGCACGGGGCATGGTGTAATATGCACATTAGCATAGCATCACTCTTTTTTATTAGATTAGATTTTGTGGATTTTTACAGATTTTATTAATGAAAATTGCTTAAATGTGTAGTAATTATTATTAATAATTAAAATTATAAATGAAATATAATTCTGTAAAAATTAACATAAATAAACATTTTAATAAGGATCTAAACATAACAATTAATATTCATGCAATTGCATTTTAATACAAATGAATATAAAATTAGGTACGAAGTCACTGTTTTTGGATGGTCTAGAATCTTTTGAAAACATTGATTTTGTACCTATTTAAAAAATTAGTAAAAAAATTCCAAAAAATATAAAATTTGGTCTCCAGGCACATTTTAATACAAAGATTATGGTGAACGGTTTATATTGACTATTCGGAGTTTGAAAATGAAAATAAGAATGTGGAGCACAAAACCAATGGTGCATTTTAACCCTACTCTTCTATATAATCGCACGAAATATTGTTTTACTAACAATAAAAATTACATAATTTACTAGACAACATACATATAACAATAAAATATAAGCAAAATTTTAAGCAAAAAAAAAAGATAACAAATTCAATGATGCATAAGCCTAGTTTATTTTTTAAAATTATTTTGATCCAAACGTAATTCCGAACCCTTACAAACTTATTAGATTACATGATACAGTCGGGTCAGATTTTAATCGTTGTAGTGATTAAAATCCGTAGCCAATATGTGTATTTGTCCATTTGGGTAAAATCTAATCGGTACCTATATCAAATAAAATTTAGATCTATTATTTTTCGTGTCAGGTTAATGGAATCAATTATCAAATTAAACGGGTTGCTTGTACACCCCTAATTTCCATGAATGTAACGCATCCGCTACTATTCATGTGTCGAACAAAAATGTAACGCATCCGTTACCTAGTTTAGATGTTTGTGATTATCGGAGCCGACAATATCACCTATGGTCTCAGCTGCGTGTCACGAGGTAGAAAGAAAGTAGTGATGTCTCTTCACACAGTCTAATTCGATTCTCGTCAAACTTCTATGCTTCGAATGTAATATTGCGTCGAAGCTTTTTACTCGTCAAATAGTTTAGCCTCCGTTGAACTCGTGTTTGTGTTAGTTGTCTCCAGCCAACCAAAGAGCAAAAAATCACATTCCATTTGTCGTTTGAGCGAAAAATCTCCTATTCAGATTAAAGCCAGCATGCCGTATCACAACATATATTAATGCAGATATGTGATATATATCTTTTATTATAGCTTAACAGTTAAATAATAATAATAATAAAATAATATGACAACACACCAACACATGGATTGTTTCTTTTAGTGGGAGCGACAGATTTTTTAATTAGCATCGATCGGACTGAGTTTTTGTTCGCTGATCAGTTTAAACCGTTCGATCCATACACATTTGGATCCATGCAAAGAAATATATATATTTCTGCAAATCTAAACCCTCCCTCCTGTGAATATATAATGGTTCTCATGAATCTAAACGTCGCCAATTAAACAATTTAAACCGAATATTGATAGGGTACGTAGGGCAAAAACATAAAAAATACAAATACAAATTCAAAAACTAAAAATTGCATCATGCATTGGGAAATTTCGACTTCACACGGTAGGGTAAAAAAATTGCCAAATAGAATAGATACTCAATTGGGTGTGAGTTTATAAAAAACTTTGAAAATCAAAGATAGGACAGATACCCAATCCTAACACAAGTGGCTCCGCCACGGCCACCGGCACAACCCCTATTCCAGTTTCTTCTGTTATCGACCTCGCGAAATAATATCATGTCTGATTCATTTGTTCTTTAAAGGTGTGATATCAGACAATCGAACGGTACAAAAAAATGACCATTTTTCATATCGCATATATAATAGCATATATATTATAAGGATTCCTCAGACACAAACACGCTAACAGATGATCCAGAAGAAAGCAATGAGATGAGACAAAGTTAATTTGTATACCTTGTGTTCGAGACTGGAGACAAAATCTTGAACAGAGAAAGGAATGCAGGATTGAGAGGGAGAAATGCAACAGATCTGAGAGGGAGTAGGTTTCCAAAGGCACCAATAATTGATTGGTAATGGTAGATGATTTCGTCGCAACACTCAAGGTCAACTCACTCCAAACTCCGAAAGGTCCACTTTTGTCGATATTATAATTCTCACGGCCGGCCTTACGGATTTTCTTGTGATCTTTCTTTTCAGAGAATCGTGCAGCGGGGTGAAACTAGTTGTGTAATAAAAAGGAAACTAATTAGGCAAAACCTTTGGCTGCAGGGAAAGAGCCAAAGAGGAGCCGAAAAACAAAACAAGTAGGAGATGGCAGTCACGTCTCTTCCATCTGGAAGTATTGTATTCAGTTTGGTATATGAAGAGATACAGGCTCTAAAGTTAATATAATTTTTTTCGTTTAGATCTGGACCGTTCAATAGAGTCCGTTTCAATTCAAAATGTACACACTTTTTTAATATTCATGGAATTCTAATTAGACAGTCCGGATCTAAATAAAAATATTTTGTTACCTTAATTAGTTCATATATATGAATTCGACTAATATGGATTGCATTGAAGAAGTTACACGGGTAAATGATTCTTGATTAATTATAAAAAAATGAACATTTTATATTCATTGAACGTAATTATAAACTCAAGTATGATACATTACCGCGTTATAGAAAATTATACGGATTCTTTTTTGAGAAAATCCGTGGTGGATCACGTGATGTAACTAGTTTCATTTAATAACCTATAACATATTTAAATTATAAAGTATCGATATAAAACAAATAATTTAAATTATTTTGGGAAAAAGAGTAGTGGATGTGATATACACTTATATTAAGTGGTGCTAATGGTCGGCCGGTTTTGATTACGGGCCACATGGAACAGTTCATTTATTAATAGGCCCGTTTGTTTACTGGGCCGCCTTGTTCAATTACCAGCCCTTCTGAGTTCCGGTGTGGGCAATTTCCAAACCCACTTTATTTCCAATGGAGACTGGGATGTCACTGACTTTAGGGTGATTAATGAGGCGAGTTTGAGCGAGTTGGGGTAGGCTCATGCTCGGCTCATTAGCTTAATGAGCGAGTTGATAATCAGCGAGTTGGGGTATACTCATGCTCATTAAGTGACTCGTTAAGAAATTAAGCTTGTAAGCAATTTGAATTTTGTTTAAGATACATCATTCAAAAACTAATTTGTCATTTATAGAATTTAACAATTTGTTATAATTCTACCTAATTAAACAGTACATAATTTAACAAAAAATTGTCAATAAGAAAATTTAACAAAATCAAACAGCTATTAAGCAAATTTGATTCAAGGGATTGGATGTGGCAGGATTTATGTAACTCAGTTCTTAATCAGCGAGTTGGGGTATGCTCATGCTGGGCTCATTAAGTTAATGAGCGAGTTGTTAATGAGCTTTTATCGAGCGAGTTATGAGCAATTTACTCACCCCTATCACTGAGGTATTTTAACTTGACATTCTTCTTGTGGTCTAAGCCGTTGATTTGCACACAGTTATCGTTCAATCTTCTCCAGATCTACGGCTCTGATCACGTGCAAGGCCTCTGATAAATCGCTAACCAGCAAGGCAGCGACTGCGAGTAATAAGAGTGACAAACCAAAGATGGCCTGCTGCACGTCACCACCCCTTCTCTTCCCACCCGCCTCTGCCCAATCTCCGAAACCATCTCAACTTCTACCGTTCTACCCCCATCTCTCTACAACCAATCGTTCCCAATTGATCAATACCACCGTCCCAAGAAGCAGTTACCACACTCCCCCGATCATCACCTCTGACTCGCCAGCAAAGGCACTCTGGCGGTTGTTCGAGTCGTCAGGTATCCATCAAGGACCCGCTTGTTATGACGCACCTAGCGCCAACATCATCAAGAGGGCCGGGTTCAGGTTTTGTTTTACCAGTGGTAAGTGTTTGTTTTCTAGTCTTGTTCAGTTATTTGATATTGTTAGATTGTGATACTATTGTGACCGATGACGATCATGGTACAATATGTGTATAATTAATATATGGACCAAAATGACGGTTTATTTCACAAGTAGTAGGTGTTTGTTGAACTGACTAAGTGAAGGATTTTGTATGTTGGTCTGATTTCATGGAAGTTGTTCGTTGAATAGCTTATGCTCAAATTTTACATGCAAAATTATAAAAGATAGGAGCTTCAAGTTCTAATTTGAGCCAAGTCTTATAATTATAAGAAATGAGATATTGAAATAGAATAAAGAAATAAGTTTTTTTTTTATTTATTATCTTAACAGTGTAGAGAAAGGAGTTAAAATCACAAGTTTTTATCAGATGGATTGACACTTGATACTTAAATGCTACTCAACCCAAAAATTGAATCTACGCAATTTCGGATAGTTTTGTTCGGTTGAATCTAGCATCATGACCGACATTGTTTACCCAAATAATTCTTTAAATTTAATTGATGAATTCTCGTAAATAATATCTGTAAATTGAGTGCACTTTGACTTCATCACAACTTAGTTAAAATAGTAAAAATTGATTAAAACCTAAACTAAACACCATTTATCCAGCAATAAAAAAAATGGATCTTGCAATTTATATTTCCCACTAGCAGAACAAGACTGCTTCCATTGCCTTTTAAATTGCTTTTCATTAGCATAAATAGTGAAAAAATTAAGAGAACAAAACAGGCATGAACAAAGCCTTGGACAAAATTGTGCATTATTTGAACGTTTCACTCGCAAATAAACCACAAGAGGCGTTACTTACACATAGATATTTCTTTTGCCGGTAAAAATGGACGAAAAAATAATTTCTCGCGCACTTGTTCCCGCGTTAACTTTTGTAGGAATAAATACTTGAAAAATAAGAGATTAATATATGCAAAGTAAGATATTAATACTTGCATGCATAACTTGATATGATGATTCTCCTTTTTCAGTCCCTCAATGGTCCTCGCGTCAACTTTCCTCTAATGAATTAATGGGGACCCCGTATCCCCTCATCAACCTTCCTATAACGAAAATAGTTGACATCATAGGTATAAATACTTCAATGCATAGGTATCAATACTTGCAAAATAAGATATTAATACTTTGATGTGTAACTCAATATGTTCAAACGCCTGAACATTAAACTTTGTACAATGTATATACATATAAATACTTCAGTACATAGATATAAATACTTAGTGTAAATACTTCAGTGCATAGATATAAATACATTCAATACTTGATATTAATACTTTCAGACGTCATCCAGCGTCATATGTAAAAAAATATTTAGTATTGCGGTCCCTCCAAATAGTTATGGCAATATTGATATTTTTAGAAACGTGTATGGTACCCCCGGCCCTTGTCCCCCCCCCCCCCCCCTTTAATTTGAGTGGTCTCCTACAGGTATTTATGGTGCGGAGAAAGTTTGGGGGATTTGGTTGGTTAGATAACTATTTACGTTAAAATTCTTTCATGCATAGGTACACCGATAGCAATGTGTTATTTCTGAGTGTGTCGGCAAAAAATATTTTTATCCTCGCGGATAGTAATTGATTTTTGCAGTGAACACAGGAGTTTGAAAGAGTGTTGAATGGCTTGACTTCCAACCCATGATTTTAAAATATTAATTTATTTTTTATATATTGGATACTGTGCTACATAATCATTTGATTATTATATTCTCTCCTTTGATAGACTATTGGAGTACAAATTCTGATCCGATGGTCATAATCCGCTCAGATCAAATCTTAATATTAATAAAATTAAATGATCGGAATTCAAACGATAAATTTGAACCTAAAATAGCCTCAAATAATAAGCATATAATAGTTTGATTCCCGAACATTTGCGAATTTTTTTTTTGAAACATATTTTCAAATTATGAAATATATCAACAAAACAAATTTTATGAATAGATCAACAAAACAAATTTTGTGAATTATTCAAAAGGAATTATAATCAAATATATTTGACAAATTTTACTAACAATTTGCTGAATTTATTATTTCCATTCGTTTAGAAGTATCCAAATATATACAAGATAAAAGATAATAAATTATATGTATTATAAAAATTTGCAAAATGGTTCGTAAATTTTATATCTATTTTAAAAAATTTGTATTTGAAAACGTATAAGTATCCTAATAAATATATACAAGATAATAAAATATATGTATTAAAGATATTAATACATGAGTGTATGCACACTCATGTTATATATACATGTACACAGAATTTAATCCATGTTGATCTATTACGAATTTCTTAAATTATAATAAATATTCAAATACAAAATTACCTGAATCAAAATGATATCCACTACTACAAAAAGGCTAATCACAAAGGACTAATCGTGCACAGATTCGACGATTTTTTATAAAATCAGTGTAAATTAAGATGGCGGGTTAGGCGAAAATGAAACATCTGTGTATGATTATTGTTTAGACACTGATACGTTCTAAATCCGAAGAGATTGAGTCGCAGTGTGTCTAAGCACATTCTAACTCGAGAGAGGTTAGTCCGTGCGGATTAGGTGTGTATTTATTACGTGTCCGGGTAAGAACAAAGTGTAGATCCAACAGGTACGTAACTCTATCCCTCCATGTACCGTCCCTTCCTGAATTGTGGTCCCCGAACTCAGTGAACTTCAGAGTATTTATAGGCCTATAGGTCGGTTTTGATTTTGTACGGTCTTCCCGTATGGGCTTCCCCACAGGCCGGTAAGGCGGACGGACGACTCGACGGGCTTCCCGTACGGTTTTGATTTTGTACGGTTTTGATTTTGTACGGTCTTCCCGTACGGACGACTCGACGGGCTTGGCTCATGGGCCGGCAAGGCGGTTCGAGTCTCGTACGGTCGACTCGAACGGGCCTGTCTAAGTAAAGGCGATTCGAGTCTCATGTGGACAACTCGAACGGGCCTGCTATTTAGTCTTGTCACCTGGGCTTAGTACTCGGCTTATTGAGTCTTTTAGTACATGACCCTATCACACAATGACACATATGAAAATCTGGGTATGATTGTTTCAAAATACACACAGGTATATTGAACGCATTTGTGTGTGTTTTAATGTAGAATAACACACAAACGACTATAAAAGTCCGTGGATGATTGTTCCAAACCATACACAAACGTATCCGAGTTTGTTTGATGTAAACATTCAAACAGAAATGTTTCTCTTAGGCTCTTAGCAACCGTGTGAATTGATTTTGTCTCTCTCGCCACCGATCCCATTTGGGCCGGACTACACCGGGATTCAGTTTGCACACAAGCTTTTTTTTTAATTTTTTTTTTACAGTATTTGTGGGACTAGTTTTATATAAAATAATTTTCTTGAATTAATGATTTACGCCGACATAAATTTATGTCATTCAAATTTTCACAGATTTTACGTGGAAATATTATAATGTATCAACTATTTTAATCTCAATTAATTTTCTCTTTAGTATATAAATGTCCAAATATTTTTTTTTGCTATATATTTTGTACATAAAACATATCAGTAAATAAATATTTAAATCGATCATAACTTAAATACTAAGACTAAATTTTGCTGCATCTCAGAATTTATATTCAGCCTTACGTGATCTTTTTATTTTAAATAGGATAGAAATTTTATTAGAAATACATATATTTAAAATAAATTAAGATTTTTCACAACTAATTCTATGATACAACTGAACACTAATTTCAAATCATTATCATAATTAATCACGTGCATATTCGTGCACATGGATTTCCATTTTTTTTTAAAATGAATTCTCATCTTCGTCAAATCTCATCCCGTGTAATTCCGCACAAATGAATAAATCCTTGATCTGGTGTTGATTATTGTCCACTAGTATCAAATCCGGTCATACTTGATTTTGAGGGAAGTGCATCTCACGTGAGATATGTCAATTATCAAGTTTATCTCAAAATTTGTATCAATTTTTTTACGGTTGGCTATTTAAATTGACGAAATTGTATGAAACAGTAACTCTAGAATTTGAGTTAATGCATCTCTCGGTCGTCCGATCAGGATCCGGACTAATCCGGTCTGAGGTGGAACGTACGCACGAGATTCCTTTAATATTTGTGCCAACATAAAAATAAGTTTTTATTTTATGTTCATATTAATTACAATCGGCGGTATTCTTAAAAATAATTAATTAATTGAACACCGCGTTAAGATAATTAAATCTCCAAGAGCCAAAGCCAGACTAGTTGATGTAATTAATCAAGATCATTAAGTATATTATTTAGTAACAAATTAATAAGTATAAATTATAGTAATGCATAAATAAAATTTTATATCATGACTGACCTTGTTATCTACTATCTTCAAGGTCACGTCCCGGGCGAGCAGCTGATAACAAACTATACTCTTTCGGTATATATATCTTCTATAATATTGAGAGAAGGGAGAAGTGCAATTTTCTACCGGAGATGAAGAAGCTGGTGCATTCCTTTCACTAAATTAACTGTTCAAGCCAAAGCGAGACTAGTTCACGTAATCAAGGTCACCAAGGATATTATCTAATAACAAATAAGTAATTAATAAGTGTAATGCATAAAAAAAATTCATGGCTGACCTAGTTATCTTACTATCTTCAAAGTGACAGCACTAGCTTTCCTGGGCGGTCGGGCGATTGACAACTAACTACTCTTTCCTTATCTTCTATAATATCCAGAAATGGGAGATTTAAGGAAGAAGCTGGTGAATTCCTTTCATAAAAATGAATTGATTGGAAAGACTTAGCTTAAACTATGCTGTCTGGTTGAAAAGTACTCCTAGGGTGGGAAAAGAAGCTTTCTCTTATCCGATAAAGACACAGGAAGACTGATTTGATCAGTGGATCCTGTTCACAAATAATTCTCTTTCTTTCTTATCTGAAACGGTTCTTCAATTAACGCTAAATAGCAAGAATTTAGAAAATTTAAGATAGAATTGAGACAAAGAATAAGAAAGAATTGGAAAAAAAATTAAATTTATGAATCGCATAATCCAATTCTCACAATTTGTAGCTAATTTATAACTGAATATATAATAACAAAAGTAAATTATAATAATGCCATTCTTCTAACAACAAACGCCCTGAACAGAATAAATTTATCGCCAGAGTTTGAACTGCTTTGCATTAGAATACAAGGTGAAAAAGACGATTATATCTACTCAAAAAAAAGAAGAAGAAGACAATTATACAAAATTCAAAGAACAAATGAGGCATATTCAATCCCTTGTACAAAAATGTGTATTTCTGAAGGTTTCACGCAAATAAATCACAAGAAGCTTACAAAAATAGATATTTCTTTTCTAATGCAAATTTACTCTTGCTGATAAAAGTGAAAGAAACAATTATTTCTCGTGCACTGTAAATATACTAAGCCAAAATCAGCAAACAAACTCAATAGAACCGAAAGTAAAAATCGATCTGCACCAAAATATTTGAGCAATTACGTACGATCACAATGATAAATTTTTTTATTAACAAAATATCAGTAGTTAAAAATTATTAGGTGCACCATATAATTATAACGAAACCTATTAAACTATTTCCGCTGTGAAATTAAAATGAAATTAAATACAGTTGTCATAAAAATAAAAGAAATCAATTTAGAACAACTTCATTTGAAAAACTAATTAATAATTATATATAGTACGTTGATTAGAAATTACAATTGAAAGTTCCATATGTAATTAGGAATTTACAATTAGCGAATGAAATTTCATTGTTTTGACAACGTGAGAATTATAAAATTATTTGTTTTAAAATAAAATCTTGCTAATTTTAAAATCTTCATAAACTCAAAAATTGCAAAACAAAATTTCTCACGTTGAATTAGAAATTAAATTAAAAAGTCCAAATAAATTGCGATTTAATTGGTACTTTTATGATGACCTTTCTATAAGGTCCGACTTGATGCATAAATTTGGGCCTCAAACAGAAAGACTTAATACGGGTCTTTGTAGGCCCAAAATATGGGTTCAGAATTAACGGCCATTAACCAGGTGGCTCATGCAATGTAAAATTCATATAGACTTGGTGTAATGTTTAAAGTTAATAACGGTCGCATTGAGAATATCACTAGTACTTAGTGTACTCGTAATTAATTACCAAACTTAGAAATAGAAATAATGAAAAAAATAATTTAAAAAATACAAATATCACATATATTGAATTAGGTTTGTGGATTTTGTGTGTGAAATTAACTCTAACAAAATTTTCTGTCCAAATAAGAATTAAAAAATAAAAAAAAACAAAGAAGATGTTGTTCAAACCAAATAGTAATAGATTTACACATTTAGTCATTTACAGATAAATGAGAGTAAAGAAATTGAGTCATCAAATAAACAAATCATCAGACGAGCTATATATATATGTCAATTGTAGGCCTAACCATTTTGTGTCAATAACTAATCGCAGGTTGACCTTGAAGAAAACACTAATAACAGGTGGAGTCCTTGTATTAATTTCTGCTTGTAATGACTCGTGTGAGAGATATGTCTGGAAACTCGATAACCATCTCCGAAGCAAGCCACCAAATCGCCCCTCATCTCCTTTCCTCTCGCCTCTGTTTCGTATACTTGAGAAAAAGAAAAGATAAAAAGAAAGTCGCTGCTCCATAAAGTTTCTTTGGTTAGAAAATTGCTATTTACAACTTAATTTGTACTTTTCATCTCTCATTTTATTAATTATTGAAGTCATCCTCCCACTAAATTTGTAGTTTATTTATTTGTTTTTTTATTTAATTTTTGCATATAACACAACATTCTAAGGAATGTATGGTGAGGATTACAAGAATACTGTAATTTGTCCTATTTTTATCTTCTTTTCCTAACCCCTTTATTTTTCAATTTTTTTTCCATCTTTTCTTTTCTAGTGATTAACTTCCTTTAAGTTTTTATTATTGCATACAGACCAACAGGGTATCATTCTCTATTAGAGCTAATTAGGTTTTGACATGTCTGTATTTATTATTCGTAGCACAAGATATTTATTGGGAGATAAAATCGCCATCCAGACATTGATTTAATATAGAAATTCGTCAGTGTTGGATTTTGATTTCTCAGTTTTTCGTTAAACAATCAATTTTAGATAGTATGGTGCCTCCAAATTTTTTCTACTTAATTTCAGGTTTCCAAAGAGAAATATATCAGAACAAATTAAAGGCTAGAAAGAAATATGAAAATCAGCATATTTTCCTACTTCAAAAGGCTATAGAGAAATAAGAAAATTAACATATCTCAATCAAATAATATTTTTGTTTCTTCATAGATGTAAAAACAGAAGTACATCGAAAGTGTAACATATATAAGACAAATTATTACTGATTGCCGCATAATAGCAACATAATTAAAGAAATAGCAGGTCAATTTATCTCACTGTTGAGCTTGTGTCAGTTTGCAAAGATGTCAATAATTAGGAGGTGTTCAAATGCCTGACAAGGCAAGGGTCTTGTTGCAAATCTCCACTTTCATTTATAAAACCTTCTCTTGTTAATGTGTATAACAGGTCGCATGCTTCTTTGTGTAAGAGAGAGATCTACTGGAGATAAGCATGGCCATCATCATTGCAAAGGCAGTTCAGTCATGGCCATGGCCAGAAATTAGATGGCGGCAGTGGTTCACCTAGAAGTGGGACCGCATTTATCGTTTCTTGCCCACTTCTAGGCGCATAGTCCAGTTCTCTAATGGAAAGGTTTAAATTTAGCTATATTTTCACATGTTGACTATCAGTTTAGTGTACTTCATCAAGGGAAAAAGAAAATTAGGGGCATCGTTTAATGTAATGCAGGGGGCAGGTTCAGAGTCTAGAATAAGCTACATTGATGGTGCATTTGATCTTTTCCATGCTGGACATGTGGAGGTGCTCTCTCATCTAATGTTTTTTTTTATTCTAATGAAAGAAAAATCTTTTCCATTTTCTTGTTAATTTAATTTATTCATCTTTTCTATACACAGATATTACGGGTTGTTCTAGCTATTAGTGTTGTGATCTAGAAGCCAATCATAGGATGATTGTTTTTCTAAGTTTTGTTCATGTAATTGGATGATATGTTTATTATTTTGTTCCTTGAGTATTTTATTACTTATAGATCATTCGGGTTGAGGACTTGGAATTGTGGAACTCTATACAGGAGTTAATAAATACTCTAAAGTGTCCCTAGTCTTGGTAATTAACAAGGAACATTAATTACCGGCATAAGATTAGCATTTGGATTAGATGATGACCGTGTTCTGCAGATCATATGACAAGGGGTTGTCAATCTAATCAAATGGATACCTGATGGAGATCAGGGAATTGGACGTGACCAAAATAAAACATTTAATATGGATTGTGTTTGTGTCATTAATGTTTTATTTGTGTCTTGAATTCTAAGGTGTGAGATGATTGTTTCTCTCACATGATAATACATATTCGTGGGTATTATCCAATGCTGTCAGTAACTGGCAGTTATACAGATTCTATCTCAGTATATATCTCTCATGTGGAGGGATAGTAATTTCAAGAATACCAATGTCCCTCATGTAAATGAGTGATGATATCACTGGGCCCCTTGATGAAATAATACAAGTATGTGCACATATGATTAAGGAGTTAATCATAATTACTGAATTATTTCGGAATCAAGAAACGAGTAGATTTGCAAGGATGACACATTCCTACCTTGGATCTATTCATGATATCATGAGACATGGAATTGACACGAGGCAATTGTTGCTTAGGGATCGTGATACAGTATGGTACTTATCATTTGTGTTATTTGGGTACTACAATGCATATTGCTAGGTGCCGCTTGTAGTTTATGGAATCGAAAGGAGTTTCAGATTCCATTGCCATTTGACATAGTGTTGAGTATTTTAGGTATGGTGTTTTTATACTCTTTAACTTTTAATATTTATAAACCTTTGTACCCAATGAATAGGTTAGTTGCAAGCGCACAACCTATCGATTGTAGTATTTAGGTATCGATCCACAGGGAGATAGGGAAATACCAATTTTCATTAAAGAAAACTACTTTTAAAACTAAACAATAAAAGTAAAAAGGGGGGTTTTGTGTAATTTCGTTTTTGAAGGAAAATTAAAGTAAATTAAAAGTTCGTAAGAAGCAATAAAAGTCAGGTGAAAATCAAGTTTGAGAAGTCTAGAGGTATTCGGTCCACAATCCCTTGCTAATTATATCTACTCGGTTTGTTTAAATTCATGTTTGATTATGACGAGGTTTCTAACTTGTGTTAGCCTTTGAAACAAATATTGATACAAATACTTTGGGTGGATGGATTAATGTTTCTCGAATTCTAGGGCTGTCACTAACCTAGAGGGATATTTAAGTCACATGCTCCAAAGTATATATCGATATTTGTTCTAAGGTGTCCTAATTAGGTTTTGACTTCATGATTAAGTCCTTCACCAAACCCTAACCTTAATTCCTATAGTTCCGGTTTGGATATCAAATTTGGTCCATTCTAATCCAAATCCTAAGGTATTTGCAATCACAATTTGTACTATCCTATATGATCCTAATCTACTTTGAGTCTAAAAGACCTAAGCGGGATAACTACAATTCAAGCACAACAATTTGTACTATCCTATATGATCATAATCTACTTTGAGTCTAAAAGACCTAAGCGGGATAACTAATTCAAGCACAAATCATGGAATATCACAAAGAATAAATCACAAAAATTAACATCAAATCAAACAATCATAATAAAAACTAAACTCCGAGTAAGATAAAATTAAACAAGTTCATGCTACATGACCTAAACCCCTAGAGAGAAACTAGCCTCTCATGGAGAAGCAAGCATCTACAAGAAAATACAAGATAAACATGGTAAAAACTGAGAAAATACGTAAGAGAAAAGAATACAACCAATCTCCTAGTTCCTGCCCAAGTTCTTCCCTTGTCGCTCAAGCAAAACCTCGACTTCTTCCTTCTCTTCCTTTTCAACTTTGATCACTGTCGAAAAGTGGAGCAGAATAACTTCAATTGAGCAATGATGAGCAGTCATCCTTTCTCCTGTGGCCTCCTTAGCCTTATATAACATTTTCTGAACTTGGAGATTAAGTCATTTCACTAGTGGAAAAAGTACAATTAGTGTCGCCCCATCAGTGTCGGATTTAAGCCCTACCCGATACGGATACAGATCAGCAACGGGCACATTACAAAGCCGACCTTGATTTCACTTATCAGGAACGGTTGTATTTAAAAATCCGTTCTTGATAGTGTTGGCCAAATCAGGAACGGTCTTTTATAAAGAGGCGTTCCTGATTGTGTCTTAAGATCGGTTTTATAAAGAGGCGTTCCTGATTAGTAGTATTTTGTATCGGTTGTATTAGGTGCGTTCCTGATAGTTATTAGGAACGGTCTTTTATAAAGCGGCGTTCCTGATTGTGTCTTAATAGGATCGGTTTTATAAAGAGGCGTTCCTGATTAGTAGTATTTTGTATCGGTTGTATTAGGTGCGTTCCTGATAGTTATTAGGAACGGTCTTTTATAAAGAGGCGTTCCTGATTGTGTCTTAATAGGATCAGTTTTATAAAGAGGTGATTAGTAGTATTTTTTATCGGTTGTATTAGATGCGTTCCTGATAGGTATTAGGAACTGTTATTTTAATAGCCGATGCTAATGGGCCAAGCTAGGTTCATTCTGCGCCAAGCTAGGTTGATATCTCATTTTGAAATCTCTCTCGGACTCAGACCCTCTCCCTCACGCTCAAGTCACGTCCCGGGGTCTCTCTCTCTCTCGCGGGCTCTCTCTCTCTCTCTCTCTTACGGGCTCTCTCTCTCTGCGCCAAGCTTTTCACTCGGGCTCTCTCTCTCGCGGGCGGCTCCGCCGCACCTCGCTCTGCCGCACCTGGAGGTCACTCTAGTCGCCGCTTCTCTCCGCCGCACCTCGCTCCGAATTGATCCGCGCAGCGGCCATCTCGCCGGACGAATTGAACCGCGCAGCAGCCAATGCTAAATGCTAAATGCCACTCTAGTCGCCGCACTCACAGTGGGAACACTCACGACTGTCTCGAGACTAGGTTTTCCCCGTCTCTCTTGAATTCTACAAATCGCAGGTAACTCTGGTATCCTACCTTTGAGTTCTTTCAAGTTGGAATTTAGTAGTTAATAGCAAGGTTATAGTGTTTCTCGTTTCTCAACTCGATTTGTTGGGGTCGCTAGCAGCATCCTGGATAATAAATAGATGTTTGCGAATGTTTTTGTGATTTGTGTTTGTAATTCCATGTTGGTAATTGGGTTCAGTCTAATTTGAAATTTATTTTCTGATTGATATAAAATAAGTGTATTATCTTTGCTTTCTGTTGTTCAGTCTCTTGAACTTGGGGAGGAATGGCACTGAGAGGTGTCTGGCAACTAGAGAAGCTGATTGTAAGCTATTGCAACTGGGGAGGAAGTAGTAGGGGTATAAGGTGAGGCTATTATTTATTGTTCAAATAAATTTCATGTACCAGTACCAGGTGGTTTGTATTGTTGTGCTTCTCACTAGTATCAGTTATATGTTACTGACGTATTGTATCTGAATGTGTTCTTAGATTTAGATTAATTTACGCAGAGCCCTTCTTTATTTCCCACTTTTGTCCTTGAAGTCCCAGATATCACAATTTGATGCTCCAAAGCATTGCTTGGCGTAATACTTACAATTTTGATATCTACTATCATTTCTTGGCAAGATAATGTTGGACTAGAATTCGTCTTTCCCTGTAAGATAATTGTAGGGATTTAAATGGATCACTGAAACTTTATAGGCGGTTCATGTAATTTACTTTGGAGATTTTTCATCTAAAATTTGATGTGATTCAGACACAGCTCCTTTGGAGATGTATGGTTTCTAGTTTTTTGTTTATAGGCTTAGAATCATTGTCTAACTTCGTTATTTTGAGTTTTGACAATTGAAATGACCTGCTTAAGAATTACAGGGCATTTATGGAAAATCACTTACCAACACTTAAAGAGAAAAACCCGCAACTAGAGGTGGTTACTGAACTTTCCAGAGGACAGCATCCTTTCTTGAAAGGCCTGTATAGTAAGACCTCATTAATCTCTTTGTGATGTTATGGTTCTTCTAAAATTATTATATCATTTTTATTAAATCTAGTATAATGTAGATTATCAACCCAATCTCAACTGAAATAATCATGTAATATGGAATTTGAACAGTTTCAGGGTCGATGTTTAATTCTTATGAAAAGTTGGATGCAACCATAAAGCAGATTAAGTTTGCTGTAATTTAGCACTTGGAACTCTTTTGTATACAATCGAGTATTGAATTTATGAAAGAACTGGATTTTCCAATTTAGGTGAAGACCTCTATAATAATGCATTTTCTAGAATTGAAAGCATTTGTAATATTTCTTTCAAATTTCAATGCAGAGAACAAAAATGAGAGGGTAGTTTGTGTGAAGAATCTGACACCAGAGGAAATACTGTTACAGGCCACTAGACTAAGGAATGCACTTGGAAGAAAGGTGATCAAACTCAGAACACGTCATGTCACGAAGCACCCAAGTGTACAAGGCACTTGGACCACCGCACTTAAATTCTGAAACAAAGGTACTGTCACTTTTTGGCTTTCTAGTTCTCTAGATAGAGGGGTCTAAGCACAAGTTGAGTAAATACTTCTTGTTAGAGGGGTCTAAGCACAAGTTGGTATTATTAGTTGGAATGGACTGTTCAAATCAAAAAATTTAGATGGGAAATAAATGGTTGGGAAATTTTGAATACATTTTTAATTCGAAAGTACTAATGCACCCAATATTGCATTTTGTATTTACAGGTGGATCCTCTCACTCATCAAGTCAAGATCTGTGATTTCGGAAGTGCAATTAACTTGTTTGATGTTTTTGTGTCTTTTGTGTGTTTTGTGGATATATGGAATTAAATTTGGATATTTTTTTATGGCAATTAACTTGTTTGATGTTTTTTGTTTGTGATTGTGGCATATTAATTATTGATCTAAATGTGATATTTGAATTAGCTCATGCGAATACCCACATTTTGCAAAAAGAAAAAATATATATATAGAGAGATTGGCTAATGTGCTAACGTTATAACTTCGGCCGAAGTTATAACGAGTCGTTTATTAGTTTTTAAAATCCAAACAACCGATCCGAACCGTTCAACTTTTTCTAAATATTGAAATGTGCTTGGAGACCAAATTTTAAATTTTTTGGAATTTTTTTACTATCTATTAAGCCACTTTGAAAATCGCAGATCTGCTGTGAATAGTAAAAAACAGCAAAATTTTCTGGACCACCGGATCAGTATTTTCAAAGTGGCTTAATAAATAGTAAAAAAATTCCAAAAAATGTAAAATTTGGTGTCCAAGCACATTTCAATATAGAGAACATGTTGAACGGTTCGGATCGGTTGTTTGGATTTTGAAATTGCAAAAACGACTCGTTATAACTTCGGCCGAAGTTATAACGTTAGCACATTAGCCAATCTCTATATATATATATATAGAGAGAGAGAGCAAGACTAGGGTGTGCTAGGCTCACCAAGGGGGTTTGGTGAGCGCACCTCCAAAAGCGCATTTTCAAAGTTCAAATAGTCGATTCGAACCTTCCAACGTGTTCTTCATATTAATATGTGCTTGGAGACCAAATTTTATATTTTTTGGAAATTTTTTACTATTTTTTTAGAATTTTTGAAAATCATCAGCTTTTCATTAAATAAAAAAAAAAATTCAAAAAACACTGATTTTCAAAAATTCTAAAAAAATAGTAAAACATTTCCAAAAAATGTAAAATTTGGTCTCCAAGCACATATTAATATGAAGAACACGTTGGAAGGTTCGAATCGACTATTTGAACTTTGAAAATGCATTTTTTGGAGGTGCGCTCACCAAACCCCCTTGGTGAGCCTAGCACACCTTAGATTTGCCCTATATATATATATATATATATATATATATATATATATATATATATATATATATATATATGAACAGTAACGGTTGTTTATTAAAAGGCTGTTCCTAATTGTTAAATTCAGTATCGGTTGTTCTTAAAGGCCGTTCCTGATTATCAACATCAGTATCGGCTAATAACAAACAACCGTTCCTGATTGTCCATATCAGTATCGGCTATATCAAACAACCGTTCCTGATTATGAGATTTAGTGTCGGTTATTTAACCGTTCCTGATTATGAGATTTAGTGTCGGTTATTTAACCGTTCCTGATTAGTTCTACTATCTGTAACAGCTGGGTCAGTGTCGCCTCTAGGTCCGCTCCTCATGCGTGTTTTTAACCGTTCCTGATGTGTGTTTTTCCACTAGTGTTTTATTTTCGGCGCCCACTAACTTAGTTATTTTCTGAACTTGGGAATCAAGTTGTTATATTTTCAGCACCCAGTATGCCTACTAACTTCTATATTTCTAATTCTTTGATTATGAACTTGGAGACCAAGTTATTCTAATATTGGCGCCCACTAAGCCCACTAACTTTCCATATTTAGCAGTTTTTTAGGCTAGTGCGGCTATTGATAGGGCTGTACAAAATTATACATTCCGAATTTGGATTTGTTTCCTTCATGAAGTTGTAGATCTCTTTGTCCTGGTTCCGTCAAGCTTTAAATCACCCAAATCGGAGTTCGTATGACCAAGATATGGCCAAAATACAAACTGTGTGTCGCTAAGTGCGGATCGAGTGCGGCCCGAGTGCGTCCGTACTGCGCTCGAACTTTTCTGTTTTCATCTTCTGAGGGCTGAGTGCGTCCGCACTGGGCTCTGTTTCCCCTGTGTTGTGCTCTGAACTTCTGTAATTCAAACGGGCATAACTCATGATCCGTAACTCCGTTTTCAGTGTTCTACCACTTTTTGGAAAGCTTGCGAGAAGATCTACAATTTGCTCCATTTCCTGTAACTTAAATAGACTTTGGAAGTAACTTGATTCTTGGATATATTTCATTATATTCTCCACTAAAATACAAGATATTTGGTATTATTCTATGATAAAAACTAGATCGAATGTGTATATAATTTAGACCAATCAAATACCCCCAAGTTTGAACATTGCTTGTCCCCAAGCAAAATCCAAACTTGGACTACAATTCGATCTCTTTGATACACCTTATATCAAGTATGTTTTCTCAAGTGAAAAATTTGTATGATCTTGCCAACAATTAAAACTTTCATGCAAAAATTTCAAATTTCAAGTTCAACCCTCGGATAATTATGAATCAACCCATAATTTGATTACTCTAACTTTTATTTCCTTAAAGGTCTAGAATTTATGAACTTTGTTTACCCAAATTGATTAAAAGAAATGCTATCTTAAACGTGGAATTTTCAAATTCCCCCAAGCTTGAATCAAGCTTAGGTTAGAAATTTTGCGGACTACGTGTGTTGATACATGCATATTCTCATTTTCGGTAAATCCTTGGAATAATTTGAAATGACTACATAATTTGGCGAAAAACTTTGTGGAAATAAAGGTGTATGAAATTGGGGCATTAGAAATTCAAATTTATTAGAGAAGCTATTTAGATTTGGGAATTTTAAATTTGGAAAGATTGGGATATCCACAAGTATGAAGGAATACTTAGGGATGTGTGTATTCATGGTATATGCATATATGTTGAGAAATTGGGTAAAAATTGAAAATTTTGGAAAATAAAATGTGACTCCTATGACCTATGTTACGGCTTCATGACGTACTTATGATTATGAGTCCTTAGCACTCTTGCTCTGCTAGTCTCCCGATAAAATTGACATTCATGTTAGTGGAAGGGTTAGACTAAGAGCATGCAAAGCACCCTTGAATTAGAACGGTTAGGTACAGTTAACTACTTGTAACTAACCGGTGCTTAAATGAGGATGGGGAAAATAGTGCTAAATCATGAAAGAAAAATCAAAAGCAACAACAAAAATGAGAATATGCATGTATCAACACACGTAGTCCGCAAAATTTCTAACCTAAGCTTGATTCAAGCTTGAGGGAATTTGAAAATTCCACGTTTAAGATAGCATTTCTTTTAATCAATTTGGGTACACAAAGTTCATAAATTCTAGACCTTTAAGGAAATAAAAGTTAGAGTAATCAAATTATGGGTTGATTCATAATTATCCGAGGGTTGAACTTGAAATTTGAAATTTTTGCATCAATACTTCTAATTTTTCCAATCACTCAAATTTATCAACAAAAAGCATGACACAAAACTAGGTAAACATCCTAACAAGTCGGACTGGACCCTATTCAAGGTTAGGTAAAACCCTAGTTTTAAACAAAAAATTTAAACATGCCTAAACTAAATGCAAGATACAATTGTGAATTTCAGTTTTTCATTTAACCTCCCCCCAGCTTAAACAAAACATTATCCTCAATGTGTTAATTCATACTAGAAGAGGAAATTAAAAAAAGAAAACTAGAAACTCACAAGATGTTGCTCGGTTTAACGTCGGGAGCTCGACTTGTTGAGGCTCAGTTTAAAGGTGATGGATCATCGAGGGCAATTGCCTCCTTTTCGATTATAGGTTCATCTTGAATGAAATATTTGAGCCGCTGTCCATTGACCTTAAATGAACTCGTTTTTTCGCTCCATATTTCGAAGGCACCATGGTTGAAAACTTGTGATACTCGATATGGTCATTCTTGAAAACTTCTTCCGATGTGTTTGCGTGCCAATGCCTTGTCTTCTCTTCTTGGTTCAAGGCGGCATTGATTATGATGGGATGTGTCTCATATGAGCCAAGAGATTCGTACTCGAGGGTTGTTGGCAATGGTTTGAGTTTAACCTTCGGTGGTGTGGAATTGGTCAAAGTACCTTCGATTTGGACTGATTCTTCATCAATTTCTTCCAGAATTCCATCTAGTTGTTCTCCTTCCATCATCCTATCTAAATGATCATTAATTGTAGAGTCTAAAACATCTACCCTGCATATCGAATCATTATCATTAGATGGAAATTGGAGAGATTTAAAAACGTTAAATTCAACATTTTCATCACCTACTCGGAAAGAAATCTTTCCATCACGCACATCTATGATTGCACCTGATGTGGTTAGGAAATCACGTCCCAATAGAAGGGGAGTTTGTGTATCCTCTTCCATCTCCACCACCACGAAATCTACCGGTATGAAAAACTTATTAATTTTGACAATCTCATTCTCCATAATTCCTACCGAATATCTAACGGATCTATCCGCTAATTGGAGTGACATTTTTGTTGGTTTCAATTCTCCTAAACCTAGCCTTTCATAAACCTCTTTTGGTATTAAACATACGCTAGCACCTAAATCACACAAACAACTATTGAATTCGGTCTCCCCAATTTTGCATGGAATAGTAAAACTACCGGGGTCCTTAAGTTTGGGACGTAGTTTGGTCAAGAAAAGTGCACTACATTGCGCATTTAGGGAGATGGTTCCGACCTCTTTAAGTTTTTTTTTGTTTGACAACATTTCTTTAAGAAACTTGACATAGGTTGGCATTTGTGCAATTGCCTCGGTGAAAGTGATCAGAGTCAAAATAATGATGATTTACGTAGGGTTTTGGCTTAGGTTTTGCATATTTTCTCACACTTATGTTTAATTAATTAGAGAAAAAGGCTACTGCCACCCTTCTTTATGTTTTATTGCAGAAAACAGGTTTTGGGACTATTTTACACCAAATGGAGCTAGAATCGGGTCAATCGGATCAGCGACGCTCATCGACTAAGTCTCTGTTACGGTCCGTATTGCCTAATAAGGACCAGGCCTAGCACAGACCAGAAGATAGCGCTGGAAGCATTAAACCCTAACCGTCAAGGTCCTAATACGGACCGTATTGCCCAATACGGTCCGTATCCGAAGGCGTCTGTTGGGGAATAACTGCCGACAGCTGTTTCCAGATCAGTTTCTTAGCCCCTACTCAACCTCCAGACGTCCCTCCACTCCTATATAAAGCCCCTGGGCAGAAGGAATAGTCATCTTTGTAATTAGGGTTAGATTTGATTAAAGTGAGAAGAGAGGAGTGCTTGTAACAATACCGTTCCGCGGCTAAGTTCCTTTTCTTAGGGCTAGGCAGTAAACCTTGTTACTCTTGATGTTTTGATATATATATTTCTGTTAATTATGATTTCTTGTTGTTGAAACAAAATGCTTTTGTGATTTACTATCTCTTCATCTAACTTCAATGATCTAGTTTGAGTCCGTTAGGGCAGTGACAGTACTTTAATGGTAAGAGAAACTATTTGTATGAATTAGCCTCGTTGAGATCTATTAGGTTTATATGAAGAAAACCTTAGCGGGGAAACCATAAACCAGACCAACAAAACGCGTACCAAATTCCATCACTTGCGTAAAGTAAATCGCAGTGATCTATGTAGTAATTTGGGGTATTTGAGAGATCAGACATTTGCGTAAGGTAAATCGCAGTGTCCTATGTAGAATCTCGGTGAAAGATCTGTCATTCTCGCGTAACATAAATCGCAGTGACCTATGTGGTGTCTTTCATTAAACAACAACAGGAAATCAGACGCAACAAGAATATATTATCAAGGCGGATTGAGTGGCAATGGTGTGCCGAAACCCTAGGAATTCTCATCTCTATCTTTATTTTAATTACTTTTAATTGCTTCCTAATTTACATTGATCAAAACAACATCTCTCAATTTTCAGATTTCGTCTAGCCTTTCTAAAGATTGTGATTCAATCGCTCAAAGCATTGAACCAATATTCCCTGTGGATCGACCTCGAATATACTACTTGATAGGATTGTGCGCTTGCAGTCCGAACCGATAGCATTTCTGAGTTTATAAATATTAAAAGAAACATTGCTCTCTTTTGAGTGATCAAGATTTTTGGCGCCGTTGCCGGAGAGTAACGGTTCATTGTGTAAGGCCTCGCGAGACGCCCTTGCTTTGACCATTGAATCCAATTAATTAGAAACGCCTAGATTTCTTTTTATTTTCTGCATTTTTATTTTTCTTTTATTTTCAATTTCGTTTTTATTTTTATTTTCCTTTTATTTTCAGTTTTTAGTTTAATTTTCAGATTTTCTTTTCCTTTTAGGACACTGCACGCTGGCCGAATCATCCGTACGAAGATCCGAGAGGATTGCTAGTAGGAGAGGACAATTCGCTTCCACATCACTGATAAGAACCAATCATAGTTCTTCATCGAGTAATTCTGAAAGCGAAGAAGACTCAGATTCGATCAACATGAATATCCCACCGAACCAACCGATCAACAATGGAAGACAAAACAATGGTGATAATGAAGTTCACGATGCAGCAAGACCCAAACTTCTACGAGACTATTGCGTACCGCGCGCGAATGATCCTAATTCTAGCATAAACCCGCCAACTGTTACGAACCATAATTTTGAGATCAAACCCGCTCTCATAAATATGGTTTCGCAACAGCAATTTGGAGAATTTCCACATGAAGATCCACATCTTCATTTGTCAATTTTCCTAGGGATATGCGAGACGATAAAGATCAACGGAGTTACCGATGAAACAATCAGGCTAAGGCTATTTCAATTATCATTAAAAGATAAAGCAAGAGCATGGTTGTTTTCCTTACCGACCAATTCCATTCAAACTTGGGACCAATTGTTTAATGTGTTTATTGCAAAATATTTCCCACCATCCAAAACTTCGAGGTTTAGAAATGCAATTACTAATTTTGAACAAAGGGATGGTGAAACATTGTGTGAGGCATGGGATAGATATAAGGATATGTTAAGGTGTTGTCCACATCATGGTCTAGAAAGATGGCTGATTGTCTAAACTTTTTATAATGGTCTAAACCCTACCGATAGGTTGTCTATTGATGCTTCCGCAAGAGGAGCAATCATGAACAAGGAACCTGACGAGGCCTACAACCTAATTGAAGAGATTGCAATCAACCAACACTACTAGATCCCTGAGCGAAAGAAGCCAACTCCAACACCTGGCATGCACCGAGTAGATGATATATCCATGCTGAGCGCAAAGATTGATGCTTTGCAAATGGCACTCAACAAGCAAACCAAGCAGCGAACGGTAGCAGCAGTCAATGCCGCAACAGCATGTGGCTATTGTGGAGGAGCGCATGAGATGACCGAATGTATGAATGTGACGGAAACTGGAGAAGAAATAGAGCAAGCAAACACAAATGATAACAGCTTTCGACCTCAGCCCGCTTACAATACATACTATAAGAACAACCGAAACCATCCAAATCTCTCATACGCAAACAATCAAAGGCCTGCTGCACCCCAACAGAACTATCAACCACAGCCTAATTATTAACCGAGATACAACAATCCTCAACCGAATTATCAACCAAGGCAATATAACCAACTGCAACAACCTGACATCACATCTTTAATGGAGAGATTCTTAGAGAAGCAAGATAAGGCTAATGCCGAAATCGCGCAAAAGATCGAATCCTTAACAAACCGCAACAAAGACTTAGAAGACAATGTCTCTAAGATGGCAAAAGAACTCTCGAGTATTACACGCGTAAAAGGCAAATTTCCAGGACAACCGTAAGAAAACCCGAGAGAGACTTGCAAGAGCATAACATTAAGGAGCGGTACAGCTTATCAGGGACCTCCCATGCCCGATCAAACTTCCGATGAGATGCATGCAGAGCCATCGCATTCCGAAGAATACGAGCCGCAACAACCGGAGCTGCCCGTATTCGAACTGCAAGCAGACCTTACTGAGGAGCAGAATGATACCGTAGGTGGAGACGAGCGACAACCCGAACCTGAATACATTTCACCACCACCCTACAAGCCACCTCTGCCATTCCCTCCAAGGCCTGCCAAACATAAGATGGAGCAGCAATTCGCGAAATTTATGGAGACACTCAAGCAATTAGTCACAATCTCCTTCACTGAGGCAATTGCATGCATACCCTCGTATGCTAAATTTCTGAAGGAGATTCTCTCAAACCGAAGTAGGCTCCAAGAATTCTCAACAGTTCCTCTCAATTTGGAGTGTAGTGCGCTCGTGTAAAGCAAATTACCGACAAAGTTAAAAGATCCGGGAAGCTTCTCGATACCATGCACCATTGGCACAACCGATTTTAAGAGAGCTTTGTGTGATCTAGGAGCAAGTGTGAGTCTGATGCCTAAGGTGGTATTTGATAAATTGGAATGTGAAGACCTATCACCAACACGGATCTCATTGCAACTAGCGGACCGATCAATTCGATATCCTGAAAGAATGTTGCTTGACATCCCAATCAAAGTTGGTAAATTCTGGATACCAGTAGATTTTGTGGTAGTTGATATGGAAGAAGATGAGCAGATTCCGATCATCCTTGGAAGGCCATTCCTTGCCACATGTGGGGCAATGATCGATGTTAGGAACGGGAAGATTTTACTCAATGTTGGCGAGAACAAGATGATTTTCAACATGAATGAGACCAAAGTCCCACCTGATATAAATCTTGTCTACAATTTGGAAACAGCAGATGAATATGGCAATGATGAATGCGAATGGATTGATTTGAAGACATCAAGGAAATGATACACGAAGCAGAAATGGAGAGATTGTTCATTGTACAAGATGACGGTCAGATCCATCCAACCTCTGTGACAACACAAACCGATGATCTGAACAAGAGCCCCAATATCGCAAACAACAGGAATTATTCTCTCTTAGCCCTTGCATTAATCAAAAACCTACGCGAAGAACTCGATGTAATTTCTCAAAGACTGTATGAGGTCGAATCAGTGCTCGGTTTGAGTCTGGCATTCGACCCCGGACCTCAAATACCAACCGACTTCTTCGACAATGGCAATGATGATGAGACCACAGATGACGCAGAAGACGAGCCACCCGACAAGCAACCCACTTGCATTGACGGGAGGATATCTGGAAGGAACTAACAAAACACCGAGTCAAGCTAACGACTTTAAACAAGCGCTTCTTGGGAGGCAACCCAAGGCCACTTATATGTATTCCTATAGTTATTTATTTTTAGTTTAATTAGGACTTTAACAAAGAAACAACTCATACCCACCTTTTTTTCCTATGATCAGGTAACATGTTGGAGGAAAGGCTTGATTAAAGACATCTCGGAAGATGGAAAAATACTCCCTGGTACGGTCTGTATTGGCTGATACAGACCATACTAGTGGATACGAGGGTAATAGAGTAAGAAGACAGGAAACAAGTGGTGAATACAGTCTGTATTGGCTGATACGGCCCGTATTCACAAGGAGTAAAACTTAGCGGTTATTGGGTTTGAGCATAACGGATTGGATACGGACCGTATTGGCTGATACGGTCCGTAATGAAGGCCAATTCGGGAGATGCGAACCCGTTAAGAAGAGACGTTTGAAATCCCGCGCGAATCACGTCTCATAACCGTTAATCAATTTCGTTTTAATCCCTAAACCTCTTTCTCTTTCCTTCCCTCTACTCTCTTTCCCTCTATCTCTTCTCCTCCTCTTCCCTTTTTGCCCGAAATCAAGTTCCCCTTCCTTGCCGCCGATCGCCATCGCCGCTGCACCTACGCCTCCACTCATTGAAACCGCCGCCTCATTCCTTCTCTGCGTCTCTGCCCTAATACGGATCGTACCGGGTCCGTATCCGACGGCCACTCGATCCAACTTCTCCAAATTCGGTTTTTCTAAACCCCTTTCTCATTTCAAAGTTTAATTTCGTTTTTGCATTTGTTTTAAATTTGATTTCTGTTACATTAGTTTAGATACTCAAGTTTTATTTTTGCAAAATCACAAAAAAAACACAAAAAAAAATTAGGTTTCTGTCAAAATCCCAATTTTTACCAGTACAATACGACCCGTATTGCCCCAATACGGTCCGTAATAGTTTACCAGAACCAGCACTTAGCAATTTCTCTAGAAATACCTTTTGATACGGTCCGTATTAGTGATACGGTCCATAACTAGTCCGGTACTTTGTCAAATTCACCAACCAACCATTCCGTAATCAGACCGTATTGCCCAATACGGTCTGTAACAGAGACATTAAATTTTAACAAATGGCTCCAAAAATGAAAAAGATTTTAGGGGCAGTTACAAGGAGTGCAAAGAAAGCCCTCGGGAGCGCCGGCCCGAGTATTCACCACAGGGCTCCTCTAGCCGATCCTCCCGGTCCTTCGACTCGCAACCACAATCCTCCAACCATTCATCCTCTCATTCTGACACCCGACAGTTGATCAGAGACACACCAGTCTCAGATGCGGACTATGACCCGGAAGATTTCAACCCTCGGGATTTTGGTCTTGAGGAAGAAGACTCAGATGAATCGATGGAGGAAGCAACCGAGTACCACCCCGTCTTCTCACATCCACAATTCAGACAAAGCTACAAGAAGATGAAAATAAGGGAAGTCATATACCACAAATCCATCAACACGGAGACACTCGAGCGACTAGGCCTCCTCGCACAAACTGAGCAGCTCGCAAACTGCATCCACCTCTGGCAATTCCTCCAACTGATCAAAGGAGTCAAAATTACAAGGTGCTCACGAGGGAGTTCCTTGCGACTTTCAGATACAATGAAGACTCCATCACTTTCCAGATAATTGGCGAGCAGTACACAGTCGCCATGGATGATTTCTGCGCCATCTTCAACCTCACCGACGATGGCACTTCTGATTCTCCTGACTGCCGAGAGTTCTGGTACAGCATCACTGAAGACAACCAAAACTCAACTCGACCGGCAAGCAGAATCATCCATCCCCAAGTCCGCCTCTTGCAAGTAATCCTCGCCAATTCCATTTTCGCGAGAGGCGAGAGTTCATCAAAGGTGACATTACCCGAGCTCTATCTCCTCAAATGCATGATCGAGTCAACACCGGTGCGACCTAACCTCGGCCATCTCCTTTGCAATCAAATTCGTGAGGTCGCCCGTGCTAAAAAAAGTAATGGAAAAACCTCCATCGGGTTCATGGCCACAATCTTGGCCAATCATCTCGCTCTGCAGATTGACCATCTCAAGGAAGTAAGCGGGCTTACACAGATTGACATGTCTTGCCTCCAAGCCATGAAATTCGTCACCGGTCACTATCCAGGTCCCTACTTCTACAATTCACTGAAGGAAATCCTCCAATTCCCCTTCCGACACCTCAATCTCCGCAGTAGAGCCTCCTGGAAAATGGCACATCACTCGAGCCCGTCTTATGAGCCTCCTCAGGATTACATCGACGTAATCGAGAGCCAACACGCAATGCAAAATCAGGCTAACATCGATCGGCAACAGAGAGGAGAGGAGGAGCCCCCTTTTGATGCATATAGGGGGACAGGCACATCGGCCACTAGAGCCAGATCTTCAGGGGCGGCACCATCTGATGCCCCTACAGCCGATTACGATTAGTTCATCCAAATGGTAGATTGGATGAACTCCAACCTCAATGAGCTCAACCTGACAACAACCGAAACTACCCGGCAGATGGAGCAAAACATCCAACAATTCACCAAGAGGTTGGTGAAATCAGAAACAGCATGGAGGAGATCCGGAGGAGTGTCGACGAGAGCAGGCGCGAGACACAGCAGACGCGCTACATGGCATAGCAGTATTATCAGTATGCTCTCGACTCCGGATTCGAGTACCAGCCACCGCCCTATGGACTCTTCGACCTATCATTCTATGAGGAGATCCAGCGCCCACCACCACCTCCACCACCTCAGGATTGAGGTGCAGTGAGTTGTATCTTTCCCCGGTCTTTTTACTTTACTACTTTCTTTATTTTTATCTCTCGAGCATTGGGGACAATGCTCAATTTTATTCGGGGGGGTAGGAGGTAAATCGACCATGTATCTTTAAAAATTTTCGCATTTTAAATTCTTACACCTTGTTTGGATGGAGAGTAGAGGAAGGGAGGGAATGGAAAGAAAAGAAAACTTTCCATCGAATCGTGTTTGGTTGACAAAATTATGTCGGAGGTGAAGGGTACATGAGGTGAAAAGTTTAACCTTGTATCATTATAATCAATAGAATCGATTTCCCTCCCGATTTGGGGTGTAACGGATGGAAAGAAATTTTGTTGCAAATAGTTTTAGAACAAAAAACACAAATGTCCAACCCTATATCTTACCTATATAATTCTCATACAAATTTTTTGTCACAAACCTACAACAACCACAGAATTTCTCATTAACCTTCAAAATTTTAATCAACCAAACAAGAAATAAGACGGAGAAGAAAGTTAAATTTATTTTCCCTCATTAATCATCCAAACACAAAGAAGTTTAATATGTTAATCTTCATTTCTATTCCATTTCATTCCCTTTTATTCTTCACCTCCCCTTCCTTCCTCTACTCTCCATCCAAACAAGGTGTTAGGTGCTAGTAGTTTTACTCAATCTTTGACTAGGGTTGGAGGCTTGACCGAAAATCCTTGAATGATTAGATTGAGCTTTTTAGCTAGCTTGCATTTTTATTTTTCTTAGGAATAGGTTAATCAAATAGGAATTGTTTTAAATTGAATTAGGCTAAGGTTTAGAATAAATTGTTCAAGGGAGAGGTCATGAATATTTTTAAGTTCTAGATTTTTATTGTCATGCCAATTGTACCAAACCTAAGCCCTAATTTAATTTTTAACAAGACATTGAGATTGTATGGTTTCACCTAGACCGGACCTTTGACCAGCTGGGATGTCGTCGCTTGAGGACAAGCAATAATTCAAGTTGGGAGGCGTGATCGGAGTCAAATAATGATGATTTACGTAGGGTTTTGGCTTAGGTTTTGCATATTTTCTCACACTTATGTTTAATTAATTAGAGAAAAAGGCTATTGTCACCCTTCTTTATGTTTTATTGCAGAAAACAGGTTTTGGGACTATTTACACCAAATGGAGCTAGAATCGGGTCAATCGGATCAGCGACGCTCATCGACTAAGTCTCTGTTACGGTCCGTATTGCCTAATACGGACCAAGCCTAGCACAGACCAGAAGATAGCGCTGGAAGCATTAAACCCTAACCGTCAAGGTCCTAATACAGACCGTATTGCCCAATACGGTCCGTATCCGAAGGCGTCTCTTGGGGAATAACTGCCGACAGCTGTTTCCAGATCAGTTTCTCAGCCCCTACTCAACCTTCAGACGTCCCTCCACTCCTATATAAAGCCCCTGGGCAGAAGGAATAGTCATCTTTGTAATTAGAGTTAGATTTGATTAAAGTGATAAGAGAGGAGTGCTTGTAACAATGCCGTTCCGCAGCTAAGTTCCTTTTCTTAGGGCTAGGCAGTAAACCTTGTTACTCTTGATGTTTTGATATATATATTTCTGTTGATTATGATTTCTTGTTGTTGAAACAAAATGCTTTTGTGATTTACTATCTCTTCATCTAACTTCAATGATCTAGTTTGAGTCCGTTAGGGTAGTGACAGTACTTTAATGGTAAGAGAAACTATTTGTATGAATTAGCCTCGTTGAGATCTATTAGGTTTATGTGAAGAAAACCTTAGCGGGGAAACCATAAACCAGACCAACAAAACGCGTACTAAATTCCATCACTTGCGTAAAGTGAATCACAGTGATCTTTGTAGTAATTTGGGATATTTGAGAGATCAGACATTTGCGTAAGGTAAATCACAGTGTCCTATGTAGAATCTCGGTGAAAGATCTGTCATTCTCGTGTAACATAAATCGCAGTGACCTATGTGGTGTATTTTAATTACTTTTAATTGCTTCCTAATTTACATTGATCAAAACAACATCTCTCAATTTTCAGATTTCGTCTTGCCTTTCAAAAGATTGTGATTCAATCGCTCAAAGCATTGAACCAATATTCCCTGTGGATCGACCTCGAATATACTACTCGATAGGATTGTGCGCTTGCAGTCCGAACCGATAGCATTTCCGGGTTTATAAATATTAAAAGAAACATTGCTCTCTTTTGAGTGATCAGAAAGGTATGGTCATGTTCAGTTTTTTCAATTGTTCAATGAATTTCGCATATTGTTGGTCTAGTTTGTTCTTTATCAACTGTTGTGGAAAAGGTATGAACCTAAGAGGAGGAACATACTTTTGAGTTTCAGATTTTTGTACCTTTGTTGAGTCAGAATTACCCGTTTTGTGAGGCTCTTTCGATGCCGGTGCATCCGCACTCATGGGGGCTGCGGCCGTATTTAGAGGAACTGAAGCTTCTTTTGTCTTCTTTTGAGGCTGCTGTTGCTCTTCTTTGTCGGGAATCGTAGGTCATTCGTATTTCTTGCCACTCCTCAAGGTCACGGCATTCGCATACTCTCTTGGATTGATGTCAGGTTTGCCCTGAAGTGTGCCTTGTTGGCGAGAGGACGAAGATGCTTGTTGTGCTATTTGTGTCTCTAGCATCTTCGTTTTAGTTTCTAAAAACTCAAATCTATTGTTCAAATTCCTCAAGGAATCCAAAATATCGGTATTGGTGTTTCTTTGTTGGTTCATGAACTCATTTTGAGAGATCACAAGGCCCTCTATCAATTTTTCTAGTTTATTGTTTTGAGAAGGTCCTTGGTACGAGTTTTGGTTTGACCAGTTTTGGTATTGATTGGAATTACCTTGGTATTGATTGGAGTTGTCATTTTCGGTCCTTCATTTGAAATTCAGATGGTTCCACCTTATGTTAGGGTTGTATGCATTTGAATTGAAATTATCATTTGACATAACCTTATTGTAGATCAGGTCATTTCTCTTATCATCTTGATTGTAAAACATTGAGTTTACTTGTTCGACTTCCTCTCCTTCCATAAGGACTTGTCAATTGGTGGTGACATGAGTCGCCTCTCCACATATACCGCATGAAGCCGTTTTCGTCACGGATTTGGCGTTTTGTATTTGTGCCATTTGATGTTGCAAGGCTTCCATTTGGGCTCTTAAGGCGGTAACTTCGTCGGTTTTCAAAATCCCCAGTGTGGTTTGGGCTCGCCCACCTCTTTCGGCCGTCCACTCGCTTTGGTTGATCGCCATATCTTCAATCATTAGCATGGCTTGTTCGGGATCCATTTTCGACATGTTTCCCCCTGCGGCTGAATTCAAGTGAGTCTTAGTGGTTATCGTGCAACCTGCAAAGAAGAATTGAAAAAGCAACCACATGTCAAGGCCATGGTTAGGGCACAAGCGTTGGAGCTCGGCCCATCTATTCCATGCCTCGGTCAAAGACTCCCCCTCGGCTTGCTTGAATGTCGTGATCTTCGTTCGGAAGTGTTGGGTTTTGGATGGAGGGAAGCATTTTCCTAGGAATAACTTCTCCATGTCGTCCCACGTCCTTATGTGGTCACGATTCACGGTCCTTAGCCATGTTCTTGCATTATCTTGGAGGGATAAATGGAAGCATTTGAGCTTGAGGTTGTCTAGCTCGTCTCCTTCTCGAGCGAAAGTGCCACAGGATTCTTCGAAAACCGCCAAATGGGCGTGTGGATCTTCGTTGAGGGTTCCACCGAACTGACTTTGGCCAAGTAAGTGGATGAGAGAGGGCTTAATATCGCGTGGATCTTGGCCTTGAGGAATGAAGCCGAAGCGATGACCTTGTTGGCGATTACGGCCATTTCTGTTGTTATTTAGATTGACACCAAACAGATGATTGTTATTGAGAATAGGTGGATCATTGTTGTTGTTGTTGTTGTGTGGCTGTGGTGGCGGTAGGTTGTTGTTTGGAGGAGGAGGAGGTGGATTGTTATCGTGAAGGACTTGATTGAGAAGGCCTTTCGGATAGTCTTCCACTTCCACCTCAAAGCTGCGAGGCATGCCTAGTTGGAGATCTAGACTTGCCATTGGTTGAGAAAGAGAGAATTCGCCGACTTTGATCTTCGCAGTTTGACTTCTTGTGACCGGTGCCAGTGCTCAAACTCTATGAGAGAAGAAAAGAAATGAGATGTGAAAGAGAGAGAATGAAAATAGAGAATAGTAAAGTGCAGAAATTTAAATAAGGAAAGTAAATATTTTTGGATTTTTCTAAAATAAGGAAAGTAAATTTCAGAAATTGTAAAAAAGGAAATAAGCTATTTTTGGGTTTTCAAATTTTTCTGAAAAGGAAATAAAGTAAATAACGAAACTAAGAATTAAAAAGTACTTTCCTAAAATAAAAACTAGTATCTATCCTACTCCCCGGCAACGGCGCCAAAAATGCCCACTAACTTTCCATATTTAGCAGTTTTTCAGGCTGGTGAGGCTATTGATACGGCTGTACAAAATTATACATTCTGAATTTGGATTTGTTTCCTTCATGAAAGTTGTAGATCTCTTTGTCCTGGTTCCGTCAAGGTTTGAATCACCCAAATCGGAGTTCGTATGACCAAGATATGGCCAAAATACAAACTATGTGTCGCTGAGTGCGGATCGAGTGCGGCCTGAGTGCGTCCGCACTGGGCTCGGACTTTTCTGTTTTCATCTTCTGATGGCTGAGTGCGTCCGCACTGGCCTCTGTTTCCCCTGTGTTGTGCTCTGAACTTCTGTAATTCAAACGGGCATAACTCATGATCCGTAACTCCGTTTTCAGTGTTCTACCACTTTTTGGAAAGCTTGCGAAAAGATCTACAATTTGCTCTATTTCCTGTAACTTAAATAGACTTTGGCAGTAACTTAATTCTTGGATATATTTCATTCTATTCTCCACTAAAATACAAGATATTTGGTATTATTCTATGATAAAAACTAGATCGAATATGTATATAATTTAGACATATCACATAGATTCCACATGGTCACACCAATAAGAAGTTAATTACAAATGCTCCTTAATTTATTTGACATGTATGACATGATAAATAAATTGGTTTCTCCACTAGAACATGAGAAATATAATTATTTGAAATAATTATATGATACTAAAATAAATTAGATTAATTGTATTAATTCAAATAAGAAAAAATAGAACTTGGCCCAATAATAATGTCCAATGGCTGTTGTTAATTGTGGCCCATGTTTGTGAATTGTTTTCTTAATAACTACCACGTTTTCTGAAAACTGTTGCACAGTGTTTCTTATTTTGACCATATCTCCCTCATACGAAGTTGGTTTTGAGTATTCTATATCTTTCTGGAAAGGTAGGAGAAAGATCTAGAACTTTGCCTCTCTGGAAGAAAGCCAAAATCGAATTAAATCGTGGTAAAAAACGTGGTAGAACGTGGTGGTTATTTTGGACCGCCATGTTCTGAAAACTGCCGCACACATTTATTATTTTGATCATATCTCCCTCATCCAAAGTCAGTTTTGGGAGTTCTATATCTTTCTGGAAAGGTAAGAGAAAGATCTAGAACTTTGTCTTCTGGAGGGAAACCAAATTCGAATTAGATGATGGTAAAAAACTTGAGAGAACGTGGGGTTAGTTTTGAAAACTGAATTCACATTCCTCATTTGCTATATATACTTTCCCTCTCATTCTTTTTTAGTGTGATTTCGTTTTTAGAGAAAAAGTTCTGCCAAGAACTCTCTCTTTCTCTTTTGTTTTATATCTCATGTGTTGAGAACCCACAAACCCTAAAAGATCAAGATCTAGTTCTCTTGAAGGATAGGAATTAAGGAGCAACCAAGTTAGTACTCGCTAGCAAGAAGAATATTTGGTTTCTAATTAATTTCTTGGTGGATACCGTGGAGGACTTCTACTTTGGAGTCTAATCTTGGTGCAAGGTATTCTAGGCACGCACACATCAACCACCAAGGCGCTGCAAGGCATCAACCACCATTAGCATCAATAAGGAGGTGGAGGCTACAACCCTACATCTCAAGGACCTTCCTTTCTTGTTTGGAGACAAGAAACAAAAGGTATGATGTCTGATAATTTGGAAATTAATTTTGGTTTCATTTCAATCGCACATAATGATCTCCTTTGGTACTTCTCTTGTCAAAAATTTTGAAATTCCGCTGCCTTAAGTACCATAAAACCCAACAGTGATATCAGAGCATAGGGCTTATGTGTGATTGATTTTGGCCAAATTTCCAAATAATATTAGTCAATTAAATCCCAAAATATGAAATTTTAGTCATGATGTTGGGAATTAATTGATTAATAAGAATGCATGAACTGTTTTGCAGCGAACAGTGGGTTTGTGTGGCTCATGATTTCAATACCTTGTGTGATGTAATGAATGCATGTGTGAATGCTTGTAACGCGGCCTTTGGTGCCCCATGATATTAATAATTTTATTTATTAAATAAGCAAGGATGTTAACTTGCTTCTCATGTAATTCATTCAAGGCTTGCATGCCTACTACATTTAGGATTGAGAATTTTAAATGTAATCTCAATTTCTATTAGAATAGTTCTAAGTAGATTTTGGGAGGGCATGGTAATTAAGTTGTTCAAAAGGTGACTTCGACCATGGAGATGGTGGAAGGAGCGACGATTGCGGAAAGTGTTTTCGCAAGAGCCATAAGTTGCTCAATAGGTGACTTCGGCCATAGAGATGGTGGAAGGAGCGACGATTGCGGAAAGTGTTTTCGCAAGAGCCATACAAACTCACAAAGCATATGCGATATGCTTTATGTTTGTATTTTATATAAATCCTATGAGAGTCATAGGATAGGTATGGGTGTATGAATCACACGACTACCTAAAAATTAAATAAGTCCAGAAAAATTAAGTGTCATTCCCTTCCTTCTCTATCCAGATCAAACTATCGATCGTTAGTTGATGGGACCTACTCAGTATCACTTTCTATCTTTAGGAGATGTGGGGCATGACGGTCATGTCGAACCAAATAGATAGAGGTTTACTTGACAAGGATAATCCAAAACGGTTTTGGGCCTTGGGGAATAGTTTATTCAAACATAAGATGGTTGGATAAACACCAAGAATCACCCGGTTGTGATTGGCAACGGGTTGCCTACCTAAGATAGCTAAGTTCAAGTTTCATGCCGACGCTGGTTTGTCTTAGTGAAAATATGGATCTTGGACCTGCTACAAAATTGAACTTAAATTTTATAATTGTAGTGGGAGTTTTATTATTGTGGTAATAAAACACATAAGCATGAACTTAACTCAAACCTTCTAATTTGTAAATCATGTCGAAAGAATCTTCCTTCTCGTTGCGTTCTCTTTTGGAGAAGGAAAAATTGAAAAGTGATGGTTCAAATTTCATAGATTGGCATCGCACTTGAGAATTGTTCTCAGGCGTTAGAAAATATGAAATACGTCTTGACTACTTCTCTCCCTAACAAACCAGATAATCATGCAAACCAAAAACCTAAGGACATGTACATTAAGCACGTGGAGACGAGCTTGATGCATCGTGCCTCTTAGTAGTGGTGATAAGTCTCGAGTTGTAGAGGCGATTCGAGACACAATCATCCTACTACATCATGGGCTAGCTTATGAAAAGGTTTCAAGAGCAAGCGTATGTTGAGGGGTACAACGTGGCCAAAGAATTGTGTGGCATGCAAGATGGCTGAGGGTACCTCCGTGAGTGCTCACATGCTCCAGATGATGAGCTATGCGGAGCAGCTGGAGAAGCTCGAGTGTCCCGTGGACAAGGAGTTGGTGTTGAGTATTTTAGATATAATAATTTTGTACTCTTTTGCCTTTAATATTTATAAAACCTTCGTACTCAATGAATAGGTTAGTTGCAAGCGCACAACCTATCGATTGTAGTATTTAGGTGTCGATCCGCAGGGAGATAGGGAAATACCAATTTTTAATAAAGAAAACTACTTCTAAAACAAAACAATAAAAGTAAAGTGGGGGGGGGTTTGTTCTAAAATCCTAAGGTTGGGTTCAATACCCGAAAGAGAGGAGTTTCAAACAATAAATGTAAATAAAATAAAGGAAAGA
This sequence comes from Carex myosuroides, assembly GCA_028015225.1. NCBI lineage: Eukaryota > Viridiplantae > Streptophyta > Magnoliopsida > Poales > Cyperaceae > Carex > Carex myosuroides. Next base: position 4,064,038 of record CM051476.1, read on the forward strand.
AAGATTGGTTTGTTTTCAAGTTTAAGGAGATCTAGGGGTATTCGGTCTACAATTCCTTGCTAATTCTATTTATTCGGTTTGTTTAAATTCATGTTTGATTTGATGAGGTTTCTAACCTATGTTAGCCTTTGGAACAAATATTAATACAAATACTTTGGGCTTTATGGATTAATGTGCCTCGAATTCTAGGGCTGTCACTAACCTAGAGGGATATTTAATCTCATGCTTCAAAGCATATATCGATATTTGTTCTAAGGTGTCCTAATTAGGATTTGCCTTCGCCTTTCGGTCCTTCACCAAAATCCTAACCTTAATTTCTATAGTTCCGGATTGGATATCAAAGTACGGTCGCTTCTAACCCAATCCTAAGGTGTGTCTTTATGGTTTCAATTAGTAGTCTCCTACTTGACCAATGCCGGAATTTAATAAACTTAAAGCGGAAAATCACGATCAATGCGATTTCAAAACTACTTCAATTCAATAAACCCTAACCAGGTGAACTCAAAGGAACGAGTACTAATGAAATTCATAAAGAATAAATCACAGAAATTAACAATCAAATCCGATAACACAATCATAATAAAAACAAATATCCGAATAATCTAGAATTAAACAAGTTCATGCATTGACCTAAACCCATAGAAAGAGAACTACCCTCTCTTGGAGAGATCCATAACAAAGATTGGCAAAAACAATAAGAAATGAGATAAAGAAATGATTACACCCTTTCTTAGATCTAAAACCTCGATCTTGCCAACTCCTTGTTTGAATCTTCTTCTTCTCCTTCCTTGAAAAGCCTTCGAGAATTTCTGCAGGATCTCTCTCTCTCAATTTGTGGAAAGATGGATATATTAATGGATGATTTATCATGTGGTCTCCTTAGCCTTATATAACGTTTTCTGAACTTGGAGATCAAGTCGTTTTATTTTCGGCGCCCACTAAGCCTACTAACTTCTATATTTCTAATTCTGTGATTCTGAACTTGGAGACCAAGTTATTCTAATTTTGGCACCCACTAAGCCCACTAACTTTCCATATTTAGCAGTTTTTCAGGCTGATGCGGCCATTGATGCGACTTTACAGAATTATACAATCCGAATTTGGATATTTTTCCTTCATGAAAGTTGTAGATCTCTTTGTCCTGGTTCCGTCAAGCTTTGAATCACCCAAATCGGAGTTCGTATGACGAAGATATGGCCAAAATACGAATTGTGTGTCGGCTGAGTGCGGGTGGTGCGGCCCGAGTGCGTCCGCACTGCGCTCGGATTTTCTGTTTTCTGTGTCTGATGGCTGAGTGCGTCCGCACTCTGGGTCAGTGCGTCTGCACTGGGCTCGGTTTCTCCTGTTTTGCTCTGAAATTCAAACGGGCATAACTTATGATCCGTAACTCCGTTTTCAGTGTTCTACCACTTTTCGGAAAGCTTGCGAGAAGATCTACAATTTTCTCCATTTTCTGTAACTTAAATAGACTTTGGCAGTAACTTAATTCTTGGATATATTTCATTATATTCTCTACTAAAATACAAGATATTTGGTGCTATTGTGTGATAAAAACTAGATCGAATGTGTATATAATTTAGACCTATCAGTTGGCCACAGACATCATGTTGAACTCTCTACTATTGAGTTATTTTTCATTCATCAAGGAATGGAGAAGTATCTGGAAGAGTTGCATAGACTACAGAGGTTGACATGTAGAAAGGAGTTTCTCATGTCCTTGCGGTCGGTGAGGGAGGGAAGAAAATCAAGAAAGGTAAAAGACATTGAAAGGGAATTGTGCAAAATACTTCGTTTGAAGTTGAGAAATGTTCTTACTTCATTGAGTATGTTTGAAATTGATGTTTGAGCTTGCTACCTCTTGGATGATTTGCTTTGGTCATAAAATCTCATTTGAGATTAGGAATCAAGTGCTCGGATTTGTATGCAAAAGGAAATGGAGGAAGCAAAGCAAGATTTATCGTCACAAGATATCTATGTTGCAAGTGTTGCAACTATTGCAATTGTGAAGGTCACATTGCAGAGATATTCTTGTATTATGGATGTTCCTATAAAGAACAATCTATAAAATGACTTTACACAACATCAATTACCAAAGGAAAAGTAAGACTCAATAAGAGAGTATGACTCTCGGTGCCACCTAGGTCAAATAAACAAGAATTGCAGAGAAGTCAGACTTCTTAGTCCAAGTTGATTCAAAATCAGTTGTGACGAATGAGTCTTGTTTAAAAGAAATAACTAGGTTAAACTTTTCACAATGTTAGGTGAAAAGGCTTATTGGATCCAATACATATGATGTATGTGGGTTGATAAGAAAATTGAGTAGTGTTTCAATAATTCATCACATCTACTATGGTTTGACAGTAGTTATGTCCATAGTGAGAATAGCCCTTTGCTGGCCTTAGGTGTGTCCTTTGGTTCACTTAGGTGCTTACTTATTTATGTGACATAAATCTTGAATCCTTTTGAACGGTTCAAAAGGATTTAAGAGCAAAGTTGAAAACAACTCGATATAAAGGCATAAGCTTATGATTAGATCATGAAAGCAGAAAATTGAGTCTGAAATTCAAATGCTCATGGTTTGGGATGGTCCCATGACTTACTCTCTAGGAGCACTCAAAAGGAGTTTTGGTGGTTCCAAGAGACAAGATTGGACTTGTTGGCTCGATCTTGAATGAGCAAAACTAATTTGCCAATTTCAACTGAAATGTCTAAACCATTGCATTCACACTGAACAAGGTGCCATCGAAATCAGTAGAGAAGACACCATATGAGATATGGCATGGAAATGTTCCTAATATGTATTTTCTAAAAATTTGGGGTTGCGAGGCTTATATCAAACGGTTGATATCAGATAAGCTAGGACCCAAATCTGACAAGTGCTTATTCATTGGATATCCCAAGGAAACTAAGGGATATTACTTCTATAAGCAGTCTGAAAGCAAAGTGTTTGTTGCCAGACATGCTGTGTTCTTGGAGAAAGAGTTTCTTTCAAGAAGAAGTAGTGGGAGTAGTGTGCAACTTGAAGAGGTTCATGATGCAACACTCAACAGTGAGATCAGGTTAGATCCCATTGTCCCACCCATGAATGTAGAGGCTAGTGGGAGTCAACAAGAACCTATTTTGCAACCAGTTGCGGAAGAAGTTCAAGCTCCGTCCCACGAATCATTTTCACAAGGAGTTGTGGAAGAAAGTCAAGAGGCAGATCCACAAGGGGTTGTGGAGGAAGCTCTTGAACCTCAAGCACCTGTTGTTCGTAGGTCAGCAAGAGTGAGTCATCCGCCTGAAAGATGGTTAGGGCTCCATGAGGTGACAGTATTAGATACTGAAGATCCTTTGGCCTATGAGGAAGTGATGGCAAGTTCTGACTCTGCAGAATGGCTAGGAGCCATGCAATCCGAAATACAGTTTATGTACGACAATCAAGTATGGAACTTGGTTGATCCTTCGGTAGGGATTAAGCCTATTAAGAACAAGTGGGTTTTCAAAAGAAAATCGGACATGGATGGGAACTTGACTACTTACAAAGCACGGCTGGTTGCGAAAGGTTTTAAACAAATTCAAGGAGTTGATTATGATGAAACCTTCTCGCCCGTGGCTATGTTTAAGTCAATTCGGATTATCTTAGCAATTGCCGCATTTCATGATTATGAAATATGGTAAATGGATGTCAAAACAGCATTTCTAAATGGAGATTTAGAAGAGGATGTCTACATGACACAACCTCATGGTTTTGTGGATCCTAATAATGCTAAGAAAGTTTGCAAGCTTCAGAGATCCATTTATGGACTAAAGCAAGCATCGCGGAGTTGGAACAAACGCTTTGACAAAGAGATCAAAATGTTTGATTTTGTCAAGTGCGAAGAAGAACCTTGCGTATATAAGAAGGTAAGTGGGAGTGCAGTCATTTTTCTGGTGTTGTATGTGGATGACATACTTCTGATTGGAAATGACATTCATTTTCTGAATTCTGTGAAAACTTCATTGATGAAGGTGTTCTCAATGAAGGATCTGGGTGAAGCTGCCTATATTCTAGGCATCAAGATCTATAGAGATAGATCTAGGAGACTCATAGGATTGAGTCAAAGTGTATACATTGAAAAAGTGCTAAAAGGTTTAGCATGCAAGATTCCAAGAAAGGTTTCTTACCAATGTCATCTGGCATCCCTTTGAGCAAGAAACAGTGTCCTACGACGACTGTTGAGCTTGATTACATGAAGAAGAGTACCATATGCTTCGGCAATTGGTTCTATCATGTATGCCAAGATATGCACCCGCCCAGACGTGTCATACGCGTTTAGTGTGACTAGCAGATATCAGGCTAATCCAGGATTGACACATTTGACCATTGTTCAAGAATATCCTAAAGTACCTCAAAAGGTCTAAGGATATGTTCCTTGTCTATGGTGGGGAATCTGAGCTCGTTGTAAGGGGTTACACCGATGCTATTTTCCAGACCGACCATAACGACATGAGATCGCAATCGAGATATGTGTTCATTCTCAATGGTGGTGCTGTGAGCTGGAAGAGTTCCAAGCAGGAGAACACAGCTGATTCAACCACCGAGGCTGAATACATAGCGGTCTCAAAAGCTGCGAAGGAAGGATTTTGGATTAAGAAGTTCCTGGCCGAACTTGAAGTGGTTCATAGTTCTTTGGATCCTGTAGAGCTCCATTGTGATAATAATAGAGCTATTGCACAGGCCAAAGAACTAAGATCACACCAGAAATCCAAACATGTTTTACAAAGGTATCACCTGATTCGAGAGATTATCAATCGAGGTGATGTAAAGGTTTGCAGAGTTGACACGGACGGCAACATAGCTGACCCGCTAACAAAGCCGCTTTCTCAAACAAAGCATACGATGCACACTGCCTCTATGGGTATGAGATACATTAGAGAGTGGATTTGAGATTGTGTAAGGCTACACTTGTTTAGAGCTTTTATGCATGGAGATGTATATGTGATTGGCTCTCGCTCAAGTGGGAGATTGTTAGTGTTGTGATCTAGAAGTCCATCATAGGATGATTGTTTTCTAAGTTTTGTTCATGTAATTGGATGATATGTTTATCATTTTGTTCCTTGAGTATTTTATTACTTATAGATCATTCGGGTTGAGGACTTGGAATTGTGGAACTCTATACAGGAGTTAATAAATACTCTAAAGTGTCCCTAGTCTTGGTAATTAACAAGGAACATTAATTACCGGCATAAGATTAGCATTTGGATTAGATGATGATCGTGTTCTGCAGATCATATGACAAGGGGTTGTCAATCTAATCAAATGGATACCTGATGGAGATCAGGGGATTGGACGTGACCAAAATAAAACATTTAATATGGATTGTGTTTGTGTCATTAATGTTTTATTTGTGTCTTGAATTCTAAGGTATGAGATGATTGTTTCTCTCACATGATTGTTTCTCTTGTCAAAAATTTTGAAATTCCGCTGCCTTAATATTGGGCGATGTGCACCTTTGGTACTTCTCTTGTGAGGTTTTAGAAAGATACGATAGGTTTTAGAAATTGTAGATTCTGTCCTTTCATTTGCTTTCTAATTTTTGTGTGTTGAGCAATTTACATATGCAAACTTTCTTTGCAGTGCAGATCACTACCTTCAATATTTCCTTGGTAGTGCATGCAACAATTGCTGAAAATATGGGTTTATGAAGGTAATAAATTTCATGATATAAGGATCTTTTATTTTAAAGATTAAATTTGATTTTTTTTTTGTTTGTTTTGATATATGGATCGCTTTTACAAGAGCAACCAAACCCATATAGGGTTCCAATTAATGGATATGGGCATCTTAAAGCAACTGGAGAGTCCATTAAATATCACAACTAGTACAATAATTAGGAGGATTGTTGCTAATCATGAAGCATATCAGGTTCATAGATCTCCATTGTTTTTTCTATCTGTTTGTTTTCTTTACACAGTGCCATGTTTGTTCTTCCACGCGATGAATTTGTTAAGGCACTATATATTTAAATGTTGCATTTCTGGGTGCAGAAGAGAAATGAGATGAAAGAAGCCAGTGAAAGAAAATATTATGAGAACAGATTACATATCTGAATGAGCTATTAGGTGGTTTATCTACACAATTATGAAACTTCACATTTTTTACTATTAGAAACACTTTTAGTATTTCAAATGAGAAGAACCTGTCCTTACTGATATAACCCTCTCTTATAGATTTGATATGTAGTGTATGGTCATTTTTTCTGTGTAACATAGCATTTGATGTAATTAAACAATGTACTGGTTTGATATGTGAAATGGAAGCCTAAGGGCATTTGTGAATGAATATGGGTTATGTAAATTTTGTTTATGTTGTCTAAATTATTTGCATGATATTTTGTTTAATGTCAATGAATATTGAATGGTAATATATGGCTAGTAAAAATATGGAGGCTAGCCCCGATACAAGCAGAATTATGCCAAAAATTTTATATCAACACTGACTGTTTTTAGGCTCAACACTGACGCCTGAAAAACCGTCAGTGTTGGTGCTCAACACTGATGCTTTTAAAACCGTCAGTGTTGAGCACCAACACTGACGGTTTTTCAGGCGTCAGTGTTGAGCACCAATACTGACGGTTTTTTAGGCGTCAGTGTGGGTGTTCAACACTGACAGTTTTTTATAAACCGTCAGTGTTGAACACCTACACTGACTGGTTTTTACCCGTCAGTATAGGTAACCTGTACTTACGCCGGCTTTACTGGCGCCTCCATAACCGTTGGTGTAGGGGTTTTTTGTACTAGTAATAAGAAACGTTGTGGGGAAAATTTTAAAATGGAAAGGTGGTCATGGGCCATGGCGTTGCTGCAGGACGCGATGGCACATCTCAACACCGTGAAAAAACTAAAAAAAAAATTTCCTAAATGGGACACCATGGCATCTCAACACCGGAAAAAGAAAAAAAAAAGAAAAAAAAAGTGGGACACCATGGCATCTCAACACCGGAAAAAAGAAAAAAAAAGAAAAGAAAAGAAAGTGGGATGCCATGCATCCCACAGATTCACAACTTTCCTCATTTTTCGTTTCTTTGGTTGGGCTGGGCAATGGCGGCCCATTTTTTTTTTCCCGGTGTTGAGATGCCATGGCATCCCACTTAGAATTTTTTTTTTTGTTTTTTTCACATTGTTGAGATGTATCATGGTATCCCGCAGGGACGCCATGGCTAGTTCCTGCCTTCCCATTTTTAAATTTCCCGCACGGAATTTCCTATTTTTAATATTTTTTTTATTTTATTTTCTTATGAACAAAAATTTCGGGCGATTTTATCTCCCAATAAATATCTTATGCTACAAATAATAAATACAAACATATCAAAACCTAATTAGCTCTAATAGAGAATGATACCCTGTTGGTCTGTACGCAATAATAAAAACTTAAAGGAAGCTAATCACTAGAAAAAAAAGATGGAAAAAAAATTGAAAAATAAAGGGGTTAGGAAAAGAAGATAAAAGAAAAGGACTAATGACAGTATTCTTGTAATCCTCACCATACATTCCTTAGAATGTTGTGTTATATGCAAAAATAAAATAAAAAACAAACAAATAAACTACAAATTTAGTGGGAGGATGACTTCAACAATTAATAAAATGAGAGATGAAAAGTACAAATTAAGTTGTGATAGGTCCATATACCAATGGCCCTTAAAAAGCCCAGGCCTGGCCCAATAGAGCATCCCCAGATTTAAATACATAAAAGGCCGGCCCAAAATAGAACGAAACAGAAGAGGCCCCTCCCCCTACGAAAACAACCCGGGATTCGGACCCCCTCCCGGGGCCAACCCGAGGTTAAGAACAACCCAGGATTCGGACCCCCTCCCGGGGCCAGCCCGAGGTTAAGAACAACCCGGGATTCGGACCCCCTCCCGGGGCCAGCCCGAGGTTAAGAACAACCCGGGATTCGGACCCCCTCCCGGGGCCAGCCCGAGGCCAGGAACAACCCGGGATTCGGACCCCCTCCCGGGGCCAGCCCGAGGTTAAGAACAACCCGGGATTCGGACCCCCTCCCGGGGCCAGCCCGAGGTTAAAAGCACGAGACTCGGACCCTACCCCAGGGGCCAGCTCGGAATCAAATGAAACGAGTCTCAAAGCCTAAACACGCTGAATAGCCAGAGGAGGCCGACGTACGGCCTCGCTGATTCGGCTCGTGACAGATTATGCGGACATTATCGCCTATTATGCGGACGCCTCCAAACAGTCATGAGGGCCCTCGTCATTAATGATGACAAGACCTCGCTACAGTAAAGGCGACCCCTATTTAAGGCAGAGAAATCCCCAGAGAAAGGGACCGCATATTTTATCACCACCAGATGAGGTATTAAAAAGGGTTAGAGCGTTAATACCCCTCCGACACCCCGCGTGTCCACCCTCTCGGCCCGATTCGCTCGAACCGGGACGAGTTACACTCTCGACCATCCAGCCTTCGCACGGCCTGCTTCCCAGGAACAGGACGTGCACGCACCTTACTGGACCGAGTCCAAGTACGGCCCGGCCCTCTGGGGAAGGGACGTATCAACCACCGTGGGGCCTAAAGCCCCAACTGAGCAAGATGACTTCCGCAACCAAACAAACGGACATGGGCAAGATCGCCCCCGAGAAGGCAGCTCGGCGGACGGAACAATCTAACCGACGAGCTGAGAACGTGAAGTCCCCGACCGACCTAACCTCGGGCGTTCGACCCAAAGAGCCCTCGAAGAAAACTCCCCGAGATGACCCGACTGTGGGGGCAACGAGCAGAAACCCCCTCGGCAAAATGGGTCAGAAGACTCCTAACCCGAGTATCCCGCTGAACCCCTCCCTGGGCATGCCACCCGACGGGGTACCGATTAACCCCTCCTGGACAGAATTAGTGTCCCTCGGTATGTCCACACTGATTGTGGGACCGATCGACTCGACCATCGTGACCGCCCAGGCCGCTGGGCCGATCGGGTCGACCCCCCAAAACACACAAAACCAGATGATTTATGCCCAATACCATTCTCCGTACGTCCCCCAGTACGTATACCCACCTCCCTACAACTATCCCCCATACCAGCAGTACGCCCCTCCACACTCACCATATCCAGCCACCCCCTTAGCGCACTACCCCCCACAGGCTGATCCCAACCTGCCATATTATCCCCAAACTCCCACCTCAGCTCCCGGGGTACGAATGATTCATCCCCCACCGCCCATAGTGCAATTAATCCGAACTGGGCCCGGATCGAACAACCCAGAGCCCAGTCTGCACAACACAGAAGGTGACTTTGACAACCCGGACCCCGAACTTGAGACCCTTGTAGGCGAGGGGGAAACGAGACAGGCTGGCGGATCAAGACGGAGGCTATCCTTTGGGGCTGAACGGGAAGAAAGCGAAGGCTCATCCGCGGCGGCCAGCTCGAGAAGGAGTGCTGGTCGAGCGAGAACAGAGCGGACTCGAGAAGACCCCGGCAAACAGACCGAAGAACTGTCCCGCCGCTCAAGGAGGGAAGATCACTCCCACCACTCGAGGAAAGACGATCAGTCTCATCACTCGCGGGAAGAGCGTCGCCAAACACCCCCTAAGAGGCGGCGAAAGCCACTCACCCCACCAGGGGCTGCAGGAGTAAATATGACAATGATAAACACAATGATCAAGAAAGGGGTGGAGAAAGAGATAGCTAAGAGGGAAAGAAGGAGAGCAGGGACTCGTTCCGGGTCGACGAATATTTTGGAAGGACCACTAGCCCCGGAACTTTACAAGGCCCCCATGGGTGACTTCAAATACCCTGTTGGCCTCCCGTGCTTCCAAGGAAGCAGTGACGCCCAGGACCCGCAGAACTTTGTATACGGTTTCTATGAAAGGCTTCGACTGCATGGGGCATCGGACGCCGTCGCGTGCCGCATTTTCACCACTTGTCTAACGGGGGAGGCGTGGGAATGGTACATGAGACTGAGGCAAGGATCCATAAAAACCTTTGATCAATTAGCGAGAGCCTTCCTGGTCCGCTACGACATGCTCCGACCTCCGCGGGCGACATGCGATTCCCTCCTGAAGTATGTTCAAGGACACCAGGAGACCACTCGGACCTTTGTGAATAGGTTTGTAAAGGCCTCTAGGGAGGTCCGAAACTACAGCGAGGATATCGCCCTAGCGGCTGTACAGAATGGGCTCTGGCAAGGAGGACCGGGCACCCTCCGGTATGATGCCCGAAAAAGAGAGTTTAAGAGTTTACCGGAATTTTTGGCTTTTGCCGAAAGATACATCCAGGCTGAGGAGGATGCTGTCCAATTTGCTAGGCCGCGGTCCAGATCACCAAAACTGCAGCAGCGCGACCGGCAGCCCGGCGGCGGTCCATCCCGAAGGCGAGAGCCGCCAAAAAGAAATATCCTGTCTGCGCCACAAGAAGAACGGCGCGAAGATGGTAGAGAGGGCTATCGACCCCACTATGTGCGATACACCCCCTTTATCAAGAAGAGGAGCGAGATGTATCATGTCATAAAAGACATGCCCGAAGTCCCGAGGCCTCTGCGCAAGAGTATTTTTGAGAAAAAAGATGAGGCGGTAAAGTGCCTATTCCACCGTTTCAACGGGCACTCCACGGGAGACTGCCTCCAGCTGAAGGACGTGTTGGAAAGACTAGCCAGAGAAGGGAAACTGATCGAGTACATCAAGCCGGAATTGTTCCAAAAGTTTACAAAAGAATACAATAGGGAAGTTGAGCACCAGAAGAAAGCCTCCTACCGAAACGATTACAAGGGGCCCAGGGATACGGGATCGAAGCCCGGAGAAGATAAGGGAAAAGGACCGGGAACATCCGGCAGGCGGCCAAGCATGAAGATCAATGTCATCAGCGGAGGGCACGAGGTGCTGGCCCCTGAGAGATATAACCGAAGTACCACCAAACCGTACCCTACCATATTGAACGTTGAACGGCCCTTTGAAAAAAAGAGGCCTCGGATAGACGAAGCCATATCCTTTTCCGAAAAAGACTTCGGCACCATCGCGGGGCCACATGATGATCCCATAGTGATAAGGCTCAAAATAGAGGAGTTCGGGGTGAAGAGGATCCTTGTAGATACGGGAAGCTCGGCTGACATCTTGTACTTCTCGGCTTTCGAAAAGATGGGAATACAGCTTGAGAAGTCCCAGAAGAAGGTGACACCGCTAGTCGGATTCACTGGCGATTCCCTCCGACCTAAAGGGATCGTCCGGCTGAAAGTAGCCTTCGGGTCCTCGCCTCGCATCACTGAATTCACGGTGGATTTCCTTGTGGTGGATGCCCCTTCCGCATACAATGCGATCATCGGCAGGGGCACCCTAAAAAAAATTGGAGCCATAGTGTCCTCCCCCCACCTAAAGATCAAATTCCCTACCAACCATGGGGTGGGAGAGGAATGCGGGCAACAGCAGGTGGCCCAAGAGTGCTATCAAACCTCCCTCAAAGGGCGAGGAGGAGCGGTTCACCAAGTAGACGTAAAAGCAGGAGCGAGGTCAGATCCCGCTGGCCCGCGCTTGCGGTCCAGCAAAGAGTTCTTACCCCCGCACACACCCATGGTTTTGGATCCCACGGACAGAGGGGAATCAAGCGCATTCGCCGAACCGGTCGACGATGTCGACCAAGTCGACCTCGGTAATGGCAAGTTTTTGAATATTGGCAAAGCCAGGCAGTGTTTGCATGGACCGCTGCAGACATGCCTGGGATCCCGGGATCTATAGCGGAACACCGTTTACACATTAAACCGGGCGCGAAGCCTGTGGTACAGAGAAGAAGGAACATGGGAGCTGAGAGGCGTTCGGCAGTAAAGGCAGAGGTAGCCAAGCTACTAGAAGCTGGCTTTATCAGGAATGTAACTTGCCCGGAATGGTTGGCGAACCCTGTGCTTGTGAGAAAAGCGAACGGGGATTGGAGAATGTGTATAGACTACACTGACTTGAATAAGGCGTGCCTATGGACCCTTTCCCTTTTCCAAAGATCGACCAGCTGGTAGATTCCACTTCCGGACACGCGTTCTTAAGCTTCATGGATGCGTTCTCGGGGTACAACCAAATCAGGATGTGCCCAGAAGATGAAGACAAAACGGCCTTCACAACTCACTCCGGGTTATACTGTTACCGAGTGATGCCTTTTGGGCTGAAGAATGCGGGGGCTACTTTCCAAAGAATGGTGAATAAGGTGTTCCACGAGCAGATAGGTCGGAATGTAGAGGCCTATGTAGATGATCTTCTAGTGAGAGCATGCCCGACCTGGACCACGTGCAGGACCTGTGCGAGACATTCGCGACGCTCAATCAGGCTGATATGAAACTCAATCCTAAGAAGAGCTTCTTCGGTCTTACAGGAGGAAAGTTCCTCGGATTCATGGTGTCCATGAGAGGTATAGAGATACATCCCTCCAAGTCGCAGGCCATCCTAGATATGAGACCCCCCCGAAACCTCAAGGAACTTCAATCACTTACATGCCGACTTGCAGCGTTGAACCGATTTATCGCCCGATCCGGCGACGTTTGCTTCCCTTTCTTTAAGGCGATGCGCAAATCCGCCAGATTTGAGTGGACCGAGGAATGTGCGATAGCTTTCGACAAAGTCAAAGAATACCTGGCCAGCCCACCTTGTCTCAGCCGACCCATCACGGAGACACACTGGTCGTATACCTGGCCACGACCAACCACGCGGTCAGCGCCGCATTGGTAAGAGAAGAAGGGAGGGAGCAAAAGCCCATATATTTTGTGTCACACGTGCTCCGAGATGCCGAGACCCGATACACGCAGATAGAAAAAGCGGCATATGCTCTTATTATCGCGGCAAGAAAACTGAGACCATACTTCCAGTCCCACCCAATCAAAGTATATACAGGTGTACCCTTGAACAAAGCCTTTGCGAACTTTGACTCCTCGGGCCGCGTGTTGGCCTACTAGAGTTGACCGAATTCGATGTCGCGTTCCATCCTCAAAGTGCCATCAAATCACAAGTGTTCGCGGACTTTATCGCAGAGTACTCGGGAGAGCCGGAAGAACTGGACGGCAAGTGGACGCTCTACGTTGACGGCACCTCCTCCCATCAAGGAGCAGGAGCAGGAGTAGCTCTCATGGGCCCCCAGGGAGAAGCACTCAACTACGCACTCCATTTCCAGTTCCCTGTAACCAACAATACCGCCGAGTACGAGGCCATGATAGCTGGCCTCAAATTAGCTGCGGGGCTGGGAGCCCGAGAGGTCCATCTACATAGCGACTCCGAGCTCGCGTTCAGGCAAATCAACGATGAGTGCCGTGTGCACGACGACCGGTTACGACGATACCGCGAGCAGTTCCATTCCTTAAAAGGACAATTTGATAGAGTGGTGATCGAGCATGTGTCTAGAAACAAAAATTGTCAGGCAGACGCCCTCTCAAAGCTAGGAGCGGCGGGAAACCTCGACAAAGATCGTCCTGTGATAGTCATGGACATACCCGAATTGAGTATATCGGGTGACGTGAAGGAAGTCCACGTTATTAACGAACCCGGGGATGCTTGGTATGCTCCCATGTGGACATACCTCACCTCGGGGATGTTGCCCGAGGACCCGCTGGAGTCCAGGAGATTGAGGAGGATTGCCCCTTTATACTCGGTACATAACCACCAGTTATATAAAAGGGGATATGCCCGCCCATGGCTTAAGTGCATCGGAGAGAAGGATACTCAGGCAATGCTGGAAGAAGCCCATGAGGGACTTTGTGGTAGCCATCAAGGAGCGAAAACTTTGGCCAAGAGAGTCCTGCGCGCAGGATATTATTGGCCCACAATGCAGCAAGATGCGGCCAATATGGCGCGAAAATGCGAAAGATGCCAGTATCATTGCCGATTATCCAGCGTCCCAGGTTACGACATGATCACAATCTCGGGAGCTTGGCCTTTCGACCTATGGGGGATTGATATCCTAGGCCCTTTCCCCATGGCCGTCCAACAACAAAAATGGATCATCGTGGCCGTGGAATACTTCACGAAATGGGTTGAGGCCAAAACATTAGCCCACATTACGGCAGAAGCCGCCAAAAACTTCATCTGGCGCAACATCGTGTGCCGCTTCGGCATTCCGCACGCACTCATTTCTAACAATGGCACACAATTTAATGCAGACGTCACCCTGTCTTTCCTCGAAAGGTTAGGCATTCGCAGCAAATTTACCTCGGTGAGTCACCCCGCTAACAATGGCCTGGCCGAAGTCACCAACAGGACCATTCTGGATGGTATGAGAAAGAAGGTGGCCTCCAACAGGAAAAATTGGCCCCATAAACTAGATGAAATCCTTTGGGCATACAGAACAACTCCCCGCGAGGCTACCCAGCAAACACTATACTCCCTAGTATATGGCATGGAGGCTGTCACACCTCTCGAACTCATTGCACCTTCCCTCCGGATGACGGCTTATTCCACAGAAAGCAACCCTGAAGCACGAGCGGTGGACCTCGAGCTAGTGCAAGAACTCCGAGACAAGGCCCGCATTCGGACCACTGAATATCAGCGGAGGGTGAAACGCGCCTTCGATAAACGCGTGTCACCCCGTGCGTTTGAACCAGGCGACCTGGTATTAAAAAAGATAGAAGCTACCGGACAGCATGTTGGTAAGCTTCAACCTAATTGGGAAGGACCTTTCCGGATAATTCGCACCTGCGGCAAGGGAGCTTACGAGCTCGAAGGTCCCGATGGGCGAATGCTCGCCCGGCCCTGGAACGTCGTCCATCTCCGCAAATTTTATATTTAAAAAAAAAAGGGGGAAAGAGAGGGGAGAAAGAACATGTACAGCAGCGGACATGCCGTCTGCAAAAATGTAATTACTATCTTTTGTCTTTTTTGGACCAGCATGGGAATGCCCGTGTAAGGTCAAGGGCGCCGGTGCGGTATTATAAGCACGGCCTGACATTTCGTACTTTTGGATCAACACGGGAATGCCCGTGAGTGGTCAAGGGCGCCGGTGCGATATTATAAGCACGGCCCCGGTGTGCGATGTCTGACTAACAAATTCGAGGCCCGACGACACAAAATTGCCGTCGGAACCACCTCACAAAAAACAACTGATTATCACAAGGGCAAACAAAAGCCTATGGGCAATAAATGCCTCTATAAAAGAATAAAATTATTGCGTTAAGAGGATAACCGAAAGCCCTAGGGGCAACGAACGCCTCCGCAATAAAACAACAGCACTTCTCGTATCAGAAGGATAAAAGCCCACGGGCAACATATGTCATGATCGACAAAACCGGAAATCATTATAATAACTTCAGACCAAAGGCCCTTGAGCATAAAACAGCCCGAAAGCAACTTTTCCATAAACAGCGAGTTCGCGCTAGTCGTGCAAAGTACAAACGAACACTCTGAAAAGATGACGAGTACATACAACGCGCCCCGCAAGGAAAATTCGTGCTAGCCTTGGGCCAAACAACCTGAAGTGCGAAGCAGCAAAACAATTCTCCAAGGCAATACAGGAAGAGAGTCACAAAAGTGTGAATAAAAGCTCTGCAAAGAGCAACAAGTACACATGACTCTCGAACATGGCAACACAGGCGCGAGTCACAAGAGTGCGAACGAAAACTCTACAAAGAGCAACGAATACACTTGACTCGCGAAATCAAAAGGGACAGTTATGCAAAAAGCGAACGAAAATCCCAAAAGGATAACGAATGCGCATAACTCTGCTTTGGAAAGATAATAGCGAAAACCCGTAGGGTAACGAAAAAATCTCTCCAAGGATCCCAACGCACAGCGTAAACGAAAGCCCGACGGGGCAACGAACACGCACAAAACCGGATAAAACATTCCGCCATTCCGCAAAGACAACGAGCTTGCCTATACAATAGGTACAAACGAAAGTCGTGCGGAATAAGCAGGAATAATCTACTGGCCTCGCGAGACAACAAGTAGACATGACAACATGTCCGAACAAAAGGTCTCACAGGAATGATCTACTGGCCTCGCGAGACAACAAGTAGGCATGGCAACATGTCCGAACAAAAGGTCTCGCAGGAATAATCTACTGGCCTCGCGAGACAACAAGTAGGCATGGCAACATGTCCGAACAAAAGGTCTCGCAGGAATAATCTACCGGCCTCGCGAGACAAACGAGTCGGCATAATTACATGCCTGAACAAAAGTCTCGCAGGAACGTACACACTAGCTTCGCCAATGCAGAGGACAAGCCCTACGGGGCGAGGCGCAATAGTACAACATGCAGCGCAGACAACTCCTAAGCAGACATCTCCACGGGACGAGCCATAGGAAGAAGGGGACCGAGAAGTCGCGGAAGCACGCCTCATGAGGTAAAGAAAACGGTCTATTCTTATTATATTTGCGGTACCAACGCGCATAAGGAAAGTATTCCGAGTCCCCCGAACCAAAGAAAAAGAACAGACAAACACGTCGCTGGATAATGTAAAAGTGACACAGATAAAACGTCGCCCGCTATCGCGGTGCAAACAAAGGTAAGGCCGTTCAATGAGAACCCCCCCCGGGACCTATACGACCATAAGGATTATGTTGCAACAATCGCATAACGAAATAAGCAGAAAAAAGAAACATAAATATGGTCAAGGCAACTGTATCTCGGACGGCTGAGAAACATTCCTCAGCAAACCACCCGAGCAAAATCATACAACAAGTTCTGTTAACACCTCCACATCTCGGAGGGTTCCTCACACTAAATACACTCCAATAAAAATAAAAAATAAAAACAAAGAAGGATGTGCTCCGCCCGACCCGATCATCCAGCCGCGACATGCCTACTTGTCTTTATCCTGCAATAGGTAAAATTAGGTCGGGTGAGCATTCAGCGTAAAACCCGCGAGGCGATATGCAAAGGAAAGAGTTATACCTGGTTCACTTCGAGGTTTCCTGGAGGGTCATCTCCTGGCTCTTGATTGTAATCCACCTTGTCCAGCGAAGTCTCTCCTTCGGCAGTACCCGAGGCGGTCTCTGGGACCGTGGGACCCTCGCTGCCTTCCGCAGGATCTTGAGGAGACTGCGGCGGCGTATCATCTCTGTCCAGATGATGAGGCCACGGCGCGACCTTACGCCAAGTATGAAAAGGCATCTTGGGCTCACAGCTCACTAGATTCATGCTCGGAAGAACGAGCCCGCCATCCGGGCGAAGCAGCTGACAGCCAGCCCTATCCCACTCATATCCTATCAGACCTTGGGGGGCCCCGTCTTCATCTGCCACTGGCATATACCCGAGGTCCTCAGGGGCGAAAGGATAAATGCCGGCCAAAATGGATAACTCAGTATAGATTTGCTTCTTAATCATCCCCGTTAGCGACAACATCGCCGCAAGCTTAAAAGGATCGCTAACCAGGAACTCTCGAATCACCTCCTTCTCGTGATCGCGACACTCCGCTTGCGAGTTCTTGATCGCAAGCAAGGCTTGGGATAACTGCTCCCGTATGAGCGTCAACTCTCGAGCCTGGCCCTCCTTAGTTCGCTTCAAATCCTCCACCTCCGCCTCACTATCAACAAGCTTAACCGCGACCTCCTCGAGCAACTCAGTGCTCCTCTTCGCGTTGATTTCGCTTTCCTCTAACGCGCGGGCCTTTGCGTCCACCTCCCTCCTCAGCTTATCGACTTCCTCACCACTACCGACCACCGAGCCCCAAAACTTTTTGTAATCGTCATTCAAAGACTTGTACTTCTCCATCCAATAATCCCTCTCCACAACGGCCGCTGTCAAGTCCCCCAACTCTACAGGAGACTGGGCCACTGTCAAATTCTTGGCAGTCATCGCCTCCGTCGCACGAGCGAACAGGCAGCCTATCTCGAAAAGATGACCCACCGCATCCAGCATCATACCACCCCCGCGCTTCTGAATAAGTCGATCCAAATAAGGGGGCTCCAAGGCGCGGAAGGCCTCCCTATAATACGTCGCGCACTCCGGAGGCCGCTCCTTGGCACTTTGCATCTTAGCCAAATGAGGGAACAAGGCGAGGCACCCGTCCGGTTGACTTAACGGGAAGGGAGTCTTACATATGGTCCCTACCCCAACATTACCCGGAAGACCAATCCTGCGAGACCCCTCGGACGAGGTAGGCACAGTCTCAGGAGAAGCAGTCGTGCTCGAACTCCCGCCTCCACCTGGCCCCCCAGTTGATGACGGCACTTCTTGAGCTAACACGACCGAAGCCGTACCCGAAGAGGGGACTGTTGCCTCCGACGAGGGGGTAGTGGCAACGTCCCTCGGGCTCGGGGCTAAAGGTGGCTGCGCGATCCTTTTCTTATTTATAGTTGGCCCTTTCCCTTTCACGTCACGATCAATTTCGTGCGTCGCCCTCCGCTTCCTCGACTCTACACCCCCGGCCCCCTTCTTCACCGCACGCTCCTCAACGCCAGTGGACGGTGGAGCAGGAGCCGCCCTGGTCGTTAGTGACCCGGAGTACAGCCCACCCGCGTGCGAACAGACCAACTCGGGGATCGCCTTCAGCCCGTTGAAGGAGAAATCCATTAGGCCAAAAGCTGCAACAGAAATATGAACTCAAGGGTCATATATAT
This sequence comes from Carex myosuroides, assembly GCA_028015225.1. Lineage (NCBI taxonomy): Eukaryota > Viridiplantae > Streptophyta > Magnoliopsida > Poales > Cyperaceae > Carex > Carex myosuroides. The sequence continues at coordinate 4,082,522 of CM051476.1, forward strand.
AGGGAAACCGTTAAAGATTCTTTATCAAAGGAATATATATATATATATATATGTGCGCAAAGGACTACCTCGCGACAACTGCCCGATAACCTCGACAGCCAGGTCGTCAGCAGCGCTCATCCGGAAGCGACTCATGTCGGACTTCCCCTCCCACGAACTATCATCTTCACCCTTCTTAATCTGTCGCCACGAGCGACGAATACCTTGCAGCGACTCAACTTCCTCGGGCTTAGTCAAGTACACCCAGCCCCTATTCCAGCTATCAATCTTCCTCAAAATCTTCTTATGAGTCTCATAGTCGAAAATTTCCGACGCGTCAGTTCTCCTCCTCACGGCGACAAAATCCGATGAAGCCATGCACAGACTAAAATAATGTGCAAACAGGGCCATGCTCGGTCGTAACTCGTCAAAATAGACCTGAAACTCGTCGAATAACTTCTCGAAGCTGACAAGATAACACCACCCCACACTTGTCAGTTGGGCAAGGGTTATATCCAACTCCTTCAAGAAAGTAACCTGGAACGAGGTCAAAGGCAGCTGGAACCCGCATCGGGGCATCTTCCAGTAAATACAGAGCCCTTTCTCATCGTCATGGGCTCGATCGTCCGCTTGCGGCAATAAGAACCCCAACCGGTCCAAGGAAATGCGACCTCTCGCTTCCTTTTTCATGAGCTCGCCATAAAAAACGTCAACCCACCAACCCTGACTGCGACAACCCGTCGCTGATGGGAACAGAAGACTAACCTCCACAAACTGCGCATCATTCGCGCGCCCGGCGCGCCTCCTCTTCGAGGAGGGGGGTTCCTTAGAGTTCCTTTTCTTTTTCGATACCTGCGGGCGTGCTGAAACTGACGTCTCCCGAGAAGACCCCTGGCGATCTTGCACTTCGACTTCCTCTGACTCCCCATCCTCATCAACGGAACGGCTCTCGCTGTTGCCGGAAGAATAATACGAGGGATCCGCCTTCTCCAAAGGGACCCGTTCCCTAACTACCTTTTTCTTCCCTCCCATCTTTGCTGACTGCAAAGGCAAGTTAATAAGATGGTCAGCGACGGGAGATATTACCGGGGGCACAATCCTCTTACCCGACGCGGCAAAAGCCCTTTCTAAGGCCGCTTTCGACTTCCCGGCGCCTTTACCCCCTATCCCCTGATCCCACATCGCTGGATCACCCCAATCGATGGACTCGTCTGGAGAACCCGGTTCCGCTGCGGCCCCATCCACAGAAGATTCCGGCTGTGCCGCCTTCCAATCAACGGATGACTCCGGGCCTATATCATCCCAATCCACGGCCGCCTCCCAATCGAAGAAATCTCCCTCGGAACCCGAATTAACGCCCGTCTCCGACATTTAAAAGAACCTGCCCAGAAACTGTCTTACAGACCGACCGTAGGACCTCGCGTATGACAAACGCGCAAGGGTAGAACAATACCGACTTGGTGGCTCACGGTATCGATCGAGATACCGGATCCCGAACGTAATGTGTGCGACAGTAATACTTACGGATAGCGAGCGACGCTCCTGTGAGATGTTCGTGAAGTCGTCCCCGCCAATTGTCCTTATCAGCGAGAGCGATGAGCGAGACTACTCCTATAATGGAACTTACTGAAAGCGGACATCCGCACGGGCCCGCCTATCTTTATATAGGGCCCCCGTAAAAAACCGTAAAAATCAGCACCAATCTCAAGGAACAACCCTCGACACGTGTCTCGCGCCCCTTCGATCAGCCGCTTCAAAAACCCAAAACGTCGCGTCGCCCCGCCTTTTGGCGCCAATATCCAAAGTTATATTGAACCGTCGCGTATCTTCGGCTTTGTCTGTGCAAAAATCCCCATGACGTAGATCGCGAAACATTAACGGACATGCTACCTGAACTAGCCACCTAGCGACACCAACTCCATCTGATTACCAACACAAGTTGGTACACCCCCTGTCTCAGGACAGTCCCGGGGACATATGCCTCGCTTCTAATCTTACCAATAGCATGAAAACAAAGCTACCTCGTAAGCAGTAACTGAACATTCCATGCCACGCAACTTAAATAGTCCAGACAAAACAGACAATGAAACCACCCTCCCCTTAGTCAAAAACCCGAAAGCATCATACTGATACATTTCGGCTTCGGGGGCTAATGATAGGTCCATATACCAATGGCCCTTAAAAAGCCCAGGCCTGGCCCAATAGAGCACCCCCAGATTTAAATACATAAAAGGCCGGCCCAAAATAGAACGAAACAGAAAAGACCCCTCCCCCTACGAAAACAACCCGGGATTCGGACCCCCTCCCGGGGCCAGCCCGAGGTTAAGAACAACCCGGGATTCGGACCCCCTCCCGGGGCCAGCCCGAGGTTAAGAACAACCCAGGATTCAGACCCCCTCCCGGGGCCAGCCCGAGGTTAAGAACAACCCGGGATTCGGACCCCCTCCCGGGGCCAGCCCGAGGTTAAGAACAACCCGGGATTCGGACCCCCTCCCGGAGCCAGCCCGAGGTTAAAAGCACGAGACTCGGACCCTACCCCAGGGGCCAGCTCGGAATCAAATGAAACGAGGCTCAAAGCCTAAACACGCCGAACAGCCGGAGGAGGCCGACGTACGGCCTCGCTGATTCGGCTCGTGACAGATTATGCGGACATTATCGCCTATTATGCGGACGCCTCCAAACAGTCATGAGGGCCCTCGTCATTAATGATGACAAGACCTCGCTACAGTAAAGACGACCCCTATTTAAGGCAGAGAAATCCCCAGAGAAAGGGACCGCATTTTTTATCACCACCAGAGGAGGTATTAAAAAGGGTTAGAGCGTTAATACCCCTCCAACACCCCGCGTGTCCACCCTCTCGGCCCGATTCGCTCGAACCGGGACGAGTTACACTCTCGACCATCCAGCCTTCGCACGGCCTGCTTCCCAGGAACAGGACGTGCACGCAGCTTACTGGACCGAGTCCAAGTACGGCCCGGCCCTCTGGAGAAGGGACGTATCAAGTTGTAAATAGAAATTTTCTAACAAAAGAAACTTTACGGGGCAGCGACTTTCTTTTTATCTTTTCTTTTAGAAACAGAGGCGAGAGGAAAGGAGATGAGGGGCGATTTGTTGGCTTGCTTCGGAGATGGTTATCGAGTTTCCAGACATACCTCTCACATGAGTCATTACAAGCAGAAATTAATACAAGGACTCCACCTGTTATTAGTGTTTTTTTCAAGGTCAACATGCAATTAGTTTCTGTACACCAAATGATTTGTTTATTTGATGACTCAATTTCTCTACTCTCATTTATCTGTAAATGTGTAAATCTATCACTATTTGGTTTGAACGACATCTTCTTTGTTTTTTTATTTCTTAATTCTTGTTTGGACAGAAAATTTTGTTAAGAGTTAATTTCACACACAAAATTCACAAACCTAATTCAATATATGTGATATTTGTATTTTTTAAATTATTTTTTTCATTATTTCTATTTCTAAGTTTGGTAATTAATTACTAGTAAACTAAGTACTAGTGATATTCTCAATGCGACTGTTATTAACTTTAAATATTAAACCAAGTCTATCTGAATTTTACATTGCATGAGCGACCTGGTTAATGGTCGTTAATTCTGAACCCATATTTTGGGCCTACAAAGACCCATATTAAGTCTTTCTGTTTGAGGCCCAAATTTATGCATCAAGTCTGACCTTATAGAAAGGTCATCATAAAATTACCAATTAAATCGCAATTTATTTGGACTTTTTAATTTAATTTCTAATTCAACGTGAGAAATTTTGTTTTGCAATTTTTGAGATTTATGAAGATTTTAAAATTAGCAAGATTTTATTTTGAAAGAAATAATTTTATAATTCTCACGTTGTCAAAACATTGAATTTTCATTCGCTAATTGTAAATTGCTAATTACATATGGAACTTTCAATTCTAATTTCTAATCAACGTAAAAATTATTAATTAGTTTTTCAAATGAAATTGTTCTAAATTGATTTCCTTTATTTTTTATGACAACTGTATTTAATTTCATTTTAATTTCACTGCGGAAATAGTTTAATAGGTTTGGTTATAATTATTTGGTGGTTGAGGTGAAATGGGATTTCCAGTAGGTTATCTAGTCATGTTGTCCCACGCTTCACCTAATAATTTTTAACTACAGATAATTTGTTAATAAAAAAATTTATCGTTGTGATCGTACGTAATTGCTCAAATATTTTGGTGCAGATCGAATTTTATTTTCGGTTCTATTGAGTTTGTTTGCTGATTTGGGCTTAATATATTTACAGTGGACGAGAAATAAATTTTTCTTTCACTTTTATAAGCAAGAGTAAATTTGCATTACAAAAGAAATATTTATTTTTGTAAGCTTCTTGTGGTTTATTTGCGTGAAACCTTCAGAAATACACATTTTTGTACAAGGTTTTGAATATGCCTGATTTGTTCTTTGAATTTTGTATAATTGTCTTTTTTTTTTTTTTGAGTAGATATAATTGTCTTTTTCACCTTGTATGCTAATGCAAAGAAATTCAAACTCTGGCGATAAATTTATTCTGTTTAGGGCAGTTGTTGTTAGAAGAATGGCATTATTATAATTTTCTTTTGTTATTATATATTCAGTTATAAATTAGCTGCAAATTGTGGGAATTGGATAATGCGATTCATAAATTTAATTTTTTTTTCCAATTCTTTCTTTTTCTGTCTCAATTATGTCTTAAATTTTCTAAATTCTTGCTATTTAGCGTTAATTGAAGAACCGTTTCAGATAAGAAAGAAAGAGAATTATTTGTGAACATGATCCACTCAAATTAGTATTCCTGTGACTTTCCTATCAATTTGGGAATGAAAGGAATGTACCAGCTTCTTCCTTAATTCTTTCCTATCAATTGGATTATCGCCCGCCCGCCCGGGAAATTAAGCTAGTGCCGTCACTTTGAAGATAGTAAAATAACTAGGTCAGTCATTAATTTTTTTTTTTATGCATTACATTTATTACATATTTGTTACTAGATAATATCCATGGTGACCTTGATTACATGAACTAGTCTCGCTTTTGGTTTGAACAGTTAATTTAGTGAAAGGAATGCACCAGCTTCTTCCTCTCCGGTAGAAAATTGCACTTCTCCCTTCTCTCAATATTATAGAAGATATATATACCGAAAGAGTATAGTTTGTTATCAGCTGCTCGCCCGGGACGTGACCTTGAAGATAGTAGATAACAAGGTCAGTCATGATATAAAATTTTATTTATGCATTACTATTATTTACTTATTTGTTACTAAATAATATACTTAATGATCTTGATTAATTACATCAACTAGTCTGGCTTTGGCTTGGAGATTTAATTATCTAAACGCGGTGTTCAATTAATTAATTATTTTTAAGAATACCGCCGATTGTAATTAATATCAACATAAAATAAAAACTTATTTTTATGTTGGCACAAATATTAAAGGAATCTCGTGCCTTCCACCTCAGACCGAATTAGTCCGGATCTTGATCGGACGACCGAGATGCATTAACTCAAATTCTAGAGTTAATGCAGAGGATACTCGTTCCTCTTCGTTAATACTGTTTCATACTATTTTGTCAATTTAAATAGCCAACCGTAAAATATTTGACACAAATTTTGAGATAAACTAGATAATTGACATATCTCACGCGAGATGCACTTCCCTCAGTATGACCGGATTTGATACTAGTGGACAATAATCAACACCATATCAAGGGTTTGTTCTTTGTCAAGGAATTACATAGGATGAGATTTGACGAAGATGAGAATTTAATTTTGAAAAAATGAAAATCCATGTGCACGGATACACACGTGATTAATTATGGGAATGATTTGAAATTAGTGTTCACTTGTACCATAGAATAATTAGTTGTGAAAAATCTTGATTTATTTTAAAAATATGTATTTCTAATAAATTTCTAACCTATTTAAAATAAAAAGATCATGTAAGGCTGAATATAAATTTTGAGATGCAGCAAAGTTTTGTCTTAGTATTTAAGTTATGATCGATTTAAATATTTATTTACTGATATGTTTTATGTACAAAAAATATATAGAAAAAAAATATTTGGTCATTTATATACTAAAGAGAAAATTAATTTAGATTAAAATAGTTCATACGAAAACAATTTTTTTTGTAATAAAACTTCTAAAATTTATGTCATCACGAAGTAAAAAAATAAAATATTTCCACGTAAAATCTGTGAAAATTTGAATGACGTAAATTTATGTCGGCCTAGAAATCATTCAAGAAAATTATTTTATATAAAACTAGTCCCACAAATTCGGTAAAAAAATGCTGTAAAAAAAAAAAAAAGCTTGTGTCCAAACTGAATCCCGGTGTAGTCCGGCCCAAATGGAATCGGTGGCGAGAGAGACAAACTCAAATCACAATCTAAGAATTGACGTGCTTTACACCTCACAATCTAAGAATTGTTCCGGCCCAAATGGAATTAGTGGCGAGAGAAACAAATTCAATTCACACGGTTGCTAAGAGCCTAAGAGAAACATTTCTGTTTTGAATGTTTACATGCATCAAACAAACTCGGATATGTTCTGTGTATGGTTTGGAACAATCATCCACGGACTTTTATAGTCGTTTGTGTGTAATTATACATTAAAACACACACAAATCCATACATTCAATATACCTGTGTGTATTTTGAAACAATCATACACAGATTTCATATGTGTCTGTGTGATAGGGCCATGTGCTAAAAGACTCAATAAGCTGAGTACTGAGGCCAAGTAACAAGACTAAATAGTAGGCCCGTTCAGTTGTCCGTACGAGACTCGAACTGCCTTACTGAGACAGGCCCGTTCGAGTCGTCAGTACGAGACTAGAACCACCTTGCCGACCCATGAGCCAAGCACATCAGGTTTTTGGCAGAACCATGGACAAGAACAGTTCACGGTTCCTATAAAGAAAACCGTGTTTGAATATTTACAATAATCATGCACGGTTAAATTCACTTCAATAATATTTGAATATTGCAATCTTACGTGGTCGCTTATTAAGCAACCGTGTGTAAAGTTTGGTAACTTGCACACACAGATTCTCTTTTAAAGTTTGTGTGTACGTTGTAACTCATTTGCGCGAGCGTGCCATCTTACTTTACACATTGTTTTCATGAAAAATCCCCGAAAGTTTGTGTTATATGAGCCTTTTGTGATTGATCTTTTTATAGTAGTGCTAAATGAATTCTTCTCAGTGAAAAAAAATCTTTCCAATATGTGAAAAAATCAATTATAATTCAAGTGTTTTTTTATTGGATATTGAAGTCATCTCTATTAAATTGAAGAAGGAAGGATTTACGGTTAAAAGTTGTGGAACGTGACTATTTTGTATCCCATTTATAATAAAAAGACGAATAGAAATATAACCAAACTCTTTGAGAAATTTAGAGAGATATTTTATTTTATTTTAATATAAGATTTTTTTCTAATAAAAGTTGCAGGTCGATCAAGCCATCCAACTATTTAGTAAAAAAATATAATATATAAGAACTAATTAGGTATTTGAACATTTTGAATCAAATGTAGAAGGAAATATTTTTACTTCTCTTAGAATTTTGATAAGCGACCTGTCTTGATCACTTTTTTCTCATATTTGGTTGTGGCTTAAAGGGTGGAATAAGGGGTTTAGTCCTCGTTATTCCACCAAACGAACATTAATTGAGCTAGACTAAGATAGCATAAGCCGATCTTTATATTGGCCTAAATTAAACCACTTCACATGGTGGTTTAATTTTACTGCACGTCATGGCCTAACTCGAATGATTATAATAATATTATATAATTAGTATCTTATTATTAATAATTATTATTAATATATAATTATATAATTAATATCTTATATTCTTAATATATTAAATAAATATTATAATAATATTATAATATATTATAGTTATTATCAAGGTTTTAAATAGCAATTATCGCGTCATTGCTTTTAAGGTCCGGAAAAGCTATAGCTAGTATTTAGAATGTTGATAAAAGGAAAGCAACTGATAGCATTATAGCTTTTAAGGTCCAAAAAAGCTATAGCGAAGCTATCACTAGTACAAAAAACCCCTTCACCGACTGTTAAAAAACCCTTATACCGACTGTTATTGAGGCGTCGGTGATGGCGGCGACGGTATAGATAAATCTTTACTGACTGGTGAATAACAGTCAGTGTAGCACCCAACACCGACTGTTTTTTTGAAAAAAACAGTCGGTGTAGGCGCCCAACACCGACTGTTTATTGGAAAAAACAGTCGGTGTAGGCGCCCAACACCGACTGTTTTTTTGAAAAAAAACCGTCGGTGTAGGTGCCCAACACCGATTTTTTTTTTTTTGCACCTGTAGACGTGACAACTGGCAAGCCAAAATTTGCTAGCAATATATTATATCAGTGTAGGCATAAAATTTTGGCATGATTCTATTTATATCGGTGCTAGCCTCCATATTTTTGCTAGCAATATATTACTATTCGGCATTAATTGACATTAATTAGAATATCATGCAAATAATTTGAGCAACACAATATAAACAACATAACTCATATTTCATTCACAAAAAAACACACTATAAGAAATATGTAGTAGTTGCATCAGCACATATAAGAAAACACACTCATATTTATAAATTGCGAATAAATGCAAATAATTTGATCCTAGGACTGGATAAGACTGATACACCTCTGGAACACTGGTTTAGCAAATTGCGAAAAACCTGGACCAAGTGCCTAAAAAAAAAGGAAGAAGAACACTATGAACACACTTATAAATTCAAAAGAATTATATCAAACAATGTATTTCATAGTAAGGTGTGTCATTTCACTGTGTATATATATATAGTTCCTTTAAATATATTGTGCCTTGGCAAAACTGGCTTCTTTCATCTCATTTCTCTTCTGCACTCAGAAATGCAACATTTAAATATATAGTGCCTTGACAAATTCATCGTGTGGAAGAACAAACATGGCACTGTGTAAAGAAAACAAACAGATAGAAAAAACAATGGAGATCTATGAACCTGATATGCTTCATGATTAGCAAACCCTCCTAATTATTGTACTAGTTGTGATATTTAATGGACTCTCCAGTTGCTTTAAGATGCCCATATCCATTGGAACCCTATATGGGTTTGGCTGCTCCTGTAAAAGCGATCCATATATCGAAACAAACAAACAAAAATCAAATTTAATCTTTAAAATAAAAGATCCTTATATCATGAAATTTATTACCTTCATAAACCCATATTTTCAGCAATTGTTCCATGCACTACTGCACTGCAAAGAAAGTTTGCATATGAAAATTGCTCAACACACAGAAATTAGAAAGCAAATGAAAGGACAGAATCTACAATTTCTAAAACCTACCATATCTTTTGAAACCTCACAAGGGGCTCATATTATAACTTCATATACATATCGACAAGCTAAGACACTTAGGCTTCATTCATGCAGATTAATTATTGGGCGATATACATATCGATTCCATCTTCCACAAAGTTAAAATCTTCCTGTCAAAGATCATATCATGTAACTCACCAGATAATCACAAGAGCTAAATAGATACTGATAAATGAAGAATCGAACAGGAACTAACCTCATAACGGATCTCGGCCTTGGAGATGTCAATCTGAACCTCCTCTTCTGGGACCACCACACTGCAGTCCTGCTTGCGACGCTTGGCTCGCAGCTCTGCGGCCTTGTCAGGTTTGATAGAACTGCCTTGTTCATCACCTTTGGACGTAAATGCCTCCTTTATCTTCCTCCCCTTGGGAAATCGAACCTTTCGTTGCCTGGACGTAAATGCCTCCGTGTCAGATTTGATTCCTTGCAGCAAAAGCAATTAGGGTTTACAGGTTTGACACAGTAAAACCATAACTACTTTTGGTGATTGACGTACCTTATACAGAGCCCTTCTTGTGTCAATTGGTGAAGACTGAATGCATTTATCAATTACAGCAGGTAAAGGAGTCGTGAAGATATATCATAAATCTCTGGAGAGAAGAATATCTTTGTACAAAAATACAAAAGTGTAAGGAAGATATGCTAAATAGACAAATTATATTACTGCAAGAACAACACGGGGACTTCTGTATCCTATCTATACTTTGAAACAAAAGATTCTGACAAAAAATAATGATATGCATGAAGCAATCTGACACATTATCACTTGTATTATTTCTCGTATTATGTCCTTATCACATTTCTCTTTTATAAACTTGAAAAGTAACACAATTCAGTCTTTTTTAGGTGGATATGATTCTTTCTATATTGAACTCAGGAAAATGAAAACCCAAAATGATAGATATGTACTAATTATGCGAGGGGTGTCATCTATGCAAATAACAAAGAAGAGCATTATTGGAAAACAAAGTAGATAATTAAATTGCCATAAAAATTAACATACTTACAAGTACATAATTATGCGAGGGGTGTTCAGTTGGTACTGTACAAGTACCAGACTTAGCTCTTTTATTCTCATACTTGTTTGCCAGTTGGTACTGTACAAAATCAGCACTATACATACCTTCTAGGGATTATCTTACATCATCATTTGCATAGCCATAACATCTCTGTTCAATAAGTGCAGAAATTCTTTGAATCTTAGCTTGCCCCTTTTTCTTTATATGAAGGAAACCTAGATGCACATAAGTCCCATTTGTCACATTTTTCTTAGTAGTAAATAAAAAGATAAATATATTTTAGTGTTCAGCTGAAATTACCATATCTCCATTGGCTTTGAATTGGATCTTCAATTCTTTCTGGTTTATAGCGAAATCAACAGAGGATCTTTTCCGACTGGTTTCACCTCTATCCAATTTTTTGTGTAAGTCGCAATTTTTTGGAGAAAAATTCAAATATTTGCTCTTCCTAAGAACAATCAGTGAAGAAGTAATTAATTAAAAAAAAGCACAAAAGATTGGTAGTATACCTTTGTACAGGAGAGAGACAGCTGGAACCTTTGCTGGTAATCAACCTCAAATTTAATAAACCTTAGAACAAACATTTTAGTTTGCATGTCTCACTTGTTGGAGTAAAGTTGCACACACAAAAAGAAGAATCTACCAGACCTGGTTGAGAAATTCTTCACGCCAGTTGTCATGTGTATCAAAAGACCTCGAGTCTCTTGGCAATCGCAGACCTGCCTTTGCGCCTCGCCTCTCGGCCGTCTCAAGGCAGCAAGCATCACAAGAAATTGCGGGGCGAGGTAGGGTTTGCGTCGAAGAGGAAACCTTGAACCCGGCTGAGCGGGGCGAGGCAGGTTGGGAGACGGAGAGACAGCAAGGCGGAGGCGGAGAGAGACAGCAAAGCGGAGGCGGAGAGAGACCAAGCAATTTGAAATTTTGGTTTCGGGAGGGTTTATCGCAAAGAAGAGGTAAATTTAGGGAAATGAAATTTAGAAGGGGGAAATGAAATTCTTCGCCGCTGATCGAAAGAGATAAACCCGGCAACAAAAATTTTCGGAAGGAATCGAAAGAGATAAACCCGGGAACGAAAATTTTCGGAAGGAAAATCACCGACGGTTCCGAAAATTTCCATTCAACACCGACTTTTTTTTTTTAAAAACAGTCGGTCAGTGTTGGTCACTGCTCAACACCGACTGTTTTTTCTAAAAAACAGTCGGTGTATGATATGAGCAACACCGACTATTTTTTAAAAAACAGTCAGTGTTGGTGACTGCTCAGCACCGACTGTTTTTTAAAAAAAACAGTCGGTGTAGGTTATGAGCAACACCGACTGTTTTTTTTAAAAACAGTCGGTGTTGGTTCACTGACGGTTTTTTGTAATGGAACATGTTCGCACAGAAGCGCAACGCAAGTTTCGGTACGCTTGAGGGCGTACCTTTTAAAACCGCGTTTACACTTCACGAGTAAGGGTTGCAAGTGCACAACCCCTATCGAGTAGTATAATCGGGTATCGATCCACAGGGACGGACAATTACTAGGTTAGAATCTACCTAACTCAATTAAAAACTAGAAGTGAGAAAGATTTGGTTTGGTATTTAATTTCCTAAAAAGGTCAATTCAAACAATTCAAACAATTCAGAAAGATGTAATAAAATGCTAGAAGAAATGTAAATTGTGTTTTGATTATGGATAAAAGGCGTTTCCAGGGTTTCAGACTTCATCTATGATCTGCCTCTAGTGGTACGGCCCGTACCAAGTCGGTACGGCTAGGCCGTACTTAACTTGGTAAGGCAAGGCCATACCACTCTGGTAAGACCCGTACTGGCTTCCCAGAACAGAGCTTACCAGTTCGAGTTGATGCATTTCCTTGCTGGTACCTTGTGCTAAACTCTTTGGAAAGGTTCAATTGACCATACCTAAGGTTCCTAAGCCTCAACTGTCGTTTGTTGGATCAAGATCTAGGTTGGAATGCAATTGATTGCCTTTTAGGGATTTCTACACCTCAACTCTCGTGTGTTGGTACAGATCTACCCTAACTGGTTGATTGGAGACCTAAGGCACCCTCTAATCTGTCGATTAGAGGAGAATTCAACCTCTCGGCTTCAATTCGAACAAGTCTACCCTAAACAATTGATTTGGTTGAGAGATTGAGATGATCACATGACCTTGATAGGTTCGATCTAAACCTAGAGGTTCATCATACACAATCACAGCAATCAAAGCAAAAGATAGCAAAGAAATCACAATCAATCAATCAAAAGAGTTCATACAAGATACAAGTCAAAGAAAGTCAAAACAAATCAAGAATCCATCTCTAAACCCTAGAAACTAAAATAACTACTCACAGCACATGATCTGATCTAAAAATACAATAAAAGGGATAGAGATAGCCATGGATCGAAGGGATCGAGAGGAGGAAGCTAGATCCGTCGAGTTTCGCCTCTTTCCTCTTCCTTCCTTCTTGCTCCTAGCTCCTTAGCTCTCTTTCTCTCTCTTACTGTGCTCTCAAATAGATCTGTAATGGAATGGATGTCGAAATTGGAGAGTTCCCCGCTTTAAATAGCCTCTGCCAAAATTTGAATCTGTCAGGCCGCCTTTATGTACGGCCCGTACCAAAGTGGTACGGCCTGGCCGTACCAGGCGTGAAGAGCTGAAAACGGCTAAGTCTGGTGAGACCCGTACCAAGCCTGGTAAGGGTCGTACCTCATCATCTGAATCGCCGTTTCTTCGTGTGTTTTGCTCCAAACCTGCAGAAAACAAACAAACACTCAGCAGTACCAAATTCTAAAGATATATCTATGAAATGCACATGATTCTGGTGAATTATGGCACGAATCTGGTACGAAAACAGGCCTAAAATAGACTAAATATGCGAGGTATCAGAACAGTCAGTGTTGAGGTTCTTCTTATTTACGATTTTACCAGCAGTCTCTACACCGACTGTTACATATTAAAACAGTCGGTGGTTGAGGGTCGGTGAAGGGGTTTTTTGTACTAGTGTATTACGTAGCTATAACTAGCTATTTAGAACCCTGGTTATTATTAATATATTAATATTATATAATTAATATCTTATTATTAATCATTATGATTAATATATAATTAATATCTTATATTGTTAGTATATTAAATAATTATTATAATAATAATATAATATATTATAGTTATTATTAATATATTAATATTATGAAATTAGTATCTTATTATTAATATATAATTAAATAATTATTATAATATTATTATAATATATCATAGTTATAATTAATATATTAATATTATATAATTAGTATCTTATTATTAATAATTAACTAACTTAGGCTTCCAAAACTTTAGTCCTCCACCAACTCTAACCAAACAAGAAATATCTCAAGCCATTATCTAACTTTAGACCTCAACCAAACATGAATAATTTAGACCGGCCTAAGTTGGAATAATCAATTTAGGCCTCCTTAGCTTTAGTCCACAGCTAAATACCACCTTTGCTCTTAAATGTAAAATAAGTCATGACTAATTAATTTCACCAATTTCTCTTTTTATGCTTGTAGGAGTTATTCTTAATAATTTTATCAAAATATACATATCGTTTTTACTTTGTATAATTATACAAATTTAGACATGCATGAGATATTCGTTACAAAAATTAAAATATTTAATGAAATAAAAGTACCAATGACACTCTAGATTTGAATTCAAATCAAACACTATATTTACCAATATACCAAAAACACTAACTAAAAAAAATGGATCTGAGACTTTAAAACCACATTACACAAAAATGAAAATACAACAAAAATCTAAATCTGATACTTTATGCAAACAATGCCTAAGAAAAAGTATGGTAGAGAGTACAAAATTGAAAATTTGAAAGGAAAAACTTAATCAAAAACTTCAACTCAAATTTTGAGGATCTTCCCTTTGTATTTTTGTACCTCTGATTGTGTCTGCTTCTCCATGCTATGGGTTTTTTCCCTGTCTCCAGGCCCTCTTTCTCCTAGCGATCTTTCTAAATTGGTAAAGAACACGAAAATCGGTTGATCACTCAAAAGAGAGCGATGATTTCTTTTAAAATTTATAAAATCGGAAATGCTATCGGTTCGGACTGCAAGCGCACAATCCTATCGAGTAGTATAATCGAGGTCGATTCACAGGGAATATTGGTTCAGAGTCTTGAGCGATCAAATCACAATCTTTCGAAAGGCTAGACGAAATCTAAAAATTTGAGAGTTGAAGTTGTGATCAATGTAAATTTGGTAATAATTAAAAGTAATTAAAATAAAGATAGAGATGAGAATTTCTAGGGTTTCGGCACATCATTGCTACCCAATCCACTTTGATACTCTATTTATGTCGGGTCTGATTTCCTGTTGTTGTTTTATGAAAGACACCACATAGGTCACTGTGAGTTATCTTACGCAAATGATAGATCTTTCATCGAGATTCTACATAGAACACTGCAAGTTATCTTACGCAAATGACAGATCTCTAAATACACAAGTTACTACATAGATCACTGCGAATTATCTTCCGCAAATGATAGAACTTGGTTCGTGTTTTGTTGTTCCAATTTATGATTTTCCTGCTAAGGTTTTCTTCACATAAATCTAATAACTCTCAACGAGGCTAATTCGTGCAACATAGTTTCTCTTACCATTAAAGCACTGTCACTACCCTAACGGATTAAACTAGATCATCAAATTTAGATGAAGGGATAATAAATCACAAAAGTATTTCAATCAAACAACAATAAATCATAATCAACAGAAAATATATATATCAAAGCATCATGAGTAACAAGGTTTACTGCCTAGCCCCTAAGAAAAGAACTTAATTAGCCGCGAAACGACATTGTTACAATCACTCCTCTCTTTCTCACTTTCAAATCTAACCCAAATTACAAAGATACTAAATTATTCTGTCCAGGGTGCTTATATAGGAGTGGAGGGACGTCTGGAGTTGAGTGGAGACCAAGAAACATGATCTGAATACAACTGCCAGCAGTTATTCCCCAAGAGGCGCCTTGGTTACGGACCGTATTAGGTGATACGGTCCGTATTGAGACCATGTCGCTGAAAGGTTTAATGTGTATTCCGCTATCTTCTGGTCCGTATCCGGCTAGGTCCGTATTAGGCAATACGGACCGTAACAGAGACTTTGTCGATGACTGTCGCTTATCCGATTGACCCGATTCTTGCTCCATTTAGTGTAAAATAGTTCCAAAACCTGTTTTTTTATAATAAAACATAAAGAATGGTGACAGTAGCATTTTTCTCTACCTTAATATCTAACTTAGTCGGTTACTCCCCTTTCCAATTCTGAACCTTTTGGGGGTAAAAAACCCACTGCCACCTGTACAAAATTAATAAAAAGAATAGATAAAAAGTAAAAAAAAAGGTTAAAAATATGGAGGTGTTATTGAAGGAAAGGCACCAAACAACTCATTTTCCCAAGTGACATCCAACACAAATCCAACGTAATGCAAATTAGAATAAGGTCCCGAAATTTTTTAGTTACCATAGCATAAAATCAAAATTAATTGAATACCATTCTTACTGAGATTTTTCCAATCCTATCCCCACACGGACCCATTTCGCGCACCAAAAATGGATTGGTGCGCGGACTGGGTTAGAGCACCAATTGTTCCGAAATTTTTACTGCTCTTCGGTGTGTTTCACCGCGTTTGAGCACTAATTTTGCACCAATTTTGGTGCGCTAACCCAATTAAAGCGCCAATTGGTGCGCCAATCCAGTCAGCGTGGGTGGTAGGATTAAAAATAGCTTGAACCGGATGGTAATCATTTAATTTCTATTTTTTACTGTGGTAACTAAAAAAAATTCGGAATAAGACCATTATGGTACAGTGCACTAACAAACAACAAATCCAGACTATACGAAAGCATCTTTAGAACACATTAGCCTTTAAGTGTGTGTATAACTGTATATATATGGGTGTTATATATATATATATATATATATATATATATATATATATATATAATTTGTTGCTGGCAGCATTTCGGCCAGCTGCTGCCGGGGGCATATCTGCCATACTGATGCTCAAACAACAAATCCAAACCGTTAGATGTGATCTCTATATTAAAATCTACTTGGAGACCAAATTTAACATTTTTTGGAATTTTTTTACTATTTATTAAGCCACTTTGAAAATTGCTGATCCGGGTGAACAGTAAAAACAGTCTGGACCATATGATCAGCAATTTTCAAAGTGGCTTAATAAATAGTAAAAAAATTTCAAAAAATGTAAAATTTGGTCTCCAAGTAGATTTTAATATAGAGATCACATCTAACGGTTTGAATTTGTTGTTTAAGCATTAGTATGGCAGATATGCCCCCGGCAGCAGCTGGTCGAAATGCTTCCTCTAGCATTTCGGCCTCGTGCTTCCGGAGGGACTTGCAAATGCATAACAATAAGAAGCAGTACAACTTACAAGGGACCTCCCATGCCCGATCAAACTTTCGATGAGATGCATGCAGAGCCATCGCATTCTGAAGAACACGAGCCGCAACCACCAGAGCCTCCCGTATTCGAACTGCAGACAGACCCTATCAAGGAGCAGAATGACACCGTAGGTGGAGACGAGCGACAACCCGAACCTGAATACATTTCACCACCACCCTACAAGCCACCTCTGCCATTCCCTCCAAGGCCTGCCAAGCACAAGATGGAGCAGCAATTTGCGAGATTCATGGAGACACTCAAGCAATTACAAGTCACAATCCCCTTCACTGAAGCAATTGCAAGCATACCTTCGTATGCTAAATTTCTGAAGGAGATTCTTTCAAACCGAAGTAGGCTCCAAGAATTCTCAATAGTTTCGCTCAATCTAGAGTGTAGTGCGCTCGTGCAAAGTAAATTACCAACGGAGTTACAAGATCCGGGAAGCTTCTCGATACCATGCACCATTGGCACAACCGATTTTAAGAGAGCTTTGTGTGATCTGGGAGCAAGTGTGAGTTTGATGCCTAGGGTAGTATTTGATAAATTGGAATGTGGAGACCTATCACCAACACGGATCTCATTGCAACTAGCTGACCGATCAATTCGATATCCTGAAGGAATGTTGCTTGATATCCCAATCAAAGTTGGTAAATTCTGGATACCAGCAGATTTTGTGGTAGTTGATATGGAAGAAGATGAGCAGATTTCGATCATCCTTGGAAGGCCATTCCTCACCACTTGTGGGGAAATGATCGATGTTAGGAATGGGAAGATTTCACTTAATGTTGGCGACAACAAAATGATCTTCAACATGAATGAAACCAAAGTCCCGCCTGACATAAATCTTGTCTACAATTTGGAAACGGCGGACGAGTATGGCAATGATGAATTGCGAATGGATGAATTTGAAGACATCGAAGAAATGATGCACGAAGTAGAAGTGGAGAGATTGTTCATTGTACAAGATGACGGTCAGATCCATCCAACCTCCGTGACAACACAAACCGATGATCTGAACAAGAGCCCTAATTTTGCAAACAACAGGAATTACTCTCTCTTAGCCCTTGCATTAATAAAAAACCTACGCGAAAAACTCGATACAATTTCTCAAAGACTGGATGAGGTCGAAGCAGTACTCGGTGTGAGTCTGGCATTTGACCCCGGACCTCAAACACCAACCGACTTCTTCGAGAAGGGCAATGATGATGAAACCACAGAAGACGCTGAAGGCAAGCCACCCGACAAGCAACCCCCTTGCATTGACGAGAGGATATCCGGAAGAAACTGATGCGACACAAAGTCAAGCTAACGACTCTAAACAAGCGCTTCTTGGGAGGCAACCCAAGGCCACTTTTACATTTTCTTATAAATTATTTAATTTTCAGTTTAATTAGGACTTTAACTGGGGGACGAGTCACATCCACTTATTTTTCATGACTAGGTGAACATGCTAGAGGAAGGGCTCGGTTAAAAACATTGGAAAAGTCAAGAAAATATTCTCTGTTACTGACCGTATCAGCCAATACGGATTACGACAGTGAATACGGAGCAAGGAGTTGGATGAAAAAGGAAGACAGTAGCGAATACGGCCCGTACCAGCCAATGCGGACCATATTCAGAGGAAGAGTTGAAGAAATAGTCCAGGATCAAAAAATTTGGATCAGATACGGACCGTATCAGCCAATACGGTCCGTAATCAAAGCTGATCTGTGAAATTAGAACCCGTTAACGAAGAGGCGCGAAGTTGGGTAACCGTTCAAAATAGAAGTTTTTTTCTATTTTTGAGCCCCTCTCTCTCTCCCGTTTCTCTTCTCCTCTTCTCTTTCTCTCCCTACCCCTCTTCCTTCCTTTCTCTTCTCCCTTCTTTCTTGCAAAAACCCGAGCACACCCTCGCACTAAGCCGCCGACCGCCAAAGGAGAGCATCCCCGCTCACGCCGACTCTCAATACGGGCCGTATCCGACCCGTACCCGCCGCGAGCACCGTTGATCTCCACCATTTCGGTTCTTCCCCTTTTCTCCCTTATTTTTCAATTTTATTTCAATTTCTTAAAACTAGTCTTTTATTTCTCTTTACAATTTAGTTCTAGAGTAGTTTTCTGTTTTAAATCTAGTTAAATACCAAAAATCACGAAAAACAACAAAAAAATTAGGTTTTCCCCAATTTTACCAGAACCAGTACCAGTATAAAGGCAAGAAGAAGAGGGGGAGTCTTCTTCTCAAAATCCACCACCTGAATCACCCGATCGGAGCCCCGAAGAGAAGAGTTGCCGGAATCTCCTCCTTAAAATGAACCGCAACCAATGGAGGAGCAACAATATAACCCCCTGGATATCAAATTCACCTCCAGAGCACACGCCAGAGTCTGATTATGATTTCTTGTTGTTGAAACAAAATGCTTTTGTGATTTACTATCTCTTCATCTAATTTCAATGATTTAGTTTGAGTTCGTTAGGGTAGTGACAGTACTTTAATGGCAAGAGAAACTATTTGTATGAATTAGCCTCGTTGAGATCTATTAGGTTTATGTGAAGAAAACCTTAGCGGGGAAACCATAAACCAGACCAACAAAACGCGTACCAAATTCCATCATTTGCGTAAAGTAAATCACAGTGATCTGTGTAGTAATTTGGGGTATTTGAGAGATCATACATTTGTGTAAGGTAAATCGCAGTGTCCTATGTAGAATCTCGGTGAAAGATCTGTCATTCTCGCGTAACATAAATCGCAGTGACCTATGTGGTGTCTTTCATTAAACAACAACAGGAAATCAGACGCAACAGGAATATATTGTCAAGGCAGATTGAGTGGCAATGGTGTGCCGAAACCCTAGGAATCCTCATCTCTATCTTTGTTTTAATTACTTTTAATTGCTTCCTAATTTACATTGATCAAAACAACATCTCTCAATTTTCAGATTTCGTCTAGCCTTTCGAAAGATTGTGATTCGATCGCTCAAAGCATTGAACCAATATTCCTTGTGTATCGACCTCGAATATACTACTCGATAGGATTGTGCGCTTGCAGTCCGAACTGATAGCATTTCCGAGTTTATAAATATTAAAAGAAACATTGCTCTCTTTTGAGTGATCAAAGATTGCCAAGAATAAAGGCAAGGCAAAGAGTAAGACAAGTAAGGCGCATCCCTCACTCAAAGGCAAAAATGGAGGAGCTCAAGCGAGCACCTCCAAGGGAAGTAAGAAAAGAAACTCTCCTGGATCAGACACGGAGTGCTTCTATTGCCATGAGAAGGGACATTTCAAAATAAATTGCACCAAGTACAAGCGTGACTTGGATGAAGGCAAGGTTGAACGCAAGCGCCATAAAGGTATATTTGTTATTGAACTAAATTTAAATTTAGCCACAATTATTCAAGATTGGGTAATAGATACCGGATTATGTGCTTACTTAGTTTCTAATGTGCAGGCACTAAGGGATAGGAGATCTCTCTCGAAAGGAGAGGTAGTATTGAAGATCGGCAATGGTGCATGTGTTTCTGCAATCACTGTGGGCACCCTTGATCTTCATTTATCTATTGGTTTTTGTTTAAGTTTAAAGGATGTTTATCATGTTCCTTCAGTATTTCGAAACATTATATCTGTGTCATGCTTGGATGCAGAAGGCTTTTATTTTGTAATAAATAACTCTCGTATGGTTATTGAGAAGAATGGTTTATTTTGTGCAAATGCTTTCATTTCAAATGGATTATATTTGCTTGATTTAAATGAGGATAAACATATGTTAAATATCAGTAACAAGAGACTCAAGATGTCTCAAACAAATGAGACACTCTTGTGGCACTATCACCTTGGTCACATAAATGAGAAACGCATAAAGAAATTGCAGCAAGTAAATCTTCTAGATTTGCTTGATGGTGAAGCAATTGGAACATGTGAATCTTGTTTAACTGGAAAGATGACCAAATCACCATTCAAGAAGAAAGGTGAGAGATCAAGTGGCTTATTGGAATTAATACATTATGATGTATGTGGTCTAATGAGTACTAGTGCAAGAGATGGTTATAGGTACTTCATTACCTTCATAGATGATCACAGCCGATATGGCTATGTGTATCTTATGAAGAACAAGAGTGAAACCTTTGAGAAATTCAAAGAATACAAGAATGAAGTAGATAACCAACTTGACAAGAGAATCAAAGCTCTACGAATTGATCATGGAGGAGAATACTTGAGTAATGAGTTTAACACATACTTGAAAGAGTGTGACATTATACCACAACTCACTCCACCCGGGACACCACAGTGGAATGATGTTTCCGAAAGGAGAAATTGAACCTTACTTGATATGGTTCGTTCAATGATGTGTCAAACAGAGCTACCTTTATATTTTTAGGGTCATGCACTCCAAACTGTGGAGCTATGAGATGACAGAAGTTCTCAGTCTGGGTACGTCTTTCTTCTGAATAGTGGAGCTATGAGTTGGCGTAGTTGGTAGCAATCAACTACGGCTGACTCAACCACCGCAGCAGAAGTCATGGCGGCCGCAGAGGCAAGCAAAGAGGGAGTCTGGATAAAGAAGTTCCTTGAGGAACTAGGCATCGTTTCATCCAGCGAAGGTCCCTTGGAGCTATTTTGCGATAACAGTGCATCTATTTCGCAAATTAAGGAGCCGAAATCACATCACAAGACAAAGTACAGGGACATAAAATACTTTGTAACTCGTGATTTTATCGAAGAAGGCAAAATTTCATTGTTATGGGTTGACACCAACAGCAACACAGCTGATTCCTTCACTAAGCCCTTATCACAAGCCAAAAGCGAAATTCATTTCGAGTCTATGGGTCTACAAGATCATGGAGAGTGGCATGAAGACTAAAAGAGAATTCTAGTTTTAGAGTTTATGCATTT
Source organism: Carex myosuroides (assembly GCA_028015225.1). Lineage (NCBI taxonomy): Eukaryota > Viridiplantae > Streptophyta > Magnoliopsida > Poales > Cyperaceae > Carex > Carex myosuroides. The sequence continues at coordinate 4,104,232 of CM051476.1, forward strand.
ATTATGTATATGAGAAACTTTAAAAACAAATGGGAGACTGAATGATGTGTGTTTTGAAAGTTATCTTTTTAATAATAATTTATATGTTGTTCATGATTTTATTACGAATGTTATTATTCATGTTCCTTAAGATTTATATGTTATATCTTTGGAAGTGTTCAAGAAGATGCCTTGGTCTTGAACCATAGACCTCCAAAGATGAGAAATATTTAATCACTAAATATGTTCACAATCGTGGTAATTAAGGGGAACATTAATTACCGAGAAAGATTGTCATGTCGATTAAAGTACATTGAAGTTCTATAAATATTGATAAAGCATTATCATTTAATAACATGAATATATAAATATGTATTTTATATATTGAACATTACCTAAATGAATGGAACATTATATGGATTGTGTTTTGTGTCATTAATGTTTCCATTGTGTCTTTGGAATCTTAGATATGAGATGTGTAGGTTTTTCACATGAGAAGTATATAATGTGATTGCTATTTAAATACTATCTTATGATAGAAATAAAATAGTAGTTAGTTGTGTACAACTTGTGCGGGAGAAATCTATATGTTAATATTATCATTGTCCTTCAATTTGAGTTATGATATTATTGGGCCCCTTGGTAAAGTGAAATTATATCGCATGCAATATAACTGATGTAGTTATAATTATAATTCACTTGAGAGACCAAGAAAAAAATATAATGCAAGAATGACACAATCCTAATTTGCATATTATTCATAATATCATGTGACAAAGATAGACACAGAAATAGTGGATTGAGTAAATGATTACTATGTCGTTTGGATAACTATAATGTAATGATAGAACCTCTTATAGTCAATAATATAAAATTTTATATTATTGCCAAAGTTGACATAGATCCTCTGTACGGTCACACCAACTGAAGAGAAACAACAAGTATTTTATATTTCATAATGATGTATTAGATAAATTACATGAGATGAAATACTAAAATAAAATGTCATAATATGACATGCTTAGATCATAAATAAATTTGTGAAGTTATGCAAATATTATTTGGTATAATGTTTGAATGCATTATAAGAATAATAAGAATATTGCATAATTGAATAATATGATTAATATTATTTGTTCATAAATTAATTTATTAAACCAATCACAAGATGAGATTAGAGATGATAAAATGGCTAAATAAGGCTAGTGGCAATTGTGTAAATAATTCAAACTTTACACAAATGATAGCCCTAACCCCTTGCCTATTTAAAGGGGTGTAATTAGAGAAAATTAGCTCTAATTTTCTGCTCCTTCTCTTGGCCGAAATATTGACAAGAGCAGCCATTTTTTTTCTCAAGGCCGAAATTACTCTTTCTCTCTTCTCTAGACCGAAACCTTGAGGATTTTGCTCCTAGGCCGAAAAGTACAAGAAAGGCTTTCATCTCTTCTTGTTAGGTGGTTGGATCTAAGTCTTGAACTTCACATCCATATATCTAAGAGGTGTGTAAGTTCGTTGTTTAGGTTCAAGGTGAACTAAGAGGCACTTTCGAGAAGAACACGAGATCTAGAAGGAAAACCGGCTTCTCTCCATTAAGAGATTTGACAATCTCTTTAGGTAAATGTTTCCATTATTTTCTCTTGCAATAATTTAGATGAGATTAATTTATATTAATTTAGTACACTTTAGTTTGTTGAAGAAAATCTTGTTTGCAATTGTTATATAAATAAGATCTTTCGTATATTGAGTCAAGTGGTGATAGAAAAAATTTAAATTCTCACCATATAGGCATACACGTGAAATCCCAACCGGCATCATAAATAGTTTCAATACTTTTTAATATTGCACATGTATATTGCTAGTAATAAACCGATTAGCATAAATCAGTCATACCAAAACATCTTTTTCGTAAAGTTAGTGAGCTCTCTACGTCATATCTGCAATTCGAAATTTAAAAAAAAAACTGGGAAGAAAGAGAGAAAGAAAGGAAGATAACAAATTGTGTCACTACGCAACATTTCAAATGCAATGTTATAACATTGCGAAATGTTACAAGATAAGCTGCGCGCTTCCTCAATGGCAGAGGGCGAACTACTAAAGTTGGAAGGTTAAAGAGAAGTCACAAAAATAGTCAAAGAAGAAAAATATTTAATGATGTTTTTTTTACCATGGCAATTCGATGCGTGGTTCAGTGAGGAACAAATTAAGAGAAGAGTTTATGGTTAAAGACTGGAGTGCTGAGTAGGTTTAATGGACATCGGATGTATTTTTGGATCCAATGGATATCAAAACCGTCCGATGCGTTTTACAGTTTCGTGTGCACAATTTTTAAAGCAGAATGTGCACGAATCTTAAAGCACATCGGACGACTCCGGTGCACATCAGACCTACACTTTTGTCTGAAGACAAAAAAAACAAAAAACAGGATTAAAGGTATGAAAGAGATTAGAAGAGATAACTGTTTAAGTAATTAATCGGTTTAGTTTTTTCTTTTTCTTTTGGTAATTTATAGGGGACGATAAAATAGTCATTTTCATTTTAATTATTATTTAATAATTCAATTTGATTAAATAAAAATGGATATATATATCTAAGAATTTTGAGTTTTTTTTAAGGGACTTGATGCTATCAAGTAACTTATGTTAGATGCGAGCTAGAATAGTGAAATTTGGGATTAGTAGATGGGAATAGAAAAAAATAGTAATTTTAGTGTGAAAATGGAGCTATTCGGATTAGTAAAAATATTATTTAGATTGTACATTTGGAATAATGTATAGTTGTAACTGAGAAAGAGTAGTGTTTACAAGGTGTTAATAAGGAGGAAAGATAGGTAAGTAGGGTTTCAAACGAATTGTCACGACGTGGATATTACAGAAGTGGCGTCAACTTTGTCATTTCGAAACTGTGTTGACGGAAATCTAAGAATGAAGCATTTTTTTTTTCTCTCTTTACACTTCCAAATAGTAGCTATTCTAGCTTATTCCGAATCCTCTATTCTAACCCATTTCAATGTTTTGACGGAGAAGTTACATAGAAAGTCATAATATTATATTTACATAGAAAATCTAGAAATTCCATGTACGCTCTTTAAAATTTTAAAAACTACATATTTTGTCGTATGGAAATCATAATATCATATTTACCCTTCTAATTTTAAACTCACAAAGTTAGTCAAATTATTTTCTATTGACAGTCATTTTAAAATTTATAAAGTTCGCATTTTAACCTTTATTAAAAAAAATTAAAAAATATGTAGCATGTGAAAAAAAATATTTAATTTTTTAATTGATCGATTTGTAAGAGCAAGTGATTCATTTCTCTACTTATAACACATACATAATGACATTCAAGCATATGTTTATATGTTTGTGCCGGAAGTAGAAAAATGAATAATAAACTAACTTGTGAGTTTGTAAAATTTAGATGGGCAAGTAAATATGGTCTTATAAATTTTAGAAGGGAATATACAAAATTTTGAATTTTTTGGAGGGTAACATGAAATTTTCCCAATAAATCTGTCAAAATGAAAAAAGAAACCAAGAATTGGCGGGCTGATAAACAAAAATCAAAACCCTCGGCTGGTTCGATTCCATCTCCAGTACGAATCGATCTCGCTCCGATGGAAGCGCCGCGTGCGGTGCGGTGCCCGGCAAACGAGGCGGTGGCGCTCTATCTATTCGACAAGAGGCAGGAAATGGCGGCGCTGTCCAATGGCATGTCCGAGAACCTAGACATGACTCTCTCCAAGGCGCACGGAAGTATCTGCGGCGCAAAAAACCCCATTAAAACCCTAAAAGACCTCTCCCAGATCAAGTAATTTCATGCCTGAACACATTTTCTCATGTTGGGGCTTGTTTGATGTAATTGGTTCTCAAATTTAATAAACTTTTACCCTTCTTTGGGGTTTTTCTTACTTTTTTTTCCTTGAAAAATCTGCACTCTATTGTATTTATAAATCTCCAATAATATCTAAATTTTGTATACTGTAATTGAAAGTCTAATTGTTGCTATTTTCATATTGGGTGATGTCAATTTGAAGTACAATTTGGCTGAGAGCACATATTTCCTCACACATGCCAGTAACGCGCAACATTGTGTCATATTTGCAATTAGCTGCTGATATTTCTCAGTTTGGGGCTTGTTTGATGTAATTGGTTCTCAAATTTAATAAACCTTTACCCTTTTTTGGAGCTTTTCTTACTTCTTTGTCCTTGAAAAATCTGCACTCTATTGTACTTATAAATATCCAATAATGGCAAAATTTTGTATACTGTAATGGAAAAGGTATTATTTTTGCTATTTTCATTATTGGGTGATGTCAATTTGAGTACGATTTTGGCTGAGAGCAGATATTTCTTCACACATGCCAATAACATGCAACATTGTGTCATATTTTCAATTAACTGCTAATATTTCTTGTGATAGTCGGAAATCATACACATGAACACCAGCGAAAAAAAGGAGTTCCATTGGATGTTGACAATTTTGTTTTTGGCCATAATGACATCCTTTCCTCTAAGCAACAGATGAACTTACATAACTTCTTATCAATAAATTTCAGGTTTCAGGTTTAAAGTTTGTCTGAAGTAGTTATGAAGAAATTTTGCTGTTTCATGTCTTTTATTGGTTTGTTATTTAGGGGAGTTGGAAAATGGATCCTGACACTGATGAAAGGATTCTTTGCAGAGGAAGCTAGCCCCGCCAGTGATTCTCCTTCAAAAGATTTATCTCCACAAAAAGGTGTTTATTTACTGATATCTGCTAAGTTATTTGCACAGCAGTTGGTTACTATTTAAAATTGATGGGGAGTTTGATTTGTTTTAATTTGTAAATAGGAAAGAAGACAAAAGGATCAAGGAGATATGTACCACAGAAGAATTCAGTGCCCTATGCTCTACTAATCACGCTTTATAGGTTGAATTATTTTGTAACTTCTATTTGCATAACCACAAATTATCTTGAAACTCCTTCAAGTGAATCACAGATACCTGTACAAAGAAAAATATTACAGGATGCCCTCACAAAAAATATCATCACCCCCCTCCTCTTCTAAGACTAGGCAACAAGCTCTTTTAATTTAATTTTTGTCAATTCAACTCATATTTGTTTACAAATTAATGTAAATAAGAAGAAAACTTATGTGGATAAAAAGTATGTCTGCAGTTTTCATTTTTAAGATCCCTTGTTTCTCCTTCTGCTAACTGGTTGCACATAACATTAAATTAAAACTCTTTAGAGATAGAATAATGTCGGCATCTATGATATTTAGGTGGTTTTGAGGGTGTTCACAATATGTCTAGTTTTACAGTGTATGCGGAAATGTTTTGAGGTTGTGTTAAGGTAAAGTGAAATTTTACCAGTGGTCTGCTCGTATTTGTTTCTTGAATAACTATCTCTCTTCAATTTACTTTTGAAAAAATAGGGAAATGATAAATGGGAACACCTTTATGAAAAAGCAGGAGCTGATTGATGCTGCCGAAACCAGTGGGCTATCACGAACATCAATTGGGTAAGTGTTATTTTACCGGGTAAATACCCATTTTGTCCCCTAGTATAGTTTCCGATTTCACCAGTTCTTAGTTTCAATACTGCACCTTTGCAGCTTTTTACCCGTAATTACAGACTTTGAGCTTTATTTTTTAAAGTTCTGAAGAAAGTCATCATACCATGTGCTTCCATCAGCCTGGTTTTATTTGTATTTAACAGGATTGTGATGTTCACTTAATCCAGATCCGATGATGTTTGGTTGAAAACTAAAGTTAAGGAAGCCTAAGTTGGTTCTTCCAATTTAGGCCAGCCTAAATTATTCATGTTTGGTTGAGGTCTAAAGAAGAGAGACGAGTAAAATTTGCAAATAGTCACTGACGTCCAGGACGCAACACAAAATTAAGGCACCTGGGACTTGCGTCTAGTTGAACCCCTAATTCCATGGTTTAGGCCTCAACCAAACATGGTGGAGATATCATAATTGTTTGTCATAACAAAATAATTTAATTTCAAGCATGGTTATCATATATTCGGTTTTAATTTTTGCACCTTTGTACCAAGTGCACTCATTGGAACAATAAACTAACTGCATTTAAAGTAAACAGGCTAGACAAAGCTAAAGGGAGACCTGGACAATTTGGGAGTACAGCAAGGGACTGGTATACTGGATGGAGCTGCATGAAGACATTGATTTCTAAAGGCTTAGTTGTCAAATCCAGCTGCCCTGCCAAGTAATTTCTTCTCCATGAGTTTTTTTTCCTCTTCTTTAAACAATTTCTTTCATGTATTTTCAGACAAATTGCTTTTCTTTTCTTTTCTTTTTTCTTTTTTTTTCGGGGGGTGGGGGGGGGGAGGGGGTACTAGAACTCTAATTATTGAGAAGATAAAATTTGATTCAAAGGGTGTCTTGAGTAGACCCTGGACATTTGCTCTCTCCCATGAAGTTTATAAGGAGAAAAGGCTTAGTAAAATGGATTATAGTGCTGACATTAATGTCACGGAGTTCCAATAATCAAATCTTTTTACTCTATTTGCACTACTGTGCGTTACTAGTGTATTTCAAGTTTTAATGTGAACTCTGGAGGAAGTCTCATTTTAGAACCTTTTATCTGTATGGCAAGATGTTGAAATAACTTGGGAAATATATACATAATTTACTCTAAAACAATAAATTAATTTCTTGCATGATTACCAAGATATTTAATTATAGGTTCATGCTAACTGATGAAGGGACAGAAGCTGCTCGAGACTGTCTCACAAGGTCTGGATTAGCCTTCCCAACAAACAACCCATAAATTTAGCAGTCGGGAATTCTCTTCATGGAATTAGTAACTCTGACATGGACTCCATACCAACTACTCATCCTGAATCTATGCTGGCATTGAACCAATCCAAAATGTCGCTAAAGTAATTTCCACATTTTCTTCTTCTGCTAGTGGCTTATTCTATAGTGGTGTGAAACTCATCCATCAAAATACTAGAACTAGGGTGTACTTAAGTTCACCAAGTCTTTGGTGAACTTAAATTCAAAACCTATATATAGATTTCAAAAGACAATTCCAAACTGCTGAAAGCGATCTACTTCACGAGTGATGTGTTTGCAGGCAAAAATTATAAATTTTCAAATTATTTTTAATATGAACTATTAAGTCATGATTAAAATGCATTAAAATTACTTATAAACCTTCTTTTTTTGACCGCTTGACTTTATACCAAATTAATTCGAAAATTTATAAATTTTGCATGTAAACACATCACTCATAAAGTAGATCAGTTTCAACGATTTAGATTTGTCGGTTGATGCCAATATGATAGATTTTGGAGTTAAGCTCACCAAGAGGCTTGGTGAATTTAAGAACACCCTAGTTCTACTCTTTTTACGAACTCTAGCTGAAAAAAGCTTAATTAATTTATGTTTAAAATTTGCAGAACATGCAGATTACTCAGGTTGATATTTTAAACTCTGATTCTGATTCTGATTCTGGTTCTGATCCTCCTGAAATAGCTGCAAAGACATCTTCTACTTTGTTGGCCACATGCACCACTTACAGTTCTGGTACCTGCATTTTTTTTTTTTCATGACACGATTTGCAACAATGCTATATTTTCTGACAGTTCTGGTACATGAATTTTTTTTTTTGTAATGTTACATCTTTGCAACAATGCTATATTTTCTTGGTATAGTTGCTTAACATATAGTGTTTGCAATGCAGTTGAGAGATTGAGTTTTCATCTTGCTCCAACTGAACCTTCATTGGTCTCTGTCAATTCAATTAGAAACTCGTCTGATCTAAGGGCTTGCAGTACTTCTGTATGTTCCACATTTTTGCTATTTATCCTTTAAAAGCAAACTTTGCCACTTTTTTGTTGTTTTCTCTCTTTTGGGGGCCTGCATAATTTTTTTTTTACTGAAAGCAGATATCTTGGTTTCATCTCAATTTCAGGATTCTGAGCTTAGAATATCTAAAAACGATTTAACACATGGGGACATCATCAATATTCTTGCCATGCCGCCATACCGACCGGGAGAGAGATTTTGTGAAACTTATGATGTGATTTTGATATTGGATGAGCGGGAGAATTTTGGGTTTGCCGATTTAAAAATCTCACCATGTCCATTCTTGAATATCCTGTAAATGTTTTATTATTTAACAATATTTTGTAATCCGTGGTTCGGTTGTAGGTCCCGTTTTAGAAAGGTGATTGACAACATTAGCTCTCAATTTCACATACCTGTAGAGGTAAGGATCTTGTTATTCCCATATGAAGAATCTCAGTGATTCCAACAACTGAATTTTTTCTTTTTTTCAGAAGTTCCATTCGTATCGTTTTCTCAGGCTAGATGGTTGCCGGTTGGAGATGGGCTTTGGATTGCGCACCACAAGCAGAGTAAGAAGGAATATGTGCTTGAGTTTATTGTAGAAAGGAAAAATGTAGATGACTTGAGAGGCTCTATTAGGGATAATAGATACAGAGATCAGAAATTAAGGTTACAGGTATATACTTCACAATCTGAATTTTGAACTCTTTAAATGTGGTACGGCATGCTCTGGTTAACTGTTCTTTCCTCTTGTTTGTACATTTCTTGTAGAGATGTGGGCTGAGAAAGCTGATTTATCTTGTAGAAGGTGACCCAAATACAATAGAAGCGGCAGAAAGCATTAAAACAGCGTATGTGTAGAGGATTTGTCTTTCCTTTATGTGCATATTTGAGATGATATATAAAAGTGGCTTTGAAATTTTGATGGTCCTACTTTGTGCAAATTTGTTTTAATGTCATATGGATTGCCTGCTGTCAGAACTCAGAACTGATGGTAAGTTGAGTACAAATTAGCAAATTGCCTATATAGGTCTTACATCAAGTAAATGACATCTTTACTGTTCCACATAATTGTCAATTTAATGGAATATATATATCTCGTGTTGCTATCTTATGGTCGATGGCATTTGCTACACAATTTCTGTTTTGCTAATGTAAAAGAGTTGCATGTTCTTACAAAACCTAAAATATTTGGCTGAGCATCTAATGTATTAAGGTTATAAATCATGTCCCAGAGTCATGGGTCTGTGTCCCCATGAGTACATGCTATGGATCAGGACATGTGTTCCTCCATTTTATTAAAAAAAAATATAAGATAAATTTGGTTTTTTGTCAACCCCCTATGTAATAATCAGGATGTGGTCACTTTTGAGATTATTTATTGTTATTTTTCTGTTTCTTATTCTTGTTGCTCAGTTGTTTCACAACAGAGATTTTGGAGGGATTTGATGTACAGAACAACTGGATTTGCTGATACTGTAAGGAAGTATGGTCACCTCACAAAATCAATTATAGAGTACTACAGTGCTAATTTCTCTGGTGACGGTAATAATTTTACTAGAAGTGACTCTAGGCTTTGTCCCTCCTTCCAAGAGTTTGTCAGAAGGTGCCAGGACCTGGAAAGGATGACTGTGAGTGATGTTTTTGCACTACAACTTATGCAGGTGATTATCATAATCTGTGCTGAATTTAAGGTGCAGCCTGCTTTTAGGGTTTGTAGTAGCAGTAACCAGGGGTGGAACTAGAAAATTTAGATGGGGGCGCTGAATTGTAAAACGCATAATATGAAAAAATACATAATGTGTGGTCATTGGGATTTGACTCAAGTCTCCACAACCACTAAATGGAATACTAACTACTAGGAAATTCAGTTAAATTTCAATATACATGATTAAAATTTCTGGGCTACGTAGATCCGCTCCTGGCTGTAACCTACTCATTCATTGCTTTTTTACATACAAGTTATTTGGAAAATCTCATCACTGCTTGAAGATTTTTGTTGTCTACTTTATTATTATTTGGAGTAGATAAGTGATGTTTCTGCATTTAGTTCTCTCATTTATTAGATGTTCAGCTGTGATATATACTTGGATATGGGATAAAAAAACTTCTTTTTGAAGTACATTTTTTTAATCACCACTAATAGGAGATTTATGATGTGGCTAAATTTGCAGGTTCCCCAAGTAACCGAGGAGGTTGCACTTGCTGTTGTTGAAGTGTACCCAACTCTTCTCTCCCTTGCCAAAGCATACTCTCTGCTTGTAAGCAATACCTTACTTTCTTCTGATATAACTTCTCATAACAGAGTAGCAATTGATCTTGAATTCACTAACTCTGTTTGGCTTATTACATTAATATGATAAGGTTAGAGCATCTACAATGGTGATTTTCTTTTAAATTGCTAATATAATTGTTGGGTTGTAGGCCAATTTCTAAAAAAACAAATTTGCTTATAAAGCAAACGATTTCTTTTGGACATGTGGTACTCTCTTTCTTTCCTATTGGCTCTGACTTATTCATTATCTTTCCTATTGGCTCTGATCCAATTTCTGGGATGGAGGGGTTAAGAAATTAAAAGGAACTTAATTTTTAAATAGTGCTTTACAGTTGTTTTAAATTTTTTACGGATTGCTGGGTTGGAGATGCTCTTAGATGTTTCTTTGATCACGAGTAGTACCTTGATATGCATGACGCATGGGTTAGATTCATGCCTTCTTCTGACGCAATATAACCTGTCAACATAAGCACTGTTTTATTGTTTGTTCTTCGGATGAATTAGTTGAAATCGCTAAGCAGGTTAAACTTGTGTTATTATATTTTAAGGGCTAAGGGGTGATGCCTCACAAATGCAAATAAAGTGCTCACAATTAGAAAACTATGTAAAACCCCCCTACTGTATTAGAGCTAAAGATCTCATTAACAAAATTCTTAAAACATTTTATATTTGCAGGAGGGTAATGTGCTTGCACAGGAAGAGATGTTGAAGAACAAATGCAAGGCGGTTGGTGCAGGTGCAAGCAGAAACATCTTCAAGCTGGTCTGGAGTAGCTCTTAGTAGCATTGTTAAAGTTGCAATAGTAAAAAAAAAAAAATAGGGAGTTTGGTTTTTTGGGTGACAGATTCGCTTATGTAAATTTTATAATTTCTAGCCCAAGTTAAAAATTATATTATATTATATTACATTTTGCTTGTTAAGAGTAGTATTGTTTAATTCTGAGACTCGTCAGTAGTTCGTAGAGTGGAGAGCAAGAGTTGCTGCACTCTTATTTTGTATTTTAGCTTCCAAACAATTTGAGGAATTGATAATTAATGAGCAGGTTTTACTACTGCTACTCACCATTTGCTCTGTTGAAGTATATTTTTCTAGCAGGCGGTGGCACATCATAAATGCATGACTCATCAAACATAAAGTGGCGGCAATTTCTTCTGGTACTGCCCTTCTGCTGTTCGCCCAAAATAAAATTTATGTGAAAATATTAATTGCTCTTGTTACTGGGAGCCACTTGTGGGCTCAACCATGATCTACTTTTAACGGCCTACTATTTCACTAGCGCCGAACACAATTAATACTATGAAAATGATTAAATTTCCGAGTACTGTAGGTCTCTACTATTATATCGTGTGCCAAACAGGCCTACGAGTAATAGAAGATGGTTTTTTAAAGGTAATTTTTTTTTATATTTTAAATATCTAACATTAATAATGTTTCGATAAGATGTAGCAATATTATGGACATGCTTGATCTTAATCAATACTGATAATGGTAAATCAGATCTGTTTCAGTAGTTTTTGTCTGTTAAACTTTTTTTACAATTTTTCTGGTTAAACTATGTTAGTATGTTACTTGATACTTATTTTGAGGAATATTCCCATACCTGCAGATATTTTTCTGTGACGTTTCTTCACCACGTTTTGAAATAACCCTGAGATGACAATGTCCTAGAAAATAGGAAAAAAAGGAGAGAACCATGTGGATCAGTAACAGTAAGGAGGCTTTTAATTTTGTGGTCTCGAGGTTTGTCTATTGTGCATTTATGCATGTGTAGACTCAACCCAAGCTCATCAACCGAATCTACATGATATCATTTATGCATGTTCCAGCTTTATATAATAATAATTAATTATTATTATAGTTATTTAATAAAGATAGAAGAAAAGAACGCTCTTCAATTTCAGATAATGTTATTTTATTGTGAAGGGATTCAAATCCACTAATTTTTTCTCTTTTACTCTCTATCTTCTTGAAGATTAGGAGGATCCTCCTTTTCTCAAAAGAAAATAAGTAACAAGGAATAAACCGCAACAAATTTCAGATAATGTTCATTTTCTTACAAAGTAGTGTTGTAGTTGTGGCATGCTAAATATGTGATTCCTTGAGGTAATTTATCCAAATTTAATGGTGTTCCTTCCACGTCATTAAAAGAAAATTTCATTATCTTTCTCGTACCATAAAAAATATTTTTTATTCTAAAAGTAAAAAAAAACGGATGCGATTGAGTGGCAACTAATTTAGAATCGGAAAGTAACTAATTATCATCAGCAACTAATTTCTATGATTACATGACAAAGTAATTCCAACCGGCTACTTTTTTGTTCCTTGGGGTAAATACTTTAACAGAGCAGTTTTGACTTCATGTAACATAGAAATCATATGCAGTGGTATTTTGATTCTATGTTTGTGCTCTACTTAAAGCCAAAACTGATATGTTAAAATCTTTACCCGTTGGTTGGTGTAGCCATCTAAACACGCCTACATCGTAATTAATTCAAACGCGTATTTTTCTTAATTGAGGAAGAGTTTTAATTAAAATCTCAAGGTCTTGGAATTCTTTCATATTTTGTGGGAACCAAATCATTCATTCCTATTTTGTGCCACTCTCACTCAGCTATTATTTGGAAAAATTCTCTATCAGAAACAAAATTTTCAAATTCATTCCTAAAATGTTACGCGGATCTGGACCACTTCAACATTTTACGCCAAATTTAGTGAAAAGGTAAAAAAAAAGGAGCAAATTGCATACAAAAATAATGATGTCTTCTTGTATCTTGAAGCCTATTTTCTTGGATAAAAGTTCTAATCAAAGACCCCAAACTAATAAGGTCTAAATTATTTTTCGTCTTAATTCCAAAGTTACCTCTGTTTATTTCAACGCAGAAGTGATCTAAAATAGCTTATTTCATCATCGTCTTATCATTATGTCTAATGTTATTGTTATATGATAGAGATCAATTCGATCCGTATTAAGATGTGAATACATTATACAAATGGTCCCTACAAACAACATTACCCGCCAAAATTTAATTAATTAAAAGAAAGAAAAGATTAGAGGGGCTCAAGCAATGGAGGAGAAGTTACCAATTCACCCAATTCAACATTTCTTGTTTCTATTATTGTTTATTGATATAAAATTAGCATAGAAAAACATCCGAATAGAATGAAAACAAATATATTAAAACTATAATCCCGACCCAAATATATACATTTAACCACCCATTCTTTCCTCATCATCAACTCCCTAAAAAGTGGGAAACAAACTAAAACGATGCACCAAAAGAATTAAAAAAAAAAAGCTAAAAAAGAAAAAGAAAATTAAATTAACTATTCTTGGCAAAACGGAGCTTGCCTCCATTTGCCATCATGACCTTGAATTCCTCGAACGAAACCATACCTTCCCCATCTTGATCGACTCCATCGATCATCTTCTTGCATTGTGCGACCGATGCCGCCTCGCCGAGACTCCGCATTACCCTTGCGATCTCCTCGGCCGAGATTGCGCCGTTACGATCTACATCGTAAACCGCAAATGCATGCCTCAGCTCTTCTTCCTTGGCCGCCTGATCCACATCACCAGACATCAGATCGGCAAACTCCTCAACAGAGATGAAGCCGTCACCATCAGCATCAACCTCTCGCATCATGCGATCGAGCTCTTCATCAGAGGCGGTTTGACCAAGGCTTTCAAAAATCTCACCCATCTCAGAACGGCTGATACGGCCATCACCGTTCCTGTCGAACTTGTTAAAGACACGCTCGAGCTCCTTCTCACTAGAGATGGTCACGGTGGCGGCGGTTTCAGATGCAGTGGGAGAGGTAGCGGAGGTGGCGGAGGAGGTCGGGCTGGTGATGGCCGGATCCTGGTCATGGTGGTTTTGGCGCTTCGACCGGATGCGTCGGCTAAAGAAAGAACGGATCTTTCCCATGAAAATTATCGGATCAGAAGAGGTGTGTTTCAGGTTTGGTAATGTCGGAATTGGGAAAAATGGAAGAACTTGAAATATGTGGATCGAATTAAGGAGAGAGGAGAGGTGGAGAGAATTTATAGGAGGTGTACAGCTAAGTTTGGGAAGGAGATAAGTAGGCGTTGAGATTTAGTTCGTAATTAGTTAGATTTATATCTTGGCTTTCTTTATTACGAATCCTGTCGTAGGCCGCTAGGAATTTGGGGAAGTTGCGTTCTTTACTTCTTTAATCCCTCCTCTCATTAAATTAATTTGAGAACAATAAAAATAATGAGAGTATGAAATGAGAGTATGAGAAATTGAGAATATGAGATTGAGAGTATTACATTGAGAATAATGATAATTTGTGTGAAAATAGGAGAAGAATGGAGTGTAAAATCAAACCGGCCCGTCTCTGGACCGGACCATATCTAACCCTGGTCCGGTGCACGAGACGGGCCGGTCCAGGTCCGGTCCAAGGGTTAGCTGGTCTGGTCCTGGACCGGCTGAGTTTTTTCAATTCACTAAGTTCATTGTATAAATATAAATACTTATCTTGTATAGATATAAATACTTCACAATGTTACTATTAATATTTGTAAAACAAAATTATAGTTTTAGAATAGTTGCGGTCTCTATAAACAGTTATGACAATTTAGGTATGGATACAGTACGGATACTCATATCAGCTTCAAAATAAAAAAGCTAAAAAAAGAGAAAATTAAATTAACTATTCTTGGCAAAACAGAGCTTGCTTCCATTTGCCATCATGACCTTGAATTCCTCGAACGAAACCATACCATCCCCATCTTGATCGACTCCATCGATCATCTTCTTGCATTGTGCGACCGATGCAACCTTGCCGAGACTCCGCATTATCATTGCGATCTCCTCGGCCGAGATTGCGCCGTTCCAATCTTCATCGTAAACCGCAAATGCATGTCTCAGCTCTTCTTCCATGGCCGCCTGATCCACATCACCAGACATCAGATCGGCAAACTCCTCAACAAAGATGAAGCCGTCACCATCAGCATCATGCGATCGAGCTCTTCATCAGAGGCGGTTTGACCGAGGGTTTCAAAAATCTCACCCATCTCAGAACGGCTGATACGGCCATCACCGTTCCTGTCGAAATTGTTAAAGACACGCTCGAGGTCCTTTTCAGATGCAGTGGGAGAGGTAGCGGAGGTGGCGGAGGAGGTCGGGTTGGTGATGGCCGGATCCTGGTCTTGGTGGTTTTGGCGCTTCGACGGGATGCGTCGGCTAAAGAAAGAACGGATCTTTCCCATGAAAATTGTCGGATCAGAAGAGGTGTGTTTCAGGTTTGGTAATGTCGGAATTGGGAAAAATGGAAGAACTTGAAATATGTGGATCGAATTAAGAAGGAGAGAGAGGAGAGGTCGAGAGAATTTATAGGTGTACAGCTAAGTTTGGGAAGGAGATAAGTACGCGTTGAGATTTAGTTCGTAATTAGTTAGATTTATATCTTGGCTTTCTTTATTACAAATCCCACCTAAGTTTGGGAAGGAGGTAAGTAGGGGTTGAGATTTAGTTCGTAATTAGTTAGATTTATATCTTGGCTTTCTTTATTACAAATCCCGTCGTAGGCGGAATGAAATCCTCTGCGTAGAAACGCACGGCGGTTCTTTTAATCTGGTCCGTTCGTTTTGATTTGGCACGAATCTCGAAGCCCAATAATACTGACCCCTCCGTTAGCCCTAGCCGGACCCGTATCCCTGCGGAAAAGTGTAAACTTCCGCACCTGCGGAGCAAAATGAAAGGACCAGATTAACTCTTAGCCGCTTTGATATTCGGGCTAACGGAGGGGCTGTATTATTGGGCTTTGAGATTCGTGCCAAGTCAAAACGAACGGAGGTACTGTGGCCCCGCTAACTCGATAATTGTACGAGAACAACACGTAATCCTGAGACTGGGGAGGTACTGTGGCCCCGTTAACTCGATGCGACGGGTGCAAGTTTCCAGAACTTTGGGGTCCACAAGACAGTTTCTAGGAAGTTGTGTGCTGAGATCAGGTACATATTTATTCTCTCCTGGAAGAACTGGGTGTAGGTCCGATGCCCATCGGACCTAGTTTGGTTCCGATGGGCAGATCTACCGTAGGAGAACGTAGTGATTTCTGCGCACGAAACTTGAAACATAAACGCACGGGTTTCAAAGCATTTCGCACGAATCTAAAAGAAAATTGATGGTGATTAAACCCGTCGAACCGAGGTAGGTCCGATGCCCATCGGACCTACTCCCAGTTCCTCCTGGAAGGGCTCAAAGAGAAGTCCAGAAGACATTTTTTCTCTCTCCTAGAAGTTAACATCCACTTAATTTGCTCTGTGAAATTCAATGTTTGTGAGGGCCAGATGTCAGTGATCATTGTTCGTGCTCCGAGTTGATATAAGTCATTTGAGCGCCTACCGGTGGAAAAGCCCAAGTCTGAGACCAATAAAATATAGTAAGCACTAAGCGCAATGATTAACTTATATATTTATATTCTCCAATCTTAGGCGGTCAGGCCTTTTGCCCCTTGACTTTCCGAGAAACATCAAATAGTCAAACACATATATGATTTCTTTGACGATAAAAAACTTACAAATTAAAAGAAACATAGAATGGATTGGCGGAACCGCTAGAGGCGGAGATCATTGTTTAGGCGGATTGGCAGAGCCGCTAGAGAGTAGAGGCGGAGATCAAGGTTGGAGAATCGGAGATCTGAAAGACTGGAAGCGGAGAATCAGAGAATCAGAGATCTGAAAGCGATATAATCATATAAGTTTGCCTTTGGAAAGAATTAGAAACGACACTGCTGGATTTTTGGAAATTGGAAGTGGAGATCAAGGTTGTACCATAGAGAACATGTTGAGCGGTTCAGATCAGTTGTTTGAATTTTTAAAATGAAAATATGACGTGAAGTAAAACGACGTTTTACTTCACAACTCACCATAGTCTATCTCTATATAGATATGAATTTTTACTTTAATATCTGCATATATAAATCAGTATAAAATTTTTATATATGCGGTATACAGTGATCTTCGCATACCGCATAGAAACCATATTTATAAAATTGAAACTAACACTGCTTAATATCTTTATCCGTAATTATGAGGAAAGAAAAATGAGGCCAACTTTTATTCTTTTATTCATTAATTCTGCTCAAGTCTGACACACGAATACTAGTCAATGGGGTGTAATTAATAGACTTCTATTATTCATAAATTATGCTCTTTTCAGAAATAAATACACAAATGGCTAAAATGGTAGTCAATTGATCTAATGTTCCTCTACTTATCATCATTTATAATGTATTTTATAATATTTTTAACAAAAATATTATTCTATGTATACTAAATTCACTTCACTACAACAAAACAGGTCTTCAGTGACATGCATCAGCGACTAAATTAGTCGCCAGTCACTGAAGACCTCTCCATAAAAAAAAATAAAAAAATATTTTCAGCGACGACCCTTCAGCGACCGGCACCAACATCCTTCAATGACCGATTTGGCCCGATCGTTGAAGGGTCTCTGTAAAAAACCCACGCGCCATTCCTTCTCTCTGTATGGCCCGGTCGGCGACTTCTATTGTTTGGTACGTTTCGTATTAATTGGGGCTGGAGAAAAATAAATGAACAGAATGAGTTCAATGGTTTTTATATTGGTTTGGTACATTTCGTATCAATTGGGGTAAAGAAAAATAACAAAAAAAAAAAAATCACCCTTCTGTGACCAATTCTGAGCCAATCGGTCTCTATAGGGTCATGTGCGACCGGCACCTTACCGTTTAGCGACCAGTGACGTCAGAGGAGAGGACATCAGCGACAGAACAACTGCGACTCGCACAACGTTTTGCGACCGGCATCTTAACCTTCTGTGACCGATTTGGCCGGTCGCAGAAAGATTTCGCTGTTGTAGTGCTTGTGACACGGAACGTAATGTCTATTACCAATTATACCACAGCAGATCTAGATCGGAAGAGGCTCGGCAGCGGTCAGAGGTGGCAAATAGATTATTTCTTAGAAGTGTACTAGGCTGTTACGTGTCCCCGTGACAAGTACCCAAAAGCATGCGCTCATAGTCACAAAAAAAATGATTAGAAAAAAAAATGCACTAATATTCTCAGTCACAATAATTTTCAAGACTATGGTTGAAAATTTTGTTGTTGCATGATTTCGATGACACACAATTTGTCATCACCACAAATGATTAGAATTTTATAAGTAGTTTTGTCTTTTTAGACCGGGAATATTTAGGTTTTGTCATTTTATGATTCAATCATGCTCTATATCTTTATTTCTATTTTAAAAATTCGAACAATCGATCTAAACTGCTAACATAATCTTCATATTAAAATGTGTATCAGACCAAATTATATATTTTCTGGAAACTTTTTTTATTTTTTTAGATAGGTACAAAATCAGCGTTTTCAGAAGATTCGGGACCATCCAAAACAATGATTTTATACCTATCTAAAATAATAATAATAACTAAATTCCAAAAGATATAAAATTTTGATCTCCAAGGAAATTTAATTATGAAGATCATGTTGAGCGGTTCGAATCGACTATTCCGACTTCGAAAACGGAAAAAAGAACGTGGAACATAATTGGAGGACAAAACAAATAGTATATTTTAATCCTACTCGTAAGTGTAATATAATTTTTTTGAAGAAGAATTTTTTTTTCCTATACTCTATTGTACCAGCTTTCATACTCTGTTTGATCTTCATTGCAATGACTCTTGGTAAGTCTAATATATACTGGTGGAAAATAAAAAAATAATTAACCGAGCTCGTAATATTTGAATTTGTCCGACAGTGCATACCTTTGCATGACAAGTTTAGGTGGGGAAATATTAATAATTAATCTTTACTCATCGAGTAAATCAGGACAGATATTGACAACGTTATTTTAGTTTCAAGCAACACAAAAGTCATATTTTTTTTTGGTATTGTATGAAGTTAAAATACTAGTGTAATAAAGTGTGGTCGGTAGCATATGCGTATTCGGTTATAATCCGGTTCCACATATGCAGCCGCATATTACTACCGCATATTCGGTCGCATATTATTACCACATATTTAGTCGCATATTACCGCATACTTATTGTTTGTATGATACCGAATATT
Organism: Carex myosuroides; assembly: GCA_028015225.1. Lineage (NCBI taxonomy): Eukaryota > Viridiplantae > Streptophyta > Magnoliopsida > Poales > Cyperaceae > Carex > Carex myosuroides. The sequence continues at coordinate 4,123,371 of CM051476.1, forward strand.
ACTGCATATCGCATATTATCGCATTTTGCCGCATACTTGTTTATATATATATATATATATATATATATATATATATATAGAGCAAAACGTTTGCACCAAGGCCCTCGTGCAACCAAGTCGTTTTTGAATTTTCAAAGTCCAAACGGTTGATCTAAACCGTTAGATGTGATCTCTATATTAAAATCTGCTTGGAGACCAAATTTACATTTTTTGGAATTTTTTACTATTTATTAAGCCACTTTGAAAATTGCTGATCACATGGTCCAGAATTTGGTTGCACTGTTTTTACTGTTCACCCGGATCAGTAATTTTCAAACTAGCTTAATAAATAATAAAAAAATTCCAAAAAATGTAAAATTTGGTCTCCAAGCAGATTTTAATATAGATTGAACATCTAACAGTTTGGATCGATTGTTTGAACTTTGAAAATCCAAAAATGACTTGGTTACACAAGGGCCTTGGTGCAAACATTTTGATAGTAGCCACTATATATATATATATATATATATATGAGGAGGGTTCAAATGCCTCCATTTTTCATGCCTCCATTTTTAAAAACTTTAATAACTCAAAATTTAAAACTTAAAAGTCAAAATAAAACCGTTGGATATGATCTACATCATTTTATCTATACACATGTAAAAAATTATGACATTTCAATTTTGTCTTGGTTGTCATCAAGAGTTTGTAAAAAATGTACTAATGTGGATAATTTCTAGACGTTGATTTTTCAACTTATTGATTCACATAAAAACAAAATCGAAATGTGATAATTTTTTATGAGCACATAAATAAAATGATGTAGATCATATCCAACGGTTCTATTTTGACTTTTAAGTTATAAATTTTGAGTTATTAAAGTTTTTAAAAATGGAGGCATGGTGGAGGCATGAAAAATGGAGGCATTTGAACCTCCTCTATATATATATATATATAATTGTGCTATTATACATTGCAATGCATAGGCCCCTCCGTGTATTGGACTAAAATCGTTGGATTCAAAGTCCAACTGACCGATCCAAACCGTTCATCTTGTTCTCCATATTAATATGTGCTTGGAGACCAAATTTTACATTTTTTGGAATTTTTTTACTATTTATTAAGCCACTTTGAAAAAGTCTGATCCGGTGGTCCAGAATTTAGTTGCACTGTTTTTACTGTTCATCCGGATCAGCAATTTTCAAAGTAGCTTAATAAATAGCAAAAAAATTCCAAAAAATGTAAAATTTGGTCTCCAAGCACATATTAATATGGAGAACAAGATGAACGGTTTGGATCGGTCATTTGGACTTTGAATCCAACGATTTTAGTCCAATGCATGGAGGGGTCTATGCATTGCAATGCACCATAGCCCATCTATATATATATATATATATATATATATGGGCTATTATGCTTTGCAAAGTAAAATCCCCTCTTTACTTCGGACCATATTTTTATTTTTGAAAATCCAAACAACCGATCCGAACCGTTCAACATATTCTAAATATTGAAATGTGCTTGGAAACTAAATTTTACATTTTTTGGAATTTTTTTACTATTTATTAAGCCACTTTGAAAATCGCTGATCCTGTGGTCCACAAATTTTAACTGTTTTTTACAGTTCACAATGGATCAGCGATTTTCAAAGTGGCTTAATAAATAGTAAAAAATTCCAAAAAATGTAAAATATAGTCTCCAAGCACATTTCAATATTTAGAACATGTTGAACGGTTCGGATCGGTTGTTTGAATTTTCAAATGAAAATATAGCCCGAAGTAAAGAGGGGGTTTTACTTTGCAAAGCACAATAGCCCATCTATCTATATATATATATATATATATATATATATATATATATATATATATATATAGATGGGCTATGGTGCATTGCAATGCATAGGCCCCTCCGTGCATTGGACTAAAATCGTTGGATTCAAAGTCCAAATGACCGATCCAAACCGTTCATCTTGTTCTCCATATTAATATGTGCTTGGAGACCAAATTTTACATTTTTTGGAATTTTTTTGCTATTTATTAAACTACTTTGAAAATTGCTGATCCGGGTGAACAGTAAAAACAGTGCAACTAAATTCTGGACCACCGGATCAGACTTTTTCAAAGTGGCTTAATAAATAGTAAAAAAATTCCAAAAAATGTAAAATTTGGTCTCCAAGCACATATTAATATGGAGAACAAGATGAACGGTTTGGATCGGTCATTTGGATTTTGAATCCAATGATTTTAGTCCAATACACGGAGGGGCCTATGCATTGCAATGTACAATAGCACAATTTTATATATATATATATATATATATATATATATATATATAGATGGGCTATGGTGCATTGCAATGCGTAGGCACCCTTGTGCATTGGACCATAAATCACCGATTCAAAGTCCAAATGACCGATCCAAACCGTTTATCTTGTTCTCCATATTAATATGTACTTGGAGACCAAATTTTACATTTTTTGGAATTTTTTTACTATTTATTAAGCCACTTTGAAAGTTTCTGATCCAACGGTGAACAGTAAAAAACAGTAAAATTTTCTGGACCACCAGATCAGAAAATTTCAAAGTGGCTTAATAAATAGTAAAAAAATTCGAAAAAATGTAAAATTTGATCTCCAAGCACATATTAATATGGAGAACAAGATGAACGGTTTGGATCGGTCATTTGGACTTTGAATCGGTGATTTATGGTCCAATGCACAAGGGTGCCTATGCATTGCAATGCATAATAGCCCATCTATATATATATATATATATATATATATATATATATATATATATATATACATATATATATATATATATATATATATATATATATATATATTGTAGGGCGCAGAAATTTGCACAGCGGTGGAAGGTGTGTGCATGTATTAAATGCCTCAGGGTTCAATGCTCTCAAATTTTAGGACATGGGGGAGAACATCGAATTTGAAACATTTATTTTCTTTCTACAATTCCTTCGGTTCACCCTCAACATACATACTATTCATAATCAGTCTATCGAGAGAGTTTATTGATTGTGGGGACGTTTAACTCCCAGCGGGCGCAAGCCCCCGCTGTTAATTACATCAGATGACCCTTCCAAGCCATACTGAACACCTCGTCCATTCCAGGATTTGTGCCTATTTGTTGTGAATTGAATAATGGGGCTAAAAAGAGGAAACTCATGTATTGACCTTGGTTTTGCTTTGGTTTTCTTGGTTTGGACATGTGTGTGTGTATGATTCCTATTAAAATAATATTTGTTATAGGAATTTGGATATTTGAGAAGTTTATATACACTGTTTATTTATATTTGATTTATGACATATTTATTCATATTTTTAAGAAATGAAATCATTTAATCTTGAAGAAAGGGTATTTTGGTCATTTCAATATTTGGCTGATACTTAGACATGCTCAATTTTGGCTTAGAAACATGTATGATTTGATTTGGTTCGTTTGAAGGTGGTTTGAGTCAATTTGGACCTGAGATGAAAAAGTTATACTTGAAAAGGACTGAGAAGGGTCTATTTGTGAAGTTTTATGTTTTCTCAGGGGCCTCTTTAAAAGCTGAAAGGGCTTTGGGATTTGCGTTGGGCTTTAAGATGGGTGCTGGATGATATCGGGCTTTAAGATTAAATCATGAGGCTTTGATGTGTACTGCATCTGGAGTCTTGAATAAGACTTCGAGATTCGGTCAAGAGACCAGTGGACAATTTCGTTTGAATATTGGGTTTTAACTTTGGGCTTTTAGATCATCTTCTTACATCAAGATCCGGATTTTAATTTAAACCGTTATTTTGGCGTTGGAATCAGATGGCCCGTGTTATTTTAAGATGTGTGCCGATCGGGTCTGAACCCGATTAGAAACCTGAACCAGGGCTTGGACCCGGTATTACTCCGGTGAGCTTCCGGTCACGGCAGGATGAAAGGAAAGCAGACTTAGAATCGCCTTAAGGTATTGAGTATATTGGATGTGTTGTCGGTGGTCGTCGGTTGCAGGGGGTGGTGGTACGCCGCCTCTTTTGTGCTTTCGATACCGGTTTGGAATTATTCCCGATTTCAATGCTTGGTATATTGTTTTCCTTTGATTATTTATATGAATAGCTTTGTTTCATCATGCGCAGGGTATATGCATTGTCAATTTGGAGCTTAATCAAAGATTAAAGTGACTGGAGTTTGAATGTTTCGGCACACAGCTGATGTGGCACCGGTTTCATGCTTTTCTGTTTTTGAATATGTTTAGGAGTTTACACAAGCCCTTATTCTGTTCATGGAAGCTCTTTTGAGATGACAGGAGTTTTGTTACTATCATTACATATTAATTTTTTATTTTTGGGTGTAACATGAAATTTATGCATGGTTAGTCTTGAATTTACTTATTTTGTTGATTCTATCCAAAGGGCTTATGCAAGTTCTTATCCGGAGGTCATAAAGGGAAATCAAAGATTATTTACATCACTTTCTGTAATTTTTAGGGTTTCATTTCTATTTTTAAGATATTTAATTGTGCAGAGGGGCAATAAAGGAAATTTTGTATTTTTAATGCTAGATTTTCTTATTTTTAAAAGCTGAAACTTTGAAAATTCATAGAAAATAGAAATAAAATTCAAATAATGTAAAATTTGTGTCCATTTTATGTATTTTGAAGTCTTCTATCTAACTGTGATATTAATTTTTCAATTTGGTTCTTAAATCATTTTTATTGCTTAATTTACCAGCAAGTCCTTTTATTTGTCTAAAGCTGAAATTTCTGTTTTTGTGCTGGACTTTGGAATTTCGTAGAAAATCAAAATAAAATCAGAAAAATATGAAATTTGTATCCAATTTGTGTGTTTTGGAGTCCTCTACATGATGGTGAAGTCCATTTTTTATTTTGGTCCCTGTGTCAGTCCAGGAGGTTATGTTTACCAGTAAGGGTCATCTTGATCATTTTGAGTATCTTTTATGTACCAATGGTACACACCAATCACCATACTGCTGGTCCACTACTCTTGGGAGCATTAAGGACTGGTTCAAAGTATTTACAACTGAATCTGAGTTTTATCCGTTGTTTAAATCAAATTTTGTAGCTTTTGAGCTATATTTTGGCATTAACAAACAACAAGAAAAGAAGACAAGCTCCAAAAAATCACATTTCACATTCTTAAATACCAAAAATTATCAGAAAACTGGGAATTTGCAGGGAGGTCCTTGATTTTTATAAAAATCATGGTTTTGGTCTTTGAAGGACATATCATTGAGATTTCCTTAGGTTTAAAGATGCAAACACCATGAACAAGTATAACTTGTTATTTATTTGCATTTCAAACCTTCTATCTCTCACCATTTATATATTTGAGATATTTAACTTCATTTTAGCATCTTTGCTCAAGAAATCAAATATTTTCTCATATATAAATAGGTCCAAAATGACAAGTTATTGAAATATCATAGATTTAAAATGTAAATGGCATATTATAGACAATGCTACTGCCTTTTACATTTTAAACCTCAATTTCTCACTATTTGCACACTAAATCACTTAATTTCCTTTCTTGACTTGATCATACATGAGCACATTCATGCATATGGAAATTAAGTATCTTTTAATGTGCAAAATGACCCCTTTAATAGGAATTAAAGAAGGAGCTATCCAGCTCAACTTCAATAACCCTTTATTATATTTTTTTTATTCATTCTTTAATCCCATTAATAAAATAATTAAATGAATTAAATAAAGGCGGAGCTATCCAGCTCAACACCCTTATTAGACATCATTTGCCTATTTTATACAAGGATTAAAGAATTTTAAAGAAAAAAAGGAAAGAAAAGGGAGAAGGCAGAAAAGGCAGAGAAGGAAAAGAGGAAATATTTATATTTTGATACTTTTTATTATTATTCATAAAAATCATTTAAAAGGCAAGAAAAGTGTAAATAAAGAGATTATGACATATTTTTACTATATGTATATCTTTTTATGCTTAAAAGAGAAGAAAATGCAAGAAAGGAAAATAAAATCTTTTTATTTGATCATCAAGCTACATATTTCATTTTGTTCATCCTATGATGAACTAGAAATCACGTAACTCTCTCATTTATCCTTTTTGAAAGCTTTAAATAGAGAAGAAAATGAAGGAATGAAGAACAAGATCAATACAGTAAAGAAAGGGAAGAAGAATTCATCAACTAAAAATCTTTATTTCGATTTTATAAACATACACATCCCTCAGCTCCTAGGAGCTTACATGTTTAGGTATTCAATACCTCTCTAATTTGTTGAAAAATCTAAAAAGCTCGAAAGCTTACTCTAAACTATGGAATTTGAGGCTTTTCTTGTGTATGAAATTAGTAGCAGGAGTTTGAGTGGGTTGTGTGCTCTTTCTTCTTCATTTTGGGTGTCTTATATAGGGCAATATTAGGGTTTTCGGGTTTGGAGCTGCTGATGTGTCATTCATCACGCATATCAAGTGTTTGATGCATGGTCTGGATTCATTTACTCATTTTCAGATGCTTTGTTGGCAGGAGATCATCCAATGGCACTTGTACATATCATCAAACTTGATTTGGATCATTCACAGCCCTTGGATTGATTTCATGTGCAGAGAGCACCATCATGGCCTTTAATTAACCGGCCTCTAAGTGGAATCTTCTATTCACGTGCTCCAGCACCCTTGGAGAGGAATTTCCATCTTTGTCATGTTGTTGGGAATGAAGGGCACGTGTCCCTGGGGACCAGCCAGCTACTGATCAGCTGTAGAGGCCAATGTATAATATGCCGGCGGTTTATCATACCTTCACATGGTCCATTCTTATCCATTGTCCTTTGGCTATCAAGAATGTAACACCTAGCATCGTAATACACCACTTAACGTGTTCCAGGGCATATCAATTTTTGCCAAGAGCCAATTTGTAATTTTCTCACCATGCCCGAACTGCACCATGTCAGTTTCGGGTGCAGCTCCAATTCAATGCATATTGCATTAAATTGAACTTTCTAATGTCATCGTGATGTGCATAAAGGGATCCTGTTGAACCCTCAGCTTTCAATTTTATTTATTTTGAAGCTTGAAATCAAGCTCGGGACAGGGAGAATGGGAAGAAGAGAAAGGCAGAAAACTGGTAAGTCGGGCCCGCTTGTCATTCTCCCTTCTTTGACTCTGTTTTGGTTTGGGCCTGGGCTTGGCGTTACATGAGCCGTGTGATGCACGAAGCATGGTTCACTGTGCTCCGGGTTTAAACGAGACGAAGAGCGCGAATAGCGCTAAGTCTATCTCAGCGATATGTTGTTGCTCTCGCGTAGTCTCGGTTCATGATAGGCCATGTATCGGCTTTGCCTGGTTCATGGAACACCGGGAGCATCCCAATTGAAGGGACCATTTGAGCTCAGCGCTGATATTTTAATTTCGGGTATATGGGCCGTCTAAACTCGGTGTATCATACACCATACAGTTGGATATTTGGTCTACGGAGCTATGTCTGTGTCGACCAAGTCTATCTTCCTTATCCAACCAGCGAAAGTGACACTGTGTCACTGATTTGTGGGCCCCTCATGTCAGGGAGCTATCAAACACCTCCCAATTCGTACCCAGAGTGGTTTATAGCTCAATTTTGCTAAGTGTTACCACGCTTTTGCACCCAGCATATTATCCAGCAATTATTTTTTTTTGTAGGAATTTAGTTCTTTGGTGGTTTTTGACCATATTGCACATCAAAATTCATGGTTTTATATGTGGAATATTACCAGGAATTATAATATGCTTTTATCCAATTTATTTGAAGGGTTTATGTGTAACTTTGGCATTTTAATTGCTCCAAAATTGCTATCTATCATTTTAAGTTTAAATAGCAACTTTTTAGGGTCAAACAAATGCCCCCCACCTGGGTGATGTGTGAAGACCTTAGGATTGAACAGCTTAGCCAGGTGCCCCCAGTGTTCCTCCTGAACTTTACGGAATTCTTTCTGAGTTGTTTTTCTTGTCTGAATCTCAGGTGTTGGAACTCCATATTGGGCATTGAGCTCGGAAGCGGGTCTGATCATCTTCTTCGATCTCATCTACTTCAAAAGGTATGTTATCTTTATCTCATCTTGCTAATACTTGCATGGTTGGGTGAGGGTTGAGTATGCATCCTTCAGAGCTTGCCTGAGTACTTAATCCCTTGTCTTTATATTAGGAGACCTAGGCAACGACCATACTCTGCAAACATACTCATGGGAAATACCTGTCTAACCGAGGAGGGATTACAGACAGGAAAATTTTATCTCTGATCTAGTACGGGAACCATGCGGGTAACTTGCAAAAACGAGGGTTTGAATAAAATGGCCTTCTGGTTATAGGCATGATTTCGGGTTTTGATCCAGTTTGTCTCGTGTGCTTCTCGGTGGGGTCTTTGGCTAACCAGGGTTGGTTTTGGCTGTATCTCGGGGTCTTCTATGGTTATGTTAAGTTGGAACTTGGTTTTGGTTGTAGTTTAAGGTCTTTTCGGACTGTTGATGTAGTTTAAAGTCGTTTCGGACCATGCCTGGTTGGGACTTGGTTGTAGGCTGTAGTTTAAAGTCTTTTCGGACTATGCTTTAGTTTAAGGTCTTTTCGGACCATGCCTCTTTGTTGGTTTTAGTTTAGGGTCTTTTCGGACCACTCCTTTGTGGGTTTTAGTTTAGGGTTTTTTCGGACCACTCCTTTGTGGGTTTTAGTTTAGGGTCTTTTCGGACCACTCCTTCTTTATGGGTTTTAGTTTAGGGTCTTTTCGGACCACTCCTTCTTTATGGGTTTTAGTTTAGGGTCTTTTCGGACCATTTTAAGTAACTCACAGTGTTTCTTTGTTTGTGCAGGAGTTCCATTTACTAGACATGACCCCTTGCCGGTGGGACCTTTTCCTGTGAAAGGAAGATTTCCTGGTGATCCCACTGATTGGACACCAGAGACCGTTTTGAGGATGGGAGTTACTCATCGGGCTGGACCCACATTGCGGTGTTCTTGTAGGGTCAAGTTCAGGTGCTACAGGTTCATCTGATGCTAGGGCCGGAGGGACTATCAGCTGCCCCCAGGGTGTTCCTATGACTACAGAGCCCTGTTTGGCCATGGTGCCTTACGGCACTTTTATCTAGGCTTCATTTATGGATTTACGGTGAGAGCGTGCGCCTTCGGGCCCGCTCTTTGTTTGTGTATCTTGCTTTTTGTTTGATTACTTTTGGATGTACGTACTTGTGGTTTGATGTTTGCTTTTGTGATTTTCTCTTTCTCTTTTTGGGGACCGAATTTTACGAATCTTCCTCAACCGGGTTCTAAGCGATCAAGTAAACTCATCCAACTCGGGTTTTCTCTCAAGCCTTCCAAATTTTCTTCAATCGGGTTCTAAGCGACCGAAGAGCCTTGTTGACTTGGTTTCTCCTTTATTCTCTTTTTTGTCTTTTTCTTCTGAATCCTTCAAATTCCTTCTAATCGGGTTCTAAGCGATCAGACGAACTTGTCAGAGTCAGGGCTTAATCCTGAATCTTCTGAATCCTCCTAGTTGGGTTCTAAGCGACAAGGCATCTTCATTGGACTCAAGCTGTACCTCAAACCTTCCGCATCCCTCTAATGGGGTTCTAAGCGATCGAATGTCTCCAGTTGGATTGGGTTTTGTCCACCTTGGGCAGCCGTTATACGGCTGTATACTTTCAATGGACGGTGAGCGTATGGATACTGACTCCTATATCGTCATGACTCCACACGTATAGTGATCTCAAGGTCATGAAGAACCAGCTCATATGCTTCTTACGGTTCTTCCACATCCTTGCATCGCCTTCTAGCAAGCACCCGTCTTTATAGGTCTTGCGTAGAACACGGAAACCCAAATATCTTAAGGTCATGGAGAACCAGCTCATATGCTTCTTACGGTCTTCCACATCCTCGCATCGCCTTCTAGCAAGCACCCGTCTTTATAGGTCTTGCGTAGAACACGGAAACCCCGTTAAGGGTGCTAATTTCTTGGGACTGACATGAAAGGATAGCTAAAAAGCTGTACATGCCCCTTCGTCTTCCCACATCATTTTCTTCGCGACTGTCCCTGCTCATACGCCTATATATGGGTTGCACGCAGAATTACGAGACCCGGTTAAGGGTTAGAAATTTCCTGCGACCCCGTTAAGGGCCCGTTTGTAAGAATGAAAGATCGGCTTCATAGGCTCTTCAGACCTCCCATAGTCTTACTCTGCTTCTCGACTACTGACTAGCTCATATGCTGTATATATGTCATGCGTAGAATGCAGAAGGAGTCGTTAAACTCCTTGAAAGATCGGCTTCATAGGCTCTTCAGATCTTTCACATGCTTACTCTGTTTCTCGGTAACTGACTAGCCCATATGCTGTACTTTCGTCGCACCTCTGAATTTGAAAAGGGTAAATGAGAGATCGGTCCCATATGATCTTGTGACCTCTCGTAAATTTATTCTGTTCCTCGGTAACTGACTAGCCCATATATTGTACTTTCGTCGCACCTCTGAAATCCAGAAAGGGTGAATAAGAATTCATGAAAGATCGGTCCCATATGATCTTGTGACCTTTCATAAATTCATTCTGTTTCTCGGTAACTGACTATCCCATATGCTGTACTTTCGTCGCACCTTGAATGAAAAAGGGTAAGGGGTTATGAGACGTTGGTGAAGGATCGGCCTTATATGCTCTTGTGATCTTTCACAGCCTCGTTTCGCTTTTCGGCAACTGACTAGCCCATATGCTGCATATATGTCGTGCCGAACGCGAGAACTGTTTGAGGGTTTGCCCGTGGGACTTGTTTGTGATCTTCCATAGTTTCCATTCACTTCTCGGTAATTAACTAGCCCATATGTTGTACATACGTCGCATCGACTGTGAAAAATGTTTAAGGACTTGCCTATGGGACTTGTGTGAAGGAGCATTTTCAGCGTTGTGCGGTCCCTCACGGTCTTGTTGTGCATCTCGATAACCGACCCGACTATGTGCTGTGTGGGTTTGAGGTTGGTGGGACACAGGTTTGAGTAAAGTATTATTATAAGTTTCATTCTTGGTTACAATCTGATCGTAGGCCTATTTGTGTACTGGGACTTGGTGGGACATGGTTTCAATCAAGAGTCTATCATGGACCCTGGCCTATATAGGGCATAAACAGGGTTCTTTGGTCTTTGTATAGCGGTTTCGAAGCCAAGGGAATTTATTATGTGGCTTGGGTTTAGACATCACCCTTGGGACGTATCGAAAGGGTATGCCAAATTATGTTTGGGCTTTAGGGTATTTACTTGTCACCTGTGGGACTTGTGTTGAACGGCTGGTTGATTCTTTAACTCCAGCTTGAGAGGTCCCTGGTTGTCATCGGTGGGACTGTTGTAGAGAGGCGCCAAATTATGGGCTTTAGTCTTATATAGGACTTCAGTGTTTAGAGCCAAGGGTTCTTGTTCTTGAGCTCTGGTTTGATTATGGCCCGGGGGACATTGATCTATAGGTCCATTATTTTTGGGTGTTAACCTGGCTCAATGTTGGTTTTCACAGAGGTTGGTTTGGTGAGAACCCAATTATGGTTATTGCTTTTGGGTTCTCGTTTTCTTTTCTTATTTTGGGCCAATATAATCGTTTTAGTGCTCACATGGCCTAGGCACAATATCAAAGTCTTATTTTGTTCGGCACAAATATATAAAGCCTGCTCGTCCTTTTAGATGACTGGTTAGACGAGCGTACCAGCAACAATTGTTTAAAGGGCACAATCTTGACAAAGCCCATTTTGTGCGTGAGGCTTTCTTTGTGGGCCTTACATCTCTCCACTCTTTTTATATTATGGTGGGACTTAGGTGCATGTATGCACTTGTTTGGAGGTGATACCTTACTCACTCCTCTCGTGCCTTCTTGAATAGCCTATGCGGCATCAATCCCTAGGAAGGGGTATCGCGGGAAATGCGAATACCATTATTTTTGAAAACTTTGTTTTAAAAGGGATTTTGTGCCTTCAGAATTTAAATAGTCTAAACGACCGCTTTCTTTAATCTTTTGATTTTTTATTTGAGATATCATCATTAGGCACTCCATTGTTTAAAGGATAATGAAGAAACCTTGTCTCTCCTTTCTTCGAACTGGGAGGAAAGACAAAACCAGTGATAGTTGTTTCAAATGGGCACAACACCACAGCCCATATTTTGTTTAAAGTACAAAATATAAAACTTGTTTGTCCACATTCAGAACTGGCTGGACAAACTTTGCCAGTGTTAATTGTTTAAGGGTACAAACTTAACAAAACCCATTTTGTGGCGAGAGGTCTTTATGGATTTTGTGGGTAGTTGGGGGACCTCACTTTTCGCTCGAGACAATTTCACTCATGCCGCGATTCGGTCCTTTTATTTGTAGAGGTTTTCATTTATGCATATTCATTGGGATATTTTATTTATGAATATTGAAATTTAGACTTTAGTGGAATTTTGGATATTTGTGGAGTTTTTGATCTTAAGTTTTGGAGATCGTGGAGTAGAGTTTGAGGAGGAGATCTCGTAGGATTCTCATTTCATGCAAACATACATTCAAGCATTTAAACATAAACACACCATCATCAAGCAAATATAAGCATTGTCCATGAGAAAGGGAAATCAACTCCTAAAAGCATTTAACATAAACGGCTTGTTGCCCCCTGTTAGTAAGGAGCGGCCTTGGGCCCCACATGTTTGGCGGGCCTCCTGTCTTTGCCCAATGTGGTTGGTTCAGAGGGCAGTGACAGATTAGGTGACTCAGAGGATTTTGGATTCTCTGGTGCTGGTGGTGGAGGAGGAGGCTTGCTGACGGAGCTTTCTGCATCATCAGGTAGAGGCTTGTCTCCGTCATTTTCATCCCATCCTTCGACTTCCACATCCATAATTTTGCGGATAGGATCAACGGTCAGCCATAACTGATGCGGGATGGTATTTGGTGGCCCGCAAGCAATCAAGAGCCTGAGCGTGTCATAATTGTTGTTGGAGAAGTATGGGGCGATCCTAAGAGGATACCCGAATCCTGCCACCAAAGTATGAATGTCAGCAGAATTCCATAACTGTAAAGGCACCTTGCAGAGTCTTATGCGCGCACGGTAGTTGAGAGGGTTGTCAGAGCCTCCTTGGCTAGAAGTCCATCCTATCATTCGGATATCGGTGGGAATGACACCGGGGATGACGGCTTCTAAAGTGAGTGAGCCCAACGAAAGGATGCCTCTTTTGATGTCATCACTTGGGCATATGAGTATGTAGTCGGCCTCGATTTCATCGACTTCCTCGATGATTAGGCTTGAGAACTCACAGTTGAGTTGATTTGAGAAGTAATGACCGAGGCGATATTTGGTGTACCCGGTCTTCCTCCCTCCAGTGACATAAATGAAGATGGATCGCCATAACCATCGACTCTCTTACGACAGTACGTCCTTGTTGGGGAAGTCGACGGTGAGAGAACCTGGGCCTGGATATCGTCCATATCCCATCCTTACCGTTGGCGTAAGCGCCATGGTCTCCCAGTTGTGGGGAATTGTCCTTTGAGTAGCCATTAGCGCAGAGATTGATTGAGGTTGAGGAAGTTTGTGACTTAGAGATGTCGGCTTCCTTCCAAGGTGGGGTATATATATCATCCCCTTTTTGGGCGCGTTGATACCCGACGTGCCCCTTCATGTGCACTATCATCTCCATCATGGCTGTAGTGGGAGTGGTTTTGTAAGTGACGGTTTACGAGTCACTTTCGTATTCTTGACATAAGTCGCTTGGTGTGTCACCATCCTGGTATAGTTTCAAATAGTGGCCACTGATTGATTTCATGGGCCTTGCGCTTTCATAATCGACCAGCCCATTTTTAAACCCATGTTCTTTCGGGTTAGACTCAACTCCTACCATGTAACATATGGCGTCCGTGCTGGAATCGCTCGAATCATCATCCTTAGGTTTCTTTAATGACTCATGTTTTGAACGAGATTTAGAGCTTTCGCCTTTCTTCCTCTTGGAAGTTTGTTTGGCTTTTTCTTTCTTCTTTTGCTTTTCATCCTCTATGATACACTTGCAGGACGTGCAAAACCAGTTGAAGAACCTCTTGTCATACCCAGAACTTATCCTTCTTCCGGTGGCGCATTCAGTGCATGAGTATCTATGGCATCGGTCACAATTGAACATGACGTGGTAATCATCTACTTCATCACAACTCATGCATTTGCCTTTCTTTGATTGGCTACCGGTACTATGATCCTCTTCTTCTTGAGGTGAATCATATTCTGAGTCGGTGGACCTTTGAGATGCCACGTAGCACTCAGCTTCTTGTTCTTCTTCTGAATTTTCTGAGCTGTCGTCTCGAATTTTCAAATTTCGGGCTTGACTCTGCATTCCAGGTGCTTGGTATTCTTGGAGATACTTCCCTTTAATAGGTGGTGCGAATTTGTTTCCATTGCTTTCTCGCAACCTATAGGTGTCTCGCCCCAAAGCTTGCTCAACAATATATGGTCCTTTCCACTCAATTCTAGTGTGACCGTCTTTGGATGGTTGAGACTGGCTGAGCATGGATACCATATCCCCTTCTTCGAACTGTGAGGGTACTTCATCTTTAGGGATAGATTTCATCTTTTGCTTCCCCTTATCTTTGTTGGGAATCGGTGCATGAGTCCCTTCTAGATGGGCTACCACAGTGAGTGGTAAAGTTCCCTCTTGCCTTTTCTTTTCTAGAAAGTCTTTGAAAACCCAGCAGTCATCGATGGTGTGACCGAGGATACGGTGGTACGGGCAATAATTAGGTTCATTGACTTTACTCGCCTGCTCTGGGCGTTTGCATACTGGCAAGTTGAGCCATTTTTGCATCATTAGGTCAAATGTTTTAGCAACCTTATCTCGCCCAAATGAATATGTCTTGTTCTTGAGTTCTGCCAACGTATTCTTTTCTTTTGGCATCATTGGAACAGGTTTCTTCGAACTAGAGATTGTGTTCATTGAATCGGTATGGGCTTGTCTCTTTGCGGACTGGAATTTCAAATAATCCTTTAAGAGCTGGGCTAGCATGCCCTCGAGTGGAAAGGACTCAGGTGCTGGTGCTGGGAGTAGTGATTCTGCTTTTCCTTCGCCTTTCTTCGGTTCTGGCACCCATTTACCTTTGAAGCAACGCAGGCAGCTCCATTTTGGGGTTTCATCATTACTTTGGGGATGTTCCCTAAACCTTGTGCAAGGGGGGTGACATATGGTTCTACATTCAACACATGAAGTCATTTCCGTGACCTCTCCCGGTCTATCGCATACACTGCATGCGACAAACGACGATTGATCGTTTTCAGTTTCTATTACATGACATGAAGCTTTGGAGGTTCTTCGGTCATTGTCTGGTTGTTGTGGATTATGCTCGGAATGCACATCCAGACCCTTCATTTGTTTCAACAGGTCTTGGAAGGAGCGAGTCTTGGTTGGATTTGGTTTGGGTTGCTTTGGCAAGGCATTAGGGAAGGGATTTCTCCCTCGGCCTCCTCCACGGCCTCTACCACGACCGCTTCTTAAAGCCATTTCTAAATTGGCATGGGCAGCTTTCCTTTGGATCCTTCTTAGATCACAAGTCGGTGACTCATCATCGCTGCCACTGTCGCTGAGGTATTGTATAGGACGACATTTGGAGTCATTATATCCATCATCAGATTCTTCAAACTCGAGCCCTCGAGTATTTCTTGGCTTTCTATCCGGTCCTATGATTGTAGGATTACAGTGAGCCAGTATTTTATCGAATCGCTTTGTCATAGCGTAGGTTGGAGACATAGGACTCATGTTTGCAAGAATCCTGGTTAGGCTTTTGGAACAATATGGTAGAAGATGTACATCCACTTTGTTGGACATAGCTTCATCTTCTAAAGGCCATTCGTCATTGTTCAGCACCAAAGACTGATTTTTACCATCAAAAGCTCTATAGAATATAATAGGCTTGTGCCTAAAGATTCCTTCTTCGATAATCTCTTCTTTAGGCGGTATTATGAATACTACCATTTCTTGGATTTGGTTCACTTCCCTTGGTGTGAGCTCCTTATGATGGTTTTCAGGTATCCTCTCAATCATCAATGAGTATTGACCTGCTTCTTCCTCGTCTTCTGAGGGTATTATGTATGACGGGAGTATCCTAGTTTCATCTGCCTCCTCCCCTGACGACAAGTCAGTATCGGTTCCATACAGCCTTGATTTCTCGTCTCGCTGCTTCTTCGAACACGCTCCTTTTAGAACGGGTTTATCAAAGAAGTACTTGGCATCTTTCAGCCCTATTTCATGCACTTCAAATGGCTTAACTTCTCCATTGATTTGTTTGACTTCGTCATCTTTTATATATTTCAAACATTGATGTAGGGTTGACGGGACGACATTGTTATTATGTAACCATGGTCGACCTATCAATGCGTTGTATGTGGTTTTCGCATCGATGATGTAGAATTTCATCCACTCTTGGATACCACCAATATCAAAAGGCAGGCTAACTGCCCCCATGGATTGCTCCGTTTTGTGGTTGAATCTATGTATAGTGATCTTATCCTTCATGTGGAACTTAGCGCTCAACGTGAGACGGTCCAACGTTCGCTTAGGCATCAGGTTAATGGAGGAACCCGGATCGATTAACATGCGGGTTACCTTTTGGCCATCACACTCACCAGTGAGAAAGAGTGGTCTATTGTGATCAGACGTGCCTATGAGCAAATCATCGTCATTGAAGGTGATAGTTGGATTTTTGTTGTCTACTAGCGCTATTTCTTGCATCTTCTTTTCGGCAAAATGCGCTTGAAACTCTTCAGGGTTTTGGAGTGCATAGATGAACACTTCTCTCACTTCAGCGGACATCATCAAGATGTCAAACATGCTGACCGCAGCTGGTATTTTTCTAAGCTGTGCGAGGATATTGTAATCCTGCACTATATGTTTCTTAGGTGCTGGTTCATCTTGTACAGCGGGTTCTTTCCCTTTTGCCTTAGCTTTCGACCTCCCAATCTCATCTTCTTGTGGTGGTTGGCACTCAGGGATATTCGTACCCGAGCGAAGCACTGCTTGGCAATCAGGTTTCTTGGTTTTGACAAAGATGACTTCCTCGTCATCTAAGTTACTTGAGGAACTTCCTCCATAGACAACTACATTGCACATTTCATGGTCATCTTCATTGGTTTCTTCATTTTGAGGGATTTGACTCGTTCCCCTTTTCTCGATTTTGAGGCCCAATATTACGGCCAAAACATCCTCTGTTAAGAAGTCTAGGAGGGTCAACGGTAGCGGAGTACCTTGCTTATGATCCTCTAAAGCTTGTATGTGCTTTTGGATTTCAGAAGGTGTAGGCAACTCTGCTGATTTGGGTGACTTCTTGCCTTTTTGGCTGCCATTCTTGTTTGGCTTGCGATGGATGACCCGTTTTGGGGGCCTTGGCACTGTGGGGTTTAAGCTGCTGTCCCATTTGACTTGAGGCTCTTTCAGGAGCTGTCTCAGGAACTTTTTGGTTTTCCTAGAGAGGTGGAATTCCCATGTTTCATTTGCGGGATTTTCAACCCTCTTTTCTTCAATCACCTCAACATGAGAGATAACATTAACTTGCTCGTGAGGTGCGGGTTGTTGCACGGCACTTGGCGCTAACTGCAAGCGACCCTCTTGAATTCTTCTTTCTATTAAGTCTTTGAAGACCCAACAGTCTTCTATCTTATGACTTATCACCCTATGATATGGGTAATAGTTAGGGTGATCAACCTTATCCGCCTGATCGGGGCGCTTGCTTGGAGGCAATTTCATACCATCTTCCAAGGCTTGTTTGAATATTTTAGCCGTTTTCTCCTTTTTGAAAGAGTACTTCTTATTCTTTCATTTTTCTAACAATTTGGAGTAACGACTATTTTGGTTATCGCGAGGAACTGGCTGAGTGGGTTGGATATCGACTTGCCTCGCCTCCTCGTCAGAAGAGTCAGAATCTCTGTTTTCGGTTTTGTTGGCTTTGTTGGTTTTGACAGCGTATACTGTCTTTGATTCTTTCTTCTTCGGAAAATCCCTTCTTGGTTTGAAAGAAGTCGATGACTTCTCTTCTATATCCGTTTGTCCCAATCTAGATACGGTGTCTACCAGATCTTGATAACTGTTGGGGTTGGCAACGATTAACATTTCTCTCATTTTACCGGATGTACTTCTTATGAGCAAATCAACTGCCTCCCTTTCAGGTATAGAATGGCTCGACTTGTTGCTCATATTTCTCCAGCGGTTGATATATGCCAGAAGAGTTTCGTTTGGCCCTTGTTTGGTCCATGCTAAATCAGCAAGTCTTATTGGACTGCTCGCAGTGGCGAACCTATCTATGAAGGCACGCGCCATGTGGTCCCAGGATCTTATACTTCCTGGTTTTAGAGAACAATACCATTGAAACGCTAGTCCTAAAAGACTTCTAGCGAATTGGCGGCAAATGAATGCTTCTTCTCTTGAAGAGTCTCCACATTGAATCATGAAGTGGCTGACGTGTTGTTCGGGTCCCGTCTCATCTGTTCCGTTTCCTGAGAACTTGGAGAATAAGGGAACAGTGTACGTTGGGGGGTATTTTGGTATATCGAATTCGAGAGGGTATGGTTTCCCTATTCGCAGTGTTGTTTGTTTTGGGGCAATCCCCATTTCTTGTAACTGACGGCTGATCATTTCTTGAACATCAACCGCAGTAAAGGTTGGGGAGGTTTCTCGCCTTTCATCTTCCCAATGTACCCTACGTCTTTCTTGAGGGTTTGGTCTTTCTATTCTTTCAAGCCCGTTCACAGGGCTGGACCGATTTGATATTTCTCTTTTTTCGAGTTCGGAGCCAGCGGGGCCTTTCCCTCAGATTTCAGCTATCAACCTTTGTCCCTTTCGTGGGCTTGATGTACTTCAGCTCTAAGGTTTTGTATCTCGGCTTGCATTTGATTGAAGGCAGATAACATTTGTTCTTGTGTTTGTGTACCGGTTTGACTTTCACCAGCACATGGGGAAGTTGCCAAGACGGTGTGGAAATTACCTAACGCTGATCCATCCATGTGACCTACATCTGAGCCACTTACGGTTTAGGGTTTGGCATTTATGGGAGGAAGGCATGCTGCATCAGACTCCTCCTCATCGTCACTCGAATTTTCGACAATGGGGTCATTTCCCTTTCTCACCATGCATACGGTGGGGTTGGAGGGCTTGACAGGATGGTCGTCTTCCTCTTCGAGGTCTTCATTAATGGTTATAATGAAGACCGTCGCTTCTTCTTCTTGCTTAGGGTGTGTTTCAGTGACCCTTCGCTTCTTATGAGTGGCATTTGGCGCCACTATTGTTAAACTTCCAGTGTTGGAGGGGTGCGGATTGATTCGTGCCCCCAGCCTATCATGTACACTGGTTGGTCTTCTCAGAATTCGAGGGGTTTGATTTAATCCCTCATTACTTGAGCTTTGAGAGATGTTTACACGTATCTCTTGGCGTAGTTTTGGTTTCAGCGAGGCACCATCAGGTGCCCCCAGCCTTGGGGCTAAGAACATTGGTTTTGGTTTTGAGAGGAAGGCATTGTTGTGTGCCTTAGGTTTTGAGACTGGGAATGTCAGCCTCGATTTGATCGAGGGTTGGGCATCATTAGATGCCCCCAGATTTTGGGCTGGAAACGTCAATCTTGACTTGACGGAAGTGGGTGCAGAGGTTTCGGGCGCAGGATGCGCGTAGTATTGACTCCTGCGCTGCTGCAACATGCGAAGCTGGTTATGGGCCTTATGAATGGCCATAACAGTATCATCAACCATTTTGTGGTTGGTGTTCATCCTCTTTGATTTATGGATGAACGAGATGGTTTGAGGGACTTCTCCCGCTGCACATATATGTGCAGTAGAAGAATTTCTCCTAACTATCCTGAGTGGGGAGAATGAGTTGCATACGGGAAGGGCAGGTTGAGCCACCAGCTCATCCTGGTAGGCTTGGAGATTTCTTTTCTTGGTGACCGACAAAGGGGTCACTTGAGTTTGGCTGATTTTCTTAGACGCGCGTCTTCTTGCGCGCCTAGTTTTGGAAAGTGGAATGAACGTCTTGCCGTCCATTCCCTTAGGGGTGAGAAAATAGCATGCTTCATCATTATCTTCAACTTCTTCCTCGTTGATGGACCCGAGGGACAGCTGTTCATTCATTGGAGCAGGAATAGGGGCTTCGAATGCCCTGACTTCATCAATAGGGACTGCAAACGTCCCAAAGTAGACCACCTCTTCGCCAGCAGGGAGGCTGGTAACTTGGGTAAAAGAGCGAGCATTGATTGCGGTGTAAGCCATTCCTGCAAACAAGCAAAACTCAAAATTTCATTAGTCAATTTTCATATTTAAACTTATACATGAGTGTTAGCCCGATTATTCAGTCCATAGGCGTCGATATCGAATATAAAAGGAAATAGCATAACTCAAGCGATCCAATGACTTGTTGTTTGAGTGTTTTGAAGTCATTGGCTACTTGAGTATGTTCCTTTTATCTTCGTATCAGATCCCGAACCTGTGAGGAGGAGAATGTCCCACCGGGCGTGCCAAAACCTGTAGGGCGCAGAAAGTTGCACAGCGGTGGAAGGTGTGTGCATGTATTAAATGCCTCAGGGTTCAATGCTCTCAAATTTTAAGACATGGGGGAGAACATCGAATTTGAAACATTTATTTTCTTTCTACAATTCCTTCGGTTCACCCTCAACAGACCTACTGTTCATAATCAGTCTATCGAGAGAGTTTATTGATTGTGGGGACGTTTAACTCCCAGCGGGCGCAAGCCCCCGCTGTTAATTACATCAGATGACCCTCCCAAGCCATACTGAACAACTCGTCCATTCCAGGATTTGTGCCTATTTGTTGTGAATTGAAAATGGGGCTAAAAAGAGGAAACTCATGTATTGACCTTGGTTTTGCTTTGGTTTTCTTAGTTTGGACATGTGTGTGTGTATGATTCCTATTAAAATAATATTTGTTATAGGAATTTGGATATTTGAGAAGTTTATATACACTGTTTATTTATATTTGATTTATGACATATTTATTCATATTTTTAAGAAATGAAATCATTTAATCTTGAAGAAAGGGTATTTTGGTCATTTCAATATTTGGCTGATACTTAGACATGCTCAATTTTGGCTTAGAAACATGTATGATTTGATTTGGTTCGTTTGAAGGTGGTTTGAGTCAATTTGGACCTGAGATGAAAAAGTTATACTTGAAAAGGACTGAGAAGGGCCTATTTGTGAAGTTTTATGTTTTCTCAGGGGCCTCTTTAAAAGCTGAAAGGGCTTTGGGATTTGCGTTGGGCTTTAAGATGGGTGCTGGATGATATCGGGCTTTAAGATTAAATCATGAGGCTTTGATGTGTACTGCATCTGGAGTTCTTGAATATGACTTCGAGATTCGGTCAAGAGACCAATGGACAATTTCGTTTGAATATTGGGTTTTAACTTTGGGCTTTTAGATCATCTTCTTACATCAAGATCCGGATTTTAATTTAAACCGTTATTTTGGCGCTGGAATCAGATGGCCCGTGTTATTTTAAGATGTGTGCCGATCGGGTCTGAACCCGATTAGAAACCTGAACCAGGGCTTGGACCCGGTATTACTCCGGTGAGCTTCCGGTCACGGCAGGATGAAAGGAAAGCAGACTTAGAATCGCCTTAAGGTATTGAGTTCATTGGATGTGTTGTCGGTGGCCGTCGGTTGCAGGGGGTGGTGGTACGCCGCCTCTTTTGTGCTTTCGGTACCGGTTTGGAATTATTCCCGATTTCAATGCTTGGTATATTGTTTTCCTCTGATCATTTATATGAATAGCTTTGTTTCATCATGCGCAGGGTATATGCATTGTCAAGTTGGAGCTTAATCAAAGATTAAAGTGACTGGAGTTTGAATGTTTCGGCACACAGCTGATGTGGCACCGGTTTCATGCTTTTCTGTTTTTGAATATGTTTAGGAGTTTACACAAGCCCTTATTCTGTTCATGGAAGCTCTTTTGAGATGACAGGAGTTTTGTTACTATCATTACATATTAATTTTTTATTTTTGGGTGTAACATGAAATTTATGCATGGTTAGTCTTGAATTTACTTATTTTGTTGATTCTATCCAAAGGGCTTATGCAAGTTCTTATCCGGAGGTCATAAAGGGAAATCAAAGATTATTTACATCAGTTTCCGTAATTTTTAGGGTTTCATTTCTATTTTTAAGATATTTAATTGTGCAGAGGGGCAATAAAGGAAATTTTGTATTTTTAATGCTGGATTTTCTTATTTTTAAAAGCTGAAACTTTGAAAATTCATAGAAAATAGAAATAAAATCCAAATAATGTAAAATTTGTGTCCATTTTATGTATTTTGAAGTCTTCTATCTAACTGTGATATTAATTTTTCAATTTGGTTCTTAAATCATTTTTATTGCTTAATTTACCAGCAAGTTCTTTTATTTGTCTAAAGCTGAAATTTCTGTTTTTGTGCTGGACTTTGGAATTTCGTAGAAAATCGAAATAAAATCAGAAAAAAATGAAATTTGTGTCCAATTTGTGTGTTTTGGAGTCCTCTATATGATGGTGAAGTCCATTTTTCATTTTGGTCCCTGTGTCAGTCCAGGAGGTTCTGTTTATCAGTAAGGGTCATCTTGATCATTTTGAGTATCTTTTATGTACCAATGGTACACACCAATCACCATACTGCTGGTTCACTACTCCTGGGAGCATTAAGGACTGGTTCAAAGTATTTACAACTGAATTTGAGTTTTATCCATTGTTTAAACCAAATTTTGTGGCTTTTGAGCTATATTTTGGCATTAACAAACAACAAGAAAAGAAGACAAGCTCCAAAAAATCACATTTCACATTCTTAAATACCAAAAATTATCAGAAAACTGGGAATTTACAGGGAGGTCCCTGATTTTTATAAAAATCATGTTTTTGGTCTTTGAAGGACATATCATTGAGATTTCCTTACGTTTAAAGATGCAAACACCATGAACAAGTATAACTTGTTATTTATTTGCATTTCAAACCTTCTATCTCTCACCATTTATATATTTGAGATATTTAACTTCCTTTTAGCATATTAGCTCAAGAAATCAAATATTTTCCCATATATAAATAGGTCCAAAAGGGCAAGTCATTGAAATATCATAGATTTAAAATGTAAATGGCATATTATAGATAATGCTACTGCCTTTTACATTTTAAACCTCAATTTCTCACTATTTGCACATTAAATCACTTAATTTCCTTTCTTGACTTGATCATACATGAGCACATTCATGCATATGGAAATTAAGTATCTTTTAATGTGCAAAATGGCCCCTTTAATAGGAATTAAAGAAGGAGCTATCCAGCTCAACTTCAATAACCCTTTATTATATTTTTTTATTCATTCTTTAATCCCATTAATAAAATAATTAAATGAATTAAATAAAGGCGGAGATATCCAGCTCAACACCCTTATTAGACATCATTTGCCTATTTTATACAAGGATTAAATAATTTTTAAAGCAAAAAGAAAAGAAAAGGGAGAAGGCAGAGAAGCAAAAGAGGAAATATTTATATTTTGATACTTTTTATTATTATTCATAAAAATCATTTAAAAGGCAAGAAAAGTGTAAATAAAGAGATTATGACATATTTTTACTATATGTATATCTTTTTATGCTTAAAAGAGAAGAAAATGCAAGAAAGGAAAATAAAATCTTTTTATTTGATCATCAAGCTACATATTTCATTTTGTTCATCCTATGATGAACTAGAAATCACGTAACTCTCTAATATATCCTTTTTGAAAGCTTTAAATAGAGAAGAAAATGAAGGAATGAAGAACAAGATCAATACAGTAAAGAAAGGGAAGAAGAATTCATCAATTAAAAATCTTTATTTCGATTTTATAAACATACACATCCCTCAGCTCCTAGGAGCTTACATGTTTAGGTATTCAATACCTCTCTAATTTGTTGAAAAATCTAAAAAGCTTGAAAGCTTACTCTAAACTATGGAATTTGAGGCTTTTCTTGTGTATGAATTTAGTAGCAGGAGTTTGAGTGGGTTGTGTGCTCTTTCTTCTTCATTTTGGGTGCCTTATATAGGGCAATATTACGGTTTTCGGGTTTGGAGCTGCTGATGTGTCATTCATCACGCATATTAAGTGTTTGATGCATGGTCTGGATTCATTTACTCATGGTTTTATATGTGGAATATTACCAGGAATTATAATATGCTTTTATCCAATTTATTTGAAGGGTTTATGTGTAACTTTGGCATTTTAATTGCTCCAAAATTGCTATCTATCATTTTAAGTTTAAATAGCAACTTTTTAGGGTCAAACATATATATAGATAGAGAGAGGAAGGTTCAAATGCCTCCATTTTTTGTGCCTTCACCATGCCTCCATTTTTAAAAACTTTAATAACTGAAAATTTAAAACTTAAAAGTCAAAATAAAACTGTTGGATATGATCTACATAATTTTATCTATGTGCTCATAAAAAGTTATCACATTTTGATTTTGTTTTTATGTGAATCAATAAGTTGAAAAATCAACGTCTAGAAATTATCCACATTAGTACGTTTTTTACAAGCTCTTGATGACAACCAAAACAAAATTAAAATGTCATAATTTTTTACACGTGCATAGATAAAATGATTTAGATCATATCCAACGGTTTTATTTTAACTTTTAAGTTTTAAATTTTAAATTATTAAAGTTTTTAAAATGGAGGCATTTGAACCCTCCTCATATATATATATATATATATATATATATATATATATATATATATATATATATATATATATAGAGTATGGCTAAATTGCTGCCGACAGCATTCTGGCCAGCTGCTACCGGGGGCAATTCGGTCATTTCCGGTGTTCAAACAACAAATCTTTTTATACAGATATGTTCTAAATATTAAAATCTACTTGGAGACCAAATTTTAGATATTTTTGAATTTTTTAGCTATTTATTAGGCCACTTTGAAATTGGCTGATCCGGGTGAACAGTGCACCCAAATTCTGGACCATGTGATCTGGAATTTTCAAAGTGGCTTAATAAATAGTAAAAAAATTCCAAAAAATGTAAAATTTGGTCTCCAAGTAGATTTTAATATTTAGAACACGTTGAACGGTTCATATTTGTTGTTTGAACACCGGAAATGACTGAATTGCCCCCGGCAGCAGCTGGCCTGAATGCTGCCGGCAGCAATTTAGCCATACTCTATATATATATGAACTATGCTGAGCTATAGAGTAAAACTGATTTTTACTCTATGTTTTTAAGACATTGGATCAGCTTCAAAAAGTGTGTGGATCCAATCTGAGATATGAAAAAAGTTGCGCTTATTTGCGCTGAAATTTAGCTCCAGTCAATGGAGATGTCCATTTGCCTCTCCTCCAGAATTCCTAGCAAAAGAAATAGAAACAAAAAAATAACCCAAATCCGCCTCCAGCGACTCCTTTCTCCGTCGCCCCTCCTCCGACTCTCTCCTTCGAAGAGGTTGCGCACCCTCATCCCTCTCTGGTGATTTCCCAGTCCCCACCCTAAATCGCATTTCACCCTCTCGCCGTCCTACTCTCAGCGCCACAGCTCCATCGGACCAGCGCCAGGTTCCCTCCCCTCTCTCAGTGCCACAAGTCCAAATGACAAGAAATAAATGCCGATATTAAAATTTGTTTCATTATTGTCATCTAAATGACAAGAATTAAATGCCTCTTTTTTAGACTCTCTGTATGTAGCACTACACAGTTTAAATTTTCATACGCTGGAAATGGACTATGTCAGGAACCTTTACTGTGAAAAGTGCATATTTTGCATTGAAAGATGGCCCACGAATAAAAACTGATGTTGGAAAGATTTGGAAATTAAAGGTTCAACCATGGATGGTCTTTGCATGGCTGATGGTGCTTAACAAAATCTCTACGATCGACAATCTCCAAGAGAGAGGATACCAACTGGTAAATAGGTGCGCACTATGAAAAATGAATGCTGAAACGGTTCACCATCTTTTCTCACAATGTGCATACACAATGCAAGTATACAGTAGAATAAATCAAATAGAAGAGACCAATATTCCAGTGGGGCATGCAAACGCGTTCAGGCATTGCTCCAGACAATCTTCTTGGTAACTCATACTAACTGGGCAATGAGAAGAGAAGCGCCTAAGCAAGGCAACTCATACTTGCTGAAATTCACTTCATTGGCCAGACCAAACTGAGATTAACATGCAGTGAGGACCAATTACAACTAAAACAGTGCAACTGATACCAACACTGGTACAGAGAGACATACGGTACCAGTCAGCACAAGGTACTGGTAAGAAGTGAGGAAGGGCAAAACAGGCACAGTGAAGAGAATAATACTGGAATGGACTCATTTGATAAAATCTATTTGAGTCTTTTCGCTCTTGGGTTCTGAAATTTTTGGATTTTTTAATTATTCTGGTACTCTCATGTTTTGAGTACCCTTTTTTTTGTATTTTAATTATTTCACTTTGTTACTCAAGTGTTTCGAGTACTTTTACCATTTTTGTACTTTATGTTACAAACCTTCTTGTAAATATATTAATGAATTTCTGAATTTAACTTTGTTTAGCTAAATTTAATAACACATATTTATAAAATAAAAATGGAGTGCTTAAATTCCACAACACTTGATCATATTTCTTTATGAATTTATTTAATTAAGTCTATATGTTAAGCAAGTTATTTGTGATATAGAAGGCAGGAGGAACAATTAATTTCAGTGTTTTGAACTCTTCATTAAGCTCCTAAGGCTATAGAAGATACACACAATTAACATAGTAGAAAAAACTAAAAACAACACTTTACATCAAGTAGTCGTGCACAAAAACTAGTACAAAAACTTTACATGCTATATCAAGTTACCATATTGAAGAAAGAAATTACAAAAGAGAAATCTGTCTTTTTCTTTAATTACTCTAACAACACTACTCAGATTCTTCATCATCAACTTCATCATCGTCCTCACTATCCTTTCCAGAACCTTCTTCATTTTGTAAATTATGTGAACATATCGTTAATTAGCAGAAAATATTAAGAAGAACCAAAAATAAACAATACAAGAAAATAATAACTTGTGGACAAGTCCTTGAATTATGACCCACTTTTTTATTGCATCTGCTACAAGTTCTCAATTTTTTCACCTTCTTTAATCCAGTAGATTGAAACCGTGTAGGCTTCTTCTTCCTACCCTTGCATTGCGCTTGTGGTGGATCAAGATACATTGGCACAGTAAAATCCATCAAATATGTCCCAATTTTCTCCTTATCAGATGCAACATTTGGTACTCCTATCTTGACACCAGGAATCAGATCCATCAGCTCCTCATCAGCTCCTACCTTTTGTACTACAGCCAACAGCTTCTCCTTGACACTAGGAATCAGCTCTTTCAAACATCTAAATGCCTCTCGACTTGAGGCGCTGAGAGAGGGGAGTTGCGAAAGGAGAAGCTGGACCTGAGGCGCTGAGACAGGGGAGGGAACCTGGCGCTGGTCCAATGGAGCTGTGGCGCTGAGAGTAGGGCGGCGAGAGGGTGAAATGCAATTTAGGGTGGG
Source organism: Carex myosuroides (assembly GCA_028015225.1). Lineage (NCBI taxonomy): Eukaryota > Viridiplantae > Streptophyta > Magnoliopsida > Poales > Cyperaceae > Carex > Carex myosuroides. The sequence goes on from CM051476.1 coordinate 4,150,835, forward strand.
GACTGGGAAATCGCGAGAGAGGGGTGAGGGTGCGCAACCTCTCCGAAGGAGAGAGTCGGAGGAGGGGCGACGAAGAAAGGAGTCGCTGGAGGCGGATTTGGGTTATTTTTTTGTTTCTATTTCTTTCGCTAGAATTTTGGAGGAGAGGCAAATGGACATCTCCATTGACTGGAGCTAAATTTCAGCGCAAATAAGCGCAACTTTTTTCTTATCTCAGATTGGATCCGCACACTTTTTGAAGCGGATCCAACGTCTTAAAAACATAGAGTAAAAATCAGTTTTACTCTATAGCTCAGCATAGCTCATATATATATATATATATATATATATATATATATATATATATATATATGAATTTTCATTTTAAAATCTCCAATATAAGTCCGTATAAAAATTCGTATATGCGGCCGCATACCGCATATGGAGTATACAGTGACCTTCGCATACCGCTTAGAAACCATATTTAAAAAATTGAAAATAACACTCCTTAATATCTTTATCCGTAATTATGAGGAAAGAAAAATGAGGCCAACTTTTATTCCTTTATTCATTAATTCTGCTCAAGTCTGACACATGAATAGTAGTCAATGGGGGTGTAATTAATAAACGAGGAGCGTTAAAAGGCACCCTCCCTTTTGTGCTCCTAACGTGCACCCTCCCCTCATATCTTCATTTTCAAAGTTCAAATAGTCAATTCGAACCTTCCAACGTGTTCTTCATATTAAAATGTGCTTGGAGACCAAATTACATTTTTTGGAAATTTTTTACTATTTTTTCAGAATTTTTGATTAAACTAAACAATAATAAAAAATTCTGAAAAAATAGTAAAATTTTTCCAAAAAATGTAAAATTTGGTCTCCAAGTACATTTTAATATGAAGAACACGTTGGAAGGTTCGAATCGACTATTTGAACTTTAAAAATGAAAATATGAGGAGAGGGTGCACGTTAGGAGCACAAAAAGAGAGTGCATTTTAACCCTCCTCGAATATTAAGAGTCTATTATTCGTAAATTATGCTCTTTTCAGAAATAAATAACAAATGGCTAAAATGGTAGTCAATTGATCTAATGTTCCTCTACTTATCATCATTTATAATGTATTTTATAATATTTTTAATAAAAATATTATTCTATGTATACTAAATTCACTTGTGACCCGGAACGTAATTTCTATTACCAATTATACCACAGCAGATCTAGATCGGAAGAGGCTCGGCAGCGGTCAGAGGTGGCAAATAGATTCTTTCTTAGAAGTGTAGTAGGCTGTTACGTGTCCCCGTCACAAGTACCCAAAAGCATGCGCTCATAGTTCGGCTGCCGACATTTTTATTAATATCCAAAGTTTAATAGAAATTAATTAATATACTCAGATGTCCTAAGTTTTTATAAAATATTCCTACCGGTCATTTTCTGGTCGGTACCCAATTTAATCAACTACCGGCCAGAAAATGATCGGTACTCTATTTAATTCACTACCGGCCAAAAAATGACCAGTACTTTTAATTTTTTTTGGCTGTTTTAGAGTTTATTGTAGTATTTTCCATTTAGATTTTATGTTGTAGTATTTTTGTTGTTGTTATAGTATTTTCTGTTTAACATAATCATGATAATTTATTTAATGTTAGTATAATTTAGCGTAACTTAGTTTAATTTAGCATATTTCTCATGATTTATTTTATTTTAGTACAATTCTCATTAGTTTTAATTAGTATAATTCTGATAATTTATTTTATTTTAGCGTAATTTTGCGTAATTATGCGTAAATTAGTGACAAAAAAATCTAAAAAAAACATAAAAATAGTACCATAAAAGCACACATAAAAAAGAACCGAAATATAAGATAATCCAAACATAAAAACACCAAACATAGTATACCAAATATAAATAGTACAAACAATCACCGCCACGGATCGGGGGACCATCGCTCAGCTGGTACTCCGACGTTTGCTCGAACCAGCCAAACTCTCTCTCTCGGTGTAACGACATCAGCCTCGGCCTCGCTGCTTATCCGATCAGCGATATCCTAGACTAAGTCATACATCGGCCTAGAGACTGGCGGGGGTGTACAGAAGATGGATGCAGCGAACTCAGTCCCAAAGTCAGGCTGAGTCTGGGACCCGCTACTACTGGTCTCTCTATCATGTGGCATCTCTGTCTCATATTGTGGTACTACCGGTGGCAGCATGTCGGCCGGATCGTCCTCGTATACCCCCGATCTCATCGAGACTGAACGCTAGCTCCTCAAAATCTGTAGGAAAAGACTCCGGAGGCGGTGGCGGCAATGTGGCCGGACCCTGCAATCATACACATAATTAAGTAAATTTGATTTGAATGAATAAATTTGTTCGAATGGAACAACTAATGAAATATGACAGATACGCCATCCTTAATAAGAGAGTGAGAATCAGCTCCTAACAACTCCTCGATCTGAGCAGCAAACCCAGCGTTGTCAGATACGCCACCAACTGGGGTGGTGCCGCTAATAGGCAAACCCCAAAGGGCACTCACATCCTGGAGTGTCATTGTCATCTCTCCGAATAGCATGTGGAACGTTTGCGTCCCAGGATGCCATCGCTCCACCAGTCCTGCAATGAGAGATGCATTGATGATGCCACTCCCAGTCCACAAGATGTCCACAACCTGGTAGAGGCCCAGATTGATGAGGAACTGGTCCATCACTGGGTAGTACTGCATGTGAATGCACCGGTACTCACATCTAAAAGAAACGTGTCATGCGTTGAAAAAAATAATCCAAATGGTGAACACAACAAAATTTAGAAAATGCTAAAAAAATACGTACCTCATGAGAAGCCAGTGAGACTCGGTGCTCGCGGTAGGGCATCTACATGATAGGACTGAAATGCTCTGTACTGCCAGTCTCGATCAGCTCGTCAATTACAGGTGGTGCTGGACGAGTCCTAGGCCGTCCTCTAGCCATCCTAATGTCAAAAATAAAATTCTGTTAACTTACGCTAAGTAAACCCTAAATCCTAATTTCTGTTCTAAAATAAAATTATGTTAACTTACGCTAAGTAAACCCTAAATCCTAATTTATGTTCTAAAATAGCCTAATTTCGGTAAAATATGCTAAAAAAGGCCAAAATAGGCTTAATTATGAAAAAACATGCTAAAATAGGCCAATTGCGGTTCAAATAACCTAAAATATGCTATAATAGGCTAAAATAGCATAATTTTGGTAAAATATGGTAAAATATGCCAAAATAGGCTTAGTTATGCTAAAATATACTGAAATAGGCCAATTGCGGTTAAAATAACCTAAAATATGTTATAATAGGCTAAAATAGCCTAATTTCAGTAAAATATGCTAAAAAGGCCAAAATAGGCTTGATTATGCTAAAACATGATAAAATAGGCCAATTGTGGTTAAAATAACGTAAAATATGCTATAATAGGTTAAAATAGCCTAATTTCGGTAAAATATGCTAAAAAGACCAAAATAGGCTTAATTATGCCAAAACATGCTAAAATAGACCAATTGCGGTTAAAATAACTTAAAATATGCTATTATTGGCTAAATAGTCTAATTTCGATAAAATATTCTAAAAAAGGCCAAAATAGGCTTAATTATGCTAAAACATGCTAAATAAAGCCAATTGCGGTTAAAATAACCTGATTATGGTATAATAGGTTAAAATAATCTAAAATATGCTATAATAGGCTAAAATAATCTAATGGTCTAATTATCCTAATTATGCTAAATTGAACTAAATTACACTTAATTATTCTAATTATGATAACAAAAGCTAAAATACGCTAAAATACGGTCAACTATGCTAATTATACTAAATTACCCTAAACCCTAAATTTGACTAATTACTCTAAATTATACTAAATTTTATAATTAAAACTAACTACAACGGATTTAACACTAATTACAACTAAATTATTCTAATTTTGGTACATTACTAACAAATCATAACATTTTACAACCATTTTGCACTAAAAATGAATTTTTAAAAAATTAGAAGGACTTACTTGAAAATTTGAGAAGAGATGGAGAAATCTGAGAGAAAGAGCTCAAAGGAGGAGAGATAGTGTAAAATTTGATGAAATGAATGATGAGAAATTCGGCCAACCCTCTACCCATATATATAGCACAGGTACCGGCCAGAAAATAACCAGTAGTTTATTAAATAGGGTACCGGCCAAAAAATGGCCGGAAGTTGATTAAATAGGATACTGGCCATTTTTTGATCTATAGAGACATTTTTATAATTTCCCACAGAATTTGAGTATATTAATTAATTTCTAATAAACTTTGGATATTAATAAAAATGTCGGCTCTTCCTGTAACAATTAACAAACTATGTTTTCTCTTTGTTTTATTTCTAAGTATAAAATTTTCATTTTGTGTCTGACCTGAAAAAGTCATCATTACACAGTTACACTGTTATCATACCGAAATTTTTATTTATAACATTTTTAAAAAATAAATTAATAAAATAACCATCGTTTTTGGTCAATTCTAAATCTAACACGGCCGCAGAATGCCGGAGCGGACCCATATGGGGGGTACCGCAGAATGCCGGAGCAGACCCTCATATGGGTCTGCAGAATGCCGAAGCGGCCCCTGGGGCCGCAGAATACCGGAGCGGACCCTTTATTTTTTATTTTAGAAATACGAAATTGTAATTTAGTTTCGAATGTTGTTTAAATTGATTTTGGTCGTATCGTATTTTAGATATGTCGTTGGTTTGAAATATTTTAGATATTTTAGATATGTGGTTTCTTTGAAATTCTTTTGTGTACTCTGAGATAATGAAATCAACAAAATAAATAAATAACAACAAAATCAAACAAACAAGAAACTAATCAACTAAATAAATAAGTATCTGACAAAACATCTACCAATACTACAAATAAGAATCTAACAAAACATCTAACAGTACAACAAATGAAAATCTACGGCTCTGGACTAAACACCGTCCTCGCCTTCTTCTTCCTATACCCCCGACCCCGCCTGCAGAGTGGCGTCTCGTCAGTATCTGCGGAGGATGCAGAGTCGTCTGCCTGGACATCCGTAGACTGAACCGGCTCCTGGCGAACCTCCTCAATCTCAGATGTCTGCTGGACCCCAGGACCAAAAACTGTGGTCTGTCCAGACTCAGCCTGCGTGAATAAAAACGCCTGTCTGGCAATGGGGTCATCGTGGAGGGAAGGGTGAGGTACCTGCGGTGAGGACTGGCCAGGGAACGGCGGGATGGGCTCTGTCTGAACATACCCTGGCTGATAGGCAGGAGGTGCAGTCTGAGTGGGACTGTAACCCGGGGAATACAGTCCATCTCCCTCTGTGCTATAATCAGCGGAGATATCGAAGCCCAGGTCCTCCTCGTGTCCACCCTGTAGTAACTTACAAATTAGATAATGTATTGAATAAGAAAAAAATCACAGTTATGTATTTTAATTTAAATTATACCTCGGTAGGCATCCTAGCCTGGGATCCCATGGCGTCCTGTGCGGCTCGGCGCATCAACTCGGCACCTCGGTCGAACGCCTGACCGACCGTCTCAGCGCCGTGGACGGGTGCAAACACGTCCTCATCACCAGTGTAGGGGACATAGACATCGGGCTCGTCAGATATGTCGTCCACTGCATCAACACCGCCCAAGCCAGCGCACCTCAGTAGAGAGTCGAGGCGCGCCCTGTACCCACACTGGCACACCGCAGGTACGTTGTGCTTGAGAATGACCTTCCCGAGCCTCTTCCATCCCCTGGTGACGGCCATCGTAGCCCCTATGACGCAACTCTTGACAAGATATAATGCCTGAAAATTGAAAAAATTATGAAGTAGTTGTACAATTGTAAATATTAATAGTTTTGAATTTGAAACTTCAAATTAAAAATACCGTGGCTGCGAAAGGTGCGCCGGCGGGGATAATACCGTGGATCCGTCCCATACGATCCCTCGGCTTCGGTACCCTCTCATGTGGGTTGTCGCCGATGCATCCCTCGAGAAATATGGTGTACGCGCCATGATCCTGGTACCAATCTCTGTAAGGTCTGTACGAATTACAACAAATGTTAGATATTCCAATCAAAAAACTATAGTTGAAGTTTTGAATTAATAAAAAAAATTCTTACACTGGCGCGACATCCATCTGACGGTCGGGCTAGGCCAATGGGGGATCTGCAACTCCTGCCTCGAACACGTAATCTGCACGGGTAATCCCCCAGTCCTTGCCTGCAGTGGTCTCCCTGGGATGGTGCAGCCCTCGCCAGACCTCCTCGCTGATCGGTGCCGGGGGCGGAGCAAGCTGGCGCATCCCGAACTGTCTCATGACCCGTCCGGGGTAATGGTGCTCGATGATCTATATATTTTAATACGTTAGACTGTTTTTATTAAATTAAGTCGCTTGTGTAAATAACTAGCATAAAGAAATTACAGTACCTGAAAACATATGAGTGGCACCTCTGCACGCCAGAAATGCTCCTGCTGACGACATCGCTCTGGCAATATCTCAAGATATGACCGATGTGCGCCATCCACCTCGACCTGGAAGTATAGATTTAATATCATATATCAATTCGAACTGGAAACAATTTAAATCAAAATAAAAAACAAAAGTAAACTTACATAATCTCTGTAGGGCTCCCAAGTGACAAACTCGGCATCATCTCTGAGATGCTCGATCTCCTGTCTCCAGAATGTGATGCCGAGAGACGCGCCATGCCCTGCACCCACCCAAATCTTGGGATAGCAGTACTTGGCGGCAAATGCAGGGCAGTTGTCCGGCTCGGGCTTGCCCCACTGCGGCACATCTGTCTTGCTAGCCAGGACTGGACGGCCAACGATCAGATGTGCGTAGGACCAGTGCTGTAGTAACATGCACGGTCCTATGAAGGTCTTGTTCTTCTTCAGGCAGGCTGTGTTAAGACCCCTTTACAAGAAAACAAAGTCATTGTTACTACACTACGATGTATACTATTTGAAAATATTTATAAGAAGGTGTTTCTTACCTATATAGGCATGCCAGCGTGGCACCTCCCCAGTTGAACCTGCCCGCAGTGGACAGGTCGCGCAGAAGCTCGAGGTAACACAGCCGCACCTGATCTCCATGCGAATCCGGAAACAACCGACAGGTGATCATCTCCAAAATATAGGCGCGTAGATATCGGTCAATAACCACCTGTTATAGATTTAAATTAGAACATTACTTACAAGAAAATAAATATAATACTATTTAAATTAAATCTTGTACAAGCAAATACCTGATCTGGTCGATCCGGAAAGACCTGGAATCTCGCCCGCAGCTTTGCCAAGCTGATGCAGCTGGGCGAGACCACAGTCTTCTCACCTCTCTTCTTCTCTTTCTGGAGATCCTCGTGCGGGATACCCAATAGCTCCAAGCACAATGCACGAAAATCTCCGTACTCGACACCCGTGATCGGCTCCCCAATAATGGTCATACCCCACAGGCAACTGACGTCCTGTAGGGTGACTGTCATCTCAGCATAGGGGAGATGAAAGCTGTGCGTCTCGGGACGCCATCACTCAACGAGGCCAGAAGATAAACCCTCGTCAGCATTCTCCTCGGCCATCTGGGATATCTGGTACAATCCCATCGAGCGTAAAATCCCCCCGTACGCCGGCTGGTACCGTAGATGCTGGCGGTTGTGACGAACCGTAACCGCATCCAAACTCTGCATTTAATTAAATAATCAGATCAAGTTCATTCATCAAAAATTCGGAATGACAAATTTATAAATATGACAAATTTACTTACCCCAGTGGCAGCCTCTAAAATCCGATGCTCCGCATTCGGATACCACAAGAAGTCGCTGACCCTGTCGGTGCGACTCCGGATACCCGGAACATCCGCCAATGCTGTCTCGATGTACTGAGACATCTCGTATGGCGTGGCTGTAGGAGCATGCTGTGTACCCCTACTGGAGGATGGTCTACTGGAGGATGGTCTACTGGTACTCATGCTGTATTGGATAATTTTTGGTCAAATATGAGAGTTTGGTCAAAGTCCGGTTTAAATTTCGGTACAATTCTAATTAAATCTGGGTATAATCGAATTAAATTTCGGTACAATTCTAATTAAATCTGGTACAATCGAATTAAATTTGGGTACAATTCTAATTAAATTTGGGCACAATCGAATTAAATTTGGGTACAATTCTAATTAAATTTGGGTACAATTCTAATTAAATTTGGGTACAATTCTAATTAAATTTGGGTACAATCGAATTAAATCTGGGTACAATTCTAATTAAGTTTGGGTACAATCTAATTAGGGTACAATCGAATTAAATTTGGGTACAATTCTAATTAAATTTGGGTACAATACTAATTAAATTTGGGTACAATATAATTAAATTTGGGTACAATCGAATTAAATTTGGGTACAATTCTAATTAAATTTGGGTACAATTCTAATTCTAAATCCTAAATTAATATCTAATTCTAAATGCTAAATCTAAACCCTAAACCCTAAATCCTAATCCTAAACTCTAAACCTACACCTAATTACTACTCTACACTAAAAATTAAAACTAGAGAAGAAGAAGAAAACTTACCCGAGGTCGAAGGGATTGAAACTTCAAATGAGATGTAATGAAATCGGAACCCAGCGGCCCCTTATATAGGCTGGGGACCGCTCCGGTATTCTACGGCCCCAGGGGCCGCTCCGGCATTCTGCGGACCCATATGAGGGTCCGCTCCGGCATTCTGCGGTACCCCCCATATGGGTCCGCTCCGGCATTCTGCGGCCGTGTCAGATTTAGATTTGACCAAAAACGATGGTTATTTTATTAATTTATTTTTTAAAAATGTTATAAATAAAAATTTCGGGTTATCATATGACCAAAAGCTGGTCAAAATATTATATTCAGACACGCCAATGCGCCATCCTTTTCGACTAATTAGAAATGCCATAGAAGCAGACAAAAAATTAGAGTGAGATTGAATTGAACCTTATAAATTTTAAAATTACAAATACATTGTTACATCTTAAAAAAATAGTAAATACATGCATACGTTTGAAAAAGAAAAAAAAAATTAAGCTAAGAGGAGAGGACAAGTGGGACCGATTCTTATGCTAACTCTTTGGGGGCAATACATGCGACTATTTGAGAATGGGCATAACATATCTAAAATGCTAATAATTCATAGTAGAGTGGGAAAAATAGCATGGCGGAGCCGGTTTCGTCACGGAATGACACGGTTACGGCACGGAACGGCACGGAACGGCACGGCACGCGTGTCAATTATATGTCGTGATTCATGTGTCTCGTGCCGTGATCCGCGTGCTGTGCTTTTGAAACTTTGGCACGGCACGGTACGGTACGTGAAAGATTTAATCACCGCACGGCATGACATGTAGTCACGCGAGTCACTGTAATTAGGATCATTAGATATTTAATTTAATGGTGAATCTTGAATAAACTAATCTAAATTATGATTAAATGGTCACGCGAGGATCAGGCACGTTTAGACACGGCGTGACTTACGTGACGTGACCATTCGCGTGCCGTGACCACTCCTTGACATTTTGATCACAGTACGACACGGCACGAGATTAAAGTCCCGTGTGTTAATCACGGACGGCACGTCACATTTTTTTCCGCTCTAATTCCTAATTCCTAGGTTTACAAACCCCAATACACTACGCAACAAATTTTCGTTATTTGATGGTTAGTGGTCCAATACACTACGCAACAAATTGTCAATAAAATACAAAGAGATGGGCTAATATAGATCAAATAAAGCACTAGAAAGCGAGTCAGAATTAGACTTATTATTGACTCGCTATACACATCCTACATGGAAATGGCCCATTAGAAACCCTGATGACAATTCTCCCTTCTCTTATTTGTTTGATAAATCAATTGTTTAAGTTTCTTTTGACCTTTATCGTGTCCGATGTCCAAGTGATGCACGTGTGTCGTAAATTCTCGGTACACTAGCAATGAGTCCGTTGAAACTTGAAAGTATAAGATAACCTTTTTTATTGCATTTGTGAATTGTGTTAACTTTTTAATAAATATATTATCGCTAAAAAGATTAATTAATTATTTTAACAATAAAATATTGTCTTTAATATATTATTATGACAATGTAACTGTGTAACTGTATTATATTAGGGAGTTGGCTACGATGCTATGGATAGCATAGAGGGCCTCCGTGCTACGGCTCAATATTTGAGTTTTTAAAATTCTAATGATCGATCCGAACCGTTCAACATGATTTTCATATGAATATGTACTTACAAATCAAATTTTACATTTTTTAAATTTTTTTTACTATTTTTGTAAATAGGTAGAAAAACACTTGATCTGAATGATACAGAATTTTCAGATCAAGTGATTTTCTACCTATCTAAAAAAATAGTAAAAAAATTCTAAAAACTGTAAAATTTAGTTTGCAAGTACATATTCATATGAAGATCATGCTGAACGGTTCGGATCGACCGTTAGAATTTTGAAAACTCAAATATTGAGCCGTAGCACGGAGACCCTCTATGCTATGCATAACATATTAGCAATTTCCTTATATTAGATTGGTTATTTAAAAAAAATATTATCTTATAAACACTTAATTTGTTTCAAGAATTTGATTAGATTTTTGAAGCATTTATACAGTTATAATCCTAAGACATTTCTCGTAATTGTACGGAAGTTCATTGTTGGTTATATTTGTATTATTACAGTTATAATCCCCGTGACATTTATGTGTTAAAAGACATAATTTAAGTGTTTAAAAATATTTATTATAAAAATAATTGATTAAATGTTAAATGTACATAGTCAAATTATATATTTTAAAAATAACAAATTCCATAAAAAATACTAATTAAATATTTGTTAAAATAAATTAGATACCGGAGTGACCGAACACATATGCCGCCTAATTAAATATACTACTCAGTATTCACGTGCTTAGATGCGCCTTGATTTTTGATATGATTCAGAGAACAAGAGATACCCTTAAATGTAATGTGTTAAATTGGGCAAAACCTTGTCAGTCCAGAAAGAGGAACCGTTGCTCACTATCTTAAACTCGTTGTGTTTATATCAAGTTCCTAACTCACACATGCGGTGATGGAACCGCTCTTTCATTTTGCTTCTGATAAATGTTATACGAACACGAAGCAGCCGAACAGGAACAGGAACAGGATTAACGTTGATCTGGCTGGAATTAATCTGGACCGTCCATCTATAATTAATCTGGACCGTCCATCTATAACAGGACCGTCCATCTATAACGTTGATCTGGCTGGAATTAATCGGGACCGATTCTTATGCTAACTCTTTGGGGGCAATACATGCGACTATTTGAGAATAGGCACAACATATCTAAAATGCTAATAATTCATAGTAGAGTAGGAAAAATAGCACGGCGGAGCCGGCTTCATCACGGAATGACACGGTTACGGCACAGAACGGCACGGCACGCGTGTCAATTACATGTCGTGATTCATGTGTCTCGTGCTGTGATCATTCGCGTGCTGTGCTTTTGAAACTTTGGCACGGCACAGTAAGGTACGTGAAAGATTTAATCACGGCACAGCATGACACGTAGTCACGCGAGTCACGTGTAATTAAGACTATTAGATAATGATTTAATGGTGAATCTTAAATACACTAATCTAAATTATGATTAAATAGTCACGCTAGGATCACGGCACGTTTAGGCACATGAATATGTCGGGTTCGGCTGCTAACTCTTCCTAACTTTGTTTAATTTCTAAGTATAAAATTTTCATTTTGTGTCTGATCTGAAAAAGTCATCATTACACAGTTACACTGTTATCATATGGTCAAAAGCTGGTCAAAATATTATATTCAGAGTTTCAGACGCGCCAATGCGCCATCCTTTTCGACTAATTTGAAATGCCATAGAAGCAGACAAAAAATTAGAGTGAGATTGAATTGAAACTTATAAATTTTTAAAATTACAAATATATTGTTACATCGTAAAAAAATAGTAAATACATGCATACGTTTGAAAAAGAAAAAAAAATTAAGCTAAGAGAAGAGGACAAGTGGGACCGATTCTTATGCTAACTTTTTCGGGGCAATACATGCGACTATTTGAGAATAGGCACACCATATCTAAAAGGCTAATAATTCCTAGGTTACAAACCCCAATACACTACGCAACAATTTTTTTTTTTTTTATGGTTAGTGGTCCACAAATTTTCAATATAATACAAGGAGATGGGCTAATATAGATCAAATAAAGCACTAGAAAACGAGTCAGAATTGGATTTATTATTGACTCGCTATACACATCCTACATGGAAATAGCCCATTAGAAACCCTGAAGACAATTCTCCCTTCGCTTATTTTATTTGATAAATCAATTGTTTAAGTTTTCGTTTGACCTTTATCGTGTCCGATGTCCAAGTGATGCACGTGTCGTAAATTCTCGGTAGACTGTAGCACACGAGTCCGTTGAAACTTGAAAGTATAAGCTAACCTTTTTTATTGCATTTGTGATAACTTTTTAATAAATATATTATCGCTAAAAATATTAGTTAATTATTTTAACGATAAAATATTGTCTTTAATATATTATTATGACAATTAACTGTGTAATTGTAGTATATTAGATTGGTTATTTTAAATAAATATTATCTTATAAACACTTAATTTGTTTCAAGAATTTGATTAGATTTTTGAAGCATTTATACAGTTATAATCCTCAGACATTTCTCGTAATTGTACGGAAGTTCATTGTTGGTTATAGAGTGGGAAAAACGTGCCGTGCCGTGCCGTGACCAAGTTAATTTTTCACGTGCCGTGCCGTGCCGTGACTAAAATGTCAAGGGGTGGTCACGGCACGCGAATGGTCACGCCACGTGAGTCACGCCGTGCCTAAACGTGCCGTGACCCGCGTGACTCGCGTGTCACGTGACCATTTAATCATAATTTAAGTTAATTTATTCAAGATTCACCATTAAATTAATATCTAATGGTCCTAATTACACGTGACTCGCGTGACTACGTGTCGTGCCGTGCCGTGACAAAATTTTTCACTTGCCGTGCCGTGCCAAAGTTTCAAAAGATAGGCACGACACGCGAATGGTCACGGCACGGGACACGCGAGTCACGGCACGCGAATGACACGCGTGCCGTGCCGTTCCGTGACGGAGCCGGCTCCGGCGTGCCATTTTTCCCACTCTAGTTGGTTATATTTGTATTATTACGATCACCGTGACATTTATGTGTTAAAAGAAATAATTTAAGTGTTTAAAAATATTTATTATAAAACTAATTAGTTAAATGTTAAATGTACAAAGTCAAATTATATATTTTTATAATTTATTTTAAAAATAACAAATTTCATAAAAAATACTAATTAAATATTTGTCAAAACAAATTAGATACCGGAGTAACCGAACACATATCCCGCCTAATTAAATATACTATTCAGTATTCACGTGCTTAAATGCGCCTTGATTTTTGATATGATTCAGAGAACAAAAGATACTCTTAAATGTATGGGTGTTCATCGGTTCGGTTCGGTTAAAACCGAAATAAAATAGGCAAATTAAAGTTTATTTTGGTTTTCAACAATAGAACCGAACCGACCAAAGTAAACATAGCAACCGATTAAAACCGGACCAAAGTAAATTTCGGTTTGTTCGGTTAAACCGAACAAACCATTGTTTAGTTGAGATTGTTATAAAACAAGACATTTACTGCATGCGGGGTAGGTGTCACCTTTGTTCTTCGCCGTGCTATTCCTGGTGCCGACAAAGCTGCTTATCCACCACTTGGTCTTCATGGGTGTTTCTCTCTCTATCACGGCCTTTCCCGTGCTTGCGCGTATACTTGCTGAATTAAAGTTCCTGACAACTCCTCTTGGCGAGACTGCTATGGCGGCTGCAACATTCAATGATGTGGCCGCATGGATTCTATTGGCTCTGGCAGTGGCTCTTAGCAGTGGAGAGGGGACCCACCATAGCCCGATCATCTCCCTATGGGTGTTACTATCCGGCATTGTTTTTGTGGCTTTTCAAATTTTTTTGATAAAGCCGGCCATGTCATGGGTCGCAAGAAGGTCAGACGATGAAGGCGGTAAAAGTGAGCTTTGGATATGTTTGACTCTAGCACGAGTGCTAATTTCCGGCTTTATGACCGACTTTATCGGGATTCATGCTATATTTGGGGGTTTTGTTTTCGGTTTAACAATACCAAAGGAAGGCGAGTTTACTGGGAGGTTGATAGAGCGCATCGAGGATTTTGTCTCGGGTCTTCTGTTACCTTTGTACTTTGCATCAAGTGGCCTGAAGACGAATGTTGCGAGTATGAAGGGCGGGAAGTCATGGGGCCTACTTGTTCTGGTTATAGTAACAGCTTGTGCTGGGAAGATACTAGGGACATTTGTGGTGGCTCTAGGATGTAACATGTCGGTGGTGGAGGCGATCACACTTGGTTTTTTGATGAACACCAAGGGACTCGTCGAGCTCATTGTTCTAAATATTGGCAAAGAGAAAAAGGTACAATAAATGGAACTTTAAAATCTACAGTTTAAGTTTTGCTTCTTGTCGGCTCAATTTTGCTATATATGTAGGTCTTGAACGACGAGACATTTGCAATACTGGTACTAATGGCACTTTTTACCACCTTCATCACAACGCCAACAGTTATGGCCATCTACAAGCCTGCTCGGCCAGGCCGGCACAACCTCCCTCATCGCCACCAACTCCAATACTCCTCCTCTCCTCCTTCACCCTCTGCCTCAACCGATATAAAAGACCTACGTATCCTTGCATGTATTCACGCTAGCCGTGACATCAACTCTCTCATCAATCTCACCGAGACCATCACAATAACAAGAACAGCCACCTCAAGTTATACATCCTTCGATTTGTCGAACTAACTGAGAGATCCTCCTCAATTCGCATGGTGCGTTCAGCCCGTCGTAATGGGCTTCCGTTCCTTCGAGATCGACGGGACCCGCAAGACCATGTGGCTGTTGCTTTCGGCGCATATGCACAGCTCAGCCACATGCGTGTCCGTCCCTTCACTGCCATCTCTTCTCTCTCTACAATACATGAGGATGTTTGCACTGTAGCTGACCAGCGGCGTGTGTCACTGATTCTCCTTCCATTCCACAGGCACCGGTCTGATCACTCTGGCGACATAGAGAATTTCAGACCTGGGTGGCGTGCGGTTAACCGGAGGCTGCAGAGGGAGGCGCCGTGTTCAGTTGGGCTGTTTGTTGATAGGGGATTTGGTGGCGGCGAGCAGGTATGTATGTAACAACCAAGGCTACGTTTGGATGCACTCTAGAATAGCTAGAATAGCTAATGTTTAGAATAGTAAATAAGAACAGCTACTGTTTAAGAACAGTGCTAACTCGAGCTATTCGGAATAGTGAAAAAGTTGTTTGGATTGCATATTAGGAATAGAGTTTGGAGGAAATGAATAGAATAATAATTTATGTGTTAGATTATTTTTTTTATTAATACGCAATATAA
This sequence comes from Carex myosuroides, assembly GCA_028015225.1. Lineage (NCBI taxonomy): Eukaryota > Viridiplantae > Streptophyta > Magnoliopsida > Poales > Cyperaceae > Carex > Carex myosuroides. The sequence goes on from CM051476.1 coordinate 4,166,293, forward strand.
AATCTTTTATCCAATACGTAATATAATATTAATTTAATTATTAAATAAAATATTAAATAAAATATAATATAATTATTAGATTAAATATAATACAATATAATATTAATTTAAATATTAAATGTAATATAATATTATTTTAAATATTAGATTAGTATCAAATAAAATATTAGATTAAATATAATACAATATAATATTAATTTAATTATTAAATGTAATATAATATTATTTTAAATATTAGATTGGTATTAAATAAAATATTAGAGTAAATATAATATAATATTAGATTAAATATAATACAATATAATATTAATTTAAATGTTCAATGCAATATAATATTATTTTAAATATTAAATTAGTATTAAATAAAATATTATATTAAATATAATATAATATTAGTTTAAATATAATACAATATAATATTAATTTAATTATTAAATTTAATATAATATTATTTTAAATATTAGATTAGTATTAAATAAAATATTATATTATATTATTATATTATTATATTAAATACAATATAATATAATACAATATAATATTAATTTAATTATTAAATGTAATATAATATTATTTGAAATATTATATTAGTATTAAATTAAATATAATATAATATAATATTAATTTAAATGTTAAATGTAATATAATATTATTTTAAATATTAGATTAGTATTAAATAAAATATTATATTAAATATAATATAATATTAGTTTAAATATAATACAATATAATATTAATTTAATTATTAAATGTAATATAATATTATTTTAAATATTAGATTAGTATTAAATAAAATATTATATTATATTATTGTATTAAATATAATATAATTTAGTTTAAATATAATACAATATAATATTAATTTAATTATTAAATGTAATATAATATTATTTTAAATATTAGATTAGTATTAAATAAAATATTAGATTAAACATAATACAATATAATATTAATTTAAATGTTAAAGGTAATATAATATTATTTTAAATATTAGATTAGTATTAAATAAACTATTAGATTAAATATAATATAATATTAGATTAAATATAATACAATATAATATTAATTTAAATGTTAAATGTAATATAATATTATTTTAAATATTAGATTAGTATTAAATAAACTATTAGATTAAATATAATATAATATTAGATTAAATATAATACAATATAATATTAATTTAAATGTTAAATGTAATATAATATTATTTTAAATGTTAGATTAGTATTAATATTGAAAGCTCCAATTGCTATTCCAACTTTTTGTTAGAATAGCGGAACAAGACTATTCTTCTTGTTCCGAATAGCAAGTAGTACGTTTGGTTGCTCAAGCTATTCGAATAGCAATGCTATTCTAAGAATAGCACTATTCTTAGTGCATCCAAACATACCCCAATAGTCTAATTGGTTCACAAACAAACATGCCAATTTATTAACTTATCATATTAACTAATTATTTGAAATAATAAAAAATCAAGACCAATTAATGTACCTAAGGAACAAAAATCAAACCAAATCAGTGCCACAAGTTACTATATACTTCAATATAGTCTGAAAGTTTGAATGAAGCCAAATATTATTTAATTAGTTTATCAGACTACCTAAATGAGGAAATACCAATTGGAATTATATCAGCTATGAAAGAAAAACACCCATCACACATTCAGTAAATTAAGTTCAAAACTAAATTGAATTACAGGTAAATCCCCCAGATGTAGCGCATGGTGTATGTGTGGTGTTCTTCGGGGGACCAGATGATCGCGAGGCACTCGCGCTTGCCCGGAGGATGGCAGAGCACCCTGGAGTAACCATAACAGCCATGAGGTTTGTGACGGAGAACAATGGCGGTGAGGATGAAAGGCAAGCTGTAAAGCTAACGCCGGCCCCTTCAAAGAACGCGGAGAAGAGCTACACATTCTCAACTGCTGATGTGGATATTGAAAGAGAGAAGGTTGGTCTGCTAACATCTTTACTTAATTTCTAGAAAACTTATTAGATTTTTCTTTATTTGTTGTGACAGAAATGCAGACAATAGGCTACTTTTGCCTGCAGGTGTTTTCATTTATTTTTATAAAATAATCAAAGTAATTAAAATAAAAAATTATCAAGCGATCTTCATATCAAGAATGACACATTGTTTTAAATTCCTATTGTTGCATTCTCCCTCCCACTTAAAATGTATTTTCATTTTCTCCATAAATTTGAGAAAACAATAATAATATTAATAATAATACTTATCTTTCTTTTTCATCAAAATAAAATTTACTATATTCTTGGTGGATAAGTAAAATTTGCTATATTTTTATATAGTACCTGGTTATCTAATGAGTTTGAATCCGATAAACTATTTGAATCCAATTTATGCCTTCTTGACAAGAAATTTTGCATCCGTCTCTCAACAAACCTATCAAACAAAAATGATTTATTAATCAGAGTCAAAACAATTAAAAGAAAGCAAAAAAAAAGTACCTTGAAACTTTGCATGTCCCTGAAACCCTTCTTTATTGCCTCAGCATACTCGACCCGGTGACGAGAGATACGCGAGTTCTCCTCGTCGTTCACTTGAGAGTAGGTCCGATGGGCATCGGACCTGCTCTGGTTTGACATCAGACCTACTCTGGTTTGATGGGTTTAATCACCGTCGATTTGCTTTAAGATTCGTGCGGAACGCTTTAAACTTCGTGCATGTCTGTTTCAATTTTCGTGCGCACAAATCTTAAATTAGATCGGACGGTCATCATGCTCGTTGAACCTAAAAGTAGGTCCGATGGGCATCGGACCTACTCCGTTCTCCTCGTCGTTCATCTGTGTGGCAAGATGTAGCTAGCTGTAGCTTCTCTTCTTTCTCTGCCTCTTCTCCTCTCCGCTGCTCGCTTGGATTGTTCGTTTCGTTCGATAAAATAGGTTTTTAATTTTAGAAAAAGACCCCACCCCCTGTTTTTGCATCCTAAACGAGGGTTGCTTGGGGAGTTAGCAATCATCCTGCTAAATTTACTAATTTGCAAAATAAATCCGCGTAATCTAAAGAGGGAAAATCTATTGCCGATGAACTACAATGTCAAATATTGTTAATGAATCCGGACCGCTCATAAAAAAAATTTCGAACGGTTCAGATTACAATTCTTAATAGTTCACCTTGCTTTCTTTTTCCCTCCCCCACAAATTCGGATCCCTAAAGTAACTACAAGTTTGAGTTTGAATACAGACCATCCGATCGGAATCAGCACGAATATTAAAGGGACCCAATACATTCTACAATTTATGGAAAATAACCTTCCTATCTATTTATCTGTTTAGAAAGCAAATGTTTAAAACTATCCAATATCTAACTGGATAGTATTCTCTAAAAGATCAATAATTAAGAGGGTTCTTCTCCCTTGTTAGGTTGTTCCGCATCAGCAATTCAAATTCTTACAAGAAAATGCTAATGGGGTTTAGTGCCCAAATTTTGGGCTTGGCCCAAGTTTTTTCGAAAGTTGTCTTGCTTCAGTTGGACTTGTAAAAATTGGGCCTCCTAATTATCCTTTGAATTATAGAGAAAAAAAATAATATGCGCAAAAATAAATTAGCTAGCAGTTTACAAGTATTTGAAATTCAGCTTATAAGCTACCTTGCTAGGTTTCTTTACAATTTCATATTTCTATCATATTACAACTACCTATACTAAATAAGATAAACAAACCTGGTAAAAAAACACATACAAAACTATACACTTCATACATGGACATCTGAATCCTCTCATCTGTCGCTTCTTGTTTATTTTCTAAATAACTTACAATTAAATCAAATAACATATTACTAACGTGGTCAATCGGTAGCAGTTCAACAAAATCTAGGGCTCTGACATGGCGTGGTGATCCTTGGCAGTAGTTGCCTCACCGTCACGTACAAGTGACACCGGCATCTCGTCAGAGTGTATCATGTCATGCTGTTGAATAACCAGTACAGAGGAAACAACACCGTGTCCTGACACGAGAGCATCACCGATGGGCCCCAGCTCAGGGTGCTCTGCCGGCCTCCCGGCCAGCTCTGCCACCATTATAGACGTGGGAAATCGGCCTTTTCCAACAATTACTAGCCCGTACTCGCTGCTTCGCCCAATTGAAAGCACCAACTCTATCACATTTCCTCTTACCACTTTTTCCTCGTACCGACATGTGCCTTCTGTCTTTTGCCGGAAGTTCTCTATGGCTGCCTCATCCAATTCCTATAACCAAAATATTAGATTTCCAATAAAAATAGATGTTTACTTGCTACAGAGAAAATTTTCAATTTATTAAACACCTGCAGGCAAAAGTAGCCTATTGTCTGCATTTCTGTCACAACAAATAAAGAAAAATCTAATAAGTTTTCTAGAAATTAAGTAAAGATGTTAGCAGACCAACCTTCTCTCTTTCAATATCCACATCAGCAGTTGAGAATGTGTAGCTCTTCTCCGCGTTCTTTGAAGGGGCCGGCGTTAGCTTTACAGCTTGCCTTTCATCCTCACCGCCATTGTTCTCCGTCACAAACCTCATGGCTGTTATGGTTACTCCAGGGTGCTCTGCCATCCTCCGGGCAAGCGCGAGTGCCTCGCGATCATCTGGTCCCCCGAAGAACACCACACATACACCATGCGCTACATCTGGGGGATTTACCTGTAATTCAGTTTAGTTTTGAACTTAATTTACTGAATGTGTGATGGGTGCTTTTGTTTCATAGCTAATATAATTCCAATTGGTATTGCCTCATTTAGGTAGTCTGATAAACTAATTAAATAATATTTGGCTTCATTCCTACTTTCAGACTATATTGAAGTATATAGTAACTTGTGGCAATAATTTGGCTTGATTTTTGTTCCTTAGGTACATTGGTCTTGATTTTTTATTATTTCAAATAATTAGTTAATATGATAAGTTAATAAATTGGCATGTTTGTTTGTGAATCAATTAGACTATTGGTTGTTACATACATACCTGCTCGCCACCACCAAATTCCCTATCAACAAACAGCCCAACTGAACACGGCGCCTCCCTCTGCACCCTCCGGTTAACCGCACGCCACCCAGGTCTGAAATTCTCTATGTCGCCAGAGTGATCAGACCGGTGCCTGTGGAATGGAAGGAGAATCAGTGACACGCGTCGCTGGTCAGCTACGGTGCAAACATCCTCATGCATTGTAGAGAGAGAAGAGATGGCAGTGAAGGGACGGACACGCACGTGGCTGAGCTGTGCATATGCGCCGAAAGCAACAGCCACATGGTCTTGCGGGTCCCGTCGATCTCGAAGGAACGGAAGCCCATTACGACGGGCTGAACGCACCATGCGAATTGAGGAGGATCTCTCAGTTAGTTCGACCAATCGAAGGATGTATAACTTGAGGTGGCTGTTCTTGTTATTGTTTTGGCCACGGATGGTCTCGATGAGATTGATGAGAGAGTTGGTGTCACGGCTAGCGTGAATACATGCAAGGATACGTAGGTCTTTTATATCGGTTGAGGCAGAGGGTGAAGGAGGAGAGGAGAAGGAGTATTGGAGTTTGCGGCGATGAGGGAGGTTGTGCCGGCCTGGCCGAGCAGGCTTGTAGATGGCCATAACTGTTGGCGTTGTGATGAAGGTGGTAAAAAGTGCCATTAGTACCAGTATTGCAAATGTCTCGTCGTTCAAGACCTACATATATAGCAAAATTGAGCCGACAAGAAGCAAAACTTAAACTGTAGATTTTAAAGTTCCATTTATTGTACCTTTTTCTCTTTGCCAATATTTAGAACAATGAGCTCGACGAGTCCCTTGGTGTTCATCAAAAAACCAAGTGTGATCGCCTCCACCACCGACATGTTACATCCTAGAGCCACCACAAATGTCCCCAGTATCTTCCCGGCACAAGCTGTTACTATAACCAGAACAAGTAGGCCCCATGACTTCCCGCCCTTCATACTCGCAACATTCGTCTTCAGGCCACTTGATGCAAAGTACAAAGGTAACAGAAGACCCGAGACAAAATCCTCGATGCGCTCTATCAACCTCCCAGTAAACTCGCCTTCCTTTGGTATTGTTAAACCGAAAACAAAACCCCCAAATATAGCATGAATCCCGATAAAGTCGGTCATAAAGCCGGAAATTAGCACTCCTGCTAGAGTCAAACATATCCATAGTTCACTTTCACCGCCTTCATTGTCTGACCTTCTTGCGACCCATGACATGGCCGGCTTTATCAAAAAAATTTGAAAAGCCACAAAAACAATGCCGGATAGTAACACCCATAGGGAGATGATCGGGCTATGGTGGGTCCCCTCTCCACCGCTAAGAGCCACTGCCAGAGCCAATAGAATCCATGCGGCCACATCATTGAATGCTGCAGCCGCCATAGCAGTCTCGCCAAGAGGAGTTGTCAGGAGCTTTAATTCAGCAAGTATACGTGCAAGCACGGGAAAGGCCGTGATAGAGAGAGAAACACCCATGAAGACCAAAAATGGTGCATAAGCAGCTTCGTCGGCACCAGGAATAGCACGGCGAAGAACAAAGGCGACACCTACCCCGCATGCAAAAGGAAGGGTTATACCGGCCGCCGCGATGGAGAAGGCATGACGGCCACTACGGCGTATCGAAGACAAATCGAGCTCAAGTCCAACTAAGAACAGAAAGAATAGTAAACCGATGTTGGCCACCGATTCAAGGATCGGAGTGCTCCATGATGGGAAGATGCTGTCAAGATATGTTTGGTTCCGGCCAATTGCTGAGGGGCCGAGAATGATGCCCGCCTAAATTATATATAAACAAAAAAAATTGAGCTCAAAGTAAAGCAAAGATAAATGATTAAATTATAATTAATTTATCTGTTTTTACACGATTAATTTGAAAAGAAGCAACATATTATAAGGTTATTTTTTGGGCCTGCCTTCGTGAAATTTTAAGAGGAACTTGATCTTTACATTCTAGAATAATAAACTGTTGGTTTAATTTAACCAAGTTACTCATCACAGTGAGGTCAACTATTTTTTTTTGAGGAAAAATAAGGGTTAGCCCATATTTGACAGTGAGGTCAACTATGACTCGAGTGTTACACAATTTTTATAATTAGTGCAAAATTTTAAGAGTCATAATTTCTAGAGAAGCTAGAGTTCAATTTACTGCCATACCCATCGCTACTTGCATTATAAATAAATTAACAAACAATTACGATTTAGTCCTAAGAAATTAATTTGTGAAATACCGAGGGGGGGAGGTGGGTAAGTGAACTACTTTGACATTTCTTTACCCTCTGCATCAGTCAAGTTTTCAAAAAACATTTCTTTACCAGGTCAATATTCAATACGTCACTAGTTGAAACTAATCAAATTAATATAAAAGATTATCTTTCGGTTTTTCTTTATGTATCCAATTTTCCACAGGATTTTAAGATAATAATAGCTTGCCTTGTGCTAATTTGTATGAGCAGGTTGCACATGCCATTGGGATAACAATTCCTGAATTAATCCCCTACCATCAAATCATGGTAAATAAAAAAAATGCAACCTAATGATCATCGTGCTAGAACAAGAATTCACACATAATCAAATCAAGAAACAAATTGTATTAAGAAGAGTTAAGAAACCCCCCATACGTACGATAATCTCGGCAATGACTTTGGGCTGCCGGAGCGGCCGGAAGAGAAATGAGAGTAGGCGGCTGAGCACCAAGACCAACACAGTTTGTATTATCAGCAAGGGCAAGGCAAAGTGCAGAGGGTTATCGCCTTGCCATATCCCGTTCGACGTTGTCTTTATGTCCGTTATATTCACCGCCATGATTAATCTCTCTTTCCTTTCTCTCTCTCTACTTCTCTAGCTACTTCCTCTTCTGAGTGAGGGGAACAAGAAGGGATGGTTTGGATGTTGTGTTTTTTATATGGAAATGTGGTCATGTGGTGATGTGGATCCTTCCTGGTAGCCGACTACAAGTAAATTATAGATGGACGGTCCAGATTAATTCCAGCCAGATCAACGTTAATCCTGTTCCTGTTCCTGTTCGGCTGCTTCGTGTTCGTATAACATTTATCAGAAGCAAAATGAAAGAGCGGTTCCATCACCGCATGTGTGAGTTAGGAACTTGATATAAACACAACGAGTTTAAGATAGTGAGCAACGGTTCCTCTTTCTGGACTGACAAGGTTTTGCCCAATTTAACACATTACATTTAAGGGTATCTCTTGTTCTCTGAATCATATCAAAAATCAAGGCGCATCTAAGCACGTGAATACTGAGTAGTATATTTAATTAGGCGGCATATGTGTTCGGTCACTCCGGTATCTAATTTATTTTAACAAATATTTAATTAGTATTTTTTATGGAATTTGTTATTTTTAAAATATATAATTTGACTATGTACATTTAACATTTAATCAATTATTTTTATAATAAATATTTTTAAACACTTAAATTATGTCTTTTAACACATAAATGTCACGGGGATTATAACTGTAATAATACAAATATAACCAACAATGAACTTCCGTACAATTACGAGAAATGTCTTAGGATTATAACTGTATAAATGCTTCAAAAATCTAATCAAATTCTTGAAACAAATTAAGTGTTTATAAGATAATATTTTTTTTAAATAACCAATCTAATATAAGGAAATTGCTAATATGTTATGCATAGCATAGAGGGTCTCCGTGCTACGGCTCAATATTTGAGTTTTCAAAATTCTAACGGTCGATCCGAACCGTTCAGCATGATCTTCATATGAATATGTACTTGCAAACTAAATTTTACAGTTTTTAGAATTTTTTTACTATTTTTTTAGATAGGTAGAAAATCACTTGATCTGAAAATTCTGTATCATTCAGATCAAGTGTTTTTCTATCTATTTAAAAAAATAGTAAAAAAATTTTAAAAAATATAAAATTTGATTTGTAAGTACATATTCATATGAAAATCATGTTGAACGGTTCGGATCGATCATTAGAATTTTAAAAACTCAAATATTGAGTCGTAGCACGGAGGCCCTCTATGCTATCCATAGCATCGTAGCCAACTCCCTAATATAATACAGTTACACAGTTACATTGTCATAATAATATATTAAAGACAATATTTTATTGTTAAAATAATTAATTAATATTTTTAGCGATAATATATTTATTAAAAAGTTATCACAATTCACAAATGCAATAAAAAAGGTTATCTTATACTTTCAAGTTTCAACGGACTCATTGCTAGTGTACCGAGAATTTACGACACACACGTGCATCACTTGGACATCGGACACGATAAAGGTCAAAAGAAAACTTAAACAATTGATTTATCAAATAAATAAGAGAAGGGAGAACTGTCTTCAGGGTTTCTAATGGGCCATTTCCATGTACGATGTGTATAGCGAGTCAATAATAAATCTAATTCTGACTCGCTTTCTAGTGCTCTATTTGATCTATATTAGCCCATCGCTTTGTATTTCATTGAAAATTTGTTGCGTAGTGTATTGGACCACTAACCATCAAAAAAAGAAAATTTGTTGCGTAGTGTATTGGGCTTTGTAACCTAGGAATTAGGAATTAGAGTAGAAAAAACGTGCTATGCTGTGTCATGACTAATACGTTTTGATTTTGGTCTTCTGTTGTGCTGTGTCATGTCGTTACTAAGATAATTTTTTACGTGCCGTACCATGACCAAAATTTCAAGGGGTGGTCACGACACGCGAATGGTCACGCCACGTGAGTCACGTCGTGCCTAAACATGTCGTGACCATACGTGACTCGCGTGACCATTTAATCATAATTTAGATTAGTTTATTCAAGATTCACCATTAAATCAATATCTAGTGGTCATAATTATACGTGACCACGTGTCGTGTTGTGCCGTGCCAAAGTTTCAAAAAATTAGCACGGTACGCGAATGGTCACAGCACGGAATACGCGAATCACAGCACGTAATTAACATGCGTGCCATGCCTTTCCGTACTGTAACCGTATCATTCCGTGACGGAGCCGGCTCCGCCGTGACATTTTTCCACTCTACTAGGAATTATTAGCATTTTAGATATGTTGTGCCTATTCTCAAATAGTCGCATGTATTGCCCCCAAAGAGTTAGCATAAGAATCGGTCCCACTTGTCCTCTCCTCTTAGCTTAATTTTTTTTTTCTTTTTCAAACGTATGCATGTATTTACTATTTTTTTAAGATGTAACAATGTATTTGTAATTTTAAAATTTATAAGGTTCAATTCAATCTCACTCTAATTTTTTGTCTGCTTCTATGGCATTTCTAATTAGTCGAAAAGGATGGCGCATTGGCGTGTCTGAATATAATATTTTGACCAGCTTTTGGCCATATGATAACAGTGTAACTGTGTAATGATGACTTTTTCAGATCAGACACAAAATGAAAATTTTATACTTAGAAATTAAACAAAGTTAGGAAGAGTTAGCAGCCGAACCCGACATATTTATTAATATCCAAAGTTAAATAGAAATTAATTAATATACCTAGATCTATGAGTTTTTATAAAAATATTCTACCGGCCATTTTTTGACCGGTATCTAATTTAATTAACTACTAGTCAGAAAATGATCGGTACCCTGTTTAATTCATTATCGGCCAGAAAATAGCTGGTACCTTTGCTATATATATGTGTGGAGGGTTGGCCAAATTTCTTATCATTCATTTCATCAAATTTTACACTATCTCTCCTCGATTGAGTTTTTTCTCTTAGATTTCTCCATCTCTTCCTAAATTTGCAAGTAAGTCCTTCTAATTTTTTAAAAATTTATTTTTAGTGCAAAATAGTTAAAATGTTAAAATGTGTTAGTAATGTACCAAAATTAGAATAATTTAGATGTAATTAATGTTAAATTTGTTGTAGTTAGTTTTAATTATAAAATTTAGTATAGTTTAGAGTAATTAGCCAAATTTAGGGTTTAGGGTAATTTATTGTAATTTAGTATAATTAGCATAGTTGACCATATTTTAGAGTATTTTAGCATTTTTTACCATAATTATGATAATTAAGCGTAATTTAGTGCATTTTAGCATAATTAGGATAATTAGACCATTAGATTATTTTAGTCTATTATAGCACATTTTAGATTATTTTAACCTATTATAGACGAAATTAGGTTATTTTAGTCTATTATAGCATATTTCAGGTTATTTTAACCGCAATTGGCTTTATTTTAGCATGTTTTAGCATAATTAACCCTATTTTTGTCTTTTTTAGCATATTTTACCGAAATTAGACTATTTTAGCTTATTATAGCATATTTTAGGTTATTTTAACCGCAATTGGCCTATTTTAGCATGTTTTAACATAATTGAGCCTATTTTGGCCCTTTTTAGCATATTTTACCGAAATTAGGCTATTTTAGCCTATTATAGCATATTTTAGGTTATTTTAACCGCAATTGGCCTATTTTAGCATGTTTTAGTATAATTAAGCCTATTTTGGCATTTTTATCATATTTTACCGAAATTAGGCTATTTTAGCCTATTATAGAATATTTTATGTTATTTTAACCGCAATTGGTCTATTTTAGCATGTTTTAGCATAATTACGTCTATTTTGGCCTATTTTAGCATATTTTACCAAAATTATGCTATTTTAGCCTATTATAGCATATTTTAGGTTATTTTAACCGCAATTGGCATATTTTAGCATGTTTTAGCATAATTAAGCCTATGTTGGCCTTTTTTAGCATATTTTCCCGAAATTAGGCTATTTTAGTACCAAATTAGGGTTTAGAGTTTACTTAGCGTAAGTTAACAGAATTTTATTTTGGACATTAGGATGGCTAGAGGACGGCCTAGGACTCTCCAGCACCACCTGTAGTTAACGAGCCGATCGAGACTGGCAGCACAGAGCATTTCAGTCCTCTCCTGTGAATGCCCCACCGCGAGCACCGAGTCTCACTGGCTTCTCATGAGGTACGTATTTTTTTAGCCCTTTTTTAAATTTTGTTGAGTTTAAATTTTGTTGTGTTCATCATTTGGATTCTTTTTTTCAACGCATGACACGTTTCTTTTAGATGTGAAGTACCGGTGCATTCACATGCAGTACTACCCGGTGATGGACCAGTACCTCATCAATCTAGGCCTCTACTAGGTTGTGGACATCTTGCGGACTGGGAGTGGCATCATCAATGCATCTCTCATCGCAGGACTGGTGGAGCGATGGCGTCCCGAGACGCACACGTTCCACATGTCATTCGGAGAGATGACAGTGACACTCCAGGATGTGAGTGCCATTTGGGGTTTGCCTATCAGTGGCACCCCCGTTGGTGGCGTATCTGATAGCGCTGGGTTTGCTGCTCAGATCGAGGAGTTGTTGGGAGCTGATTCTCACTTTCTCACTGAGGATGGCGTATCTGTCATATTTCATTAGCTGTTCTATTCGAACAAATTTATTCATTCAGATCAAATTTACTTAATTATGTGTATGATTGCAGGGTCTGGCCATAATGTCACCACCGCCTCCGGAGTCCTTTCCTACGGATTTTGAGGAGTTAGCGTTCAATCTCGATGAGATCGGGGTATACGAGGACGAACCGGCCGCCATGCTGTCACCGACAGTACCACGATATGAGACAGAGATGTCACATGATAGAGAGGCCAGTGGTAGCGGGTCCCAGACTCAGCCTAACTTTGGGACTGAGTTCGATGCATCCATCTTCTGTACACCCCCGCCAGTCTCTAGGCCGATGTATGACTTAGTCTGGGATACCACTAAGCGAATACGCAGCAAGGCCGAGGCTGATGTCGTTACACCCCGAGAGAGAGAGTTTGGCCAGCTCGAGCGAATGTCGGAGTACTAGCTGAGCAATGGTCCCCCAATCCGTGGCAGTGATTGTTTTGTACTATTTATATTTGGTATACTATGTTTGGTGTTTTTATGTTTGGATTATCTTATATTTCGGTTTTTTTTATGTGTGCTTTTATGGTACTATTTTTATATTTTTGTTATCTTTTTTGTCACTAACTTACGCATAATTACGCAAAATTACTCTAAAATAAAATAAATTATCAAGATTATACTAATTTAAACTAATGAGAATTGTACTAAAATAAAATAAATCATCAGGAATATGCTAAATTAAACTAAGTTACGCTAAATTATACTAAAATGAAATAAATTATCATGATTATGCTAAACAGAAAATACTACAATAACAACAAAAATACTAAAACATAAAATCTAAAAGAAAAATACTATAATAAACTCTAAAACAGCCACACACAAAAAAAATTAAAAGTACCGGTCATTTTCTGACTAGTAATGAATTAAATAGGGTACTAACTATTTTCTGGCCGGTAGTTGATTAAATTATGTACCGGTCAGAAAAAGACAGGTAGAGATATTTTTATAAAACTCGGGGGATAAGAGTATATTAATTAATTTCCATTAAACTTTGGATATAAATACAAATGTCGGCAGCCGAACTATGAGCGCATGCTTTTGAGTACTTGTGACGGGGACACGTAACAGCCTACGACACTTCTAAGAAATAATCTATTTGGCACCTCTGACCGCTGCCGAGCCTCTTCCGATCTAGATCTGCTGTGGTATAATTGGTAATAGACATTACGTTCCGTGTGACAAGCACAACAGCAGGGGAATCCTTCTGCGATCGGCCAAATCGGTCACAGAAAGTTAAGGCGCCGGTCGCAGAAGGTTGTGTCGGTTACAGAAGATCAAAATCAATCACAGAAAGGCTGGTCGCAGTTGTTCCGTCGCTGATGCCCTCCCCGCTGACGTTATCGGTCGCTGAAAGGTAAGGTGCTGGTCGCAGATGATCCTATAGCGACCGATTGGCCCAGAATCGGTCGCAGAAGAGTGATTTTTTTTTTTTAGTATTTTTTTGTTATTTTTCTTTTCCCTAATTAGTACGAAATGTACCAAATAAATATAAAAACCATTGAACTCATTATGTTCATTTATTTTTCTAGCCCCAATTAGTACGAAACGTATCAAACAATAGAAGTCGCCGACTGGGCCAAACAGAGAGAAGGAATGGCGCGCGAGTTTTTTACGGAGACCCTTCAGCGACCGGGCTAAATCGGTCGCTGAAGGATGTTGGCGCCGGTCACTGAAGGGGTCGTCGCCGAAAATATTTTTTTTATTTTTTTTTATGGAGAAGGGGGTCTTCAGCGACTGGCGACTAAACCGGTCGCTGATGCAGGTCGCTGAAGACCTATTTTGTTGTAGTGAAGTAAATTTAGTATACATAGAATAATATTTTTATTAACAATATTATAAAATACATTATAAATGATGATAAGCAGAGGAACATTAGATCAATTGACTACCATTTTAGCCATTTGTGTATTTATTTCTGAAAAGAGCATAATTTACGAATAATAGAAGTCTATTAATTACACCCCATTGACTACTATTCGTGTCAGACTTGAGCAGAATTAATGAATAAAAGAATAAAAGTTGGCCTCATTTTTCTTTCCTCGTAATTACGGATAAAGATATTAATTAGCAGTGTTATTTTCAATGTTTTTAAATATGATTTCTATGCGGTACGCGGAAGATCACCGTATACCGCATATGCAGTATACAGCTGCATATACGAATTTTTATATGGACTTATATATGCAGATTTTAAAATAAAAATTCATATATATATATATATATATATATATATATATAAGTATGCGGTAATATGCAGCAATATGTGATAATATGTGGTATGCAGTAATATTCGGTATCATACAAACAATAAGTATGCGGTAATATGCGACTAAATATGTGGTAATAATATGCGACCGAATATGCAGTAGTAATATGCGGCCGCAAATGCGGAACCGCATATATTAACTGCATACAGATTTCTATGCGGATTACAACCGAATACGCATATGCGGCCGACCACATTTTAACTTAATGGGAACAACCTGGACACACACGGTCTACAAGCTACTGGAGCTAACAGTGAACTAAATGAGAGTTTGTTAGTTAGTTAGGCTAAAGAGATTGTTAGTTAGTTAGGCCTAATAGTTTGTTACAAACAGATACTGTTAGATTAGTAACAGTAATTAACATTTGTATTCCAGGTTAGTGAAGCATTGTAATTCTCTATAAAAGAAGATAGAGACATACTTGTAAGATCACATTAAGTGAAATACAATTTCATTCATCTTTCTCAACCTCTAAGATAACTTCATACAACACGAAAAAAAATATGACTTTTGTGTTGCGTGAAACTAAAATAAAGTTGTCAATTATCTGTCTTGATTTACTCGTAATTTTCAGAGCTCTTCTATAAAAGTAGTAAGACCTTGTTGTCTCTGCAAATTAAAACCATCTGATTTAAAATGTACGACTGGAAATCAAGACAGCAACATTATATGATATTAGATTTTTAATATGATTCATCCATAGAAAACAAATCCAAACTATCCGATCAAATTCAGAAGGGCTAAAACCTGTACCATTGGCGTTGCTAACGATGGAAAAAATAAAAAAAAATTCCCATCTGAAGCTAATTAATTAAGTGGGGGGAAGGTGGATGAGTAAAGATTAATTATTAATATTTCCCCACCTAACACTTGTCATGCACTGTCGTCGGACAAATTCAAATATGACGAGCTCGGTTAATTAATTTTTTATTTTCCACCAGTATATATTAAACTTACCAAGAGTCATTGCAATGAAGATCAAACAGAGTCTGAAAGCTGGTACAATATAGGAAAAAAAATTCTTCCTCAAAAAAATTATATTACACTTACGAGTAGGATTAAAATGCATTATTTGTTTTGTTCTCTAATTATGCTTCACATTTTTTTCTCCTTTTTTGAAGTCGGAACAGTCGATTCGAACCGCTCAACCTGATCTTCATATTAAAATGTCCTTAGAGATCAAAATTTTATATCTTTTGGAATTTAGTTATTATTATTATTTTAAATAGGTATAAATCATTGTTTTGGATGGTCCAGAATCTTCTGAAAACGCTGATTTTGTACCTATCTAAAAAAATAAAAAATAAAGTTTCCAGAAAATATATAATTTGGTCTCTATACACATTTTAATATGAACACCATATTAGCAATTCAGATCGATTGTTCGAATTTTTAAAATAAAAATAAAAATGTAGAGCATGATTGAAGCATAAAACCAATGTTGTATTTTAACCCTACTCTTGAACCTAAATATTCCCGGTCTAAAAAGACAAAACTACTTATAAAATTCTAATCATTTGTGGTGATAACAAATTGTGTGATCGAAATCATGGCAACAATAAAATTTTCAACCATAGTCTTGAAAATTATTGTGACTGAGAATATTAGTGCATTTTTTTTTTCTTCGCAAGTAGCTAGAGACATGAAGGTAAAAATGTGCCCTAGTAATTATTACTCATACATGTTTGCTACCTATCCCATTATAGGTGATCCCCTTTCATAAAAATGTGAGAGTGATAACCTAGGAGAATTCATGTCACACATGTGAGCTTCATGGAAAGCAGGGGCAGATTCAGAATTTTCGTCAGGAGACAAAAAAAATATCGAATCGGGTTTAAATATCTAATAGAGTTTAAATCCATTAATCAATTGGGTACTCGATAAAAAACAATGCTTTAACTTATATTTTTCAATGCTTTGACTTGTAATTTCTGATGCTCTGACTTATAATTCTAATTACCAATCAAAATTCAACAGATTTATTTCAATTTTAACCCTAAATTTAACTCGAATTACAAATTAAACATTCAAAGAGGGGCAAAAAAAAGTTTTAAAGGAGACAAAATCGTTCAGAACTGATAAATCTCCACTAAAACTCAAAATTTAAGAAAACAGTTGCCCTGGAACACTCTTGGATCCACCCCGGATGAAAAGTATGATGTTTCTAGAATGGACCAACTTACATAGTTGCTCCACTAGCAATACTTTTTCCATGTGATTTCTGCACCTTTTTGTTTACATAGTTGCTCCACGTACTACTAGCTAGCAATACTTTTTCCATGTGATTTCTGCACCTTTTCTCTGTTGTTATTTTTCCAAATTGATGAAGGTTATATATGGACCATATGGCACACCTTAATTAGTATTTATGTTTATGAAACTCATGGCACATCATCCATTATATTCTTTCTGAAAACACTAATTAATGCTTGTGATCAAGTTAGTTAGACAGGTACATCAAAATTAAGATTTTCTATTTGAGGATTGATAAATGCCTCAATAGTCATAGCCAGAAATCAAGCTGAACATACATACCACGTGTTGTAACTTTTGTCTATGTATAGATAATGATTCATCTCATTGGCTAATGCATTTAAAACAATTTTTAAGTCAAACGCTGAAAATTAAACTCACAAAAGAAACCAACAATTCATATATATCTCGTGATTAAACTCAAAATTCTCACTTGTTGATAAGATTTTTGTTGACAAATAAGAAACTAGCCCCAAAATTCTCACTTGTTGATCATCATAGACTATCTAGGAAAGAAATAAACAACATCATAATACAGCTGTCAATAGCTAATTAGGTACCTCATTTAATTTCTTCCATTAGGCAACAAATCAACTGTTTAGGAAAGCCAACAAGGGCTATCTGAATTTGGGTTATTACTCATGTAATCCCCTTGTATTAGATCAGAAAAACATCAAATAGATTACTTTCATCATTTTTAGAATTCGTCAATTTTACTACCTCTAGCTTATCTATATAAAAGATTGCGTTCTTAATTAATTAATCAACTATTGTTGAAATGCATAGATTTTCAAGGGTCAATATATACCTGTCATTTTGCTTTCAAATATAACTTTTTATAGGATAAGCAATCAAATTACAGCTGTAAAATCCCAACTCACATGGTTCACAAAGTTGCAAATTAAATAAATGCAACTAATTAGGAGCAACATATGATCACTAACTACTTTTTTTTTGAAAAACCGATAGTGGCTATCAGTGTTACATCAGAAACATCGATAATTAAAAAAAGTAAAAATCTTCTTAGATCGTTCTGTAAAAATCTTCTTAGATCAACAATGCTTCAACCACATTTCTGCTTCCCTCCAAGCCCGGTGTGCAGCACTCCATGAGCCCGTATTACTGCCTTCGAAAATTTGTGAGTTGCGGTCTTTCCACAGGATCCAGCAAACAGAGAAGAAAAAGGCACCCCATATATTCTTTGGCAATCTACTCCGACTCATCATCCATGATCTGGCAACCACCTGCTTGACCGAGTTGCCCGTTTGCATTATTGGGAAACCCATAATTGAGTTGTATCGGCTCCAAACTTGGGATGCATACCGACAATGAAAAAGCAAATGTACCGTGGTTTCCAGGTGGCAAGTGGTGCACATCACACAGCGTGAGTCACATGACCATCCTCTTCGCAACATAGCTTCATGAGTGAGCAGTTTCCCTTTGAGGCATAGAAAGATGAAAATTTTAACAGACGGAGGTACCTTTAGTTTCCATGTGAATACGAATCTGCAACGTGTTTTTCCACCAGCCACCATTGCTTCATAGAAGGATTTAGCCGAGTATTCATTTGTACCATTCCACCTCCAGTTTAATTTGTCTTCGGTTGTCATGTTCAGGTCGGCATTGTTAATACCGGTCTGTACCGCTCTCTGCAGTGACCAATTTCTAGTACCAGCACTTACAATATTAGTTGTGGCCATTGGTGGTTGTATCCAACTATCAAACCAGTAAGAGATTGAAGAGCCTGCTCCAACGGTCCAGAAAGTACTCCAATCAAATAAAGGTTTAATTTTGAGTAAATCTTTCCAGAAAAAAGAGCCTTGCAACATCCAAATTCGGTGCTGCCAGTTGATACCGGTTACCGATCGAATTAGTATTGCAGTCTGAGTCCAGAGTGATTGGGGTTGCCGGTACAACTTCCACCACCATCTCAGCAGCATTGACCAGTTCCTTATTTGTACATCTGCTCCTCCCATGCCCCCATTTTGCTTTGGTAGACATACGGCCGCCCAATTAAGCAGAGATACCCCTGTCCTGTTTTCCGTTTTTCCCCAAAGGAACCTTCTTCGTATTCTGTCCAATCTCTTGAGTACCCACTTAGGCAGTAAGAAAGAAACCAATGAAATAAATAGGGATCGAACTAAGCACCGAATTCATGAGTACAAGCCTCCCTCCTCTGGAGATGAGTTTACTCTTCCAACCGTCAAGTCTTTTTTCCAATTTCTCAATGAGCGGCATAAATAACTCTTTAGTTGGCCGGTTTAAGGTTAAAGGTAATCCCAAGTAATTGATCGGAAAGCTTGAGACAGAGCATCCAAGTACAGCTGAAATGACCGGGATTCGGTTTGGCTCAACATTTATCGGGATCCATGTACTTTTATCAAAGTTTATATGTAATCCAGAAACTGCTGTAAAGAGAGATAGGATAATTTTGAGAGACACCACTGTAGCATCATCAATTTTGGATATCAGGACTGTGTCATCCGCATACTGATGCACTATGATAGATTTTCGAAGTTTTCTTGTGAGATGAGTAGTGACGGAGTTGTTGACGACCTCAATCATTGCATGTAACACATCAGCCGCGAGATCGAATAGCATTGGGGAGATAGGATCTCCTTGTCGGAGACCCCTTTTGTGCCGGAAAAACTCCGACTGACCACCATTCATCACAACTCTTGAGGAGGCCGTGCCTAAGAGATCTGATATCCATTTAATCCAGTTTGTAGGAAAACCCCGTGTCATCATTAAATTGTTGAGGTATTCCCAGTTGACTGTATCAAAGGCTTTTGCAAAGTCAACTTTAATGAAGGCAGCGGACTTTCCAGTCTTGGAAATGTGATGTAATATCTCCCTTGTGGCATTGAAATTTTCTGTGATTTGGCGGCCTTGAATAAAAGCTGTTTGGCAAGGTGAAACGAGAGAAGGCAGCAGCCCCCTGAGGCGGTTTGCAAGGAGTTTTGAGATCAGTTTTGGTACAGCATTCATGACACTAATCGGTCGGAAGTCATCCACTTTTTCCGGTACTTCTTTCTTTGGAATCATGGTGATATTGGCCTGGTTGATGCTAGATATGTCCACCGAATGGTTGAAGAATCCCTGAATGATTGAGAAGACCTCAGTTTTTATCACCGACCAATGTAATTGAAGGAATTCGTTCGGTAAACCATCTGGCCCAGATGCTTTATTCTTGGCCATTTGCTTAACAGCCATCTCAATTTCAATATCTGTGAATGGGTCCTGAAGCGAGCTGAGATCAGGATTAGTGTGGTAGAGAACATTAGGATTGAAGTGAGTGACCAGGTGCTCCGTTCCAAGTAAGTCTGCCATCTTCAATTTAAATGCATTCCTAATTAAGGTATCATCAGTAAGTAGGTGGCCCTGATGAAGCAAACCGGAAATTCTATTTCTCCTATGCCTTGCCAAAGCCACCGCATGGAAAAAACCCGTATTCTTATCACCCACTCGAAGCCACTTGCACCGGGACCTGTGATGCCATCTCGATTCGATAATACAGGATAGCATATATGCCCTTTCTCGTACCATAGTTCGAAATCTTCTTTCATGGAAAGCCAGTACCCTATTCTCCTCTATTTGATCAAAGAACAAGAGGGTGTTTTTACAGCAGTACAACTGCTTTTCCACTCCTTGAAAGTTGTTACAGTGCCACATTCTAAGCCGGCTATGCATAATACCACATTTCAATCTGAATTGATGCAGCCCATTATCGTGGGTTTGACTCTCTGTCGCCCACGAGTCCTTGATAATTTCAGCTGCTTGTGCATGAGATAGCCAAAAAAGTTCTAGTTTGAACTGTCTTCTCGGGTTTGGCTCATTTAAGCAGTGTAAAAGCAGCGGAGCATGATCAGAAACAACAATCTCTAAAGCCCGAATTGAAACCAGTGTGAATTGCTGCGATAAATCCGGGGATATGAAAATGCGATCCAGTCGAGAATGGGTCGGGTTCGGCCTGTTGCTGCACCAGGTAAATTTTCTATTAGAGAGAGGGATGTCAATTAATTGACTGTCTCTTATAAAATCATTGAACAAGGCCATCAAAGTGAAGCTTCTAGTGTTGCCAGTTCTATCAATTAGCCACCTAACGAGGTTAAAATCTCCTCCTATGATCCAGGAGTACTGCACCAGGGATGCCATGAAATTTAACTCTTCTATAAAGGCCGGTTTGTGCTCATCCAAAGAGGGGCCGTAGATGTTGGTAACGAGAAAAAAGGCACCTGTGCTGATTTGCTGCAGTACCACCGAGCACTAGTTTTTGGTCGCCCACGAGTTGAGAAGGGAGTAGGTGTATTTCCAGGCTATAAGTGTACCTCCAGCCGAGTTCTGCGCATGAGTGACAGTGCAATTTTTATCAAAAAAGGTAGGTAGAAGTTTGCAGTAGAAAGAAAAATTACTTGCATTCCACTTAGTTTCTTGCAACATACAAATATCACATCGGGATTGTCTAATTATATTTCTAACAACCTCACATTTTTGAACCGACCCCAAGCCCTGACAATTCCAAGATAGAAGTTTAATTTTTCTTAGTTTGTTAGACATTTAATAATGAATTAACAACACTGCAATAATTTTCACTAAATTCTAAGCTTCTTCCTCCTCGGAAGATAACTCATCTTCGGGATCCGGCTCAAAACGGTCTAACCCGAGTGCCTCCACATTTTCCTGAAGGACTGCCGAATTAGCTTGGTGCGCTGCTACCCTTCTTTCCTCATTGTCAGCCCGTATCATTTGCTCAACATCTGAATTTTGGAAGCCACATCCTGCAGCTAGTTTAGAAATGTGATCATATTGCACCGTGACCTCGTAGAATCCCTCCGGGTTAAAAGATACCTCGGCAGCCACCTTTTCTTTGCCCTTACCGGTAGGTTCTTTGCCTTTACCGGCCGGTCTTTTGGCTGGAGCGGTAGTAGGAGCGGGTTGAATTTTCATTTTGGATCGGATTGCAACAGACGGCCGTTTAATTTGATGAGAAGCTGTTGTTTTTGCAAACCCAGGTCTAGTCCAGTTGTATTTCGACGCAAACGGACCTTTTGTTGGGTCCCGTGTTGGGCCTCTGAGAGGGATTCTTTTTGTAGCTTTGAAAGTGAGCCTTGTATCACATGAATGTGGCACGTGTAGCTGTGTTGATGCCTCCGGATATGGTGGGGGTGTAATACTTTCATCAATCTGAGGTGTGTCGTTTTTGGAAACGACAGGCGACGAAAAAGGAATTTGCCTCGGGATCGGGTGTGTAGGCACGCGTGGCGCTGCCTTAATGCCCGTTGCCGATTGATTTCTGGAAGAATCACCTCGGAGTAGGATTTTCTGTGGCCCCTGATAGCCTCCGCTCCGATTTAATGAGTGAATATGGCTACCATCCTGACTCCCTGTACGTGCCGATTGATGAGTAGTTGCCACAGAAGATATATCAGAGTCATTTGGCATTACCCCTTCTTGGCATATTGGCGCAGCCTTTTGGAGGATTGTTGATCTATTTTGAACGTGTCCTTCCGCCGGTTTTGAGGCGAGTAAGACACCTGCCTGTGGATGACCCGCTACACCAGGATTCGCAAGTAGGCGGGTTGTAGTGCTGTCAGACTGCTGAAAAGGACTCTGAATTTCCTGCGTGATATTCTGGGCTTGCAGTTTTTGTGTGATTGGATCCGGTGCGGCCAAAGCAAATGTGTCTCCGCATGGTTGATGAAAGTCTATTACCTCCATGGTCGCAAACTGTCGGAGCTCCGGCGGCAGTGAGTCAGCCGTCCGTCCGCGACATAGGTCCTGAAGAACTCGACTGCTCATCGGTATGAGATCGTTGTCATTTCCCATTGATCTGCCATCCGATGAGGATGTGGAAGGAGGCGGTGGCTGCGGCCGGCGATAGAACTTGGGGTGGCGGGGCATTTCATCAGCAGAGTAAATAGGGGCTCTGTGCCAGGCTACCATGTGAACAACCGCATTATGCACCATTCCACTATTGTGAAGCGCAAGCTGCATGGGAACGAGCGTTAGGTCATCTACACCCACTGCAACTAGGTAGGATGCTAATGATGAAGGATTTTCTGGCTCAACGGAGCCTAAGTAGACCCCAAAGCGGCTGACTGCCTGGATGACCGGTCCATCACGGAAAAGGTGTGGGGGAAGTCCTACCAACTGAATGAGGACTTTGTAAGCCGGGACGCTAATTTCCGCTTCTTCTAGGGGTGACCAAGGCTGGAAGGATAAGCCTTCGTCCCAAGCCTCTTGTGGGGTGGCATTGATGAAGGTGTCCGGGTCGAGGCCTTCGGGGAGAACAATGAGAAATCTGGACCCGCTTAGTTCAGAGACTTGGATTTCATCCCAGGTGACAAGATTAGTTCTAGCTGCGTAAGTGGAAACATTGTCTACGCTGAGATCCCACGGAAATCCACCCGTGTGCATAACCACCGCTTATTTGAGCCGATCCAGCTCGGCATGATATGCCTCATCCCGTGGAATGAAACAATGCAGCCTAATCGGCCGTTCCTGAGGCATTTCAGGTGATCTGTGGGGGTGTGACCCAGATAAGAGCTCGGTGAAGTCTGGCTCTCCTCTTTTTGGTGGTGGGGGGTTTTAACTTGCGGTGGAGGAGGAACCACTTCTTGTTTGCATTTAGATCCTATATGGCCGTAAGCCCAGCACTTACCACAACGTTTTGGATTTCTGCATTTGGCGGCTGAATGGCCGGTGCGGCAGCAGCGAAAGCAACGGCCTTTCCATTCAGGAAAGGTGTGAGATGGTGGGAACCGAAGGCGTGATGGGCTGTGGGGGGAGACATAAAAGCCAGTGGAGGGTGTGGAAGTGGGGGTGATTGGCCGAGAAGGAGGAGAGTTTAGGCGAGCTTGGGTGTTAGGTGGTGTTGGGTTTGAGGGTTGCCGGAGAAGAACCTGTGCATAGGTTGGTCGGGTATAGGGGAGGTAGGGGCGAGCAGAAGGGATAGTAGGTTGGGAGTAACGCCAGTTCGCCGGATACGGCCGCCGTCGTTGCACAAGTTGCCATCCGTCGTTGTTGGGTGTGGTGGTTTGTGAAATCGCCTTTGCCATCCGTCGTTGTTGGGTGTGGTTGATCACTAACTACTAAAGTCTGAAATGTAAACCAATTTAAACACTCCAAATTAGCTAGACAACTTTATCCATATCAAGTTCATGTTAGTATATAAAGACATTCCCTGCTTAGCTTGACCAACCAACAACTTGACCAATTGAAGCAACACCAACATTTCAGAACAATCAGAGTTGCATGCAAGTTTTCATTTTTTTTTTCTTTTATGAAATAGTAATTGCTAAATATTTTCTACTCAGTAGACAGTAGTTATACCTTAATTAACAAAATAACACCTCACATATATAATTAAGACATATAGAAGGCACAAGTCATTGTACATAAACAATGATAAATCTGATCCGACATGAATCATCGCCGTGCCAATGCCCGACTGATCAAGACGAAGGCAGACATACATAAATCAAAGAACTCGAGAAAAAATATTCGTAGCACGGTTCATAATTCGGAGAGAGAAATGTACGAGGATTTTCAACTAAAGAAGCATCGCACTGAGATTTGGCCGACGAGATATATATGCACGCACTGAGATTTATTTTTGTACTTTTTATATTTTAACAGGCTCAAACACTTTTTGAGTCTATTTAATTTTCTATGTTTACCATATGGCTTTCTAAATCAAAACCTATAAAACAAACCCCATTCAATAAAATCATGAACAAACCTTATTCCTTGCTCAGAAAATTAAATAAAAGGAATTCTTTTAACTGTGACTCAACCAGTCACAAAAAAACTTCATAGTAAGCCGTAAAGTAGTGGGCCCCACCGTGCGGTACTACAGAGAATACGTGTCCCCAATTGGTCACAAAAAGTCTTCATACGTGTCCCCAATTGGTCCCTAAACCCTAAACTCTAAACCCTAAACCCTAAACCCTAAACTAAAAAACGGTGCCTATTCGGGATAACACAGGAGGGCCAGTATTATTTGTGCTTTGAGATTTGTGCAAAGTAAAAAGAACGGTCTGAATTATCTCACTCTACATAACAGTGCCTCTTTAGTAATACAGAGAATATGAATTCACCAATTGGTGCCCTTAGATCTTATGTTAAAAGAGTCAGTTGCTAATTTACATGTATACTACAATATAGTTTTAGTATTTCCATAATATTCTTCAGATGAAATATGGGCATGTTATCTGATTTACACCACATGTGCAGTAACGCAGATTACATATATGCAAAGTCATGAAATTTAAATTTTATAAATGAGAATTAAATGTATCTTATTAGGAGGCACTGTATGAAAGTACTGTCTTCATAATATTTAAGATAAATATATTAATTTTCAAAATTTCTATTCAATTTCATATCTTATTTCGTTTTCATTATTCCTGAAACATTGCATGATTTGTTCTATGCATGATAATTTCTTCATTTTTTATTTTTTAAGAATACAGTTTTTGTCATTTTTGCTTTAATTGAAAGTTCAAGCTAATGTTAGGGTTTTATATAATTTTTTTGCATGTTACAATCAAATATTACTTTTAAAGAATATTTTATTCTTGACCACAAAACATGTCATAGAAACCGATAAATGTGACCGACAGAATGCGAGATTTCGGACCTAGCGAACCATAAAAGTGTTTTATTTCTTTATGCTGCTACTGAATATACCTGAGTGTGAGGCTGGTGATGTCTCTGTTAATGAAATCTAATGCATTGGCAAAGGTACTTTTTGCCTGATATAATGATGAGGCTTGTGATGTCTCTGTTAAGAATATCTTTTGTCTGATATCCAAATCCCTCAGCATGTCACCTATCAAGGACCAATTGAGAAAAGGAAATAAATCTGCTGCGATCCTCCGGGATCGCAGGGTCCCTGCGATTCCAATCCCAACCGTTCACATGTTTCAAGATTTGTGCACAAAAACTGATTTCTTCAAAGAATTCTGGGTTTCATCGTTTGAATAGTTGGGATTAGAATCGCAGGGTCCTGCGATCCCTTAGAATCGCAGCAGATTCGCACCCTCGACAAGGTTCCCTAGCTGGCTGGTCCAGAAATCTCTCATATTTCTTCAATGAAAGAGTTCATGAATTCAACTAGCAAACTAAGGGTTTCATTTATTGCATTCTCTTCATCTTTAAAAGCTTCAGCTTAAATCCAGTTCAACCCTGTACCGGTATAAGCAACTTGCTGGAACATTATGTGCCCTTTGATACCCACAGCCAAGGACTTATCTCACAGGATGATGAAAAAATTATCACATATCAGTTGGTTGTTGGATTATAATCAAACGGTTAAAGCATATATGTAATATAAATAAGAATTGTATACTGCCACGTATAATTGTTCTAATTAAGCGATCTAATATGAAATTAAGGTATTTGACAATCTATATATTCAATAGAGTGTGGTCCATAAATGTGTAAAACAATTTGGACAAAGATCAAATCACTGATGGACTGATTTTGAGATTTGCAAGTAAGAAGAACCGTTGTCTGGAGAGTTGTGCGGGCCGCACAAAATATCTCGATTAAGTTGGCTGATAACCAGAGATTTTTGCGGCCGCGCGGATTTTAATGCGACCGCATGGTTTTTTATGCAGACGCACAAAATACCTTTTTAGAGTTGGCATACAGTCATAAGTTTGTGCGGGCCTCACAAAACTCTGTTAAATCAGGAAAGTCAGTTATTCAGAGAAAATGCTGTTCTGTAGACACGTCTGGCCGTTTGTGCGGCCGCACGGATTTTGTGCGGGCCGCACGCGCAGTGCCAAATGTGTTACCCTATATAAGGATGGGTCCCCAAGGCACAAGAGACAACACACAACTCAGTTTTCTGAACAACAATTATTTTAGACAGAATCTGAGTGCCTTCTTTTTTCTTTCATCATCAAAGACTTGAGAGGAGAAATCAATTAGAAAAAACTTGGAAGGAATTTCTCAAAGGTTTGTCTTGTTGTCTTGGAAGACTTAATCCACGACCATACAACGTAAAGGCGAGAAGAGGGCTTCTTACCATTAAAGACTTATCTTGTGCACATGGTGACGGCTCTTCGCAATTGAGAATTCCATGACCAACGTTATGGAATTAGGTATTGTATTCCGCACTTAGATTTATGTTTTGGGTCTTTTTGGCATAGGATGGTCTTTAGGTTAAGATGAAAAACTGTTTCTTCTTTTCCGGAGTGTAAGTGTTTGACCCCTAAATGAAATGTAATTGTTTGATCTCTAAATAAGACGTAATTATTTAACATTTATGATTCCCAACATTGATACCGTACAGAACCTGTACCAATCCAGTAAAACCCACTGTTTATAATCTTCTTACATCAAGTTCTTTAGTTTTCCTTTTTCTATTTTTTTTTTTTTGGTTTTTGATTTGCTTCTACAAAACAGGGCTTCAAAAAAAAAACATAAGAATTGCAAAAACATGTCTTTATCAATTCATGCATTTCATTCAAAAAATTTATGAAAATAGAAAAATCCAATATAATTCAAAAAGTCAATGCTTAATTATCAAGCTCTTCTCAGAAAATATCAGCAAAGCATATCAGGCCCAGAGAACTGTAAATTTTCTTGGTTCAAGTTATCCAAGAGATTCTTTTTGCAGTGGAACCACGTGTAGACCATGATTTCATGCTGATTGATTTTGAAATTTCAAGGCAAGGATTTCAAGCGTGTGGTTTTTATGCTAAAAGTTCTGACAAATCACAGATGACGTTTAGAACAAGGATTCAAAAAGTCAGGTTGAACATAGAACAATGATTTTATTTTTTATTGTTAACTCAAACATAAAGCAATGATTTAGCAATTGATGTGAATAAAATTGAATTACATTTAGTTCCAACTTCCAACTGGTTGATTCTGGAGCGTCCTCTACAGGTACACTGTACAGCATATGCTCCTACATTTAGAAATTTATTTTTAAACTCAAAATTTATATATATTGATATTTATTTTAATATTAACGTTTTTAACTTTATGAATTATAGAGCTATTTGTGAAGTAATTTCATTATCCAATTTCTACATACAAGCTCACTGTTTGCCGCCACAGAAGATCAAATCAAATATATATTAGATATGAGGCATCAGCTGTGTGTCCGTGGCCTCAATTCTATGCATTTAATATATTTTTATCTGTTATAGTTATAGCCTTATAGGCAATGACTTTATGAATTAAAATGAGCCAGCTTTGATATGCAATTAATTGCATTTTTCCGTTTGAGTTGCTGTATATATGATCCGTTCATTTCTTTTGATATAAAAGAAAACGGTAATATAATGAATATCATTTTAATTATCATGAATCCACAATTTATTGGTGTCTATGATATTTGCCTATAAATAGTACATGATATTTAAATGGTTTATCATCCAATAATTCACATACTCTCTTGCTTTTTCTCTTAGGTCTATAATTCATAAAATTCAATTTCTATTCTCCCACAAATAATATTTATAATAAAAATATTATTTTGCTATCATTGTTGAAAGAAGCTACATCAATCTCTACCACGGTTGCACCCGCAAGCAGAGGAATACCGGCGTAACTTGAGGCAAGCTTAACCGATTATTCTTGTACTTAAGACGGGAAGTTGACTTAAGTCCGCATTTTGCAGCTCCGGATAATAAATTTTTAATTATATTCTTGATTATATTTTTAATATAATTGTTATTTATTTTATCTTCAGATTTAAATCTAGTTAGTTATTAATATTTTTCCAACAGAAGTGACACTACCAGACTGGCACCCACCCTTGTTTATTCCTTAATTTATTTATAGAATCATAAAATTATTTTGTTAATGAAATAACGAAAACAGAGAAAAGGAATTAAAAAATCACAATTATCTCTTAAGAATTTACCAGAAGAGGAAGCCAAGAAAATACACTTCCGATACCTGTACTACCTTCTCGCACAACAACTCTCACAGCCCTTAAAAAATAATAGGTGTTGCTCCTGGCCGCTCCACAGTGAGGTACATCCTGTGATGGCAGCACCTCGCAAACTCTTAACGCCGAATCGAACGGATGAGATCACTGTCCGCGCTACGATTGTTGGCCTATAAAAGATACCAGGGTTCGATGGGGATCTGGATCCCCTAAAGTAACTCAATTTTTTAGTATAAGTCTGGACCGTCCAATTCGAATCTGGCCAATTCGCCCTGTGTTGGAGTGCAACGGGTCCCTTTAATCTGACGGTCCGGATCTAAACTCAAAGATTGAGTTACTTTAGGAGATTTGAAGGGCGGTCCGTTTTACGAGTTTGGACCCAGCCCATTAGGCCTGTCCGCTTATAGGCCTAATAATGCCTATCCGCCTATTCGTCAAGAGTCTAATACAGAACGGATCATATTGTTCGATTTTTCAGGACGCGGCCTATCCGTCCTAATAAGACCCTATTATGCATCCTGTTCCTCAAGATTAAGCGAGACTAGATGGAAGATTTTCAACTTTTCCCTATTCCGCTTTTTCAAATGTTTGGTTATTAAAAAGAACTACATGCCCTGTATGCATGTACATACATTAAAATGTCAAAATATCTGTTACATATACATGTATCACTTTTCTAGTAGCCTAAACATAAACCAAAAACAATAAAAAACCGCTCTTCGATTAATCATCATGCTTTTCAACCCTGCTGCCAGGTTCATTAATAGTTATTTAGATATTTTAATTTTTTTCTACATTATTAATTCAGTTGTTTGGCGAACCTAATCTAGGTGACACCTGACTAATTTCCTCTTCTTCTTTTTTAAATGCTGGCGATTGCTATAGGAGGAAGTGCAAATGTGCAATGTAGTAGGAAAATTACTCGAATTCTCTCCGGATTGCAAATTGTTAAGGTAGCAAAGCTGGGTAAGAAGTTTCCATCTCTGTTTTCTCGCAAACAAAACAAATATCAAAAGCTGGCAATGTCAGTGCTTCCGTGACAAAAAAAAATTATTTACCTCAAATAAATCAACTAGAAGCTCTGCGGCTAAATCCAGATGCATGGATTACGAAAAGTGTCTAAATACCTTTTTTTTTTTTTCTTCGTACCAATATCCTAAATCCAAAGCTACACTTCCATTTAAAAACCCAGTTTCGTTTCCTTGCACAAAAATGATTACAAACATTAAAAAAAGAAAAAGTTGTTCCTTCTCTTGACTGCTTTCTTAGAAGTGAACCAAGCTGTATACCATGATCCAGCAAAGCTGCAAAACAAACGAGCAAATAAAAACATCAATATTAACTTCAAATAAATAGAAAAAAAAAAGCCATCAATAAAGAAGTCCTTACACATCATGCCCAAAAAAAAATTAAAGTTAGCAACCAATTTCTTTCTGTACTATTAATTGTACCTAATGATTTTATCTAGGCTGAAGCAATCTACTAACTCTACAATCCAGCTGAATTCTATTTTGGGTTGTCTTGTCTTTATTATCATACTTATGTCATTAATGAACCGTCAAAATTATTTACCAGAAAGAGAGTGAAAGAGGCAAAGAAGCCCTCCTGGAGAATTGCACCATGGCCGCCAAATTCCTCTTCATCAATATTTAACCTTTGTGAATAGACCCAGTACACAGTTCCTGTAGAAATCGCCACAAACCTGGACAGAATTGACAATACAGTGTGTTTTTTAACATCCCAGAAATTACAATAAGAACCTCATTGCAAATTACATCTACTTGTCGCTTTTGCAAATAACGCCCAGCATTTCTCAATTCGCGACTAACACACAAGAAACATTTAAAACCATCTCATATTTGCAAATAACAAGTGCTGTTGGTTTACGAAGGGAAAAATATATTCGTATATATATCAGCAACTGTATCCCTCAAAGAGAAAAAAGGAACACTAATAAGTATTTCTTCAAAGATACAACTTTAAATAATCAATCTATGCCAATTTATATCTTGGGTTTAAAGTAAAGGTGGCAATCGGGAGAGTCAAGTCAACTGGTCCTCTGACTAAAGCCTGTTTTTGGGTTTTGGATCATTTGTGTCCGAGTCAATTAAGTTTTGGGCAATCCAGCTTCAAATCATCATGAGTTTTTGGTTGTTCGGGTTCAAGCCGGATTGAATTTCAGGTAGTCAACTTTAGATTGACATGGATGCTGGGTTGTCTCGGTTACTGGTCGGATCACAACCAAACTTTGTCGATTGCAATTTAAACTCACAAGTACCAAATACCAGTTATCTCGGTTCACAATTTCCAGTTTTGGGCCATTGGGTCCTTGTAATCTGGCTTCAAGTCAACACGGGTTTTGGGTAGTTCAAATTCGGATTGATTTCGAGTCGTCTATATCTTCAAATGGATGCATGTTTCGGGTCATTCAATCGGTTGAGGTTCATGTCAAATTGACTTTTCAAAATTACAGAATCGGTTCGGGTTTTGATTCCAAATCAGACTGGTTCTCTGGGTCGGGTCATGGCCACCTTTAGTTCCAAGTTGTATCAGGTTGAGGTACTACTAAAAATCAGGGAAATTTTCTTCAATTATTATTTAAGTTGCCGTTACTTTCCATAATTCAATTTTATTGCAAGCAATTAAATTTAGCCCTAATTATAAGAACTTTAGGTGAGATATGCAGATGGTAAAAAACAGTGGGTGTTTCTTGCAAAATTCAAAATTACACAGAAAGAGCATGAACGGGTGCTTACAAGACAATCCATATGGCACCAACAAGAGGAATAGCACCCCACAGCAATCCACAAAAGAGGCCTATTGCTTGTCTGATCCAATACAACGTATCTAGCAATTTATCCTGGAGTATCAACATTATGTAATAGGTCAAAATTAAGCATGGATGGGCCTTACTCCCCCTTAAAAAAGGGCATGAGATTCTAGCAATGAGACCATCTTATGATAATTATTTCCATAGAAGAAGTGCAAAACTCAATTTATATTGATGAAATTTCCTTAAATGCGGCCAAGGAAATGCCCTCCACTGGGAGGGAAGTTACAAGTTCAAAACTCGGTTGGGAAATCTATTTTAGATATTTAAAGTTGGGAGGCTTGACCCCTATCTTTACCTCATAAAAAAAAAAACTCCTGAAATGCATATTAATTCAATCTTCGGTGATGGATACACCTTATCCTAAGATTCAACCAACAAAGAATTGCAATAAGAAGATCTTCATTACTTTGGACTCTAGTTACAATTTTTTTTTATTCATCAAAACTCAAAAGAATTGTTTCATTGATAGGGATAGTCCTGGTTAGGTGCTTAATATGTATTATCATCAGAGAATATGCAAAAAATTCTAGAATTAAGGAGAAAATTGCAATTCAAGAGCAAAGAAGAATAGAAGGTAACTCGCTTATATCTATTGAACAGCTTTATTATCGAATTAGTCATTATGTTAATTATGTATGAATTACAATTCTGGAGTAAACAAAAATCGAACATGCAGAAAAAACCATCCAATTGACAATATTAAATAAAAATCTTCGAAATTACTATTCAAACTCAAAGGGTGATAACTTAGTTCCCCATTATTGTTCAGTTTTATAGAGAAAAGAGTTCTACTCATAGGATGAATTTTCCAAGTCAAACACCAAATTAACAAATACAATTTGGTCGGAATGAACCCAATTCTCAATTCTCCACCGAACCAAAATTCTAGGGAAGTGAATTAAACCTCTTCCATCGAGCTTTAACAATTCGCCAACCAAACAAAGATCGAACTAGAATGCAATGGGGGCGGGGGGGGGGATGAGCCAGGTACCTTATCCCAGGACGAATTCGGATCTAGAAATTTGGCGAGCTTAGAATCGGAAGTGCCATTCGGTTGCTGCTGGGCTTGCTTGGCCGGTGCCTTGTTAGATCTCGTTTTCACCATTAGTCAATTATACTTCAATTTGCTTTTCAATTCTGTACTAGTTCTCTTTATTATGAGGAGACCGACAAGAGAGATGTACTAGGGTTGAGAGAGAGAGAGAATCGGCGACTATAGTAGGTTCCGTTTGATCAGGACGAATAAGGAGTTCATCTCTAAACTCCTATGTAATAACCAACGGTGTAGCGGGTCACACCACCATATTTATACAAATATTTAATAGTCAACATATCTGATTAGCTATAAATAACCTGCATTCATGACGATATACATTATTGATATATTTAATATTTGGCCACATAGGAACTTGAATTGGAAAACATCGCCTCAATAATTAATTGCCCACACTACTTTTGGTGTCTTTGACAAAGGAAAGCAGAGTAGATAGTTAGTGGGAATTAGTTTTTACTTTTTAAATTAAGGATAACAACTATTTTATACTGAAATAATATGTCCAAATTTTCCGATATTAATTGCAAAGAGCTAAAAGCATTTTGCTTCCAGCTGACATTAAAATTTGTAATATGCGAACACCTATTTAGATAAATAATTTTAAGTAATCTATAAGTATGAATTCAAGTTCCCTAAATAACGAGTTCAAACCATAAACCTTGATCGAGAGTTGCAACATAGATTTTTGCTTTAGTATGAGGTTAAGAAATAAAGTTTTACAAAAATTAAATTAAATTTAAGATTACATTCGTTCGATGTGTTCCTATAATTTAATTGGTGATAGTAAAAAATTGAGAGGTGTTCCTGTCTTCTGGATCTGTAGCTTTTAGTCGCTTCTTCCAAGTTCCAATAAAAAAAAGGAAAAGTAGTTGCTTCTTTTCTTCACCATTTTGTCAAAACTAAAGAGAAGTGCAATTTGGGTCGGATCATTAGTCGGACTGGGCTTAAGGCCTGCTAAGTATCTCTTTTGTTTAATCCTGTATGAATAACCAGCTAATATGATAGAATTGCTTGGCAAGTGGCAACCCTTACTTTTAATTGTCGAGTGGGCCCCAAAACATAACAGCCTAACAGGCCCGCTCCTCTATTATTTCTCAATTAAATGCACCTCTTGAACAAAAGTATACAGTAAGAATACACAGTACAATAGTTCGCTAGACCGCTAGACTTTTCTATTAAAAAGCTTTCACAAAAATATATTATTTGATATTTGATATTGCAAATCGCTCAGCATATGATGGATCACGATTCTTTAATCTGTTTAGATCAGTGTTCCATTTATTAATAGAGGAGCTGAGGAGCTAGCACCACACATCAGGCGTGCCTTGTTTTTTAATACGCTGAAACTTTTGCCAGACATTTGTTAGATCTGAGTACAGCAATTCTTTAGAAAGGATACATAGTTACATACAGATCACTCAGTTGTTTCACAAATTCACATCCTCTCCGGTATCGTAATAGAGAATCTTTTACAATTATTGGATCTGGACCGTTCATTTTAACTTGGCACGAATCTCAAAGCCCAATAATACTGCCCCTGAGCTAGTCCGAATCTCAAAGCAGCTGAGAGTTAATCTCAAACCGTAAAGTGAAGGGAATCTTTTACAGTAATGGAGAGGATACTTGTTCTTGTTTCACACTCTAATTAGACTTTTTTTTGTTTTTAATTTTTTTTTTTATGATTCCTTTGAGGTACTAGCCTAGCCGCCTAGGCATACATAGTGAAATATGTCAATGTCATGGGACGTAGCTATTTTTTGAATGGGATGGTTCATGGTTCATGGTTCTCCTACTTCATGTAGTATAGGGACATGGCTCAAACTATTCACAAGAATTTAAGATCTAATTATATTTTCTTAAGAGTTCGAAATATTATACAATTTTTCATAATATTTTTCCAATTAAGCAAAAAAAATTAAAAAAAAATAAGAAAGTTAGATCACCGAAATAATTAACTTATATTTTATCTATCCATTGATATTCATCTAATGACAATATCAATTTACTTCTTTGCATAATCATTCCCAACAACTTAAATATATATAGTAGATTCTTTTTCATCAATTATCAATACTATCAAGTTAATTATTTTATTATTATTTTCATTGTCGTTGAATCCTCCATTCCTCCTCCAAGTAATCTAATCAGAGGAGAATGACGGTTAATTTACCTTCATTTATTTTCAAAAGTTATGTACCTGTACACGATTTTTCTATATAATTTAGAGTAAAATGTTATGGATACCATATATAAATTGACCCTTATTTCCAATATGAAAATTTTATATGGTTAATTTTCATTCAGTTTGATCTCTGTATCTTGAAAGTCCGGCTGGGCTCCGCTGATCTTGATCCTAACCAAACATAAAATAAAATAAAATATACTAGAAACATGAACTCCTATTTGCTGTCATTATCACGATAACAGGATCCTATCATAGTACAAATTACCATCTCAAAATATTCATCAATCACATTCCATCGAATAAAATCTGACGGTTCACATTGAGCGATGGCAGCGGATCTAAAATCCACATTAAAAAATGTTTAGCAAAGGACACCATAATCATGAATCATGAACCGTATTTAAGTTACTTTTGCTCTTTTCATTCGTACTTGCTCATGTGGCACGTGCCAGACATAATATACCCAAACTCAGTACAGCTACTGAAGCTAGTAACTGTATTATACAGTAGCATGTGATTGGTTACATTGGTATCAAAAGCGTCATGTGGACTTGTGGAGACTCTACCTTTCTCCTCTCTTATCCCCTAATTAATCAAACTTAGTATTAATTTATGCGATCTAATACCAACTTTAGGGTTTAATTACGTTACTCGATACAGCTTTTGCTCTAGAGCCAACCAACCGACTCTTTTTTTTTCTTTCATTTGTTGTTTTTCCCTAGTAAATTGGGATACATATTGAGTGAGGCTATGGTGCTATGCATAGCACGGATGGCTAGTGTACTACGGCTCAATATGGTACTTTTTAAAATCCTAACGGTCGATCCGAACCGTTCAATGTGATAACCATAAGAATATGTACTTGCAAACTAAATTTTATATTTTTTCGAATTTTTTTACTATTTTTTTAGATAGGTAGAATTTTGATGGTCCAGAATTTTCAGAAAACACTGATTTTTCTACCTATCTAAAAAAATAGTAAAAAAATTCAAAAAAATATAAAATTTAGTTTGCAAGTACATATTCATATGGATATTACATTGAACGGTTCGGATCGACCGTTAGGATTTTAAAAAGTACCATATTGAGCCGTAGTACACTAGCCATCCGTGCTATGCATAGCACCATAGCCTCACTCATACATATTTGAACAGAGTAGTTTTGACTTCACACAACCCACTAACTATAAAATCAAAACAGCACTACATATTATTTGTGCACTGCACGAAGCTAAAATTGATCTGTTAAAATCTTTACCCAGTAAATTGAGCAAGTTATTTTTACTTTTTGGTCCTTACAAATTGTGATGCTTACATTCACCCCACAGCCCCATCACAATTTTTTCTAACAAAAATGCATCCTATAAAATACTAATATTTCATTTTCACAATTAAAATTACCCATAATTGAACCTTTGACACACATCACTATGTTTAGGGACCAAAATGAATTATCAATATTTTTTGTTTCAAGGGTCGTTTGTTTAATTTGCTGTATTTTTTTTTTCTGCCAATTTTATTTTACTTTTTTTTTTGTGGGGTTGCAAGGAGACTAAGTGACGATATAACCCAACAGACAACCAACGTGATCTCAATCTCTCTCTCCCCCTCCTCTCTCTCAAAAGCCTAATTATTGAGGCTTTAAATGATTACGCAATTAAAATTTAATGGGGGGTAAAAGTGGTACCCAAGGTATATCTTCCATCAGATCCAACCAACAATTTGCCTTTAACCTTGTTTTTTCTAGAGCAACTCCTCCTCCATTTGATTCACAATGGACGCCTCCCTTTTCCTTCATTATTTGGATAATTCATTTGAATCCATCACTTCTTCTTCTTTTTTTCTTTTTTCAATTGTATAGCGGCCTTGAATATCATCACTATATAAAAGGAACAACGCACTTTATATGATTAATCCAATGGAAAAAGAAAAAAAAAATCATTGATATGCTTGTTAAATTGGAAAATTTACAATTAATATATTCATGACTGATTAAATACTTCTCCAAGTCTACATACAATAACAACTAAATATGAAAAATTGAGTTTAGTCATTTTAATAATGATCACATGCAACAACTAATGGTTTTAATACTATGATCAAAGAAATCAAAGAAATTTACTAATTGAAGATCATGCATGCATATCAGATGAGATATTTGCCGGATAAAAATTGTCACCTCCATTTGTTTGATAGAATGGAGAGAAAAATATCAATTTGTTTGAGATGATTGAGATCTTAATTAATTAAGTCTAATAGCGTAGCATATGCTGTAAGAGATCACTATTTTGAACTTTTCAAGGATGGTGATGTGTCAAGATCTAGCACTATCATTTCTTATTTTAATTGTTAAACCATATCAATATTCATAACAGGAAAGCATGCACAGTAATTAATACTATTGTGGATAAGCACCACCGAAAATTATTCATGATCAGTGCTTGAAATTAGTTGTATAATTTGGAAGGTTAGTGTCGTCTGATAATGTAGCAACTAATTAAGAAAATAAGAAAAATAGGAATTGGGTACCGGGTACTTGTTTCTAATTTCATACACAAACAACACAGAGGAAGCAAAGTATTTTAGACCTTTTTTTTATATAATTAGCCAATGAAATTCTCCTCGTAAATGTAGCCTGATTCAAATCACGCAACTTGTAAGATCTACTTCGATCTGATATATTAATATATTGTATAAGAAATACTACTATAGGCTAATAGGCACATGCAAACAATACATGAATCCATGATGTCAACACCTACTTTCAGCCCAATTTTAATACTGCCGCGTATAAGCAATAAAAGAAAGCATAAAAACGAAATTGACAAACCTACTATGCAAAGCAAAATGAATTTATATCACCAAAGGTAACAGAGTATTTCTGTTTAGATCCGGACCGTCCGATAAAAAATCTGCACGATTATTAAAGAAGTTATGTGCATTATACCTCAGACTGACCAAAATTAGTCAGGATTCTAATCAGACAGTCCGGATCTAAGTAGAAATATTTTGATACCTCAGAGAATATGGATTCATGCAAAATTGTTATGAGCTAGAAATTTAGGATATATTAAACTCTAATATTAATAACATTTTCTGGGAACAAATAGCAAAACCAGAATTGCAATTAATTTATAATTCAGGAATCCAATTTTGAGAATTTAGGACATATATAATCATGGAGATTAGATATGCTGGTGAATTTTATGCAATTAAATGCATGCACTCATTTTATCCTTTAATATCAAGCGTTGTATTATTTTTTTATTTTCTCCGTAGAAAAAATATTACCAACTCATTGATGACAACCATAATGGCCAGCCTATCAAAAGTTTGCTTCCATGTTCCATCCAACTAAAAGCTCAAAAAAAGAGAGAACAACTTGTGATGTTGGCTCTCTGGTACGCTAAGAAAAATCTCCCCGCTCCTTGGAAAGACCTTTATTTATTTATTATTTATTATATTTTTGAAGCCGGATCCTCTTAAAGTAACTTAAATTTATTATATTTTTTTATGTTTTTGCTTTGTTGGTTTGCTCAAAAAAAATTGAGAAATCTAGGGTACTTGGTTTTCTGTTCGAGGTCAATTTGGGTCCAATGTCTATCGGATTCAAAGTGAGTTCGATGGGTTCAATGACTGTCTGATATGTTTTAAGATTCATGCCCGCAATTTTTACATCTGCTTAAAAATTCATGCGCATGAATCTTAAAGCAGATCAGACGGTCCCGAAACCCATCGGACCCAAATTTGAGTTTGATGGGCATCGGACCCAACCTGCTCTATTTCTTGTTGAGTTCAATGAAAATTAGTGGTGAAAAGTGGGAGTATATATAGTTCATCTTTCTTAGTCGGTGCTTAATTTTACTCTTTCTGGCTGTTCTTTGAATTGGATTGTCAACTGTATACCTTCAATCACTTTAATCATTGATTATTTTTCAAATGACGCAGACAGAGATGCCAGATGTGGTGGCGTTTTTAAATTCCAAAATTCAGTTGTCCTTAGTCATTTTCATATACTCTTATACGTATGCTCCTGAGTTTGATGAGCGGGACCCAATCAAGGGGAATAAAAACAAAAAAAAATCAAGTTGCATTGGTTGATTGGTTCGCTCATAAATTTTTTTTTTTTCCTTTGAGGAAGTGTTCAACCGGAGAAGAAAAGAAAATTTTATTGAAATAGAAGTTCTATTACAGCCGAACAATGAAGAAAATTGTAAAAATAAAAAATGTGAAATTGAGTTTGAATTTTTACATCAAATTTTCAGTTTTTATAAGTATGTCTCTCCTCTATTCTGTCATGAGCTATTTTGTTATTTTATGGGATAGCGGAATAGATAAATTGATATTTTTTAAGAAATAGAATTATCTCATTTATAAATACTTTTCTACATTTTTACTATATTTATTTCATCTCCAACTAAACATAATTTAAATAGTACAAAATACAATAAAATAAAATAATATTCTAAATTTCACTTACTTTATTCGTTCACAATTCCACCTATAATTAAACAGATCCTTATTTCCCTTCAAACTCAGAGCACCACCAATAAGAAAAAAATAATTTGTAAGGATATATACCCTCTCGGCGACCAAGTCAAGAGTTTAGATCCTAGATAGATATATTTACTATTTACTATTTACTATTTACTATTTACTATGCAGTATGCACCACCAATCAAACGGTTGCGGTCCTTCCGGACATGACAAGACATTCATGATCTGTTCAGCTGCGATTCCCTTGTAACGGGTACACTGTTACAGGTACTTTGCCAAAAGTATCTAAACAGAAATTCCCAAGTCCCCGGGGGATGAAAAGTAATTTCCTCTTTAGCAGAGCATAGTAGCATGTTAAGATTTTTCTTTTTTGAGTGAGGCTGTGGTAATACAAATCCATATCCTATGAGCTAACAAAATAATTTTGTTTGGATCATGACCGTCCGATCGGAACCTGAGCCAAGCCGGTCTGGGGTGGAACATACGGGACCGCTTTA
This sequence comes from Carex myosuroides, assembly GCA_028015225.1. Lineage (NCBI taxonomy): Eukaryota > Viridiplantae > Streptophyta > Magnoliopsida > Poales > Cyperaceae > Carex > Carex myosuroides. The sequence continues at coordinate 4,206,158 of CM051476.1, forward strand.
ATAATCCTACGGATTCTGATTGATCGGTTCAGATCCAAACATATATATTTTGTTACCTTAGGTCATACGAATTTGCGGTAATACGCATATTACAGAGCAATATGTGTTATGAATTCACATTTTTATTTTTAAAATTCAAACCGTCGTTTCAGACAGTTAAACATGATTTTTACATGAAAATGTATCTAAAGAATAAATTCTATATTTTTTAGATAGGTAGAAAATCACTGTTTATTGAATGGTTCGGAATTTTCAAATCAAGTAATTTTCTATTGATTTAAAAAAATAGTAAAATAATTTTAAAAAATATAAAATTTGGTATATAAGTATATTTTTATATGAATATCACGTTGAACAGTTCATGCTGATTATTTAGATTTTAAAAACGAAAATACGAGTACATAGCGTGAACCGTTGTGTAATATGCATATTACCATAGCCTCACTCAGTTTTTTTATCTTCACTTAATTTACTTTAATTTTGAGTTGAATTGGTATTATTTTATTATTTTTAAGATATGTATTTTTCTATCTCAAGTAACCCGACTCAAATAACTCACGGATCGACTACCCGTGTAATTTGATTATTTATGTATAACTTATTTTTTTTATGTATCTATGCAACTTTATCTAAATTAATATACTAACTTATATTCATTAGAGCTAAAAATCAAACATAATTAAATGTTCTAGATTAGTCGATCCATTAGCCATCCGAAAATGTTTTTAACTTAAGTATTTCTCCGAGATGTAGCTTGCTTTTGGCTTTGGCACTTTTCATGTGTCAAGAGGGAACGAGTGTGTGCTGTAGCGGGTTGGTATTTCTTGATCATATGGAAATTTAAATAGCGGTTCGCAGATAACAACAATAATTTAATTGCGTTAATCTTGAGTACCTCATGAAAAAATTGTTCATTCTCACATCAAATTCAGGAGAATACGATAACTAAGTGTTTCTCTCTTGTTATTGTCTAGATTCTCTTACGGTCATAAAAACTTAATTTTTCCAACAATACTAACTGGTAGCAAAAAATTTGAGATCAAATACTAACGATAGTAAATGAAAGATCTCTACAACTACTGGACATTATGATAGTATTAAAAACAAACTATTTACACCACCATTATAAGTAGAGTGGAAAAAACGTGCCGTGCCGTGACTAAAATGTTAAGAGGTGGTCATAGCACGCGAATGGTCACGCCACGCGAGGCACGCTGTGTCCAAACGTGCCGTGACCAAACGTGACTCGCGTGACCATTTGATCATAATTTAGATTAGTTTATTCAAGATTCACGTGACTCGCGTGACCACATGTCGTGCCGTGTCGTGACTAGATCTTTCACGTGACGTGCCGTGCCGAAGTTTCAAAAGATAGACACGGCAGGGGACACGCGAGTCATAGCACGTAACTAACACGCGTGCCGTGCCGTTCCGTACCGTAACCGTGCCGTTTCGTGACAGAGCCGGCTCCACCGTGCCATTTTTCCCACCCTAATTATAAGTATATATATGGACATAGAATTTTTGAAAATCTTCTAATGTTATAGTTATTGTGACTATTTTCAAAATTGTTGCACGGTATAAATAATGTCTCTCATTGTTGTTAAGTTTGAATCATTCCATCAATAATAATAATAATAATATTTTTTTTTACAAATAATATGGTTAAATTTTAAATTATACGATCAACAGTGAACACCACTAATTTGGAGACGGACAAGGATGCTCTTAGGACTCAGGTATTGGACGGTGGGGCCCACTACTTACTGTTTCAAATTACCTCAACAACGGTGTCTATTCGGAACGACGTAGGACCAATATTATTTGTGCTTTGAGATTCGTGCAAAGTTAAAAGAACGATCTGGATCCACTAATTGTAAAAGATTTTCTTTTACGGTAACCCGGGAGGATACGGATTCTTCGGAGACTGGGATGCACTGATCCGGTACATCAATTGCTGCATATTGACCGCCACACGAGATTAGATTCTTCTTATCCAACTGGAGAATGACAGCGGCGGTGACTCAGCTTCCCTTTCAAGAAAAAGAAGACATTAATCAAGAAAAAAGCGCCAAAAATGTTTTCCTGAAATAATAAAAATGGTTGGTTACGAAGTGACAAGCACCCGATAATACCCTCTTAAAAGAACCAATCAAATCACCGCCATTGGACACGTCAGATTGCTCTTTGTTTTCCTGTGTGGGCAATCTAGACAGAATGAGAGGCCAACAAACGGGTTTGGTTCTTTATTGAAATGACCAGACTGCCATTGCGCAGCTATGGCTAAGAAGGAGACGGGAAGGTTAAGCTGCACCTTGTAAATTGTAAGCAGTCGGCAATTGTGGTTGAATCATTTGGGGGTATATCTGTAATTTACAATTTGAAACCTTAGATTAGATAACTCTTAATTTTTCAACTTTCTTGTGAGGCTCCCGTTGGTTCAGTTCATGCACAGTAAATTAATGCAATGTCACATCGGATTAAATGTATTCTGCAACTGTTAACATTTTAGACGCTAATGTAGTCAAACATTGCGGTTAAAGAATTGTTTGATTTTTGCCACTAAATACATGGAGCAGTAGTTGAAGCCATTAACTTCCGACATTTTTATTAATATCCAAAGTTTAATACAAATTATTAATTATACCTAGAATCGGACCAATTATCGAAATATACCCAAACCGGCCATTTTCTGGCCGGCTATGTTCCCTCCCTAAGCCGGCCATTTTATGGCCGACTATATACTTTTTTTTTTTCCCCTGCATTTCACCCTTTATATACCCCTTTTTCTCTCTCCTCTCACAATTCTCTCATCTTCAACCGAATTTTCTCTTCTTTAAGGTAAATTTTTTTTTCTCTAATTTAATTTTTAATTTATTTATTTTAGGGTTTAGGATTTAGGTTTTAGGTGTTATAATTTAGATTATGTTGTTGTAATTTAGTGTAATTAGCTAAGTTAACCAATATTTAGTGTAATTAGCATAATTGACCAATATTTAGGGTATTTTGGCCTTTTTTACCATAATTATGCTGATTAAGCGTAATTTTACCGAAATTAGCACGTTTGACCAATATTTAGGGTATTTTGGTCTTTTTTACCATAATTAGGCTAATTAAGCGCAATTTAGTGTAATTAGCACAGATGACCAATATTTAGGGTATTTTGGCCTTTTTTACCATAGTTATGCTTATTAAGCGTAATTTTACCAAAATTAGCACGTTTGACCAATATTTAGGATATTTTGGCCTTTTTTTACCATAGTTATGCTGATTAAGCGTAATTTTACCGAAATTAGCACGTTTGACCAATATTTAGGGTATTTTGGCCTTTTTTACCATAGTTATGCTGATTAAGCGTAATTTTACCGAAATTAGCACGTTTGACCAATTTTTAGGGTATTTTGGTCTTTTTTACCATAATTAGACTGATTAAGCGTAATTTAGTGTAATTAGCACAGATGACCAATTTTTAGGGTATTTTGGTCTTTTTTACCATAATTAGGCTGATTAAGCATAATTTAGTGTAATTAGCACATATGACCAATATTTAGAGTATTTTGGCCTTTTTTACCATAATTATGCTGATCAAGCGTAATTTCACCGAATTTAGGTTATTTTAGATATCAGGATGCCTAGAGCACGGTCTACCCAGCGTCCAGTAGTGGATGAGCCGATCAGTACTAGCAGCACGGAGCACATCAGTCCTCTCCTGTGGATTCCCCACAGCGAGCACCGAGTCTCACTGGCTTCTCGTGAGGTACGTTCCTTTTCTTATATTTTCATTAAATTTTGTTGGATTTAAATTTTATTATGTTGTCACCATGCGGATTACATTTTTCAACGCAGGACACGGATCTTCTAGATGTGAAGTTGAGGTGCGTTCACATGAGGTACTACGAGGTGATGGAGCCGTACCTCGTCAACCTGGGTCTCTACCAGGTTGTGGACATCGTGCGGACAGAGAAGAACATCATTAATGCATCTCTCATCGCTGGACTGGTGGAGCGATGGCGTCCCGAGACGCACACGTTTCACATGCCATTCGGAGAGATGACAATGACTCTCCAGGATGTGAGTGCTCTCTGGGGTTTGTCTATCCGTGGCACACCCGTCGGCGGCGTCTCTGACAGCACCAGATTCGCAGGTTATGTCGAGGAGTTATTGGGAGCTGATCCTTCCTATATCATTGGGGAACATGGGAGGTCGAAGTTCCATTTGCGGATGACGAGGTTACGGCAGCACTTCATCGCGGGTCTCTCGGCAGATTCCACCGAGCTGGAGTCAGAGGTAAATTTTTATTAATATCTACTAATTAATTTATAATACGATAATTCTATTAGAATTTTTATATGTTTTGTATTGCAGATATACACGGGGCTACGTGATGGACCTTTTTGGTTCTGTCATGTTTCCTGATTCCAGCGGTGATCAGATGCCGATGATGTATCTCCCGTTGCTGATGGACATTGAGCGGCCGTCGTCGTACAACTGGGGTGGAGCTGTCCTGGCATATCTGTACTACCACCTGTGTCGTAGTAGTGAGGTAAGTCACCAACTCTTATTTTAGTGTAAATTATTTAATCAATCAATCCATCGAAATACACTGACGTGTAATGTTCTTGAAAATGAAGCCGACGGCGAAGCAGATGTACGGGCCGGTACTCCTGCTTCAGCACTGGTCGTGGTCACGGCTACCGGTGGGCCGTCCTATCCCCAATGAGGCGCCGGATTGGGGAGAGCCAGATGTGTTTCACTGCCCGGCATACGCCAAGAAGTGGTACGGGTTCCACCACTACCAGGATCGGACCCACGGTGCTACCGTTGGGATCAGGCCAGTCCGGTCAGAGCTTCAGAGTTTGCCTGAGCCTCTTGTTGAGTGGACGCCGTACGATCAGTTGTACGAGGAGTTCCTCTTGCCGGGCAGTGCGACTGACGAGCAGGAGCGGGAGATGTGGTTCTATCGAGGTCCACTCATACATTTCTGGACAGTTGAGCACCACTATCCAGATCGGGTGCTCCGCCAGTTTGGATGAGCGGCGTTGATTCCCATAGACCCATCTTTGCCGAGTTATACGCACAGAGAGCTGCACCGGTAAGTCGTAGTCTATTGTATTTATTAAATAAATCATATTACTTGATAGTTTTTTATTGCAACTAACGTCTTCTTTACAGCGTTACCTACCGAGGGCGACTGGATAAGGACAGGAGCACTCATTACCAGGCATACTACGAGAGGGCCTAGGATCCTCAGTATACAGACTTCTATCACGAGCCAGATGTGCTTCAGCAGACCCAGGGGGATCCCCAGTTGAGGTACGATGTATGGTACACGCAGGTCTGCATGGCGAGTGTCTATCTGCAGGGTGATTACGGTGCCCATCTCCGCGACAGGATCAAAACGGATGATGGTTACCATCCCAACGGTCGTGGATGGGCTCGCCAGGTAAAGCACCTACAACCACAAGGTTTGATCTAACTTAGTAATACATCAAGGTTTGATCTGACATGCTAAATTTTTTTCAGCTTTTGGCCGCGATCAAGGAGTGCGGGCATGGGATCCGCATGCTGGGAAAGAAGAACTGGAGACGGCTTGGGTACTGCACCCTCAAGAAGAATGCGAATGTGGTTGAGGATGCCGGGCACGGTGGAAAGATCATCGGTATGCTGCGAGACGCCAGAGAGAACATCAACTAGCGTGAGATAGATCCGCAGGAGCCCGATCCGAGCCCGGTTCTGTTAGATGATATGCCATCTTCCCCCGATTCACATCCAGAGTGGGACTACCATCGTTGGGTATTGTCCGACATTGGGTGGACGGCATGGTACGACGAGCATGGACATCCGGTGCAGCCTCATGTATGTCATACTTCAGTATCTGTTAGGTTTTAATAAATTTCTTCATTCAGATCAAATTTAATAATTTATGTGTATGATTGCAGGGTCCAGCAGAGATGCCACCACAGCCACCACCTGCGGAGACCGATACTTCTGAGTACGAGTCCCTCTCGTGCAGTCTCCATGAGTTCGAGGAGATCATGTCGGCACCGACATGGCCCCGATATGGCACAGAGATGCCGCATGATGGAGAGGCTAGTGGTAGCGGGTCTCATACTCAGCCTGTCTTTGGGACTGGGTTTGCCGCATCTATCTTCGGTACACCTCCGCCAGTACCGACAGTCTCCATGGGCGATGCCAGATGGGATACTGCCGAGCAGATACTGAGGTCTGCAGATACCCCAGATGAGCCCGAGAGAGACGAAGGCTGGCCGCGCTGGCGCCGGGCGAACGCCGGAGTACCGCCTCAGCGATATTCCCCCTCTCCGTTTTAGTTGTATTTTTACTAGTTTTGTACTATTTATATTTGATATACTATTTATGTTTGGTATATTTGGATTATCCTATATTTCGGTTCTTGTGTATGTGTGCTTTTATGGTACTATTTTTATATTTTACAGATCAAAATAAATTATCATGATAATGCTAAACAGAAAATATAACAACATTAAAATAGTAGCACAACATAAAAAATAGTAGCACAATATAGCGTATTTCAATTAATATAGCGTATTGTAAAGTAATGTAATGTAATTTAGCGTAATTTAACATAATATAGTGTTATTCAATATAATTTCAATTAATATAGCATATTTTAGTATAAATATGCTAATTATATATCAAAAGAAGTAATATACCAAATAATTTAAACAAAAAATTTCAAATTTTCAGTGTTAAATTTCAATACTTTGATCTTTATAGTGTCTCTCTCTAAAAAACGGGAAAAAAAAAAAGGTACATAGCCGGCCATAAAATGGCCGGCTTAGGGAGGGAACATAGCCGGCCAGAAAATGGCCGGCTTGGGTATATTTCGATAATTGGTCCGATTCTGGGTATAATTAATAATTTTTATTAAACTTTGGATATTAATAAAAATGTCGGCATTAACTTTCTTCATCTCTCCAAACCAGGGTTTGAATTTTAACAGGAATTTCTTGATTTTAGGCAACGAATTTAATGTAATTATATTATTACATTCCACAAAATATGAACCGTATTGTTACTCAAAACAAATTAAGCACGTCAAAATATTATTGAAAATTATATATATATTGTTTTTCAAATCATTTAGAGTAAGCAATGTCGTCAAGCTTACAATTTGTAAAAATAACTTATATATATGAATTTGTAAAAATAAACCTTCTTGCGAAAATGCAATTTTCAAATGAATTCTAATAATTATAAAAGTGTATATTGATGCAGTTCTAACGAGATAAATAGTTGGATTAACATTTTTGAACACATAAATGTAAATAAATATTGATGCAGTTCTAATTAAACTAGACCATTATATAATTTTATAATCATACATACATACTGATAGCATGTACATTTCAGTTATCAATTGGTTGCATTTGTTACTGTGGTGATTTCAAAGCAAGGATGTGAAGTTAAGAGTAGAACTAGGGTAGGTGTTCTTAAGCTCACCAAATTTTTTTGTGAGCTTAATTCAAAAACTTATTGAATTGGCTTCAAACAATGCATCTAAACCGTTGAAATCGATCTACTTCACGAGTGATGCGTTTACATGTCAAATTTATAAATTTTCAAACTAATTTAGTATAAAGTTAAACTGTGAAAAAAAGATGGTTTATAAGTTAATTTTAATGTGTTCATTTTTCATCATTTTTGACCGCTTGACTTTATATTAAATTAGTTTGACAATTTATAAATTTGACATGTAACTCATCACTCGTGAAGTAGATCGGTTTCAACGGTTTGGATGCGTTGCTTGAAGTCAATTCGATTAGGTTTTTGAATTAAGCTTACAAAGAGACTTCGTGAGCTTAAGAACACCCTAGTTCTATTTAAAAATGTAGTGAGATGTTATTTGTAATTATCTTATTAAAATAAGTCTTATTAAAATGATTTACTGTGAGCATCTATGTAAAAAAAACTTTTCACAATGAGATAGTCCAGTAATCGTGATATATACCTCAATGTCATATATTTTTTTTTTTAAAAAGGCGATTGTCCATTTCATTGCTGAAATTTGTAAATACAATTAAGTGTTTATCCAACAAAGCTGGTCAAAAGGCCTCACACAGTAGGAGCACTGAGAGGAAATCAACAACCTAAGCAGCATATCAAACATAAAAACCAAGTTTGAGATATAGCTAATCTCCAAAAGAAAACTAAGTTTGCACTAACTAAGCCACATAATAAAGGGCTAGGTAATCTAACTAATAACAAACATAAATGATGTTTCAGCTTCATTCTGGTGCTGGAACACTGGAGGTTGGCAGACTATAATCTCCTGAGGCATGTACTGTGCCAGAGGCACTGCATCTTCGATCACTGGTAGCCAGTCTTCAACAGCAGTCTTGATCTTTTTCTTCCTAGTACCTGCCCAAAATAGAGACCTTGATTTAATAAGAAGTATCAAAGTTCTGGCTGACTGAATTTGACAATTATCAAAGCATATAGCATTTCTGTGTTTCCACACTACCCAACATAAGGCACTGAACACTATAAGGAATCCAGTTCTTTGTAAGGGTGGAAGCATTATAGCAAAGTCAATTATATCTGAAAATGAATGCCATTGATGCATAAGGTTCTTGTGTTTTACCTAACCAGAACCAGATTTGTTGTAATAAAGAACAAGTCAGAAATAGGTGAGTAACTGTTTCATTGTCAGAACAGAATGTACAAGTGGTTGATCCATGCCAACCTTTGATAGAAAGATTATCTTTTGTAAGGATTTTATTATTTTGAGTCAACCACATAAAAATTCTAATTTTTGGGGGTATTGGTAATGTCCACCACATAAGGGGTAAAACTGGAAAGTCCCATCTGCAGTTTAGAAATTTATATAAGGATTGAGTAGTAAACTTCCCTGAGGGTTCCCATCTCCAGTTCACTTTGTCATGTGTATGGTTGAAGGATGTACTATTGAGTATATGAAGTAGTTCCCCGCAATCTTTTTGATTAGCCCCTTCTAAAGTTCTTCTAAAAGACAATTGAGCCCCTTGGGAGTTAATGACATATGTTAGCAGAATTTGCTTTGTACTACACAATTGATATAGCTCAGGAAACCTAGTAGCTAAAGAACAGTCTAAAAACCATATATCAGTCCAGAATTTGGCTTTGGAATGTAGTCCTGGTTCATATGTAATGCTAAGATCACCAACTGATTCTAACTGTAATACATGAGACCAGAAAGGAGAAAATGGTAGGGGGTACCAGCATAATACTTATGAATAATCATGGTTTTTCACAAACCTTTGTAGTCAGCATTCTTATATTTCCACCACTATTTCAACATTAATGCAATATTCATGTGATTAAGATCTAGAACTCCTAACCCTCCAAATTGTTTGGCAATGCAAATAGTTTCTCAATTCATGAGAGCATATTTAAATTTTTTATCTGACCCCTGCCATAAAAACCTTCTACGAATTTTATCTATTTGTTTCAAGACAGTTATTGGTATTCTAAATACTGACAAGGCATAGAGTGGTATTGAGCTCAGAACTGAATTAAGTAAAGTAGTCCTACCACCTATAGAAAGGAGTTGGCTTTGCCAGTTAGGCAATCTACTTTCTAATTTATCTACAAGGAACGCCCAATCTACAACCAGTAGTTTGTGATTATGTAAAGGCAACCCTAAATACTTAATGGGAAGCTCCCCTAGTTGACATCTAAAAATTACCTCAATGTCATATAAAAAGTATTATGTATAATAATGATATAGAAAATGTATATATCATATTACAAAGTAGTATATATAATGAGGAATTTAAAAACATTAAAAGAAGGTGTTGAATTAAAGAAAGAAGTTAAAATATTTACAGAAGTTAAAATTAAAGAAAGAAGGCGTTGAATTTATTGCTTGTGGTCCGGCCCAGACGAATATTTTGAATCCTTCTTTAGCCTATTAATTTTTTTTTAGCTTTATTAAATTTCAGTGAATTAGGATTTACGGAGATTTTGATCTGGTGAGTTTTTCAATCTCTTTGTCTTTATTGTTATTTTTTCCGGTTAAGCCCTTGCAGAATCAAATATAATTATATCTCGTGTTCATATTTTAACAACAAGCCTTAATACTAATCAAATATAATTATATCTCGTGTTCATATTTTAACAACAAACCTTCGTATAATTTGAATATTGAAGATAATAGAAAACAGAGGCAAAACTAGACTTTCGAACTATGGGGTTAAATACATATTAGGAGTCAATTATATAAATTTTTTTTTACGAAAAAATGAGGCCGAATTTTACATTACCGTAACATTTTACTCGAAATTACTTAGAAAATCATACTGGATACAAAAAAAAAAAAAAAAAAATAGAGGTGAATTGATCCCCATTCCATTTACTTAGGTCTGGTCTTGAGAGAAAGAATAGTGATAAAAATGGTTTTGATAAATTAGCTTTCTAAATAAAAAAGAGCGAAAATATATTAACGTAATCATCAACCTAGATTCAAATGTCTCTATTTTTTGTGCCTCCACCATGCCTCCATTTTTAAAACGTTAATAACGGAAAATTTAAATCACGAGCATCAAAATAAAACCATTACATGTGATCTATATTAGTTTCTATATGTGCTCATAAAAAATTATCAATTTCGGTTTTATTTTTATGTGAATTAATGAGTTGAAAAATCAACGTTTAGAAATTATCCACATTAGTACGTTTTTACAAGCTCTTGATGACAACTAAAACAAAGTTGAAATGTCATAATTTTTTACAAGTGCATAGATAAAATAATGTAGATCATATTCAACGGTTTTATTTGGCTTTTAAGTTTTAAATTTTGCGTTATTAAAGTTTTAAAAAACAGAGGCATGATGGAGACACAAAAAATAAAGACATTTGTACCCTCCTCAAATTTTAAATTGTATAAAGATTCATGAATTTATATAAAAATATTCGTTTCTAACTCCTTTTCGAATGAATGGGCCAATTAAACTAATAAGTACAAAATCAATCATGAATTATACACGAAGGTCTTTCTTTCAATATTTCAAAAATATTTTACCAATTATTTTTGAAATATTTCTGAATCATTTGTAATATATTATTTTATTTTTAAAAGTATATAAAACTTTTAAATTTATATGCATTATAAAAACATGAACCATTCACAAATTATATTCGTGTCATACTTGTATTACAAATTTTAGACCTCGCTAAATTTGTTCGATATTCGAATTTGTGCAACGAGGAATACTCAAATGCCACAAGCATTGTGCCACAAATGATAAAACCTCAAATCATCATTTATTTTTCAAAATTCAAAATATAAATGTCAAAATCCAAACTGTTTAACTTCTTCATTTTAACTAAGCACGCTTTCACGCAAAATTATATATGATTCTTGAAGTTCATTTTACGGTACTAAATCAGCTGATAAAAAATGAACCAATCTAGTTAACTACAATAAATTATTTTAGTGCATTTTTAATGCAATATTTGAATTTCAAATTGTGAAATATAAATGAATAATATTATAGCACTAAGTGACATTATAAAATCATTCAAACCAACTAATGAAAATTAAAAAAAAAATAAGAACCATAAATAGTATAATTGGTTAACGCGTTTTACTCTGTGCGAAGATCACAAATTCAAAATTTAGAGCTGCAATTAGAGGCGGAGATAGTAACAAGGAATGAAGGTTATTTGACCTCCATTTATTTTCGAATTTTATGTAGTTATACATGATATCTATATAATTTAGAGTAAAATGACATGAATACTGTAAAATTGACCCACATTAACATTATGAAAATTTTATATGATTGATCTCATTCATGTCTGACCTCCATAACCGAAAAGTCTGGCTCTGCCCCTGCCCGCAGTTGAAGGTGATTTGAGGGTTAAACTTTTAAACTAAATAAAAGAAAAATGAATAACGTACCTGTTCTGCGAATATCCTAAAATGTTGGGTGAATTTGTAATAACGTCTTTGTTTTATTATATACCGCGTGGAATGGACGCGGTTCATATGAGCCTACGCTCCTATTGCAGAATTCGAATATTTTTTTTAAAAATGTTGCCTTATTTGCAAGCTTCGCTCGCCCGTACATTCTTCGAAGCAACAAACAGTGCATGGATACCGGTGTGCGCTCAATTGCTCCAACCTGTTCCATCATAGATTCATAACTCTCCAGTTACATAAATATCCAATCCAAGTCTTTTCCATTTCTTGAAACGCAATCATTTTCCTTGCTTCTGTTCATATTATCGTAGTAATATAGAATACTGTACATTTAAACTCCACAAGTATGACTAACTACAAGCGACTTGTCAATGTCACGGATACTTAATAATGCACAGTTTCACACAGCAAGTTATCATAATCAATACTAAAAAATAATATAATACAATTTAGCAACATTCTAGAATGAAGATAAAACTTTTATCTGTGGAGAAATGGATGTATACGGATCCCCAAAATAGAGATGACCCAGCCGTGGCCTTAAAACCCAGACTAGCGTTAGCCGGGTAACCGGGTTTAATTCGTGAGCGGGCATGAAACCGGGAGTAATCGGTTCATGGGTGATTCTCTCATTCTCAACCGGGAGTAGCCGGTTGTATGGGAGGGGTCAAAAGTATAAAAGCCCGGGGTTTAAGCAATGGGTGGTTTTCGTTTTGAGGGGTTTTGCCGAGAGATAGAAGCGAAGGAAAATAAATAAAAAAAATATAATTCCATCAGGTAAAATTACGAAAAGAATTCAGTAAATTTTTGTTCTGCGATACGAAAAATTCGCCGAGGGAGTTAGATTGTGGTGATGATCTCCGACAGTAGATCGGTGAATATGATATTTTTTTCTGCTGTTTTCTCTCTGAATTTCGCTCTATTAAAGATTCTATATTTTTTGGAGAATTGTCTTTGGATCAGTGGCGATCTGATCGAAACCTCTACAGACGTAGAAGGCTGTTTCTTGAGATCCTTGTTGTTTCTTTTTCAGATGTTAGTTTTTTGGTTCTCTCTTATCTGGATCACATCTTGTTGAAGAATTCCTCGAATCTGTGAAGTTGCTTTGGGATCCGTGTGTTATTATTTAGAATTCGAGTGAATTTTGACTGTTTCTAAAGGATTTTAGCCGATCTTTTTAGGATTAGCTGCAGTTTCTGGCCCCATGTGGAAATTTTCCCCAATTCAGCTTGAATTTCTTGTCTTAGTGTTTTGGATCCGAAGTTTTCGGGAAAGTAGTGTTGCCTACATATTTTCTATTCGATGCTAGAAAATCTCGAACAAAGAGTAGTATATCTTTCTCCTGATTCCGCTTGGTTCCTCCTGAATTGTCTAAGCTTTTGGTAGATATTGGTGCCTGATAAGCTTTTTTTTTTAACATGGAAAATTGAATAGAATTCTACTCTGGTGTTGTCCTTAAGCGAATTCTCCAAAAAGAAGAAAATAAATTGAAATTCAGCTATTTCAGATTTATTACTGTTGTTTTTTGAACTTTTTTTGGGCAAAGATTTGAGATTCTCCTTCGCAAGTCGTTAAAACGTATATTTAATTTTTTATTCTAGAAAATTATACATCTTGAACCGTTTTCTCTTCTTTTACTCAGGGATTTTTGTGACAGAATCCTTCGTGGAGTGCCCTCTAGTGTACTGAGAAATCCTCCCAATCAGTTAAAGGTGATTCCTTTTTATGATATTGCTTTCATTTTCTAGTTTTCGTTTCTCTTTGTCCAAGGATTTAGATCTCTCTCTGACGGCTTCAATTTAATTGTCCTAATTTTCCACCTTCATAAATAGAAAGAACTAAAACTTTTTGATCTGAGGTTTTATCTCATTTTTCAGTTTGTAGTTACGATCTTTTGTAATTTAGGAAAGTCAATGTATGTACAGAATTTAATTTTTGAAAATTTTGATGAATATTCTATTGATAGTAGTGATACACTCAAAATTTCGCATAAGCGTAATTGTTTTAACACACATTAAGTGTTTGCAGGTTTGATGTTAATAGAAACCGGAATGGATTCAGGCAAGACCTGAGTTTTTCAACAATAAGCGCCATTTGAACACATCAAGGTACCATGGTATTAAAAAAGAGATTGAGCTATGGATCCCGCGGTTACTATCTCCCTCCCATTCCCGACATACCAAAACCTACAAAGGTACATTTCTCCTTATTATACTTTTCCTTAATTTTTTTCTTATTGCAGTTACCATATGTTCCTGAAATTCTAATAGCTATTAACTTAAATGTTGCAGAGGAAAAGAACTGCCAGAAAGAAGGTTGTGCAAAATCCATTAGCTGCATTTGATATGTTAGCAACAGTCGCTGGAAGTTTGTTAAAGAATTTGGATACTGATGTTGTACCCGTTAACCTTGATGGAGCTCTGAATTATAATTCTACTTTGAAAAAAGAGCCGTTGGACGAACCATTGGATCAATTAAAGACTCCTAAAATGGAATCTCTGGATCAGAACAGCACCAATGAAAGCTCAGCAGGAGCATCTGCAAACCCTAAAACCCTAATTGAGGAAAGACTAGATCTCTGTACTAACGGTTATGAAGTGCAGTTCGCAACTAAGCAGGGAGAGACTAACATTGGTTTGGTTAGGTCTATTAGCTCTGAGAGTAGCTCTGAGTTCTCATTGTACAGTGGAGGATTTGGAGTTGCCCATGACCTTAACCCTAGTTTGCTCAAAACAGCACTTACTGTAAATAGAGATTATGATGAAAATTCTTCTTGGTGCACGGACCTAGGTGCCGTAGCAAAGAAGTCTTCGAAGAGAATGAAGAAAACGTGTGTAGATAAGTTCAAGAAGGTCATTTCTCGTAATAAGAAATATGGTGAGATTTTCTAAATTTGGTCTTTATTAATGGCAGCAGCACTTGTAAAGTTTCACAATTAAGATTGGTCTCATAGAAATCAATCGGTCAAGTACCAGAACACAATCAAAAAGAAAAATAAGAACAACATCTTACCACGCAAAAGAAAAAAAGAAAAGGACAACTGACTGGTCAGTGCGGGCACGAATACTAAAAATGACATTTACTAGGGTTTTGACTTTCGTAAATTTTGTCAGATACCCAGGTGAAGACCATAAAAGACAGCAAAAGGAAGTGCTATGCACGGCAAATGTCGCAAAAGAATAGGTTCAAGAGAAGAAAGCTCTTTCACCATTCTTTGGTTTCCTCTACCAACAGTCAAGGTATGCCTGAGCAAATGGTCATAGGTTGGAATAATGTATTACAACTTGATACAAAATAATGAAGCCGACAAATGCTGAGAACTTTTCTAATTTCTGGCAGTGAGGCTGAGCATCAAGTCCTTCAAGGTGCCTGAGCTTTCAATTGAGATTGCTGAGTCTGCCTCTGTTGGTACGCTAAAGGTAAATGTCTCCAAGGCTTACTGACCTGTCAGTCAGGTCGATCGTACCAGTCTCACTTATGTATCTGTACTTATTAGGGGGTTTGGTATTTATGGTAGTTCGCTCTTAACTTCCCTTATCACTTCCTGGCCTGTATCAGCATAAACCTAAGGTACCATACAAGTTTGTGAGATTACTATCCTTGTGACTGATGTGGTACCTGTACCTGCCATTTCTACATATACAGGTAGAAAATTATGATCAAGTAATGTTAAATTTTTTTTTCATTTGTGCTTTTTTTTTTTAATTTACTTATCTACTCCTATGTATATTCAGAGAAGAGTGATGGAGGCACTGACAACTGTTCTGGAAGGAGAATTTACTGTACGTGTGATGCTTGAAGGGAAGAATGTTCGAGAAAACAGTTGCACGCTAAAAGAAGCTGGGATTTTTTGTGATAGCCCTCTGTTAGAAACTGTGGGGTTCACTCTGGAGCCTGAACCAGTGTACTCTTCCCCCATGGGACCATACATCAGTTCAGATAGTATTGATAACAGAGATGTCATGGATCCCCCCGCAAGGTACTGTTGCAATGCACTACCTTTTTCATGAGTTGATATGATGAAAAAAAGAAAATTTAGAGGTCTTACTGGTACCGGGACGCAATGGGTGGGCTGGTGGGGGTTAAATCATGGTTTGGGCGTGGTACTGGCAATTTAATCTATTTCTCGTTGCACAGTGTTATGCCTGCTAACCAATCTGAAGACAATAGTCCAACACCTGGTAGCAGCCTTGAACTAGTACCGGTACCAGTACCGACCACTCCTTTACCGACCACTCCAGTGAAGAGTCATGTGACTGACCCAGACCCAGAACTCTCCCCCAACGAAGTGTCATCAGCTGAGCTGGCAGTGCCACAGATCTCACAGGCTGCACTACCGGTGTCAGCTGTCAAAATAGAGCCGCTTGCTATTATACCTGTCGTGCGGAAGCCGAGGCAGATGGAGACCCTGGGGCAGCGGCGCATGAGGCGCCCGTTCTCGGTTTCTGAGGTTGAGGCTCTTGTAGCTGCTGTTGAAAAGCTTGGTACTGGAAGGTATCAAATCACCACCATCATCATCTCTACTGCTAGTATTACGTTTGTTAATAATCTTTTAATTTAAAACGTTGAAAATGTCTAATGCTTGATTTTTTGTTTTAGATGGCGAGACGTAAAGATACGTGCATTTGATACTGCAAAGCACCGCACTTATGTTGACCTCAAGGTATGTTGTGTTTCTTGCTTGGCATGTTTAATAGGGGAATTAAAAGAAGTGGAAAAGAATGTAATTTAGTTAAAACTGATTCTTCTTTTCCTGAGCTTTGTTTTTAGCAAGGGGGTTCCTGTTGTTACTGGTGCAGTGGTATTATTGTAGTAATGTGAGAACTTTTATGTCTACTATTAAATTTTTGTAGAAAATTCAGAATGTTTAGTGTTGGTACTTGCTCAATCTTCTATTCATGATTCGTAGGAGACATCTTTTGCAAGGGTACAAGTGATGGTTGTAGGTTTTGTTTAGGCACATCTGTGATTTTACCTCCATAGTATAGGAATCATTACAAGCACATGTTCCATTTTATTTGGTATTTTGGACACCTACCCTTTTTTCTCTCCTAAAACTTTGCTTGGTTTAGAAATAATCTCAAATCTAGGTTTGTTGGGTATTAGGTACATGTCTGGTTGGTACAAGAACTTGGACCACATGAAATTGGTGCAGTACCAAACCAATGTTAGGTGAAACTATTGTTTGCCATCCCTTTTTCATGTCTTCAAACTAGATGTTTGACTTGTTTATATTATTGTAATAAATTTTATTGGTTGTTATGAAAAAAAATTTATGAAAAAATTTAATAGGACAAATGGAAGACGCTGGTGCACACAGCGAGTATAGCGCCTCAGCAAAGACGCGGTGAACCCGTTCCACAGGAGCTCCTGGATCGGGTTCTGGCAGCCCAGTCTTATTGGTCTCACCAGCACTCTAAGCTAGCAAAGTCACCTATTGATGAACCATGTCTAGCCGATTATGACTCTTCTCCTTCGCCTATGAAGATAACATCCCTATAATCCAAACAGTTGTATAAAATAATTGGAGGAGATTGGAGACGGCCACTTGTGTATTATTTTCTAACTCGAAAGATTTTTATTTTTTTATTTTTCTCTCTTAAGCAGGAAGCCCTTTTCCTTGTGTATTAATTTGGAAAGGGCTTCTTTGCAATTTGTACATGGTTAGTGGTGCAATTGGGAAAATTTGAATAAGGATGTAGTTCTAACAAAATTGAAATCGTCGACATGAAAATTGTTGCTTGCTTCTTTTGATCAATGCAAACAGAATTGATTTAAATTCATAATATTGTTTGAGTTGATCTCATATTGATTTAAACAGATGACCTAAGCTTGTTTCATTTTCCTTGTGTTTGTTCCTTGAAAGTTATAATGTACTATTAAATCTTTTGGCTATCTATTGGCGTTAAGCATTTAAATTTATAATTCTAGAAACTTATTTTCAACTTGGCGAGGACTATTAACAAACATGGAGTAGCAGTTGTGCTGGAACAAAGTCAATTTGTACTGATCTGTGTTAAATGAGCAATTGGCTTGCGCTATCCTGATCTGTGTTAAACAATTAATAATTTCAATTAAATGATAGCCCCTAAAATTTATCCGGCAAGTAGGTTAGTTGTATAAAAGAAAATAGCAGGTCGTCTTAAACTACAACTATCAATATATTATTTATTTTAATTCGTACCTACATTAGCTCATGCCTTTATGTTGAAAAGTACATTTTAATTCTTGCACAGATTTCTTAATTGCTGAAAAAAAGAAATAGATGGTCTACACGCTGTTCTGGAAAGAAAGAAAAAATCAAATCAATACTATTTTGAGGTCTGCTGGCCCTTTCTGTGCTTGCCAATGTACCGCTGGAACTTTAATATTCCTTATTATCATGCATTTGACCAAAAAAATTGACAATAGATGCAATCTAAAATCCGTATTGTCAATGACAAAGTATTAATAAAACTAAATGATTATTTTTTAAACCGTTCAATCGTCATATTTAAACTAATATGAAAATATATTTGTGTTGTGTGCTTTTTTTTTTTTATTAATAGCAGTTTGGCCAGTTGTCGTGAAAATCGGATAAGTTTGTTATTAATATAAACAATCCCTGTAACAAGATATATGTTTACAGTAAACCGATTACTAATATAGATAGAACTTGTTTTCGCTGGGTACATATCCAACATTTATCTTCATTTAAAAAAAAAAGTAAAAAAAAAAACGAAAATATTGGGTCTATTTTGTCAATGTGCGCGCAAGTGAGATGCTAGAGATGAAGTCACAAAGGGACATTCTTGTGCTGAAATAAGATCCATGAGAAACAGTATGGGGCTAGACCTAAGAACACACAAAACAAACCGGGTTTTGGAAAGAAGAGATAATCTTAAAAAGAAAAATAAAGAAATAAGAGATAAGAATACTTATCCTTTTTTGCGATCCAACCAGCCAACCACTCATTAATCCCTCCAACACCGCCCCCACAAATGGTCCATGCCATGCCAAAGGGGTTAAATTTGGTATTACCTCCTAAAAGGATATATATACCTGAGGTTAAATTGAAAGGCTGTTCGGTGCAACAATTATATTGAAATGCATCAAATTGAGGTCAATGCAGCTAGTGTAAGAATTCATTAGGTATATGCTATTAAATAAACTTGGTTAAATAATGGATTTAACACTTTTAAGACCCATACATTTTTATAACCTCGGTTTTAGATCTACAGCCTAGCTTGTCAACCATGCATTTCATTTTCAGATGGGTATTGATTTTTGGAAGCGGTTAGTCCTAAGAAAAAAAGCATGAATTATCTGATTTTTTTTTTGGATAAATTGGGGAGACACTGAGATGCCATTTTGGAGAAACACACCATGTTATTGTATTTGAAGAAATACCATGTTTTTGAAGCATGTTGTACGTCCGAAAAGAAGCTCAAGTACCACAAAAACAATGTCATGGGCTCATGGCCAATCCTGTGACAGCGAAATAGCAGATGGAACCAAGTAAATTACACAATGGTCCCTGGAGGATAACGGATGACCTTTTTTTTGGGTCCCTGGACCTTTTGAACCTCCCATTGGTCAACTGTGATCCCTACCGAAATTACTTTATCAATATATAAAATCTAAATATTTAGGAAAAGTAGTATGTTTGTACATTAATATATATTGAAAAGTATGATGTTTAAAGGGTTAGAGAGAAAAATCCTAAACTTCAGGAATCAGAAGGGGAAATGTTATGCTTTAAGGATTATGTTTGTACTTTATCCGAAAGAACCTTGAGAACAGAGATAATTATTGGGTTCAGAGGAAAGAATTAAAGTACTTAAAACAAGTACAACAAATGCTTGTCTCATTTCAAGAACGCAGTCACGTTGTATCATGTTGCATAGCATCTCCAAACTGTAAGAGGAGATTCCAGCAGCCTGACTAATCATAAAATTTTCTTTTATTTTGATAATAGTTTTGGGGGCATGGTACCATGTCCGAGATCAAGGTTGGTCTTGCGCTTTTTTAGTTTTATTTTATGTTTGAACCAACATGTTATACTAAAAGCAGAATAGAAAAAAAAAAACAGAGAGAGAGAGAGAACTTAGAGACAGCGCAAGATCCGGAGGCGTGGCAAGATAGTCTTCCATATTTTTTTTATATAAAACATATTATATAATCTTCTCAGTTAAGCTGGTATCATTGTGTCACAAGCAAAGGCGTTAGATTTGACACGTGATTGCTTATCTTCTCTGGGTTTTTTGTTCTTTTGGGCTTTGCAAATTTAATACTCCACAAATTTCATTCATGGTTCATCTGAAGTAGATTTCATAAAAGATAAATAAACAGATGAACTAAATTATTAAATAATTAGCCAGTGTTTGATTTATTGACAAAAGGCAATATGCTCTCAGATTTGATATTCAAATGAAATATTCCTATATTAAATAGTTGGGTGGCTTGATCCTAACTTTTATTAAAAAAAAAAATTTATTAAATAAATAAAATATCAATTAGCTTTGAAAGACGCATGGCATTCATGTAGTGAGATAAATAACATAGGACTACAATAAATAAAGGCTTAAACATAAACCTCACATCATTTTGTTAGTTACAAAAATTCCCGTACTATCACTGCTGCAAGCAGCGTACAAGCTATACAGCCACTGGAAAAGCAGCATTTCACAAAACAAGAAAGCATGAGAAAAGCACATTAAAGAAGTTAAAAGATAATAATAACAAACTAAATCAGGCAAAGCTAGCATTAACTCTAAATGGAAGACACCCTTATGCAGGACCGTTACAGAAAGAGGGAGGAAGCCCTCATTTTTTGGGCAAGCACAGCAAGATCAGCCTTGTTAATTCTGAAAATAGAAGGTACAGGAAACTGCTCATTCCATTCTAAAAGAATAAATAATTTATTTATTTTTTATTCTGAAGCCCCATTCTGGTTTGAATGCACTCTTGCACTCGAATTATATAATGAGTTGATGTGACCTGAAAACTGGGCTTAGGCTAAAACCATTATGTGATTGCATAACAGAGCGAAACTGATATTTACTGTACCAATACTATATGACCAGGGCTGGTACAAACTGCAGTGTTGAGTGCTTGGTCACTAGCTTTAAAGAGAATTCTTTTCTGGAAAGGAAAAGAGAGAAGAAAAAAAAATGAAGAGTGACATTACTTGCAGACGAGCAGATCGGCGTATGCTAGAAGTAGGAGTTTTAAGGCCCTTCTTGCTTTTCGCACCTGTCTTGGCCACTGAAGGTGTAGCCGGAGATGATTCTACTGGAGCAGATTCCGTGATTAAAGAAGACGTGTTCCCACTCACAGATGTTTGAGTTATAGAGACAGCTTTAACTGCTATAGCAAATAAATATTGCTCAACAAATTGCATTATTTGGATTATGAGACATGAGTAGTCTAGACTGGCAATGTTCTTGGCTGATTGGTTTCAGTACATCACAATCAGGACAATATTGACATGCCTTAGTCGATAAACAGACGAATTTCATTTGCTTTTCTTGGTGGCTGTGGCAGGGTGTCTGTGCGCGCACACTGGCCTTGATCCGTTGTTATTTGGGTTTATGGATTTATGTTTGTGTAACGAAGGCTCATGAGAACAGTTAAACTAGAAACTTCAATTATTCTCTCTCAGAAACACATTGAGTACCAGTGTACCACTATATCAGTCAGGTTACAATCAGTAGGTATGGGCCTGGTATGACTAGTACATACTTTGTCTCATTATCTGATCAACTAGCCTGAAGATATATTAAACATAGTGTTACGTACCACTAAAATTAGAAGAGGCAAACTTTCCTCTCATGACTCTTACAAAACGAAAGAAATCATTTGTTTCATTGACCTCCTTGAGCAAATCATCAATTCCTTCCACAAGAGGATCGCATTGCAATACTAGAAATAAAATGTGCTTTCAGTACCGGCTAAGTCTTTAATTAGTAATTGAATTAAATAAATAGGCCCAGAAAAGAGAGCTTGACTTACAGTTGTACTTATCATTATCAAGTCGTACAGTGAAGGAGTACTCCTTTTCTGGATTCATTGAGTCGATTTTGTTGAATATAAATTTCACACCTTTCAAAAAATAAAGAAGATTTTTAGTTTTCTTCCTCTTCTTTTCAATTATGCCCTTGAATAACTCTGAAGTACATTTTTACCCTTTTAATGTATTCAGTGAATTTTTTTCTTATAATACAATCAAACAATCCAGATGGTGGGGTAAATATTGACGTATGAAAACTACAAATAATGATTTTGTGGGGTAAATATTCAAAAATGGATGGAGATCTTACCTTCTCCTACTAGTACTCGCAAACCAAGAGCTTTTTGGTACCATGCAATTGCTGAGTCCAAATTTTCCTTTTCTGATTGACCTTGACGAAGTTTTTCTTCACAAGCTTCCAAGGCTACCAGTTAAATTAAAAAGGGACAATTAGTTGGGTTATAGTAGATGCAATGGTTTGATGAGAAACTTGAGAAAACACAATTTTATGAACTTACAGTGTAAGCATTTTGAAATTACTGTGGTACATTCATCCACCTTATTTCTTTGGTCAGAGATAACCTTCTTGAATTGTTCACATCTAGCTCTTTTAGTTGCAAGATCATTAGTCATTGCAGTGTACCTTGCACTATTTCTTGTTTTAACTGCCAGCAAATGTAAAAAGTGACTACATAAGTAATGATGGATTTTCTGATACCATTATACTGGAACCATTGCCATTACAGCTGGTCACCCAGTCAAAAGCACAAAGTTTATCTTTCCTAGTTGAAGACCACAAATTACTTGGCTTAATGTTAGTTCAACTTGGAGGAGATACGGCTCATAAAACCATCACTGTTTAATAGAAAATCCACTTCCGCTACTTATTTATAGCTGGCATACAATTTGCAGATTAGTTTAAAAACTTTGGGTGTTAACTACAAATGCACAAACATATTTGTGCAATATGTAACAAATCCTTTCTCCGTGGCATATACAGATTTTTACTCTGCCAAACAGTGAAAAATTATGGAAAAGGTGAACATGTGTCACGTGCAAACCACTCAAAAAGTGAACTTAATTTCCTAATGAAGGCTTATCAAATTTGTTCATATTTATAATAGTTACCAGATAGAGCTTCTACCAAATTTGCTTGTCCTTCTCTGTGTTTGTCTTTCAATTTGTCCAATTTCTCTGAAAAAAGAATCAAGAACGTGAATGATGAAGTATAAATCTTTAACAATGGAAATGAACAGAACATATCTGACGTAAAAGCAGCACCCTTGTTCTGTAGATGTTCCTTTTTTTTTTCCCTTCTATTATTATTATTTATTGTTGCTGGTTCCTGTTCTGTTATTATTTATTTATTTATTTGTGAGTGTGTGTGTGTGTGTGTGTGGGGGGGGGGGGGGGGGGGGGGGGGGGTCCCTTAGCTAAAGGAATCATGCATAAAAGGGGATAAAATTTTGAATTCACATCACCTCAGGTTACCTGACTCAAGCAAATTACGATCGGACGGCCCATTTAACATGGCACGAATCTCAAAACAGACCCCCTACAGTCTCAATAGGCACCGGATTGAGTTTGGCCCAGATAGAATTAATCTGGGCCGGCCGTTGCAATTTGCTTGAGTCAGGTACCTGGGAGGATATCTGTCCTAAAATTTTAGGGTAATCTGTAGGCCAGCACCAGTATAGAGCAACATACTGAACTAGCTTTGGGGTAACATTCAGTATTAATTTCAGTTGCTTTATTAACTAGTATGGTTTGAACATGTGGTGAAATGAGATTTTCTTATGAAATTTTATCAAAAGCAAGTAAAACTCCCCTAATATACCCATAAATTAAGCACTTTGACATACAAGCTCGCTAGTTACACAGTCATTAGCCACCTTTCCCTCACAAATACGTCTAGGCATTTGCCAGTTTTGCATGAGATCAAGCAAATTTTTAATTCTGAAAAAATTTATTAACTAACTACACTGGATAAAATGCTTAGTAGCTGTAAGCTCCTCTAGACAAATCAACTGAATTTAGTTAAAACCAGACAGATAGACAGAAAGAGAGAAAGGGAGAAAGGGAGGGAGGGAGGGAGGGAGGGAGGGAGAGAGGAAACCAAGAGAGGCGAGTAAATCGTCGGAGACGGCGCGTGACGAGTGCAGGCAGCGGCTGAAAGAGGCGGAGGCGCCGGTCTTACGCTCACGGAGGTTGGAGATCCGCCGTTCAAAGGAGGGGCGGAGCGCGGCCATGGTTTTCGAGATCGGGTTCTCGCTATTAGTGATCCCTTGCATGCCTTTCTTCTTCTTGTTTCTTTTTTCTTTTTGTATATTGCGCTCCTTTCCCACTTCAAACTATGAAGTTCAAATTTGGGGAAAACGGGGAGTGCCGACTAGGGGTTTGAAAAGGGGCCGGTTCGGTTCGGTCCGGTCCAAACCCGCCCGGTCCCCGGGTTGACTCGGGCACGGGTTAGCCCGGGTCAACGGGTTGAGTCGGGTAGGGGGGGCGGGTTGGGGTCTGACTCGGCCGAACCTAACCCGGTCTAAACCCGGCGGGTTAGGCCGGGGCGGGTTAGGTCGGGTCAGGGGTCGGTCCGGTCCGGGTAGGGCCGGTCCGGTTTGGTTTTTTTTTTTTTTTTTTTCGGTTTCAGTTTTTTTTGGTTTTCTGTTTCCAGAGGCAGAGAGGGGCAGAGGGCAGCGCAGAGAGCCAGAGACCAAATTTTGTTTTTTTTTTTTTGCATTTTATTTTAACTCAATATATTTTTGTTATAACTTATAACAAAATCAAATTAAGTTAAAACCGAATTTTGTTAAAACCAAATTATTCTAAAACCGAGATATGCCGAATTAGTTTAAAACCGAATTATTTTTTATCTTTAAAATCGAATTATTTTAAAACAATAGATTTAAAAACAAAAGTTACCCTCCTCCTTTATTCCGGGCTTGGGACCGGCTATGTAAAATAACATAGGCGGAGTTCTAACTTTTTTTTTGTTAGTAATTATTCTTTAAAATAAAACAATTGAAATATTTAGAAATTATAATTTAAAAAAATGTAAATAAAAATTAAAAGAGGATAGAATTTTATACCGACACTACCTATCTAGTAGTTGTTGTGCATATACCATAGGTCGCTCTCTTGCTCACCGTCCGAATCTTCGTTAGGCTCAGGTCCCTCAGTACCGCTTTCTTGAGTGTCGACACCGGATGATGACGCTTCCAATCTCATGCCATGTTGCGTGCGATTTTCAGCATCAATCCAGTCTTTCAAGCACACAAGCCTCTCGAAAACATGTGCACCCAGCTTACTTCGTTTATCGGTGAGGATCCTGTTCGCCGAGCTAAAACAGGATTCGGAAGGGACGGTTGACACGGGCACGGCAAATATGTCGCGGGCCATCATCGCCAATGTTGGATAGGCAGTTGCATTCCTCCTCCACCAATCCATGAAGTCAACTCCTTCATTTTCGTTGGTCCCCAAACAGTAGCTCATTAACTCGTTCGTTAACCCTTGGGATCCCGTCGGGTCGTCATCATCCTGGAAATCGCCTAACAATCCAGCACTGCTGTGTGTGGATAGACTATTAAGACAATAGAAAAAATTAGTGCACAAATAATGTAGATATTATAAATAATGAATATTAAAGATGTATATTTATATTCATACCTCACGCTAGCGGTCGAAGGCGGTTGGTCGGCATTTCTTCTTTCGTGATATATGGCAAACATGTCCTCCAATGCCCGTTGTACGCGGGGCTCCTCGTCCCTCCAACTTAATTTTAGATTTTTCTTGTACGCTACGAGTATTTTTACCGTGAACTTCTTCTTGTATGCCGGATGGAGGCAGTTTGCGAGAACGGTCAAGAGGGGTACCTCTTCCCAATATTTAAGAAATTTTACCTTCATGGCTGCTACGATCGGATGGAGAGGGGATTCCTCACTATCCCTATCTTCCATATCACGGTACACCTTCGAAATGTAGTAGAGATGGTGCAGCAACTCATGTGCCGTCGGTGTGTATGAGCAAGACAATTTCACGGTTGCGGTGAAAAAGGTTTTAAGGAATTGTGTAAGTTGTATTATTCGCTGCCATTCGGGGTCGGTGAGTTCCAATCTAACTCCTTCGTCCGTCGATCTCAACATCTCCCCTATAGCCTCCTTGTAAGGAATGCATCGGTTGAGCATCCTGTAGGTGGAATTCCAACGGGTGTCTATATCCCAAGGTATCCTCATTTTGCTCAAACCTATTCTTTCGCACAAAGCTGCGAAATTTTGTTTTCTTTCTTGGTTCGAATAAATATGGGCAAGACCTCCCTTGAATTTAATTATCAAGTTCTTTACGGCTTCTACCTTAAGACCATCTTTTACGGTAAGGTTTAGTATATGGCAAGCACACTTTTGGTGAAACAGTGCACCATTCATGATTGGGTTTAGGGACCGGATGAAATGATCGATGGACGCTACATTGTTGCTAGCATTATCGAATGAGATAGCAAAAACCTTGTTCCGTAAATTCCTTTTGAGATTATATTCTTGTAAAACCTCAATAATTGAATGGTAAATAATTGCTGCAGTGTGCGGGGAATCTAACACCCGAAAACTTAAAACCCGTTTTTGTAAAACCCATCTCTCATCGATCCAATGACCGGTAATACAAGAGTACCCTAGGCCATGTTTACCGGCAGTCCATATATCGGAGGTAATTGAGACACTATAATTTGCATACCCAAATAAAGCCCGTAGCTCATTTTTCTTTTGGATAAATTGGTTTTTCATTTCAGTAACCATTTTTCTATGATGGATTTTCTTATACAATGGTTGAGCTAACCCCTTAATGCATAGCCGGGCAAAACTAGTACAATTACCCATACTAATTGGTTGTTCCTTGTGGGCAATATATCGGGCAAATTCTTCAAGCATTATGTTTTCATCATATCTTTGGTGGGTTCTACTACCATCGGGGTTCATAAGGCTTTGGACTAACCGCGGATCCGCATGTTCTTGCGGGTGCTCACCCTTTTTTAAGTGACCATCGGCATGTTTCTTAAATGTGGACATACCATTTGCAAGTTTATACTCATAACTAACTTTGCAACCGCGTACCTTACATTTTAGAGTTTTGACAATTCCATTCGCATGACATTTCCTTTCATAATACCGCCACCAATCGGCCTTGTATTCGGGCAACTTGGTTTTCCTCTTCTTCGGCGGTTCCATGGGAATGGGTGCAACAACTTCGGCGGTGGTTGCGGGGACAACTTCTTCTTGTATTTCCGGGACACTTGTCGAGGGACCGCTTCCTATAGGGGCGGTGTATTGAGTCGATCCCGTAGAAGCCGTACCTGCTCCATATGAAGGGTTAGAATAATAGTAATTAGGTGGTGGTATTTGGGAGGGATTTTGTGGATAATAGTTAGGATATTGTTGATGATAAATAGGTGGTGGTATTTGGGAGGGATTTTGTTGATACGGCGGTTGAATTTGGGAGAGATTTTGTGGATAAATAGGTGGTTCTTGTGGTTGAATCCTACTTTCTATTGCCTCCATATTTTGTTGTTGGCCATCGGGCGTAGGGTTGAAAAAATCGGCGGAAGCTCTATTAGCAATACGCATCCATTCGGGCATTTCGGGGTCCATTTGTTCTACATATTACAACCAAATTCATATCAAAATAAATTCAATATAATTATTTAAATTCAAATTTATCTAACATATTTATTTATCTAACAAATTTATTTATCTAATTCAAATAAATCTAAATTAAATCTAACATAAATCTAAATTAAATATAAATTAAAGTAATTAAAAAAAAACAAAAAAAGAAAAATGGAAGAAGTTCATTGGCCTCTATGCAACTATGCAAGTATGCATTCATATTTCATTGGCATTTGGCCTCTGGCCGAAGTTCACAACAAAAAGAAAAAAAAAAATCGAAGGCTTCCTCTAGCCCTCTCCTCATCTGCTCTCTGGGCGGGCCATTGGCCGAAATTCAAAAAAAAAAAGAAAAAAAAGGAAATAACTCTAATTCAAATTTAAAAAAAAAGGTCTAATTCAAATTTTAAAATTTAAAAAAATAACACTAATTCAAATTTAAAAGAAATAGTTTGATTCAAATTTAAAAAATAAAGTCTAATTGAAATTTAAAAAATAAAGTCCAATTGAAATTTAAAAAATAAAGTATAATTGAAATTTAAAAAATAAGTCTAATTCAAATTATAACTCTAACAAAATAAAATATAAATTATTCAAATTTAAAAAATAAAATCTAATTCAAATTTAAAAAATAAAATCTAATTCGAATTTAAAAAAATGTCTAATTCAAATTTAAAAATTTTAAAAAAATAAAATATAACATATTTATCTAACCTATTTATAAATAAAATAACTTATTTTACAAAGTAAAATGACTAAAATCTAACATATTTCAAAATAAAATACAATAATCTAACAAATCCAATAATCTAACATATTTGAAAATATTCAAATGTAACGTATTAAAAATAAAGATAACATATTTAGAAATAAATCTAACTATCCAACAAATTCTAAAATAAGAAATAACTAAAAAATCTAACCTATTTAAGATAAATTCGAATTTTAAAAAATAAAATCTAACCTATTTCAAAATAAATCCGAAAATAATAATAAAATATAATAATCTAACATATTCAAAATTCAAAATTTAAAAAATAAAATATAACATATTTATCAAACAAATCTATTTATCTAACCTATTTATAAATAAAATAACTTATTTTAAAAAAGTAAAATCTAACCTATTTCAAAATAAAATACAATAATCTAACAAATCCAATAATCTAACATATTTGAAAATATTCAAATGTAACCTATTAAAAATAAAGATAACATATTTAGAAATAAATCTAACTATCCAACAAATTCTAAAATAAGAAATAACTAAAAAATCTAACCTATTTAAGATAAATTCGAATTTTAAAAAATAAAATCTAACCTATTTCAAAATAAATCCGAATTTCAAAATAAAATCCAATAATCTAACATATTCAAAATTTAAAAAATAAAATATAACATATTTATCAAACAAATCTATTTATCTAACCTATTTCAAAATAAAATACAATAATCTAACAAATACAATAATCTAACATATTTCAAAATTAAATACAATAATCTAACATATTTAGAAATAAATCTAAAATCTAACATATTTGAAATTATTCAAATGTAACCTATTAAAAATAAAGATAACATATTTAGAAATAAATCTAACTATCCAACCAATTCAAAAATAAGAAATAACTAAAAAATCTAACCTATTTAAGATAAATTCGAATTTTAAAAAATAAAATCTAACCTATTTCAAAATAAATCCGAAAATAATAATAAAATATAATAATCTAACAAATCCAATAATCTAACAAATCCAATAATCCAATATAACATTTATTTGAACAAACAAATAAATGTAGCTTATTTATCTAACAAATTTAAAAATAAATCCGAATTTAACAAATAAAAACTAACAATATTAAAAATTACTAACAATATCTAACAATTACTAAAAATTACTAACAATTACTAAAAATTACTAACAACTCTTGAATGGAAATAAATTGTATTTTGTATTCCTTTGCGTATTTGTATTTTGTAATCCTCTACTTTCGTCTTTCGTATTCCTTTGCGTATTTGTATTTTGTAGAAGGAAATAAATTGCAACTCTTGAATGGTAAACAATAAAAATAAAATTTGAGAATAATAAAAATATTGAGAGTATGAGAATATGAGATTGAGAGAATGATAGATTGAGAATAATGAGTATGAGATTGAGATGTGAAAATTTATGAAGAATGGGGGTATATTTAAGGGTGTGTTTGGGGGGGGGGGGGGGGAAATTTGCCGTTGGAATTCTAAAAAAATTTGAATTTCGGCTGGGGGCGGGTTGGGTCGGGTTGACTCGGGTCCCGCCGGGTTAGACCCGGGTTTCGGGGGGGTTAGGTCGGGTTAGGTCGGGTCTGACCCGGGTTAGGTCGGGTTAGGGTCGGGGTAGGTCGGGTTCACCCGGGTTCGGCCGGTTCAGCCGGGTTTTGGGTCGGGTTCGGACGGTTCGGGTCGGTTTTAGGCCGGTCCGGGTCGGGTTCGGGTAGACGGGTTGACTCGGCGGGGGGAAGGTCGGGTTTCGCCCAGGAAACCGGATCCGACCCGTTTCAAACCCGACCCATCACTTTAGAACGGGTCGGGTCGGATTCAAGGTCGGGTCGGGGTCGGTTCGGATTCGGGTCCCGGGTTTGCACGGTCCGGATCGACCCGCCCGGGTTTTGTCAATACACTAGTGCCGACTGCCGACTGCCGACTGCCGACTGCCGAATGCAAAAGAAGTGTGGGTCGGATCCGAGTTCTATGGATTTATATTTCTATTTAAAAAAAATTTAAATAATCAATCTAAACCGTGAAACATAATCTCTACGTGAAAATGTACTTATAGACTAATATTTACATTTTTTTATTTTCCTTTCTATTTTTTTTAAATATGAACAAAATAGTGATTTTCTACCCATTTAAAAAAATAGTAATCAAATTCTAGAAAAATATAAAATTCAATCTCCATGTATATTTTCATACAAAGATCATTTTTAATCAGAGTGACTACTTAGCACTTTGATTGAAAAGAGGTGAACTCGCGTAAAACAAGAAATAAAATTAGAATTCGCGTTGTGTATCAAATTGGAAGCAGAGGCAATGAATTAACGAAAGAAATTCGTGCAACTTTTCTCCCTCGAAATTCCGTCGGAATATTCCCCAAAACGAAGGAATTTGATGAGAATCATACAAAACTGTGTGAAGAGACAAGACCTTCACGTTTGCTTTGAACGATAATTTGACCGCGAGTCGCTTTCTCGTTTGCTCCGACGAGGTGAGTTACTACTTCTCCTTTGTTCTTCTTCCTATCCACTGTCAAAAAGTTTTATTTTTCTGTTTTATTTCTCTTACAACCTAAAATCCTAGAAGCTAGATTTTGATGGCATTATTTGTACATTGAAAGAAGTTTGAGTATAATTATATGATTTATGAAAATTAATTCGTTCTAGAAAAATAGTCTAGCTGATGGTAAAATTTCAATTTAAAATCATGTCCATTCTTTTCTTTTCTTTTCTATTCTATTGAATTCTTATTTATTTTGTTTCCGATCACAACTTAAACTTTGAAAATAGAAATATAAAACTATAACACATGTTGATCTCTAATATGAATATTACTAACCTCTTTCTATATTAAATCATCTCATCATTATAATTGAAATATGTTGAATTAAAAAAATTCAATTTATTTGCTATATTTAATTTATACACAAATTATATATTCGCTTCAAATTACCCAAATTAATTTATATCTGATCCGTATTCGAAAAATTAGATGTGGATATCCGATATTCGAATATCAGTGTCGATATGGATACTGATATGGTTTTACGTTTCAAGTATCCGTATCCGAATAGTAGATATATATCATATATTTTAATATATATTATGAAAAATATTGTTATTCATCATTAAAATTAGATAAATATTATGAACTTTGATATTTTTTAATATTTTAATAAATATCCGATTCAATCCGTATCCAAATCTGTATCCGGCTGACTGTATCCGTATCCGGAAAATAAAAAAGAAATATAAATATAATTTTTACCACTATCCGCTCCGTATTCGCTCCGTTTACACCCCTACAGCACGATCCATCTTAGGACTGGATTGTGACTACTACGGATTTCTTTTGGGCCGGACCGACAGTGGAACCACTGTGAGTTACGAGACTGTACAACTTCAAAACTGACCCTACTTCTGAAAACCTAGTTTTTCTCTTTTCAGAAAAGCAAAAGCAAAGAATTAATACTTTTGGTGATTGGTAATTTGATTTTTCTTTTTCTTTTTTTAAATTTGGCAATTTTATTATCATACCCTTTTCGACTTCAAATAGTAAAAAAAAAAATAATGAACAATTCCAAAAATCATTCTTTTTTTTTTGACAGAAACATTTTAAAGACCAACAGGCAAGTGTTTCACCCGAGCCTGTATCAACTAACTACATAAACTAATGAAAAATATAAATTGGAAGTCCTTTGAAAGTCCTATGCAAATTGTTTCATCAAAGATTAAAAAAAGTTACAAATGTACAATCATCTCAGAATACAATTTCTTCTAAGCACGTCGAACAAGGTAAACCCGCCCATAAACCCAACTTCTTCGTGGTCCTGACGAGGATTGCTGCCATTAAGTTGCAAAATAAGGTCAGTTAATCTCCCAAAAAAACACAGCACTTCAAACAAACATCTTCTCTTAGCTAACCTTAGATATACATTAAAAAAATTTGATGCAGTTTTTGCATCTTGGCCTGCGCAATATATCAGTAGCACCTGAATATCGAATGGGTCACCTTTCCTCCGTTTCCTTTTATTCTGATCCTTATCTATTTTATTTTTTAATATTTTTCTACTACTATTTTTTTGCTCTTGTTTTGTGTCAATATAGGTTTTACAGTTTGGAGTATTCCTTTTCTAAAGAAAATAGCTCGAGTTGCGCAATGGCACAAGATACTTTTTGCAATTATATAACAAAATTTTGTTTATTAAGAAAGGATGTATTCAGTGATGTTGCACTATGTAATGCTAAATAAGAAGGGAATATAACATACTTCAACTTTAGTTCGGTACTCCAAGCCGCATTGGCACACATGACATTCTGCTCTGTGTGGAAGTAGTCTTGATTTATCATTCGTCTTTACAAATGCAAACACCTAAAGAGGGTAATATCTCAAGGCATTATTCACTAGCAGTAAAAGAAATTGATTTATAAGATTTATTAACCCCTCCCTTCAATTCCACAGGTTAAGTAGGTCCAAGATTTGCAATCATGAATGTATACTAGCACTATGGTATTTTACCAGCACCAGACCTAACTGATATGGTTCAGTACCAGAAAGGTACTGGGAATGCTAGACGCTGTAGCCAATCAGTGATGCTTCCGCAGAGGGAAAAGATTCTAAAGTTTATGAATCTTGATAAAGCACAATTTCATCAAGGCTCGGAAAATGCACTAATACAAACTCTAGCTAAGTTCCTCTAAAAGTTAAATGTCTCTAATATTATAACAAAAGGGACTAACCTCCTCGCCGCAATTTGGACAAGAGCCTTTTAATGCAACTAGATCATTTGTCCACAAGCCTTGGAGTGCTTGTACTGTTACCATAAAAACATAACAATCTATCAGTAATTGTCATAAGTGCATATTATTAATAAAGTTATCTGTCTTGAAAAGAATAATTGTTTAAATGGTACCTAAAGTATCATTTTTTTATCCTTAAAATCAATATTAGTTACCAGTTCGATATTGTACCATTCTAATGCTTATCATTTTAAGTCTATAATATATTTCAAAATCACTCAGTGTTTTACATGAATTTGAGACTGAAAGACTTTCCAGATCAACTCAGCCAAAGAGTTGTTTGTTTTTTTCGTTTTAAACTAACATTAATATTAGGGACCAAAATGACGCAACTCAGGATGTTTAAGGACTAAATTGAGAACTTAGGGACTTTTCCAACTAATATAAGAAATAAAATAAGTGTATCCACTCATTTTCTAATTTAATTGAGAGAAAACAAATGTCGCAACCTGATGCAGATGCAATAGGATAACCGATCAAATATCCCATTCCCACGAGAAGAGTGTTACTGACTGCATTGAGCATCTCCAATGGGGATTTCCATTGATCCACAACAAAAATAGATGTAAAAGCTTCTCTCAATGCTGATTTTATTGAATAGGCAGCTGGAATAAGAAAAGCCGAGGTACCGAAGGTCAAAAGAAGCAACCAAATACTCACTAGTGCAAAAACCAATGATTGGTCTTCCTGTCCTACACCAAAATCACATCAAATGCATAATTAAAAATATGATGATGTATTGAAAGCTTCGTTTTTTTTTTATTTACCATATAAGAAACAAAAGGAATTATTGGTCATCCTGTCCTAAACCAAAATCCTATGGTTAATAACTTAATGAGTGAGGCTATGGTGCTATGCATAGCACCAATGGCTAGTGTACTACGGCTCAATATGGTACTTTTTAAAATCCTAACGGTCGATCCAAACCGTTCAATGTGATATCCATATGAATATGTACTTGCAAACTAAATTTTATATTTTTTTAAATTTTTTTACTATTTTTTTAGATAGGTAGAAAAATCAGTGTTTTCTGAAAATTCTGGACCATCAAAATTCTACCTATCTAAAAAAATAGTAAAAAAATTCGAAAAAATATAAAATTTAGTTTGCAAGTACATATTCATATGGTTATCACATTGAACGGTTCGGATCGACCGTTAGGATTTTAAAAAGTATCATATTGAGCCGTAGTACACTAGCCATCCGTGCTATGCATAGCACCATAGCCTCACTCTAACTTAATATAATAAATGATACATGTTCAGACCTCAGAAAGAAACTTTAATCAAGAGCTTATTAATGTTACCTCTGCATCAGCATATGTTAACTGTCGTCTGATGCTACATCGTGGATACTTCACGACATATTTCGAACCGTATAGTCGTAATTTCAACTGTTAATCATGTAAGCATTGCTCGTCAGGCATAAATGGGTAGAATTCTAAATTATACCAAAAAAGGAAAGAAATATTTCAAAAAATAATACCTCTACTTTGTCAAACATGTCATCAACTATCAAAGGTTTCCCGCTGTAATACGAATCTCGTGCCTAAAACAAAAATCAGAGATACAAGAGAAACATGCATTCACATCAGTAATTCAACCAAGTTCAGAATTAAACAGGTCAAATTGATCCTTCTTTCCATGAATGTGAATGAAATTATTTCCTACATGCTATCACAATAGCTAAGAAGGAAAAATGACGAGCAGTTAAAAAAATTAACCTGGCGGTAAAGAGCTTCGAGCATCTCCTTGCTGGCGGTCTCGATGGGGCCCACAAAGAGGCATGATGGACCCTCAGAAACTGCCAGAGTGGACCCCGTCAGACCCCGGTGACCTGAAGCGGCGGCTCTAGCAACTGTCCGCCGGAAATGGAGAAGTCCGGTGCGGGTTGAATAGGGAGAAGATGATGGCATTAGTTCCGTACACCTCTCTCTTGCTCAACGCTCAACGCTGTTTTAGTGACGAGAGAGAGAGACGCAGAAGTCCCGAAGTATCTTTGCTCGATTCTGTATTTTGCGGCTGAGACTGGTTAATTGTGCAAGAGAGATCATCTCTGTTTCTATTAAATGGAGCTGTCCAGAAGCTGTCAAGTGTCAAAGGATCACATTGAAACAAGACTAACACGCAAGAGAGATCATCTCTGTTACTTTAGTTCAGTATTTTTTTTTTTTCTTTTTTTGGAATTATCTTTCGTTCAAATCGGAAAGAGCGCGGCCCTTTATTATACGGAAAATGTTAAATTAAAAAAAAAAGATTTGACAAATACCAAAAAATGCATAGCTGAAGTTAGATATTATTAATGAACAAAACATCCAAACACACTGCAGTCATGAGTCGTGACCCAGAAATTTATTTCTTCGGTTCGGACACTTAATCATGAACCTGGTTTATGCAAAGCAAACAAAAGGCAACGCGTGTTCGCCATGCCTCCAATCATTTTCTAGTTGAGATTGTTTGCCATTTCGGATGTGATTGGCTATTGTTTTTGTTAGATTGATTTTTCCTTTGTTGGATTTATTACTTAAGCTAGTGTGTAAGGGTGATCTCTTTTGGTGTAAGCTGATAATTGGTCAATTTGATATCCTTTTAGCTAAACTAATCAGTTTAAGGTTACCTTTTTAATGAAAAACGAGCAAAAGGCTCTGTCGGCCCCACTTTATTTTATTAAAAAATGCTTTATCTTAAATACATCAATTTAAGATAATTAAATTGTACGGATAAACTTATATGTGCTACTGAGCTACGAAGACTTTTCATTTAATGGACCTGTTTCCATTTTAAATTAAGTTCAGTATACTGAATACTTCATCTATTATGGGCTAGTTTTTATTTTTGAGAGAAGAAAAGTAATTTTCTGTTTAATTCGCTAACAACTCTGTACCTATGCTCAAGCAGCTCAACCAGAGTTTAAATTGGAAGTCATTACAAGAACTAGGCCCAGTGGCCCATTACCCTTATTACCTTCTTCCCTCATTAAAAGCGTGCTGCTAGAAAAGCGATCCGAGGCGATCGGAAAGGAAGCGTGTCGCTCATATCTCCTCAAGGGGTGTCAGAGTGAAGTAACAGATCAGTCGTGGGTGTCTTCTTCTCTTCGGTGACGGAAGGACGAGTGGTCGATTCAGTTTCCGGTCTGATTTGGATTCAGTGTCTTCTTGGCTGTGATATGCGTACAGAGGAAATCATCACTAGACTCCTATTACTCTAATCAAGTAAGGATGATCAAATTTGCGTCCACATGATGCACATACTCTGTGCGTTTTTTGTTTTGTTTAGCTGTATATTTTCACAGACACTCGTTGTCTAATCTTATGTAACAACTACTTTGTAACTTTTTCTATCAATGCAATTGCCTACGGGTTTTCAACCAAAAGTTATCAATGCAATTCCCTTCTTTTTTTTAGAGAAAAGTGAAGGTCACGCCTGTTGGCTGTATACAATCTTCTAATACTATGTTTGACTAGATTTGTAAAACATACACTAATTGAATTTAATCATTTACACAATTTAGTGAGTTTGCAGGTTCAAAGCTTTAATTACAAGATCTATTGTGAAGAACCAAAGATAGGTTTAGAGCTTTAATTTTAAGATTTATAAAGAAGAACCAAGGTTCATGAAATGCTGAATTACAAGATTCTTTTGATAAACCTGAGAAGTCAACAAGACTTTACGAAACTATAGATTTGTGTAATAATCAAGTAGTTAACTATATTTGAGGCTTGTTGATTTATGGAGCATCCTCCTTGACTGAAACAAATACATGGAACCAATTTAAAATGACAACTCAGAAAGTTCCAATTTCGTTTCGTGCAAGACGGATGACATCCGTATGGTTGCTTATCAAGTTTTGTGGGACAAATTGTACTAACCGTGCTAAACGGGCATAAACGTTTAGAATGGTTAATATTAATTTGAATTATTTTGCGGAAACCCTAACTTCAATATTCGTACAGTCCAACCTAACGGGTTTCTTCCCATTAAAGTGGATCTAGCAAATCTGAACCCTCTCACTATATAAAGAGTTATCATTACTTCAGATTAGCTAAGCTAGCCATCTCTCACATTTGAAAACACATTTATTATGCAACACTTGATAGGTTATATTGTTGAGTGAACTTAAACTTCAATATCTTCTCAACACTCTCAAATCCACTCGACTATCTTTTAGGGGATATAATTTAGTGTGTAGTTGTTTTTCGATTTAACCCTCTAAATTAACAAGTTAATCAATCCAACAAGCAAGTTTGTACAAATAAAGTAAATAGAGTAGAGTTAGAGAAATTTGACACGTGGGATGATAACGGAGTTCGACGTAAAATGCCTATGTCTCCGAGGTAGAGCAACCTCGTTAGTGCCCCTTTTTTTATTACCTAAAAAGAAATAATACAACTCGTGACACGTGAGCCCAATAACGGTGAGAAGTCACGGCCTAACTCGTGTACAACGTTGAGCCTAGAAGCTCGAGCTGGAGAGTCATACACAGAGGATCGTCACAAAACTATGTTTATATATGAGCGGAAACGCTCGAGCCGGTGAGCCCCTTAATGCCCTACAAGCGGGAAAGTCACTCGACTATGACAAGGAAGCACTAAAGTAGATCTCACACTATCGAACAAGAACCAACACTCTAACTAAATCTAGAGAAGATTTATCAAGTGAATTTGAGATTATCAATGGAGTTTTGAAGTTTAAGCTCTCTCAAAGAAGGAAGCTCTCAATAACACATAATTTGTGCTTTTTGAAATTAGGGCCGACTTGCTTAATTCTGGAGTGGGGGTAGTTACTTTATTTATAAGGAGAGCTCCAAAATTAGGTATTTGAACTCTTCCGTTCAGCACGGTAATCTTTCGTATGGAACAGATAGTTCAAATGTATTTTAATTTGAATTTCACCTTTAAACATTACACTATCCGTTCAGTACATTTATGTCCGTACAAAACATATAGAGTATTTTCCCCAAATCTGTGTTTCTTGAGTAGCGTACAGTACGGTCAGAATGGAACATCAAGGGGAGTCCTCTGACTTGAAACGGAACGTTCCGTTCTGAACGATAGTCAGACGAAATAATTCTTCTGTACTGTAACGCCTCATACCGTATCCGTTCGGTATCGTGTTCATACATTCCGTACTGAACAATTTGCTTCCATACCGAACGGTAGTTTCTGGAATCAACAATCTCAAATTTACTTTACTAATCTATTTGATATTACAATCTATATTCTTGATATTCATAAAGTCTTGTTGATTTCATTGGTTCTTCAACTTTAATCTTGCAATTATAATGTTATTGAACCTGCAAACTCACTCATACAATGAAATCGTTAAGTTCAATCATTGTATGTTTTGCAAATTAGTCAAACACGGTATTTAGAGAATTGCATAGAACAACATTTACATCCCCGTAGTGTGGTCTGCTTGTAGGGCGCGGAGGAGTACACTAGCCAGAGCTTTTCTGCTCACATATATCCATAGTTGTGTGACGATCCCAAGAAACTCTCCAGCTCGAGCTTATAGGCTCAACTTGCACAAGAGTTAGGTTGTGACTTTTCACCATTGTTGGGCTCACGTGTCACGAGTTGTGTCATTTTTTTTTAGATAATAGAAAAAAGGCGCCAACGATGTTGCTCTACCCGGAGACGTAGTTGGTGCTGTGTGATTAAAATTTAGAATCAATTTCCTTCTTTAGGTTCAGACTTTTTAGTGGTAAATTCATAAATTGCTAGGCAATTTGTTTTTAGTTTTTGTTAACTGCTACAAATTATGGGTAAATTCATAATTTCTTTTAGCTTCTATGTCATTTTTTCCGATTGTATTTGGACTTGTTCCAGATCTACACCTCATCTCCGGGTGATTTGAGACTTGGAGTTAGGTTGATTTTGTTTGATCTGACGAAGTGAATTGGGGGAATTGCTGTGTTTCAAACTTGAATTTTTGAGATGTTACGCTCCTTTGGACCATGTGTGGATTTAAAACTTTTTTTTTTATTAAAACCTGTCTTTAAAGTTCCCACTATCGATTGATTTAGCAGGAAGTGTAGTTAAGCTCGGTTCAATTGAGTTCAAGTTGAGCTAAGTTTATTATATAATGGTTAACAATTCATATGATATCAGAAAATATTTATTGAATTCGGTTTTAATTAGAGTTAAATTCACCCTTTAAGTTGATGACCGACCCTGACTCTATCCTTGATTTGCTTACAAAGTAAAGGATGTAAGTAGACGTTATCATGCTCAACTACTTACACACAATCATTAAATTAAGTACAACTAATCATCTGTAAAGTTTCGATAACGGAATTAAAAAAACATTAAAAGCAAATCAAAGATCTTAGAAATCAAAGTCTCAATGTGTAAATCAATTAATTAGATTACATACCTTTATCCATTGTAAATTGTAGAACAATACTCTTGAAACGTTCTTCGCAAACCGTCAGAAGAACTGCAAAGTGATTTCTCTCCTCTTTCTCTTTCTAAGCAATGACAACTTGTTCTTTATGAAAATATCGATGAAGAGAGGATCAACCTTACTGTTAGAATATATTTCTTACTTATGCTTGTCATTAAAGCAATTATTTATAGGGGAGATAAATATGGAACAGGATGGATAAAGGCATGAGTCAAAGGATGGATAGAATGGCTACGCACCTTTTGATTAAGCATTTATTATTATTATTATCATATCATGCATTATTTAATTAGGATCCGACTAATTGTCCCCAAGCTTCTATCCCCAGTTTTTCCCCAAAAAAACTGTCATTTGACTTGCGCGAATACTGTAAAACTCTACAACCAATACTGTAACTTCAACAACAAATCATGTATAATAAGAAGTTTAAAAGTCTAACAATCCAAGTTAGTTGGAAGTGGTCCCAAGTTAGTTGCAAACAGTTAGCAACTTGCAGAAACACTGTACTTCCGGCTGTACTTGAAAAACTGACGGCTTCTAGAAGGTTTCAAAAACAAGCCACTTATCAAACTTGTAGTTATTTACAAATAACACCTAAAATTGTGCAAAATTAATTTTTTTGCATCAAAATTAATTTTTTTTTCGATATTAAAATTTTAATTTTAATTTTATTTTTTTCGTATTTTTCTTTTTTACGTAACTTTTTTCTTCAATTATTAATATTTGTATATCGATCTATATCATGTAAAATAAGACTTACATACTGTAAAATTAGCAGTGTAAACTATAAAACTAACATATGTTAACAGCAAAACTTTAATACTGTAAAATAGTATCGAAATAACATATACAAGTTAATAAAATTTTATTAATCACAAAATTAACTGTTCAAAACCATAAACTATAACCAACAACTGTAAGATGTCACCACCCATAACTGTTATCACCCATAATTGTTACCACTGATAATTGTTCACAAGCACAAAGAAAAATTCAATAAAAAAACATGGCTAATACATCAATACAAACATGGCTTCTTCATTTCATAACCCTCTGGTGCACATTATTCGGATGAGTGTAAAGTTTTATTGCTAGAACCACACGTTCTTTCGATATATCATCCTGCAAAAAAGATAAATAAATAAGCAAGATTAAAAATTGGAGTTATGAACCATTAGCAGATGCAAACAATCAAAGCAACATACTGTAAAATTGTTATATGTATCCTGCAAAATTGTTGATGTATCATGTGAAATTTATCATGTAAAATTGCACAGTAAAATAATACTGTAACCAAAGTGAATCACAGTAAAAACTGTCTAATACATAATTTGCATCTGCTAATTTAACAGTATTGAAGGCTTATTTTACATGATATAGATCCATATATAAATATTAATAATTGTTATATGTACCCTGTAAACTTGTCATATGTATCATGTAAAATTGTTATATGTATCCTATAAAATTGCACATATATTGTAAACTAAAGTAAATACCGTAACTCCAGTGACTCATAGTAAAAACTGTCTAATACATAATTTGCATTTTCCAAATTTACAGTATTCAAGGCTTATTTTACATGATATAGATCCATATATAAATATTAATAATTGGTATATGTATCATGCAAAATTGTTATATGTATCATGTAAAAATGTACTATGTATGCTGTAAAATTGTTATATGTATCCTGTAAAATTGTACATATCCTGTAAACTAAAGTGAATACTGTAACCCAAGTAAAAACTGTCTAATACATCCTGTCAAATGCTGTTTATGAGTACAACTGTTAAACAGATGTTGTAACTATGATTAACCAAAGTGAATACTATAAACTGTTGCACATATCCGGTAAAATTGTTATATGTATCCTATAAATTACATACTGTGATAAACTTATACAACCATACTGTAAATTGTTACATGAATCTTGTGAAATCAATGTATCCATACTGTAAATTGTTACATATATCCTAGGAGATAAATCCTATAAAATATTGTATAGATCATGTAAATCTATTAGATAGATCCTGTAAATAGATGTTGTAAACTAAAATTTTCAAATATTGATCGAGAGAAGCGCGATTTAGTCGAGACAGTGGTAATCACCAGAGAAATCGAGAAAGTATACAGATTGTCGATTTGAAGAAAAAAACCAAAATAGTGGAAAATCATAATCTAAATTTGACGAAATATTAATTAAAAAATTAAAAACCCTAGATCCTTCGAAAAAATCGAATCAATGACAAATAAAATATGAGAAAATCAATCAATCATAACTAGACCAAAGTTTGAGATGCAATATCGCGATTGTATGATTTTGAGGGCTGAAATTGAAGGAAAATCGAAGCCGTGATCTGAAATCAAAACTACTTCGATATTCAAGAAAATTGAGGTCTGAAATCAAAACCTGTAGCGTGACACTACCGCTGTCTTCTTCGTCGTTCAAGTGGTCCAGTACTTCGTCGCCGTCGCTACCGTCGACAGGTAACTTTCTTTTTCTTCACCGTCGCGCGTCACCGTCGCTGCCATCGCGTGTCACCGTCGCTACCGTCGCGGCCGTCGCTGCCGTCGCTTGGTGACTTCTCTCTCTGTCTCTGGGGAAAGGAGAAGGGTTTAAGGCCGTGCTCTTTTGCACTTGTACCCTGAATAATAATAATAGTAAATTTGGTGACCTAGTGTCGTCTGTGGTGTCCCGAGAGAGTGCTCGGTGCTTCTCTTATCTACGTTTCCTCTCAATCCTGTCCGTCCATGAGAGATTAAAGAAACATCGGTCGTTGGATGGAATTAGGAATGTTTCATCTGAAACTAGGATGGGCGGAGATATTTTCTCCCTGTTCTGTTGTGCCTGAGGAACAACACAGATGCGAGGGGCATAATGCATATATTCAACAAGGCCATACTGGACCGACCGTTAAAAGACCTTTTCATTGCGATGTTGGACCGACCGTCAAAAGACAGTTAAAAGCTTATCCAAAACATCCGGGAATTTTCCGGGGATTGATAAGAGGGGATTAATACCTTTTCTCAGGATCCGACTAATTGTCCCCAAGCTTCAATCCCCAGTTTTTCCCCAAAAAAACTGTCATTTGACTTGCGCGAATACTGTAAAACTCTGCAACCAATACTGTAACTTCAACGACAGATCATGTATAATAAGAAGTTTAAAAGTCCAACAATCCAAGTTAGTTGGAAGTGGTCCCCAAGTTAGTTGCAAACAGTTAGCAACTTGCAAAGCCACTGTACTTCCGGCTGTACTTGAAAAACTGACGGCTTCTAGAAGGTTTCAAAAACAAACCTAAAATTATGCAAAATTAATTTTTTTGCATCAAAATTAATTCTATTTTTTCGATATTAAATTTTAAAATTTTATTTTTATTTTTTTTGTATTTCTCTTTTTTCTTCAATTATTAATATTTGTATATCAATCTATATCATGTAAAATAAGACTTACATACTGTAAAATTAGCAGATGTAAACTATAAAACTGACATATGTTAATAGCAAAATATAAAACTGACATATATTAATCACAAAATAAACTGACATACTGTAAAATAAGGCTTATATACTGTAAAATTAGCATATGCAAACTATAAAACTGACATATGTTAATAGAAAAATATAAAACTGACATATATTAATCACAAAATAAACTGACATACTGTAAAATTAGCAGATGCAAACTATAAAACTGACATATATTAATCACAAAATAAACTGTTCAAAACCATAAACTATAACAATCAACTATAAGATGTCACCACCCATAACTGTTACCACCCATAATTGTTACCACTGATACATCAATACAAACATGGCTTCTTCACTTCTTAACATACTGTAACATCATACTGTTCACAAGCACAGAGAAAAATTCAACAAAAAAACATGGCTAATACATCAATACAAACATGGCTTCTTCACTTCATAACCCTCTGGTGCACATTATTCGGATGAGTGAGAAGTTTCATCGCTAGAACCACACGCTCTTTTGATATATCATCCTGCAAAAAAAAAAATAAGCAAGGTTAAATATTGGAGTTATGAACCATTAGCAGATGCAAACAATCAAAGCAACATACTGCAAAATTGTTATATGTATCCTGCAAAATTATTGATGTATTCTGTGAAATTTATCATGTAAAATTGCACATAAGTTGTAATCTAAAATTATATATGTATCATGTAAAATTGTTAGATGTATCATGTAAAATAATCACATATGCTGTAAACTAAAGTGAATCACAGTAAAAGAATACTGTAACCAAAGTGAATCACAGTAAAAAACTGTCTAAATTATGTAACATGTAAAATTGTCCTATGTATCCTGTAAAATTGTGATATGTATCATGTATAATTGCACATCTGCTGTAAACTAAATCTAATCACAGTAAATCTAATCCTGTAAAATTGTACCTATATCCTGTAAATCTATTGCATGCATCCTGTAAAATAATAACTACAACCTGTAAATGTATTGCATAAA
Organism: Carex myosuroides; assembly: GCA_028015225.1. Lineage (NCBI taxonomy): Eukaryota > Viridiplantae > Streptophyta > Magnoliopsida > Poales > Cyperaceae > Carex > Carex myosuroides. The sequence goes on from CM051476.1 coordinate 4,250,186, forward strand.
TCCTGTAAAATAATAACTACAACCTGTAAATGTATTGCATGAATCCTGTAAATTACTAAATAACTACTGCTGGCATTAAATCAGAATCCAAAGTGAATCCTAAACAAAACAATTGTGTAAAATAATAACTACAACCTGTAAATCTATTGCATCAATCATGTAAAATAAAATCATTAAATAACTCACCGAATTTAAAGTTCACTGCTAGCCTTCAATCCAAATCGACTCTGATGAATTCGAACATGAAAGTCACGAAGTATTTGTACGCTACATCAGATAATCTCAATTCCCGCTTCAATAGGCAAAGTGCTGGACTCTGATTAGCTTAAGATTGAAAGAGAATACTCAGATTAATAGCAAAGAATAAAAGAAGGAAAGAGAAATCATGTTCAATTTAGGAAACACTGGAGTTGTGTGTGTGAGTGTGTGAGAGAAAGACATTTTCCTTAACTGTGATGCTGCTTAGGCCCGATTCACTAGAGATCATCAAAGGATCGGCCAGATCTGACAAGAGATGCTCAGATGCAGCCAAGAAATCCGTCGATGCCGTCGAGCGTCACCGTCGCTGCTATCGAGCGTCACCGTCGCTGCCGTCGAGCGTCACCGTCGCTGCCGTTGCTGCTGTCGTGCGTTACCGTCACAAGCGGTGGTGTTGATTGGGAGGGGCGGAGCAGACCCAGGCGAGATCGAAGCTGTTGAAGAGAGCGGAGTTGAGAGGAGAGGAGAGGGGAGAGAGCAAAGCGGAGGGAGCAAAGAGATCGGGAGGAGAGATCAAAATTTTCGTTTTTGGAGAGAGAGAAGATCAGATCTGGAAATTTCATTTTTGGAGAGAGAGAAGATCAGATCTGGAAATTTCAGAATAATATGTGGAGAAAGATAGATTTTAAAGGACGTTATTGTGGGGACCACATTTACCGTTAACGACGGTTTAAATCAGTTGGAACTCTATCTGATTAGTTTGGGGATAATCCGGGGATGAGTCTCTGGGTATCATAACCTTTTCTCTTTAATTAAGCCAAAAGATAATAGCTCATCTTTAATCATAATATCAACGCATCTGTTATTATGGCATTAAATCAATGCACCCTTTGTCTGTATACACCTTTTAAATCAAGCATCTGTTGACAATATGCACTGGATGCTCACCTTTAATTAAGCCATTTAATCAGCCCATTTAAACCAGTGTTTTATTTTGGGCCACCGAATTTCCTTACATTCTCCCACTTGGTCCATTATAAAACTTTATGACATTACAATGTTCATAAGGTGCACAATAATATTGTATGTCTTTATATTTCATAAATTCTAAAATCATAATATTTATACTTAAGCAAAATTAATACGAGTCATGGCGGTTGCTAATAATATTTGTTACTAACTTCCTTCCATGTACTACAATATCAATTCTAACTTAATATAAACCATAATGGTATACTTGAGGATCCACGTTAATTGTCTAATTTATATAGACTAATTCCTATTAATAGAAAACAATAATATATTATATACTTAAATAAATAGGAATTGTATTTGAAAAAATCAATCAATAATAATATCATAAATAATCATTCATCTATAATATAAGTTTAATTACAACAATTATTTATCACAGATAACTATTCCCATTCTTTCGACATGTTCGTGAAATATCTTGGGTGGTAATCCTTTCGTCAAAGGATCAGCTATCATCATCTCTGTGCTTATATGCTGTATTGTTATTGTTTGTTTCTGTACTTCTTCTTTCACGGCAAAGTACTTAATCTCATGTGCTTGGCACCTTTGGAGTACTTGTCATTTTTGCTGAAGAAGACTGCTGCAGAATTATCGCAATAAATCTTCAGTGGCTTGGCAATGCTGTCGACAATTCCAAGTCCCGAAATAAAGTTCCGCAGCCATAGTCCTTGTACCATGGCTTCAAAGCACGCCACGAACTCGGCTTCCATAGTGGATGCAGCGATTACTGTCTGCTTCGCACTTTTCCATGAGATTGCTCCGTCGGCTAGAAGATACACATATCCGCAAGTGGATTTTCGTGTATCGTAACACCCGGCATAGTCTGAATCTGAATAACCGACTGTCTCTAAGTAGTTTGATCTCCTATACGTCAACATGTGATCTTTAGTACCTTGAAGATATCGTAAAACTTTCTTTGCTGCCTTCCAATGTTCTATTCCAGGATTGCTTTGATAACGTCCAAGCATTCCTACAGCAAAACTAATATCTGGTCTTGTACAAGTTTGTGCATACATTAAACTACCCACAATGGAAGCATAAGGAATATTATTCATTTCTTCTTTCTCCAATTCGTTTTTAGGACATTGATATAAACCAAATTTATCCCCATTCTGAATCGGCACCTTACCAGCTGAACATTTCTCCATCCTAAATCTCTCGAGAATCTTGTTAATATATGTTTTCTGAGACAAACCTAACAAACCTTGTGATCGATCACGAAATATTTCTATTCCTATCACATAGTTCGCCTCGCCCATATCTTTCATTTCAAAATTCTTCGAGAGAAAATTCTTGGTGCTTTTCATCATTCCAAGATCGTTAGTCGCAAGTAAAATGTCGTCAACATATAGAACTAGAAACATTATCTTACTCCCACTGACCTTCAAGTATATACAACGATCAACAACGTTTTCTTTAAAACCAAAAGAAGTAATCACATCATTGAACTTGAGATACCATTGTCGTGATGCTTGTTTCAGCCCATATATCGACCTTTTCAATTTGCAAACCATATCCTTTCCCCCAATTGAAAAGCCCTCGGGCTGATCCATGTAGACTTCCTCTTCGAGTTCTCCGTTCAGAAAAGCAGTTTTAACGTCCATTTGGTGTAACTCAAGATTGTAATGAGCCACTAAAGCCATGATGATACGCAAATAATCTTTCTTAGAGACGGGTGTTCGCGCAGAAGCGCAACGCAAGTTTCGGTACGCTTGAGGGCGTACCTTTTAAAACCGCGTTTACACTTCACGAGTAAGGGTCGCAAGTGCACAACCCCTATCGAGTAGTATAATCGGGTATCGATCCACAGGGACGGGCAATTACTAGGTTAGAATCTACCTAACTCGATTAAAAACTGGAAGTGAGAAAGATTTAGTTTGGTATTTAATTTCCTAAAAAGGTCAATTCAAACAATTCAAACAATTCAGAAAGATGTAATAAAATGCTAGAAGAAATGTAAATTGTGTTTTGATTATGGATAAAAGGCGTTTCCAGGGTTTCAGACTTCATCTATGATCTGCCTCTAGTGGTACGGCCCGTACCAAGTCGGTACGGCTAGGCCGTACTTAACTTGGTAAGGCAAGGCCGTACCACTCTGGTAAGACCCGTACTGGCTTCCCAGAACAGAGCTTACCAGTTCGAGTTGATGCATTTCCTTGCTGGTACCTTGTGCTAAACTCTTTGGAAAGGTTCAATTGACCATACCTAAGGTTCCTAAGCCTCAACTGTCGTTTGTTGGATCAAGATCTAGGTTGGAATGCAATTGATTGCCTTTTAGGGATTTCTACACCTCAACTCTCGTGTGTTGGTACAGATCTACCCTAACTGGTTGATTGAGACCTAAGGCACCCTCTAATCTGTCGATTAGAGGAGAATTCAACCTCTCGGCTTCAATTCGAACAAGTCTACCCTAAACAATTGATTTGGTTGAGAGATTGAGATGATCACATGACCTTGATAGGTTCGATCTAAACCTAGAGGTTCATCATACACAATCACAGCAATCAAAGCAAAAGATAGCAAAGAAATCACAATCAATCAATCAAAAGAGTTCATACAAGATACAAGTCAAAGAAAGTCAAAACAAATCAAGAATCCATCTCTAAACCCTAGAAACTAAAATAACTACTCACAGCACATGATCTGATCTAAAAATACAATAAAAGGGATAGAGATAGCCATGGATCGAAGGGATCGAGAGGAGGAAGCTAGATCCGTCGAGTTTCGCCTCTTTCCTCTTCCTTCCTTCTTGCTCCTAGCTCCTTAGCTCTCTTTCTCTCTCTTACTGTGCTCTCAATTAGATCTGGAATGGAATGAATCTCGAAATTGGAGAGTTCCCCGCTTTAAATAGCCTCTGCCAAAATTTGAATCTGTCAGGCCGCCTTTAGGTACGGCCCGTACCAAATTGGTACGGCCAGGCCGTACCAGGCGTGATGAGCTGAAAAATGGCTAAGTCCGGTAAGACCCGTACCAAACTTGGTAAGGGCCGTACCAGATCATCCCAAATCGTCGTTTCTTCGTGTGTTTTGCTCCAAGCCTGCAGAAAACAAACAAACACTCAGCAGTACCAAATTCTAAAGATATATCGATGAAATGCACATGATTCTGGTGAATTAGGGCACGAATCTGGTACTAAAACAGGCCTAAAATAGACTAAATATGCGAGGTATCAACGGGCGAAAATGTCTCTGTATAATCAATGCCGTCTTTCTGAGTGAAACCTTTGGCAACCAGTCTAGCTTTATATCGTTCGATTTTGCCTTTTGAGTCACGTTTGATCTTAAAGATCCATTTACATCCAACTCGTTTGGAATTGTGAGGCAATTTGACAAGATCCCAGACTTGATTGTGTTTCATTGATTTTAACTCGTCTTTCATGGCATCAATCCATTTATCGGATTCGTCACATTCAATAGCTTTCTTGTATGAAACCGGATCATCAATTGCAGAATCAATTTCAGATTCTTGTAGATAAACCAAATAATCGTCAGATATAGCCGATCTCCGTTCACGGTTAGACCTTCTTAATGGTATATCATTCGGTTCAACTACATCATCAACAACGATGTTTTCAATCGGAATGTCCTCAGTAGCAATTGGTTGTTCTGGAACAGTCGGACGAACTATTTTCGAAACAACAGTTGGAACAACTACTTTTGAAACAACAGACAAAGGAACAGTAACTTGTTCTGTAATTTCTTGAAGATCAGAATTACACTGATCAGAACTTCTTGCACTGACGTCAGCATTCTCGATGAAACGTGCATTTCCGGATTCAACAATTCTCGTACTATGATTCGGACAGTAAAACTGACCCCTTTGGATTTCTCTGGATATCCAATAAAGAATCCGCTAACAGTTCTCAAATTCAATTTCTTTTCGTGTGGGTTATACAAACGTACCTCCGCAGGGCAACCCCATACATGTATATGACGTAAACTAGGTTTCGTTCCCGTCCACAGTTCAAAAGGAGTCCTTTCTACTGCCTTATTAGGAACCCGGTTTAGTAAATACATGGCGGTCTTAAGTGCATACATCCACAAAGATTTAGGCACAGTTGAGTGACTGAGCATACTCCGAACCATGTCCATAAGTGTTCTGTTACGACGTTAAGCAACACCATTTTGTTGTGGTGTGCCGGGCATATTGTATTGCGCACATATCCCACGCTTTTCTAAGAATTTAGCAAAGGGTCCAGGATTTTGTCCTGATTCGTCATATCTACCATAAAATTCCCCACCGCGATCAGATCGAATGATTTTCACTTGTTTTTCTAACTGTCTTTCAACCTCATTTATAAACACCTCAAGTGCATCAATAGATTGTGATTTCTCATTTAGAAGATAAACAAACCCATAACGTGAAAAATCATCAATGAAGGTGATGAAATACTTTTCTTTATTAAAGGAGGGAACGTCAAATGGTCCACAAATATCCGTGTGAATTATCACTACAGCAAAAAGCACTATCAGCGACCGGAATTCCGGTCTCTGATAGTATGGGCGCCGGCCGCTGATACTTGATTCGGTCACTGAAAGTCAAAAACGGTCGCTGAAATCCCGGTCGCTGTAAACCTTGTCGCTGATAATGTTCTGATGACGTCACCGGTCGCTGATAATACGTCACCCGGTCGCTGATACTGTTTTTGCGACCACTTTTTTTTGTCGCTGATATTTTTTCTGACGTCAGGAAAAGGTATATCTGCGACAAAAAAAACGGTCGCTGATAGTTAAAACCGGTCGCAGAAAGTCTTCTGTCAGGTTTTTGAATTTTTTTTATTATTTAAATTTGCACCTTTTTTTATTATTTAAATTACAACCATTTAACAACCATTTACAATAACAGAGTTTAAATTTTACATTATCCAATTGATAGTATTATTTTACATTATCCAATTGATAGTATTATTTACAACCTATGATATATCTATTAGAACAATGGGCTAATAGTAATTAAAATCCACAATTACAACCATTTACAATATCCAATTTTAAATTTTACATTATCCAACCTATGAACCGAAGACTGTGGGCGCTGAAGGCTGTGGGTGTCGATCGCCAAAGGCACAGGAAACTGTTTAGAAAATAGGAAAATGAGTTATGAAGATATTATACCAATCTAAATAGATAAAGTTTAAAGATTCAATTAGTAAAACAATTAAAAAATAATTTCTACTTTTCTCTGGCTAATACAATTGCATTCTCTGTCAATGTTTCAGAACTTCAATGTAAGTCTCTAATGTGTACTAGGTCAACCCACAACAATTTTTTTGCAGCTGATGACTAGCATGCATCTGAATTGGCGTTGTATTTTACCTGAGTATAGGAAGCAATTGCAGTGGTGAAGTCCTTGGCTCCAAAGGCAGTATCTGCTTGCTTCTTGAAGTTGACATTATCCTGTATTTGGCCGGTCCACATTTGGAACGATGGCTGCATATAAAAGTCAAAATCAACAGCACAGTTTTCAGTCCGGCACAAGCTAGCAATTCCAATGCTTGAATTTTGCAAAGACACAATAAAACTCATTCTTTTGCATGTTAAAAATCAATCAAAATTTAGTAGAATTACCCTATAAATTTCTTTTAGATCTACTTGCATTTGATATATAGGATTCGAGTTTCCTACTGAGGTGGAGAGATACATACATCGTTGGTATTGAAACCAATTACCAGTTCACCAATGAACTGGTACAAAGAACCAGCACAGAAAACTAGGTCGGTCATGCTATTGAGGCATCAGCTTGTTTTTCAAAAAATGTCTAAATAATATCAATGCTTGCCGGGGTCGGTGCAGTGGTACTTCATGACCCGCACCAGTTACGGTTACAAAGGATAATCCTTTGTATATTTGGCTCCACCCTCCAACCTTTGTATTAAGAGAAATGAACTATTTAATAGTGTGTACCAGGCGGTACGCAAATAGTGTGTCTGGTGTGCGTACCAGTTCTATTTAAAAGAAATGAACTAACCTTTCCATTGTCGTACCAAGGATGTCAGTTGACGAGTGTTGGCAGCTTAAGAGCATCTACCGAATACCGAGTAGCGGTTACTGGTACCACTGCATCAGTGTCACCACTATCAAATAAAGAGCAAATTAGAAGCAATAGTAATGAGCAAGAATCTATATGTCCAACTGCATGAATCATATATCCAAAGTGTTTTTATCAGAAATTACCTAAATATCCAAATCCTCTGACCGGCGGCAATCAGCTCTTGGTAAATAGGAAGCATGGATCTAGGTGAATCAGCCCAAAATGTTCCTACTATGTTACTGAAAAGAATATAAGAAAAATAGAAACAAATCTTTTATGAAACATGCATAAAGTTCAAAATGATGATCTTTTTACTAAATTACAGAAAACTTTCTGATTTACAAAGTTGTTAAGGATGTGAGATACTAAGAATGTCTTTAATTTTAAATTGAATACAGAGACGGAGATTGGGTGGGCAAGAACAGATTTCGTTAAATTGGGGCAAATTTCACTGGAGTTGGTTTTCAATTTCACTGGGGCAAGAACAGATGCCTTTAATTCTAAACTTTATGTGAAAGAGCAAGAACAGATTTCGTTAAATTGGGGCAAATTTCACTGGAGTTGGTTTTTACCTGGATACGAAAAGGAGGAGGCGAATCCTTCAAAGAGATGAGAGTGGAGGAAGAGTAGCACCTTGTGGTCGGGGTCACTGGCCCAAGCTTCTCACCATATCAACATTTCTGGCCCAAGCTTCGCCAGCTGGACCGCACAAGACCCGACACCACCCGAGGCGGCGGGGTCACTCCGATCTCCAGCGGCGGGGTCACAGCGTCGGGGTCACAGCGTCGGGGTCGGGGTCAGAGAGCGGGGTCGGGGTCGCTGATCGGGGTCGGGGTCAGTGATCGGGGTCGGGGTTCCAGCGGGGCGTCGGGCGGAGGGAGCTCGGGCGACGCAGGGGGGTCGGGCGTTTTGATTTTGGGGAAGGGTTTAATTTTGGTGGAGGCATTTTGATTTTGGTGTTTTGATAAAGGCGCGCGTTTTATTTTTCAGCAGCCGAGTTTTTTTCAGCGATAAAAAAAAAACCTTTCAGCGACAGGTGTTGTCGCCGGTCGCTAATACCGGTCGCTGATACAGTTGGTCGCCGAAATTTGAGTGAAAATCTTTATTTTGGAGAGAAATTGAGAATCAGCGACCGGCGTTACCACCGGTCGCTGATACCGGTCGTTGAAGCTCCGTTTTGCTGTAGTGTATTTCTAGAAGTTGAGAGCTACGAGTGGCACCTTTCTTAGTATGTTTCCTCTGCTTGCCTTTTATACAGTCGATACATATACCTAAGTCAGTAAAATCCAAGTTTGGAAGAACTTCAGACTTCACTAAACGTTGCATTCTTTCTTTGGATATATGACCCAATCTTTTGTGCCACAAGTACGCCGACTTTTCATCATTCATATTTCTTTTAATTCCAATAGTATTGTTTACGGTAATCAGAGATTCTACATAAGAATTATCTAACTCTAATTTATACAATCCATCAATTAAATTGCCACAACCAATCATGCAATTATTTTTATATAAACTAAAGCATTTAGATCCAAATTTAAATACATAGCCACAATCATCCAACTTAGATACAGATAATAAGTTGCGAGAAAACAAAGGTACATATAGTGTATCATACAAATCGACAATATTGCCAGAACCTAATATAAGTCGATATGTACCGACACCTTCCACTGGCACCTTGTCTTTATTACCCATAATTACATATCTTTCACTTTGTCGACTTTGGTTTGTGGTTTGGATCGTAAGAAATCCCTGTAAATTGTTTGAAATATGAGTTGTAGAGCACGAGTCAATCCACCAAGTATTATTAGGAACATCAATAAAATTTGACTCAAAAGTAACAAAAGTATGAGTCATACCTTTCTTTTCGAACCAAACCTTCCTTTTCAGACAATCCTTCTGAAAATGACCCACTTTACGACAAAAGTGGCACTTTTGCTTGTTCCCTTCTTTCTTAAAGCTTGCATTAGAAGACACCTGAAAAGCTTTCCCCTTCTTCTTGTTCTTGGTCTTAGCTTTCCCTGGTTTAGCATTAGAACCCGACCCAACTTCTAAATTTGAAAAATAAACAGTGTTAGGTTTCAATTCCTTAAGCCTTGCCTCTTCCTGAACAAGTTTACTAGTCAATTTATTTATGTTCCATTTCTTTTCTTGAGCATTATAATTAATTTGGAACGGACTATAAACATCATTCGGCAAAGAGTTCAAAATAAATTGAACTAGAAACCCTTCTTCAACTGTCATTCCCAAACCCTTAAGTTTTGCGGAGAGAGATGTCATTTCTACGATATGTGCATGCATAGTGCGACTACCATCATACTTCATGGTGGTAAGTTTTGCCATAAGCGCACCGGCAAGCGACTTATCGGCTGTCTGTGAGCGTGCCTTGACGTTTGCAAGAAACTCTTGAGCGTTATCCGTGTCCGAAAGAGCAACCTTAATGTTTCCATCAACCGTCATTCGCAAAAACATAAGGTATAACCTGTTAGAACGTTCCCAGTCTGCCATAAAGGCCTTATCTTCCTCGCTACTTTCATTAGTTAGAGCATCGGGCTTATCGAGTAATAGTGCTATGTCCAAGTCCTGTGCACCTAAGTGAAATTGGACTTGTTCATTCCATTCAGCAAAGTTAAGACCATTAAAGACCGTCACAGATGACGCATGCGATTGCATCGATATAGGTACATTAACTGTAATTTTAATAGAGAAGATGAGAAGAAAAATTAAAAAATTAAATTAGGAAAAGAGAAGATCATAAGGAAAATTAAGAAGAAATAAATTTTCCGAAATTTGCAATGAATGAAAAGAAAATCAGAAAACATAATATATTATTCTTTGATTTTTTTCATCTTTAAATGATTTCGAAATTTCATAAACTTAAATCTTTAAATTAAAAATAAATATAATATATACATAACTTAACTCAAAGAGAAGATCAGAAGATAGGAGACATAATACAATAATTTATAACTTAAGATTTTCAATTTCAGATTTTGGAGCAATAACTTAATTAATATATATCCTAATTATCCTTTGGGATTTCTTAAGATATATTAAACATAATATTTTACTAGAAAAATACTTTAATATGATAATTTTATTGTTTCAATACATGTTGTTGCCTTTGGGTAACCAACAATTGAGGAATAACGTAAATTATCAACTTAAGTTGTGTAAATTATGAGAATATAATCAACCTTTGGGCAATTCATAAAATCTCATAATCTACTAATTAATTAAACCATTAAATTTAGTATATGACAGATTTAATATCATTTAATCTTAATAAATGATCAATTAATTTTAATCTACGGTTTATAGAAAATAGAATTGCAATAAAATTATTCTAAAATTCTTAGACTCATTATGGCATTAATTTAATTTAGATAACTATTTTTCATTCCAGAAACTTTCTTTCCCGGTTCATAATAATTCAATTTCAGAATTTTAATTGGAAAGAATGCCTAGTTTCTTTCTTCAAAGTAATTATCTTCACGATTAATGGTAAAAAATGCATAATTTCGATAGAATTTTCAGAATATTCTACTTAATGAACTCTATATAATTCATACTTCGATTTCTTTAGGGTAAGGACACTTTGGTGTCTAGCAATACCGTCATAATTCAAAGTTACCGCAAATTTCAATCTCAAATCATTAAAAAGAAAATAATAATAATAATAATAATAATAATAATAATAATAATAAATTCATAAAACAAGTAACTTAATCGGGAGATTATGAATTCCAAAACCGAAAGCTCTGATACCACATGTAAGTAGACGTTATTGTGCTCAACTACTTACACACAATCATTAAATTAAGTACAACTAATCATCTGTAAAGTTTCGATAGCGGAATTAAAAAAACATTAAAAGCAAATCAAAGATCTTAGAAATCAAAGTCTCCACGTGTAAATCAATTAATTAGATTACATACCTTTATCCATTGTAAACTGTAGAACAATACTCTTGAAACGTTCTTCGCAAACCGTCAGAAGAACTGCAAAGTGATTTCTCTCCTCTTTCTCTTTCTAAGCAATGACAACTTGTTCTTTATGAAAATATCGATGAAGAGAGGATCAACCTTACTGTTAGAATATATTTCTTATGCTTGTCATTAAAGCAATTATTTATAGGGGAGATAAATATGGAACAGGATGGATAAAGGCATGAGTCAAAGGATGGATAGGATGGCTACGCACCTTTTGATTAAGCATCTATTATTATTATCATATCATGCATTCTTTAATTAAGTCAAAAGATAATAGCTCATCTTTAATCATAATATCAACGCATCTGTTATTATGGCATTAAATCAATGCACCCTTTGTCTGTATGCACCTTTTAAATCAAGCATCTGTTGACAATATGCACTGGATGCGCACCTTTAATTAAGCCATTTAATCAGCCCATTTAAACCAGTGTTTTATTTTGGGCCACCGAATTTCCTTACAAAGGAAAGCTGGATTAAGATGGTGGAGAGGTAAAAGAATCAGGGGTACATCTCTTAAACTAGTTTTGTACTGGATGAAAATGGGGGCAATTAGAGAGGTTTGATTTTTTTCTTATTATTTCTTTGTCAGGTGACAAAAGTGGTGCTAGCAGTTCCACAGGAGGTAAAAGATACGGTGGTGAAGAACATAAGGCGCAGGATGACTCCCCCAGTCTATCAAGATCCGTGCTGTTGTTGAGATTAGAGGTTACCAGTTTGATGGTGTGCTCCATACAGATTGTTATCTCTTTATTTTTGTTCTTTTCCCCCATTTATAATTTGGTGTCTTTTAATCTGAAGGATTATTCATTTTTGTTTTTTTTAGCATCTCAATTGAAATGAGATCAATATATTAGTTCAGGTACATAATATTTGAAGAAATTTAGGTTATGGGTTTGATTTTAATTATTTTTTGCTGATCCAAAATGGTGAAGAGGTGAAAGAATCAGGGCTACATCTATTATATTAGTTTTGTACGGGATGAAAATGGAGGTAATTAGAGAGGATTGATTTCCTTCTTATTTTTTTCTTTGTGAGGCGACAAAGGTGAGGTAATTATTTTCTTCTTGTTCAATATGGTGAAGATGTAAAAGAATCAGGGCTACAACAATTAAACTAGTCTTGTATTGGATGAAAATGGGGACAATTACAGAGGTTTGATTTTCTGCTTATTTTTTCTTTGTCAGGTGACAAAGGTGGTGCTAGCAGTTACATAGGAGGTGAAGGATACGTTGGCGAAGAACATAAGGCGCAGGATGATGCCCCAACCTGTCAAGATCTGTGCTGATGTTGAGATCAGATGCTACCAGTTTTATGGTGTGCTCCATACAGGTTGTTATCTTTTTATTTTGGTTTTTTTCCCTCATTTTTAATTTGGTGTCTTTGTAATCTGAATGACTTTCCATTTTTGTTTTTTTAGCATCTCTATTGAAATGGGATCAATATATTAGTTTTGGTACATAATATTTGAAGAAATTTAGGTTATTGGTATGATTTTAATAAACTTGTTTTGTACTGGATGAAAATGGGAGAAATTAGAGATGTTTGATTTTTTTTCCTTATTTTTTCTTTGTCAGGTGACAAAGGTGGTGCCACCAGGTACAATGGAGGTAAATGATACCCTGGCGAAGAACATAAGGCGCAGGATGACGCCCCAGCCTATCAAATCTGGGCATAACAATGGTCATACAAAATTTGGTTTGGTACAAACAGCTTTTCCTCATTGTTCTTTTGGTATGAAAGAAATTGGAGATGTTGTTTGCCAATTGTTTATGTATCAATGCTGCTACGAAAACAGCTGGTACTATTCAGTATGCAGATGCCGTAGCACCAGCTGTCGTATTGATCCAAATCTGGGCATAACAATCGTCATACAAAATTTGGTTTGGTACAAACAGCTTTTCCTCATTGTTCTTTTGGTATGAAACAATTTGGAGATGTTGTTTGCCAATTGTTTATGTATCAACGCTGCTACGAAAACAGCTGGTACTATTTAGTATGCAGATGCCGTAGCACCAGCTGTCGTATTGATAAGGCCGTGCCAGCTGGTATGTACTGGTGATAACGTCAAAAAATTCTATTATCTGACAATTATGTCGTTAATTGTTTTTTTTAATTTCGGTTTTACTCTTGTAATATATCCTTCTCGGATTTGTAGGGTTATACTGGCGCCATATGATCTTGGAGAGGCAGCTTTGCTGGACTCGTTAATTTTCACTGCATATTTTGAGAACAAGAGATACCAAGGCCCGAGGAGTACATTTTGATTGATAATCATTAATGGAAGTATTTTTAAAACAATGAAAAAACCAAGGTTGGTTTAGAAGATTAGTTAAATTCATGTATATTATGATTGTTATCAGAGGGACCAGTCTACTTTAATTGATGTACACTTTGTATATATTTGTTGTTTAATTGTGACTTTAAAATCAAGAAAATATACCCAAAGGCAAGAATGGTATGTTTATATGTAAGCACAATTCTTCACCTGATTGGAAAAAAGTAACATCCATCACATCAAAAAAATATAAGGACAAAAGAAAAGAGCAAGTTCTCAAGTAAGAATCAGTGCAGTAGACAATAATTGAACTTCAGTATCATGCTAATGATTTAAAACTTGCATGTGCCCCTGGTAATACTAGCATTAAATTTATTTATACCTATTTTTTTTATTCTGGGATATAGTAAATCATATTCGTGCATTTTTGTACTGAATATTATTAAAACATACTGGTATCCTTATATGCTGATAGTGGTAAAATAATTTATTTTTCTAATGTTTAACTCACCAAAAGTTCTTTGGAGCTGCTGCCTATGTTAAAAGAACTAAATCTGTAACTAACAAAGCAGATGAATACACACATATGTATATATATACAGGAAGTATAAGATGAGAGGAAAACAAAATTTGACCACAGAAAGGTGTTTCATCCATTATGAATTGGTAATTGGGCCTAGGTCCATTTCTATGTTTTCTCTATGAAGAATAAACTGGAGAGTCCAATCATTTTGTTTGTTACTGCATAGAACAAGGCAACAGGATTATGTAACATTTATTATGCAATAATATCTAGCAAGTTTTTGGAAAAACTTGAAAAAAGAAAATAATCAGTTCTATCTATACAGACATGATAACTTATATTAATATTGGGTGGACCAATGCAATTACTAGATTTCAATTTTAGCAATAAGACTCTTTTACTGATGATATTTATCTCTTCTATATTTATATTTAGTAAAGAGATGTTTTTATCTTCCTTTAAAGTGCCGCATGATTTCTGTGCAACAGAGTTATGAATATTTTTATTGATACGTTATTGATGAAGCTTGAAATTTATATTTGATTGGAAAGAAACTCAGATTTTTCTGTTGATATTCACTCAAGGCCTGTTCGCTGTCGCGAGATTGTGCGAGATAAGATTTTTCGAGTGCGGGAACCCCCTAATTAATTTATGGGAACCCATGCATACCCTCGGGTATACCCGAGAATGACCATGAGAATATGTTGAAATGAATGCTTGGTCGTACTGTGAGAATAGTTGTGGAAAATTATAATTTGAAAAAGATATTCATGAAAAATATATATTTTGTCTTTTTTAAAGACTTGTTGTCAATAATATTTTTTTATAAAAAATTATAAAAATTAAATTGATGGTGAAAAAAATAATTTATAATAAAATAAAATAAATAAAATAAAACGCATTTGTCATGAAATTAAAAAAAATAATTTGATAAGATGATAAGGCACACGGGAAAAAAAATTAAGTTCAGTCTCGTGTTTTTTTCTCATGTATTTGTGTGCAAATTTGATTCTCATATATTAATTTTTTCGTAGGCAACTTTTTTCATTATCAAAAGACACTGAACACGCTTGGAGATATAAATCTCATCCCACTAAAACACCCACTCATTGAACTTTGATGAAATAAATAAACAGTGCAGGGGTGGAGTAAATACTGCAACTGTATTTCCAATGATTGATTGAGAGACAATCTTGCTTAGGCTAAAACTGTAGATACAAGATTTTGCTTCAGTAAAAAATTTAGTATTAAATGTAGGCTTAAACCCTGAGAAGACAAAGAAAATAAAATAATAAAAACATTAAATTTTCACACTGCACAAACCCCACTCTACTCCATAAGTAGCCTTTCTCCTTCATTCCTTCCTTGCCTTCCCTTCCAACCATTACTCACCATTTAACCCCTTTATTACCTCGATTTATTTTCTTCATTAATTGGTCTCTTCAATTTGGCATTCTTCAGATTCCAAACACAAACATGGATCAATTGGTCAGAACTACAGCTCTTTCATCTCTTCTTGCATTGTTAATTTTTGCAAGTGTAGAAGCACGCATTCCAGGCGTATACACCGGCGGCCCATGGCAGAGCGCGCATGCAACATTTTACGGCGGCAACGATGCTTCAGGCACCATGGGTGGGTCCCACATCCCTTGAATTCCAATTTCTCAAATAATTTTCAACTAATTACGTGTGATGCATGCTGTAAATGTGCATTTATGCTCTCCAAGTTGCCATTTAAACATGTCGTTCAGGCACAACACATACTATAATTTCACAAAACAAATGCAAAGTATGATATATTTATGATCTTATTTACAATGTCACATATCCTGAATGTTTTTTTTTTTTTTTTTCTAAATTCTTATTCAACTTTTTAGGAGGAGCATGTGGATATGGAAATTTGTACAGCCAAGGATACGGCGTGGAGACGGCCGCGCTTAGTACCGCATTGTTTAACAACGGCCTCAGATGCGGTGCTTGTTTTGAGATCAAGTGTGCAAATGATCAACGCTGGTGCCACCATGGCAGCCCATCAATTTTCATAACTGCCACCAACTTTTGTCCCCCAAATTACGCGCTGCCGTCTGACAATGGCGGCTGGTGCAACCCGCCGCGGCCTCACTTCGATCTTGCAATGCCGATGTTTCTCAAGATTGCTGAGTTTCAAGCTGGCATTGTGCCAGTATCTTACCGCAGGTAAACTTGGTTATAATTTATTTACAGAGTACACTTACAGTAGATACCATGCTCAAACTAAATTAAAAAAAAAATGAACATTCAGAAGTTTACCTTGAAAACTACAAAGCCAGGTGGAATTGTGGAACTATGTTCTTGTCAAAGTTTTTTTTTGAAAGCTTGACTGATGCAGCCAAGGTACTGATATTAATGAGAGTTATCTACATTACATAAGGTGTAAGAGCTACAACTAGTACTTGACATAAACTACCGGTACATTAAAATTGCTAATTATAGAAACTTCTCCCACAATCTGATCTCTTCCACAATCCTGCCGGCCAAGACTTGCGGGGGCCACGATTCATCACGGAAAATCTTTCCGTTTCGGTGCTTCCATATGTGCCAGCAACAGCAGATGAATTTCGAAATCCAGGCCGATACCTGTAGATCATTTAGCCTTGCATGTGCGATAGAGGCCCTCCAAATTTCAGGTAAGGACTGAGCCGGTATTAGGATGGCATATCCCAGAATACATGATACTCTGCTCCATACCTGCCTGGCAAATACACAACTGAAGAACAGGTGTAGTAGAGTTTCAGGTTGCATCTCTTCACAGGTCCCACAATCTTGTTCACATTGAAACCCTCTTCGGATCATGACATCGTGGGTGAGGAGCTTTTCGCGAAGCAGTAAGAATGCAAATACCTTCGCATTAGGCGGTGCCTTACACTTCCATATTGCTTTGTACTGCCATGCCACTTTGCCTCCCCCCATCATAGTTTTATACACGGAGTTGGCGGAGTATAACTGCGAATTGGTCCAACGCCAGCATAAAGCATCCGGGCAGTCTGTGAGTGATAATGTACTGTATTCCTGAAACTGTGGGGCGATTGAGTGCAGTAGAGGCAGGGCCTCTCGAACGGATATGTTCGGTCTGACAGGTTTTTGCGGCGGGGTGAGCAAGTTGGCTAGCGGGGGTCCGGCCCACCCATCATGCCAGAACGCTATGCCCCGGCCATCTCCAACCCTCCAGGTGCAGCTCCAATGGAAAAATTTCTTAATGCTGTCCAATTTTTTCCAAAAGAAGGACCCATGTTTGACCCACAGCTTAGGACCGGTGAGTGCATCTCCCTTTGCCTTTAATTGTGTGATCACCACCGTCCATAAACAATTCGGGTCGGAGTACATTCGCCACCACCAACGCAACAGTAAGGCGATGTTGCGTACAGCTAAGTCTGGAATTCCGAGGCCTCCCCAATGTTTCGGTGCCACGATTGCATTCCAGTTGATGAGAGACACACCAGGTGCACCGCCATCTGTTTTGCCCCAGAGAAAGCGCCTTCGTACTCTATCGATTCTCATGATTGCCCATTTTGGTAATAAGAAGCAGCCCATATAGTATAAAGGGATTGAGGAAAGGACCGAGTTGACTAACATCAATCTACCGGCTCTGGACAGCAAACGTCCTTGCCAACCCTCCAACTTTGACTCGATTCTCTCTATTAGAGGCATTAACTGCTCTCTTGAAGGGGATCTTAGGCATAGAGGCATTCCTAGATATGTCACCGGGAAGGTTGCTTGTCGGCAGCCCAATATGAGGCTCACCCTTTGCACTGCATGCACATTGATCGGCACAAAAGAACTTTTAGCATAGTTTATGTGCAAACCCGAGATTTGTGAGAACAATCTAATCATCAATTTGACCGTTATCAAAACCTCCTCATCGGCTTTGACAATCATAGCCGTATCATCGGCGTATTGCAGCGCGTAAATAGCTTGGCCAATTCGGTTTGATAGCGGATTTGAAAGAATTTCATTTGTGGATTGCACCATTTTTTGCAGAACATCAGCCACTATGTTGAATAACATGGGCGATAATGGATCACCTTGACGGAGGCCCTTTTGATGATAGAAAAAAGGAGACGGGTCACCATTGATAAGCACCCTTGATGATGAAGTGTGGAGTATGTTTCTGATCCATGCCACCCATCTTGAGGGGAACCCTCTCACCTCCAGAACTCTGTATAAAAAATCCCAACTTACCGAGTCAAAGGCTTTACAAAAGTCCAATTTGAGAAAAATAGCTTGTTGCTTGGAGATCTCGATGTGATGTAGCAACTCCCTTGTAGCCAAGAAGTTTTCTGATATTTGGCGGCCTTTAATGAAGGCGGTTTGCTGACATGAAATTAATCTCGGCAAGACTCTACCTAACCTATTGGCCAAGATCTTTGATATAATCTTGGGCACTAGATTAAGTATACTGATGGGCCGGAAGTCTTGCACCCCGGAAGGCTCCTCCTTTTTCCGGATCATAACAACATTAGCCCGGTTTACCGACCGGAGGTCGATGCTGTTGTGATAAAATTCTGTCAATATTGCAAAAATTTCACCCTTAAGCTCTTCCCAATAAACTTGGATAAACTCATTTGGCAGTCCGTCCGGTCCCGAGGCCTTGCCTTTTGCGAGACCCATAACCGCTATTTTTATTTCCTCTTCTTGAAATGGATCGGCCAGCTGGTTTAAATCTGTCGGTGAGTGGTATAGTTTTTCTAGTTGGCAGGTGAGAACGTTTGATGAGGTACCCAGTGAGTTTTGCATATGCTGAAGGAACAGGTCTCTGATAACCCGCTCGTTCGTGTGTACTTCGCCATCATGCAAGAGGTTGGCTATTTTATTGTTGCTTTTCTTGGCCGATGCCATGGTGTGGAAATATCGCGTATTGCGGTCTCCATTTTTCAGCCATCTTATTTGGGCTCTCTGCTGCCATTTCAGTTCCGTGTTTCTTGCAAGTTCATAGGCTCTTTGTCGGTGCTGTTGCCTTAGTGCAAGCTCTCTGCCATCCAGTGGGCGCCTTTCCTCTAATTTGTCTAAAATTAGAATTGCTTTGTTACATGCTTCTTGCTGCTGTTCCATTTGAGTGAACCGTTGACAATGCCACAGCTCCGCCTGCCTCTGGAAGCGGTCAACTCTTTCTTGGAAAACCTCCAATTTGATGGATGGATGCTCCCAAATCTGCTGTACAAAACGGCGGGTATCTTCGTATTGGAACCAGAAGGTTTCCAATCTTCTCATTTTCGGCTTGGTCTGAGGTTGTCTGAAAGAAAGGAGTAGGGGGACATGGTCAGAGACCACCATGCTTAGGGCATTCATGGATATTACCGGGAAGAAGGTTGGCCAATCGCTCGAGACAAAAATTCGGTCCAGCTTGGAAAAGGTGGGCACCGGCCTCTTGTTTGTCCAGGTGTACACACGGTTACTGAGTTGTACATCCATCCACCCTTGGTCCCTAATAAGATCATTAAATAAATTCATTAGAGTTAGGCCCCGCATGTCATTCGAACGATCTATCATCCATCGGACCACATTAAAATCCCCAGCCACTATCCACGGGAATCTTATTAGTGTTGATAATTTTTGTAATTCAACCAAAAAATTCTTTTTTTGATCATCATCGGAACTTGGTCCGTAGACATTGGTAATGGCCATGATTGCCCCCGAGTTGGTTTGTTGTAGCACTACCGTAATTGAGTGCGCAGTGGACCAACTAGAAAGGAGCCGATAGTTTCTTTTCCAAGTTATTATACAACCCCCTGATGTGTTTCTAGCTGAGATATAAGCCCCATGATGATCAAAATAAGAAGGAAAAACTGCCAAAAAATAGCGCAAATTATACATGTTCCATTTAGTTTCTTGGAGACAAACTACATCACATCTTGAATTTTTTATTACATTCCTAACCACTAAACATTTATCTAGACTTCCTAACCCACGGCAATTCCACGACAAGAGACTAAATTTTTTTGGATTCATTAAAAAAAATAAAGGCAGCAACAGAGACAATATTGGAAACAGCATGGGGGCTGTGGCATCATCAATCAAGGTCAGAGCTCAACTCATCAGCTGAGTCGGGCTCAAATCGGGAAGGGTCAAAATCAAAATCAGCAGCCACGGGTTCATCATTGTTGGAGCAATCATTTAATTCCAACATTTCGATGTTCTCTTCTTGATTTGTAGTTTTGAGAACCTCTTCTAATTGGATTTTTTTCCGATCACTGTTGTCGTCTGCAATCGCGTGTACCACATCCTTCAGTTGCAGCCCAAATGCTTGCGCCAGGTCCACACAGTGTCCATATTGGACCTGGATTTCATAAAGCCCCTCTGGGTCCAAACCTAGTTCAGCCCGTTTCTCAATGTTGGACTCCCTAAGTTGATCTTCCACACTTCTGATGAGAAGGGCCTTCTTACTGGATTCTCCCGGCCCATAACTAGAGGATCCCTTGGTTTTGAAAGAGGGGTCGTCCTTTGACCGTTTGATTTTTCTGAGCTGCTCCTTTTTTGTCGCTTCTCTAGTACGCAAAGGAGCTTTCCCACGCGCCCCTCGGGAGTGTGGATTATTGGCGGCTTGTGACCCTTCTTTTTGTTTGCTTCCGATGTGGTGTGGCCCCGAGGTCTGCTGTGTGCTGTCTCCTTTATCCAACCGCGCTGAAGACTGACCCGTTACATTTTGGATGCTCAAGTGGCCAGCTCTTCCTCTTCCTCGGCCCAGAAAGCCCATGAACCTTTTGTGTCTTGAAGTATTCAAAGGACCTGGAAAACCCCCTTTGCCTCCCGTCCCCCTGCCAGTAGACGAAATCGGCTTTGGCACTGGGATCGTATGTGGCTTTGATGGACGAGGCAATTCCCGTTGCACTGGTTCGGACCCTTGTGTACAACTCATTTCAGGATTATCAGGCATCTGCTGGTCACCCAATACCAAGGAGACTGAGGGACCATGCCTTTCTCGTGCTTCCAGAGAGATCTGTACAGTACCTTGTACTGCCCTGGGATCTGCGAGTGCAGAAGGTTCGTTTGTCTCTATTCTACCCGCCAGTCTGTCATCACCACGCGGCGAGGTAGGGTTATTTGCACTAGCATTTTTGGGATTTGTGATGGATTGGGTGTGGCCGAGAATGGACGGTATCTGAGGGGCCGGGTCAGGTTGGGATGGTGGACGACCCGCTACTGCATCCCATACGGTATGATCTTGAGTATCACCCGCAAAAACCAGGTCGTGAAGGACGGCCATGGAAACATCGGCCGAACCACCTTTTTCGGCTAGGATGGCATGTATTTCCGGTGGTATTGTATCATGTGCGAGGCCCTGACATAACTCACGTAAAACCCTCTTGGAGCAAGCAACGAGGTCTCCACCGTCTTCTAGCAGCAACCTCCTTTTTTCAGTGTGCGTTGGAGCCGGCGGCGGTGACGATGGCTTAGTGAACCTCAACGGGAACGGAGGGAAATCAGTGGGTTGATATATAGGACCTTTGTTCCATTTGATGACATTGACCCTGGTTTTATGTTTGAGCCCTCCAACGATAAAGGTGACAAAAGGTGGAATGCGGCCCAGGTCATCGGTGGCAAGAGCCACCCTCCAGGCCGAGAAGTCGGTGGCATTCTCAGGGGGTATCGAACCCAGATATAGTCCGAACTTGGACACCGCTCGTGTAACTGCTTCCGGGCGCCATAGATGTATGGGAAGGTCTACTAGGTCAATCAGGACCTTGAACCTGGGTACAACAACTTCGGCATCATCGTGGGAAGACCAATGTTGAAAGCTGAACCCCTGATCCCAGAGTTGATGGGGGAGGGCACGTATGAAAGTTTCCACCTTTAACCCCTTTGGAAGGTGCAACAGAAACCTTCGCCGAGAGAGTAGTGCAACTCTGAGCTCTTCTTCCCTGGCCAGACCAGTGTCCACCGCAATCTGCAGAACCTGGTGCACTTGTACCGGTGGGGCAACATCTTCAGCATAGACAATAACTGCGTGGCTGAGGTTGTCTATTTCCTTAAAGAAAGCCTCATCTCTTTCCATGAACACCAGAATGTCCTCTGCTCTATGTTCCGGCAGAAACAGTGGAGTTTGTGGTGCTTGTAAGAGGTCCTCAAAATCCGGCTCTGTCTTCTTCAGCGGTGTGGGCGTAGCGAGAGGCGATTGTGGTTGTGGTGTCTTAGCTACAGCCGCAGCAGCTGCGAGTACTGGTGGTTGAGGGGCTGTTGGGAAATATGGCTGCGCTGCTGCATTTAGAGGTGAACCGTGGCATCTGCTTGCAATGTGACCCTCATTCCAGCACTTGCCACATTTTTTCCTATTCTGACACTGTGCCGCCGCGTGGCCAAGCATACAGCAGGTGAAGCACCGCCCTTTCCATTCTGGGAAGGACGAGTGCGGCGGGAAGCGGAGCTTGGTATTGGGACTGTGAGGGGATGTGAAGAAATGGGCTGGAGGAGGAGAGGTAGGTGGTGAGTTTGGCCTTGAAGAGTGAGGGGAGGTGGATTTCTGGGAGGAGCTTGAGGTCGAGCTGCCATGAAGCTTTGGCCTGTGGGTAGAGGCAGCTACGACCTGTGCATAGGTGACCTTGGCACGATACGGCACATATGGCCTCACCTTGTTTGGGATGAGTTCGCCGGACTGGGTGTCAGGTCTGGAGGGGCGTCTTCGTCGTTGGACCAGATGCCATTCATGTTCCGTGCCGGGAATCTCAGCTGGTTGTGTCCCGGTCCCGGTCGTGTTATCCGCCATCTTCAAGTATCTCGAAACCCCGCAGGTGTCGTTGTCGAGCTCCAAAACAACCCGACAAACCTTCTTCTTGTCAAAGTTACAGAGTTAAAGTTTCAAGAAATCAATGATTTTTGTCCATTATAGTAAGTGTCACGGGTTCATGGCACATCTATACATACTAGCTATTAGCTTCATGATGTATATATACATATGATTTATTGTTATAACAAGACATATACAGTACTTTTATACAGATATGGTTTAATAACTGACTAAATGTCTCCCTGTCCTTGATTAATTCTTTCTCTCTCTAGCATAGTACATGCATCTCAGGATAAGCCCAGGTTCAATAAGTACATAAATTGTACTAATTATTGAACTGATATCTCTGAATTTCACAGAAACAAGATCTCAAGTTTGGAAATTAGTGTAGATTTACAATTATTCCACTGGATCTCAATTGTAAACATGTCACGCTGGATTCTGAGACTGTACTGACGAATATTGACTATTGGTCCACTTATATTCTTTTCTTTATGTTACAACTCTATCTGCTCAGATTTAGCCTGGCTATCCTGATTTTATTTTTAAAAATTGAATTAAATGCTGGTAACGTTTTGATTGCATCCAGCTACTCTATACTTGGCATTTTGTGGCTCCATGCATGCATAACAATTAATTTAAGCTATCTAAAAACAAAAGCAAACTTTTTTTTAATGTGTACAATTATTTTGAAGTTAACTATGCTTCGTTATGTAAATCTGCTAATCTAGCTAGCAGTCTAGCAGAAAAAAAAAAAAAGGTGAATTCCTATTTCCGAAATTAATTTACACAGATAGATCCATTTTATTTAAGGTTTGTAGCGAATTCTAGGCCCGGTAGGCCCTGTTCAGGCAGAAAAGAAAAATAACAAAACAAAAAGAAGAAGTTGAAGAACAGAAACAAAACAGAAAAGAGGGAGGGTTCTGGCCTTCTGGGAAATAACGACAAAAGGGTAAAACAGTCATTACACTCTCACGCGTTTGAAAAAAAAGCTAGTGAGATCTTGGACTTGGAGTCTTGAATCGCCAAATGGCAGCCACCAAGTTCCTCTCTTTTTCTTACCACAACGGAGAAATCCATTTTACATTAATATACAGTTAATCAATATTTTTCAGGGTGCCTTGTCGAAAGAGCGGCGGGATGCGGTTCGGCGTTAATGGATTTAGGTACTTCAACTTGGTGCTGATCACCAATGTTGCTGGTTCAGGCGATATTATTCGTGTAAGCATAAAAGGAACTCATTCGGGTTGGATGTCGATGTCGCGCAATTGGGGGCAAAATTGGCAATCCAATGCGAACTTGGCCAGCCAAGCTTTATCTTTTCGTGTTACCGGTGGCGATCGTAGGACCTCGACTTCTTGGAATATTGCATCCGCCTCGTGGCAGTTTGGTCAAACCTACGTAGGCAAAAATTTCAAGATCTAATTTAATATTATGAGTGAGGCTACGGTGTTATGCATAGCACGGTCCGTACTATGGCTCAAAATTTGACTTTTTAAAATTCTAACGGTTGATTCGAACCGTTCAATATGATTATAAAATGAATATGTACTTGCAAACCAAATTTTACATTTTTTCGAATTTTTTTACTATTTTTTCGAAAATCACTTGATCTGAACATTCTGGACCATCCAAAAACAGCCTATCAAAAAAAATAGTAAAAAAATTCAAAAAAATGTAAAATTTGGTTTGCAAGTACATATTCATTTTATAATCATGTTGAACGGTTCGGAACGATCGTTAGAATTTTGAAAAGTCAAATTTTGAGCCGTAGCACGACCCAATCCGTGCTATGCATAGCACTGTAGCCTCACTCTAATATTATTGTTGTTTTTAATCCTTTGGTTACTGTAGCTTCCACGGTGAATTAAGGGAGGGTATGGATTCTACTTAATTTTATTTTCTCCAAGTAAACCCCCTTTCATGTACTTATAATTTTTAATTTTTTGTTCTTAACATGATTTGGGTCCATAAATTTGATCTCGTTGATTTGTAATGATTTGTAGGAGAATTGAGGCATTTAAGAGAGAATTCATATCACTTAAGGTAACAAAATGATTTTGTTTAGATCTGGACTGTCCGATCAGAATTTACACGAATGTTAAAGGATCATGTGCATTCCACTTAGAGCCGGATTGGCCCGGATTTTGATTGGACGGTCCGGATCTAAACAAAAATATTATGTTACCTCAGAGGATATGGACTTTTTTTTAATAAAAAAAAAGACCAAGGCCCGTTCCATTAACATGAAACCATAATTACAAGATCATTGTTATGCCAAAATATAAAACTTTGGCCTGCAATCAAAACATCAAAACACTAGAGAGACTGAACATAGCAACATCGAAGCATCTACAGTGTAAACATAACAACCAAGCTATATACCAAGCTTGTGATGAATCTAAACTCCAAAAGTAAGCTAAAGTAGCAACAACTAAGCCACACAACATGGGGGCTGAGGATATAGTCTAAGTACAAAAAAGATTTTGAGCAATCTTCACTGCTGATTTGGGAACTCTAGTGCTTGATACGCCACAATATCCATAAGCATGTACTGATCTAAGGGAGTAGCATCCTCAATGACTGGCATCCAATCTTCAACCACCTTCTACACTTGTTCTTTGATATTACCTGACCAATAGCAAAGAATAGACTTAATTAGAAATAAAATTGATCTAGCTGATTTAATGGGGAAGTGATTAAAGCACCTATCATTTCTGTGCTTCCAAAGAGTCCAACAGGCATCACTGAGTACAAAAAGGAAACCTTTTTGTTCTATTGTACGTAATTGTAAAGCAAATTGTATAATATCCTCAAATTGATGCCAATTATGCATATAATCCTGGCTTTTACCAAGCCAAAATCACACTTGTTGTGCCAGTGTACATGTCAGAAAAAGATGTGTAACAATTTCAGGTTGATGACAAAATTGACAAGTTTGATCCCCATCTCATTCTCTAATAGCTAAGTTATTTTTGGTAAGTATGGTATTGTGTGAGACTAATGACATAAAGACTCTTATTTTGGGAGGTACTAGTAAGGTCCACCATAACATTGCTGGTACTATAGGTAAAACTCCTCTGAAATTTAGGAATTGGTATAAAGAATGAGTATTAAACTTCCTTGTATGATCCCATCTCCAGATTAAGTGATCATGTTGTGATGAAAAAAAGTGTGTACTAATAATATTTATAATTTTAGTCCATTCTACGAGATTAAAACCTTCCAGTGGTCTTCTAAAATGAACCAATAATCCTTGTGATTGGATGACCTCTCTCAGTGATCCCCTGGTGTATACATAATACTAACAGAGCCTATATGTTCTACTTTAGTGATAGCTTGCCAGAAAGGGGAGTAAGGGGTATTATTGTCAATATATTTGTAAGTAATAATGTCTTTCCAAGTGTCAGAGAATTCAGAATTTTTAAATTTCCACCACCATTTTAACAATAATGCAATATTCATTTCTTTGAGATCTAAAACCCCCATTCCTCCAAACTGTTTGGCAATACACACATTTTCCCACATTACCAATGCATATTTTCTCTTTTTTTCTGTGTCTTGCCATAAGAACCTTCTTATAATCTTATCTATTTTGTTAATCACTGTAACTAGAATTTTAAAAAATGAGAGAGCATAAAGTGGCACAGCTGATAGGACTGAATTTAACAGTGTAATTCTACTTCCTATTGATAAGAGTTGGTTTTGCCAGCTTGGTAACCTAACCTCTATTTTGTCAACTAAGAAGTGCCAATCATCAACTGCAAGTTTCTGATTATGTAAAGGAAGACCTAAGTACTTAATAGGAAATTCCCCCCACTGGCATCTAAATATCTGATGAAAATTAGAAGTAAGGGGGTCAATATTTAGGGGATACATTTCAGTTTTATCAAAGTTCATCTTAATACTAGAGAGGCCTCAAATGCCATCATTGTCCACCATGCAGATTCAATATTATCCTCCTGGGCAGCCAAGAAGAGAATAATGTCATCTGCATAATGACAATTGGTAATGGGTGTATGTTCTAAACAAGCTGGGCCTAACCCCTGAATCACTTGAGCTCTTCTCCCATTGGTGAAAGTTTTACTTAATGTATCAGCTACCAAGATATACATGGAAGGAGAGAGGGGGTCATCTTGCCTAACACCTCTTTTACAGTAAAAGTACTCAGTCATTTCTCCATTAATTGTCAAACATGATTGAGAGCTATACAACTAGTGAGTAATCCATTTGATCTATTTGTGTCCAAAATTCCTACTATGGAGGACTTCTAACAAGTAATCCCAATGAATTTTATCATAAGCTTTTTCAAAATTCACTTTGATTACTACCCCTGGTTATTGATTAGTTTGATAAGAATGGATAATCTCTTGACTGACTATCATATTATCTAGAATGTACCTATTTTTAAGAAAAAACTGATTTACTATTATCTATAAGTCTGGGCATGATTTTCTCTAGTCTAATAGTAAGTAACTTAGACAACATCTTAAAACTACAATTCACTAAGCTAATAGGTCTAAATTTCTTAATTAGATAGCAATTTTTTCCTTAGGGATTAAACAAATACATGACTTATTGATTTTATGTAGGCCCAAAGAATTTTCATAGAAACAATGAGTGAGAGTCATCAAGTCATTTTTTACCAGATCTCAAAAGAATTGATAAAATTTTAAAGGTAAATCCATCTGTGGGCCAGGGGCTCCATTTGGTTTAGAAGCAAAAACAGCTTGTTTAAGCTCCTACTCAGTGAAAGGTCCTTCTAATTTCCACTGTTCTATGGAGAGTAATTTATCATCTAAGTCCCAAAATGCAGAATCTAAATGTGCATATTTAACTCCAGTGAAACCTAACATTTGTTTATAAAATGAAACTTTTTTATATCTGTGAGATTAGTGTTAAGCTGGCCATCTCTAAGTCCGCAGAGGCTTTTTTTGCGTGTGTAATATTACTATTATAATAATAATAATAATAATAATATTATTATTATTATTATTATATTATTTTTATCTATGCGTGTAATAGTTATGCTGCTGGTTGACTAATTTATTTTCATGAAGACAGCTTTTGCTCAGAGAGTATTTTAAATTGTAACGAAATACCTCACTTTAAATATTTCATAATTTGAATGTTAATTATTTGATGATGAGGGTTTAAATGCTTCTATTTTCTGTGTCCACCATGTCTCCATTTTTAAAATGTTAATAACTCAAAATTTAAATTAAATGTCAAAATAAATTCGTTAGATATAATCTATGGACTCAAAATTTAATCTAAATTTGAGTCCTGCTAGGCTGCTAAAGACACGAAATTATTCCGTCTCGAATTCGTCTACCAATAATAACTCGCTATATATAAATATACACAAATCTGACGCAAATTATTCGGATAAGTAGGAATCCTCATAGAATTCGTTGTTACTGAGGGACAAACAAAAATCAAAATATATATCCTTGGAACGAAATCATTTCCCTGAAAGTTTATTTGTCGGCCACTAGCAAAAGATAAAAGAGTGCATCATCATCATGTAGGTACGTGTAAATTTTGGATGCTAGAAGCTGTTAACATGCTCACTTCTGCCCCCAAGCGGTCCATTTATTTAAATACCATCATTTTAATTACAACATGCGCTGATCTGATGCGGATCCGTATCCTCCCAGGTACCTGACTCAAGCAAATTAAAACAGACGGTCCAGATTAATTCTATCTGGGTCAAACTCATTCCGGTGCCTATGGAAACTGTAGGGGGTCTTTTGAGATTCGTGTCATGTTAAAAGAACCGTCCGATCATAATTTGCTTGAATCAGGTAACCTGAGGTGATGTGAATTCAATCTGATGCATTGTTGTCACTACGAATTTGCAAATAATTCCTTAAAATTTTGTCATTTTAGTAACTTGAATAAATAAATACATCGAGATTATAGCACAATTTGACAACCAATTTAGATGGGGAACGAATTTATGAGTTTTATTTTTTAATTAAATAATTATTTTGTCAATTGTTATAGTTATTAAATAAATATAATAATTTATATATCCTTTCCTTCAAACAAAAAGATAAAAAACGAAAAATGACAAATTGTATATGGGACTCACATGGGGCGTACTATATGCAATAGAACTTCCACACAGCCCATTCTTACCGGACCGGTACAACGACTCTATTCTAGGCCCCGAGCAGGATAAAAAGGGTATGAAAAGGAAATAAATGATGATATCACAGTGGTACCTTTTCATGCATGCATGCACATGCGTGTGCATAGCCAATTAGCGATCCAACCATTAATTTGTGCTTGGCATCCCACCAACTTGAGTAAAACGGACACGCAGTTTCTTGCTTCATATGTATTTTATTTTAATTGCTTTCTACTTTCTAGTTAAGCATTGGAGATTCCTAGAGAATCAATTTATTAAGACAACAATGCAGCATAGTGAAAAAAAAGGACAGTTCTTTTGGTGTGGATAATTTTTAATTGGCACAATTTTTTTTAAAAAAAATTAACACTATTTTCAAACCAACAAACAGACTAACGCATTTTTCCTTTTTTTTTTTTTTTCATATTCAACGACAATCGTATTCCATTTCATTCATCTAGTTTAATGGGCAGAAAAAAAATACCAATTTGATCTGGGTAGGTTGAGGAATAAATCTCCAGTTTTGCAAAAACTTATAAACCTCCGTTACAGTTCAAGTCATCTATGAGACTATGAGAGGGGGGAAATGGAGACATCTCTGTTTGTAAAACCGGAGACCATCTAATCTGATGCTACACGTCACTCCCATAGTCCCATTCCTGAAGAGACATGTTGTTGAATAGTTTCTACTTTCCAGTTGTTGAACTGTAAATGGAGAGGTCCCATTTTTGTCCCTCATGCCATTAATCCTTCACAAAAAATTAATATTTTTTTTTTCTATTCGAATCACGTAAAAAAAAATTCTATTATTTGATCTCATTACTCCAGGCAGCTGTTTCTTTTTTTCTACTTTTGTTTCGCCAGGGTCACTAGAAATGAACCTTATTCATGTTTGGTTTCTTTTTGAAAAAAAAAACCTTTTAAATCGTCTTAATTTGTGGGGAAATTTTATATAAAACTGTTTTGAGGAGGTCAAATTGGTTGATTAGGGAGGTGGCTTGGTATATAATGAGACAAAGTGGGTTAATTCTGAGATCTTAATTCGATCTAAGACGAACTACGGACTAAAAAAACTTAATTTATGCAACAAAAAAAGACAACTAATGATTGTACGGAAATTTTGCATAGATATTTACAAAAAAAAAAAACCTTTTTAATACTTAGTATGAAGTAGTAAACAAGAATTCTCTGTTATTATACTATAATAAAAGAAAATATTTAAGATGATAAGTCGAGTAAAGTTGGCACTGCAATTATAATTATAATTATTCTAAATTCCTTGGCAAAATATGCAGAATTTGTACCGTTGACTCAAATTTTGAGTTTGCTTGTAAGAAATCCGGATAATTAATTCTAAATTAGCACGAATTTAAAATTTGTCCATTCTTTATTAATATGTTTCGTACATTTGTTTTTACCGGAATAAACTCAACTAATTTGATTTTTAACAAATTCATAATATTACGTTATTGCAGAGAATAGAGACTTAAATGATGCAGCACTGCGAGAGGCAGGGGAAGTGCGGCAAATGGGCCCGTGATCAGGCCCATTAAATGAAGCGCCTGAGCTGAAATCCAGGGCATGTAGAACACACTTCTCATTGGAGGCTTTGGAGCCCAATTTCAACTTTTCTTTTCTTTTATCCTCATAAAACAGTTCCATATTTCTTTTTCGTTCTTCTATTCTCCTCTTCTGATTGAATTCCGAGCCCCTAAAGTAACACAAATTTTGATTTTAGATCCGGACCGTCCAATATGCTCCGGCACGAAAGGATCCCGTGCTGTCCTCCGGGCCGGATTGGATTGACGGTTCTGATCTAAACTCAAATTTTGAGTTATTTTAGGGAATCCGAACCTCCCTCTGATCTCGATCCAACAAAAGAAAATAAAAACCCGCGAAAATATTTCACCTCTCTTGCGTCGCCAGAGATCAGAGAGCAGATAGCCACTGATTTGATCGGACAGCTTCATCAACGGTCATGATGCTTCCACAGATGGGCGCGGCTGCGGAAAGCCTAAGTAAGGCCTCGTCTCTGGTGCTGCGAATCGGCACCGACGCTCACCTGTACGACGACCCTGATGATGTCAGCATAAGACCCCTCCTGGAAAGCCGCTACGACTCGGAGAGAGCCGACGCTCTGAAGCGCCTCCTCGCTCTCATTGCCCAAGGCGCTGACGTGTCACATTACTTTCCCCAGGTGGGTCCCACCTCTGTCACTGACAAATCTACTTCAGAAAGAAGGCCAAAAGTGTAACTTTAACTGGAACAACTTTGGTTTTTCAAATTGCGCGCAGGTGGTGAAGAATGTAGCTTCCCATTCACTAGAAGTGAAGAAGCTCGTATACTTGTACCTACTACACTATGCTGAGAAGTACAATCTGCTTTCTTTCCCCTTTATTGTAATTAAATTGACATCTGATACCATTGAATTCCAATGCAACATTTTCTTCTGACAATATATTTTGGTAACCACTCAGGAGGCAGAATGAGGCTCTACTATCGATCAACTGTTTCCAGAAAGACTTATCAGACACGAACCCTCTTGTCAGAGCATGGGCCCTACGTGCCATGACAGGAATTAGGTTGCAAGTGGTTTCGCCTTTGATCTTAGCTGCCATTACAAAGTGTGCAAGAGATCCGTCACCATATGTCAGAAAATGTGCTGCATATGCTCTGCCTAAGCTATACAACTTGCATCAGGAGGAAAACTCCTCTCTCGAAGAGGTACCTGTTGGTTGATATTATACATTTGCATTTTTTTTTTCAAATTACAGCAAATTTGTATTCAGGTTGATAGCACCAATGATTTTTTGTCTGCTGGCTGATTTCCATGTGTTGTGGTTATTTGGAGATAATGCCTGCCATTTAAAAGATTCAGTCAGTGAAGATGTCCAAAGTGCATCTTTTCTTTTTGTCAAAAGAGCAAAATAATCATTATTGAACACTATATATTAATTTACATTAGATTAAATATTGACCTGAAGGGGCAAGTTGGTCGAAATATAAAGGAGCATATCTTTCCCTCCAATTAAACCAATAGTTGGATCTTGTTTACAAATAACTGTAAAATGTTTTAAGCAGGTGGTAAGCATCAGTGTGTTATTTTCCATACTCTAAACTGTTTGTTATTTGCAAAAAAGACCCTTTGTGTTTTAAGTGATGTAACTATGGCTAAGGCAGTGACTTAAATGACAGCTTGTGGATGTATTACTAAGGGATAATTCGCCAGCAGTCGTCGGATCGGCTTCAGTGGCATTCAATACATTATGTCCAAACAATCATGCACTGATTGCAAAGCACTTTAGAAGGTTATGTGAGGCTTTACCTGATGTAGAGGAATGGTCTCAAATAATTTTAATAGATATCCTTCTTCGGTACACCGTTGCCAGGCATGGCCTTGTGAGAGAATCAGTCTTATTCGCTAATGTTGCACATGACTCAAATTTCTGCTCAATTATGAGCAAATGTTATGTGGAAGGCCCGGAATTGGGGTCTGGTGACGGGAGTGGTTTTGAAGAATCAAATTTGGTGACCTGTAAAGATGAAGATGTGGATATACTGCTGAGGTGTACAGCACCTCTTTTGTGGAGTCAGAATAGTGCAGTAGTGCTGGCGGCAGCAGGCGTCCACTGGATTATGGGCCCTGCCGAAGAGGTTAAGAAGATTGTCAAGCCAATTTTGTTCCTTCTGCTGTCATCTAGTGATGCTAAATATGTGGTAAGATCTGTGCTCAATTCTCTGTTTTTTTTTTAAAGTTAATAATTGAAGATAAAAAGGAGCAAACAAAATTTATAAAAGGGATTTCTTAAAGAAGTACAAATTAATATACTATGTATTTGTAGTTCTAAAATCAGGTATCAGCTGGTATGAGCAAACACCCACAACTAGGATAAGCACTTGGTTTAAAATGTTACCTGTTTGCCTTAATCAAATGTTGCAAACATAAACATTAAACTTTTTAGGCTGCAATCATTTTCCCCTAAATCAAGTTTTCTCTTTCTAATTTTTTTTTTTTCCTTTTTGTTTTTGGTCTCATTCTTTGAACTCATAATGAAAGCTAAATACTAACAAAGCAGAAACTTTGAAATGAACAATGACATTTTGCAAAAAAAAAATAATAGAAGCAAACTTTTGTCCCAATACTAGAATTATTACAATGGTAAGAAGAATGTTTAGAACACATTCAGTTTTGCCATTTAAAATTGGGTATCTTTTGAAGTTAATTAAGTGGGTATAACTTAAAATTTTTACAGGTCCTATGTAATATACTAGCTTTTGCCAAGGCTGTGCCTTCATTATTTGACTCCTTTTACGAAGACTTCTTCATATCCAGCTCGGACTCCTACCAGATCAGAACAGTAAAGCTCGAAATATTATCCACTATTGCCACCGAGTCTTCTGTTCCCTTCATTTTCGAAGAATTTCAGGTAAAACTTTTGTTATTGTTTAAATTTATCATCAGTACAGAGGTGAAGTTCATCTAACATCACAAATGACTTCTTATGTTCCAATAGGATTACATTAGAGATCCCGATAGGAGGTTTGTCGCAGACACAGTTGCTGTGATTGGGTTCATTGCAAAACGACTTCCACTTTTGGCTAGTACCAGCCTGGAAGGACTTCTGACCCTTGTATTTTCTGGTAAGTGTATTTGCTTTTGGATTTTCTATGTCATATTGTAGGGTAATCCAATGATGATTCACAAAAATAAAAATTGATGTGCAGAGCCATTGGTTGGCAGTTCATACCAGATTGAAGAGGAAAATGCTGTATTGGTTCAAGCAATCATTTCCGTTAAATCAATTTTAAAGCAAGATCCTTCTAGCCACGAGAAGGTTCCTTCTAAATAACCTTTCCTTTATTTTTTTAAGTTGCAAATCACACCATGATATATGTGCATATGACATCCAATCATTATTATATCGAAAAAGTTTGTTCCAGAGACTATTTAACTTTTGGCTTCGCTTTTCACGAACTAATTATGTTGACATTGTTTGTAAATAATAAATATGTCAGCAGTTTAGTTACTCCTTTAATTTACTTGACATTAATTTTGACAGTTAGGTGATTTTTGCTGATGAAATAAGTTGTTGGTGCTAACTGTAGATAAAAATAGTTTTTGGTGTTATTTTGGACGTGCTTCATTTGTATACATGTATATATTCCATTTTGTTATCTTATAAGTTTCTATATCTGCTGAAGGTGATTGTTCGACTGGTGAGAAATTTAGACAAGATTAAGAATTCGGCAGCACGTTCCTTGATTATTTGGATTTTTGGAGAATATAGTTCTTTGGGAATTGTTATTCCCAAGATAGCCCCAACTGTGCTCAAGCACCTTGCTTGGTCATTCCCTTCTGATGAGGTTGAAGCTAAGCTTCAAATCCTTAATACTTGTGCTAAGGTATTTCCTCTACTCCCTTCTCACTCCTAACTATTTTACATCTTTTTGATGCCATGTGTTTTATTAAAAGGAAAAAATATAAAAATTCTATGTTGGGCCCATTATTGTGTGGGGCCTGATGCGTAGTGATAGAAGGTTAACTTGGGGGGGCAAACTGGGGGCATAGATCAGTACTGTTATTAATAAGGCTGTAATGTTATTTTGAAAATGTGTTCCTTTGTCTCTTTGCTTCTAGTTCACTCCATTATCTAGTTATCTATGAGAAATTGGGAATAATAGCCCTTGCAAAGTACAAAAATGAAAAAAGAGGGACTTTTCTACTAAAATAAAAAGCTTATTTGCCAATATCCCCAAGAAAATTATAATTGATGATTTCTAACAATTTCTGTTTCTCAGGTTATAGCAAAAACAAAAGGAGAAAATGAAGATTCAACTTTATTCAAGAAAATATTAAACTACATTCTCCAATTAGCTACAGTTGACCTAAATTACGACGTACGTGACAGGGCCCGTTTCATCTCAAACCTCGTGGGGCATGAAATAAAAGACAATTTAGATATTTACAGAGACCTAACTGAAAACATGTTTTGCATAAAGCCGTCTTCTTCACCTTATCCTTCTACCAATTTTCGGGTCTACCTTCCTGGGTCCCTCTCGCAAGTGGTTTCTCATGCCGCACCGGGTTATACACCTTTACCGAAACCAGGTAGTGCAGTTATTGAAATTCCTAATATGGGTCTCAATAACTCATCCAGCATTGATGAATCTGAAGGGTCAAGTCCTGAGTATTCAACAGAGGATAGTAGGTCAGGTTACGAGACAGGTACTGAAGAGACAAGCCAAAATGGAGACTATGAAGAGAGCCCTCTGGTTAATATATCTGAAGCAAACATTGACCAGGAGCCACCAAGTCAGGAGGATATGTCGAATTTTGTTTCTACTGATTTGTCAGAAATGATATCTAGGTCAGCGCTCGAGTCGTGGCTAGACGAAAAGCCAAGTTTCTCTGACGGTTCCATTGGTCAAAGTCAAAGTCAAAGCCAAACCATCTCAACTTCTAATGCTAGGGTATCTTTTAATGATCGAAAATTCAAGCTTAAGCCGAGAAAATCTCATGTTTTGTTGGACCCGGCAAACTCTGATGGTTTACGGGTCAGTTATTCTTTTTCAACCGAGGTCTCATCTGTGTCTCCCTTGTTGGTTTGTGTTGATGTGCTGTTTGAGAACTTTGCCACTGAGCCTTTGAGAAATATCAATATTAAGTTTGTGGAGGCTTCTGGAAGCTCAATGGCTGAGCCAATAGATCAAGTCTTGGTAGACTCTACAAGGTGGGTTTATATTTATCCCTCCTTGTGGATCTTTTTGAGCTTATTTTGTTTAATAGTAAAAGTTTTATGCATGTGACCATAAAAACCTAAAAAGCTAGTAATAATCACTTAAGTTGCAGAGAAATGGGCGGATAAGAATTAAAAAACATATAGATTAATATAACTAAACAAGCTTACTGATGACAAAACATTACGAAAAGGATAGCCTATGTACATAACACGCAAACAAAACAAAAAATACATGATAATATTTTGTACATGATAACACACAAACAAA
Organism: Carex myosuroides; assembly: GCA_028015225.1. Lineage (NCBI taxonomy): Eukaryota > Viridiplantae > Streptophyta > Magnoliopsida > Poales > Cyperaceae > Carex > Carex myosuroides. The sequence continues at coordinate 4,286,147 of CM051476.1, forward strand.
GTATAATCTGTCATATTATGTGTACTTACATGATAAAATGTCAAGTACACTGCACTGTAAGGAAAAACCATTGCTTGTACCTACCTCAACTTATTTATATGTCTACCCATACCCAGTAAGCTATGGGTACAAAAAAACTTGCTGCTATCTTTTGGTATGGTTGGTATTGTTTCTTTGGTGTATATTGACAGCCTAAAAATTATTCTGAGTCTTTACTCGCATACAAATAGAGGGTACACAGGATGTAGGAACATTACTTGTATTCCTATAAAACTATAGATAAGTATACAATCTTTTACTGTCTATTCCCCCTAAACTCTAAAGAACAACGCCGAAGCTATTTGACTGTTATAATTTTTTTTTTTGAAAGCTGGGATAACTATCTCATTTTTTTCTTTGAGAAAATCAGTATTCTATTTGTTTGGCTATTTCTAACTGTTTTGGGACTTTATTGGAAGAAAATGGGGAAAAGGGGTGGATACAAAGAATTCCCTTGCTTTATAGTAATGCATACATGAGCAGACATTAATTATTTTCGTAGTTTCTTATTTTGAAATGTAGAAGCTTTGGTGAAGTTCGCATATAGACATGAACTATTCTTAGTTTCTTATTTTGAAACATTGAAGCTTTGGTGAAGTTCACATATATCAGCCCATAATACCTAAAATATCAGATATGATCTGGAACAAAGAAACCTATGAAATCAAAAGTGTTTTTTCTACTTATCACTTTACTAATTGTACCGTTTACTTCACATATTAATTTAGTCACTTCATTTGCAGAATGGTTTCACCGGATAAAATACCATCATTGCTCCCTATGGAAGAAATTCCTCTCCTATCTCAAAATGAGACTGTGAAAAGAGTTCTTCAAGTGAGACTTCAACATCACCTTTTACCTCTCAAATTGCATGTGTTATGCAATGGTAAAATGCATCTGGGCAAGCTCTGGCCTGACATTGCCTACTTCTTGAGGCCGTTATCTCTTGATTTGAATTCTTTTGTAGAGAAAGAGAGGCAACTTCCTGGCATGTTTGAGTGTTCTAGAAGGTGAGTTCTTTTGCCTATTGCAAGATAATTTGTACTAGTTTACACCTTTTACTTTACTGTTCTCATCTTATAGTAGTTATCTGTTCTGACTGATGCTGAGATATTTTACATTTTATTTCGACATTTCTTTGACAGAAGGCTTCTACAGTATAATGAAATTACAGACAATCTATCCTCCATTATTTTGAAATCAGCACAATAAAGTCACAATAGTGACCTCGGGTAAAATAGATTTTGAGTACTTATTTTTTAAATAATGCATTTTGAAAAAAGTCAAAATTAATTTGTAAGTGTTTGATCCTTGTGCTATTTTACAATGTAGATTTCTCATAGTTAAGAAGTGGGTCAAACAAAAAGTTGCTCTAGTTTTTTTTATTATTTTTCAAAACATCAGGGGCCTTTTTAGCAAAAATAAGTTAACAAAAGGGAGTGATTTTTTGTTGCAAATTACATTTTTGTCTCAAAGACAAGCCAAAGGATTAGCCTAATCACACAACCATTTGTTGCAGGTGCACCTTCAACGATCATCTCCAAGAGCTCGAACAAAATGAAAAGAGCTCAGTAAATGCTGACAAAAACCTAGCGGTGGCTCATTGTTTTGCGGTAAAAATTCTGAGCAATAGCAATTTTCACCTTGTCTCGATGGACATGCCAATTTCTCTTAGACCTGATGACATGTCAGGTCTATGCCTGAGGTTCGCTGGTGAGGTTTTAAACAGCTCGAAACCATGCTTAATTACTGTCATTACTCATGGTAGCTTGGCAGAGCCATTGGATGTCACTGTGAAGGTAAATTCTGAGGATACTGTGTTTGGGCTTAATCTGTTAAACCGTCTTGTAACCATTGTGCAATGACATTCCACTTGCAAAAGAAACTCTCCTGTCTCTTTTACTGGTGTAGCTGGATGTGGGTCCTGTTTTGGTGATTTTCTGAAATGTACTTGAGACATTTAATTCAAAGCTGGAGGATATAGATTCACTTCATCGCCCTTTTGTAATATTTTTGTATTAATAATCTTGTGCCTTTTCAAGCGTAGAAATTTTAATTCTATTGGTTATTTGAATGAAATGGTGCACATGCTAACAGAGTGATTTGGGGCCTGCTATTGGATGCTCGTAGGAGAATCAGTAGTGTCAGTGTGTCACCCTCTCACCGAGTTGCATTATGTTTTTTTAGACCAACTGTTTTATTTAAGTGCGATTCTCAGCAATATGAAGTGTGAATGAATAGTATCAATTCACTTGTACAATAATGCAAGTATTGAGTTAAATTGGATCAAGACAAGTAATTTGGACGTTGGAAGCGCCCGTTTAAGATAATGAAGTGATAAAGATATTTATGGTTTAGAAATAATAAAAAATATATTCTAAAAGAAATAAGACATTATTCGGCTAGGAACGCTCATTAAGATTTATTGTCGATACAAATGTGTTATTAAAACGCCGAAATTTTTATTAATATCTAAAATTAATAATAATTTACAAATCTACACCCTTTTGCGCTGGAATTCCAAATGACCAAACCGATTTCAAGCTTAATTTCCGCAAACTTTATTCCTGGTTTTCCGGATCTAAAACCGCAAACAAATATCCTGGTTCCATCTTAAAATTGGAAATTTTTTTGCGGTTCTGAAACCGGAAATAAAACTTGCGGTTTTGAGATAGAACCGAAAAATTTGTTTGCGGTTTCAAATCCGAAAATATTATCTACGGTTTTGGACAATTTGTTCTATAAATACGCAACCCTGTCTCCCTCTCATACAACAAAATCTTCTCTCACACAACATCTCACACAAGAAAATCTACGGCTTAGAAGAGAGAAAATTGGTAAGTTTTTTTTATTTTATTAATTTTAATTTAATTTTAAAATAAATAAATTTAAATTAGTTAAGTTTAAATGTTTTTTATTTAATTTTTTAATTTAGGTTGTACTTATAGGTTTATTATTTTTTAAATTGTAGTTTGTTATCCAGACCAACCAAAACAAAAAATGATATGTGTGAAAATTTTTGTTGGAGGGAAAATCCAATACAATGATGACGGGGTCTTTTACAGTACCCGGTCTAAATACTCATTACCGCTAACCGTGAACCATAATTTTAATTATCTTCAGAATAAGATTTATAAACTGGTTGGGTATACTGTTAGTGAAGCAAATCTAGAAATCCAAGCCAGGTTTAATATGTCTACCGATGGCCAACGTAACTACCAATTAGTACCGGTAACAAACCAGACATCGTTCGAAATGATTTTAGAAAAATACTTAGCAAATTTTGTGAGAATGTGAGTACATTATTGAGAATGTAAAGTACGAATAAGTTGATAAATAGAAAATACTTACCACTTCAGCGTTTATTCATTGGTGTTAGCTGATAGTTTTTTAAATCGCTGACGGAGCTTAGTTTTCAGCATAATCCAGACAGAAATTTTTTCATTTCCCTCAGACCCCTTTTTCATAAATAACAATTGTTCATCCTCACGGATCCCTAATAAATCGAAAAGCCGGTCTTGTACATTCGCCCCATCTGTAATCCCCGTCACTGGAGCCCCCATAATGGGCAAACCCCACAAATAGCTCACATCCTCTAACGTGACTATAATTTATTTAAATAAAAAATTATAAGCAATTTATTTATTTGACTTGTCATTAAAATATTAAAAATAACAAATTTATTTGAATTAGTGTAGTTAATACCTGTCATCTCTCCGAAAGGAAGATGAAAGGTGTGCGTCTCAGGACGCCATCGCTCGACAAGTCCATGTATAAGCACTGTATCGATGGCGATATCAGGCATGACTGCAATCTAATACAAGCTCAATCGAATCAAATACGGTGCGTATTTCTCGTGGTACTCGCAATGCATCCGATAGTGTTTGACGTTTAAAACCTCCGAACTCTACGTTAGAACATAAATAGAAATTATAATATGATTTGATTTCTAACTGAGTTATGAAAATTCAAATAAGTAAATGCTTACCTCCTTAGAAGCCTCAGATACCTTATAATGGTTGTGAGGTATCCACAACAACTGGCTAAACACCTCTTGCATTAATTTAGTCTCCCTCTCTCCTTGATCAGGTACTTCGTCTGCCATATTACAAAATTCATCGAAAATGTTCATTTCCTAAATTATCATAAACTATTTTGGAATTTCTTAAATTATCCTAAACAATTTTGGAATTTTCTAAATTATTCGGATAATATTCTAAAACCATTTGAAATTTTCTAAATTATTCTAAATTATTTTGGACATTCCTAAATTATCCTAAACCATTTTGAAATTTTCTAAATTATTCGGATAATATTTTAAAACTATTTTGGAATTTTCTAAATTATTTTAAACTATTTTGGACATTCCTAAATTATCCTAAACTATTTTGGAATTTTCTAAATTATTCGGATAATATTCTAAAACTATTTTGGAATTTTCTAAATTATTCTAAACTATTTTGAAATTTCCTAAATTATTCGAACAATATTCTAAACAATTTTGAAATTTTCTAAAATATTCTAAACCATTTTGAAATTTTCTAAATTATTCGAACAATATTCTAAACTATTTTAGAATTTTCTAAAATATTCTAAACTATTTTAAAATTTCTAAATTATTCAGATAATATTCTAAACCATTTTGGAATTTTTAAATTATTCGGTCAATATTCTAAACTATTTAGAAATATCCTAAACTAATTTATTATTTTCTAAATTAAATATTAAATAAAAAAATTAAAAATACCTGAACTGAGTGCCAATCGATTAGAAAGTCGGAGAGACGAGGCAAGAAGAGAGAAGGAAGAAGAGAGAAATGGTGTGTGGGAGAAGTACTCTGCTGCGTTGCGTTTAAATAACCAAAACTCCAAAACCGCAAAATAAATTCCCAATTTCAAGGAATTGCAGTTTTTATTCCTAGTTTCAATTCATGAAACCGCAATTTTGTTCTCCGATTTTGAAAACCAGAAATCTTTTCTCCGGTTTCAAAAAGCCTGGAACCGAAAATTTTGTTTGCGGAAAATAAGCTTGAAACCAAAAATTTAATCCACGGTTTGGACATATTTCGAATTCTGTACCAGGGTGTAGATTTATAAATTATTTATTAATTTTGGATATTAATAAAAATTTCGGATTAAACCGCGTCTAAAATAAGATAGGGATGTTTACTGTTACTTGTAAAAAGTAAAATAATTACAAAACATAGCGACATATTTCTATCAATTCTATAGCTACTGCTTGCTTATCTCTACCAAAAAAGATACAAAAAATAAATAAATAATACTAAAATGAAAAGCAAAGGAACAAAAGCTTGATGATTGATCACATCTGCTACATGTGAAAGCACCAATCTCGTATTGTAAAATTGTGCCTAAACATGTTCCACATGTATAGTCTCATCACCACCTATGTCTAGGCACCCAATTCGGTTAACATGTGATATGAACTATCTCATCTGGCACAACTGACTAATTCTGGCAACAGGTTTGATTCATCCATTAATGACGTTGATGGCGAGTCAAGCAAGGGATTTTTCTGGAATTCATTTCTTAGCTGCCCACATGCAGCATTTGCATCAAGCCCACGCGTCTGACGCACACTGACAGTTATCTTCCTAGATTCTAGTGCTTCCACAAATGCTAACACCTATAAACAAATAATTCATAAGCTCAGCAAGAGCTTGTTGGAAATTAATCTGGGAAGAACAAAAACTCAGCACATACCACTTTCTTGTATGGCCTCCTGAACTCAGAACCTTCAATTGGGTTGAAAGGTATCAAATTCACATGATAGCCCCGGCCATGTGAATGGAGTAGCTCTGCCAGCTCCAAAGCATGCTCTGCCTTGTCATTTATGTCAGCTGTCACAAAAGGGAAAACAAAGAATTAATAAAATTAAGAAAGTAAGAAAGAAAATAACTTTAGGGTTAGAGATTAACCTAGGAGGGTATACTCAAAGGTGACTCGGCGACCTGTTTCGATAAAATAATCCTCGCAGTCGTGCAGGAGTGCATCTAAAGGGTATGATTTCGCACTTGGGACAATTGTTTCTCTCAGCTGCTGGTTAGGCGCATGCAAGCTGGTTTAAAACAGCTCTATAATTAAAACTAAGCCAAGAGGCAAAACAAATTTAAAAACTAAACAAATAAACACAAGAAGAACAAACAGTTATGCTTTTAGTTCTCTAACTTTTGGGATTTGTACCAACCCTGGTCCTACCTCTTGTGTGACAATATTATATTTCAAAGAAAGAGTAACATGAAAAATTGAGGAAAAAGAGCACAAGTTGTGCTCCAACCGTCGTTCACTACAAAACATTTTTTATTAATACAAACATGCAGCCAAAATGGATGTGACTGTCAAGGAACATGCATGTAATTTACTACAAGAATAAACCGAAACAGTATTGAACCTGACAGCAAGAGTAGACTGAAGCTTGTGTGAAGCGAGCATCTTAATGGTGTTTGGTACACCGACAGTGGAGATGGTCATCATCCTTTGTCCAATTCGTATCTCCTGCATTTGTATTTATATTCTCCAAATAAACAACAAACCACAAGTTCATTTCAGAGTTTACCATAATTTGCATACAGCCCTTTTGATAATTACATTCTTTTTGCCAAATTGTCAAATAAAACATCCTATTTTGCAATTGTTTGCAAATGATACCTACTTATAAAGAAAGAAGAGTCAATAACAAATTACTAATTTTCCCCAATCCTACATGACATCTCGATTTACAACCCAATATTGGCCTCAGTTTTAATTTAAATTGGAAGTTTACAGGAAGAAAGCATTGCTAGATTTGGGAGTAAAATAATTTACATGTCTAAGGTTTGGTCATATACGTCACTTATGAAAAATGTAATGAAATATTCAGTCTTATGGTCTTTATTTGCAAAAATCACATTAGCATCCAAGTAAGATAAATGAGTAAGGTTTCAAACCATAGTGAAAGGGAGAATATCAAAGTTACCTTGTTCAAGCATCGATGTGCTTCTAATACTGATTTGAGGTTAAGCATTGGCTCACCCATTCCCATGAACACAACATTACTAACCCTATGCTTGAATAATTCCTCTATGACTAGCACCTTCATGCAACAAATATATAAACAATTTAAAAGCCTGCTTATTAAATTTCATTTCACACAACAATGCAATGTAACAAAATAATCATAAGAGGATGAAAACTTCCAAAAAAAGAAAAAAAATATTGATCTATAATGCTTAAGTTGCAGGTCAAGTACAAGCCAGAATGTACCCGCGGTAGACTTATTCCTTTTCAAGGTTGAAATTTATATCATATTACAGGGTTGTGTCGTAAAAAGCTATAAAAATGATACACAGACAACCTGCTCAACAATCTCATGTGGCTTCAGGTTTCTAGAGAAGCCTCCCTTACCAGTGGCACAGAACGAACAGCGCAAGGGGCAACCAACCTGAGTAAGATATTAAACTATTATCAGAAAATATTGTTCTCTGATATATACATATATATAGAGCTGGGGTAAAATGAGCCATGGTGTAAAACAAGTTTTTTACTTAATGTGATTTCATATAAAACATTCTTTCTATTTTCAATAAGCACTGATAATTTTCTCGGTAATCTGAAACTGACATTTGACCGTAAAAAATTTGACTAAATTGCCCCCTCCCCCAAATCCTAACACTACCAAATTTCATCCCAACCAGTAAGCATTAGTAATCTATCATACAAAACCTCTTTTGCTTGATTTTAATTTTATTTTGACTCCAAGGGAAACATTGCTACAGTTAAAAGTGAAGTTGTCATTTTTTAAGAAAATAGGTTTGTCTCTATAACACCAACTGTCACAGAATGTTGACTGTTATTTACAAATGCAAGACTATTTACTGTTTAGCAAAGACAACAAAATGCCGTCTGCAAAAAGATTCTAATGCAAGTCCATTTAAAAAATGCCCTTGGTTAAATTATACCTGAGAGGATACACAAGCGGTAAGACGAACAGAGCCTTTTTTATCCTCGGCTGGTATTCCAACTGTTTCAATCAATCTATTATCCTCCAATTTTAAAAGTATCTGCAATTAATATGGCCAAAAAGTAGCAATTACATAGAATGAATATCAGGGTATTCATATTGAGAGAGAGAGAGAGAGGATTAAGATAGTAACCTTAAGAGTGCCATCAGCAGCAGCAACAGAGTGGTGCACGGGTGATCGTCCCACTCTCCAACCCGCTCCAACAAGCGCATCCCTGAATTCTTGAGGCACTGGCATATCAAAATATTCTTATTAGAATTAACTAATAACTAAAGATATATGAAATTATCAAAGTGATGGAAATCGGTGAATAAAATTAGACTCACAGTGTTTGAATTGTGGAATTTCTTTAGACTTGGTCTTGTATATTAGATCATGAAGCTGTTTCCCTCTGTAACTTTGCTGGATGAGAAAGTGCGTAAGTTTTCTATAAAGCCGATATTTGAATTACATTCAACTTTTGTAACATTTGTGTCGTACAAATGTTTGCCTAGGATATGCGGTTAAATTGAAGACATGAGACAGTGCATTAAAAGATTAGGTAAGCATAATTCTTTAAGGCGACGAGGGTTTTTCCAGGGTTTAAGCGTAAAATCAATCCACAGTTTTACAGTGACTTGAAGCAAATTAAAAATAGATAATGTCGAATTTTAACAAAAAAAATAGCTTGGTTTTACCTGGCCGAGGTCAAGAGAGAGCTGTCGGAGCTGTTCCTCGGAGAGCCCCAGTAACACGCGCGGGTCTGACTTCGGTAAACGCGCCGGCGGTGAGGATATAGCGGCGGCGCGCACGCGGAAGGCCGCACGTGCGAGCGGAGCGGTGCACACGTGCTGCAGAGATGCCATTGAAGGCGAGTGAGAGAGTGATGAAGGTTGAAGGGCAAGGAAGGGAGGGGACTTGAAGGCCAGGGATAGAGAAGGATTTCGGAGTGTTTTGGAGAACAGCCGCTGACAACAGAGGGTCCACATACAGTTCAGGATATTTTGGAGACAAATGCTGGCTGGTACTGTTCTTATATTCAATGAGTAGAACAAAATAACTGGTACTTGTGGGACCTGCATGTCAATGTACTACTGTTAAACTCGTAAATTTCTCATCATATTGCATTTAAGAAGTTTGATTTTTTTTTTCTGAAACAAAGTTTGAATTAATTGAGTGAGGCTAGCGTGTTTGATGAGTTTAACTTTAAAATATATTAAATTGGTTTTAAACAGAGAATTTAAATTGTTGAAAGTTAAAACCGATCTATTTCATGAGTGATGCATGTAAATGCAAATTTTAAAATTTTTGAATTCATTTAGTATAGAGTCAGGCGCTAAAAAATAAAATAAAGGATTATAAGTTATTTAAATACATTTATTTTTCATTATGTGTTGATCACTTGATTTTGTACTAAATAAAATTTTACAATTTTACAATTTTACATGCACAAGCATCATTTGTGAAGTTAATCAGTTTTGATTATTTGAATTTATTGTTTAAAGTTAATTAGTTAGATTTTAAAGTTAAGCTCACTAAGTTTTTTTCATGAGCCTAGCATCGCTTGAATTAATTTATAACTTCCAGAGTCATTGTAGTAATTAATTACGTAACTACGCCAAGATGCCAGTTCTATTCAGTTTATTGATGAAAAATACTCAAAACTTATCCTTAATTCTCATCTATATACACTTGGCAGTATTGAGTTACTTTGGTTAAAATGCAATTATCTTATGATAATCTAGGACTGGAATTGGGAAATGGTTTGGCGGTATAAAAACTAGAACTCAAAATGAAGAAGAGTCTGCGTGAAAACTACAGAGACTCAACTCTTTCAAACAAGCTTTAAGAAAATGTTTAGTGATATCCATCCTTGGATAGGGGTGTCAATGATACCCTTTTAGCCCTTTTAGCCGTTTATCTTATCTGTCGATAAAACGGGTATGGGTAAGACTTTTTTTTCGTTAGCTTATTGGATATGGATATGAATTAAGATTTTTTTCATTAACTAAATAAGCAAGAGTACGGGTAAAGAATATTTCGTACCCGTTATCCTATAGGATAATTATGTATCATAAAATTATATGATAATATTTGAACAGTATTAGTGATGGTAACATTTTTATTTATGTGATGTTAATATCTGAATAATAATTGGTATTATACTTTTGTTATTTAGTGTATGTTTTTGCTATAAGAAAAATATTAATCATATTACTTTTATTTGTACGTTTTATTATTTAGTTAAATAATTGAAATTGTCCAAAGAAATATTTGTGTTTTTAAATTCTCTTGCTTATGAACAAACAATGTAGTCGGAATTGATTGCACATTTTTTTTCCATATTTTTTTTATTAGCAATGCTATTACATATGTGTGGAATGAATGAGTTTTGATGTTTTATTTGTAATATAATAAATTAATTTTTATATAGTATTATTCGTTATTCATCTGCTACCGTTTCGTTACCCGATAATTTTAATGGATAAGGGTAGGGTAAGGTAAGGTAAAATCAATTCTTAATGGGTAAAGATAGAGTATGGATAAGATCAATTCTTAGTGAGTATGGATATAAAAATGCTTCCACCCTACCGTATAGTACCCATTGACACCCCTAGTGATATCTAACGGTAAAATATTATTTAATGTGGTTTAATAAATACCTTTTTCTGAAAACGTACTGTTAAGTAATTCATTATTTGAAGAATCAGCTTTGGTTTGGTGATCAAGAGCGACATCTACTATGTGAAAATTCATGAGGTCGAACTCGAATGGAAGATTTTTATAAACATTAAATGAAAATTAAAAAGTTAGATCTCCATCTTTGTTTAAAAAAATATGTTTTATTTAAATTTTCTTTTTTCTTTTCTGGCGAAAATAATTATTACTTATTTCATACATAACTCTAAAATATAATATATATGTTTTTGTAAGTACTTCGGACGAAATGCTTACGGATCAAATTTCAAAATTTTATATTCGAAATATCGAGTTAAGTAGCTCAGTAAATTGGTTATATATTAAACTTGTAGAATACCAAGTTTTACTATTTTTAAAAAATTTTACTATTTTTTATGATTTTTGAAAAGTTGGTTTTTTTCACATACCAACAATGCATTAATATGCGCACAAATTTTTATTTTTTTTACCACTTAATTTGATATTAAATGAATTCAAAAATTAAAAAATTATATATAAATGAAGCTTTTTTGAAGGAGATCAGTTTAAAAGATTTTGATTTTTTTGTTTGAAGCTGGTCGATGAATTTGAATTGGAAACACATGACTGAAATTCTAAGGAAAACATATTAGGCAGATTCTATATATGCTTTTGCAAACAGGGCCGGTGTGGGGTCGAAGGGGCCCGGCCCTCTATGATCAAAAATACTGTTTTTTGACGCGTATTTTTATCGCTCAATCGCAGTCCAGTTAGGTTCGTGGCCTCAGCGCGCAGATACGCACATATCCGAGCGAATATGGACTGAATCTGCTAGTCAAACAGATTCTAATATCTGATATGCCAACTGGCGTGTCCGGTGCGCACCGCACGCATAACGTGCTCGTATCCGTATCAGATACGCATTCATACGTCTACTGTTAGGTATTTGAAGTGTCGGTGCAGCAATTTCCCAGAGGTCAAAGTAGCATACTTCTTTGTACCAGATCAAAGTGTACTGATATTTTGTTGTTTGGGTTAATCCAATTTTCCCAACGAGAACAGAATTAACATCAAGGACACATGATCATATTAAGCAACATTTTTAAGTTACCAATCTACAAAGAGAATGTTCATCCTATCTATGATCTCTCTGTAATTTTTTTTTGCTAAATGCATTTGTAATGCACTGCCTCAAGGAAGGCGATCTCTCTGTAATTAAAATAACAATGGACAAGCGGCACCTCATAGAATTAAACCTATCTGTAAAACACTAAATTATTTACATCATCAATTTGTATTCATGATTTCACCCTAGCATGATTCAAGTTTCGAATTTTTTCCAGCACTGATACCACTTGATGCATATCCGGCCGGCCATTGGCTTCTTTTGATAAGCACCGAAGTGCCAGCTTGGCAGCCATGAGAACCCCGCGTCTCGAGTACCGGCCACTAAATTGCGGATCCAAAAACTTAAAGACCTTTTTCTTGCTTTTGAGATGAGACCGGGCCCACTCCACCAAGTTGTACTCTGCCACTGGTTGGTTCTTGTCCAAGGAACGCCGCCCCGCTAGTATCTCCAATATGACAACTCCAAAGCTATACACATCGCTCTTCGTAGTTAACTGGCCTTAAAGATTAAATGAACAAACCGTCAATGTCGAGAGTAATAAAGAACATGCTGTAACAAAACTTTTGGTAACTTTTCATAAATTCATTTGTTTCATGTAATAATTTTTTTTTCCCAAATTAGATAGAATTTTCTTTTCAGAGAAAAGTTGGTATACCATATGCAAGATACTCAGGAGCTGCATATCCGTGAGTACCAATGATTCTCGTAAAAACAAAGCTATCATCTCCAGTGGGACCATCTTTTGCTAATCCGAAATCAGAAAGCTTTGCATTGTAATTCTGTTTAACATATAGATCAGAATCAGTATTTCATGAACCATTTGCTTTCAATCTGAGAAAAGATTACACAAGGAAAGAAAATCTACGTACGTACCAAGTCGAGGAGTACATTAGAGGTCTTGAAATCACGGTAAATAACGTGTGCCTTATCGCTGTGAAGGAATGCTAACACTTTACCGGCTTCAAGTGTGATCTTTAGGCGTAGGTCCCATGAAAGTGGTTGATAGCTTGAACCACCTGAAATGCCATGCAATAATTCCCAATTAGGCCGTTAGTTCATGCTTAAAATAAGCCTTAAAAATACTTACAATCTATAATTTTGAAAGACTTACTCTTGAAAAGATGATTTTCGAGGCTTCCTCTTGGCATGAACTCGTACACAAGAAGTCTGTGCTCGTCTTCCAAGCAATAACCGATCAATTTTACGAGATTCGGGTGAGATAACTGGCCGAGATAATTAACCTCCGCCTGTAATAGCGACAAAAAGTAAGAAAAATAGGTAGAAAAAATAAACCATGTATACGGTTAATCAATTTATCTAGTTAGGCTAGCTTTATTGAACTTCATTTCTATCTAGCATTATAATCTCGAAGTTTGGCAAGTATTATCTAATTTGAAAAGAACTGAATTGACAAGTTATGACTTTATGTTTTAAAATTTGAACTGAATTTGAACTTTAAAAAAATAACAGAGAGAGAAGTGATACTTACCAACCACTCCTTGTGGCCTTGGAACCCCTCCTGGTTCAGCTTCTTGACCGCAATAACAGTTCCAGTCCCTGGTTTTGCGGGTGCAAAAGTTTGCGGATCGATCCACCCCTTGAAAACCAACCCGAAACCGCCTTCTCCCACCACACTATCAGGTTGAAAATTTCTTGTTGCAGTTTTTAGTTCTTCAAAGGTGAAACTCCTTAAATTTGTACACTGTAATATTTCCCCCTCTCCGCGCAGACTTAACGGTAAGCAAGATTCCGAGACCCAACCAGTACTACTATCAGATCCACATCCATTTTCTTCTGATTTTAATTTTTAAACAAATCAGATTTGCATACAATAAATCTTGGTTTAATCAGTTCAAACAATAATACACTACAAAAACTAAACAAAATGACAGATTTTTTGTTGTCTACAACTGTACAAATCAATACTGGTATGAACTGGTACAGGAACTTAATTACAAATGCCAAGAATTTGAAGTCTGAGAGCAAAAACAGACCTGAAAGATTAGACGAGGATAAAGAGGGGATCTCAGAGCTTGTAATTTTTGCCACACAACAGTTTCCCATTGCTTTATCTCAGACTAACATATATAACAAAGAATCTAACAGTATCTCTGCTGCTTCTCTTTTCTCTTCTTCTTTACACTTTTTTTTTTTCCTTCTCTCTCCCCCCTTTAATTTGCTTACACTTAGTTGGGATTCCATTAATTCGTAAGCATGCGCCTGTATTTATATGTTGTAAAAGTAAAGACCTCTTGGCTGAATGTCAAACTAAAAAGAAACAAGAAATAAAGCATACCCGTGACTGTGAGCAAAAACCCAAGTGGGTGAGCTGTTTCATTAATATTTTCAAATAAATTGAACTTGGACTAATCTTTTTATCATTTGGAGTAAATTAGAATCCGACAAAACGGATAGAAGTTAACAGGTAAGTCTCAGCCTTACAGAGGATGTCAAATTAACCTTTTCGGCAGCGAGCCAGATGGTTGTAACCTATGTAGCGGGTCACTGCAATCAGAGCAGAGCGACCTGTTACGCAGAATGGTTCATGGGGAATTCGTCGCTAAAATCAGATGTTAAGTACTTAAATGCCAAGGTGTTAGCTAAAGTGACAGCGTTCGAGGGATAGGGGGGAGGAACCAATATCAATTTGGCACTGAAAATGACACAATTAGGAACAGTAGACGAGAGAGGAGGGAATTGCAGATGGCCGCAAAAAATGATTTTTAAGCGTATCAAAACCTAGCTAACCAATGGCCCAGTACATACTTATTCGTCCGAGCTCTTTAAGATTTGTGCTAGAGCATCTCGGACGTGCTGGATCAAAACTTAAAAATTGAGATACTTTATGGGATCCGAATTCGGTACATACCGGTAGCATCCTCTAAAAAGGGTGTAGAGATTCATTGGGCGGGTATGAAACCGGAGGCGGGAAAAAATACTGACAGAGCTGATTTGACATTTACATCAGTTATATATATATATATATATATATATATATATATATATATATATATATATATATATATATATATTCTAAAATATAGCTTTGTCAATATCGTTATCAGTTATGTATTGAGTTTTTTCTTGTAAATTGAGAATATATATCTAATTTGATTTTCATATTTTTATTAAAGAATTTTATTTTGACTCTCTTAAATTTATAAAATAATAAGTAGTGTTAAATTAATAAAATACAATTTGAGTCCAACTACTATGTCATCGGTGGTATTGTAGCATAAGTGTCACCGGCCTCAAAATCTAGCATATAGACTTCACGCGACGAATTTAAACTGTTCAAACCAATCTACTTCACAAGTGATGTATTAACATGCAAAATTTATAAATTTTATAATTCATTTAGGCGTGTTCATGCTAGATCTGTCCTTAGATGTGCTGAACTTTGCTAGAACGAACACAACACCCGCAAAAACACGACACGTCTAACAACTTGTCTCGTGTTCCACTGTATCTTTAGTTGTGTGTGCTGACATGTGTGTTTGATACGCCGTCATTTTACAATAAACTAATAATTTATCATCTTAATATATTAAAATTCAACCTTACCATCATTTTCTGAAAAAGCGCAAACTTATCATCCACGCACTCCAAAGCTGCATGGAACCCCTTGGCTCTTCGCAAAGTTGGTATCGGATATAAAATATTAGTGGCGCATTTATATTTTGCAATGAAACATCGATGCACCACTGGGATTGATCAATGTATAAAATATCGGCGCGTCATTGATGTTTTTGTAATAATATGCTGATGCATTATTTCTAACTTTTACAACCATAACTATTGGCAGGAAATCCCGATTTGAGCATATGACCTCAGTTCAGAAAACTCACGAAGAGACATAGGGTGTGGTGTCCAGGCATAACTAGAAAACCAACAGAATCAAAGTTGCAAAAAAAAAAAATGATGTGTAGTGCCTCAAAATTTCAATTGAAGTTTTTGTTCTTCGGGTTTTTTTTATTTCAAACAAAAAGAAACAGATCGTTATTCATCATGGAATTTAATTTGACATACCAACATTTTAAAATTAAGTACTAATATTTGAAGATTTTTTTTGTAATTGTATTTTTCCAGATGGTGACTAATTTTTTTTTTTTTCAAATACTAGTCTAGTCTAGTCTAGTTATACATTTATTAAAAGAAAGAGGCAGATCTTAACTTTTATTCAACGGAGTCAGATAATTTTTTTGAAAAATTCAAATCTGTTATCGAACATGCGGTGTCTAATTTTATACGTGCAACCTTTTATAACAATTATATGCAGACATATAATTAATATTTTCTTAGAAATGCTCTGCATAATGTTGTCGCGCTTTTATGTAACGAGGATTTTCACAATTACTGTGCATTAGGCTGAACCTTGTTTGATAATTTTAAATAACCAAAACAAACACACAATTTCTAGATTTCTACATTTACGTTCATTGTAATATTAATTAGAAATTCTCCAAGTGCAATTCTGACCCTAAAAAACCCAGAAGATTCCCCCTCTTGAAAACTATCTTATACAACAATTCGGCTACAAGTTTATCAAAGTGTACCGAGTCACTTGGCTCATATTCCTTGTGTAGAAAATTGAACTATTGAAAAATGAGCTTCTACAAAAAGTTGATTTAAATATAAACCGTGTACTTCATCAACTCCAATCAAGCTCGAGTGCAAGATGAATAATATAATATAAAATTAAACAAGTGTCTAAGCAATAAGACTCGTTACTTTTCTAGTCCAGAAGAAAAAATATTACAGAACTGACTAGCACTCCAAGAGTGCTTTGAGATAACATACACACTACTAAACAAAAACAATAGTTATCAGAAAAAAAAATTACAACACCAATGTACCCAATCTGAAAAAATTACACAGATTTTTTCTTAACAAATCGCTGCAGTGACTTGGGCAAATCCTCAGCCACTTCCAAAAGCACTTTTCTCTTCTTCTCCTGCGGGGCACCCTCAGGGTCTCTCTGTTTCTCAAGAAAGGGCCTTTTTGCATTAAAAACTTCCTCTTCCTTTCTCTTTGCTATCTTACTCGGCTTATTTCTCCCCTTCGTTTTCTTCTTAATTACAACATTACTTTTCGCCTCTTGCACGGCCGTCTCTAGCTGTTGTTCTATATCCTTCTTTGTCGGTTTCTCCTTTCTTTGACGCTCTCTAACCATACCAATACTACTAGGATCAAGCATTATAGATTCAGGTGGTAACTTATCCAACAAAGCGTGTACCTCTTTCTTACTCCTCTGTTTACTTGTTTCGTAAGGGTTAGCAACCCAAGAGTCGAAATTCGGTTCACCTGAACCAGGTATGAGAATAGATGAAAATCCCATTGAATGACCTAAACCGAGCACATCCTCATATGGCCGAAATTTTGCTGTACCAATCTGATAACCTTTCGCAATACCATGGGTCATGTAAAGCCCAAAATCTTGACCACCTTTATCTCTCCAAACTTGGACTCTGGACCCATTAGCAAGAGCGAGAAGCCCTTTTTGACTAAAATCTAGGGTTTGTGCATGTCCCTGGATGGAGTGTATTGCTTCAAATTTTCTGAGGTCCCAAATCTTGATCTTTTTGTCCAAACCAGCTGTGGCAACTAAATTACCACTAAGGTGGTACGCAAGAGCCGTAATAGGACCCTGATGGCACAGCATGGTAATTAACGGTTTTCCTGAGGTCGGTTTCCACATGGTCAGCTTTCCACCAGAATGACCGAGAGAAATTACGGAATTGTAGGGGTTGGAGCACATTACAGAGGTGGGGCCCAGGCCAGTACGGTAATTCGCCACCACTTGGCCAGTGCTAATGTCTTGGTAGTGCAATTGCGAGAAATTGTTGGTGCCTACAAGCAGGAAGTGCTTTTCCAGGAACTCAAGTTTGAGCGGTTGTCTATTTTCCTGAAATAGAAAGAATTAATAAGAAAACAGGACTTTGTCTTATGCTGGTATAAAACCTCAAAAAATGATTTATACCCCTGAAAAGCAACATTGCTCCTGCTAACATTGTAAACTACATGTGATGCCAGTTGTGCCCCTCTCCAAGTTCTTTCAAAATAAAACAAAGCTCCCCTCTTACTAAAGGGACCACAGAGAAGGGAAAGAGGAGTACAGATAAAAAAAAATGATGCATCTGATATTTCCTATGTTTGCAGGAGTAATGTGAATTGTCAGTAAAATATTATGCTACTTGGCAGTATTAGAATAACATAAATGATGATACCTTTAGACAGTGGATCTCAGTACCATGTCGGTTGTAGACATATGTGTACCTGGACCAGAATATCAATTTATGAACACTAATTTAGATAGTGCAAAAAGAACGAGCAATTATTTGGCTTGTACAGAAACTTAGTCTAAATTTGCAGTCAACACTATTCTACTTATTTCTTCAGGATCGACAATTCAATTGTCTAGGTTAACACTTCGACCTAGTTCGGTCGACATTTAATTACTCAACTTGACAGATCATCAAACGGATATTTTATATAGTTAGTATTGATGATAGGAAGTTTTCCAAGAAGAGGAAATAAAAATAAATTTACAGGTAAGAAGGTTAATAGTTTATTTATTCCATCTAACACTTCAATATATCACATATTGAACTACTAGAAGAGAGGGTAATGTGGCACAACACCACTGGCAATTGAGCCCTGGGCAAAGCCTACGCGATAGTTATCAAACCTCAAAAGGACAAACAAGGGTTGAAAATGAAACTTTCCATACTTTTTTTGAGCAACAGCATAAAGTTGGTCATTCTGTAAGAACACCACATCTCTCACTCTTTCTCTAACCTGGAAAAAAGGTTTTCGGAAAAAAAAGATCTATTAGTATGAGCATGCTGGGGCTGAACTCACAAGCAATAGCTCCAATAAATCATACACACCTGAAATTCCTTAACACTCTCCAAGTTGAGCACATCCATCATCGCAACATGACCTTTTTGACCTCCTAAAAGCATATACCTCCCATTTGATAAGTACCTTATTGTATAAGGGCCCAAATCTGCACACACCAAATAATCAGAAAAAGAGAGGAACATAACACAATAAAAAGACGAGACAGATTTCCTAGTTCATTTGGACCTGGTAACTTCATGTCAAATGCTTTTGAGGAGCTCAGTACATCCACCTCAGGTAAAATCGATTGTTGCCTTATAGAATATGTTTTCTCTAAAGGATCTTCAGGCTCTAATAGTCCTCCTTCACTAGGTTTAAGCCACTGTATAGATAAAGAAAAATATTAAGATTGAACTAAGACTGAGGGTGGTAATATGCATATTACGGATCGACCCGTACCATAGATCCATATCTCTCAAAGTTCAAGCAGTCGATCCGAACTGTTAAACATGATCTCCATATGAAAATGTACTTGACTGACCAAATTTTACATTTTTTTAGATAGGTAGAAAATCACTATATCTAAAAATTCTGGACCATCAGAAAGCAGTGATTGTGTACCTATTTAAAAAAAATAGTACAAAAACTCTAAAAAATGTAAAATTTGGTCTCAAAGTATATTTCATATGGAGATCATATTTGACAGTTTAGATCGACTGTTTGAACTTTGAAAATAGAGATATGGATCCATAGCACTGGTCGATCCATAATATGCATATTATCAGAGCCTCACTCTTGAAATAATATAATCAAGCAGCATGTGTGATGAAAATCAAACACAATTTGAAGGCCTGGACAAGGAAATCAGAAAAGATTATTTTACCCTAAACCCTAAGTTCGCGACATTGTTTCAAATATGGCAAATTACAATGCAATAACTAAGTGTGGTCAACTGGTAGTTCATCAAAAATGGACAAGCCTGTCCCTAACTCCAGTAAGCCATCTACCCACTACACCAAATTCAAACTAAAATTAAGCAGGCAGATGGTACCAGTAAAGCTCAAAAATGGTCCGTGCTGATTGCAAATAACGAAGCAGTGTGGTACCCAAATTTAAATAGAAAGATATGACAAGTGATAATCACCTCTTCAGCCCTAGCGGCTACTTTGGCAGTATGACCAAAAATCTTCTCTCTCGCTTCAAGCTGCCCTTTTAACTTTTTATCCCTCAAACCCTGAAAATAATTAATAGGGAAAATTCAACAAACATTATATCACATGAACTTCAGTGGCAACACGATGGATTTTTTGAAGATAAGGAAAATAAGAAAGCAAACCTCCAAGTTTGTTTTCTTGCCACGCAAATATTTTTTGGCCTTCTTTTCCAGTTTGTCTAATATATCCTCCTCCTTTTTAACATAAGTATAGCAGATTATAATTAGATATTATAAATTCAAGAGAAGTTGCAGTTTTGTTCAGCACATACATGTACCACAGTTGACGGGAACAATACCTACGAATTCAGGAGGCGGCTTAAGGAATTCATTGACCAGAGTTTGATGTGTAATTGTTAAATTAAACCCTGATACTTCAGGGGAAAAAGATCAAGCACGGAGAAAAATTTACAGAAATGAAACAGCTCATGCCGGCACGTAACTGGTACTTTGAAGCAAAGTGTGGTACAGGAACATAAACATTTTTAGAAAAGCAAAGCAAATTTTGAATCTGTTAGACCTAAATTTGAAGGGACAAGAAGAAAAATCACTAGGTAGAGAAGCTAGAGGAACTTCAACAAGTGTACAGATTGCTCAAGGCTATGTTAAGAGTAAACTCAGGTAGGTCTATATCTCTTGGTTTCAATAGGACTCCCTACAAGCGTTGTTTTCCAATGTTCTCTATCTTGCTGTAGTTTGACACTTATATGAACTATGCGAGACAGCAAGAGTGTCATTGTTACCTTATTAGGAGCAGGGTTAAGAGCGTGAGGCTCATTACTTTCCTCTTTGCTCTCCATCTGAAATAAACAACAGAGAAAATTAGAACTGTATATCACGGTTCAGAACCGGAGTAGTGCCATGCATGATCATAGTTCAGCAACTATTTGCTATTTCATAATACAAACAAACTCCTCTGAAATTGTCATCTGTGTGTGTGTGTGTGTGTGAGAGAGAGAGAGACCGCAAGCGAACACCTTTCTAGAGAGAGAGAAGGTAGCCGCGGCGGAACGGCGCCAATTCGCAGCCGCCGGAGAGCTGTGTCGAGCTTGATTTGAGAAGAACCCTAGTCCTGGACCAGGAAGCAGGAAGGGTTTATGCGGAGTGTGCAAAAGAGAAGGCACGGAAAGAATAACGGGTTTAGCAACCCAATAATGAACCGGATTGTATCCTTGTATTAACTGGGTGGCCCGTAAGTATGCAGAATCGCCTCCTGTAGCGTGGCGGACGGTTGTCGGGTTTAGGAATTAGAGTAGCGGAGCGGGTTTGGCGGAGATGTGGGCTGAGATGCTGAAGAGAAGTGGGCTGCAGAGAAAAAAAACGGTGAAGGCTGTGGGCTGCGGATTGGGCTTTTAGTTGCAATATTTTTTGCAGAAGTAACAGCCCATATTTACATGGGATCCATGCCGGTTTTTCAAATGCAGAGGTAGACAACCTACCTCCTACTTCCCGAATGAACGTGGCTCAGAACCATTTCAAAAAATTTCGTGCGCCAATCTCTACGAAAATTAAAGATTGAATGAGAAAGGCAGGAAAAAAAAAGCAATTTCATTCTAAACAAATTTGTTTAATGTATCTTTTTTTAAGTGCGGTTGTTTCTGCCGAAATTTTTATTAATACCCTAAAAAAAAAAAAAAGTTAGCAAATCTATCCTCAGTATGAAAATATTTTCAAAAACGCCTTGACCGCCCAGTCATTGGGCGGTTTGCTTTTCATACCTGATCGCCCCACATTTGGGCGATCTGCTGCCTGTACTAAACTGCTCCATACTGGAACGGTCTGCTATAAAAACATCTATAAAAGTCAGTTTTCTCTCTCATGCCACTCACAATTCATTCTAACTTAGCTGAAAGAGAAAGAGGAAGAAGAGAAAGGCGATTTTTTGACGATTTCAGATATTTTTTTCTTATTTAGTTTTATTTATTTTATTTATATTTTATTTATTATTTTTTTAATTTTTAATTTAATGAATTTGTAAATCTTTTAATTTATTTTTTAAAATTTATATATAACTGATAAATGTTTATTGGCTAATGTAGTTCTCAAAAGAAAAAATGTTGATTGCACTGTATGTGGGCGGGAAGATTATCCGTGATACGGAGGGAGCAGAGTACAGGAAAGATGCAGCATAAGGCTTCGAGGCTATGTTACTCGGATACGGTCATCGATACGATTTGACTCGCAGGGATACGCCTGGACCACCGTGGACCGCGCAAATACACCACGCACCGCACCGCGTGGTCCACCGTCACTGCGCCAAAATTAATTTTTTTGGCTGCTACCGTGATTCGAACTTGAGATCTGAGGCATAACAACCATAGCCTTCTACCACTATACCACTATAATATTGTTGTTATAATAGAGTACTTATTATATTCAATATATATTTCGCTATAGTATTGTTTTGATCCATTTAATTCATATAAATATAATAATAATAATAATAATAATAAAATATTATATATAATAAACGTATCGTATCCTTGATTTTTGAAAATCACTGTATCGCCGTATCCATATCGTATCCGATACGATTCCCGTACCCGTATCTGTGCAACATAGCTTCGAGGTTAATGAAAATACCACATTTCTGGAACTTAAACAAATGGTATACGAAAAGACTGGTGTAAACCTCAACCAGTATGACATAGACTTAGTTACTCGGATTGACACATTCAAAGGGGTAATAGACCTTACTTTGTCAGATATCTAATAACAGATGAGAGGTTATGAAGGGGTGTTTACAATCAATTTGAGTCAAAGAATATCCCGGTAATTGACTTATATTCAGGAGAGTTCGGCGTCAATCCGGGATTGAACCTTCTAGGGAAAATACAGGTGATGACAACTCGGTGTACTACAGCTCGGGTTATGACAACCAGGGGTACCACCACTCGGGTTATGACAACTCGAGGTACCACAACTCGGGTCATGTACCACCATATGAACAGTACGTACCACCAGTTTATGACAATTATATACCTGATTATACCACTGATTGTACCATAGATGATTATGCCACTAAGCTACCACCACCACTACCTCTTCCTTAACCCGTAATCCAAGCTAGATTTTCATCTGTACTAGAGTCAATACCTAGACTGTTACCCGCTGTTACCCAGAATGATACTGACATTGATGGTGAAGGGATCGATGCAATACCAGAAAAAGAAATGGACACGGGTGAAGATTGGGAAGGGGTTGAGATTCTGATCACTTATCAGATAGTGATGCAGATGTCCCTCCCAAAGAAGACAGATTTTTTATTAGAGGTTAGACAGATAGGCATCCGATCGTCACATTCAACGATACCAGTTCTTTTGAAGAAGCAGACATTGGTTACTTTAGGAAGCGCATCGTATACAATTCGGAGCTTGCCCCACAACAAGTTTATACCAACATAGATGAACTTGTGAAGAAAATCAATGAGGTTTATGTTCACAGCAACTAGGAGTGCAGAGTACAAAAAAGGGACCGAACAAGGTTAGTTGTGGTTTGTAAAGATGCACCGCGTTGCGAGTTCCGTCTTTTTGCAACCCCTGCAAGTAAGAGGGAGGCATAGATGATTAAGAAGTGTGAACCACCTCATACATGCAAGTCTGCATTATCAAGGACAGACCATGCACAACTTACGACATCACTTATTGTCGACGTAATTGAGACAGACATTAAGACGGACCCATCGATGAGCATTAAGAAGATCGCTAGGAGTGTCAGACTCATTTACAAACATGCAACTCCAAAATACAATAGGTTGTGGAGAGGACGTGAACTTGCTATTTGCAGAATATTCGGTAGTTGGCAGGGTTCATACAATTTGCTTGCACCATTGCTCCAGGCCATAACAAGTACAAATCCCGGCACAAAATATGAATGTTAGAATGTCAGCATACCTGATCTCGATGACGCTAAACAATTCAAGGCCATAGCATGACCTTTTGGTCCATGTATTCAAGCTGTGTCATACATTAGACCGGTCATTAGTATATATGCATACTTCATGTCTGGCAGTTATGATGTGAGGCTTGATAGCATGTGCATATGATGCTAAAAACCAGTTGTTGCCTTTGGCCTTTGCAATTGTTGAGAAGGAGGTTGGTGACAATTGGGGACTTTTGAAGAGAAGTGGTTGGGAAAAGGTTCTTTTGTGTCATATCAGACCAACACAAAGTAATCAAATATGTTTTTGATCGTACCAATTTCGGATGTTCGAAAGCGGACGGCGAGTGTGTGCACAGGTTGTGTATGCAACACGTTGCAGGCAACCTAAATGAGAATACCGGATACTACAAATGGGTTGCAGACACATTCAAAATTGGTTGCAGGGGGAGAAGCCGAGATGGTGGAAGAGATGTTCAGAGATTTTGCCAAGGTATGTATATTGTATATTTGATTACTTTGTGCCGAGTGTTGGAATTATTGCCAACCTCGTTGGATTTAATACCAACATTGAGCATATATGTAATCTAATTATGGATTGTTTACTGTCATATATGGTTGTCAATTAAAGTGATCAAATAAGGTAATAGACAATCAATATATTCATTAGGATGTGGTCCATAAATGTGTAGAACAATTTAGGCAAATATCAAATCATTGATGGACTGATTCTAAGATTTGCAATTTAGAAAACTGTCATTTAAGAGGATTGTGTGGGCCACACGGATATCAATGCAGCCGCACGGATTTTGATGCAACATCACGGTTTTTGATGCAGTCGCACAAATACCTTTTTCAATTTGGCAGATAACCAGATATATTACTATATATAAGGATTGGTCCCCAAGGCACAAGATAATACAGAAAAGCACAGAAACTGAAAAGACATTTTTCTCTTTAGAAAAATACAGCTCTGTGTGCCTTCTCTACTTCTTGTACCATCAAAGAATAGAGAAGAGAAATCCATTAGAAAATTTGGAGATGATTTCTTAAGGGCTATATCTTGCTGTCTTGGAAGACTTATTCCTACGACTATACGACAAAACAACAAGAAGGGCTTCTTGCCATTAGAGTCTAGTCTCGCGCTCACGGAGACGGTTGGCGATCTCCCAAATGATTAAGTTGTTCCATGGAAACATCCATGGAATCAGGTATTATGTTCCGCACTTAAGATTTATGTTTTATGAGTCGGTTTTGGCATAGGACGGTCCTTAGGTTAAGGCGGGGAACTGTTTCTCCTTCCCCGGGGTGTAAATGTTTGACCCCTAGATGAGATGTAATTGTTTGATCTCTAGATAAGGCGTAATTGTTTGGCCTTTATGAGTCTCCAACAAGTTCTCATGTTATGGCGGTGTGCCGAGCGAGAAACTTCTGCGAGGATGATTTTATCGTCGACATGTACCTTGTTCTTATGTAATGGCGGTGTGCCGAGTTATGGCAGTGTGCCAAGGAATCCAATTAGCTCACCTACCTTGTTCTCATGTTATGGCGGTGTGCCGAGTGAGAAACTTCTGCGATGATGATTTATCGCCGACATGTACCGTACCGAGTACCTTGCGAGTACTTGGGGTGGATTTTTCCTTTCTTATCCCAACTAGCATGTGTGGTCGGCCTATATTGGGGTTAAAATCCTTCATTCAAAGGGGTGGATTAGGTTAGGGAGAAGGAAACACAAGCGTGCTGTAATGACCATGGACCAGTGCAAGGTAGGCGAATGGGATATCAGGCTCGCCGTTCCACTTCTGACAGGCAGCGAACAAGTATATTTTACATTTTATATTTTACTATGTCAATATAATACCATGATTGGTGAATTAGAATGCAATGCAGATGCCATAAACGAAGCCAATGAAAGAGAAAATGCTAGAGTTGTTACTGAGGCAACCGGTAGAAGATAGCCCACTCATGAGAGCCAAGCATCTAGTAGCCATGCAGAGACATCCGGTAGTGTCGCACAACCATCTGGAAGCAGATCCAGAACTCGTCGACTTAGTTTGTTCGGACGTCGTCGCTGATTACTAAGTTACTTGAGATGCATGTTTTGAACTATTTTAGTTGGAGTTTGTGAAATTAATTTATATATGCTTGAGTTTTGTTATTTTCATAACTTAATTAAATATACACAAATTAACAACATAAAATATAAATAAACACTAAATTGATGAAATAAAGTCTACATAATAAATACTTAATAAGTAGTACTACTTCTTACAACGAGCTTTGAAAGTACATGAAACAAACACATCATCCGATGTTGGCGGATCTGGATCACTCACAGCAGACGAAGTGCTAGCCTTACCAATATAAGTACAAGGAACAAACTCATCGTCCGGATCAACCTTTTTTTCAAACAATAACCATAGGGGTTTTCCACAAAATCATCGTTTGAAATTCAAACCGAATAGGTCATCTAAGAAATTGCTCCATAACACAGACTTGACAGTTCTTTTTTTTTCCTCTTTCTTTCCTCGACCACTCATTGACCCTCCTCTGGGCACCTGTCAATTAGAAGATATACCTCAATTGTTACTGTCCATCCTTCTCGTCTAAAAAAATGAATTACAAAAAAGAAATTAAAAAAGTTGAGGAACTTGCATGTAAAAGGGGAGATGATTTGTTGGAGAAAGAGAGGAGAGAGAGAGTGAAAACTTGAAATGAATGAGATGAAAAACGGGAGAGGTACCTTCCAATATATAGGCAATAGCAGACCACCCCAGCATGAGATGTTTTGGTACAAGCAGTAAACGTCCAATGACTGGGCGATTAGAGCATTTTTGAAAATATTTTCATACCGAGAACAAATTTGCTAATTTTTTTTTTTTTAGGGTATTAATAAAAATTTCGGTTGTTTCTGTCCTCTGGATGTTATCGTTACCCCCAAAAATTCGCATTGAATTTTTATTTGCATCTAATAAATTTGTTTGTCGTTCGCAAATCTAGAAGTATTTTTTGACATATTGGCGGTCTAAAAATAGTCTGTTCGTTAACAAACGCACTTGAATGCTGCTCTCTTTTGCTAAATCCAATGGTGCAGTTAGTTAAACTTGACAAATACCCAAAAGAGAAGTAACACTACATAGAGTCCCAACTAGAACTACACTTGAAAACAAACAAAATGCACCAGCATTTTTAGAATTCTATACAAACAGGAGTCTAACATACACAATCCTTCCTCTTTCTCGCTCTCTACAAATTCTCTCACATTAACCATTCAAAGGCGAGGGTGAACGCCGGTGATGGCTATTCCTCAGGGACCTTTCCCCAGATCTCTCTGTGGCAACTGGCTGTGCGGCCCTCGGTACGTCTTTCAAATCCTGCAACTGTTCTAAGGCAGCCACGACCTGCTCCATGTTTGGTCGGCACTTGGAATCCATCGAGAGGCACTGGAGAGCCAGCTGGGCTGACTTGTGGGCCCCAGTGAGTGAGTACTGGCTGCCCAAGCGTGGGTCCAGCACCCGAAAGATCTTTCTCTTACTAGAGAGGTATGGGCGAGCCCACTCAACCAGGTTGTGCTCCCCTGGTGGCCTATTTTTGTCTAGTGATCTCCGGCCTGACAGCATTTCTAGTAGCACCACGCCAAAGCTGTATACATCGCTCTTCGTTGTCAAGTGGCCTATTACAAAAAAAAATGGTTACTAAAATATGTCATAGAAGTTGAGAAAAAGATAATAACTATGATAATAATAGCATTGAT
Source organism: Carex myosuroides (assembly GCA_028015225.1). Lineage (NCBI taxonomy): Eukaryota > Viridiplantae > Streptophyta > Magnoliopsida > Poales > Cyperaceae > Carex > Carex myosuroides. The sequence continues at coordinate 4,313,661 of CM051476.1, forward strand.
GCATATGCAAGAACAATAATTGTTAGTACGAGTATACGGTTATAACATGTCAATTTTTGTAGTTGTTTTTAAGGGGCCTATAATACATGTCAGAGAAGTAAAAATAATTATACTAAAAGTCACATTTTCCCTTTCTGTTGTCATTTTTTCAAATCAGAAAAATTATACTGAAGTCATCTTTAGAATATAAACAAATACCATTGACAATAATGATAACCTAGCAAAATCAGACATAACTTTTCTTTGACATTGACTTGAGAAACTATAATTACAGCAGTATCAAATTTCAGATAAACTAACGGCAGTTTCTTTGGCTTAGAATGAACTGGACAATAAAATGGATCATATAAACCCCCATAAATAACTAGAATACCATTTTATTTTTACCTCTACAACTATTATGCCAACTTTTTCCTTATTTTCTTCAAATAATTCCCTCCTTGTATCAATCAGTATAAAAAATGTATAAAGGTAATTTGAACATCTTTTGCAAAATGAAGTGGAATTAGAGTATATGAAAATTTATCCAATTTACAAGGTAACAGTGGTTTTGGGTGTGCAGAGGCAACATGATATATTTCTCATTAAAAAAAATAAGTCATGTTGTTAGAAAGAATACAGACAAAACAGATCAGCTTTGTCCACCTCGCATGATAATCTATTCTTATTAGTTTGCTACAATCTAGCTTTTGTTTAATAGTTTTGAATAATTGCGCAATTATCCATGTGCCCAGAACAAAAGTATATAAGCCTGCCTCCCGAGTCCTAGACTATAATGTGAAAGCCAAAACAAGTTGTAGTTATGTAAACAGGATCCAGCTAGAACAACTTGATAATATATTAAAAAACTGTAATATTAAAATTGCTTTATAAAATCAACTGGATTGGTCAAAATTCTCTCATCTAAAGTCTAAAGGTCAGATCCTGTTGCAAGATATTCAAAATCTAAAGGGTACTAATATTTCAGTTACCTGTTGCAAGATATTCAGGAGCAGCATATCCATAGGTACCCATGACTCTAGTTGAAACATGGCTTTTGTCTCCAGTGGGCCCATCCTTGGCCAATCCGAAATCAGATAATTTGGCATTGTAACTCTGCACCAAATTAAAAAATATATAAAATATTAATCAAATTTGGAAGCCAAAAAATTAATAAGTACTTACCGAGTCAAGAAGGATATTAGAGGCCTTAAAATCACGGTAAATAACTTTAGCCTTGTCACTGTGAAGAAAAGCAAGCCCCTTTGCAGCTCCAAGTGCAACCTTCATTCGTAGGTTCCAAGAAAGTGGCTGGAAGTGGGTGCTTCCTATCAAACAAAATGGTTCTAGTATTAAAATTTGGAGTTGGGACATTTCTTATAAAAGGTTGTTTCTTATATTTTTCAATAGTATATAGGACATTTGCCACTTTAAATAAATGTAATTGAGCTAAATAAAAACAATTGAAATAAATAATATAAATAAGCAAGTGTACAAGTTTAACTAAAATAAAATAAAACAACATACTTCTAAAGAGGTGATTCTCCAAGCTTCCACGGGTCATAAATTCATAGACAAGGAGGCGTTGTTCATCTTCTAAGCAATAACCTATTAGCTTTACCAGGTTTGGATGGGACAGCTGACCCAGATAATTCACCTCTGCCTACAATTCAAAAATACAAAAGATAACAGATGATGTCAAGATGAGGGATTTTGGAGAAAATTGTGAGTTCATAGGCAATATTACTTGGGGAAAACATGAATTTATCTTCTGTTTAATCATAACTGCCTGTTTCTATAACCACAAAAAACTCAAAATTACATGCAAACCCACATAAAACATAGGAGCACAATATTGCATACACACCTAGAGAGCAAAACACTGTTGCATACACATTATATACATTTAAATGAATGTGAGAGAAGGTAACATTTTCAGAAAACCCTGAACAAGGATTATTGGACTTTCAGAAAAACAAATCTCTATCTGTTTTTTTAATAGGAGTGCAGTTGAACTTGAGAACAAGGGCCAATTTAGGTACTTGTAATGTTTCATATCTACTAGGATTACGAATAATATTTTTCATTGAAACATATTAGTGCTAAAGTTCAAAATGGTGAAAGCCGGACTATATTGCACCCCATAACAAAATGGATCCTTTTAGAAATAAACAATAACTTAGACTGTATCACAAATTTCAAAACAAATACCAACCAGCCACTCTCTGTGCCCCTGATAGCCCTCCTGGTTGAGCTTCTTAACAGCAATCACAATACCGGTCCCAGGTCTAGCAGGTGCAAATGTGTGCTCATCAATCCATCCTTTGAAAACCGACCCAAACCCGCCTTCCCCTAGCATACTGTCAGGTCTGAAGTTTCTGGTTGCGATCTTCAGCTCATTGAATGTGAAACTCTTCACATTTGCGGATTGCAAGATCTCCCCTTCGCTTCGCGGGGTTGCGGGTATGGATGCAGCCGATACCCGGCTGCTTGACCCGCTTAGTCCACCCCCATTTCTACTTGTGAACTTGGAGTTTCCACCTTAAAGAAATAAATTAATACAATAAATCTATTAGTCTGCATTTTTTATTTTATGGAGATAATCTAATAGTTACAATTTGACGGAAAGGTCGTCTCAGAGAAACTCCGAAAGAGGTGGAAAGAAATTGCACTAAAAAACCAGAAAGATAATCGGTACCAATTAACAATTAGAGACAAACTCCTCACTTTTCCCCTTTTGTACCAAAAAGAAAAGGACAAATTCATGAAGATAACAATTTTTGAGGCAGTTTACAACAAGCAGAATTGGACTAAGTTTCTAATTGTAGATACACTAGATCTTCAGGATTTGGGGGTGCAAATTCAAGTTCCTTGAAGGTTATGTGACTAAACAGGGGAGAAATTTGGGTCCGATGGGCATCGGACCCAAAGTGAGTTCGACGGGTTCGCTCACCATCCAATCTGCTTTAGGATTCGCGCCCGCAACTTTCGCGTTTGCTTTAACATTCGTGCGCACGAATCTTAAATTGGATCGGTCGGTCCCGAAACCCATCGGACCCAAGCCTTTCTCCTAAACAGAGGTCAATTGAACAGTAGTTTTATCTTCCTATCCAAAAATTAAGTCAACTTGGAGTTTCAGGCTTTCAGCTGCTGAATATTTAAATGTTTCAGATATAATAATAAAAAAAAACAGAGATAAATTCAAATATCGGTTAACCAGTTGCACTTGTCCTAATATGCAAAAGTAATTTGGTGCAAAAGGGTAAAAGTGACAGAAATACAAATTCACCAACTGTTTGACAAAAAGCTCCAAACGCAGCCAGACAAAGTAACCAAACATGGAAGAAAGTTCATAATTTCAAACCAACCAAAGAAATCCTACCTACCAGTTTAAGTTTAGTACAGTCCAAATTAAGTAAACCAAAAATTTGATATGATCAAATAATGGAACATCTTATCCGATCAATTTAAAAGCTTACATCCAAAATAAACCCTCTCCTTTCTCCTAGTTCAAATATGAACAGCTTCTCTTTTCATACCTTTCTTGCCAACTAAAGAAATAAACATAGAAGCAAATCTTTAAGCACAATAATAACGAATTTCGGACCAAAATTGTTCATAATTCTAGTGTAAAACTAAAGTCTTTCTCCTAAAATCAACCGCCTTACAAAGGAATTGGTGGGCTAAGTATACAACTTGGATTGCTAAAGATAATAACGAATTTCATATCAAAATTGAAGTCTGCCTTGTCTCCTAAGATCACCACCAGGAAAGCTTCACCGTCAACAAAATTTGAAAAATAGAAGAACCAAAAAATCGTCGAATGATCAATTTAAACAACAAACCTGTAGTATGAGGACTACGAGGAGGAATCTCCGAGCTAACCTTGGAACCCCAGCAACCCATCGCCAATCCTGAAACGAGAGAGAGAAGCCAAATTTGGGACTCTTCTTTTTTCTGGTTACTTTTCACTTCTCCTCTTGAAGAAGAACCTCACAAAGCCTGATAAAGTGTTAAAGTAGCCTAGACTAGACCGAATCGATGTTGCACTACTAAAAGATCCCAGCTTTCCACCTCCTAAATTGGTCGCACCAAATCCAATTTAATCAAACTACTTTTCTCCCTCAAGGAGGCAGGACCGCAGGAGAGAGTAGAGACGGTTATAAGCTCCAACCTCTCTCTCTCGCTCGCTCGCCACTTGTAGGAGCACCTTTTTAGACCTTCAGGGTTGACCTGTTTGCTCTCTCTCTCTATCTCTCTCTAGCCCCGGAGTAGGAAGAAGAAACTTTCGAGGAGAGAGAAAGGGGGAGGATGCGAAAGCATTAATGGCGGGAAGTGGTCCCCGTTGAGACGACAGTGGGGAAAAAGAGATAAAAAGTTAGACAGAAGTTGGGATGTTGATAACGATCTCCATGACATACCTGCTCATATCACCAAAAACTATTTACTTTTAAAAATGGTTTTCACACCGGCCAGAACCCACAATTAATTTGAGAACATATTACTTATATATAGTTTAAAATCAACTTTTACTTAAATAAACCTTCATTAAGTATCTAAATTGAACAATGGAACTTTTAGTTTGTGAGGAGGGTTCAAATGCCTTTAGTTTGATGCGTTTATTATGTCTTCATTAAAAAATGTTAATAACTTAAAACTTAAAATTCAAATATTAAAATAAAACCGTTTGATTTGATCTATATTATTTTTCTCAATGCACGTATAAAAGATTATGACATTTTGATTTTGCAAAAATACATTGATATAGATAAATTATAGATGTTGATTTTTCAATTTATTAATTTATATAAAAAAATTCGGAAGTGTGATAAAAAAATTTATGTGCTTGTAGAGAAAATAATATAGATCGCATCTAATGGTTTTATTCTAACATATAAGTTATAGATTTTTTTTGTTATTAAAATTTAAAAATAGAGGCACAAAAAAATAAAGACATTGAACCCTCCTCTTATTATTTTCTAGGAGATATAATTTATTTACAAAATTACAGAAAGAGAAAATATCTATTTGTAAAAAAGATTAGCTATTGATAATTTAAACTATAGATATATTTAGTTTGAAAGTTCGGTATGTTAATTCTTTGTATCTTTAAATTAAAGTAAATAACATTTGTTGAAGTAGTCTGGTATAATACTCTCTTTTTTAAATAAATTAAGATATAATAGTCTACTAAAATACAATTTTCATTTCCGTACCGCATATCCAAAAATGAAACTATACATAGGTAAATTATATTTAGTTTGAAAATTTCGGATGTTAATTCTTTATCTTTAAAATTAAAATAAAATAACATTTGTTGTAGTAGTCTCAATCATATAATAAAATACAATAATCTACTAAAATACAACTTTCATTTCCGTACCGCATATCACAAAGTCAAGTAAAGTCTCTATATACCCTGTCAATAGCTAATTTTTTTTCTCTTTTTTTCCGGTGACAAAATAACTTCCGTGATTTTTATTTTTACCCAAAAAAAAATATATTTTAATATAAATAACCAGGTTTTTAAAAGATTTTTATTTCTACCCAAACCGCTAGGATTATCAGCTGTTCGAATTAAAAATTCAAACCGCTAGGAATATCAGCGGCCTGAATTCTTAATTCGAACCGCTAGGATTCCTAGCGGCCTGAATTAATAATTCAAGCCGCTGATATTCCTAGCGGCTTGAATTCTTAATTTTATTACAAAGCATTATTTTATGATATAAACCGCTGATATAAAATTTCATTTATTATTTTATTAAATGGTAATTTTTCACCGATAACCCTAGAAATTTATTCACCGATAACCCTAAAGTTATTTTTATTACAAAGAATTATATTATAAAAACTTACCAATAATATAAAATTTCATTTATTATTTTATTAAATGGTAATTTTCACCGATAACCCTAGAAATTTATTCACCGATAACCCTAAAGTTATTTTTATTACAAAGAATTATATTATAAAAGCTTATCAATAATATAAAATTTTATTTATTATTTTATTAAATGGTAATTTTCACCGATAACCCTAGAAATTTATTCACCGATAACCCTAAAGTTATTTTTATTACAAAGAATTATATTATAAAAACTTATCAATAATATAAAATTTTATTTATTATTTTATTAAATGGTAATTTTTCACCGATAACCCTAGAAATTTATTCACCGATAACCCTAAAGTTATTTTTATTACAAAGAATTATATTATAAAAACTTATCAATAATATAAAATTTCGGTGAAAAATTACCATTTAATAAAATAATAAATGAAATTTTATATTATTGATAAGTTTTTATAATATAATTCTTTGTAATAAAAATAACTTTAGGGTTATCAGTGAATAAATTTCTAGGGTTATCGGTGAAAATTACCATTTAATAAAATAATAAATGAAATTTTATATTATTGATAAGTTTTTATAATATAATTCTTTGTAATAAAAATAACTTTAGGGTTATCGGTGAATAAATTTCTAGGGTTATCGGTGAAAATTACCATTTAATAAAATAATAAATGAAATTTTATATTATTGATAAGCTTTTATAATATAATTCTTTGTAATAAAAATAACTTTAGGGTTATCGGTGAATAAATTTCTAAGGTTATCGGTGAAAAATTACCATTTAATAAAATAATAAATGAAATTTTATATTATTGAAAAGTTTTTATAATATAATTCTTTGTAATAAAAATAACTTTAGGGTTATCGGTGAATAAATTTCTAGAGTTATCGGTGAAAAATTACCATTTAATAAAATAATAAATGATTTGTAATGAAATTTTATATCAGCGGTTTGTAATAAAATAATAAAATAGTGCTTTGTAATAAAATTAAGAATTCAAGCCGCTAGGAATATCAGCGGCTTAAATTATTAATTCAGACCGCTAGGAATCCTAGCGGTTCGAATTAAGAATCCAGGCCGCTGATATTCCTAGCGGTTTGAATTTTTAATTCGAACTGCTGATAATCCTAGCGGTTTGGGTAGAAATAAAAATCTTTTAAAAACCTGGTTATTTATATTAAAATATATTTTTTTTTTGGGTAAAAATAAAAATCACGGAAATAACTTCCCAGGCTGGCTATTGGCCTCAGTGGAGAGTTGGAATTGGAGAAATTATTTTAATTTTCTCTTTCATTTTGTCATTAGTCAATAGTCGGTAGAAATCCACCTCTTGTTTCTCTAATTTGGGTGGCGTCCAATTGGAGGCTTTGTATCCTGGCCGTCGGATGATATGAGGATTAGGTAGGTGGTGGGGCCTAAACAAGTAGCTAGCCAAAACGGACCTTGGATCGCTTCGCTTGCTAATGCTTGCTAATAGCCCATACAGTCTACAAAAATGTCCAGGTCATAAAATGTAAACTTTCTAGGTGATTAAAGATTTATTAGGACACGGCTAAATATATTTGATATTTCTTTTCTTTTTTGGCAAATGGCTAAATAATAAATATAGTTATATGATCGCTAGATTCTGAAGAATTAAAAAATAGTATTATTCCGAAACAAAGGGAGAGGATTGTTTAATAATTATTTAAAGTAAGGTTTAAATTAAAAATTCTGTATTATAGACATGATTTATTTAGATTGAATGGCACGCTATTTCGGTATCTGATATTACAACACCTATTAATTTTTTTTTAATCGTTTGCTTTTAAAATGATTTGTATTGAATCATTTAATCTTAATTTTTTCAATTAAATCAATCAGATTTTTTTTTATTTTCAAAACTAATAGGAAGAGGAATGCTAATAATGACAGATTTTTTAAGAACTGCTCCAAGATGGATTTTCCTAATAAAGAGGGAATTTCATGTATACCCCTTAAAATAATTCGTTTCTCCTCTAAAATTCAAAAGCTCACAAATCTATCTATTTTATTGTCTTTTCTACTAAAACTCATTTTAATTTATGAAGTATCCATTTTATCCTTCATTAAAAATAAAAATATGTAGCATATTTCATAAAAATGTCAATCTTCTAATTGGTCAGTTTTCGAGAAAAAATGAGTCATTTAACTAATTCTGACGCTTACACAAGCATACACCTAAATATCACTATGGATGTGTCAGAAGTAGATAAATGACTCATTTACCCTCAGAAACCGACCAATTAGAAGACATATCCTTTTATAAACATGCTACATATTTTTTATTTTTTTAAGGAAGGGTAAAATGGATACTTTGTAATTTAATGAGTTTTTATAAGGGTATTTTTATAAACATGATACATATTTTTTATAATTTAATATGAGTTTCAATGGAAAAGACAATGAAATGGGTTGATTTGTGAGTTTTTAAAATTTTGAAGGATAAATATGAAATTAGGAATTTTAGAGGGTAAAATACGTAATTTTAAAGTTTATGAGAGGTATACATGAAATTCCCCCGTAATATAAGATCTGGAGTTCAAGAAATAAATTCAATTAATTATTAACTATAATGAGATTATTTTCATAATCCATTAACATTATATTTTCATAATCCACTCGGATAATATTGTATCAAATGATAGTTCTCATTAATATTATAATTTTATTTAGATCTACCACATAAATATAACATGGTTAAATTTTTAAGTTCTAAACTAAAAGTCGTGTATTAATTTAGAATAAAGATCTCTTTCTCCATTCATCCCTCAATTATTAATTATCTAGGAGACCACAACTTCCAGCACAAAAAGACAAAAAAAAAACGTGTGTCTATCATTAATTACGTTGGGGGACCGCTAATTAACTGGAGGGTCGCTTATATTTTAAAAAATTTACAATTGACGTGCGCAAATATGTATACTTATGCACACAAATATTAACATCTAATATATCAAGTATTCATATCTAAGATATCAAGTATTTCTTTAAAAAAATGGATATCAACTTTATTTTATCTCTCTCATCACATACCCATCTTTTACACGTTTTTAAAGGTGAGTTTTTTTTCGTTCAATGTCGCCCATATTTTTGACGATCTGTGAAGAATTTTGCGAATCTAAAATCACAAACGTCTTCTACGCAATTTTCTCTTTCAAATAAAATCCATGATGAAGTATTTTTGAGTTATCCGTCGCGCAAATATTCATACCTCGTAATGCAAATATTCATACCTTGTCGTGCAAATATTCATACCTTGTCGTGCAAGTATTCATAACTCATCGCGATCCCGATCCAGACCGCATCACCTCCGACTTTCTATCCGCCGGCTCCTACCGATCCGCCGGCAACAAGGCTTTTCAGGTTGTCACGGGCGATTTATGAATACTTGCCCGACGAGGTATGAATACTTGCATTACGAGGTATGAATACTTGCTCGACGACGAGATATGAATATTTGCACAATGAGGTATGAATACTTACTTGATGTGGTATGAATACTTGTTCGACGAGGTATAAAACTTGCATGACGAGATATTTATACTTGTGCGATGGACAACTCGAAAGTATCTCATCGTGGATCTTATTTGAAAGAGAAAATTGCGTAGAAGACGTTCGTGGATTTAGATTAGAAAATTTCCTCACAGATTGTCAGAAATATTGGCGAGATTGAACGAAGAAAAAAAAGCTCACTTCTAAAAACGTGTAAAAGATGGGTGTGTGATGCATCCAGTTTTTTTTCTCAAAATACTTGATATCTTAGATATGAATACTTGATACATTATATATTAATATTTACGCGTATATGTATTTATATTTGCACGCATATGTATCCATATTTGTGCGTCCTAGTTGTAAAATCTATTAAATATTAGGTGGTCCCCCAGTTAATGAGCGGTCCCCCACTTAGTAACCGATAATAACGCATTTTTTTTTGCCTTTTTGAGCTAGAATTTGTGGTCCCCTCTTAATTAGCGGTCAACAAAGACAGTTATTGACGGGGAGATGAATGGGAGAAATGACTTGGGATAGTTAGTTGGGATTTTTTTTAAATAGAATTACTTTAAATTATTTCAACGGAACAAGCCTTTGTCGGGCTGAATTTCGAAAACTAGCCTCCACCGATCCCTAGAATCGATGGAGAAAAAAACCCAATCTACACCGGTCCTAGGGATCGGTGGAGCCTGTTTTGCACCAGCCGATACCCTCGCTACAGAAAATCCCTCATCTATACCTCCACCGATCGCTAAGACCGGTGGAGTCTTGATTTCTAAATTTCAAGCCCGACGGCTCCATCTCTGTATCTCCCTTAAATTATGCTTTAAATTATGCTTATTTGAATTTTTGTAGCATGGCTAAATGTGTTGTTTAAATTATGCTTATTTGAATCATATTTGAAATTCATGTATATACCACTGAAGCATAATTTCTTGATTAAATTCTTAGAATATAATAAAAATGTCAAAGATAAATTCTTAGAATACAATAAAAATGTCAACATAAATTCTTAGAATACAATAAAAATTCTTAGAATACAACATAAATTATTAGAATACAACATAAATTCTTAGAATACAATAAAAATGACATGCATATAAAAATGTCAACATAAATTCTTAGAATACAATAAAAATGTCTAAATAAGATACATTAATGCATGTCATAACATGATAAAATATAATTTGTAAACTTAGAAATCCCTAAATCCTACAAGTTTATCGAGTCGATGCACCTCTTACAAAATGAGTACAACTTAGTTCAAATAAAATGGCAAACGAATTGTATTTTGAATTTTTAAATTGTTATACCCGAATGTCTTGCTGTAGTTGACTCTTGATTATGTTGTCGAGCATTCCGCCTCATGGCAGGGGCCTCCATTTTGTCCATAGTCATTATTCTTCGCTTGTGTTTTCTCCTACCCTTATTTACTTTATCCTTATCCGGATCTGGCCTTATAATGGGGCTATTATACAATGGCCAATTCCGTTTATTTCCAAATCCATTGAAACGACCAGACCAAGTGTTTATATAATTTTGTAAGCTGTAATATGGGCTAACATAGTCGTTAGGGTTTAGCCTCCTAAAGAAACAAACTGCAAGAACATGGTTACATGGGATTCCTGTTAATTGAGGTCTCCAACACACACATATAGGCATTCCTTCTGCAGGGAAGGTAACATCGTACTTCACATCGCCCCGAACACCCTTCAATTAAAAAATCATATTTACATCAAATGTATTACGTGAAAGTAAATAATTAGATTTATCGAAATAATGAAAGAAAGAAGAAAGAAAAAAGAAGAATGGAGGTTGGGAAGAGAAGAAAAGAGGAGAAGAATGGTGCGGCTGCCTGTGATAAACCCTAAACCTACCTACACCGATCCACAGGACCGGTGGAGGCATTTTTGAAGCTCCACCGATTCACAGGATCGGTGCAGGGGTATTTGGTGTGGTCTTCTGTGTAGTATGGTGTGGCTGGTGCAAAACGGGCTCCACCGATCCCTATGATCGGTGTGGGTTGTGTTTTTCTTGCTACACCGGCCCTAGGATCGGTGGAGGCTAGTTTTCTAACTTCCGCCCCACCAAGACTTGTTCTGTTGAAATAATTTAAAGGAATACTATTTTAAAAAAAATCGTTAGTCGCTCCCATTAATTTATTGTGGTGTTTTTATTTTTCGGGGTTGAAAAGTGGAAAATTGGAAATATCGAATGATAACAAGTCGCTTTTTTCTACAGGAGAAAACAAAAAACAAGAAGAAGAAAAAACCTAAAATGGCTAAATCAATGCAAACAAATCACGACCAGCATAGTTTTGCGGTCTCTACTTTTTCAAAGAGTTCCCACCTTCCTTTCTTTCTTGCATGCACGTCCCAGGATTGAAATGACGTCAGTATTGACGTAGGCTCTAAACGGGTCCGGATTCTCTAAAGTAACTTGATGTTTGAGTTTGAATCTGGACCATCTTATCAGAATCCGGATCAATCAGATCCGAATTATTTACAGGATCTCTTTAATATTTGTGCACATTCTGATATTCGAACTCAAATTTTGAATTACGAATTCAAGAGCATTATTCCATAAAAAATAATAGAGGTATTTATCTAACACATAATGCTTCATATATTATTTTTACTTGAATTTATTTTTAACAATTTTATACTATATTCTTTCAATTTTGATTTCAGATCAGGAATATTAACCTTATGTATTTTTATTTATACAATTAAATTGATCAAATGGAATTTGATTGTTCGTAAAATAAAATCTCAATTATAAAAATAACTAAAGCGTACAAATTGAAAGTTGAAAAGTTTAAGAGTAAAGAAAATTAAAATGTTAATATTTTAAGATATTTTGCTCAATTTTATATTTTGAATATTTTGTTTCAAAGCTGGACAAATATTAATTATAAATAATAATTTAATGATATTAGAGATTAATATACGGGCTTAGGCATTCTTATCTTCGTTTACAAAGTCCAAATAGTTGGTTTGAACTGTCCAACACGGCAACACGATCTCGAGACTAAATTTTATATTTTTCAAAAACTTTTTTACTTTTTTTTAGATAAGTACAAAAACACTGTTTTTGGATGGTCCGCAAAAAGTGATTTTGTACCCATCTAACATAATGGTAGAAAATTATATAAAAAAGATAAAATTTGATCTTCGAGCACATTAATACAAAGATTACGTTGAATAGTTCAAATTAATTATTTGAATTTTAAAAATAAGAAAAGTTTGGTCTTCAAAAACAATGTGACATTTTAACCTTATTCTGAATATTAATGCCATTAGCAATTTAATTGAATATTGATGTTAATATTTGCACAATCACACTATATATGTATTACATATGCAATAAACTATACTATTTGCAATGCTAAAATAATGCTTGGGTTGATGGAAATAAACCTTTTGGATATATGCCTAAGGTTGCACTAAATTGATACACATTAAACAAAAAATTAAGGTTCTAAATAGTAATTATCATGTCATCGCGAAGAGGCTAAAAAATACTATCGCGAATAGCGTAGCTATAGCAGAAGCTATCGTACATAGCGTTTTTTTCTTTTTAAAAATTATATTCTATATTTCTACTAATTATTATTTTATCAACATTAGAAAATTGAGGTAACAACTAAATGACAACTAATATCTATACTTTTTTCAATCATGCAAATAAGAAAAAAAAAAGAATCTACAAGGTAACATTCTTTAATAATAGTAATTAATTTTACAAGTGAAACGAAGTCAGTATCTATTTGATCATTTTACATATTATAATTAATCGAAATCGCTTTCAATTGAAACAAAGGGAAATAATTTACAAGTGAATACTAGACAAAGAGCAAGCAAATGGAAGAATTAATATTTAAATATTTTCCGATATAGAAGAAGAGACTAAATCACAAATAGGAACAGAAGCACAGAGTTAAGTTTAACATACCTAGCATAGTGGACCATGTAGCATCACAAATAGAAACATAAGCACAAAAGTCCGCGTAAATTGCAAAAACAAGAAAAAAAAAAAAGAGAGACCATGTACATAGCGGTCAGCAATAGCGCGTAGCGCATAGCAGTAATAGCGGTAAACTATTAGAGCTATAGCCGTCGTAGCTGAATTAGGGCACTTTAATTCCATAGCTTAGTTTTATGGTTCAAAAAAGCTATAGCATAGTTATAGCTAGCTATTTAGAACACTTCAAAATATTAACCACCAAATGATCCTTTCAAAAAATAACGACTAAATTAGAAAATAAGTTATAATTTGACAAACACTGGCATGACTTATTAGAAGAAGAAAAAATTAGCATAAACCATATTTCATACATGATTTCCACACATGACAGCTAATTGTGCTTTGGATTTTCTTAGACATTTTCGATTGAAGAGTTTACAAGTCAAGAAAGCACCAATAAAAAAATTCAAGCTAGATGCTGGATGCAATTAATGCTACCTTGCAGCTGGTAACACTTGTTAAAATGTTTGAAAAAGAACAAGGAGGCCATGTTGACATGTTCATACATTAATTCCAGTGGTAGTAACTACTAATTAGGTTATAGAAATTTAAGTTCGGTTTGTTTGTGTGCAGTTGCGCACTCACGATCAGATTTATAATTTTCAAATTAATCTAATATAAAATTAAGTGGTAAAAAAATTAACACGTTAAAATTAACCTATAATTTTTTTTTAGCCTACGGGCATTTCGTCAAAAAAAAAAACTTCTTTTTCTTCTACCGCTTGACTTATATTAAATAAAATTAAACTGAAAATTTATAAATTTGATACATAAATATGAAGGGTAATAGAAAACACGTTAAAAATTCAAGCAAAATGATACTTTAAAAATTCTAAGGACTAAAAGAGAAAACACGTTATTATTTGACAACCACTAGCATAATATAATAGAAAAATAATTACCATAAACTATTTTCGTTTTCATACATATTTTTCACACGTGACGACCCAATAATGCTTTGTTTTTCTTATACATTTCCTAGTTTACAAGTCAAGAATGCAACAATAAGAAATTCAAGCTAGATGCATATGCTACCTTGTAGGATAACAAATTGTTAGAAAAATAACAAGGAGGCCATGCATGTTCACTGGTTCATAAATTAATCCTAGTGTTAGTAACTACTAATCAGGTTATAGAAAGCTCGGTTTGTCTGTTTGCACTCAGCATGCAAAAGAGTACCAATTTTTCAAATGTGTTGATGGGGTACATGTATTAACAGAGCTAATTTGACTTTAAGAAGCACATGATCAGTATAGATTACATCTTGGTTTTAGTGAAAATGGATTTCGTACTTTGTCATCTTGATTGATGATTCATGTGCCAGAGCCAGACTAGGATCTTCGAAAAACGGGTAATTTTGAAAGTCTGGCAGTGAGTGGAATTAGTAACCTCTCCAAAATCAAAAGATTATCATCATATAGTTTATTTTCAACTTGCTTTCATAAAAGCGGCGAGTTAAGAAGTAAAGGAGTATTTTCGTGTAAAGCTGAATGAAATTCTGTAAGAAAAATAAAAAGCATGGAATCGGGACTCGGAAAGGAAAGGGCATAAAGGGCGCTAAGCAGTAAAGAAAAAGTCAAAATGCTGTTTGAAAGGTTGATAGCTCTGATTCTGGAATTGTGGGAAAGAGATAAAAGAAATAGAGTGAGTCTATGGTACTATGCATAGCACAGATTAGTCCGTACTACGGAGTCATATTTTTATTTTGAAAATCTTAATGGTCGATCCGAACCGTTCAACGTGATCTCCATATGAATATGTACTTGCAGACTAAATTTTATATTTTTTCGAATTTTTTTACTATATTGTAAGATAGGTAGAAAATCACTTGATCTGAAAATTCTGGACCATCCAAAAACAGTGATTTTCTAACTATCTAAACAATAGTAAAAAAATTCTAAAAATTAAAAAATTTAGCCCACAAGTATATTCTCATATGGAAATCATGTTGAACGGTTCAGATCGACTGTTAGAATTTTGAAAACAAAAATATTGATTCGTAGTACGGACCAATCCGTGCTATGCATAGTACCATAGAGTCATAGACTCACTCAAAGAAATATCTGAAAAATAAGTTTGCTTTCTCTATTCAATATGATATCGAAACTTGCGCTTTTCACTTTCGCCCGATGTACGTACAGATCATACATTCCTGTTCCAAAGAAGCCGGGCAAGTTTGAAGCTATCACGCAGCGGATCCAAATCCTCTGCTCTCCAAAACTCCTGCTCTTCCCTGCTATTCTCTCTATCTCTCTCCTCTTTCTCTCTCTATCTTCTCTTTCTCCTCTCTCTCTTCTCCTCTTTTGAAGAGAGAGATAGAGAGAAAAACGGAGAGCAGGAAGCTGTTATTTTTCTTAGAATAGCAGCAGATTTGGATCCATCACGCAGCCAGCTATAGCATTTTACTATAAATTATACAGAAAATTAATTTTACAATATCTATAACATTTTACTATAAATTATACAAAAAAATTATGTACAAGTACAACAAATTTGAAAATAAATAAGAGTTAATTGACCCTTATTCCGTGAGTGTACGTACCTCCGCTCCTGATATAGAAATAATAAAGAAGTATATGATTGGTGTGTTGTTTAAAGCAAAAGTATACGCCTGATGCGCTACTTGAAAAAAAAGTATACATACAACACACAATCAATATAGACAAAATGAAGAAGCATACGACTGATACACTGCTGGAAGCAATACTAGCTATGTCAATATCTTTACTGGTTGATGTGCAATCATGGTAAGTGATGCTCCTGACCTTAAAAGCTTATCATGTAACAAGTTATATTTAGATAGAGAGATAGAGATTGGTTTCTAATGTTGAAATTATTAGCTTCCATTTACAGCTCAGAGATGCATTGCATCTCAAATCTTAATGCGTCTCTCATGGTCACGGGTCATAGAAGCTTCGGCAGATGCCTAATTAATTAGATCAAGTCAATTTCTCTTGACAGTGACTTGGGAAGCATTATCTCATTATCTGCCACTGCCACAAACTCATTTTTTGAATTGAATTGTATAACAACATATTGTTTGAAATATTTTATAATTAGTTTACAGTGTTGAAAATTTAGGCGAAATTTATAAATTTCTCCTTATAAAAGGTGAGAATTAATAAATAGCTACGGAAAATTTGCGAAAAAATTCTGAATAAATCAAGGATAAGGACAGATTAACTTTGAACTAATTAATTTAACGGGTTTGATAATATCACAACTAAATTATGAAGATGATTTTCAACACGATTCGTCTAATCTATATGTTTATAACATTATACGCATAAAAATCATAAAAATTGGTTAAAATTTAACTGTTAGTCGCAACGATCGAGAATTCTTAACAACGTTAATTTATTGATAATTACACATTATTAAAAAATAAATATGAAACAAAAATATTTGAATTCTTGCAAGCAAAAAAATTCAATTTTGTGCACTTTGCCTATTTTTTTCCTCTCTTTTCTTCATCTTTGGATAAAAAGGAGATTTATAGGCACTAGGTTTGTTATGAAAAGCCAACGCTGTGTAGAGCAGATGGACAAGGCATTAGTTCTCCCACGGGAGAACTTGAAGAACATGGGTTCAAGTTGCGTGAGTGTATTGTGTGAGTACCTACGGATTTAAATAAAAAAAAAAGTTTGTTATGAAAAAAGAATACTTTATGTGCAGCTATAGCACATGGTTGGTCCCTTTCCAATAATCTTTTGCTTGGTGTGAACAGTGATATTTTTCCTAATTCTAGATCTAAAGTATGATTTCTTAAAGATACTTCAAATGGATAGCCCAACAACCAAAAAATAAAAAGAAATCAAGACTTATGGAGTACTTTTTCCTTGCCTATTCTTCCGTGATTTTTATTTTTACCCAAAAAAAAAAAATATTTTAATATAAATAACCACGTTTTTAAAAGAATTTTATTTCTACCCAAACCGCAAATAATATTTGCAGTTTGAATTAACAATTCAAACCGCAAGTAATATATGCGGCTTGAATTGAGAATTATATTATAAAACTCTAAAGTTATTTTTATTACAAAGAATTATATTATAAAACTTATCAATAATATAAATGGAAATGGAATTTTATGAGGTAGTTTATTTTATATTATTGATAAGTTTTTATAATATAATTCTTTGTAATAAAAATAACTTTAGGGTTATTGGTGAATAAATTTCTAGAGTTATCGGTGAAAAATTACCATTTAATAAAATAATAAATGAAATTTTATATTATTGATAAGTTTTTATAATATAATTCTTTGTAATAAAAATAACTTTAGGGTTATCGGTGAATAAATTTCTAGGGTTATCGGTGAAAAATTACCATTTAATAAAATAATAAATGAAATTTTATATTATTGATAAGTTTTTATAATATAATTCTTTGTAATAAAAATAACTTTAGGGTTATCGGTGAAAAATTACCATTTAATAAAATAATAAATGAAATTTTATATCATTGATAAGTTTTTATAATATAATTCTTTGTAATAAAAATAACTTTAGGGTTATCGGTGAATAAACTTCTAGGGTTATCGGTGAAAAATTACCATTTAATAAAATAATAAATGAAATTTTATATTATTGATAAGTTTTTATAATATAATTCTTTGTAATAAAAATTACTTTAGGGTTATTGGTGAATAAATTTCTAGGGTTATCGGTGAAAAATTACCATTTAATAAAATAATAAATGAAATTTTATATTATTGATAAGTTTTTATAATATAATTCTTTGTAATAAAAATAACTTTAGGGTTATCGGTGAATAAACTTCTAGGGTTATCGGTGAAAAATTATCATTTAATAAAATAATAAATGAAATTTTATATTATTGATAAGTTTTTATAATATAATTCTTTGTAATAAAAATAACTTTATGGTTATTGGTGAATAAATTTTTAGGGTTATCGGTGAAAAATTACCATTTAATAAAATAATAAATGAAATGGTGATTGGTTAACCGATTTTTATAAATGCGATTCAAACCGCATATATTATTTGCGGTTTGAATTAACAATTCAAGCCGCAAATAATATATGCGTTTTGAATTCACAATTCAAGCAGCATATATTCCTTGCGGTTTGAATTGTTAATTCAAACCGCAAATATTATTTGCGGTTTGGGTAGAAATAAAATTCTTTTAAAAACGTGGTTATTTATATTAAAATATTTTTTTTTTGGGTAAAAATAAAAATCACGGCCTATTCTTCTATAGCAGCCTTATTCACTGATCGGAGATAATTAAGTTTCGGAATTTAATTCATGTCAGTAGAAAAGATTTAAATTAAAAAAATAGAAATGAATTTTTATGATCAAAATGAAAAATAAGCTGGAAAGATTTTTTTCGTGAACTAGGATGTCAAGACTCAAGAGGCAAAGGGAATTTGGTTACAAAAAGAACAATGGGAGAAAAAAATAACAAAGAGGAATAAAATGATAATGCTTCAGAGGCCAAGTGGCCAAGTGTTGGGCTTCGTTCTTATTTTATTAACAATCTCGCCGATGTTTGTTAAATAATGATAGAGTCATGTTTCAAAGGATTTAAATTAACAATCTCAGTAGAAAAGATTTAAATTAAAAAAATAGAGTCATGTTCCAAAGGTCCTTAAAATTACTCTTTACGGGCTATAAAAGAATCGAGATTCGGACCTTCTTAAAAGGCCAATTCGAAGTCAATACGAAAAGTCCAGGTTCTATCCCAACAAGGTTCAATAAAAAGCCTTGAACAGCCTCACGAGGCTCAGCTCGAAAATGGATTGCACCGCCTCCGGTCCAATAACTGCCGATACAGTTTGCATAACTGCCTAAGTCTCCCATAACCGAGCGGGATAGCGGTTATGGACAGACTATATAAGGCAGGAAGACCCATTAAACAAGGATCGAAACTTTTGTTAAGAGAGATATCGCATAGGTCAGAGTCTGAATATCTCCAAACCTCTCCGAGTTCCAAACTCGATCCACACCTCGGCCTGTCATCCCGCGACATGACGAACTCAGCCCAATCTATTTCCCATACGGTCTACTCTCTCCGAGACAAGACGTATCAAATATTAAACTTTGTTATATAACAGTCAGCGGCGGATTCAGACTTTCTGACTCAGGAGCAGAACTTGAATGCGAGTATAGGAGGGCTAAATAAGAATTACATCCTCTAAGATATTTCAAACTTTGAGTGTTTTTTTA
Organism: Carex myosuroides; assembly: GCA_028015225.1. Classification (NCBI taxonomy): domain Eukaryota; kingdom Viridiplantae; phylum Streptophyta; class Magnoliopsida; order Poales; family Cyperaceae; genus Carex; species Carex myosuroides. The sequence goes on from CM051476.1 coordinate 4,333,228, forward strand.
GAATATCTTAACCGTCAAATAGGTTCTGCACGATTCTCAAAGCACAAATAATATTGACCCCTGCGCTATCCCCGAAAGGCACCGTACACATCTGTCACGCAAAAGTTGAGATATCTCAGAGAGAATTAGCTATCATTAATTTTTTATATGACCTTTTCAAAAAAAAATTTTGAGGAGAGACCTTTCCAATTTGGAAAAGGTTTCTTTACTTCTTTTTCACGCACACACGGCCCAATTACTCGAATAGAAATGAAGCCAGGTAGCCAGTCCATGATTTTTGTTTTTACAATTTACGTTAAAACCCTTTAACTTTGTTATATTATTATAAAAAGGGCTTATACATATAAAAGAAACAAATTAGTAAAAAATTTAAATACTTAGTAATAAAATTTTAAAAACATAGAGTGGCTTAGCACCCCCGCCACTACTATGATCCGCCCCTGTTCTGGCTACAGAAATTAAACAATTAAGTAACTTGATTTCTAACCTTTATTTAGAAAAAGAAAACACAAATGAGATATGATGACTCAATATGGAACGATGGATTTCAGATTAAAAAATGTCTACCTAGAAGATTAAAAATTTATCCTCTTTGTCAATTTATTGTGATTACAAAAAAATTATCGATAAAATTAACATTTCATCTAGTGAATATTTTTGAATTATAAAACTTGACCCTTCATTTTTAATCTAAAAAAAAAATCTGCAAAGAATAAATATCTGATGTGAAAAAGGATAGCGCAACTATATTCAGAATAAACATTTGAATAAACTCAGAGGCGAAAGTACACAGAAGGGAAGGGGTGTCTATAAATTATAAATTGAAAATTTTCAATCTTATCATTTAAATTTTTTACATTATAATTATACTGTTAGTTCTTTTTACGATGAGGCTTCAATGTCTTCATTTTTTGTGCTGTTATTGTGTCTTTATTTTTAAAAACTTTAATAACTCAAAATTTAAAACTTAAAATAAAAATAAAACCGTTGGATATGATCTACTTCATTTTATCTATGCACGTGTAAAAAATTATAACATTTCAACTTTGTTTTGGTTGTCATCAAAGCTTGTAAAAACGTACTAATGTGGATAATTTCTAGACGTTAATTTTTCAACTTATTGATTCACACATAAATAAAACCAAAATGTGATAATTTTTTATAAAAACATAAAGAAAATAACATAGATTACATCTAACATTTTGACGTTTATAATTTAAATTTTGAGTTATTGACGTTTTAAAAATGAAAATATGGTGGAGGCATTTGAACTCTCCTCTCTTTTTATAAAGTAAATTACAAAATATTTATTTATTCGGTCCCTCTATCTATATTTTGTGATTTCCCCCCTTAAATACACTAGTTAACAACTTTTTATCATGAAAATTTATCTTGAAATTTCCAAAAAAATTATATAATGTCTTCGTGCTTGAACATTTTTATTTTTAGTAATTAAAAAAAATTAATTGTAGGAAAAGAGGTTTATTATTTTTTTCTGTAGAAAAAATGTAAGTACCGAATCAAATATTCGGTATCTTAGCAGTGTACCAAAACATAAATCTTAGCATAGGAGATCCAATAAAAGAATGTACTCAATCTCCTCTTTTTTAATCCTTTTTCCAGGTGCAGTACAATTTAAAAAAAAAAAAAAGATCTACCGAATCTAAGTTTCGGTACACTGAGGTATATTCATGTGTACCGAATTCTTATTTTTTTTACTAACTGTGTAATCTTGTGGAAACATAGTGAAAGATAGTGTACCGAATCAAAGATTTGATACTTGTGTTTTTTGTAAGAAGAAATAATCAACTTTTTTTACCAATAATTAATTTTTTTAATTACAAAAAAATAAAATAAATTCTTCGTGCTTACTGGAAATCGGTAGAATGTGCCCGTACAAAAATAAAGCAGGAGAAACTTAATAAAAAATAGCACAAATCAAGCGTGACACTTTGACAGAAAGGCATGAATTGATCGCATGCACGAGATTTGATCTTGCGATGAGACGATGAGTGATTTTGCACGGATCCGAAAGATTAGACTTTAAAAGGCTTATTTTTGTCTTTTGCGGGAGACTGGATGTGTCCATTAGCCATCCAATTAAAATAACCCGGAATGAGCTGCATGATAATTGATACATCATGGTTTTCACACTCCATTTACAGGGGTCAAATCTTTATTTATTTATTTTCAAAATGTATGTATTTATACAATATTTCTCTATGATTTAGAGTAAATATTTTACTATAAATGTTATCAAATTGATTTTCATTCACAACATGAAAATTTTATATAATTTTACTCTATTCATATTTGCTCCCTTTAATTTGAAAATCTGAAGATGTTTTAGTCATCTCCTTGTCCTCTCTTCTTCTCTGATTTTCTACAATTTTGTTGCTAACAATACCATCATTTACTAAGTTTGATTTTAATTTTTTATTACTTTTTTTCAGGTGCGTTTGTAGTACTATTACACGTGTTTCTAATTTATTATTTATATTTTATTTATATTTTGATGGTGATACAGGATTATTTTGGTCAAACCAGGCAACTTGAATTTTTATTTAAAGAAAAACCAAGAAAAATGTTCAGACACTATAAAATAATAGAAAGAATTGTATAACTTATGTTGGAATGATCAATAACAACTAACAAGACAAATATAATTATATATCACATACTTGAGCTAATAAACCAAAAAAATTGACAAAAGAAAGAACAAAAATAAAAATTCACTACATTTTTGAAAGGTCAGTAACAATTTATTTTTTAGAATTTCAGAAAGAATTTTTGACAATTCTACTACATTTTTGACGAGATTAATAAACTTGAAAAATCAACATGAAAAATAAAACTCGCAAGTAAAATTTATAAATTTTCAATACATTTAAATAAAGTCAGTATCTACTATTTTTCATTCTACATGTATATACATTACGTTTGCCGATTTTAATTTAATATTCGAGTTTTAGATATATAAATGTATGACAGATATATAGAAAACAAATACTTTAAACCTTTCTCGTTTATTTCTAGTGTTTTCGAAATAATATGTATCAAAATTTGATTCTTAAGTTTTACACGGAATTTTATAGTTGCTAATAATAATTAAGGTTCCAAAAATTACAGTAGTTGTTATAACTTATAAGAGATGGTTCCTTTAATTTTGAATTGCAGATCTAGTCTCTAATAAAACATGAAGAAACTTTTAATGGTGCCGTCGTTCCCCGACCGAAAGTCTCAAAACGGACAGGATCCTCCATTTAGATGGAGAATGGAGAGTAAGAAGAAGTATCTCCCAGTGCGTTTACATGATGTACTTGGCAGTTGTTGCTGTTAGCCGGGTTAGGCAGATTTAGGCAACTGCTTTATGAAAAGACAATAAACAACTGAATTAGGCAGCTGACTACTGATTACATTAATGAGCTTCAACTAGCTGCGAAGTACAAACACAACAAGTCTCCGTTAGAAACTAGTGCGTATCCAGTATCCTCTTCCTCTGAGATATGACTGACGGCTTCAAATAGAAGCTCTTGTGATTAGAGATGGCATTAGAGATGCAGGCCTCCAATTGAAGCTCTTGTGATTTACTTGTTTTGTGGGGTCTGTTGGGTAAAAACTGTGTTTTGTTATATTGTCAATAGCTTTGATTTCATAACAGTAGCAGGTAGGATATTTTAGTTTTAGTTAGTTTATGCTAATCAGGGTATTGCTTGTTCATAACAGTTGCATGTGGTTTGTTTGTAAGCACTGTTGTATGGTACCACTACCAGAAAGGTGGTACTGGTTTGATATTGTAATGGTTTTTCATTTAGGTCCCTGTTCGGCTGCTAAATTTGAACTGGGAATTGGATGGGTTTCGGGTTAACTGGGATTGTAATTCTGTTGGGCGTAGGGGTGTTCAAATGGTTCAATTTATTTGGTTTTTAACCGAACCGAAAAAATTCGGTTTAAATAGTTTGGTTTTTCAGTTTAAATGGATCGGTTCGGTTGAATTTTTGAAATATATCAGTTTAAATGGTTCGGTTCGGTTTAGATTTGAAAAACTGACTAAACCAAACCGACCGATTTATAATGGTTCAGTAATGAGTATTAGATTTCTCCTTTCCTTTTTCCCTCACGCGCACGCTAGACTGTTCAGTATTCCCTCCCTACTCAGGACTCGCCGAACCCTTCCTGTCAAATCGCCGAACTACTCTCTACCTCTGCACGATATCTTAAAAAATCAGAAGGAACAATCTCTCCGTCTCTCTTCCCCTGTTTCCTCTTTCCTCTTTCCTCCGAACCCCAACACCTAACTCCCAACTTGAACTTCTCTCTCTTCTCTCTCTTTTCTCGCAAGGATCATAAATTTTCTGAAAAAGATAGCTCCGGTCCAATCAATGAAAGATAAGTTTAGTATTTTCCTCTCACATTTATTTTGAATTTGCAAGTTTGATTTTTTTTTTTGTTGTTGTTAACTTAAGTACCTTTTGATTAATCTATTACAGACATTGAAGAGCAACCAAACAAGGTGCTTAGAAATTTGAGAGACGACCATTGTGCTTTTTGCTAAAATCCGAAATAGCGAGTCTTTTCTGTACTTGAAATCCTCGGTCCAACCGACCAAACTGAAGTTTATTTCGGTTCCTTGATCACCTTTGTTGAAGTTTAGGGTGAATTGAGGCATATATGTAAAGATAAAGAGTATTTTGAGGTTCTTTTGCAAAAGTACGCTTGTATGTGTAAAGTTGAAGCTTTACTGAGAAGTGAGAAAGCATACAATTAATACAACTCAGTATGTATATATGGTCATTTTTGGCATGCAACAAAACAGCAACAAAACAAACCTGAGGCATTTTGGTTAAAAGTAGTTAGTTTGATATATCCAACCCTTGAGCTTTCCTTCCCAGCACCGGGTATCTCACACAGAGTTGACTTCACTGGGTTTCGAGTAACCCTCTCCCTCCTATGTGAAAAGCATATGCAAATATTGATAATATGATTAAAAATGATAATAAGAAATACATAGAAAAGTAGCTTTTTTGCACCAAAAAAAGTTAAAAATTCATTCTAGCTTAAGAGACTGCAAACGGTAATTGGAAAAAGTTGGGGAACCATAAGGCAACAACTCTTGAACTAAAAACTATTTACATTCAAGCTTAAGAGAGAGAAAATTACTTTACAGTGACACACTTAATGTCACTTAATGTCAGATCCTTTGCGAATTGTTAAATCTACCAAGCTTCCATCTTCGCCTCTGTTGCAACATTTCATGATAAATCAACGGAAACTCAGAAGATTCTTTACTGGGTTCAACAATAGATTGACTAGTGGACAGTAGTAAAAAAGCCTTACTAGAGTTGCAACAAAGAGCCATACCACCCGGTTAGTTTATTTAACCTGGCAACATGTGCCAGGAACATTTGCAGTTTACTGCGAGCATCTACGTTGGTAATTTCATTCCAATTTCAAATCCTAGGTGGCAATTTCAATTTGCAATTTCAGGGAGGTATGATAATTTCATAAATGGAAAGATTTTTTTTAATGAAATTAATTTCAAAGTAAAAAATATTAATTCTTATTCACTCATACATCCCAGAAATTAATTTCTGGGATGTATGAGAATTTCTTTTTCAATTTATGAATGCTAAAATCAATCAAAATTAATTGCGACAGTGATATGTTTTTTAAATTTACTTTAAATATTAATTTCAATTAATTTTAGTTATTTCTATACTAATTTCAGGAATGTAGATGCTCTAACCAGCAGCAACCATTTAAATTTTTGGTGGAGCCTGGTCCAGTTAGGTATATTAACTTCTGAATCTGTACCTGTAGGGGTAGTACCTGACAACAACAATTATGATAACACTGCCTACTATTGACAATCTACTTTCAGGTAAACACAATTTTCTGTAAAATGAGAGCAACTACTTACTGTAACCTATCGGCTGCATCATATATGTCCATGTTTTTAGTAGATAAATCATCTATAGCTAAAATAATATCTCCAGCAGCTATACCAGCCTTGTCAGCAGGCCCATCAGGGTTCGATGACACAACCACAAAACCCTGGTCTGGCCCATCAAGCACCCTCGGGTATGCAAATGACAATCCTACCCCTGTAATGGCCGCTTTAGTGCCAGACTGCCTTCAACCAAAGTAATTTCAAGTTTAAAAGAGTTTGCTACCTAATAGAAGTTTGGGAATATTTTCATGTATGCACTACAAGGCTCAAAACGACACATTCACCCCTGCACAAGAGATTCAATGCATGCACTGAAGATATTTAAACGTCACATGTACTCAAACTGACATTAACCCATCATGTCTATGGCATCTGAATTGCTCCTCCCAGGTATTCCCTCTAGGTTAATGAGGAGCAACAGGTATTTTTGCACATTTAAGAAAATGTGACGTGTATATCCCATGTTTAGCAGGGCTGCACTAGATATTGTACGAAGGAAGCATTAAAATTCTGTAAGAATTTACATTTTTTTTTTAAAAGTATTAGATAAAATAATAGTAAAGGAGCCACACCCGCAAGTTCTTGAATTTTTCTGGCTCCAGAAAACAAGTGAAAGGATCATCCAAGGTTGAAAGCATCTTTTTTATTGCAGCATCTGAAATAAAGATAATTGCAGCTTAGTTCTATTAAAATCATCCTAAGCAAATGAAGGAAACGGATAGTCGAGTTCTTCTATGGCTGTTATTAACCCTGGACACGATGAAAATTATGGATGTAAATCTCATTTTGTGATTTGAGATAAAAAGAAATATTATAGATTCATGTGAAGAAGTCTCTTTCCTTCAACAGTGTTCAGAAATTGAAATAAAAGAAGAACTACTTTAAACCAAATGGTGTGTGAGGCTGATAAAAACATAATAATAAAAAGCTATATTACATCATCAAATAATGCAATAACCCAACTCTAATAGTGTTCTAGTTAGTCCTTACGTATACCTTAATGAAAATTAATTTTTTGCTGGTGTCAAGAAAACAAAAGTTTAAAGGTCCCACATATCAAACCAACCAAGCATGCATATTATTAGAACTAGAAAAGCAACAAATAAATCCTTAATATTAAGAATAGAATAGTACATGTCTCTTCACGTGTATTCATAGGTTCATTTTTCAGTGCAGTTTCTCGGTATCTGAACCAACTTTGACCATTGCATGATTTATCATAATAGGCACGGTCTACTACTCTCCATGCCTCCAAGAAAAGAAGGTTCTCCTCTGTTAGAGCGGAAAGTACAGAAGTGCAATTACTAGGACTTCTAACAAGCACGCCCTTGTACTAAAATTTATGAGCTATGTTAAACAGCACCTAACCAGTCTTGGTTTGCAGAAAATAAACAGACTTTAAAGCATAAATGCAAAAGTATCAGAAAACCACCATAAGAGATGGTCTTTTGCACTTTACCCCAGAACTTTTCCATACTTGCAGATTACACACCAAGTATGAATCACTACAGATGACTCAACATTTACCTTGGGATTTTCATAACTATGTGCAATCTAGAAGCTAAATATGCTTAGCTTGATATCAGCTCTATCCGGACTTCAAAATAACTGCCCTCTTAAATAAGGAAGATAAATTCTCCGATATCTCAAGAGACCAGACTCATTAACTCACATTGAAGTTTTTGGGGCATAAAAATGGCTTAGGCTAAGCTATCAAGTTGCATTTTTTTTTAAATATCTCAAAATGTTAAATGCCAGTTCTAAATAGGCTAATAGGTCTGCTGCAAAAACAATTAAATGAATTTACCAATTAGTACATACATGAAGGTGCCGTGCTGACTGTGAAAGAGATTGCCATTACAAAAACCATTCCCACAACCATGCGAACAAAACCAACCAATGCTTTTTGTTTCAGCTTGCCTCGACAGCGTACTACTTTAAGAACCCTAGCTTTTTGAGTGAGATTAGACCAAAATCTCTTGAAATTCAAATTGTAGTGAAAGGAGATGATCTCCAGCGGGTTCATTGCATGGAAAGATGAATTACATGAACCTTGACTAATATGATTCTTCTCAAATACATGACATCTTGTTTTTCGAGTTGCGTTGGTTTTCCCCACATATTGTAAAGGTGAGCTGAGATGGGCAACATATATCCTTGCTGCCTGTATATCCAAACAAAGACAGACTGCCATCTGTTAATGTATAAAATAAAATGGCCAGTGCTATGTGCTAATATCATAATCAAGATATAATCAATGTAGTATATACGAACTAACTGCTCAATCCACAGTCATGAAAATCTAATACAAAATAGAAAGAAAGAATTTGTGCTTAGCATGCCAAACTGGAAACAAGTCAAGTGGTAGGTGAAAACAAAAACCTATACGTGGCGACATTCCCAATATATATAAAAACTATACACTTACAATAATACTATGAAATTGCATTTAATACTTGATAAAAAATATATTTATATATTGATGTTCCGCAAATGCAGGAGTTATCCACATGCCCAAGTTAGACACCGCATTTCCATTTATGTAATCACTCAACCATTTTTTTACCAAACTGCTACCAACCGATACATATTTGTAACAGACCAATAAGTTAAAAAAGAGAGTGAAATTAAGCAAGGCTCAGGTAAATAGATAAAACATTATAGCAACTCAACGAAGAAATTTATTAATATTTCTCATCATGAACTAACAAAGATACTCTAGAAAATGGCTAATTCATTATAAGCTTGTCCTTTCAATAATATTAATTAATATGGACCGAAATTATCTTGGTGCATGGAGGTTTCTCTGAAATTATAAATTGTCACTTTACACCATTAGAAAAACAATTGTCATTCATATATGGTAGGAGAGTTGAGGTCCTGAGTTCATTTCTAATTATGCTCATATGTATATATATATATATAAAAAAAGCATCATCTTTCTCTAATTAATTTCTATTGACACGCCAGACTGTGACTAGAACGTGCCAATTGAGATTATAAAATTAAGATAGTGGAATGAAACTTTGAACACAAGCATTGCAATAATTTTTAACTTATGTAATAGCAAGTTGAGTAAATAGAATATTACAAGAAGCAGAAGGCCTCAAATTTCTTCTTCGGTTCAATCCAGGCCTGAAAACCATCTGCCGGAGCATAATTTGTGAATTTCCATTGAGAAAATTCAATCCATTGCTCTGGATACTAACACCTCCTCTAAATCTACTCCTACAGCTCCCAATTTCACAACAAACGAAGAGAATTGCAGCGGATGTAGACATTTTTCTACCTCCTCTACAAATCCTAACGGCACTTAGAGGTTGTGGTTGTGCAAATTTCGATCTATGGAGCTTTTGAGTAAGAGAGATTTGTGCGCTTGCCGCCTGCGCCATGTTTTTTTTTTTTTTTTGTTTCGAGGGTTTTTGTTTCGGGTCAGAGAGATGCGCACGGATTGGGGATCGTTGTTTTTTATATTAGAGAGGGACGAGTGTGGGAGCGACGAGTCAGAGAGAGGGAGAGATCGTTTCAGCGTTTTTTTTTTAATTTAAGGCAGAGTCGGAGTTGGGCAGCAGGGCGGGCTCCAGCTTTAAATTTTTTTTTCAAGGCAGGCCTCAGCGAATTGGGCTCCAGCGAAATTCAATGGTCCGTTAATTCTTTTGTTAAACAGCTCCAGGCCTCTAGCGAATTTACGGAGAGAGAGCAATTTCATTTTCAGAGAGTCAACTGCCCCCGGGGCCACAGTGAGTCCTGCCTTTGATTATGTGAATGTAATGAATGAGTGTTCAGTTGTATTGTGAAAATAGTCGTGAAAAATTCTTTTTTTTTTTCTAAAATACTTGATATTATAAAATAATTATTAATTAAATTAAATTAAATTAATTAAACATAACATAACATAACAGAGTCCGGCTACTATACCACTAGTGTCATTCCAAACTAAATAACACTACATCTTAAACCATTGGATCTACTTTAATATTCGTACAAGACACTAGTATCAATCCAGACTATCTTGTACACGAATATTAAAGCAGATCCAATGGTTTAAGATGTGGTGTTATTTAATTTGGAATGACACTAGTGGTATAGTAGCCGGACTCAACATAACAATATTTCCATTTTGCTTAATTAAATCACCAAAAAATTATTTAAATTTAAATTAACAAATTGATCATTGTGGTGATTAATACAAGATTTCCATTTTTCTTAATTTTTAAAATTATACAATTATTTTTATTAATAAAATTATAATAATTAAATTAAACAAAAATTGATTAAATACTAATATTAAATAGATGAAATATTTCTAATAAATAAGCATTTACAAAAAAAATAAACATTTATAAAGAAACAAACATTTTAAATATGTAATTACAAAATTAAGAAAACAAATCAACATTTAAAATAATAATTAAAAATAAGAAAACAACAATTAAAATATTTAAAATCAGTAACAACAATTAACATTTCAAATAAAGAAGTTGTGCGGAATCCGGATTTGGGCTTAGTCCCACTACAGATAATAAAGAATAGAGTATTTATATATACATGTCCATTGTGTGTGTCAGACGAAAAGTTGAGAAAGAGAGAGTGACAAAGCCATTAAAAAAATCAGCCTTTAGTGGAAGGAGAGGGGAGACTGGAGAGAGAGTAGATGTGTTATTCCCCGTGACCCATGAGAAAATATGATCCAAAATTTATGGATATTCTCCAAAATTTATGCTGCCGAACCTCCCGACATTTTTATTAATATCCAAAGTTTAATACAAATTATTAATTATACGCAGAACTCAACTCAATATCGAAATATATCCAAGTCGGTCATTTTCTGACCGGCTATGTTCCCTCCCTAATTCATTTATGGCCGGCTATGTACCTTTTTTTTTTATTTTTTTTATTTTTAGAGAGAGACACTATGAAGATCAAAATATTGAAATCTAACTCTGAAAATTTGAAATTTTTGTTTAAATTATTTGTTATATTACTTCTTTGATGTATAATTAGCATATTTATACTAAAATACGATAGATTAATTGAAATTATGTTGAATAACACTAAATTATGTTAAATTACGTTAAATTACATTAAATTACGTTAAAATACGGTAAATTACGCTAAAGTACGATATGAATAGGACGATATTTTCACTGAAAAGGAGAAAAACGACGATGAAACTTCAAACGGTCATAAAACGGCGTTCGAGTGTTCGATTTCAGCAAATGACTACTTTTCGGAAAGCTTGCGAAAATGCGCATGCGTCCGTGCTAGCTAAGCTAGTTTCCGAAATTCAGAATCGCCAAAAAACAAAGGGAAGAGCCTCAAAACTTGAGTTAAAGTTTTCGATTAAGATTTTCATTTCTATCATTCAATCCAAGTAGCTCAGTAAATTAGTTACATAATGAACTTGCAGATTACCAATTTTTACTATTTTTGAATTTTTTTTACTATTTTTTATGATTCATGAAAGATGAGCAAAATCAGTCTACTATAGCGTAATTTTGTGTAGTTTAGTGTTTTTTTTACTGTATTTCAGCATAATTAGCGAAGTTATTGTAATTTAACGTAATTTAGTATAATTGAACATAATTTATTGTAATATAGTGTAATTCAACATAATTTCAAGTATTCTAGCGTATTTTAGTATAAATATGCTAATTATACATCAAAAGAAGTAGAGGAGGGATCAAGTTACAACAACCATTTTTTTCATTTTCAAAGTCCAAATCGTCGATCCAAACCGTTTAACATGATTATCTAAATAAAATGTGCTTGCAGATCAAATTTTACATTTTTTTGAATTTTTTTACTATTTATTAAGATGGGTACAAAATACTTAATAAATAGTCTGAATATGACTATTTTTTGTAAAATACTTAATAAATAGTAAACAAATTCAAAAAATGTAAAATTTGATCTGCAAGCACAGTTTATTGTGGAAATCATGTTGAACGGTTTGGAATGACGATTTGGACTTTGAAAATAAAAAAAATAATTGTTGTAATTTGATCCCTCCTCATAGAAGTAATATAACAAATAATTTAAACAAAAATTTCAAATTTTCAGAGTTAGATTTCAATATTTTGATCTTCATAGTGTCTCTCTCTTAAAAAAAAAAAAGGTACATAGCCGGCCATTTTATGGCCGGCTTAGGGAGGGAACATAGCCGGCCATTTTTCGATATTGAGTTGAGTTCTGGGTATAATTAATAATTTGTATTAAACTTTGGATATTAATAAAAATGTCGGCCGAACCTCCAACTAGGAGTGTTTAAACGGTCGGTTCGGTTGAAACCAAACTATAATTGTCAAATCAAATTTGTTTTCGGTTTTTAAAAATCCAACTGAACTGACCAAATTAATATGGCAAACCAAACTAAAACCGAACCGATTAAACCGAAATAAACTTCAGTTTGTTCGGTTGGACCGAGAATTTCAAGCGCACAAAAAACTCGCTATTTCGTTCGATTCCATGCAGCAGCGGATTTCATTCCCACTTTCCTAAATTTACGAACATTCTGCGCAATAGTAAAGACATTTGGACTCTCCAGCTAATTGGAATTTACATCATCTATGGTAACACAAACTTTAGTTTAGATCCAGACCGTTCGATCTGATTTGACACGAATATTAAAGATGTCCGTGAGGATTGATCTGGATTCAGACTGGACGGTCGGGATCTGACCTCAAAATTTGAGTTACCTCAGAGGATCTGGACTCCGTCTAATTCCCTGTTCCTTTCTCTACCTCATCCGTGCCTGCTATTGGGCCCAGGGCCTAAATTTCTCTCTGTAAATACGGGCTGATCAAGAGCAGGGCTGTATTCTCCATATTATCTGCCCAGACATGGAATGGGTCAAGAAGCCCTTCCCCTCTCGGCCTCTCCCCTGTTTGCACGGGCTGATCAATAGCAGGGCCGTATGCGGTATGCTCCATATTATTTCGTGGGAACTGGAGAAGATTTTCTTTCCAATGAATGAAACCATAGTTTTTTGGCGCCATTGGGTTTAGTTCCCGCGTTTGAAGCTCTCCCCCTCCCCGACCCACCATCTCCCTCCGTCGTACCTCTGCCTCCACCTTCATCCGGCTCCACGCCTTCCTCTCCACCGCCCCCGCCCCCACCTCCGCCCCAACCGCTTCCTCCTCCCCGCTCTCGCTCTATCATATATCCTATCTCAGATTTGGAGGTGCTTTCGAAATCTGTTAGGTCTCGGCTTGAAGAAGATGCTGGTGCTGGCGACTCCCCCTTTTGCTGATTCTTGCGTGTGTGGGTTCTTGATGCTTTGTTCTTGATCTCTGGCTCATAGTAAGATCCAAATTTTTTGAAGTTGTAAGTACTTGTAACAATTTTTGTTTACAAAATTGATTATTCTACTAATTTTTTTTTTTGAATGTCAGTAAGTTCAAAGGTATTTTGCCAGATCACTGTTTATTTATTTACAGTGTAGAATTTTGAGAAGGTTATAGATGAAAAACTAGATGCATGCGAGGCAGTTGGGGAAGATGAGTGCCTGATAAGAAGAACTTTGGTTGCTCACACTGGTTATATCTACACCTAAGATAACCACAAGATAACCTTTGATTCGGCTCTGTAAAATGTGCATTTTGTCATAACCATAAACATGTTAGAAGTTTACATGGGCTATTTAAAGGATTTGTTAATCCCAAAGAATTGTATTTCTTTTGTATTTAGTTGCAATTCTACAGAGACATGGGCCAATGCTTAGTTGATATCTTGCCAGCTTGTCTTTTTACTGGTATATGTTTGGTTGGATGAAATTGAAACTGTATACATTGTCCAAAATCAGACCTGATGCCCTTATTGTTAAAAACTCTTTCTATTTGATGTCAGATTTGAATCTCGATTTAAAAAGTTAAAATCCTTATACACTTTGTTGGTGTAATCTTGTTCTTGAGCTGTAGCACCCCTCAGCATCGATACCAGTTGGAATAACCAACTTAGGCCGCAAAAACTTTAGGCCTCAACCAAACGCCACCTTACAGAGTAACCCCCGAACCACAAATAATTCCAAATCAAATTTTGCTCATTATTTGACCAAATAAGTCCTCCTTGCTACCTTTATTAAGGAAGCCACCGAGTTGGTGAGAACTGACTCAAGTAGTGTGTGTATACGGTGTGTATGTGAACCCTCTAACCAAGTTTAGTAGAAATGTTTTGGGCACCCAAATCCCGATTGCTCGGATGGAAATATGTGTTGTTTGGTGTTGTTGTGTTGATGATTTGATCTGATTTTGGATTTTGGTTGCATTTAGTGGTTGTTTCGATTGTGCTTGCGAGGTGTTCCACAAAATTCTGTATAGAGTATTGTGGCAATTTTGTTACTTATACTGTACTGGTATTGTGCTGTGTATGGGACCAATGGGGTCAAGTTTGATTCAGTAGGTTTATATACCATGGAAATCTTCCTTAATATATTATTTCTTCTTAATTTAAATATTTTTTTTTGGAATTTGTTTCAAACTTTCAATGCTTTTCTATTATTTGTCTTTCGTCTGATTGATGAATTCATTTGCTTCTTCATTACTCCTATTTCAGAGAAATTCTGAGAATCAAAACGATTTGAAAAAAGAAAGAATATTGAATCCCGAACTCCATCAATCACAGATCCAATTTTTGCTCCTGTTTAGCTGAAATGGCAGGACAATCTGATCCTAGTCTTTCCATTTTCTCAGCTCCAGAGGTACAGATAAAGTTACTGTTTCCCCATTTATTTCTCCATCTTTATGATTTATGATTTACTTGTCTTTATTGAAAAAGTTGCACCTTTTGTCCTTTTCTATTGCTCATTTTCATGCATAGGTGGAGTTTCTTGCAGAGTATGAGATGATCGAAATTGTGCCCAATATTCGAATGGATGCATTGAACTTGCTCTGTGTAAGATTACCTTTTCGTTTTACTTGTGATTTTCTTTGAAGATATTAATTTTGCAATTAGCAGAGTTGCTTCAGAGCCACCAGAAATTATAGGTTAGCTGTGGATTTCTATGTCTAACATTTAGTGCATTTCGGTTCTATTTAAAGAGGTGCTCTTTTAGAACTTCAGTTTTGTTATGAAATTTTTGGACTATTGGTTTAACGAAATAAAAAATTAGTTTGGGGAAAACAATTTATGCCTGGTTCAATGATAGGAACTTACAACTCTGTGTTATGGGTTAACTCATATTAGCACCTTATGTTATGGGGTGATTGAACCTAAAAGCGGACCATTAAGTGTTTCTAAATTGATATATTTTCATTGGGTACAAATGCAAAACTAATAAGCTCCATTATAAAAGAATACTTTTGCATTCTTTAACACGAGTGTGGGTATAGTACTTGTTGCTTGTTTTTCAGATCAATGAGACAATTCTTCAGGGTTATTCCCATTGGTCTAACATTCTTTTCTTTGGATAGAAAATGATGTTTTTACCGAACAGTATTATATTTTGTACTTGTTACATGATTTACAGGGTGATTTTGGGCCATTTTTACCTCAAATTGCATGTAAAGTGCCTCTTTGGCTTTGCCGTGGCTCTTAAAAAACGAGGCAAATGTTCCATTCGTACACCTGATTGGATGTCAGTTGGTGAGAAATTTTCACTGTTTATATAATTTATATTATTTCTGGGTATACCCAAAATTAAAGTCAATACTATAATTCTTTTATACATTGGTTGAAAGGACCTAAAACAATCAATTATTTGAAGCATTGTTAAATATATGTTCTATTTTCTGTTTGAAGGGATATTTAATTGGATTTTAAAAAAAAATCATAAAAGATAAAAGATGTTAAGCATCCGTCATGCTTGTTGCATTTTATTAGAATGCCTTTTTTTATTGAAACAAGAATTGAGGTCCTTTTGTCATTTCTCCAGGAAGAAGTTAGCGGTGTTGGTGACTTAATTTGTTAGTATTATTAAATAATTATTTTTTATTTGCAGAATGTCTAAATTTAGAAGATTTAAGTGAAAACCAAGAAGTTTGAAATTGATAGGTGTCACTACCCCTTGATCTTTTAATTTTGACTTTTTCACCTTTATAAATCGTAGAGAAGTTGACACGAGTATTAGAAGCGGAAAGAGAATCACCTAGAGAGTTCCAACCTTTGCCGTTCCATTATGTGGAAATTTCACGTCTTTTACTTGATCAGTAAGTTATTGACATGATCAATGTGATTTTTTGCAAACTTCACTTGAGTTTCTTAGAGTATTTTTAGCAAATGTTCAGCACAATTTTATGCATAATTAATACCAAGCATTTAGTGGTCTATGCGCAAGTAACTCTCAATGATTAGAGAAAGATTTAATTGTGTGAAAGTTTGCTAGACTGTCCCAAGAAAGAGGAAAAAGTGGTTCTGTTGTATTTGATATGCTGTTACCTTCTTCATTGAACTATTCAGTGATTTCTCGTAATGTGCGAAAAAGGAAACCACAAAATAATTGGCACTAGAAATATTTGGTATATCTGCTAATAAGAAACATGTAGGCTGTAATTTGCACAACAAACTGAATAATGTTCCTTCAGTTACATTTATATTCCTAACCTAATACCTTTGAAATATAATTTCAGTGCGCATGATGACATACCTGAGGTGTACATGGTGAGTCTTACTTTATGCTTTGATGATTGTAATTTTAATATTAAAATTGCTTGATTTCTTCCAACTACGTGCAATGGTCTAGGTGAGATCATTGATTGAAGATATTAGAAATGTGAGGTTTCATAAGGTGGAATCTGGATTAGAAACAATTTCAGGCCGAACTCATGCTGTGAAGGTACTGACTTTTTTGTTCTTGCTCAATTTTGGTTGTCTGGTTTCTAGATGCAAGGAAAATTTGCCTTTTTCTTTTTGTAACAATAGCATAGAATATTTACATAGTTGCTAATTGAACCCAGCACTGTTCATGTGTTCCAGTTGAGATTCAGAATTATTTGGAGAGAAAATATAGATGGCATCATACCATTACTCATGGAAAGTATATAATAAGTTATCATGGCAATTCTTACCCTACCACAGACAAATCTGTGTTCTCTATGCTGAAATTATTACTTACCGGTTTCATGTTTGCATCAATTGAAAGGTCAGGGGCAATGTGTTCATTTTTAACAGAATAACAACTGAACCTTGGTCTTAGCAGTTAGACCAAAAAAGTTTCGGGTACTCCGTGCAGAGACGAGTAAACTTCTCTTGGTTTGCAAAAAGAAAAAAAAATGCAATTACTCGGATCACCAATTTCATGATTCTTTTTTGGCAGTTGAAAAATCTCTCAGCCATGGAGGTGAACATAGTGCGGCCTTTCATGGTGCGAGTCTTGCAAGCTTTCTACAAGCATGACAGTCCGGAAATGGTTCAACAAGCAGATACTTCAGCAAATAAACGGCCTCAAGTTGTCGACCGGGGCCCACGCGTAAGTCTTTTCTGTGTTTTTTATTATTGGTTTACGCATCTCTGTGATTATGGTGATTAGAGAGACATTTGATACAGAATGTATACTTTTATGTTTTATTTTTGTTTTCTTAAAATGGAATTTGGAAATGTTCAGAAGAAATATAAGGAAATAATTAGATTGGCACATTAATCTTATTGTAAAACCCTATTAATTGTAAAATAAAAATTAGAGAAGTGCAACTCGTACTAATTTGGAAAAAAAAATTTCTTTCAGAGAGATTTAAGGCGAAGGTAGCGAAATAATGATCAGCTCTTCTACTACTTTATTTCAGTCTCAAGGCTCTAAGAACAATTTTATTTTATTGTTATGTTCCATGTAAGCTTTATCTTGTTAGCCTGATCATTGTGAGTTAGTTTATTTTCTTTGTCGTTTATTACTACACTAGCATGTAATCTGTCCAAGGTACGGGACATTGTACTTTTAGAGCATCTACAACGGTGATTTCTTTTAAATTGCTAATTTGATGTGTTAATTGCTAATATAATTGCTGGGATGTACTCTAGTTTTTAAATTAGCAAATTTGCTTTAAAAACAACTCTTCAGAGCATCTACAACGGTGATTTCTTTTAAATTGCTAATATGATGTGTTAATTGCTAATATTATTGTTGAGATGTACCACAGTTTTTAAATTAGCAAGTTTGCTTTTAAAAACAACTCTAATTAAATTTTTGGGATGGAGTGATTTAAAAATTATGAATCCCTTTAATTGCTAAACTCAGTGACGTGGCCTAAATTAATTGCTAAATGTTTGCTGGAATGGAGATGCTCTAAGATAGTTGAATGGAAGGAGTGTGGTTGTAATCATTAGTTTATGTTATTGAACAATAGCATTTCAAGAGGAAAATGTGAATTGTTGATAATTTAGTATTCAGAGTAAAGCCAATTTTTGTTAAAAGTACTGCAGATGGACACTAATATTTGCAAACCTATCATTGGAACTCCAGACAAATTGCATATAGATACATAATTCTGTATTTTGAATCGTGTTATGTATATTTGCAAATTGCATTATTGGTATAAACACTTTTTTTTATTATAATGTCAATAAGCAAACTTTGTATATGCCTACATGCAATCTTTTCATTCAATGTACTTGGATAATTGATATAAACACTTTTCTGAATAACTGTATACACTTTTTTGTAATTTTAATTTTGGCAGATTTTTTTATTATCAGGTATGGGCAAAGTGTATATATTGTTCAAAGTGCTTTAGTCATTTAATACAAACATTTTTCTCATCACCTATAAATATTTTTGTTCATTGATAGCGTGTGGGCGGATTGCTCTCTCAGGTATATGGCAGATTGTGATTGAAGTATGAACTCATTTTTTATTTATAAAAAAACAATCTATATATTTCATACGCATTTCAATTTCATATCAAGTCTCAAATATAGAGCGAGATTTCAACGAAGGTTAAACTCAGTTTTAAATTAAAGCACACTACGTATATTATAAATACCTTGTAAGTTTTAGTTAGACATATGCATCTCTTTTCGAGTAATTACTAATACATTTTGCAGGCCAGATTTAATCGGCCCAAAATGTTATCATAGCCATTAGCCAGCCTTTGGTAAAATCTGGTATATTGGCCCAGCCCACAGGACGCCTTAAAAGTTGGAAGTCCAGTACAGCGTACTTTCATAAAGGCATGCTTTTCTAGAGAGGTGTAAGGCTAGCTTTCAAACAATGTCTGCAGAAACATCTATCTAAATTCTCACACGTAGTGGCACCCCATTTTCTTGGTCTTTTTCTTGCACCAGGCTTGCTTTGCTTACCTAGGAAACAAGTCCAAGATAGGATATGCTTTCAAACTGGCCTGCGTAAGGCACTTTCAAAAGCTTGATCCCACTCCCTGGATTGGCTAAATAACCTTCTTTCTTTACTCTCGTTCGACGGGACAGTCATTCTATATAGCCACTGCTTGAAAACCAACCTACTATGCCTAGAGCCTCATTGGAGTGTGTGAAGCAGATTGGAAGGATGGGAGAGAAAAACGGTACTAGGCTTTCTACCAAGGGTGAACCATAAATCGCTGAGATCGAGCCAGGTTGAACAGATCAAGGATCCCTCTCTCTAAAGGAATGGCTCACTCAAACCGGGGAACAAAGCCCGGCAACTAAAGAATGGAAAGCAGGGGATTTCTATTTACCCATGAAGAAGAAAAGGCGAAGCCGATCACTCGAAACGATGATAGTAGCGAGCCGGAATTGAACCAGCGCTTGAAGCAAAGAATCCCTTCTTTTCGCCAAGGTGACCCAGTTCAAAACTCATTTGCCTACGACCGGTCCCGGGATACAACCTCCATCCCAAACTTATGAATTCCAAGGAGGTAAGGAAAAAACATTTTGTAGTTGTAATAATTATTGAAAATGGAAACGAAAGAGAACTTTAGATAATTGCGTCTCACCCAACTGAGGATAGTAATTATGTATGTAGTTCAACAGTTTGTAACAACCATCCCATTAGCCTTCCTATAATTAAAATGATTTCCATATTGTTAATTGAACTTGGTTTATTACCTTGTTGCACCTTGATTAGTCACTTATCTAGACTGGCCTAATCTAAATGGAATATATATTCTGAAATTAAATGCAAAACTTATATATCAACAGGTGGTCCTTCACTGACACCCCAAAAAGAGACATGAGCTATATGGCAGACTATATATATGTTTACTACGTGCTTCTGATAAGTAATGGCATGGACTATCCCATTTTCAATTACTACTAACAATGATGAAATAACATGTGATATATAGTTATACATATATATATACACTAATCATAGTTACTAATATTGCATGAGGCCCTTCTATACATGGATTCCGTTGGACAAGTCATATGATACCCAATTAACCTTCCATGTTAGTGCCTAATTACAAATGGCCTAATATTTCATCTTGACATGGTAGATGGGCTGAAGAATGTTCTTTGAGAACTTTGTTTAGCGAACCATTAGACGTTAGTGGCACACCTAAGCCTAACATGACAGTTGCCCAAGTACTCAAAATGGTTTATGTAATATACCATTTAGGAGACAATTATTAACCTGCCATTTAGTTGATGATATCCATGCTCTATTAAAACACTTAGCTCATTATTCTCCTAATAATACTAAAGATTATGTAGTTTGGAGATGGGATGGAAAAAAAAAAAAGGGTGTACAGTGCAGCCATATTATAACTAGTTAGAAATGGAGAGGTTCCTAGTAAAGAAGATCATATAACTGAGCACCGAAATACCTCCAAAAATTAAAGCTTTCCTTTGGTTAGTACAGAGGAAGAAGTTACTAAGGATATATAATTCAAGTAAAAGGAGATTCAAATGAGTTCATATATATCGTCCGGGTAATTTGATTTATTTTCAACGGCGGAGATTTACTGACGGACAATTATGTTATTAGGTGAGAGCATCTATATATGTAGTTAAAGTTCATGCACTATCCTCTCAAAAAAAAAAAAATTATCTCAAAAAGTTCATTCACTAAAAAGATTACATCAACAGTCATTATCATATTCAATATTCATTATAATCAGGTATAGTAAAAAATGTGAAGTGGAATCCAAATTGAACCCTTGTATATGTGGGACCACAGTTCCACAAAAATGAAAATCTAAGAATTCTATAAAAGTTGAACAAAATTAAGTATCTTTCCTTGACAGAGCGCCTCTTCCAGTACTTTACAATTTTCCCATTAGTGCCTAGGGTCATAGTGGTGGCATCACTACAAAAATTAACATCCTTTTAATTTTTTTCTTTTCTTTTTCTATTACTGTTTCAGTTTCTTAACAAACATATTAACTGAGAAAGACGTGCACTGCGTCCCTTCCACTTTACATATATTAATTCCATTGGCATTTGTACATCTCAATCCTCTTGCTTACTTTTGCATTGTTTTGCTGGGAAAACGTTAGGAGTTCATCTCCTCTAGCCACTCTATATCCATTCAGGAGCAGAATCAAAATATGTCACAGAATGAGGCATATAATTCACTACTAGAATTTTGATTTATTACATGAGCAAGGTTTCAGTTGTTGCATGAGCTGACTCTTGCAACAAGCTCGAAAAAAGCCAGTTACATGAGTCACCTATGTTACAAGTCTCCGTGCAAATACTAAATTTCAGACTTGTTACATGGGCTATCATTGTAATAACTTTTCTCAAACTTTTTACATAAGCCTGCGCATGTAAAATAGGCGCATGTAAAAAAGACGCATGCAACAAGTCTGAGATTTGGCACCTACAAAAAGTAGTTGCATAGTTAAAGAGCGTGGGCCCCATCTTAGTATTTGCAAGGCTAAAGAGCGTGGGTTCCATCTTAGTATTTGTAAGGATAGAGAACTGAGTAATTGCATGGTTAGAGAACGTGGGTCCCACACGGTTTATTGTAAGGGAAGTGAACTAAATAATTGCATGGGTAAAGAAGATGGGCCCCCCTGTTTATTTGCATGGTTAATGAAGGTGCGCCCCACCAGGTTATTTGCATGGTTAACGGAGGTGGGTGTCATCAGATTATTTGCAAAAATATCGTTGGCACCTTTTTCATAGAATGTATTACCCCATATTTGTATGTATTTTCCGATAAAAAAAATTAACGTTTCAGCAAAATATCAACATGTCCAATATCTATAATCCTCCCCGTACCAATTTGGTACCAACCCAGTGGCAACCAAGAAATCTTTTACATTTTCCATTGAAATATAATAAGAACAACAATTTAATAAAACATGGAGATTAACATTTTAATATCATTAATCAACATAGTAAATTCAAGCATGCATTGTAACATAAGACCAAAAAGGATTGCAACCACAGAACTATAAATAACTTTTTTATACTCAAAATACACACACGACCCATAACCAAAAATTTACAAAAAGAGGCTACCCAAAAGATTTTCCTAATTTTTAGCTTCAAAATACTTTTTTTTCTGTGATAAAGGTTGACAAAACCCCACACGACATCAGTTTGAAGAGACTTCCAGTAGATGTATCAGATTTCGGTTTACCACTCTTGCTCAATTCCTCTGATAGGTCCCTGCATCAGTTGATTTCACATTTTCACATGACAGTATTCAAGCAAATATGCTTAAAGAAAAACAAATCATCAGGATAAAATTGGGTTTTGACATTTCAGCTACAAGGAGATTCAAGCAAATTTCAATGTAGGAAGACCTGATGAGGTGGAAATCTGGATTGTTCAGATATGCCCCTTTCATTTTCTTCCATTACCAAAAGGAATCAGTAATAAGAAGTCTCAACATCAGGAGTTTAACAATAAGGCAAATTTCTAAATTTCTAAATAAACACATGCAAATCACATAATCTTCTATTTTTTTTTCTAAAAATTGTATTTTTCTTGGTACGACACGCTGACTACACCTAAACCAATTTCTCTCCATTGCTCAGTATGCTCTGTAATTTATGTCGAACAATTAATAATACTTAGCATAAGGTAAAATGACATTTCAAGAGGGTATTATCTTGAGAAAAATGATTTAATACACAAGTATGTAACTTATCCATACATTCTGTATTTGTATTATCTCATTCCCACGAGCCTTAATATTGTTTAGCATAAGGAAAGGGCAAAAAATGAAGTAACAACTACCTAATTTGGAAAGCCTTCATCATCTATTTTGATTGTTCTTGTTTTTTTTTTTTAGTTTATTATTGCTAAGGCTAGAACCATGAAGTTCATATTGTGATAATCATTCATCACCTTAAGAGGGGCATATATGAACTGCATGGTTCCAGCCCTAGCAAGACTGTAAATGTTTCCAGTGGTACTGGTAATCTTATTCATCAGCTCATTTTACATTTTTTTGTATAGACATACATATATTTGACTGCTATCTGGCTTCTTATCGTATGAACAACCAAGCTAGCGTAGGCCTGAGGGTATTGACTCGCGTGTTAGACGCAAGTTTAAGGGATGCACTCTCATGCCCAACATTGGACATGGGTCTAACAAGAAAACTCGCCACGACCTCCCCAATGTGTTCAAGAAGTTCGTCATGCACAATGCCTCTGAGCTCGAGTTGCTCAGTATGCATAACAGGTACACTTTCTTTTTTATATATCTTTTAAATATTGTGTACTCATGTGGAATCTACATTCTGTATTGTAATTGCAGTTAAACCTGTGTTAAATTGAACCCTAGACCTGTTGCCAATCAAAAGATTGTGCTCGGCAAGAATTTGAATCATATAAGCTAACTGGTTTAATTTGAATCAAGCTTCTCAGATTTACCCTTGAATGAAGTTCATGTGTGTTTCTAATATATCCTATTGTGAAGCAATTTCTCTTTTCCTTTGAAGTGTATAGTTGCTGGTTTCACAGGGGCAAAAATGTCCAGAACACTAAAAAGTCTTTTTCTCCTAATCTTTTTTTAGGAATTTGGCAATGACATTTATACAGTACTTCAAGCATAGTCATATGCATTTTTTAGAATTTTTATAGAATTTTTAGACAAACACATTAAGAATAATTAAAATAGTTAGGATCTGGAAAATAAAAGAAAACAGTCAACTGTGAGTTGACCAGATTAAATTTGATGAAATCCTTAATAAAATGTTTGAAATTAAGTTGTGTAGACTCTCTAGACATGTTCATACATCGCTTCTAAGCATTTTCAAACCATTAGATTGTACAGATTAAGCATCAAGTAACAATTTTAAAAATCATCTGTTAGCTCTTTTGAATAAGGAAAAAACAGTGAGCTGAGTTCTTACTTTTTTGGTAACTGTACTGCTATTGTTAAAGAATGGGTGCTCATATTATATATAAGGGTTTGTCTTTGTCAGAGTTTTTACTCTGTTGACCATGAGTTTCTAATGCTGCTAACATAGGGATACCGGTAATAAATGGGCAATGTTTTTGAGAAAGGGCGGTGTTGTTAACAACTCATACTTTTGAGAAAGGCAGAGAGGTGGTCCTGAAATGGGCGGTGTTGTAACTGAAATGGGCAATGTTTCCAATTACTTAACAGAATCCTTCAATCAGTTGTATAGGATTCCTAACTATTTTTAAAGAATTACTTTACAGAATTCTTCAACAGTTATATAGGATTGTTGAACTAGTTCTATAGGATTATATAGGATTCTTGAACTAGATTTGGTTGTATGCTATTACCTGAGATATGTCTTGCACAGGTGGTACTGCTGTACCCTCTTTCTTTTGTCCTTCCATTTCAGTTACAACAGAATCCAATTTTGGGATTTTACGAACTGCTGTATATTCTCTTAAGACACGGTTACACTTACGGTTACGCTTACGCTTCAGAGTACAGAGCCGTATATCTGTACCATCAGAATCATCCAGTGCTGCTCCTGTAAACATAACAGTTTGATGTGGTAAACATAGTATATGAATACTGCAAAAAACTACATATATCATTTAAATATCAATTATGTAAAACATAAAACAGCTAACCGGCTTGATTTGGAATGTTTACAGCTTTGCCGACTAGTGCTCTAAGAATAACAGCTGAACACCATAAACATTCTAGTTAAAGTTTCGAAAATTTAGAATATTAATTATTTAAAAACATAATGACAACTTACCTGCTTCATCTTGTGTCATATCTTTCTCCGAAGAAAGGTCTATTTTTCCTGTGAACATAAGGGTTAAATATTGTAGACACCCTATCTCAATACTACAAAACTTATCAGTAAAACATAAGACAGCTTACTTTGTGTTATTGGAGAACTCTTCTTCTGTGACTTCTTCGGCATCTGACGTGGTGACTTCTTCTGTGACAGGATGTGCGAAGACACATTCCTTGATGAATGATTGCCAAATTGTACAATCATATTTTGTAAGCTATCTGACGATAAATAATCTCGTGTTGCAAAACTTTGGTCAACATAAACATAATTATCCATGACCTCTTCAAATTTAACTCTGAGAAATTCGCATGGCTTCACCCCGAATTTCATGTATACAAGTACCATTTCTAACAGCCAGGAATAAATTGATGACTTTTCACTTCTTGCCTTCATTTCCTCTTCATTACAAATGATAAACATGTGAGATGAAGCAATAAATCCTGCTTCAATCATCTTCTTCTCTTTATAATTAGGCTCAAGTGTTCTTTCATTTACCAGTGCTACATTGTGTTTCTTTAATTCACTTTTGAAACCTCTTCTCTGGTAATTTTTACTTAAAGCTGTCAGCCAACTCAGATACCTTGGTACCCTTCCAGTGTTAGGTTCTAAACCTGACATTTGTGCATGTTCAAGGAACCACACCTATAAAACACAAAAAGAAATTAAAACAAAATATTCATTCAAATAAATCCTGCAAACCACAACTATAAGAACTCAATGTATGAATTCTGTAAACTAACTTACAATGAGTGCCAATGCACACCCTTGAAGATATCCTGATGGATACTTCTGTTCCTTCTCTTGTTTATCCCTCTTCCTCTTCACACCCTTTGTACCACTTGTTTGTACCTTTTGTTCATGCCCTTCTGTAGCTTTTTTCTCTAAGCACCACTTAGACACAGTTGGGATGTGCATCATCAATAAATCAAAAACAGCTTGCCCCCAGTTGTATAAGTGGAGATCACACACATTATCTAAATATAAGAAAAGGTGCATAGGGACATTGCCACCAGCCTGAGGGAACAGTATGGTGGTGAAAATGTACATGATCAACAAACCTACCACTTCTTCTGCTGGGCAACCAACATCAGCTACTGCAGCTTCAATGGCATTCTCAAGAGTGCTTCTCTTAATTGTTGCCATATTGGGGAAATGTCGGTTTCTCAGAACTGATTTCTTGGTTGCTATCCTCACATGAGAAACATTCTTGCCCAAGTTGGGCAAGGACATCACCAATGATACCTCCTTGGCAGTGAAATACAATTTTTTAGGACCGTATTTGAAACAACAATCCTTACTGTCCCACATTTCAACAATTTCTTGCAGTATGCCATTGCTGGCAATGACTCCCTTTGGAATAACAAAAAGATGGAGAAAGGGAGTCCTAAGCAAGAGCTCTATATGTTTATCCATCAATAGATGTAATACTTTGCTATTAAGGAAGTTCATCGCAACATCCACAACACATTTGTTAGTGACACTCGTATACTTCCCTGGTCCATATTTTTTTTTACTACTACCTGGAAAAAATGAATACATTGGGTAAACAAAATGCCTAAATTCTGCAAATAAAATGGATGAATTGTAACAAACAATTCCTAGAGCCTTATTAAATAAACTCGATAAAAATGTAACATATATCCTACAAACTTCTAATACTGTCAAATTAAAAGGTTTTGGAAACTTCATTGACAGATTGTTCCTTTTAGTACTAACAATTAAAGTAAAAATATCTAACTACAGAACTTATAATACTTATAAATTGGGTAAACACAATGCCTAAAATTCTGCAAAGAAAATGAATGAATTGTAATACTGTAAAATTAAATGGATTACCGTTTGAATAAATCTAATTACAGAACTTACATAGCGCGCATGAATAAGTAAATTACCTTCTGAAATACTGGCCGTCTTCTCTTCTGAATCAGCATCGCTTGTTTCTACATAGGAAGGGTCATCTGATTTAGGCATTTTCTTTTGTTTTTGGAAAAACTAAAAGGCGAAGTAAAACCTAAGTGAGAGAAAATGGTGGAAGTCGAAACGACGGAGGGGAGTTCGAGAAGATTGTCGTCTTCGGTGGCAGCCGAATGTTGAGAGGAGATGTGTACCAGAGAGCAATCACACATCAAAGAAAGAAAGAAAATTGAGAAAGAATCAAAATCAGAAACACACAGATTTACGTGGGAAACCCTAGACGGGAGAAAACCCACGGCCGCTCGCCAAAAGCAAAATTCACTATGTCTCAAAAGTCGGTCATAACATTACATTACAGAGAGATTTTAATGTACATAGAAAAGACAAACCCACTGAAAGAGCATAAAAACAGACTAATTTGGATCGTACAAAATTAATGGGTAATTTGACTAATCTGGACCGTCGGTAAAAGAATTTTCATGCAATTGACTTTTCAGAAATAATTTTCTCCGGGATGAACAGAGCGGTGCTTCGTAACCTCAGACACCGCTCGCAGGGGGCTGCCGCCCCCCTGCCACCCCCGCATACTCCTAGAATCAGGCCCACATTATTTTTCAATATTTGAATATTTAGTCCCTACAAATTTCACTTCGGTGGCAGATAACGGAAATAAATCTGCTGCGATTCCAAAGAATCGCAGGTACCTTGCTTTTCCAAATCCAACCATTAATTTTTTTAAATGCACGAATCTCAAAAGCAGTTAGTTGTTACGCACGAATCTCAAAATATATAAACGGTTGGATTCGGAAAAGCAGGGTCCCTACGATTCTTTGGAATCGCAGCAGATTTATTTCCGTTTTAGAGCAGGATATGTTTTGAAACCGAGATGGACAAGGTAGGTTTCATCTAGTCTTTTTTTTTTTTTTTGAAACGTTTCATGGCAGTTGCTGCCAGATATATTTATCACTAAGGAACTATGTCCGCAAACTCTGAGTACAGCCTCTGAGTACATATCTCACACTTCAGATACAGTAATAAGAAAATAATACAGTAAAAAGCAAAAATTAAAAAATCACACAGTCAAACTCCTGGACTCCGTGGACTCCCTTTCTCAGCAGTACAGTGCCCATAGCCGGCCTTCTACCAAGATTTTCTGAGCAACTACCTCTGGTGGCCTTCTTCCTCCTCTTAAAATTCTTTCATTTCTTTCTTTCCATAGAAACCAAGTCACACAAATAAACCACATAATCCAGTTTCTTGCACTGCCCCTTGATGAATGTTTATATGTTTTTAAAGATTCATACCATATACGTTCAACCGTGCCTTGAGGAGAGAAAATTTTGAACCCCAACTCCGAAGAAATCAGAAACCACACGTGCACTGCATAGGGACATAAGAAGAACAGATGCAGAGCCGATTCAATCGGACAGTTCAGACATAGGACGCATCCTAACTCGCAATGTATCCTCCTTCTCCGCATTACATCCTGAGTAAGTGTTTTCCCTCGTAACAATAAATAAGCAAAAATTTTTGTTGTTTGAGGACACTTAGCAGCCCACAAGTTGTGAAAACCCCATTTCACCTTACCTCCCGACAACAATATATCATAAGCACTCTTTGCCGTATAGGTACCATTTGAACCCCATCTCCAAATCAATTCATCGTGCCCACTGCTTAGAACTGGCAATTCGAGAAGAGAGGGCATTAACACCTCATGTCAGGTAGTGCATCTGCTAGCGAAAGTCTTCTATTGCTCGGTCTTATCATACCATCTGTAACAGGTCTCAAACCCTCTTCCTGCCACACATCGAACCAAAAGGATACTAATTTGCCATCCCTTATATTCCACTTTGTACACCATTGAAACAACAGTTCCAATTTAAGCAACTGTGCCCAAAAAAAGGATCCACTCTTTATCTATATCCTTGGTCCAGTACGTAAAGCTCGAATTCGATTGGCCCAATATGACCATAATGCCCCTGGTTGATTATATAGCCTCCACCACCATCTTAATAAAAGCGCAATATTTTGCAATTCTATGTTCATGATACCCAAACCACCCCACTTCTTGGGCAAGCAAGCTGTTTCCCAATTAATTAAGGAAATGCTTCTACCATCTCGATCATTTCTTCCCCAGAGAAAGAGTCTACGGACCCTATATATTCTGTTCACAACCCACTTCGGCAGTTTAAAACAGTTCATGAAATAAATTGGAATAGAGGAGAGAACCGAGTTAATAAGTTGAGCCCGACCTCCTCTTGATATCAATTTACCTTTCCATCCTTGCAGTCTTTTCTCCAATTTTTCAACTATCGGCATAAAGCATTGCTTTGTGGGCTTCTTAATGGTTAGTGGCATTCCAAGATACGTTATCGGCAGTGATGATTCTTGGCACTCTAGAATGATCTTTGTGAGTTGAGTTTGCGGTTCTGACAGGTTGAGGCCAACAAAAGTGCTCTTCGAATAATTAATGTTCAGCCCGGATACTTTTGAAAAAAGCCTTAGAATGAGTTTAAGTGTGATCAAAGTCTCAGTTTCTGCATTGGAGATCATGGCCGTATCATCGGCATATTGCAGTGCTAGAATTGGCTCCCTTATTTTGGCCGAAATGGAAGTGGTTAGCGTTGAATTTGCCACCTCTATCATCCGTTGCAACACATCTACCGCCAAAATGAAAAGCATAGGAGAAAGAGGATCTCCCTGCCTCAAACCTTGCTTATGTTGAAAGTAGTCAGAAACCTCACCATTTATAACCACTCTAGAGGAGGCCGAATAGAGTAATTCTTTCACCCACTTCACCCATCTCAGTGGAAAACCTCTTTGAATCATGACATCCTCCAAAAATAGCCAGTTAACGGTGTCAAAAGCTTTGGAGAAATCAATTTTTACCAACACCGAAGGCTTTTTTGTGGAGTTTATGTGATCTAGCAGTTCCCTTGTCACTATAAAGTTTTCAGCTATATGCCGACCCCGAATGAACGCCGTTTGTTGGATAGATACCAATTTTTCTAACTCCCCCGCTAGCCTAGTTGCTAGCAGCTTTGACAACAACTTTGGAACCACATTAATCACACTTATAGGTCTAAAATCATGAACATTCATAGGGACTTCTTTCTTTGGCACCATAATGATATTAGCACAATTTATCTCCGATAGGTTGAGTTCATGAGAATAAAAAGAATTTACCATTGACATGATATCTCCTTTTATCTCTTGCCAATAAAGTTGAAGAAATTCATTTGGCACCCCATCAGGACTCGACGACTTGTTTTTGGCCAGATTTCGAATTGCCCCTGTAACTTCAAGTTCTGAGAATGGTTCAGCCAAGTGGTTCATTTCAGTTCGGTTTGGGTAGAGGGCTTGAGGTCTGAACCGAACCACCTCTTTTGCCGTGCCTAGTGTGGATTGCATATGAAGCATGAAGGCTTGGCGGATTGCAACTTGGTTGAAAGTCTCTACTCCGTCAATTGTCAAAACAGTAACTGAATTCCTTGCCAATCTTGCCGAAGCAAAAGAATGGAAGAACCTAGTGTTGTTATCACCATTCTTAAGCCAATGGCACTTCGCCCGCTGCTTCCACTTAATTTCCGAGTCAATCGATAAATCATAGGCCCGTTGCCGAACCTTTTGTCTAAACCGGAATTCCCTTGAATCCAGGTTCCTTTTTTCCTCTATACAATCGAAGAACGCTATTACTTTTTTGCAAAATAGTAGCTGTGAATCCAATTTCGCACGGTGCTCCTTTTGCCACTCTGACATTGATACTTGCAAATTTGAGGTTTTTTCCAAGAAAGAAAGATGAATATCAGCCCCATGACTTTGCTGCCCCCAAATATCCTTTACTGCCTTTTGCATTGCTGGTTGCCGAAACCACAAAAGTTCCATCTTTTGATGTCTTTTGACATGAAATCTGTGCTTGCAACTTAGAATGAGAGGCACGTGGTCTGATACCATCATGTCTTGAGCATGAAGCGAGATTATAGGAAAGGTCGTGCTCCATTCGGGTGATATAAAACATCTATCAATTCTTGAAAACACCGGTTTAGGCCTTTTATTGCACCACGTGTAAGAACGGTTTTTGAGAGGCACGTCTATCAGTTGGAGCTCTAAGATTAATTCATTAAAAAGATCCATCAAATTCGTTGATCTCATATCACCCGATCTATCAATGAGCCACCTTACCAAATTAAAATCTCCCACCAACATCCACTTAGTGCGAATTAATGCTGCCAACTTCGATAATTCGACCAAAAACTCCGGTTTTAGAACATCTTCACTCGGGCCGTAAACATTTGTCACAGTAAAAATTTCTCCTGAATTGTTTTGCTTAAGAACCACTGAGCAAGTGTGTCTCGTAGACCATGAGTTAATCTTTGTGTAATTTTTCCTCCAAGTAATTATGCACCCCCCCGAGTGATTGATAGCATCTATGTACACGCAGTTCATCTCAAAAAAAGATGGCAAAAAGCTTGAAAAATAAGCTAAGTTGTACTCATTTAACTTAGATTCTTGCAAACATACCACATCACACCGAGACAATCTGAGCACTTTTCTAACTCCCAAACACTTTTCGTATCCACCCAAACCTCTTGTATTCCAAGTCATTATTTTTAATTGCTTCATAATTAAACAATTTAGACTACACATTTTTACACAGGATAAAAACCAGAGACGATCTAATCCGTTTCTGTCTCCTCATCATCCGAAGTCATCGGGTCTGTACAAACCCGTTCTCCTTGGTCTTCGTCTTGCCGGTCATTTTGATTAGAGACAATATGCACCTGACGAAGGTAATCATTCTCCTCAACTACTGTCTGATCTATATCTGACTCATTCATACCACAACCAGCAGCTAGTGATGTGCATCTGTCATAGGCTACATGAACGCTGTAAAACTCACCAGGATTGAGCTGCAAATTTATTCCTGTTGACGGGCCATGACCCTTATTAGAAACATTAAATCCATCAGGTGGAGGCCTATTTTCCAGCTGGGCCGAAATTTTTTCCAAAACCGGTGAAGGCCCCTTCTCTAACTGGGCCGAATTTCTTTCTAGCTGGGCTGAACTACTCTCTGCATGGCACTGTATACGTGGCTGAGCGGAATGCACTTCTTTCCTCTTTAAAATACCCCTTCTCGGGTCCAATGCCAAAATATCATGGTGATTAATTTTAGCCTTGCCTCCCCGCGGTAACTGTTGAGCCTGATGCTGTGTTCCTTTCCCATGTGGCCGACGGTGTAACAGTCCAAAGCTTGTCTTTGAAATGACCTGTTTTACATATTTCTTCATGGGAACCGGTCCAACCTCTCTACTTTGATGACCGTTAAATTTGGCCTTTATTAATGATCTTGCCTTTCCCCTATTTGCTTTCCCACCTCTCGATGTACGAGATCTCAAATTGTCCTTCCTAGGCATACTCGAATCGTCATTTTTAGAAGCCTGCGCCACTTCTCCCTTAAAGACCCCAGATGTTTCTCCAACGCACAAGATGCCCTGTGGCCGTTGCGTTTGCAGTATCATTTGATCACCACCCTCTATCCCGTTTAATTGTTGCACACCATGGTTCACAGGGTCTTGTGTGACCGGAAACTGATACGACTCAAATTCTCCTGCAGAATTGGCTGGCGGATTTTCTGTGGCAGAGTTTACCGGCTCATGGTGTAACAAAAAAGCAAGTAGAACCTCCTTCGACAACCTTGGCCGCTTGGCACCGGCCAACATAGACTGAATCTCTGGTGGTATAGAATTTTGGTCTCTGCCTTCACATAGGTCTTGCAGAACCTTGGTTGAGCATGTAAAGAAATGATCATCATCATCTTCTTCT
The DNA here is from genome assembly GCA_028015225.1 of Carex myosuroides. Taxonomy (NCBI): domain Eukaryota; kingdom Viridiplantae; phylum Streptophyta; class Magnoliopsida; order Poales; family Cyperaceae; genus Carex; species Carex myosuroides. Next base: position 4,365,975 of record CM051476.1, read on the forward strand.
ACCCCTGCTGACTTGCCCTCTCCTGATTGCTCCAGCACTGGTTTTCCATATTTCTTAGGCATAGTCGGAAGGTCCTGAGGGCTGTAAATCGGACCCGGTGTTACTTTAAGAACATATCGGCATGGTAAATTGCAGTCCGCCTATTACCATAGATACTGCCGGAGGGACACGTTGAAGATTATCAGTTGCTAAGACAGCCGTCCAGACCTCTACGTTCAAAGGATCTTCCTGAGCTATTGTACCCAAATAAACTCCAATGCCACTTGTTGCTCTAATCATTTGCTTTTCTCTGTATAGAAGTGGTGGCACATCCAGCAATTGTATGATGATCTTATAATTTGGTATGTTAATGGCCGCATAATCTAGCGGTGACCACTGCTGGAAGTCAAGACCCATATCCCACGCCTCTGCCGGGATGGCTCGGATAATAGGGTCCGGGGCAATACCATTTGGCAAGTGCACCAGATAACGGCCTCGTGTGAGAGATGCAAAACTTAGATTATCCGCCTTAACTAATCCAGAGCCAGCTATTAGTTCAGCTATTTTATCAACTTCTAAGTCACATGCCATAGTAACAACTAATGCACTCTTTAGCCTTTCTAACTCCGAGCAGTACTCAGCATCTCTTTCAACAAAACAAGTATGCATTAGAGAATGTGACTCAGGCATTTCTGGTGGAAGCAACGGATAAGTGCCCGTTAGCATGGCGTCAAAGGAAGGCTCAAAGTTAGTAACTTCTTGTCCAGCAGCCGGGAGAAATGGTTTAGCTGTAGGATTAAGGGTTTGCTTGGGCTCCTTAGGGCATCTTGAACCAATATGGCCATCAGCCCAACACTTGCCGCACTTGGCTTGAAACCGGCAAGAAGCTGCCGCATGTCCGGTCTGGCAACATCGAAAGCAACGACCTCGCCATTCTATGAAGAAAGGGGAAGGAGGAAATCTTAAGGCCGTAGGGCAGTGGGGAGAGATGTAAGTCTTACTGGGCGGTCTTTGGGTAAGGGTAGATGGTGGAGATGTTGTGGGGGGCACTGTGGGGGTGACGGCTGGGGTAGGTTTCGGGTGGTGGTTAAGGGTAGGCAAAGCAACGGCTTGTGCATAGGTCCGGGCATACGGGACAAAAGGCCGGGCAACAGCCTTTGGTGGATGGACTGTCTTCTCTATCCAGCTCTCCGGGTAGCGTCTTCGGCGAGTCACCAGCTTCCATTCTCCTAGGTTTCATCTAGTCAATAGTTTAATTAATTGGGCCAGGCCTTATATATTTTGAGATTCGTGCGTAACAACTAACTGCTTTTGATAAAATTTTGAGATTCTTTTGTCTAATTCTGATAAAATTTCTGGCTACATCCCTATTTTATACATGCTTATAATTTTATTCTTAGTCACAAAATCTGACTAACCTACTTCCAATTAAGATTTATGTTCGTATTGAAACCCTGCATAGGAAAGATAATATTTTGTATGAGAGGTTACAATTTTTAAGCATCAGCTGAAACTTATGAAAAGAAAAAAAAAACATATAAATCCTTTAAAAAGAATTATATATGTTGATGCAAATTTCAATGAGAGGGCTCAAATGTCCCATTGCTTCATACCCTAATTGTATCCTAACATTTTTATCTTTGATTTTAAAGTCTAAACAAAATATCTGAACCTCTCAATATGATATCCACGTTAAAATGTTCTTCGGATCAAATTTTATATTTTTTGAAATTTTTTTACTATTTTTAAAAATAGATACAAAATCACTGTTTTTGAATGGTCCACAATTTTCTGAAAAACATTAATTTGTATCTATCTTAAAAGATAGTAAAAAATTTCCAATTTTTTTTTCCAAAAGGCAGGTGAAGGAATATTTTGGAAATGGTCTGACTGGTATCAAATTATTAGATCAGAGTTGACTTCTCATGTTCTCCAGGGAATTTTTTTATTTTGTAAGACAAAAAATTATATCGATTATGCCTTGACAAGAACTACTAACAGGAGCATTTCAATGCTAAAAGTAATAACTTGTTTTGGAAAATTTCAAACAGCAAAGCAAGGTAATAACTTGTTTTGGTCCAGAAAATTTGTCAGAAATCAATCTATAAAGCACTATTCAAATCTTTATAAAAAGATGGTAAATTCATATGAGATTTGTAACTGTTGTAAAGAAAGAAAAAAAGAAAAAAAAGGAAGAATGAGAAGATCGACCTGAGTCTTTGAATCATAACAAGGACTAAGATCAAATATTTGATTTGAGCTCTAAAAAATACAACCGTTTGAGCAGCAAAAACAAAAAAGAAATTGTATACAGTGAAGGAGAAAAAGGAGGGAAAAGAGTATATTTGTCAATTTAACTTCTAAAATAATTAACTAAAATGTTAATTGAATTAAAGGGGATAGAAGAAAGAATTTTAAGTTTGTATGAGATATTGGATATTATGGTGTTTTTATGGGAAAATTGGCTATTTGGAAAGTTTGTATGAGTACACTAGAAATTTTCCCTTAATTTTTCATGATTGATTGGCAATCAGGTTTCAAATTGAAACAAATTTGATGCACAATCGATCTGAACTATAATTTTTTTTTTGACAATTTTTCGATCGATTATTAGATAGTCAAACAAATTGCTGTCAATATTACACATATTTATAATTGTTTTATGAGTGAGGCTATGGTACTATGCATAACATAGATTGATCTGTACTATAAATCAACATCTCTGTTTTTAAGGTTCAAACAGTTGATCTGCCTTTCAATATGATCTCTATATGAAAATGTAGTTGTAAAACAAATTTTATGCTTTTAATAATTTCTTAACTATCTTTTTAGATAGCTAGAAAACCACTTGATCTAAAAATTCTAGACCATTCAAAAGTAGTGATCTTCTATCCAGGGGCGGAGCCAGACTTTCAAGTTATGGGGGTCAAACCTGAATAGAGATCAATTATATAAAATTTTCTTCCTGCAAATGAGGGTCATTTTACACTACTCGTAACATTTTACTATAAATTATATAGAAAATAAGTTACAAATAAAAAATTTTGGAAAAAAAAGAAGGTCAATTGACCCCATTCTAATACTTTGACTCCGCCCCTGCTTCTACCTATCTATAACAAATAATAAATACATTCTAAAAAATATAAAATTTAGTATGCAAGTACATTTTCATATGAAGATCATGTTGAACGGTTTAGATTGATTGTTTGAAATTTCAAAATGAAAATATTAATATATATACATACCAATCTTTGCTATGCATAGTACCACGTATTCACTCTTATGCTATTATTATTATTATTATTATTATCATCATCATCATCATCACCATCATCGTCATCATCACTATTATTATTATTATTATTATTGTTGTTGTTGTTCTGATATTGGTTGGCAATAATAAGATGAGACTCCAGCTGCAAACTTCTAATATGGTTTGTAACCAAAAAAGTATGACAAGATAATATAATAGTTATTGTTGTTGTTACTATTATTGTCATTATACTAATGTTGTACTTTGATTATTGTTAATTTCAATTATTATTTTTATAATCATCATTAGTATTAGTGTTGTTGTTGTTATTTTTATTATAATTATTAGAAGAGGGTTCAAATGCCTCCATCATGCCTCTGTTTTTAAGAACTTTAATAACTCAAAATTTAAAACTTAAATGTCAAAATAAAACCATTGGATATCTCAATCATTTGCTAATTCACTTAAAATAGTACCCATGAATAACATGGACCTAAATTATGAGCAACAGCTTAAGCAGGTCATTTATTAAATAAATTGGGTATCAGAACTCATGATTCACTCAATCTTTTCCTCCGCTTAAATCCTAACAAGTGTACCACACCGCACTAGAATATATTTATTTTCTAATAAAGCACTTACTTGAATATCATCAACTACCCTTCACCTAATTTTGATATTCATTTAATTAATAAACATTATTGGTATATGTTATATGTATATATATATATATATATATATATATATATATATATATATATATACCTACTTGATTTTGTGTACTATATATTTGAAATTTAATGATTCAGTGATGACTAAATGATTTTGAAATACCATTGCTATAAATGAAGGAGAAAAAATATTTAAAGTTTTAAACTGTAATATATTTTAATTTTAAGCGTTATGAATTTGGATGTCGGATGTTAATATTGTTGAATAAAACTACTTTTAACAAATTATAATTGCTTGACTTTGTTGGAAATTATTTGATAATTTTTGTAATGAGGGCTTACAAAATATTGTAACAATGAAATTCAAATCAAATTTATGATAATGATATACTTGACTAAAATTAAAAATAAATGTGAGACAAGCCTGAATTTCGGACTTTATTTTCGGGCTTATAAATAATCATGTCTTGTAACGTATTAATTTTCGGACATTATTTTAAAAATAACTCGAAACGTGACAATTGTCACAGGCTTACACTATTAATTGTGCAATATATTTAGAGGTATTTGAAGCAAATTAAGAATCAATACTTTAAAAGTATTTCTTAGTAATTATATAAAAAATACAATTTTAATACATAGCGTATTCATAGTAACATACGATTTAATTTCACATTAACTTTTAATTCTGCTACTGCCCATAAGTAATAATTGAGCTAAGTCAATATATCCTTTTTCTCCAAATTAACAAAGAGATTAAATAACACTATTAATCGTTATCCACTTAATTAAACAAATCAAAATCTAGGTTAGGACCCAATAATAGGAACTTAATTCTAGAATAACAAGCACAAAAGTCAAAATTATGGATCTCAAATTAGGCTCCAACAGTTGTCAGTTGGAGCTATAAAATGCCTTACATGTCATGTGCTTTTTTAGTTTGACCTCATTTTGAAAGAATCCTGGAAATAAATCAAATTTGATTTGAGTTGAAAGGATCGATGGAATATTCTTCAAGATTGTACCATCATTTTGGCACTCTCTCTACTTGTTTGTAGTTCCCAATATTCCATAGACTCGGCACACAGAAAGATTAGGCAAATGCAGACCCACATTGTGAACAAGTTCAGGAAGGAATATGCAAGTTGGTTTGAACTTTGAAAATGGATAGGATAGGAGAATAAAATTGTAATTGGGTATTTTTTTTTTATTTTGGAACCAGTCCAGCCGGCTCTCATTAGTGGTTTCATTATTTTCCTTTAAAATATTATTTCTTACTTCTATTTTATTTAGATAGTCATGGATAAGTATGAATTTTTATTTGTCATCTCATTGTTGAAGTCAGTCAAAACCCAAATAGATAGGAGTATGTTTGGATGACACAATAATAGAGGCTATTTTAGAATAGGAGCTATTCGGAATAGTAATGTGCATCCAAACAACATTTTTGTTATTCTCTATTCCTTGTAAATGTTGCAATAGTTACTATTCAGAAGTATGAAAAGCGAGAAAAAATATTTTATTTTCGGATTTCCGCCAACACAGTCCTGAAATAACAAATTTGACACCGCTTCCGCTATCTCCATGTTGTGACAATTCTTTAGAAATCCCATTTGCCTATCTTTTCTCTTAATCAGTACATTGTTAATACTATTCTTTATTGGTCACAGCTATTCACTATTCCACATGTCCAAACAATATTTTTACTAATCCGAATAGCATCATTTTCATACTAATCTGAAAATCACTATTAAAATGTGGCTCCGTCAATGTATAAAATAACCAAAGTTAATTAGAGGTGGCTCCGTCACTATTAAAATGTGGCATCACTATTAAAATGTGTACAACATTTTACCTCTAATTAAAATGTGGCATCATTTTAATAGTGACGGAGCCACATTTTAAAATGTGGCTCCATTGGTTCTGAAAAGCACATTTTAATAGACAACATTTTATTTCTAATTCAATGTGGCTCCGTCACTGTATAAAATAACATTTTATTTCTGAAAAGCCGGTATGTTATTTTTTTCTTTCTTTCTTATAATTTTACTTCTGAGAAGCATGAGTAGCTTTGCATGCCGTAAAATTCCATTTTGTTAAAAAAAAAAATTAAACATCAATCTCACCAAACTAACATTTTATTCTAGATGCGGTGTTTCTTTCCTTTGAATCAAAGTCGCACCATGAATAGTGCGCTGTTAGGAGAAATTACCTTTCATTTTAATCTATTTTCTTACTCGAAAGGTAAATGCTATGCATCTCCAGTCCATGTATAGAAGCAATTGAGTCCGTTTTTTTTTTTATAAATATAGACATATAGTCGTCAAATTTGGTCAAATTCAAACTTGTAAACTGATCCGATTTTAATAATCTAATCCACCGGAAAGGTACTCCAGCGTTATGAGACTCGTGACAGAACTTCTGAGAGTTGTGACGCTGGTTTTGAAAAATGCTGCTCCAGGTGCAAACATTTTTTTTCCCTCCATTACACCAAACATATTAAGAATTTCTAGACATTGTCTTGGGCTTGGGCACTTGTATCACTAGATAGTAGATATAGTCCAAGACCGAGTGCATGCAACATATACCCAAGTCGAGCGAGAAACACGTGACGCAAGGTACACGGGATCGCTCCAGTGCCGTATGATGTAAGCTGACCCGGCTGCCGCAGTCTCTCCGCTCTCTCTCTAAACTTGATGCTCAAGAAAACTCCTCTACAGTGAAGTTACGGAAATGCCCCGGATCCTTCTAAAATCTAAATGTCCTCGAGGCTGGAACCTTCTTTTACTTGACCCGAACTATCATTAGGTGGTCAATTGGTTCCGACATTTTTATTAATATCCAAAGTTAATTACAAATTAATAAATGTATCCGGTTCAGATGAGTTTTGTTAAAAATGTCCAAACCAGCAATTAAATGGCCGGTTCTCACTTTAATTCAAAATCAGCTATTTAATGGCTGGTTTTCAATTTTTTTTTTTAGAGAGAGAAAGATTCTTAAGATGGGCATAGCATAGTTGGCTAGAAGAAAAAATTGTAGGAAACTTGGATTGAAGTTTGCACTCGATTTGACTAAGATCAAACAAATGCATTTGGTTGGATGCGTGTGTTACATCGGTTGCATGTATCGGTGCATCATCGATGTTTTTGCAATGAAACATCGATATTTTATTAGTCTTAGCATTGGCAATTAAATATGGTAGTTCTAAAAAAACATCGGTGCGTCGCTGATGTTTTTGTCATGAAACATCGATGTTTTATTAGCCTTAGCATTGACAATTAAGCAGGGTAGTGCTAAAAAAATATCACTGCGTCGCTGATGTTTTTGTAATGAAACATCAATGCACTTCTGCCGTCGTTAAGCGGTGCATAAAGCATCGGTGCATCATCGGTGTTTTTGCACGAAATCATCGTTTTTTTGTAACTTTAAACGACCATAACTTTGGCTAGGAAACTCTGATTTGCGCGTACGACCCCAATTTGGAAAGCTTGGGACGAGACGGGGGCAATGGCGCCTAACCCCCAGGGAGCCGACAGAATCAGAATTGCAAAAAAATAACGTTTAGTGCCTTAAAAATTGAGTTAAAAATTTTTATCATCGGTAGGCACACAACGACCCGTATGTGGCTAGTGACAGTGTCGTATACAGCATAGAAAAAAGTCAGAACTTGTATCAAAATTACTGATGATTAGGAAGAATAGGAAACCTGAATCACATTAAACCAACTGGATCAACCTGAACTAGTGAAATTGTTAAAACTTAGTACCTAAAAAAACATAGTTTAGTGCTCGCATGCGGCTAGTGAATTTAATTTGACAATAACCAGTATCCTAAAATTGAGTATCTTTCATTTTGTAAGATGCTAAAATCTAACATGATGCTGAAGAGCACGATACTGAAATCTAACATCTCTCTCCCAGTCCCTCTCCTCAACCGGCGACTATGAAGAGCAAAAATTTAACAAAATTTCAAGTAAATTAGTGTAATTTAGCGTAATTTAACGTAATTTAGTATAATTTAGCATAATTTAACATAATTAGTAATTTAGCATATTTTAGTATAAATATGCTAATTATATATCAAAAGAAGTAATCTAATAAATATTTAAAAAAATTGAATTTTTAATGTTAGATTTCAGCATCTTGCTCTTCATAGTCGCTAAAAATAAAAAAAATTGGGAACCGGCCATTAAATGATCGGTTTTGAATTAAAATGAGAACCGGCCATTTAATGGCTAATTCGGACATTTTTAACAAAACCCATCTGAGCTGGGTATATTTATTAATTTGTAATTAACTTTGGATAATAATAAAAATGTCGGCAATTGGTTTATACTTTATACCTTTATATTGAGGTTATTGTAGGTTTGATTTTTATATTGAATTTTGTATTGACAACCTCCACAAATTACTATTTAGTTTTTTCTAAATAAGTTTCATAATTGCAGGTGTAATTAAAGCACAATGCAATTATAAGTGCAAGGCAGTGTATTCGAAATTTATTTTGGGGGTTGTTTTATTTATAGAGTAATGATTCAGTTAATTAATATTTATTTGATTTGAATAGCCTTTGACATGGCGCTGCACCGAAAAAAAATAATAATAGACGAGGTCTTGATGAATCGGATCCTATCAAGCTGAACAATATATATCTACTTTTGGAATTCTTCTTAATAAAATTATTATAATTCAGTTAAATAATTTATACTAGACTGGTTTGAAGCTATTGTATAAATATTTCCTACTTATTCTTTTTCTCTATTTGATTTACTGCAGTGGCGGATCGAGCCATATTGAATCAGGGGTAACATGTCTATGTATAATTAGACCGTTATTTAGTCCTGGAAATGTTTTTGTCTACTCATAAACAATCCATAGTCTAAATGAATTAATTCACAGCAATCTATAACCTGCTAATCCTACCAGTAAATTATTTTAATTACCTACTACTCCCTCTAAAAATTCTAAAAATTCTAAAAATTATAGCTACGTCATGTTTAACCTGAGATGTATCTCAAAAGTCTTGAGTATATATTATAAATTGGGCATATAGGTCGGCAGATTATTTGTGCAATAAATCTTTAGGTTGGGATCAAAATGTTATAATAAATCTCTAGAGTGTTTACGTGACTAGGAACATCTACATCCCTGATATATATTATTAGAATTTTTAATCTGATGTGGCAGTTTCTAATCCAGTTTCAAAGATGTGGGAGAGTTTCTTATTTAGAAACTATGCAGTAAAATTTCTTAAAAACTGTTTATAAACTTCATGTTGGCCAAATAATTGGACATTTGAGTTGCTTGGAATGTAGATTCTCTAATGATGCATTAATTAATGGCATGTTTTTCCTGTATTCATTTGGCTTCTTAACCGTAAATCCTAATTATATATCGGTAATTTTCTAGAGAGAAATTTGAATTGTAAATTGACTTGGTCAAATAATTTTATAATAAGGTCATATATATACGTACCTTCCGTGGTAGCTAGATCGAAGACTCGGAGTTCAAACTCGATCGATTAAAAGATTGATTTATGAATATCTTGTGTTCAATTCATGACTAGATCTCTAATACCTACCGGTTCTAAAGAATAATCATACCTTGTTGCCAGAGAACCCCTTAAAATTAAAGAATTAGAAGTGACTGCGGTTTGATGAGCATCGGACCAATAACAGGCATCAGATCAAAATTGGTCTGATGTTCGGAGCCGTCTGATCCGCATCAAGAATTTGTGCACATTGAATTCACATAAAATTTTAAAATTGTTCGCACGAATATTAATGCGAATTAAACTGTCCTTTTAGGTTCTGTTAGTTGTTTGGATAAAGTACAAGCTAGCATTGACACCTAATTTTAAGCAAACCGAGAATGCCATGATTAATACATGCTAACTTGTAACTAAAAATGTAGATTACTTATTTTTTATCGGATTATTTTATTTAACATTTACTTACTGAGGGATGCTTCTATGGATGTAAGGACCTATTTGTAAAATGAATATATTTTCATTTTCAAAGTTCAAACAGTAGATCCGACCGTTCAACATTATCTCCATATTAAAATGTACTTGGAGGTCAAATTTTATATTTTTTTGAATTTGTTTACTATTTATTAAGTATTTTACAAACTAGTCAAATTCAGACCATTGAATTTTGTACCCATCTTAATAAATAGTAAAAAAATTCAAAAAAAATGTAAAATTTGACCTCCAAGTTCATTTTAATATGGATATAATGTTGAACGGTCGGATCGACTGTTTGAACTTTGAAAATGAAAATATTCTCATTTTACAAATAGGTCCTTACATCCATAGAAGAATTTGCCTTACTTATTTTTTAACTATCATGTTGTCAATGTGTTTAAATATAAAATTGAAATGCATATATATTCTAGAGAGTTTAATCAAAATTATAACTCATCTAACCCGAATATCAAAATTCAAACATCAAATAATGTAGGTGTATGAATTAATGGGGAAATTAACTTAGAGCATCTACATTTCAACAACTTAAATGAATTTCTAAATAACTGTTAACCACTTTTTAGAAATTAAGATCTCTAAAGTTTCTAACTCTCACATTTCTGAAATTAATTTTAGAGTTTCTATTAAGCCACATCAGCAACAAATTAAAAAAGAGAAATTATTTGAGCAAATTATTTGACCAACATAAAATTTATAAATATTTTTTTAATAAGAAACTTTACTATATAGTTTCTAAATAAGAAACTCTCCCACATCCCTCAAACTGAATTACAAACTGCCACATCAGATTAAAAACTCTAATAATATCAGGAATATAGATGCTCTAATAGTACTAGAGATGTAGATGCTCTTATATAAAAAATATCAATTCAGTAAAATAGAGATGGATTCACATCTTTTGACAAAATCCGTTAATTAAGTTGCTATTGTACAACTAGAAGAGAACACGTGTTTAAGGTGTTTTTTAAGGTGTTTATAGGTGCGGTTCGGTTAAAATTAAAATAAAATAGGTAAATTAAATTTTATTTGGTTTTCAAATATACAATCAAACTGATCAAAATAAATTTATTAATCAAATTAAAACCTAATCAAACAAACTGAACTAAATTTTGAACTAAATTTCAGTTTTTTCAGTTGCACCGAAATAAAAAAGATTTAAAATAAGCAATTTTAGTTTATTTTTTATTTTTTTATAGGCAAAAAAAATATTTATTTCATCACACAAACTGAATTAGATTTTAGTGATTTTCATACTAAAGAAGAAAGAAAACGTTTATAATTATTTTCTTATAAGTTCAAAAGAATTATACTTCTCTTTTCAATCGATTCAGTCTAGCTGGTTTTAAAAATTTCTAAACCGAATAGAACCAGAAAATTAAACTGGTTTTAAAAAATGAACCAAACTGATTCATTTAATAAAAAAAAAACTGAACTATTTAATCCGAAATCTCACAATTTAATTAAAAATTCAATTAAACCGGACCTGATGAACACCCACAATGACAATGGTAATGTTAATTTATTTGGATCATAAAAGTACCTTTAACCGAACATATTACAAAAGATTCACATCAATCTTTTCTAACAACGTCCAAGGGAAATGCGTTAGGTCCATTTCTTAAGTGTATTCACCTGAGTATTTATTCCAAAATAAGTACGGTTAGTGTCTAATTATATTGTTTTAATATATATGCTTTGTATATAAATTATTTTAAACGAAAATATTGTTCTTGTAAATACCTAGCTACTTTCTTTTAGCATTTTTTTTTTGGTTTCGTTTAGTATTTATATATTTACAATTTTTAAGACATGATTCGTATCATCAACAAAAATGTTTAAACAACCAACTAAGTGTTTATAATAATAATATTTTTTGTTAAAAATTACTCGTTCAATATTTTTAAAAATACACAATTACACAATAATATTTTTTATAAGTATATGTTAATGGTAAGTAGTACTAGTACAATTTTTTTTTTGCTAGGAGTGAGACTACGGTAATATGCATGTCATGGATCGATATGTGTTATGGATTTATATCTCTATTTTTAAATTTGAAATAATCGATCCGAAATGTTAAATACGATTTCATAAGAAAATATATTTGGAAATCAAATTTTACATTTATAGAATTTTTTACACAATTTGTTGGACGGGTAGAAAATCACTTCTTTCTGATGGTCCATAACTTATAGATAAAGTGATTTTCTATCTATCGAAAAAATACTAAAAGAATAATACAATGCGGTCTCCAAGTACATTGTCATATGAAGATCATATTTAACGATTAAGATTGACTATACGAACTTTAAAAATAAGAAAATAGATCCATAATACATATTAATTTGTAATATGCATATTACCATAGCCTCACTCTGGTAACCATTTTTTCTTTTTTTTTATTAGGACTAGAAACCAATCGAATTTAAGCACTCATCATAACTAAAACTTGATTAGTTTTTATACCATTAGTGTAGAACTTCAATTGAGCTATCAAGCTCAAATAAAATTTGGACTTGAATCTTAATAATTACCGCATTTTGTAAATTTATATGCAAAATTAGGTGTAAAGTAAAATTTTCAGTAAAAGAAATAAATGTATTCTTTCTAGATAAACAATATTCGAAAAGAATTGCAGTTATATTCATATAGTTAACATCTCATGCCATATTAAATGCTAAATTGAATAAAATATTAACATATTCAGCTAATGTAAATAGTCAATTCAAATAATTTCGATCTTAAAATTCGAGCTAAGTAGCTAAGGTTAATTTTTTTTTATTGAACTGAGTCGAACTCGGAGATAAATTGGAATTGAATAAAGCGGGACACAATCTAAAGCTGCAATCAGAAATAAAGGTCCATAGTTCAAATCAAACTGCGCAGACGCAGAGATGCAGCGGTCGATGTTCCACAGACACATGTTAAAAGAACCGTCCGATCATAATTTGCTTTAATCGGGTAACCTGAGGTGATGTGAATTCCATTAACAGACACACTGAAGAAACCGCAGTGAATCCAGAAACCATGATGAAAGCTTGAACCAAATCCAATTGCTACGGCCAACTGCCCATTAACAATCGTACGGCCCGGATCTCATCAGAGCATTAAATCCAGACCGTCACAATTACATGAATTCGAAAGTTCTTAACCGCTTGCCTTTGAAAGAAAAGGTGTGGCCGGGCCCTGGTGAAGATTCCAGATTTTCTATTAATTCTTACAAATATGATTTGCGTAGCGGGTCGTTCGGTTCAAGATTTCACCCGCTTTACATGCAGTTAATGTATGGATGGACGAGAGATTCTGATTCGCAACTACTCAACGTCTCTGGGACCACCTAACTTTATTTGAGCAAATGGTGGGAAATATTCGGGGGTAAGGTCGTCATTTCATATTTTTGATGTGCATGTTATATATTGCTACCGCCTTTCTTCGCTGTTTCTGTCTCATTTCTCAATTTAGTTTTCTCTTTCGCTTCTCTTATCGGTTCATCCCTTCCAAGTTTCAATCCCAAATTAAGCCCGAATTGGGGCTGGATTTGGGAGTTCTAAACTTATAACTGGGGGTTAGCTGATAAGTTTGCGATTTTGTTTTCTTTTTCTTTTTCGGCATTGCCATAGAACTTTACAACAGAGGTCCTGATTTATTTTTTGGGAATTTTCGGTTCTTCCGTTCTATTACTTTATTCCTTCATTTACCGAGGAGAAATTAGCTTGGATTTTGAAATTTGAATATCCAATTCAATTCGTACCCAATTCCAACTTTAGATGCAAATTATATAAAACAAGGTCGCATTACAACAAAGTGGTTCCTTTTGAATTTGAAATGCTATTGGCGAAGGAATTCGGCTTGCCAATTCGTGAGATGCCTCTGCCGAGGCAGAGGATGACAAAGCAAGGTGTTTTCGGGCTGGATTCACGTGGTCTCGCAACAGGATCCGGATCCGAGAGGAACCGCCATATCTATTTTGCATCTGGAGCGGATTTTTGGACGAGGCTTAACGGGCCTGAAGAGATGGGTGGGTTTAGCCACGAAAGTGAGCATGACCTAGCGTTAATGGTCAGCGATTTTTTGGAGAATGGCAGCAGCGGTACGGATTCAAGGTGCAGTAGTGACAGCGATAACGGGTTATCGGATCTTGCACAACACGCAGATAAGATCTTGGTAAGAATTCACCATATTTATATATAATTTTCCAAGTTTTTGTGTAAATTTTCGATGGATTATTGGCATGCACGTATCCAAGTGTGGTTTACTTTGTGAATTTATGTTTAAGAAAGGACGTCATAAGAAATTTCCATGAGAAGAAGGCAAAGATGGTTTATTTTCTCTATTTTTGTTTTTTTTTTCTGCTTTTAGCTATTTTTAAAGACCAAGTTTTCCGCTTATGTCCTCGGACAGCTTGGAAATTTAACTCAAAGTTTAGGTCCTTTTTCTTTTTTTTTTTGTTGGTAAATGGAAAGCTTAGGTCTCTAATTTGGCAATGAACTAGGTACTGTCATGATGATTTGTGGTTTTAATTTGGCAAGTCAGTAAACTTTAATTGAAAATTTTAAATTAAGTAGAATTGGATTAATTTAATCTTATCGTATTAATTTAGACCGATAAGATTATTTACGCTACTATTACAATTCCTGATTACGAGCAACAAAATATGTTTTTCTAGAACCAAACCAAATGTCCCGTGAGGTCAGACGCAAAGAAAAATAAATAAATAAATAAATAAATGCAGTGGGCCCCACCTTGTACTAAATAATTAAATGATAATGGTACATCCAAAATAGTCCAGCACATCCCTCTTGGAAGTAACTATAAACAGGATCAGGAAAATAGCAAAACCATAATATAAACCACTAATAATGGAGAGCCTCAAAGCCCCAAAACATGCCACGCGTTGCTCATTTTTTTTTGAGAGACGTGGTCATACTCATACTGGGTGAACGTAGCAAAGTAATGATTGCAGAATAATGAAAATTAATTGTTTTAAAAATTGTAAGGTTTTAGTAATTTAAGATGAACAAATTAAAATTTTAAGATGAAGAAATTAAAATCACTTGTGTTTCATTATGGTGGAGCTTTCTAGTTTCTTGCTACCGAGTGCCGAAGAGATTTAAGTGTCGGAATTTTTTTTTTTTTATTTGAACGAAGAGTTTTGTACTGGTACACTTGTGTTTTTCTGTTACCCTATACCTGGTGTTACAATACCAGTACTTGACCTACAAAATACGGAAATGCAACTGAAATCACAAAACCATGGCATGACTATTGCACCATCATACTGTGTGTAATAAACTGGTACCAACCACCAACTATGGCATGACTATTACAACAATAGAAGAACCAGAGACAAACATTTGGATTTCGCTAATACATATAACTGGAGCTACATACATTACAGATATCCAACTTAACATAAAATGATATAAGATAAGTCAAGAAACAAATGAAAATCATTGATTGCTGATTAAATTTTTGTTTGATTCTTCAATGTTACAGCTATACAAAAGAAAAATGGATCAGCAAGAGAGCGACTTATTATCAGTTGTACACTCTCTTTTATTATCAATTGAAGAATGTGACCTTCACACTGTAAAAGAAGGATACTGCAACCTCGGCTGTGTGCGGCATTCTTTGGTCAAACTCCTAAAATTATCTGGCTATGATGCGGCTGTGTGTGTTTCCAAATGGCAAACCCTCGACAGGGTTCCGGGAGGTACTTTTACCACTTTACCCCTGCTTTTGGGCTCAGTATTTCTTAGATGACATACTCCATAATTTTCTTTCTTAGCTGTGATCCATTTCATTTCCGCTTGCATGATAGGGATCCAAACATGGTAACAATTTTCGATATGTGGTAAAAAAATTGTTTTGGGAAGTTTTTGGTATCTTTAGAAACATTTGTACTTGTAGGGCTGAAATGAATACTCAGGGTGTACTTGTTTTACCAAAAGAAATATCCCCGTAAATTAGTTTGGGCTTCTTCTGGTTGCTACGCATTGCTCAATTGATTCTGTTGTGATGTTAGAGCCTGAAGTATGTTCATGCAATTTACAAAGGGGAAACTTGTCTTTGTGCAGCAAATAAATGTTGCAAGATGGACCCTGTAATTATCTTCTACATGTTATAAGAATTCCAGAAACTACATTTTGCTATAGTTAGAAAACATGCTAATTTTCAACAACTGTCGTTTAGCTCTCTCATTAGTTTCCATTGTCAGGTGATCATGAATACATTGATGTAATCTTCAGCGGCAATGTCAGTGCTGTTGACCGTATTATTATTGACATTGACTTCAGAAGTCATTTTGAAATAGCAAGAGCAGTAGAATCATATGATGCCTTGTTAAATTCTTTACCGGCGGTGTATGTTGGCACCTTATCAAGGCTCAAACAATTTTTGCAAATAATGGTCGATGCAGCCAAGTACTCTCTAAAGTTGAACTCCATGCCATTGCCTCCTTGGAGATCGTTAGCATATCTCCAGGCCAAGTGGTTTTCTAAGCATGTGAGGAAGGAGACAAGTTACGAGAGAGAGTTCGGTGGGCCTGGTGAAAATCATGGGCAATGTGCAGATCATCTTCAAAAATTAAAATTATCTCTTCAGTCCGAGATTGGACAGGAGAGGATGCTCAAGCCACTTATCAATGATAAGAAATGGAGAGTCAAGTTCGAGAGGCACCACAGCTCTGTAATCGGGTACAAGTAGGAATGGGGTGTCATAAGTTTTGGTTAACAGTCATGTTTTTGTTTTTGAAAGATGAGAAATTTTGAATAAGATGGAGAAGCCACTTCCCAAAAGCTGGTGAGGCAAATTTTGAGAGGCAGTTCTATCACAAGCCATTTTTTGAGGCAATTTTTTTCTTTTTCCTTTTGCTTTATAGGATATCATTTTGTATTTTACATACAAATTCTTTTTATTCTTGGCCATTGTTCCCTATTGTAGCTCATGAGAAATTTACACAAAAGAAAAAGAAAATTAATTTTTATCACATTTTTTGTAACAAAGTCTTTTGTACCTTTTTTTTCTTTGTTTTTGTGCTATAGCGTGTTGACACTATTTAAATTTAATTGCGAATATAATTCGTACTGTGAATTTTAGAACTGGTTCTAAATATTTTCTACATCAATTGTAATTTGTCGTCGGCTCTTTAATTTTTACAAGGTGAGAATTCTATAATGGTTATTTCCTGAATAGAAATATTTTACGGTGCAATAACAAAAGCCACTGAGATATTCCATTAATTGTGTTCTATGAAGAAGCAAAGCTAGGAATCTTAACCTTTTTGTCTGGCACCGTCGGTAGATTGATTAATCGTTCATATCAGATAGGAATAAATAAAAGAAAGAAAAAGGTGACAACGCTCACTTTGTTTTGAACCATTCATCCGAAAGAATTAATAAATCCGGTTTAGCCTAATTAATGTTAGTTATTAATTAAGGTGAGTAGAACTAGGGTGTTCCTAAGTTCGCCAAGTCCCTTTGTGAACTCAACTCTAAAACCTATCGAATTGACTTCAAACGACGAATTCAAACCGTTGAAATCCTTCTATCTTATGAGTGATGCGTTTACATGTGAAAATTTTAAAGTTTTGAATTAATTTAGTATAAAGTCAAGTGGTCAAAATTAGAAGGTTTA
Organism: Carex myosuroides; assembly: GCA_028015225.1. NCBI lineage: Eukaryota > Viridiplantae > Streptophyta > Magnoliopsida > Poales > Cyperaceae > Carex > Carex myosuroides. The sequence continues at coordinate 4,383,498 of CM051476.1, forward strand.
TAAATTAATTTTAATGCATTTATTTTTTGGACGACTTTGATCACTTGACTCTATACAAAATTATTTTCAAATTTTCAAATTTTCGCATGTAGACGCATCACTTCTAAGGTAGAAGGATTTCAACGGTTTGGATTCGTCGTTTGAAGCTAATCCAATAGGTTTTAGAGTTGAGTTCACAAAGGGATTTGGTGAACTTAGGAATACCCAAGTTCTACTCTAATTAAGGTAAAGTTCCTGGTAAATTAAGCAACTTCAGTTTTCTCTCTCATAAGGCGGTAAAATCCTGATATATATGAATTTTCTTTTCACAACCTTACTGAAGCGCCTCCATATAACAAATGATTTATGGGTTTAAGCTTACTGTCATTATCTTTGTATGTCATGATAAATTTTGATTTCGTCAGAGGACTTCTAACCTTAACTTTTAAATTAATGTCTCAATTCTCAATATTTTATGCATTTCTTTTCAGAAGCCGGCTGGTATATTATGCAAAGGTCTGATAGGAATCAATAAAAGAAGAAATCTTTGCTAAATCAAATGGGTATTTGTGTCTGATGTGATTTCTTATATCATCAACTCTTATTATGATCTTTATTGAGTTGCATTGTTTGAGGAAAAAATGTTAAAAACAAAACAAAACAATCAGCTAGATATTTCAATTTCGGATTGTTTATGTGTATACCTGTATTCCCTGAGACACCTATGATCTATGAACTCAATCAAAATCTTCTTATATGGAACCTGATATGTCTTAAAACATAATTTCTGTCCTTCCAAAAAGTAAAAACCATTGCATTTTTAAAGCTACCAGAATAACTTGACTATATATATATATTCATTACGCTACCAGAATAACTTGAATATTCATTACGCCTCATCCAAAAGGCATGAACTCCTCATCAATGACATTATAATGCTTCTTAGCATCATATTGTTGAATTATGAGCGCTGATGCAGTGGTTGAGAAGTCAGACGAGGCGACAATGTCCCCGACAGCACCGAGCTCAGGGCATTCGGCCCAATCTTCGAGCCCGTCTGTTACAATCGACTTTCGGTCTCGTCCTTTCCCCACCACAAACAACTCGTACTGAGACTGTAATGCACGGAGTTCCATCACCATTTCGGCTCCGTTCGCCACATGCCTCTCCATGTACCCCACCACCTTGTTTGCAATATGCCTAATTGATCAAAAGACACATAATAAATCCTCATAAATAGTTCTACTTGATAAGACTCGCAAATTTCCTATTTTGCACTTGTGTGGTTATCATACTATCTTACTAATTTTGTGAATTGTGACATACCGTTTATGAAAATCTGTGAAGAACTCATTGTCCAGTTGCATTTGAGTATCCTGGTGTGATATGAATGCCTGAGTGAGGTTTTCTAACCGGCTGGATTGTGGGTTCTCCCCACCCCGGGTCTCGGGAAGTGGCAAGAAACGTATCACCGTGAGCCTTAGGGCAGGGTGTTGAGCCATCTGTGCGGCCAATGAGAGCGCTTCACGGTCGTCCCCGCCTCCAATGAACACAACCACCACATTCTTTCCCACCAACGAGAGCGATCCCTGGTTTGTATGCCCGAGTCCTCGGTCTACAATGATACCAACTGAACAGGGTGCATGCTGGAGAATCTGTGTATATACAGGGAATTAAAGGATTTAGTTTTAATATAGTTTCTTTATAGTTTATACACATGCACAGTAGAAAAAGGGTGAAGTTACTTTTTGATTGACCAGTTGGAAGCCGGGATGACCGGTGTCCATGGACCCGTCAATTTTCTGGCTCTTGTGAGATGGTATTATGATGAGAACCGCCTTGACATCCTCGGCACACATGCATATATCTTTGTCCATGTCATCGAATGACGAGATGGCTAACAGGCGCCGCACATTGATCCCGTCATTGGTCTGTTCACGAAACTTATCTAGTGCCTCCCCAATTTGATTCCTCGTATCCATTATCTCTTCGTCTGTCACCTCTATTGCATCCGGACCCTCTCCTTTCACTAGTGTGGCAGCTGCCCGTTCGGTTAGCTCGATCATGTCACTTGCATATAGTGTCACCTTACCGGGCTCTTTGTTCCACCGCATAGCTTCCACCAAGGTGAGCATTATGGGCAGGTTTTGTGGGTCATGGAGCCCCAACATAATTCTTAGCTCCGCTTCTGACTGCTGGAATTGCAAACCCATTCTTCCTGACCTTGCCTTACGCCTGGTCCATGCAGCTACGCCGAACCCAACCAGAGGTGTGATTGCCAATGTGATAATTATCATATACAGCAGAGCAATAAATGAGGTATCGTTGATCATCGAGTTATTCTGAAATCAAGATTTAAAAAAAAAAATTAAGGAATCATTATTTGATCAGTTTCGATCACTAGCCAATATGCTGGAAAGTGAAAACCAAAGAAAATTGGAGAAATCTGTTGAAAATGATTAGTACCCATGCTTCATATGCACAAAAAATGTGGTAGTAGCCCTTCAAGCTGAGAAGTTGACCCAAGGCTATGGAATCTAACCATCTCATGCCGTAAAATCGCCCGGATACAACGGTCCCAAAAACCTTTCCAATACTGGCAATTGCAAATGAAATCAAAAGCTTTGGCCACAACAGAGGCATGTCGATAAGATGATGTACCTTTGGGCTCAGATTGAACTCAGATTTTCTGTGACTGAAGCAAATATTGACAAGGTAGAAAGGTAAGATGACAGAATTGAGAAAGAAATTGAGGTTGTTTATAAGAAGTCGCGAGATCCGGCCTTCACGAGGCAATGCCAATCCAATCATGAATCCGGCCAGGTTTACATCCATATGTAGCAATCCATCAAGAAAGCACAGTAATAGCACAGCTACCAGTAGACCTATCATGTATATGCCCTTCATCGGTTTCCCTTCGGGGTTGCGGTCATTAATTTTGTTGAGCACCCACTTAGACACAACCATCAAAAAAATTATCTGTACCACTATTCCAGCCACATAAAATGGGTGATTCCTTGTATCAAGAAAAACGAAAATGTTAAAAATTGCACAGAGTTTGTACTTTGTAGGGACTCAAACAACTCGTATTACAGTCCTTATCCTCAAATCATATCATTCAAATCCACTCCTTTAGAAGAACACAAGTTATATATAATTATTATAGTATCATAATCAGTAAGATAAGCTATTATGTAGATAAAATGATAATCAATATCTCAGGGGCTATATGGAACTATCATAGCAATAGTGATATACTTACCGTTGTTCCGAGTCACTGAGCTTGCAATCATCATGAAAAATTAAATTCCCAATGCACATCAAGGATGTCGCAATCATGTCCGAGAAAATCCCTGCACGAATAGCTGTTTGCCCGACTACTGTTTTTGAAAGTTTCAGCTCAGTTGTCAGGCGGGTCAGCAATGGGGACCCAGTAGCTGCAAGTGCTAACCCGAATCCCAAATTTGCACGTACTGAGTTCTCGGCTATGAGGCCGACTTTATTGTTTACAAGCACGTTTTGAAAACATGCAGTAATAACTAGTGTTGATAGCATGCCGACATAGGCAATGTATCCGTCGTTGCCTGGCGGGTCAAAAACAGAGAAAGGGTCCATTTCTAAACCTAATGCAAAGAAGTAAACGCTGAATATGAAGTTGCCAGCCCTTTCAAATAACAGACTTCGACGATCCTCAAAGATGTCTCTTATGAAACCAACTTTGGCTATTATAATGGCAACCTTCATTTGTACAAGTTCCAAAAAATGATAGTAGTATTAGACATGAATTGAGAATTTATCTAAAACTGTGCATAATTCTTGTACAACATGCATTAAGGACCATTGATAATTGGTTTAATTAATATACCGAAATGTTGGAATGTACTCACAAGCATGTCTGATAAGAGACGCGGCATGTAAATCCGTCGAAGAACTGCGTAGGACAACTTTCCAAGTATGACAACGAAAATTACTTGGCTTGCCATGGTTTCATATGAAGTTGATAAATAAAGTCCTGCCATCTTGCATGATCCTTCATCAAAAATATCCATCTTACTTGTTGACATTGCTATTGAAGAGTTAAAAACTTTTGTTTTGTTTATTCTAAGACTGTTTTTGAGGAGAAATAACCAAGAATTGTAACAAAAAGAGCCTATGCATGACATGGTGAAGGAGATAGAGCTTGGAGGAAGAACAGACTGCATGCATTAGGGGTTTTATGTTATTCTCTTCATCCTTTTTTTTTCTATTTTTGGAGGGGAGCAAGTAATTAATAATGTCCAAACTCCCAAAGGCGTTCTACGTACTAACTATTTATTCAACTTGGACTACTAAAAATTCATACACATTCAAAGGGAGCCGTAGAAAAACAATAGAAATTATCTACTTTTTGGTTTTACCTTGGAGTTGAAACGGATAAGCAAATCAGGATAATTAAGGTTTTAGTTTGTTCAGTAATTTTGCCAAGTCTGTTAAATCCTTCGGATTAGAACTTGGGAGCAACATCAAAGGGCAAAAATGACAAATTTCATTTAGAAGACTATCTAAAAGAACAAAAAAAAAATGAAGGACATAAATTGTTTACCAAATTTAGCACAGAATGGAATTTTCTTTTGAGCAATTTGAAATTTTGAACATATTGTCCCTCCATATATGTGTTTTTACTTTTTCGCTTTTTGTCGGGGAAGAGGCGAGCTATGATGCTACATAACATAATAAGCAATTTCTGTTATGAATCACTGATAGAGAGGTCCCATTGGCTGCTACTATTTAGAGATCACTTTCGTAGTATAATGGACCCCACCTGTCAGTGGCTTGTAAGATGAAATTTGTAACAATGAATTTGACTTCTGAAATAATATATGCAAATGTAGCTCCGCACGAAATTAACAAAAAAAAATAAATGACAAAATTGGTGATAGCAAATTAGCAATAGCCACAAAGCCGCATAAAATAGTCTTCTAAATTGGATTAAATGCGGCCAATTGATATTCTAACAATACAATAACACCAATTTACAGGGAGCTGTTACAGTGGTCCGGATAAGTACGGGTAATGTTTCGTTACCTTGGACTTAAGAGAATGTAAAATTGTCGGATAAATTAGTACCTGAAACTGAAAGAACATGATCCAGTGGTCCGCTATCGGGTCAATACATTGGGCCTATTTATATTGGAATATGAGCCGTAAAATATTCGACCCACATAGATCACTCGCCTCTTTGCTTCAGGCGGCCTTTAACCAACCTTAGGCCTTGGCATCAACTCGTGCCGATATTTTTATTAAAACCCCCGAAAAAAAACAAATTATCAAATCTGCTCCCACCCCAACTTTATTTTTATTCCTACCCTAACCGCCCGTGGGCTGGGCGGTTCACTTTTATCACCTGACCGCCCAGCAGCTGGGCGGTCCGCTAGTTTTTTTTTTTTTTTTTTTTTAGAGAGAGACAATATGAATATCAAGATGCTGAATTCTTAACGCTAAAAATTCGATTTTTTTTTGTAAATATTAGTTAGATTACTTCTTTTAAGCATATTTATACTAAAATACGCTAAATTACTTGGAATTATGTTAAATTACGTTGAGTTACACTATATTAAGTTAAATTACACTAAATTACATTACATTACGCTAAAATACGGTAAATTACATATGAATAGGGACGATATATCTTCACTAAAAAGGCGAAAAACGACGACGAAACTTCAAACGGTCATAAAACGGCGCTCGAGTAATTTCAAGTAATTTAGAATACCTTTCCTATGTTCCTATGTTCAAGTAATTTACAATTTAGTGTATTTCGGAGTAATTTATGTTATATTTAGTGTAAATTACTTGAACATAGGAACATAGGAAAGGTATTCTAAATTACTTGAAATTATGTTAAATTACGTTGAGTTACACTAAATTACTTTAAATTACACTAAATAACAATAACTTCGCTAATTATGCTGAAATACAGTAAATTATGCTAAACTACACTAAATTACTTTAAATTACACTAAATAACAATAACTTCGCTAATTATGCTGAAATACAGTAAATTATGCTAAACTACACAAAATTACGCTAAAATAGACCGATTCTGTGCCATCTTTCACGAATCATAAAAAATAGTAAAAATTGGTATTCTACAATTTCATTATGTAACTAATTTACTGAGCTACTTAGATTGAATAATAGAAATGAAAATCTTAATCGGAAACTTCATGATGCACGAACGATCAAGAAATTGGAAAAAATAATGAAAAGATAGGTTTGGTTCTGAGATCACACAGATTCTCAATTCTTTGATAAAACTGATACATGAAAAACTAACTTCTGCCAAAAGACATGACGTCTGTTTAAATACAAACCCTAAAACAGAAAATACATAAAAGATACATCAAAGACCCTAAAAACTCTAAAATTATAAAGAAAGGTCCAAAAGTCCATGAAGGAAGACTCGGATCGCGAATCTGAGCCCAAAAAATGGGCGAAACCAATCATAGATTAGTTTCGGATCCGGTTTTGGGCTGTGGAGTTCCTATCAAAATTTCAGCCCGATTTGACGGACGGATCAAAAGTTACGCTCCTTTTCGTGAAGCATGCGCAGGACCATATTGCATCACTTCAACTCAAGTTTTGAGGCTCTTCCCTTAGTTTTTTGGCGATTCTGAATTTCGAAATCCGGCATAGCCGGCACAGACGCATGCGCATTTTCTCAAGCTTTCCGAAAAATGGTCGTTTGCTAAAATCGGACACTCGAGCGCCGTTTTATGACCGTTTGTAGTTTCGTCGTCGTTTTTCGCCTTTTCAGTGAAAACTATCCTCCCTATTCATTTGTAATTTACCGTATTTTAGCGTAATGTAATGTAATTTAGTGTAATTTAACTTAATATAGTGTAACTCAACGTAATTTAACATAATTCCAAGTAATTTAGCGTATTTTAGTATAAATATACTTAAAAGAAGTAATCTAACTAATATTTACAAAAAAAAATCGAATTTTTAGCGTTAAGAATTCAGCATCTTGTCTCTCTATAAATATCCTCCCTATTCATATTGTCTCTCTCTCTAAAAAAAAAAAAAAAAAAAAAAAAAAACACTAGCGGACCGCCCAGCTGCTGGGCGGTCAGCTATGAAAACTGGACCGCCCAGCCACTGGGCGGTCAGATATGCATAGTGGACCGCCCAGCTGCTGGGCGGTCAGGTGAAAAACGTGAACCGCCCAGCCCACGGGCGGTTAGGGTAGGAATAAAAATAAAGTTGGGGTGGGAGCAGATTTGATAATTTGTTTTTTTTTGGGGGTTTTAATAAAAATATCGGCAACTCGTGAGTTCGTGACATTTTTATTAATATCCAAAGTTTAATACAAGTTATTAATTATATCCAGAACTCAACTCAATATCGAAATATACCCAAGCCGGCTATTTTCTGGCCGGCTATGTTCCTTCCCTAAGCCGGTCAGAAAATGGCCGGCTATGTACTTTTTTTTTTTTTAGCTTTTTTAAAGAGAGACACTATGAAGATCAAAATATTGAAATATCTTTCTCACAATAGTTCAATATTTTTATGGCTATTTTTTTACTTTTCCAATAAATTTCCGATAATAATCATGATAATCATGATAATCATGAATTTTGAAATTTTTGTAACCATATGACAATTCAATATGAAGGACACGCTTAATTATTACTCTTGTCGGAAACATTGACTGATGATATTAATGTAATGATATTGATGGGACTTGTCTCATAGTGAAAACAAATACCTCAAAAATAACATCAATATCATCACATTGACTGACGACAGTACCTATCTATTTTTTTTTTTTAACCCACATTATTCAACTTCTAGATATTAATAGAAATGTCGGGTATTAGTTCATAGAAAAATTTGCCATAAAACAATATAGCACATATACTCTTATAACTACATGATATACAACATTCTATAATTTACGACTTACGATTTATAATCGAATTTTTTTTCAAAATAATTTATAACATGATACGTTTCGAAAATAAAATGATAGATAAAGGGTGAATTTTGACTTAATTGCATTATTTTCATATTTTATTTATTTTTACAAAATTTCAGCCTTTTTTTTGGTTAATTACAACCAAGGAGTGATCACATTTTCATATTCGAACTTTTGAAACCCCATATGATGGTTTTCTGACTAAGCTCAAACACAAGAACCGAAATATAGGATAATCCAAATATACCAAACATAAATAGTATATCAAATATAAATAGTACAAAACTAGTAAAAATACAACTAAAACGGAGAGGGGGAATATCGCTGAGGCGGTACTCCGGCGTTCGCCCGGCGCCAGCGCGGCCAGCCTCGGTCTCTCTCGGGCTCATCTGGGGCATCGGCAGACCTCAGTATCTGCTCGGCAGTATCCCATCTGGCATCGCCCGTGGAGATTGTCGGTACTGGCGGAGGTGTAGCGAAGATAGATGCGGCAAACCCAGTCCCAAAGGCAGGCTGAGTATGAGACCCGCTACCACTAGCCTCTCCATCATGCGGCATCTCTGTGCCATATCGGGGCCATGCCGGTGCCGACATGATACTCTCATCGAACTCATGGAGACTGCACGAGAGGGACTCGTACTCAGAAGTATCGGTCTCCGCAGGTGGTGGCTGTGGTGGCATCTCTGCTGGACCCTGCAATCATACACATAAATTATTAAATTTGATCTGAATGAAGAAATTTATTAAAACCTGACAGATACTGAAGTATGACATACATATGGCTGCACCGGACGTCCATGCTCGTCGTACCATGCCGTCCACCCAATGTCAGACAATACCCAACGATGGTAGTCCCACTCTGGATGTGAATCGGGGGAAGATGGCATATCATCTAACAGAACCGGGCTCGAATCGGGCTCCTGCGGATCTATCTCACGCCAGTTGATGTTCTCTTTGGCGTCTCGCAGCATACCGATGATCTTTCCACCGTGCCCGGCATCCTCAACCACATTCACATTCTTCTTGAGGGTGCGGTACACAAGCCGTCTCCAGTTCTTCTTTCCCAGCATGCGGATCCCATGCCCGCACTCCTTGATCGCGGCCAAAAGCTGAAAAAAATTTAGCATGTCAGATCAAACCTTGATTTACTACTAAATTAGACCAAAACTAAGTGGTTTTAGGTGCTTTACCTGGCGAGCCCATGCACGACCGTTGGGATGGTAACCATCATCCGTTTTGATCCTGTCGCGGAGATGGGCACCGTAATCACCCTGCAGATAGACACTCGCCATGCAGACCTGCGTGTACCATACATCGTACCTCAACTGGGGATCCCCCTGGGTCTGCTGAATCGCCTCTGGCTCGTGATAGAAGTCTATATACTGAGGATCCTGGGCCGTCCCGTAGTATGCATCGTAATGGGTGCTCCAGTCCTTATCCAGTCGCCCTCGGTGGGTAACGCTGTAAAGAAGACGTTAGTTGCAATAAAAAACTATCAAGTAATATGATTTATTTAATAAATACAATAGACTACGACTTACCGGTGCAGGTCTCTGTGCGTGTAACTCGGCAAAGATGGGTCTATGGGAATCAACGCCGCTCGTCCAAACTGGCGGAGCACCCGATCTGGGTAGTGGTGCTCCACTATCCAGAAATGTATGAGTGGACCTCGATAGAACCACATCTCCCGCTCGTGCTCGTCAGTCACACTGACCGGCAAGAGGAACTCCTCGTACAACTGATCGTACGGCGTCCACTCAACAAGAGGCTCAGGCAAACTCTGAAGCTCTGACCGGACTGGCCTGATCCCAATGGTAGCACCGTGGGTCCGATCCTGGTAGTTGTGGAAACCGTACCACTTCTTGGCGTATGCCGGGCAGTGAAACACATCTGGCTCTCCCCAATCCGGCGCCTCATTGGGGATAGGACGGCCCACCGGTAGCCGTGACCACGACCAGTGCTGAAGCAGGAGTACCGGCCCGTACATCTGCTTCGCCGTCGGCTTCATTTTCAAGAACATTACACGTCAGTGTATTTTGATGGATTGATTGATTAAATAATTTATTATAACATAAGAGTTGGTGACTTACCTCACTACTACGACACAGGTGGTAGTACAGATGCGCCAGGACAGCTCCACCCCAGTTGTACGACGACGGCCGCTCAATGTCCATCAGCAACGGGAGATACATCATCGGCATCTGATCACCGCTGGAATCAGGAAACATGACAGAACCAAAAAGGTCCATCACGTAGCCCCGTGTATATCTGAAATACAAAACATATAAAAATTCTAATAGAATCATCGTATTATAAATTAATTAGTAGATATTAATAAAAATTTACCTCTGAATCTCCAGCTCGGTGGAATTTGCCGAGAGACCCGCGATGAAGTGCTGCCGTAACCTCGTCATCCGCAAATGGAACTTCGACCTCCCATGTTCCCCAATGATATAGGAAGGATCAACTCCTAATAACTCATCGACATAACCTGCGAATCTGGTGCTGTCAGAGACGCCGCCGACGGGTGTGCCACGGATAGACAAACCCCAGAGAGCACTCACATCCTGGAGAGTCACTGTCATCTCTCCGAATGGCATGTGAAACGTGTGCGTCTCGGGACGCCATCGCTCCACCAGTCCAGCGATGAGAGATGCATTGATGATGCTCTTCTCTGTCCGTACGATGTCCACAACCTGGTAGAGACCCAGGTTGACGAGGTATGGCTCCATCACCTCGTAGTACCTCATGTGAACGCACCTCAACTTCACATCTAGAAGATCCGTGTCCTGCGTTGAAAAATGTAATCCGCATGGTGACAACATAATAAAATTTAAATCCAACAAAATTTAATGAAAATATAAGAAAAGGAACGTACCTCACGAGAAGCCAGTGAGACTCGGTGCTCGCTGTGGGGAATCCACAGGAGAGGACTGATGTGCTCCGTGCTGCTAGTACTGATCGGCTCGTCCACTGCTGGACGCTGGGTAGGCCGTGCTCTAGGCATCCTGATATCTAAAATAACCTAAATTCGGTGAAATTACGCTTGATCAGCATAATTATGGTAAAAAAGGCCAAAATACCCTAAAAATTGGTTATCTGTGCTAATTACACTAAATTACGCTTAATCAGTCTAATTAGGGTAAAAAGACCAAAATACCCTAAAAATTGGTCAAACGTGCTAATTTCGGTAAAATTACGCTTAATCAGCATAACTATGGTAAAAAAGACCAAAATACCCCAAATATTGGTCAAACGTGCTAATTTCGGTAAAATTACGCTTAATAAGCATGACTATGGTAAAAAAGACCAAAATACCCTAATTATTGGTTATCGGTGCTAATTACACTAATTGCGCTTAATTAGCCTAATTATGGTAAAAAAGACCAAAATATCCTAAATATTGGCCAAACGTGCTAATTTCGGTAAAATTACGCTTAATCAGCATAATTATGGTAAAAAAGGCCAAAATACCCTAAATATTGGTCAATTGTGCTAATTAAACTAAATATTGGTTAACTTAGCTAATTACACTAAATTACAACAACATAATCTAAATTATAACACCTAAAACTTAAATCCTAAACTCTAAAATAAATAAATTAAAAATTAAATTAGATAAAAAAAAAATTTACCTCAAAGAAGAAGAGAGAATCCGGAATTCGGTTGGGATGAGAGAATTGTGAGAGGAGAGAGAGAAAAAAGGGTATATATAGGGGTTAATGCGGGAAAAAAAAAAAAAAAGGTACATAGCCGGCCATTTTCTGGCCGGCTTAGGGAGGGTACATAGCCGGCCAGAAAATGGCCGGCTTGGGTATATATCGATATTGGGCTGGATTGTGGGTATATTTATTAATTTGTATTAAACTTTGGATATTAATAAAAATGTCGGTGGGCTGGTTGATGGTTCTCTGACAGACTGACAGTCGCCAGTCGGTCGAAACTTCCCATCTTTGGAGAATATTGCTACAAAGAAACTCCTTATTTCCGTACCTTTTACACCGAGATAAGTAATTCATGCATGTGGTACGAAGGGCCCCACAATTTTTGATATATCATGCCTTATAAGTTGCGTTTACTAGTAGTCTAGTACGGCTAGTCTACGTAATTTGATGATATGGATCCTTGTTCCTTCCGCCGTAAGGCCCCACCAAATAGTTCAACTTACAAATGTTACCTCGACATTCCTCTTTATTATAAAGCTTCAGATGGAAGGATTGAATTTACTATGGTATTGATAATATTATTTTCTAAGAGGACCGTTCTGCAAAACACGGCTCGCAGTTCGAAGGGGAAACAAATCTGCTGTTATTCATTGGGAATAACAGGAACCTGTTATTCCGATCCTAACCGTTCAAACTTTTCCATGCTTAAATCTCGACGAACTAAGTTTTCTACACGAATCTGAAAAAATATCAACGGTTGGGATCTGAATAACAGCAGATTTATTTCCGTTCGAAGGACTGTAATAAAATTAATTTCCCACCATTTCTTTTTCGACGCTCCTCTTTCCCTCTCAAAAGCAAAACCCTCCTCTCTCTCTCTCTTCCCTCTTTCCTTCTCTCTCTACGGTTTGCCAGAAAATACTATCCCAAATCTGAACCCCAATCCGAAATCATTTGATTCAGTTTATCTCGCTCTCCGAGGCTTATTTTGCGAAATAGCATGGGGCACGAACTGTCTGCGGGGGCGGTGGCGCAGATATCTGAAGGTGGTGGCGAGGGGACGCATCCGGTGCTCCAGATCAGCGATGTGAGGCTCGTGAGCACAGCGCAAAATACCACAGAGAGGTACCGCATGCTATTGTCGGATGGGATCCACACGCAGCAGGCTATGCTTGCGACGCAGTTGAACACAATGGTCAAGAGCGGGAGTCTGCAAACGGGCTCGATCGTGCGATTGAACGAGTATATTTGTAATCAGATTCAAGGGAGGAGGTATGATCTACCCATGGGGTCCATTTAGGGTTTTCTCATTTTTTCATTTTCTTTGTTTTGAGGGTTCATTTTTGCCCTTTCTTGCTTCAACAATATTTTAAGTTAATTCGATAGTATATATTTGATTCAGAATCTGTTGTTTAGTTCCTTAGATGCATTAATGGGGATAAGTTGATAGAGATTGGAAAAAAAATATGTTAGGTATTGGGTGGTAATACTGATATAATTGTCACCGCTTGATTTTGTATGGATATTTAGGTAATTACATATCCATTTTTGCTAATACGATTGTCCCCTACTTATCCTATTCTAAAAGATAGGTACTAGTGGTGCTTACTCTTGAGAAATTACTTATTTTGTTAATTCTGTGCAATTGTATGAGGTTTTAAGTGCCAGTGGCATTGCAACCTCTTTTCTACAAAATTATTGTGGTTATCTTCCTTGGATGAAATCATCCATAATTACTGAATTGCTTGAGTACCTCTTTTTTTTTTTTTTTTTTTTGAGGAATTGGTGATCTTGCAATATTCTGATTTGTTTCATTTATAATCCAGGATAATAATTGTAATCCAGTTAGAACTTCTACAAAGCGAATGCAAGGTCATTGGAACACCCAGGTTGTATGAGAGTGGGGCCAGTCCTTCCCTTGGTAATACTCCTGCCAGTGGTACCAGCCCACAAACCCACAGTACGGGCCAAATCCCCCAAACTGGATCCTCCATGAACCCCAGACCGCAGCCTCCTTCCAATAGTCCCTCGTATAATGCAACCACAAATGTCAGAAACATGATGAATCAACCCAGTCTTCAAAACCCAAGACCTAATAACCCAAACCTGAACCCAAGTAATCATTCCAACAATTCCTTATACAGTGCAAGCACGAATGTCAGAAACATGATGAACCAACCCAATCTTCAAAGTGCAAAACCTGATGACCCAAGCCTGAATCAAAGTTTTCAATTTCGCCCTCCAGCAAGTACAGTCTCAAGCAGCAAGACCTATTCCAGGACTGCTCAACAGTCACCTTTCCAGCAACAGCCACCTCCTTTGTATGTTAACCGGGGACCTATTGCAAAGAACGAAGCCCCAGCGGTTATCTTCCCTATTTCAAGGCTGAACCCATTCCAGGGCCGCTGGACCATTAAAGCTAGGGTTATCTCGAAAGGTGAGTTAAGGACTTATAACAACCCTAAAGGAGATGGGAAGTTATTCTCTTTTGATTTGATAGATTCAGAAGGGGGTGAGATCCGTGTGACATGCTTTAACAGTGCAGCTGAACAATACTATCCCATAATTGAGTTTGGCAAAGTGTACTTGATCTCTAAAGGATCGATTAAGCCGGCTAACAAGAAGTACAACATGCTAAATCATGAGTACGAGATGACCCTGGATTCTGGGTCCATGGTGGAACCATGTGAAGATGACAGCAAGATCCCTGGAGTCACTTTTAATTTTCGCCAAATAAGCGACATTGAATTGTTGCCAAGTGAGACCATTTTGGAAGTGATTGGTGTGGTAATTTCTATCAGCCCTGCAAGTATTGTGATGAAGAAAAATGGTACAGAGACTGTTAAACGTTCGCTACAGCTCAAGGACATGTCTGGCCGCAGTGTGGAAGTGTCTCTCTGGGGCAGTTCCGTAAATTCAGAGGGGCAGCAGCTCCAGTCCATGTGTGATTCTGGTCAATTTCCTATCCTGGCTATCAAAGGGGGTAGGGTCAATGACTTCAATGGTAAAACTCTTAGCTGCATACCTGGTAGCCAGCTGTTTGTTGAACCTGATTGTGTGGAGGCACAACAATTGAGAGACTGGTACAACATGGAAGGGAAGAGTGCCTCCACTGTGTCCATTTCTTTCCAAACAGGTGTGAATGCTGGTCGGGCTGACAACAGAAAGACTGCTAGTCAGATTAAGGATGAGGGTTTGGGCCATGGAGAAAAGCCTGATTATATAACCGTTAAAGGCACAGTTACATTTGTTACGGTTGACAACTTCTATTACACTGCATGTCCTTTGACAACCAACAATAGGCAGTGTAATAAGAAGGTGACAAATAATGGGGATGGTACTTGGAGATGTGACAAGTGTGATCAGAATTTCCAGGAGTGTGACTACAGGTAGGTTTTCTATTATGGTCATAGCAGTATGGTTGGTGTGTAGCTTATCAAATGTTGTTTGTGTTTTGGTTATGCATTTATGTGCTCCATAATTCTCTGTGCTTTCGTGCAAGTGTTTCTAACAGCCACCATAACTGTCACCTAGTCCAGGAATATAAATTATTTTATATAGGAAAAAACATCATGTTATTGTACTGCTGAAGGTTTGTTATACTAAATGGATGCTTTGGACTTTTAGACATAATGCAATTAAAAAATGAGGCATTAAGATGTTATGTTTTTTCCCATATTTGGTGATGCTGTAACTTCTAACTCTGTCAGGGTTCTTAAATATTCTGCACTGTAAATGTTGGCCTTTTTAAATTAGGAATTTTTGCAAATTTTTGGGTGTGTGGATTATTAATATGCCCCTGCAGAGGTGGCAGGGTAGTCAATTGAGGTAAAATAGATGTGCAGTGAGCACTTGTACTTTTTTTCAGAAGCTATTAACAAGACACCTCTTATCTTACAGGTATCTGCTTAACTTCCACATCCAGGACCACACTGGTATTATATATGTGACTGCATTTCAAGATGCTGGTGAACAGATAATGGGTATGCCTGCAAAAGATCTCTATCTCATAAAATATGAAGAACAAGATGATACCAGATTCTCTGAAATCATTCGTGGTGTGCTTTACAAGCAGTTTATCTTCAAGTTAAAAGTCAAGGAAGAGATATACAATGATGAGCAGCGGGTAAAATCGACTGTTGTTGGTGCTGAAAATGTGGACCCATCGACAGAGAGCAAATATTTACTGGGTCTGATTGATAAAATGCTGTTAGAGGACAAAAATCCAAATCAGAACCTGTACCATAACACTGTACCTGGTAATGTGGAGGCTCGGCCAAATTTGTATGTGGGGGCAAGGGAGCAACAAATGGCATACTGTAACAGCTGTGGGTCTAGTGGGCATAATGCACTGAATTGTCCTGTGAGTATGAACAGACAAGTTGGGGGTGGTGGTAGTGGTTTTGCAAATAGGCCAATCAACAATTCCGCAGTTGGTGGTGGGGGTGGTGCAGGTTTTGGTTCTGGTAATGATACGACTGTGTGCTTCAAGTGTCAGCAGCCAGGTCACTGGGCAAGAGATTGCCCTAATATGGCAGGAGGTGGTGGCGGGGGTGGTGCAGGTATGGGTTCTGGTAATGATTCAACTGTGTGTTTCAAGTGTCAGCAGCCAGGTCACTGGGCAAGAGATTGCCCTAATATGGGAGCAGGAGGTGGCGGTGGTGCAGGGATGTATGGCTCTGGTAATGTACCAAGTAGGTACGGTAACAATTCGTATGTTGGTAGTTTCTGAGTTGTGTATATTCTGTGTTTTGTTATTATCGATGTTCTTATTTTCTTGTTTTTCCTTTTTGTGTGTGTGTTTTTTTTTAATGTGGAAGATGTAGTTTATGCTTGTGGCGTTTTGGGTCTTGCTACTGGTGTAATGGAATGTAACTGAACCTTTGGATGTGTTGTTTTGGTTTTAAAATGGTTACTACGAATGCTTTATTTAGTCTGATTTTTTTAATTCTTCTTTAGATAACGTAGGACAATTAAATTTGTTGTCAATTGTAAACACTTGAACACTATTTTAAGAGCCACATTTGAAAGCTAAATAAAAATAATAAAGATTGTGAAGCGGGCCCACCAAGTCACCTCGCAGTCTCTCACAGTAAACTCATATAATTGTTCTGGTGTAATCTCATATAGCTGTTCTGGTTCTGCTAGAGATATAAAAAGAAAATATTCATTCGATCTCTCTTCATTTAACTCTTTTAAGTCACATGATCGAGCAACAATGTACCGTTGATAAAAACATAAGACCAGTCATAAATCTCAATTAGAAGGTTATCCAATTTTTTAAGTCTATTATTTTTCCTCAAGGAGAAGAAATATTAACAAAGAGGTATTTCATAAGGTTAAAAAAAGGTTCCAAATAGTGATTGAAAATATTTGAGTGTATATTTCAGGAGGAGGGATCAAGTTACAACAAAGTTACAACAATTATTTTTTTCATTTTCAAAGTCCAAATCGTCGATCCAAACCATTCAACATGATTATCTAAATAAAATGTGCTTGCAGATCAAATTTTACATTTTTTTTTATTTTTTTACTATTTATTAAGATGGGTACAAAATTCAATGGTCTGAATATGACTATTTTTTGTAAAATACTTAATAAATAGTAAAAAAATTCAAAAAAATATAAAATTTGATATGCAAGCACATTTTATTGTGATAATCATGTTGAACGGTTTGGATCGATGATTTGGACTTTGAAAATGAAAAAAAAATAATTGTTGTAACTCAAATTTGTTATAACTTGATCGCTCCTCATATTTCAGAGATATATTCCCAAAATATAGACAAAATTTAATTATTCAAGCAGGTAATTCAAAACACACACAGTTGCTTATGTGCAAGCACAGGAACTTTTGTTATGATCTTTATAAACTAGCATAAAATATGGAAGCTTATATGAGTACCTGCATCGTACTCGCACTTTAACTACCATAACTGTTTGGGAGAACCGTAAAAACTACAACGCTGAATTTTTTTTCTAAAGTAATTATACCTATGCACGGAAATATTTATACTTACGAGGTGAACAATTTTTACGTAAATAATTGTCACCCAACCAATCTTCTAAAACGTACTCGCACCATAAAAACTTGTGGGGGACCACTCAAACTATATGGGGGGGTCATACACGTTTTTAGAGGTGTTTTTTTCTCCATTCAATCTCGTCTATATTTCTGGCGATATGTGAGAAATTTTGCGAATCTAAAACCACGAATGTCTTCTACGCAATTTTCTCTTTCTAATGAGATCCATGATGACGTGCATTCAGACTCATCGTCACACAAGTATTTTTTTTTTACATATGACACTGGATTACATCTGAAAATATTAATATCAAGTATTGCAAGTATTTATAACTATGCACTGAAGTAGTTATACCTATGAGGTCAACTATTTTTGTTAAAGGAAGGTTGACGCGGGGACGATTGAGGGACTGGAAAAGGGAATGATCATATCAAGTTACGCGTGCAAGTGTTAATATCTTATTTTGCAAATATTAATATCTTATGTTCTAAGTATTCATATCTATGAAGGTTGACGCAGAAACAAATGAGTCCGGATCCCCTAAAGTAACCCAATTTTTGAGTTTAGACGTGTACGGTGCCTATTCGGTGGTAGCGCAGGGGGCCAGTATTATTTGTGGGGTCCAGGATCTTTAAGATTCGTGTTAGAGCATCTTGGACGGTTTGGATCAAAACTCAAAAATTGGGTTAATTCGAAACAAATATGGAGACTGAAAAAGGAGATCATATAATTAATGGAGAACATAGTACAACGTTCCTCTATTGTTGTTGCGGGTGGGAGATTGAAATAATTATTCAAAAATCTTACCGGCCAGTTGAAAGAATAAAATATATTTCTTTATTAAAGAAATGATTGAAATACAAAACGCAAGTTACTCATCAACTCATATTTGGAATTATAGTCAAAATTGATGCAACAAAAAAAATGAATTTAATTGAAGTTAGAAATATAATCAACGCATCACTTGTTGTAACCGAAAAATGATCAACATATCATTGATCCCTGAGCGGGTTCAGAGGCGGAGACCGAAGACTTGGAATTAACATCCCCACATGTTAACAATTGAAACGGACGGTACATGATACTTCTTTTAATTTGACACGATCTCAAAGTACAAATAATACTGATCCTGCGCTATTCCGAATAGACAACGGCTGAGAGTAAATCTGGACCGTCCGTTTTAATTTGCTTGAGTCAGGTACTTGGGAGGATACGGTTCCGAAGACTTGTATATTTCATCTTTCTCGATGTAACATTGTTACGATTTCTTATAGCGTATCGACAAAAGTTAATAATCTTGCCTCTTATTTACAAAATATTTACGGTATTACTAAAAATAATTGTTCTAAAGAAATCGACCATAAATTGATTTTGAGAAAAGAGAAACTTTTGAAGCTCGTTTTGGTAATGATCTCATATTTGATTAAATAAGGTTATCAGCTGTCAGTTTCCAATTGGCTCGTTTACAATGGTTGGAGGAAATTCCTGCCCACCAATTGGCAGAGGATACGGTCCCGCGTTTGACGTCCAGCGTTCTCTTGAAAAATTCTTCCTTGAGCATGGTACATGCACCGCATCATTAACTGATCATTGTGGGACCGAATAATTAGTGTAATCATAAGTGTAGTACCCAATTTAGTTCCCTTTCTTAGCAACCTCGGAGCGAGCGAGAAAGATGGATGCGAGGTCCGGACTGGAAAAGAACTGACTCAAGCTCTCTCTGCGTCTCTGTCGGTACCATCTCTAATCTCTCATCGCAATTCGATCCAATTTCCAAAATTGAATCTAACATTTCACCAATTTCTCGCCATTCGTCCCCAAATCCAACCAAAAGTAATTTTTTTTTTTGGCAAATTCGATACCTATTACCTCGCACGCCAGATGGTCGTCAAGTGTTCGCCGAATTGACCCAACCAAGCTACAGTGAAGACCTGAAGTGTTCATCTTTTCAATCGAAAAAGAGAGATGTTTACAAATTCGCTTATCAATTCCTCTCCATCGAAACCATTATTAATCTCACGGCCTTATGTCTCCACAAAACCCTACACGAACAGTCTTCTCCTGGTCCATGCCAGCTCCGCGGATCCAGGTCCGAACCCATCACCCAGTAACCCACTAACCGTCGCACTAGAGGTGCCCAAAACCATACTTAGGAAAACCCTACAGCCGTTAAGTGACTATGGGTTCGGCCGAAAGAGCATATGGGAAGGTGGAGTTGGGCTTTTCTTGGTTTCTGGTGCGGCAATTCTTGCGTTGACACTTGCATGGCTTCGAGGGTTTCAGCTGAGGTCGAGGTTTAGGAAGTATCAGG
The DNA here is from genome assembly GCA_028015225.1 of Carex myosuroides. NCBI lineage: Eukaryota > Viridiplantae > Streptophyta > Magnoliopsida > Poales > Cyperaceae > Carex > Carex myosuroides. Next base: position 4,403,439 of record CM051476.1, read on the forward strand.
CCGTCTTTGAATTCAGTCAGGCTTGTGGTATCTGTGTTGGTACGCCGGTACGCATTCGGGGTGTCACTGTTGGTAATGTGGTTCGGGTTGATTCTTCACTCAAAAGCATTGATGCTACCGTGGAGGTATGCTTTTCTCCTATTTCTCTAGAATGTTCCAGCAATTAGTTTCGGAATGTAGTTCATTATTACTATTGCCATGTTGCTTTGGCAAGTGTAGCTCATATTTTTTGTTGTGTCTTCCTGTCTTAACTATTAACCACACATGTTTTTTTATTATCTTATTCTAATTTCTGATCATCTATGTTATTCATGCATATGTGCATAGGGGTTGGTTCTTTTAGGCAATTTGCTCATTTGGTCTCGTTAAGAAACTATATTATGAGCTGGTTCATGATATAATCCTAACTTTGCAAGATCCTATCACTTTATGTCAAAAAAAGAACTTATTTTAGTCCTAACTTGATTCCTTGAAAATGGTTGAGATTCTGCAATCTCTCTGTTAGGCATTTTGCCATTGTTTTATTTTACATATTTTTTTTATTAACCAATATTCATGTTTAGGGCATATTCATGTTTATTTTACATACTAACCAATAATACCTATAAACTGGTCAGCAAATTTAGGGCATATTCATGTTTTGGTCCTTGAAGTTTCTCAAACAAACAAACAGACAAACAAAAGGAACAAATATATAAATAAAAAAACAAATATAAAATAGATGAAGTAGTCCCTGTACTTTAATTGCACCAAATTGATCCTTGGACTTACCCAAGAAACCAAGGAGGTCCGTAAAATTTTATTTGCACCAAATGGTTCCTTAATCTTTCAAAATGAACATAGTCCTTTAGCTTCTTCCAAAATTAATATTTTGGTTCATTTAAGATAATTTAAGGACCGACTTACATTTGTTTTGAAAATTTAGGGACTGATTTTGTTGCAAATGGAAGTCCAGGATGAATAAGTAAAGATATTGATAGAGTTAATTTGGCTTCATACAATGCACGGCCAATAGAGACAAGATGAAATAGTATATGACTGGTGCGCTGCATGAAGCAAAACCAGCTCTGTCAATATCTTTACCCAAAATAATCGAATGAAACGACCCTTTTCTTTCTGGAAGTCAAAAACCAATATATTGTAAATGAATGTGTAGAACCAACATGTTTTTTTATTCTTTTACTTCTTTTGAGAAGTTCAAGGACCAAATTTGAGTTCTGCCATCAATTTAGAGGTGGTAGGCAGAAATTGAATTATTGTACCACAAGTTTCATTATTTTAGCCAGTTGATGCATCATTTTCACAAAAAATTTGGAAGGACTACACGCAATTGAATGAATAAATATGTCCATTTTTCATGAGTTTAGCTCTATTCTCTACTTTAAGTTATATTCTTATTATTCCTTTGGACCAATTTCACCTCTGAGTACATGGTTTTTCTTCCATCACTTTTGTCTGGTAGAAGGCCATTCCTATGTAAATTATTCGATTATAAAACCTCAAGTTTATTTGGACCAAGATGCAATTTGACCAATGTAGCAATCAGTATTTGTTTTTTGCAGGTTGATGATGACAAAATTATTGTACCACGAAATTCACTAGTTGAGGTGAACCAGTCTGGGCTGCTTATGGAGACCATTATCGACATAACCCCACGGGACCCACTTCCCACCCCATCAGTGGGCCCGCTTGACCCTGATTGTGTCCAGGAAGGGCTTATTTTATGCGACAGGGAGAAAATTATGGGGCAAACAGGAGTTAGTTTGGATGCTTTGGTTGGCATCTTTACACGGCTAGGCCGAGAGATGGAAAGTATTGGTGTTAGTAAGAGCTACAAGTTGGCCGAGAAGGTTGTTTCTCTAATGGAAGATGCACAGCCCTTGCTTGAAAAGGTGCTTGCTTTTTTATTAGATATAATTTCATTTGTGCCCTTAACAAAACATTTTTTTTATTGAAGTACCTATTCGACGGGAAATATTTGATACACTTTATTGTGCTCGATCATTCCCTGTTTCTTTGGGAACTTTATGAAATGTCATGAACTAGAAAGAATTTGTGACCAAGGAGAGGTAGTTTAGTTAGCTGTTGAAGAAATGTATAAGGATGATTGTATTTTTCAACTTTGTAGAATATGTAATGTTTTCAGGTTTGGGGGATCATACATGAAATGCCCATTATTAATAACATTCCATCCATTGCAAATTTCATGTTTTGTCAACATCATTTCTGTATTGCACCTCTATGTTACCTAATTTCCAATCACGAGCTTTTCATCTAACCTGATGTCACCTCCTTTAACAAACAATGTAGCACAAATTTCACATTTTTTTACTATGTGATCATGTAATTAACCTTAAATTCATTTCATTTGGATTGATGCAGAACTCTTGTTACTAAAATATGGTCCTTTCCTGTAAATCTAATTTTAGCTGGGTTTTCTGCCAATACAGGGACATGGTCACTGTGCCACCATATTTTCCAATGTTAAATTATTTTCAGCTGTCCTTATTTTATCAAATTAGCCTCAATGTAATTAAATTTCACATCATTTGATGCTATTTGTTCAATAGACCCTGACTTCGTTCCTTTTTTTTTTTTTTTTTTTCTTATGCCTGATGTATTGACATAACAGCTCGAAGCCTTGGCCGGAGATGTACAACCTTTGTTGAGTGAGGTGCGAGATAGTGCATTGATTAAAGATGTTGAGACTATAACCAAAAGTCTAGCGGAAGCAACAAAAGATTTCAGGTATATATTTTTCTGCTTACTCTTGTGGAAGATTTATGACACTAAACCTTTATTGGGTTAGGTGCACTGTGTGCCGCCTTATTTGATCAGAACAAATGGCTAGAAATAACTTTGATCTACCAGCAATGAAAGTGACACATGTTTTAATAGAAGCTGCAGGTTATTTAAAGGTTCCAAAGAGGTCCTACGTTTGCATTATTTTCAACAAAACCTTTACAGTTGAAGAAATAAAAAAAAAAAAGTTCCCTGCAGGTTGTTTTTACTTTTAAGTTGTAACACTGTTTGTCTTATCATTAACTAAAAGACTCTTAAGGGCTATGAAATGACAAAAATGGCTGCCAAAGTAATATTATACCGAAATAATCAAAGGTGTGATGCCTGCCATGTTGACAAAGTATTGGAAAAACATATATTATTATGAGTAGGGTTAAAATGCACCATTGGTTTTGTGCCCCAACCATACTCCACATCTCTATCTCCGTTTTCAAAGTTCAAACGGTCGATCCGAGCCGCTCAACATGATCTCTATATTAAAATGTGCTTAGAGACCAAATTTTATATTTTTTGGAAATTTTTTACCTTATTTTAGATAGGTACAAAATCACTGCTTCTGGACCATCCAAAAACAGTGATTTTGTACCTATCTAAAAAAATAGTAAAATATTTCCAAAAAAATAAAATTTGGTCTCTAAGCACATTTTTGTGTGGATATCATGTTGAGCAGTTCGGATCAACCGTTTGAACTTTGAAAACGGAGATAGAGATGATACTGGTTGGGGCACAAAACCAATGGTGCATTTTAATCCTACTCTATTAATTATTCCTTGGTACTCCTTGCATAAATTCCATCCATGAATGATACTTGTGGTGTTAACATCTTACAATATTTTGATTTTCTCAACAAATACTAGAAATCTAGGGACTGTTGTGATTCTTTATATTTTAGGGTCTGTTGAGCATTAATAAGATTTGATGATGCTTTTATGAACCTTGAAGTTTGTTATAATATTTTACTCGGTGGATCTTATTGCAGGAGGTTGCAATCTTCGGTTCTGATTCCAGATAATTCTGACCTCATTCGACAGTCTATATATTCCCTCATCTTCACTCTCAAGAATATAGAGGTCTTTTCCTGTTTTTGAGCTTTTTTGGAAACATCCCAAATTCAAGTTTCACATATGAACCAGCAATTTTGCCCGATCAAAACCAATGTACCAAAAAAATAATAGCGAGTTGAAATATTTCCTGTACGTAGTAAGTACCAGTAATATGCCTCACTGTTACGGTACCAAATAACGAGGATATAATCCTTACTGTCTCTAAATAAAATGATTTTTTTTTCTTTGTTACATGCAGAGTATCAGCTCAGACATATCAGGGTTTACAGGAGATGAGGCCACTAGAAAGAACATCAAGTTGCTTATCAAATCCCTTAGTAGACTATTGTAACAATGGCTCAAGCCATAGTCGATTTTGTGTTGAGTTTATTGTTGTCATTATTTTTAAGGAACTTCAATACCTTAGTAGACTCTGTCTAATGGCGCACATACTAACTTTTACCATTTTTGAAACTTAGTGCTGCTGATGTCATTTCCTTTTTTTTTGAAATATTACTCTTCTTCGTTATGCTAAAGAAATTCACATTTCTTTCAAAGATTAAGCAAGCAGTGAGCCCTACCTGGATGAAAGTTTTCTCCAAGCATTTGTTTTTTGTTCACGAAAACTGTAATACTTTCCTAATTTACAGAAAGATTTTGTTTTTGTGCCACTAAAATTTACTGCTCAATCAAGCAAATGACTGACAAAATTGGATAACATCACGAACAAAGCAAAAATGAGAAGAAAAGTACCACCTTTAAAAAAAAATTCTCAATGGATTAATACCAAAACTAAATAATAATACTTTGGAAAATCAGAAATTTCATTACACTAGCAGGCATGTTAAATAAATTTTGCTGAGCAATCAACTCTTGAAATAATCCTAGTAATGAACTCATGAAACCCAATCCTAGGAGCTAATTAAAATCAGAAAAAATTTCGCCGGTAATAGTGGAGAGCTTCAAAATTTGTTGACACAATTTCGTACACAGCTCCTCCTGGCTTGCCTAAGGATTTACGCCTGAAGCTGTTCACACACTCTGAAAAGCACCTCTCTACCAGTGAGTTGTAAATCTTCAAACTGCATATGAAAACAGAGAAATTAAAAAAAAAGAAACATTTTAATTTTCAGGTTCTAAATGAAAGCATGGTGCATGTATTATCTTCACAAAAGAAATCAAATCGAGTCATAGTATTCCCATACAAGCATGGAACTTGCATTGGTACTACAACAGTACAAAAAATCTTACTGTGATACCAAGTAGTCAGGAATGCCAATGATATTCTTACAACTACAAGATACCATTCCTGACTACTTGGCATTCTAAGGTTATTCACTTATTCCCCCATTGATATTCTTACAACTACAAGACCATACTGTATCGTCAGTATCAGGTTGAATCAATCAATATCTACACAAACCAGCACAGTATCACAGTCATGATCTATTAATTGAGGGTCTTTTGATTATTCACACTTGCTTAATTACCTGTATTGGCCCGTAACCACGTATATGAGTGTACCTTCTTGAGGATATCTAAATATACAAAATTTCCCCTATTCTTTACTTTTTCTAGACCTCCTGATTTCCAAATTAATTTTCAGTTATCAAATGGTGTCTCAGGTGTTCTTAATTGAGAGTTAAACAACTCACTCAGGTTACAGTACAAACAAACAGACAAGCTCTCCTCACATAGAGAGAGGGAGAGAGGGAGGGAGATTAAAATGAATACTTTCCTGGTAAAATGAAGAGAGTCAAATAGATTGTGGTGCTGAAGTATGTGTATACAATTTCTGTTCGATTGTGTATATGATTTATGTTTGATTAATGCTAAGGATTTTGTACTATGAAGGTTGAACAGGGAAAGAAAGGGGGCAAAAGGAAAAATATCATGCCGGAAGTAAAAACCAGAAAATAAAACATAAATAAAAATGTAAAAACAAGAATACAGAAATTAGTCAAATAACTAACCATTTTCAATCTATCAAATAACGAACCATGTTCAAATGATACTGAATTCCTGATGAAGACAATCTCGATACCCTTTATTTCCTTCGTCTGCTGTTTGATAAGCCTTGACAACTTACACATGCTAGTACATAATTCACGGTAAACTATGCCCACTTTCTTGAGGTTTTTGCAAGGAAACCCTTCTGTCTTCTCCAAAGTTTTATGCATCTGTACTCGATTATGCTTTTCGTCACCCTTTTTGAATAGTAATTCAATTCATCAGCAAGCTTAAAAATATTCATATAGAAATAGTACCAGTACCCAACTAGATAGGAACCACTTTCTATTATTTAAATAAAGTACGTACCTTACAAAGTTCGTCAAGAGGCTTAAAATAAAGCTTCTCCAAATTAGTGCAATGCTTGATGAATGAAGACCATGCATCGAAATCACAACAAACAGAAAATTCTTGAATGAACAAGGACTTCAGGTTGTGAAACGTTGGGAATTTCTGCATTCCTCCTTGCAACGTATCCTATGAAAAATAAAAGAGTTAATTACACTATCCTAATAATCAACCAAAATACTATAAACTTGAAAAAGAATAACCGAGAAGATACACACTACCAGCAACTTAAGACTTCAACTTATGGCAATGCACGTAAATGATCTGAAGATTTTTTTTATAAAATGCCATGCAACAGTAATTATTGCAATATGGGGTTCAACAATTCAACGGAAAATGACAAAAACACATATATAAATAAATCTGACATATATCCAAAAATTTTAAACTTGTGGTGTGATGCACCTCAATAAAAGAACTTGATATCTCAAGGTGCTCAACACCCCAGAGGCGACTAAGAAGATGACAAGGGTACTTCTGTTGATCAACAGATGAGGTACTTAACAAAATTGCCTGAGTTACTTTCCTCGCGTCCTTTAAAATGATACCATAATCCATGTCGATGTCATTTCTGAAAACAATATTTTCAACACAAGGAACAGAAATGGAAATGGTTTCCTGGGAAATTTTAGGGCTAAGGAGTTGCAACCGTTTCACACTGTGACAGGAAAAACTAGACATCTTTAGTGCACAATACTCCATTCTCAAATCCTCGAGGATGGGGCACCCTGAGAGAATCTTTTCCAGATTATCACTGCCAAAGTTGACACCATTCAAGTTCAGGTTTCTTAGCCTGGGAAGATAGACTTTGTTGGGCTTGATCTCCCCCATATCTATCATTGGAATCTTCAACTTCACCTCTTCAAGTGTTTTACAATTGAAGAGGCAGTCTGGAATATAATTGGTGCAATATCCTAATCCGTCAAAAGATAGCTCAATCATTTTAGGATTGTGGTCTGCCGCATAAGCTATCCACTCAGCAACTTCAGGAAAACTCACATCCAGAAAATCAAGATTCAGTCCTTCGCATATGATTCTAAAGATGTGAATGTCCATCACCCCATCTCTTTTCTGCAAAAAATTTGTGACTAAATGCTTGTATCTATCATAGTCTCCGTTGCAATCATCGATGTCAAAGCAAAGAGATGGGACTTGAGCCCAGAGGTTAACCCATCTCTTTGATAGTATGCATGTTTGGGCGACCTCCTTTGCTGGCAAAAGGGATAATATGCTCACAATCAATTCATCTGGCAAATCACTTATCCAGTCATAATTCTCATTTTCAAACTTTTCTGTGATAGAAACAGATTCCTCCTCTTTGTTCATATTGTAGGAGCTGTTCCTTGAGTAATTAAGACGGTTGGAGCTAATCTGGTGATTGCGAATAACAAGCACTGCATTAAAAATGATATGTCATATTTTAATTTTACTATGTATGACCATAGGTATTTGCAATCTAATGGATGCAACTTTGGCACTGGTTCATGATGTGGCCAACAGGTACATAGTTATTCTGGTAGAAAAAATCTATAATGAAAAATCTACTAGTTGTCAGGTCTTATTATTATGCAAAAGAACTTTAGTTTTTTTTTGGTGGATCAAATCATTTGAGAAGGCATAATTACTTGCAAACTGGATGGTAATTGGTACCGCTGAAACAATGCCAGTATTGAACCCTCAAGATTTAGGGTTTACAGAAAAAATCTATAATAAAAAATCTACTAGTTGTCAGGTCTTATTATTATGCAAAACAACTTTAGTTTTTTTTTGGTGGATCAAATCATTTGAGAAGGCATAATTACTTGCAAACTGGATGGTGATTGGTAACGCTGAAACAATGCCAGTATTGAACCCTCAAGATTTAGGGTTTACAGAAAAAATCCACTATAAAAAATGTACTAGTTGTCAGGTCTTATTATTATGCAAAACAACTTTAGTTTTTTTTCGGTGGATCAAATCATTTGAGAAGACATAATTACTTGCAAAAATGGTAATTGGTAACGCTGAAACAATGCCAGTATTGAACCCTCAAGATTTAGGGTTTACAGAAAAAATCTATAATAAAAAATGTACTAGTTGTCAGGTCTTATTATTATGCAAAACAACTTTAGTTTTTTTTCGGTGGATCAAATCATTTGAGAAGACATAATTACTTGCAAACTGGATGGTAATTGGTAACGCTGAAACAATGCCAGTATTGAACCCTCAAGATTTAGGGTTTACAGAAAAAATCTATAATAAAAATGTACCAGTTGTCAGGTCTTATTATTATGCAAAAGAACTTTAGTTTTTTTCTTGGTGGATCAAATCATTTGAGTTGGCATAATTACTTGCAAACTGGATGGTAATTGGTAACGCTGAAACAATAACAGTATTGAACCCTCAAGATTTAGGGTTTACAGAAAAAATCTATAATAAAAAATGTACTAGTTGTCAGGTCTTATTATTATGCAAAACAACTTTAGTTTTTTTTCGGTGGATCAAATCATTTGAGAAGACATAATTACTTGCAAACTGGATGGTAATTGGTAACGCTGAAACAATGCCAGTATTGAACCCTCAAGATTTAGGGTTTACAGAAAAAATCTATAATAAAAATGTACTAGTTGTCAGGTCTTATTATTATGCAAAAGAACTTTACCCTTTTTCTTGGTGGATTAAATCATTTGAGTTGGTATAATTACTTGCAAACTGGATGGTAATTTGTAACGCTTAAACAATAACAGTATTGAACCCTCAAGATTTAGGGTTTACAGAAAACAGGAAGATGCTCAATCAATAAGGAATTAAGTATCGTAATTAAGAGTATGAGATAGATCTGACCGCTGAGAGACAGAGAGATTGATGAGGAGAGCTCCGGTCTCAGATCTAATTGATGAAAGAGAGGCGATTGATGAAGGAGAGAGCCCTGCTATGAGAGAACTTGATTATATAAGACGAAAGAAAATAAATCTCTATCTATTTTTGGTTCTACTTTTTAAAATTCAAAAAACAACCGACGTTAGAGGCGAATACGAAGATTGGATCTTAATATTCAGCTGGGCTCGCATGGATCTTGGTCTTCGGCTCTTAGGCCTGGACCCAATTATTTTGCAACAAGTTTTCGGCCCACTATAAACTTGGTAAAAGTTTAAATTTATGTTGCCAGTAAAATCAAGCAAATGGCTCTTAAGCCTGGGCTCAATAATTTTACAGAAGACGGGAAGATGCTAAATTTATGTTGCCACTGGAAAACTTGTTATAAAAGATATTTTTTCTTCTGCCACTAAAATTTATGTTGCCTCTACTTGACGCCACGTCCAATCTAATTACAGAAATGAATAAATATTGAAAAATTTACAATTTGTTAATACCTAAAACATTCGTTGCAAAATTTGTTTAGATTTTAATATCAATTAATAGGGCATTTTATTTTAAGCCTTTCTTATTGTGAAGAGTTGGCCATTTCATTTTGACCTTTATGTTGAATTACTACTACACGTGATTGCTTCATGAGTTCTATTTTGCATAATTTACGGCTCAATCAAGCAAATGGCTGACAAAATTGGATATAAATCACGAGCAAAGCAAAAATTTGAAGAGAAGTACAAACTTTAAGAAAGGGGATATTTCTCTTGAAATAGGGAAGGCAATCAAGTCTTGAAATAATCCTAGTATTGAAATCTTAAAACCAAATCCTGAGACTCTGGGAGCTAGTTAAAATCAGAAAATTTGTCGCCAGTAATAGTGGAGAGCTTCAAAATTTTGTGGACGCAATTACGCACACACAACTCCTCCTGCTTGCCTAAAGCTTTACGCCCGAAGCTGTTCACACAATCTGAAAAGCACCTCTGTACTAGTGAGTTGTAAATCCTCAAACTGCATATTAAAAAAGAGAAAAAAAAAACATTTGAATTTTCAGGTTCTAAAGAAAAGATAAATGAAAGCATGGTGCAGGTACTATCTTCACAAAAGAAATCAAATCGAGTCATAGTATTCCCATACAAGCATGGAATTTGCACTGGTACTATAGCAGTACAAAAAAATCTCACTGTGTAGTTGTTTATTTCCAAATTAGTTGACCTTTGGTGCAAAAAAAATACCATTCCAGACTATGTGAAATTCCATGGTTATTCAGCCCATTGATATTCTTACAAGACCATACTGATTCGTCAGTATCAGGTTGAATCACTCAATATCTACAAAAACCGGTACAGTATTGCAATAATTATCTATTAATGTAGGGTCTTTTGATTATTCATGCTTGCTTAATCACCTGTATTGGCCCGTAAATGTACAAAATATATATCTACATGTACAAAATTTCCCCTATTCTTTACTGTTTGTAGACTCCCTGATTGCCAAATTAATTTTCAGTTATCCCAAATGGTGAATCAGTTGTTCTTAATTGAGAGATAAACAACTCACTCAGATTACAGTACAAACAAACAGACAAGCTCTCCCCTCACCTAGAGAAAGAGGGAGAGAGAGGGAGAGAGAAAGAGAGGGAGGGGGAGAGAGAGTACGCGTCGCGAGTCTGGAGCTGGTCGATAATGGCGGACATCCTAGCTCGATCTTCCTCTGGTAGTGATTCCATCAGATCCATGTTGCTCCAATCCATCTCTTCTTTTTCCTGTGCTCTCGTTCAATCTCGCCAATTCGTTCGATTGGAAGTAGAAGGGTTTTGGTTGGGTTTAGCAGTTAGCACAGGACTAGGACTAATTATTCCACCTCGCTTCCTGTGTGTTTACCTGGCGGAGGAAGTCGCGACAGTAACAGATATACGCGAGCCCAGCTGAATATAAATGTCGGAGCCCAGGCTTAAGAGCCATTTGCTTGATTTTACTGGCAACATAAATTTAAACTTTTACCAAGTTTACAGTGGGCTGAAAACTTGTTGCAAAATAATTGGGTCCAGGCCTAAGAGCCGAAGACCAAGATCCATGCGAGCCCAGCTGAATATTAAGATTCAATCTTCGTATTCGCTTCTAACGTCGGTTGTTTTTTGAATTTTAAAAAGTAGAACCAAAAATAGATCAAGTGAAATTAAAAATATACATCAATCGCCTCTCTTTCATCAATTAATTCTGTATTTTATACATTCTCAATTAGGATGCTTTCATTTGTCAATCAAGGGGCATGTTGAGTGTGTAAAGACTGTAAAGTACATGCTGGTGCTATGAGGTATGCTCCTATTGACAACTGTTAATGATGTGTATCTGAAACTCTGATTTTGATGCACCAGTTCCATTTTTTACACTGGTTTTCAAATTTGTAACCCTTATTACTTGTTTTTTGTTACATTTTCTAGACAGGAGTTGCCTTAGGTATTATGAGTACTTTGGTCTTAATTACACTCTCCATGTGGCACCAGAGAATAAAAATACGTGGCAGCAGCTGGATGAGATCCGATCAAATACTGTACGATATGCTCCGAGTGTTCAATTTCAAGAAAGGCCTCCTGAAACATAGTTCCCTAAAGTTACTTCCGTTATATTCAATTTTTATTTTAGGCTTCTTTTGATCTTTTTGTTTCATTTTACTTTTACATTTTCCTGACAATTATATATTGTTTTCTTGATATTTCCTCCAATAACCTTTTGGTTTAGCCTTTTTGTTTTGTTTCGTTACATTTCTTTTTGAAAAAAGCGCTGGTTTGTCGCAGTTTATAGTTAGAAGTGGACACAACAAATGTAAATGAAAGCATTTTTTAATGGCATATATATAGGGGCAGAACAATGTATTTATATGTACATAATTCTTGATAAAATTTGTACCTCGAAGCTTGCTCATTGATTTCTTCCAATAGCTTATAAGACAAATATGGACAATCAATATAATATGCATATACTTTGTAATAATATATCCTTTTTTTTTTCTTTTCAAAGATGCATTTTTGCAAAGATGAACTTCTCTTCCACAAATATTGCAAATAACATGCATGTAATGGTGCATGCTTTTTATGTTTTAAACCTACCGTTTGATACAAATCATATCATTCTTGCCGTTTAAAGTGAAATATGGATGGAAAACAGTGAAGGTAAAAACAAGTAAAATGTTTTTGAAAGAATGAAACAGAAAATGATTTAATTTTTGTAACTAAGCATCCGAAACAATTATAGAAATGGTCATGATAGCCAAGGCTATAAGACCTTTTTCATTTCTTCAAAACAGATAATTGGAAGTGCCGATGTGTATTTTGAAACTTTTCATTACTGAGATTTTGGATTTTTTGTGGGCATTTTTTTTTTAGAAAATAATTGTCGCTCGGTTATAACTTAGAAGCGCATTTTCTCCAGCTACATGACCCATGACGTCAATTGATCCATACCTATCGCTCAGACAAAATCAAGAACAAAGGAACTCGCATGAGCACAGTCTAAAAAAAAATTGATGACTAACACGCAGTAGTGGAGCTATTGTAGTACATAATTTGGTATCTGTCTTGCTCTGAATTTTAAGTTTTTTTAAACATTTGTAATTGGTTCCACTCTAAAATTAAATTTTGTCTTACAATTGTCAAAATCTGAATTTTCAACATAGTCTAATTTTTCCTTTTTTCTACAGCCCAATCTAAATATGTGTTGTGCAAGTTATATTTTTATGTGTCGTGCTCAAATTTGAAAAGACAATAACGTCACGTGAATGGTAATGGCACGTGCGTCACGCTGTGACCACAAATGATATGTTCAAACGCGACTGATCACGTTTGTCACGTTTGGTCACATTTAACTATTTGTTTTCATAATTTAAGTTAGTTTATTCAAGATTCACCATTCGATTAAGATCTAACAGTCCTAATAACGCACGACTCGTATGATTACGTGTCATGTCGTGACTAGATATCTCGCGTGACGTGCTATGTTATGAATGGTCACAGCACGAGAACGCAAGTCACAACACGTGACCGGTACACATGTCGTGCCGTGATGTATCTAGTCACAACGTGGATCTTTTTTTTTTTTTAAATCCTAATCGCTATATGCTCCTCTAACTGTACATGTGACCTGTCCGTACAACGAACCCGGATCGCGTGAAAACAAAAAAAAATCAAAACCACGAAAAGAAAAAAAGGGCGACTGCCGACTGGACGATTGGCAAAGCAATTCTAACTAAGGAGGGTGATTTGTGAAGGAAGGTGATCAACGACGCAGGAACTTGGTTGGGCGGAGGCAGGAGGAGCGGGCCAGACTGGAATATTTTGTCCACCTCTGACTCAAATAATGACTACGCCACTACTAACACGTTGTGACTTGATCACGTCATGTCACAGCATGTAATCAAAATTTATTTTCACGTGATGTCACTACGATGGTGAAAGACAATCATATCACATAACTGATCATATTATTTTTTTTAGATTTTAAATTAGTTCATAAAAATTAATAACGAATGATATAAAATATAATAAAATATTACAAAATAAATTATAATAAATAAATAATATTGAAAATATTTTTACGCAACATGTGATGTGACATGATCAAGTCAGTTTACATGACACAACGATATTTTTTATTATAGAAAGACATATCTCGCGACACGCGAGATACACCAATAAACATAAGGCGTAACTAATGGGTATGGTTCAAATGCCTCCATTTTTCATGCCTCCATTTTTAAAAACTTTAATAACTCAAAATTTAAAACTTAAAAGTCAAAATAAAACTGTTGGATATGATCTACATCATTTTATCTATACACGTGTAAAAAATTATGATATTTCAATTTTACTTTAGTTGTCATCAAGAGCTTGTAAAAAACGTACTAATGTAGATAATTTGTAGACGTTGATTTTTCAACTTATTGATTCACATAAAAATAAAATCGAAATGTGATAATTTTTTATGAGCACATAGATAAAATGATGTAGATCATATCCAACGGTTTTATTTTGACTTTTAAGTTTAAAATATTGAGTTATTAAAGTTTTTAAAAATAAAGACATGGTCAATGAAAAAAATAGAACCCTCCTCGTAACTAATTTCATTATAGCAAATTGCTGTTAGCGTGAAATTCCCTGTGTTCTTTTTTGAATGCACGCGGTTCGTAACAAAAATATAGACGCTACTTCCGGGGAATGATATTCATAAAACAAAAGTATAGACGCTACCTTGGATAAAAAAAAGTTACTGAAGGCAATGACATCTTGTTATCAAACATTTCAGTTGAATGATAGTCATAAATATTTATCATGAGACTTATTCGGCTAATGTTGGACTTCCATTTATTTGACAGCAGTCCAATATATTTTTATTTGATACTAATGTAAATTGAAATAAGAAAAATATAAAAGAATATCAAAATATACATACTTATAGTACACTTGAAATATTTCAACAAGCCCAATAATATTCATGATAACTACGACATTTGATGCATGTTTATAATTCATTCAATTTTTGGAATTACAACGATTAATAATTAATCATTCTTAATATATTATTAAATGATATTTTATATCAAATCACATACAAACTTCTGATTAGAAAACTTTTAATTATATTTTATATTAAATGAGTTTATTGAATTTATTTGAGAGTTATTGTCACAAATATCAATTAACTACACTGTTAAGAAATTCCATAAAACTTATTATGATTAGAAAACTTATAATTTTTTTATTAAATCAGTTTATCGAATATATTTGAGAAATATGGTCACAAATGTCAATTACTCTACGTTTAGAAATCCCGTCTCATTACAAAAATAGTTAGTAATACTTTGCCATGAAATGTATTGATCGGGGCCGTTCGGCAACAAAAAATTAAGTCTCCTTAAAACGCTTAATTCTACCGAACACCGGTTCCTTAGCGCAGATTAAAATAACTTCATTTAGCCTCTTTTTGTCCGAATCTTAATTCTCTACCATATCTTAAGACACCTCTACTTCTTCCTTTAACAACCTTAGTTTTCATTCACAGATTAAGACAACTAAACATCAATCCGCTCCTTAAAAGCTCTTAATCGTTATCAAATGGTCTGATGGAATCAAATCCTCTCTCCCCACGAATTCATATCACCGACGGTACCGTAAAAGGAAATCTTTTACAATTACTTAATCTAGACCGTTCTTTTTAACTTGGCACGAATGTCAAAGCCCAATAATACTGCCCCTTCAGTCAGCCCGAATCCCAAACCGGCTGAGAGTTAATCTCAAACCGTAAATAGCTAATTGTAAAAGGGAATCTTTTACGGTACCGTCGAGGATATGGATTCCTCTGTCCACCCGGTGGGCAGGATTTTCCTGTGATACCTGGCGAATCCAATGGCCTATGCAGTATCAATATGATTCGTATTATCGTTTGACCGTCGAGACCTGTGACACCTGTCGTCCTATCGCTTTTAGCCTTGTCTAATTCTAGGAATATTTTGTCGTCTCTTTATGTTGTCCCTTTAGGTAAAGAATCTGTGTTAACTGTAAAATACCCAATACTTACCCGCTACATAAATGACTATATTATATTATGAACAGGAAAACTGCAGTCTTCCATCTCTTCCGTTACAAAAATATCAACACCATCAATACAAATATAGTTCACTCCAGTCTATCTCAATCTCAATCCCCCCTTCTTCTCGTTTAATCTGCAATCTCGGATCTGTCGCTCATCTCTCTCTCTCTCTCTAACTCGCTCTATCTCCAGTCTCCACACAAAAAATATGCCTCGGAGCATGCTTTCCGGTTCAATCTCTTCGCCAAAGGTGGATTTCGGTATCGACATGGGCAACTCCTTTCTCAATCACACCGTCGATGGATTTCTCAAAATCGGCGCGGTATTCAATTTCTCCTTCTTTACCTTACTTATTTTACTTCCTTTTGGATATGTTCATGCCAACTGGTCACCGTATCTGAGATGGTTTCATCTTTTCAGGTTGGAGCAGGGAGGGTGGCAGCTGAAGAGACCTTCGAGTGTCTCAAGAGAGGTTCTTAGCATTGAAATTATTCATCATTTTGATCAGCTTATTATTTTGAAATAATGTGGATTCATGGGTATACATCCTATATCTTTTAATTTGAACAATTACGTGAGGTCTTAGCAGGATTGAAACTTTGCATCCTTATGCGAGAAAAAAAGGGCTGCTGCCGTTTGCCAAAAATTTTAATCTGTGTTCAATGCAGCGAGATTCTGCCTTTTCCTTTTAGCAGTGTTTCTGTATTGCAAATTGGATTTTGTAATCTGGTTCTATCAGTATCGGCGTTGTCTGGAATAACCCTGAAAATGTAGGTTCCCTAGAAATTATGGCAAATTGCGGGAGCAAAATAAAAAAAAACAGTCTTTTACTCAAAATATTAATGTCTGGGCTAGACATCTTTTTTGAAATAATGTTGAGTCAAGAATTCTGTAAACTTATAATTAAACTTAAAATACTCCAGAAATAAAAATGTAATATATTTTCAGATTTTTCGTTCAGAACAATGACCTGGTCTGCAATTAGACTAATAATGCAGTGAATTGAAAGAGAATTAACAAACTATATGCTTGTGCAAAATAATTTCCTTAAAAGAAAAATTAAATTTTCATTTCTCAAGTTGATTTTTTTTTTTTCAGGGAGCATTTCAAAGGGCAAAGCTGAGCATGCTGTGAGTATTTTTTTTGACTTAAAATTAGTCTGTTCACCTTTAAATGAATATATTAGGCAGAATAATGTTGTATTATTATATTCTTTTGCTGATTACATATACTGTGATTTATCTTTTCAGTTGAAGAAAATGCTGAAGGAAGGTGCATACTGGGGTAAGTAAGATCCCTTTAAAACATGATTTTAAGAAAATGATGAACTACTATCTGATATATTGATGAAAAAAATAAAGGTGCTGTTGGTGGACTATATGTTGGGACTGAATATGGAATGGAGAGGATCCGGGGCCGCCGTGATTGGGTAATTAAAAGAAACAATTTTTCCTTTTCATATTAAACCTCACAATTTATTATACTTCCAAGTTCTAATTAATACCCAACATTCTCACATTTGCAACAACACTTGA
Organism: Carex myosuroides; assembly: GCA_028015225.1. Lineage (NCBI taxonomy): Eukaryota > Viridiplantae > Streptophyta > Magnoliopsida > Poales > Cyperaceae > Carex > Carex myosuroides. The sequence continues at coordinate 4,420,608 of CM051476.1, forward strand.
CACTTTTGGTTGTTTTGAAATGACTACCAACAGTTGAAACTGTTGCATGAATGGAGCAAAACCCCTTTGTAAGTACCAACTCGTCCGAGCAAGTATAGTCATAATAAGCTTGTATGAATTTGAACCAGACACAATAATTGCTTGACTTGATTTGTCCAATAATATGGTCTTTAGTAATTGGTAGTAGTAATTCCTTAATGGGCCAAAAGTTCTCAATATTGGTTCAGTATGCCATTCCTATAGAATCTGAAGTCCAGTGGTGATTTTTCTAGTGCCCCAAAACTATCTTGGGTTTTAGTTTTATATATAAGAAAAACTGGTATTATTCTTAAATATTTTTGAATTTTGTTTTTACTTGCAAATAAGCACCAACTGACCTATATTTCATACTCTTATGACAAAGGCAACATGTTTTTTTTGTTTCTTTCCACTGTGTTAAAACAGAAAAATGCAATGATCGGGGGCGCACTGACTGGTGCACTGATGTCAGCAGTGAGCAACCATGGAAAAGACAAGATTGTCAAAGATGCAATTACTGGTGCTGCTGTAGCCACAGCTTCTGAGTTCATTAACTACCTCACTTGAGTTAAATCTTGTTTTAATCATGCATTGGTTTGTGTTAGAATGTAACTAATAAGAAAACGCCTGTTTGGTTGAGTTAGAATGTTGTTTGTTTGTTGGTTGGTTCTTTAGTTGTTGAATAAGGAGATTTTTGGCAACCTGTAAAACTGGTCTAGCAAGCTTTCCTTTACCCGTCTCATCTAAATTTGAGCTATGTTCCTTCCGTGTATTTTTGTTTGTAATTTACTAGCTGAATTGAGATGATATAGGCAATAGAGCTCAGTGGTTGATTGATTTGACAGCGTCAGTTTAGTTCTGTACCAGTTAGGGATAAAACTGGTAAGAAGTGTGAACTGGGCAAGTGAGCAGTGCAAATACTTGGATGTTCAGAGCGGGTACCCTTTAATGGGCACAATTTGATGGTGCACACTACATCTCCACCTTTTGATTATATTTTTTCTTTTAAGATTTGCATCTAATTCTCCTACAGTTGTTCACAATTGATGAAGCATTAAGAAACATGCCTTCCCCTTTAATATTTGTGCTGATTCTAATCGGACGGTCCGGATCTAAATAGAAATAAATTTGGTTACCTTAGATGATATGAATTCTTCTGTAAATCTTTACAGGGCCGGATCCAGTGTATTTTTGAGTTTTAGTAGAAATTTATCGGTTCTGACCAACTTTGCCCCCCCTGGATTTTTTTTTTGTCCCCCCTCTAGACGTTTAATTTGTAATTCGAATTAAATTTAGGATTAAAATTGAAATAAATCTGTTGAATTTTGATTGGTAATTAGAATTATAAGTCAAAGCATCAGAAATTACAAGTCAAAGCATTGGAAAGTATAAATTAAAGCATTGTTTTTTGTCGAGTACCTAATTGGTTAATAGATTTAAACCCGATTAGATATTTAAATCCGATTCGATATTTTTTTGCCCCCCTCTGACGAAAATTCTGGATCCGCCCCTGATTCTTTATATCCATTTATAGTTAATGGCGGTGGCCAACTGTTATCTCCTTGTCTTATTTTGGGCTTCTTAATAATATCTGCATATCTGCTTGTTCATTTTACGGCAGTATTTTATAACGTGGGGAGAGCATCAGGTTGTCCGCTAAATTTTATTCTGTTTCTGGAGCAGAGTATAATTATGCTATAAATAGCAAAGGATCAGAAGTATAATGATCCTAAAAACAGCAAACATTGACCTTAATGAAAATTCTCCCTTTATTGGTTGAGTTTCATAGGACAATTAAGGACTTAATTTGTCTAGGACCTTAATTTTGTAACATTCAATTTTCAAAACCATGACCATTCAATTTATGCTTTTAAAATTTTACTCTAGAAACAATTAAAAGAAGAAATACAGGAGCTTCACCAATCACCACTGATATATATGGCCAGATAAATACATATCTGAATGACGGTCCTAATTAATATGACTTTAAAAAAGTAACATCAGATCATCTTTAATTCAAGGTATCTATATATGCTCACACATTGTGAGGTCCAAATGCACCTCTTTAAAAATTCTTTCTACTTTCTCTTCCTATAAATTCAAGGTCCTTCTAAACTGTCATTCAAGCCATAGTCAAGAGCTCAAAAACCCCTTATCAAGTCTTACAAAATTCATATTCTACTAAATTATAACATGTCTTGCTGCGGAGGCAAATGCACTTGCTGCACCTCGGGTTGCAGCTGCGGCAATGGTTGCGGAGGGTAAACCCAAAACCCTTTAATCTCTTAATTATTCTCCTTTTCCTCAAAATTTTAGTTGTATTCTTGGGTCAAAAGCTAGCTAATTAAGCTTGCTGGTCTATTAACAAGTTAACTCTATACGGATAAAAAAAATGTATAATTACGTACTCCTCTCAATATATAATAAGTCAACTATATATGTGATAAATTATGTATATATAATTACTCCTCTCAATAACAAGTCAACTATGGATAAATTATGTATAATTGCTCCTCTCAATAACAAGTCAACTATGCATAAATTATGTATAACTGCTCCTCTCAATAACAAGTACTCAACTATGCATAAATTATGTATAATTGCTCCTCTCAATATATAACAAGTCAACTAGGATAGTATTTTAACTTTGTATCCTTGTATATATTACTCTTCTCAGTAACATTTACTAATCAAAATGGCAGATGCAACGCATATTCAATTGTTGAGGGGGCAGACACAACCCAGACCATGATCTACACAGCTGCTCCTCTCAAGGGGTATATATATAGTTTTATATCCTTTATTTTTATTTTTTTGCACTTCCAATCTTGAAATGATTTACTATCTATTTTTTTTCTTTTCTTTATATTTAACTTGAGAGTTTCAACTTTTCATGTGTAATCAGCTTAAATCCTGTCTGTCAACATTTTTTTTTTTAGGCAATTTGAAGGGCTCGGGTTGGCAACTGGATCAGAATGCGGAGCTCCCGGTTGCAAGTGCGGATCCGGCTGCAGCTGCGACTCTTGTGGTTGCAACTAGAAGACAACTATTATTTGTATTGAAGAGAGATGAAGGCATGAAGCTAGTAATTTGTCTTAATAGTAGTATTACTCTCTTCATGGGCCATGTGGTAGTATTATCAAATATCGATCGTTGTCTAAATAAGAGGAGAATGAAAAGGCCTTAGCATTAACTAATTTTGTGTGATATTCTCCTTGACATATATACATCTTTAGTATCGATATTGCCTACTTGCACACTCAATGACTCAAATCCAATATTCATATATGATGTAAAGAAAATAAAGGGGCAGCTTGCAAACATATATATCTTCTTAATTGAGGTTGAATCATTTGTAAATTGTAATTATATTCTTGCGAGGTTCTTTTCGATATATTTAAAAAAAAAATAACATGACAATTGCGTAATTTAAAATATTTTTGGATACATATGAGTTAAACATCCGGAACTGTTTAAGAATAGAATAGCGTGGAATTGTAATGAAATAGTATCAAATGAGAGTGGGGTTGCCTGAAATTGTAAAACTAAAAAAAAAAAAAAAAAGGTGGGTTATGCATAACACATTAACACCGTAGCCTTACTAAAATGTTAGAGGGCCTTATCACTTTATGAGATACAGATCCAGACACCAGACTGGGTGAGTGGGTGACGGAAAAATGAAATCCAAAATTCAAATCCATCCATTCATTTTCCACCCAATCCACCCTTCTTCTCCCCTAATCCATTCTCCTCATTTCAAAAATTTAACTCCAGTAATGGCCATAACGGCCTTAACGGCGAGCGCCGCTCTCCGTTACAACGACCCCAAGCCCACTCGCATCTCCACGAAGCGTCCCCAGACTCCTTCCAAGCTGTTGCAACAGGTCTCCCATCTTTGCACCCAGAAACGCCTGTCTGACGCCGTTCGACTCATCACCACCTCTCCAAAACCCGACGTAGATTCAATTAGTCTAATCCTCCAATCATGTGGCTCGAATCGTGACCTGGAATTGGGTAAAAAGATTCACAACTTCATCTCCTCTGATCAAAGGTTATCGACCCATGTTGTGCTCACGACCCGCCTTATGACTATGTACGCTATGTGTGGTTCCGTATCAGAATCGAGGTCCGTATTTGATTCATTGGACGAGAGAAATCTGTTTCAATGGAATGCTATGATTAGTTCGTACACACGAAATGATTGTTTTGATGAAGCCATAGATGTTTTTCTGAATCTGTTGTTAGAGACAGATTTGAAACCCGATGATTTTACATTTCCTTGCGTAATTAAATCATGTGGTTTAATTTCGGATTTAGGTTTTGGACAACAGGTGCATGGGATGGGTTTGAAGCTTGGTTTGGGGTCAACCGACGCCTTCGTGTGCAATGCTTTGATGTATATGTATGGTAAGTGCGGGCTTGTTGGTGGTGCTTTGAAGGTTTTTGACAGAATGCCTCAGAGAAATCTCGTTTCATGGAACACCATGCTAGGCGTATTCTCTGAGAACAAATTGTCTAACAAAGTGATAGATTTATTTGTGGAAATGCTAGAAATAGGGTGCAAAGAAGAAATTAGACCAGATGAGGCAACATTTGTGACGGTGCTGCCAGTCTGCTCAGCTGAAGGATGGATTGAAATAGGTGAATCAATTCATGGATTAGCCATTAAGCTAGGTTTGGATTCTCATGTGAGAGTCAATAATGCACTACTTGACATGTATTCAAAATGCGGCTTCTTATTAGAAGCTGAGCACCTCTTTTTCTCAGAAGACAAACTTCACCGAAGCATGGTGACTTGGAATGCCATGATTGGTGGATATGCAAGAAATGGTGATATTTCAAGCTCCTTTGACCTCCTCCGTTCGATGAACTCAACAAATAACCTAAAGGCTAATGAAATCACGATTTTGAATATTTTACCAGTTTGCATGGAACCGACTGAGTTAAATAAGCTAAAAGAAATGCATTGTTTCTTGATCAGACATAAATTGCAAGATACCCATGAACTAGTAATAAATGCCTTAGTTTCTGCCTATGCAAAATGTGGGTCCCTTGAGTATGCTGTTAGGGTTTTTGATAGCACCCATATTCAGACTGTAAATTTATGGAATGCTCTGATTGGTGGCTTTGCACAGAATGGTGATCCAGAAAATGCAGTGCAATTTTTCTTCGCAATGAAAGCCGATGGGTTTGAGCCTGATTGGTACACTATTGGTAGTCTATTATCAGCTTGTGCTCACTTGAAGAATCTCTGTCATTGCAAGTCGATTCATGGATATGCTATTAGAAATGGGTTAGAGAGAGATTCTTTTATTACAATATCACTTCTGTATGCTTACATACAATGTGGTATGGTATCAACAGCTAGGATTTTGTTTGATTTAATGAAGGAACCAGATACGGTTTCTTGGAATGCCATGCTTACAGGTTATGCTCAAAATGGATTTCCTTTTAACTCGCTCGATTTATTTAGAAAAATACAATCGTATGATACTAAACCATCTACAGTTGCCACCGTAAGTGCATTAATGGCTTGTACCGACTTATGCATACCACGGCTAGGTAGAGAATTACATGGTTTTGCACTGAGAAATGGATATACTGACGATGCATTCATTGGAAGCTCAATAATAGATATGTATGCAAAATGTGGTTTGGTAGAAGAATCTAGAATCTTCTTTGATAGAATTAGGCACAAAGACTTGGTTCATTGGACTGTGATGATAACTGGTTACGGTGTAAATGGGTTTGGTAAGGAAGCAGTTGAATTGTATGAAGAGATGCAAAGAGAAGGGCTTAAGCCCGATGAGTACACATGTATCGGTCTATTAATGGCATGTGGTCATTCAGGGATGGTACAAGACGGTTTGAATTACTTTGAAGAAATGAAAAATATTCATGGTTTGGAACCTAAGTTGGAACATTATGCATGTGTAGTTGACATGCTCGGCCGTGCTGGACGATTGAATGATGCCGCTAAGGTGCTCGTTGAAATGCCTGATAGACCCGATGGAAAACTTTTAAGTTCCTTACTTGGTGCGTGTAGAATTCATGGAAACTTAAGCCTGGGAGAAAAAGTATTAAATAAGCTTTTAGAATTGGAACCAGATAAATCGGAGCATTATGTATTAGCTTCTAATCTCTATGCAAGTTTTGGTAAATGGGATGATGTTAAAAGAATTAGGGGTAAAATTAAAGAAGGGGGATTGTACAAAGACCCGGGATATAGTTGGATTGAGGTAGGTGGTAGGGTTTATTCCTTCCTAGCAGGAGATAACAATGGGTTTATTCCTGAAATGGATGAAATTAGAGAAGTTTGGCGCTGTTTGGAGGAGCAAATATGCAAAATTGGATATGTCCCAGATACCAGCGTTGTATTGCATGATGTGCATGAGGAAGAGAAATTGGAAAAGTTGAGGGGGCATAGTGAGAAATTGGCAATTGCCTTCGGCTTGTTGAGGGGTAAAGGAATGGTGAAGAAATTAAGGGTTTATAAGAATATTAGGATGTGCAAGGATTGTCATAATGCGTTTAAGTTTGTAACTAAGGTTGTGGGGAAGGAGATTGTAATTAGAGATAACAAGAGATTTCACCACTTCAGAGATGGGTTGTGTTCATGTGGGGATTATTGGTGATTTAGCGGTGGATTTTCCGGGGCTGTATAGCAAAATTCTGGTGATTTCATATTTTTATTGTAGCAGTTCACCTGCTTAGTGCTGACAACTGAAGTCTGAAGCTGAGGTACTCAGTCACGTGTAAATAACAACTACAAGGAATAGCGACTATACTAGAGAATTAACTATATACAATCATGTAGCTGTAGCTGTAGCTGTGTCCAACAAGTTACTTTGATTAAGAAAATGAGAGAAGAAATGTATTATCATTTCCTTCATTCCTTGTGAAGAAAATGTTAAATGGCTATTATTGCATAGGCGAAGCGTCATAGCCAGGCCAGATTAGTTGATTCATGCGCACGTGACTTGGGCGGCGGTTTGTCCGGTCAGGTGACGGAAGGTCACGTGAGATTTAGTCAAAGGGTTGTTAAGTGTTATCAATCTATGAGGTCTATTTTATCATGGCTGGGCACTACATGCCAACTGGGAAGTATTTTTTCAACCACCTAATTTGTGCCAACAGCTTGTGCATAACCATATCTGAAAACAAATCTCGTGCATAATTTAGTATGAAAACAATTAAGAGAAGAAAGATTTAGGAGATTTTAAAATATGGCCAGATTTTGTGCAACACTAATATAAGAGCAAATTATGTGGTGGTTGATAGTTTGAGAATTCGGATTAGATTATCTGACAGTGTCATGCTTTTAAGGCTTCAAATGTGACTTGACTGATAATTTTAGTAAAATTATTTAATATAATTCTTAATTATAGTAAGCTAGGCATCATGCTTTATATTGAGTTTATTTTCATACTACATTCTACAAAGTAACAATATGACAAATTGATAGTCCACTAAAAATCTTCATGCAAGATATATATACACGGCAGCAGTCTAGAACGTGTAGCGTTGTACCGTAGAAAACACAAGCGAAACCTTCGAATATATTGCTGATCAAGCTGTCAAGCAAAATAAAATATAATTAACTTCCAACCAACAATTAAAAAAAGGGGGAATTTCACGTATACCCCTCAAAAACTTCAAAATTATGTTGTTCCCCCTCTAAACTTCAAAAACTCACATATTTACCCATTTTATTGTCTTTTATATTAAAACACATTCTAAATTTATAAAATACCCATTTTACTCTTCATTAAAAATACAAAACGCTCCCATCGAACTCAAATTTGAATCTGAAGGGTTCCACTACTGTCCGATCCGCGCGCATCGCAACAAGATCCGTGCGTGTTTGCTTCAAGATTCATGTTGATCTAGCATGCACAGATCTTAAAGCAATTTTGATCCGTTTGCATTGCATTAAGATCTGTGCACATTGCTTCGCTTCAAGATTCGTGCTGACCTAGCACACACAGATCGTAAAGTAATTCGGACGACAGAGGAACCTTTCATATTCAAATTGGAGTCAGATGGACGTTTTATGCTTTTCAATAAAAGAGTAAAATGGGTATTTTATGAATTTAGAATGTGTTTTAATATAAAAAACAATAAAATGGATAAATATGTGAGTTTTTTAAGTTTAGAGGGAGAAATACATAATTTCAAAATTTAGAGAGGGAAAATATGTAATTTTGAAGTTTTTGAGGGGTATACGTGAAATTCCTCCTTCAAAAAATAGGAAAGAGAAAAAAAATAAAATCTGCCCATCAAAAGTCAAACATTAAAAAATTATATGAACTGTTGCCTAGTAGCTTCTACGTAAAAGCCTCTAGAGATTGAATATTATATTATATGCAGGGCAACTTCTCTTTGTCAACTCCTGCATAACTAAATAAACTAACCTTCTCTCACCCCCATTTCAAATCTTCTTTTCCTCCAAAAAGTCAATTCTCCTCTTTTCTCTGCCCCTCTAGCCTCTTCTCCTCTTTAATCTCCAAAACTCCAAGCAAACCCTATCTTTCTCAGTTTCTCTCTCCAAAATGGGCAACACTGTGGTAAAGCTAACCCCATGCCTCGCCGGACGGGAAGCAGACGAAAGTGCCCCACAGCCCCGGGAAGCAGAAGAAAGTGCCCCACAGCCCCGGAGCCAATGGCCGGTACCGGCCACAACTGTTGCGCCTGATGAAGAGGGAATCGGGCAAACAATTATCTTCAAACGGGATTCTGACACCACTACTTCCATGCCGTTCCAAGCCATCCATTGTGTTTCGATCGGTGCTAACCAGCTGATACCTTCATCCATCATGAACGAATATTCCTTGTCCTCTTCATCTTCCTTCGACAGATCGAATTCTTTCTCTTCCTTTGCACTTCATCCCTCTTCCTCCTCGTTTTCCTCTCCTGATCCTTCCTACCCTGGCATTCTTGTCAGAAGCGACTCAAAGACCATCCTTCAAGAGATTCAGGCTGCAAGGGATCGGAGGATCCAGGAAAAGAAAGAGAACCCCTCTCTCCTGCGTCGCTTCACAAGCGCTGTATCAACACGTATCAAAAAATACAAGGGGCTATCAGCGTGTGCCTCTGTTGCTGGCACATTTCAAAAGCCTTGCGATGAGGGGAAGAGTGATCCAGAGGCCGTGCACTGGGCCCAGGGAAAGGCGGGTGAGGATCGGGTTCACGTGGTGTACTCGGAGGAACACCAATTACTCTTTGTTGGAATATATGATGGTTTTAATGGCCCCGATGCGCCTGACTTCCTATTGGCCAATCTATACCAGGAGATCTTGTTTGAGCTTGAAGGCATTCAATGGGAACAACAGCAGCACCAACTGGTAATATTACTAGACAAAGTAGCATTAATTAATTTGATAATTTCCCTATTTCTTGCTTGCATACTTACAGTTACCGACTCTAAATTAAGAAAAATAGAATCTGATCATATAGTATACATATTATACTTTTATCCTATATAATGTTCGTAAATGTCAAACTGTGTATATGTTACATACATTAAATATTTGCAATTAAGCGCTAATTACATGCTTGTTATAAGAAAATGTACAATCAGAGGTGCTAATTGTACCATTTTGACTAATTATCGTTATCTTGAAGGGGGGTTGCTTATATAAGGAGTCCAAATATATATGAGAACTTAGGATAATGCATTATATTATAACATTGTTGATTAAGAAATTGATCACTTGACAGTGTTAAACTATAGAACAATTTATCATCTTGTTGTTATATACTTGGACACAAGCGCGCTCTATCTCTAATCAACCTCCAGTATTTCCCTTTATAAATTAATTCTATAATCCTCAATCTATACAGGTACTGGATGCAATGTCAAGTGCATTGAAACGAGCAGATGAGGAATACCTCAGCATGGCTGACACAAACCCAGAGCTGGCATTAGTTGGGTCATGTGTGCTAGTGATGCTAATGAAGGGGGAGGATTTGTACGTGATGAATGTTGGGGACAGCCGTGCTGTGCTGGCACAGAAAGCTGAGCCCAATCTGTCAGGCGTGCTTGGGAGGGCTGATCATGAGGACTTAGAGAGATTAAAGGTCGAGATAATGCGCCAACTCGAGGCCTATGAACGGGACAATTTGTCAGGTTTGGTTGCTATCCAGCTGACCATGGATCACAGCACTGCTGTCTATCAGGTAACAATTAATTAAACGGTTCAAGTAGGGGTAATGCATATTTTGTATTGGTTTTCTTTTGGTGCTTGCTTTGCATAATCTTAAGAGAAATGTATGGTTTTACACTTTTACTGTGCAAGTGTTCTTTCTCAGGTATCACGCAGTATATATTAATGGTATATATGATGAGATATAATACAATTACCATGCATGATCATTTTTTTGGAACAGAAAAACCAGCTTGTTATATGTATACCTTGCATGTTAAATATTTAACAGGACAGACAGTCAGACATGCAATTGTCAGCTACTTCCGATATATATAAATAGACACCTACACAACATAAACTTTCTTTTTTCTATCAAGAGAAGCATTTGTTGTTTTATCATCACCATCGTCATTAACAAAGACATAATTAATGTTGGTACTCATTAAATTTAATTTGGGTCTGATTTGTATGGGATATATATATAAACAGGAGGTCAGAAGGATAAGAAGTGAGCATCTCGATGATCCATGCCCAGTTTCGAAGGGTAGAGTTAAGGGCACTTTGAAGGTCACGCGAGCTTTTGGTGCTGGTTTTCTAAAACAGGTAACTACTCCAAGCTTCTATGTGTGTTTGTGTTAGCATGTGTGCGTTTGTGCGTGCGCGCGCTGCATTCACATGTTTATCCAAGAGTGCTGTTTACACATACTTCACATAAAAAGCTTCAGCTATATGCATGTACTCAAGGAGCTCACAAGTAGCAACAAATTTACTAAGGATCAATTGGTCACTCTGAACAATAGCTACATATGCGAGACAATTTATACATGCTACATACTAAAGCACCAAGTAACATCTATCATTTTGCAGCCGAAATATAACAGGGCGATTCTCGAAGTGTACAAGGTAGATTACATCGGAACCTCTCCGTACATAAGCTGCAACCCGTACTTGCGACACCACAAAGTGGACAAAAGGGACAGGTTTCTCATTCTATCCTCCGATGGCCTCTACGATCACTTCAGAAACGATGAGGTCGTTACTCAGGTTGAGATGTTCACTTCCATGCATCCGGAAGCAGATCCTGCTCATCACCTTGCCGAGCTAATCCTTCGAAGGGCTGCATTAAAAGCAGGTATATATAATTAAATACAATGCTAATGAGATATCTGATCAGCTGTGAATTAATGATTTAAATTTAATTTCAGGAAAGGATGTGAATGATTTAATTGGGCTGCCGCAAGGTGAAAGGAGGAAGTATCATGATGATGTTTCTATTGTAATTATATCTTTGGATGGAAAGATTTGGAGATCTACGCCGTGTTTAGACGAAAGAAACAATGATCTATAGTACTCATTTGTTGAGGATGTGAGAGATCGATCCGTTAATACTATAGAGTATATATATATACCGTTTTAATTAGATATATAATATATATATAGTTCATATCTTCGCTGCTATTTTATCTACATGGAGCATTTTCTTTTGCTTAATTTATAGGAGGTTTGGATGATTTGATGGTTTGATGGTTCTATTTTTTTCTTTTCTTTTTTTCCTTTTTTGTCCTGATTTTTTTTTACTATTTCATTGTATAGTATAGGACGAGACAAACTTTTTGTAGTTTAAAATTAAAAATATATATAGATAGAGGCTTTATACAAACTTCTCTTTAAAAATATATAGATCTTTTTTATACCATTCGATCTCCACTGTTGAATTATATAATATATGATTAAATAACATCTCACGTTACACAAAAGTAATATTATATGAATGTAGTCCCCTCCATGACATTTTCATGACAAATAGATAATTCCGAAATTTTTTTAGTTACCACAGTAAAAAAAAATAGAAATTAAATAATTACCACCCGGCTGAACTTAATTATTTTCAATCCTACCACCCACGCGGACCCGTTCGCGCACCAAATGAGTTGGTGCACGGACTGGGTTAGCGCATCAAAATTGGTGCAAAATTAGTGCTCAAACGGGGTGAAACGCACCGAACAGTAGAAAAAATTTCGAAACAGTTGGTGCGCCAACCCAGTCCGCGCACCTGCCAATTTGGTGCTCGAACTGGGTTAGCGAGGGTGGTCGTATTGAAAAAAACCCCAAACGGGTGGTATTCATTTAATTTGATTTTTTTGGGGTGGCAACAATAAAAATTTCGGTGGATAATTCAGCAATGAGATCATTTGCAAAATAATAAATTGACCTTTGATACATACATGTTATCATGAAACAAATTATAGAGTTGTATTATTTCACTTATATTACCCTAGCGGCATAGCCTCACTACTCTATTTATTTAGTTACACTACTATTTAGTAAATTTGAAGGGTGTTTACGATATATATATACCTGCTTTCAGTTCACTCACTAGTCACTAGAATAACTCAACAAGAATTATATATACCCTTTAAATTAGTGTACAATCTGTTATCAATAACTAGAGTTTGAAAGGTGTTAAGAGTAATTTTCTTGCAGTCACTTGAAACATGTAAGCAACTATTCATCTATTTAAAAGGAAAAGCAATTACAATTTTATGATTGGTAAGAAGGAACAAGGTTTAATTAAGGGGGAATTTCACGTATACCCCTCAAAAACTTCAAAATTATGTATTCCCCCTTCTAAAGTTTGAAATTACGTATTTCCTCCTGTAAAGTTTGAAATTACGTATTCCCCCCTCTAAACTTTAAATACACACAAATTTACTCATTTTATTGTCTTTTATATTAAAACTATTCTAAATTTATAAAATACTCATTTTACCCTTTATTAAAAACATATAAAGCACATCATACTTAAATTTGAATCTGAACGGTTCATCTATCGGATGGTAGAGGAACCCTTCATATTCAAATTTGAGTCTGATGGGCTTTTATATGCTTTTAATAAAGGGTAAAATGGGTATTTTAAAATTTTAAAATGAGTTTTAATATAAAAGACAATAAAATGGGTAAATTTGTGAGTTTTTGAAGTTTAAAGGGGGAATACATAATTTCAAAGTTTAGAGGAGGAAATACGTAATTTTGAAGTTTATGAGGGGTATACGTGAAATTCTCCCTTTAATTAAAGATTATATATTTACCTATGAAGAGTGGTATACGTGAAATTCCCGAATTTTTACCATCTTTCCGAATCCATCATAGTTCTGAAAATCATAGTGATCCGCCATTTCAAACTGCGGACACTAATTTAGTTCGCAGTTTGAAACTACAAACAGAGTAAAAGATTATATTTTAGAAGAAAAAAAAATTAGATGGTAAAAATAAAAATATCGGTCGTTTCTTGACACCACATGTTTGTATCCCTTGGACTTTGTATTAATTTATAATTTTTTAATGAAAACGATGATAGACAGCTTCACTGATTTAATAACTTAATTCTTTTTGGATAAAGTCTCAGAATTAATTTTGAACATTTGTTTAATGTTAAATATGCAACAACATTAAATCTAAACATTACAGTTTACAGAAGTGAAGGGGATTGAAATTTAATTAATTGATTGCTAAGATTCATGAACCCGCTTCACGAAACACTCCAATTAAAATGAAACAGAGAACCGTATCTTCTTCCCCCCCTCGATTTCGTCGCATGGTAGCCTGAGTCCATTCTTCTGAGGTAATAGAATATTTAAGTTTAGATTCGGACCGTTCGATCAGTATCCGGGCCAATCCAACCCGGGGTGGAAACCTTGGATGCACGAGGCCTCTTTAATACTCGTGCCCAAGCATATTGAACGGTCCAGATCTGAAATGAAAATTTCTGTTACCTCAGGTGATTTGATTTTTTTTAATGGAAACCCGGAGGTGATATGAATGCTGGTAGCCTATGTAGAACAGCTGAACAGGTTTAGCACCAGCAATCAGATCTAATCACCGAAACATTATAAAAGATACAAACGAAGAAATGGCAGCGACGCGCCAGCATCTCCACCACATATGGAGGAGGCGTGGCGGATCCGCCACCACTTCCGCCGTAGTGGGTCTCGTATTCCTCGTTTTCTCCGCCGTGGGGTTATTTGTTCTCACCTCTCGGTCGCCAGAATCCGCACTTAATAGCACTGAGTCTATCCTAGTCGATCTAACCCTTGTAAACAATGCAAAGGAGAAAGGAGCATGTAAGATAGATAAATAATTTAGTTTTATTTTTGTTTTTATAGTTGTGAAATGTTTAGTTGGGATCAGTCATTTCATTGTTGATGTTATGAGTTTGACTATGCTTGTACGTACAACGGTGCATTCTTTATTCATTGTGCTGTAATTAATGTTCTAGAGTGGAGATTTATCCAATCCAGATAATGTCCAGGTAACGGAAAATGTCTTTAGTGATTATTAGATATTTGGTATCAATTTAATGCCTCACTTTTGGAATACATCAATTAAGTAACCAGCAAGGTTGATTTTTTTTTTTTAATGTCTTTCCTTAATAGGCAGTGTCTCATTCTGAGCTATGTAATTCTGTATATATACCATTGTGCCCACATATAAACAGTACAAATTATCGAATTTCTTTTGTTTTTCCTCTCAGTTTTTTATAGCAAAAAAATTAGATTCTTTGATAGTTAATAAGGTTAATCACTTAATCGGGCTTATCAATATGGAAGTCTATAAAGTTTGCTGGAATTTTGTGGCAGATATGTCAATTACCAATTGTTTAAGTTCAACTTTTGGTCTTAGGCACTTAGCCAAACTAGTGTAACTGCATTTTAATTCTGGACTTTGCATTTGGATGCTTATTTGCTTATTTTCTTTTTGGTAGTGTGCTTGGATGGGACCCTACCGGGTTATCATTTTCTGAAAGGATTTGGTTCTGGTGCTGATAAATGGCTAATTCACCTAGAGGTATTCTAAATCATAGCTACTTGATATACTAATACTTAACCTGTATAATTACCAGTATGGAAAACTTACCTCTGTTCGAAGATGTCTCATCCAAAATGTTGTAGTTCCACCCAAATGACAATCAACTTTGGTCCCATTTGGGTAATCAGTTTAGTCCTGAAACTATTCATTCAAGCAATTCCATTTCTAAGGTGCGACATGATTTTCTTAGTAAGTTGTGCTATAATGTTGTTGACTCAGCACGAGTACTATGTCCAAAAGAAATGGAGAATGAAATCAATCTTGGCCTTACATTTCTTACATTCATGCCATATACAAAAGTGATAACACCCCAGATAATCTTCAATTTTCACTGAAAACAAAAAATGCTGTATCTGGATCTTATTGAAACATCCCACGCATATTTAGACTACAGGTTTCAGGTTGAACCATACCTTGCACATGACAGGACCTAAAGTGGTCAGTCTTGATATGGAATAGAGGGTGCAAATCTGCCTGAAAAGGTTAATTGTAGTTTATGCTTGAAGTGGAGTAGGATCTGGTGCTGTATTGAAATACTATGTCCACATCTACCATCTTATTACTAAACCTACTCTGCAACTTATCTGGTCTATGGTGTAACCTCAGACAATTTTCATGCATAAACTGTTGCATGGAAGCACAATTGATATAACATAATTGATATTAATATCATTTTATTCAATAATTTAGGGACCTAATTTTGGTGCATATTGATAAACGGAGGATTAAATTGGTTTTTCCTGCATAGTTTTTGGGAGAAATTATGGATTTACTATTCACCTGTTGAGTAACTCCAAGAAAGTATCTATGTTAGGGCTGCTTTATTTTATATTCATGTTTCTAAATCTTGTGGGTCAAAAGCTATAGGGAGGAGGGTGGTGCCGTAATTTGGAATTATGTAGCGCACGCAAGCAGACAGAACTGGGTTCGTCAAACCATATGGAGAAGCAAGTTCCCTTTATTGGCATCTTAAGCAATCTTCCTTCCCAAAATCCTGGTAATTAATTGATTATTCTTTAGTAGATATAAGATTGCATAAAAGCCAAAAAAAAAAAATCAATGATATTTATGAGCTCTGATTTTCTATTGCAGATTTTTATAACTGGAACAAAGTCAAGGTGAGGTACTGTGACGGTGCCTCTTTTTCAGGGGACGTAGAGAGTACTGAACAGGTATTCATTTCTTTACTGATTAACACATACTGGGGTTGTACCTAGAGGTGCTATGTCCTGAGCTGCACCCTAGCTCCAACCGAATAATACCTGTTGTGGTTAGTCATATAATTCAAAATCATTAAGCTTAGAAGATTGCTAAAAAGAATTCCTTTTTACTACTACCAACCAGCCCCAGTTTTTAGAATAGGATATTGCATTTTGAACTTACCTGTATATCCACTTGAGTCCCTGTAAAACATCTAATTTGATTTTTCTTATTCCCCAGAATTGCAAAAGTATTTCTTACATTAATTGCATGCTTAACTGATGTAAATTATAACTCAAATTGAGAAGCACAAGTCAATACTAAACCAAACCCCATAATATGCATATTGGTAACAGGACCCAACCCGCTTCAATAGCACCACCAATGATTCCTGAGGCAGGGCCCATCAGCTAAAATAGTAATTTACTTCTTGAATTTATTATTGTTGTAGAAGGGAACTACATTGTACTTTAGAGGCCTGCGTATTTGGGAGGCAATTATGGACGACCTTTTACTCAAGGGGCTTGCTAATGCTAAAAAGGTATTTTTCCTATTCAAAAACTTTTGTAATGTTTGTGTTCATGGTGTTTCTAATGTACATCCCAGTTTTAAGTTACATCCTGTCTTAACATACATTCAATGGAATTGAACTTGCGAGATAAAATTTCCCCTTTATTCAGGAAAATGATTTTTTCATCAGATTGTTTTTTTTAATCAGTTTATTATTAGTAGATAGAAAGAAAATGTCTGCATTGAATATAAAGATTAATGGAAGATCACACATTTTGGAGATCAAAGATTTTAGACTAATTAATGGAATTGTGATACAAATTTCCTTATATAAAATGATAATTTTCTACCCTTTGAGAAAATAGCTATTGTTCACAATGTTTGCTAATACAGGATGTTCCTTAAAAACTTGGATGTACACTATAATTATCTGTATGTTCACACTTCCGTGAAAGTATATATGTAGTGACATTTTATTATATTATAGGCACTTCTGACGGGATGCTCTGCTGGGGGACTAGCCACTTACATACATTGTGATGATTTCAAAGCACTTCTGCCAAAGGCAGAGACTGTAAAGTGCATGGCTGATGGCGGATTCTTCCTTGATGTGTATGTTTTTCCTTAAAAAATACTTTTGGTCAAGTAATTTCATATTTTTGTTTATTCTTATCTTCTTTTATTTGCTTTACAAAGACTATATTTATAACATAGTTCACCAATTGCACAAGCATAGTCCTAGTCTCCTAGATATCAATTCGGATCCAGTGATGTAACCCAATCCTTGGGTTTTGGATCGAGACCGTCCGATTCAAATCCGTGAAAATCCATCCGCGAAGTGAGCGCACACATCCCGATGATGAATTCGAATCCCGAGACGATCTCGAACGACGAATTCGAATCGGACGGTCTCAATCCAAAACCCAAAGATTGGGTTACCTTAGGGGATCCGGACCCCCTAGATATGGTAAGCTTGAGGTTATTTTATATTTTTTTTCCCATTTATAACAGGAATGATATCTCTGGGAGAAGGTCAATGTATGATTTCTATAATGAGGTTGTCCACCTTCAGGTGTGTGCCTATTGAACCTTTTGTATTTTTCCTTTTTCTTTCTAAGCTTTTTTATTTTATTTTAATCACGATCTTCACTGTAGCATATATGATCTAGTTGTAAATCATCATTTGTTTTTTATCTGATTACCTTCTTTGTTGTGGATTTTCTTACTTTTTTAAATTAATCAAATCATGTCAGGATGTAGGAAAAAGATTCCCAGATTGCATTTCCAGAATGGATGCCACAAAGGTCTGTCATCTCTATATTCTCTCTCCAATTTATTACTTCTTTTGTTTTGCGTGGTAGAAAGCTGGGAATCAGCCCCAATATCTTCTTATTCTCATGTTTTTCTTATTCCGAATCAGATTCTTTGTTAATAGTTATGTGATTATCTCTTGCTATATATGATTTTTGGTTATTATTTCTTATTTCAGTGTTTCTTTCCTGAAGAAATCATAAAGAAGATTAGAACCCCTTTCTTTATTCTCAATCCAGCCTATGACGCTTGGCAGGTATAATTGTATTATTTTTCTTTTTTGCTGTCAATAACTATTGTTACACCAGCTATCCACAATTTAATCAATAACTCAAATATATAATTACAGGTACAACATGTGGTCACTCCGGATGTTTCTGGCCCCTCAACCTCCTGGAGAAGTTGCAGATTAGACATTAAAAAATGTGATTCTAACCAAATCGAAGTTCTTCAAGGTGCTAATATTAGTTTGCTTTATTTATTTTATTCGAGTTCGGGTAAAATTTAGTATGTGCTGAAGGCAAATACAACTGCAGGGATGAGAACAGCACTGCTTGATGGCATCAGGGGTGTTACAGAGAAAAAGGATTGGGGAATTTTTGTTGATTCCTGTTTTATACATTGTCAATCTCTGAAGGACTACTTGTGGCACTCTCCCAACTCCCCTCGAATCAATAACAAGGTAGATTTTTGTAAGATACAATAACGTGCCACTGATATATACATTTACTGCAGAAATATCAGGGATAACTTCATATGTAAGGTACAATACCTATCTAGTACTGCTGCACCAGTATCAGCTACAATACAGATCCAGTGCACATGTTCCAATTGGGATGATAGCTGGTTAATCGAGGCGGTGCATTAGGTTTAACGTGTTGGATTTAGCTAATCTTTCATGATTGGCTCAGGTTGATAGTGTGTACAATTGTTGGGTTGGATGTATTGTGCCTTACTATGAATATAAACTGTGTTATTTGGGTTGGGATTTTGCCAATCCATAACCAACCATTGTAAATCTCTGAGCATTATAATTCATGATTTCGTAGGTGATTGAGTTAGGCTGGTTTAATAGATGGTAGGACTTAATGCCAGTGAAATAATTAATAAAGAGCATGTATTTCATAAACAAATTAAACTGGCAATACTTTTATTTGAGAATAAGCAGCTAATATAAATTTGGTATTGTAAATTGAAGGATTTTTGGAGACAATTGGAATTTTTTTTATCCTCCAGGTCCAGCATGTTCATGGAACTTCACTGAGATTTGGGTCTGACCCTCCTGATTAGCACTTGCATTTTTCTTTCTTTTAAATATAAGGCTACACTATCAAGTATCAACCAAGTTTAGCCAAATCAAGCCTACTATTTGTAACATGCTTCCAGGCAAACTGATGGCCCTTTTATTTTTTTTTATTTTTAAACTAAGAAAAACATCAATGCTATTTGAAACTGAGCATAACCAGTTGATAGTATAATACACTGTTCTAGCTATTGTCATATTACATTATGTATTCATTTAATTATTTTGTGCAGACAATTGCAGAGGCAGTGGGAGATTGGTACTTTGATAGGAGCAAAGTGAAGGAAATAGACGGCCAATACCCCAGCAACCCATCATGTTACAACATGGTTTTTAGACGGCCTTATAAGTTATAACCTATCCACGTTTTTTTACATTGTTGGACTATTTAGCCTTGAGATGCAATTGCATCATTTGGCAGCTTTTCATTAGCATTGTACATGCAGTCTTTTTCGACATCTTGTTTATACCTCAGTGTAATTTGTTCTTATATGTTGTAGATCAATGAAGTTCAAATCTCATGTTTCACGATTAGAATCAGAAGATTCAAATAGATTTACTATATGTGTGATTTGATTTATGTTTCACGATTCAGTACTCATGATTCAGGTTATTGGGTCCAGACTCGTTAAAATCTATTAAATATTAATTTCTTCCTTCCAAAAATTCTTGTTTGCTTTTTTGTGTCTTCTTTTGTTTTCACTGACTGGAGAAAGCACAAGAAAAGAAACAATGGAAGAGGAAGAAGAACAAGAGATGGTGAACTAGAACAATTTTGTGCAGGTAACAAATTTCTGTGATGTGTGTTGTGAATAATTTGAGTTGGACCACACAAACAAGATAAGTTGTACTGATTTTGTAATAAAAATTGTTTGCTATATGTAGTAAATAGGTGTTTTATCTTTATTTCATGAATAGTTTAGCAAATTTTATATCATGGCATGACAACATTGTAAGAAAAATAATTCTCTGCTTTTTCCATCTTCTCGTTTATTAAATTATTTGACAGTCAAGGTGTTCATTTATGGTTAATGCAATCTCTTTATTAAAGCTGAGTTGACATAAATTTTCAGAGCAATGATTCTATGTTAAAAGCTGAGTTGACATGATTTTTATGAGCGGTGCTTTTATGGTAAAAAAAAACCAACGAATGATCAGATAAAAATGCGAACGAATAAATTAAGAATAAAGTTGATAAATTTGTTTTCAAATGACAAATTTATTTAATCTTGGTCTACGTACTTCACAAGCTAAGTATTTACATTTCAAATGCAATTTGCTTTTACTTTGCCAAAAACTAAAAGAACTCAATTCCTTATAATGTTTAGCATGGACAACTTGGCTTTTGAGAAATAAAATTTGCTTTAAATCAATGAAACGGTTTCAATCAATGTAAGTTAACAGTTTCAATCAATGAAACGGGCCTTATGTCTCTCTCTTTTTTTAAATAATTCAAGTTTATTTTGTATAAAATGAGGATGTTAACATATAAATTAATTTGGTACATTTGTTTTTAATAACTTTCAATCTCTTACTTTTATTTGTAAAACGATATAAATAAATTTTAAATTTCTATCTTGTGAATTTGATAAACATCAGTGATCTGAATTGGCGAAGTTATTGTTTGAAACAAATATTGTAATCACTGAGGTTAAACTCAAGAAGTTTGTTTATGAGTTTAACCTCGTATATATTGGTCTGACTCATAAATTTATTTTCCACCATTTATATTAGCAGATTTTGTAAGATAAAAGATATGATCCATAAAATGTGCAAAGGCTCCTGAATGAAGTTTTTTCATTCAGAATTCAACCAATGCCAAAGGCAGATTTTATTCAGAATTTCGGATGGACCAAGGAACATTGATCGTGTCAATAAGTCTCAAATCAAGCAAGCAGTTTTCAAAATTAAAATTTAAAATACAAATGGTGTTTTTAGACTCGTAAATTTTTAGAAAAGGTCAACCCTATCGGCAACATATATCTTTCACCTTCCTCAACCGTTTAATTCTTCATAATACTAATTTTAGTACAAATTAAAATAAGAGAAGATATTATCTCCCATCTCTCTTTTTTCAAAATTTCCCAAAGCTTTCTACTTCTCTTTCTAACAACTCTAAAATTTCTAACTGTCAATAAAATTCAAAGCTTTCTACTTTTCGCAATTAAAAAAAATAATTATAAGAAAAGAGATTGATTATATTTTTATTTTTACAAAACATGTAAGAACCAAATCAAAGAATTTGTAATCTCCTGGGGCATCGAATCTTTGATTCGGTACATCTTTTTTACTCCGTTACACACAAGTCTACACAGTTTGTAAAACAAGGGGTATAGCGAATCTAAGTTCCGGTACACTTTTTTTTTTTTAAGTTATGTACTACGCTTGAGAAAAAAAATTAAAAAAAGAGGGTGTACCGAATCTACACCCATTTTTTAAGGAATTCAGAGTAGGTCCAATTCCAATCAGACCTATTTTGGTTCGACGGCTTAGTCATCGTCCGATTTGTATTAAAAAAAATTCAAAAAATTCAAAAAATTGAAAGATTGAATCTATATTTAGGGATCACACCTATCAAGAAAAAGTATTTTGTTTCAATTAGATCTGAATTACATATGAAATACCTGATGAGATTAATGAAATTGATTTAGCAACACTTATCCCTCAGAATCTCATGCAAGGAAAAGACAATCTTCAATTTAGAATTGTCTTTATGGAGATAGCAAGTCAATTCGAATAATTTGTCTTGAGACTATTCAATTAGTTTTGACTTGTTTAGTATTGAATTGGGACCAAAAACAAAATTATACTTCTATTAGAAGAGGAGGTTCATACTTCATTTGATCTGTTTCAGGTGAAAAGGAGAATACCGAACTAAATTTTCGTAACACCTCATAAATACTTATGTTTTAAAAAAAAATAATCATCCTCAATCCCTATAATTAATTTTTTAATTACGAAAAAAAAATTCCACGACTCTGGTCGCAGACTTGCAGTTATTCTCTTCCACGTGGCAACGACGCTCCTCTTCCCGCCAATTATTTTCCCGCCAAATTGCTACCATCTTCTTTTCCCTGTCTCCTTCCCTGTTTCTCCCTATTTCTCCGAAACCGAAGCCCATTACAATTCCAACCATTCGGTAATTTCTCCATCTGCGTGCGCCATGGATTCGATCAAAGCTTCCTCTCACCCTGCAATCGCCACCCCGACCAAGAAAGCCCTAGCATTTTCCTCAAATACTCCAATCAAAGGGAAGAGTCCAGTGCCATCTGACGACCAGTTTTGGACGCCAACCCCAGAGAAACCGGCACAGCGGTCGAGGTGGGGTTGTGGCTCGAGCATTGCCTTCTCTGTGAATGAGGTTAGGCAAGCTGCTCTTGGGCTATGCAAGAAAGATGGAGGCATCAATGAGAAGTTAGATCGTGATCTTCCCTTGGTGGAGAAGCAGCTACGCTCAAAGAAAGCTGTCAAATTAAGTTCATCTAAAGAAAAGGATGAAATCCAACTTCCCCACAAGTAAGTTCTGTGATTGTACCCTATCCAACACGTGGAAATTTGCAAACTCTGATAAAAAGGAAATGCAAAAGATTGAATCTTTACTTCAAAAGAACAGTAAAAAAAAAGGAGATTCATCTTGGGTGATTTCAGTCCAAATGAATTCTTGGGTCTTAATCTAATCTTTAGATATATGTCATAGGCAAATCTCTGGAATTCTTTTGAACTCTCTTTTGTGCAATCGTTGGCCAGTTGCTTCAGAAGAAGCCATGTTACTGGATTATGTAAAAAGTAGCATCACACTAAGCAGTTATTGATGATTCTTTTTGTTAGTCAAATTAATTCTTCCCTAATTTCATCTCCAGATATCAGATACTGTGTGAAATCTTCAATTGCATGGAGTGCTCAATTCGGCTCCTTCGACTTAGAGGATCAATGCCAACATTTTCAAATCTCTATGCTAGGATTCAAGACTTGGCTAACCAGTAATAATTTATAATCATATACAGTTCTTGTCCTTTGCTGAGTTCTTGGAGTTTGTTCTTATTGCTGGGTTTGTTTTGTTTTGCAGGAATTTGACTTACAAGCAATTAGCACAGATAAAACACATCTTACCTGAGGCCATTATAATCAAGAAAGTGCTTCTAAGGGATGAGAGTACCTGTTGTATGAAGCCAGAACTCCAAATCAGCATGAATGCTGAGGGCATTGGAATTAACACGAAAGAGGAGGGTCAAACTGCATATTTGCACCTGAGAAAAGTTTTCAAAGAAAGGCTTGTAGATTTTGTCAGAGATCATCCAGAGGTACTAATCCAAGTCTCTTCATCTCAACCCAATTGTTAAAGCTGTATGCTTTGTTTAGGATACTCAGTTCGAAATGACCTTAACTTTTTCTTTGTTTCAGACAAACTACTTTAGATTTGAGGATAAATTTGATGGATTTCCCAGAAAAAAAAAAAGCATCCATGAATAGTCCTATAAACCTGGGAGCACTGTTTACACTTTACACCCCCACCCCCAAATTATACTCTTTATTTTCTTTGGTCTGTTTATGCCCAAATATGAATTGATAAAGGGCAAATTTGGCATTTCTGAAACTAGACAAGGAGGGGTATACATGTCTGTAACTTGCAAAAGGAATTACAGAACAAAATATCATCTGCATTTTATTTCTGGCAGGAAGGTGATATACCTGAAGATGAGTTACCACATCCATTTAACCATTCAAACAAACCTTCATACACACCAAAAATCATCAAAGAAAACACTTCAGTTGATGAACCACAATCTGTTGTACTCTCCCACATGCCACAATCATTCCAGAGGCAGTTTTCCCAAAAGGCTACAGTTTCTGCCCTAAGGAATCCTTTGTTTGACCCGTCTTCAACCAACTCACCAAATACATGCACAAGTGCTTCAGAGGCTACTCCTGTCAAAAAATGCATTAGTTCTTTACAGGCTACTCCTGTAAAGCTTGTTTCTACTCCTGCGAGGCTAATGGCCTCGACGCCAGCAATCAACACTCCTAAGAGGTGCTTGTCTGAGAGCAGTGTCAATTTGCCCCCGGTGAAGAGGTCAGAGACTAAGAGGTTGGCTCGACCTCTTTTATTTACAAGTCCAAATAAGTGTATCAAGGAAAAAGGAAAGCAAGGAGAGGAAGTGTTGGTTGAAACAATTGAAGAAGACGGTGTACTTGATTTCTTACCCAAGTCCCTTTTGCAATCTGTAAGTCTCTTTCTTTCCAACTTATTTCAATATTTTTTTCATTTTCAATAAGCACCACTAAATCCTTATTGATATATGGTACCCTATCAATTGATTCATGAAACATACTCTATGACCTTAGCTCCAAGGTCATTTGTTTTACAAACCCTAATAAATTAAGCGCAATAAGTCAAATGTGATTTGGAGGTTTGCATGTGGTTATGAAGCAGTTTAGCTATGCGTAGTGGTGTAAATTGATTCATCAGTAAAGAGTAGAAATACTAACAAATATTGGGCCATTTAGTGGTCATATTGGATTGACTCCAGTAAATAGTTGATAAATTGCCAAATTCTTTTCACCGTTGTTATATTAGATTTTGTTCTGTTTTATTATGTCTGTAATAGGCAGATCTGGATCTTAACCTCTTAACAAAACTCTTATTTTAATCAAGGCATAAACTGATTAGTTTGACTCATCTGTCATCCATGTCAATCTTAACAGGTGGGATCAAGTCATGAATTCTCATTTGAAGTTATACTAAATATATTATGTCAAAGGGACTTCTCCGTTTTTCTAATTGCCTGTTTAATGGTTGGATTAGTCAAATCACAGATATAGGAAAAATGTTTATTCTGTATGGTAATATTTTGGGTGAAATTTGCAGATAGAGTTCATTCTGTTATGATATCATATATTAAGGCTTCAATTTGATAATTAAGGAGATTTGATGAAATATTTTTTATTCCAAGGTAAAAGAGAAGGAAAGAAGAGTATTGCTTGAAAAGGAGACAGGTGTTGCTGATGCAATAAGACGGCAAAGGATGATAGGATGCTTGCCTAGTACATTTAATACAATTTTACTTTCGTACCGATCATTGAATAGGTCGGTCATGACCAAGCAGGAGCTCATTCACAAGATAATTGCAAACAACTCGAAAATTGTTGATAGAGGTACTTGATTAAATGTTATTTTTACATTTTTTTTCCACCTTTTTTGAACAGCTGTTGAAAATAGTACTGAAACTTAGATGAAATTACACTTCAGGATATAACACCAGCTTTGGATCTTACATCTGTGATTTAGCTTTAATTAACACAGCTAAAGGTCATCCAATTCAGCCTAGTCCTGCTGTAATTGTTGAAGTTACAAATGAGAAAAATTGAACAACTGGTACTGCAAGTAACTTAATGTACAGCAAGTTGGTAGTAAAAACCTTGTCATACTGCATCAGCATTGTTGCATTTGCTTGATATTATCCAGATGTTGATAGAATTCATTGGCCTTTCAACTCTATTTCTCAAAAATTAAATAAAGAAACATACAAAGAAAAGAGAAGAAAAGAAAAAACAAAAGAACTGATGATGAGAGTTTGTGATTCTGAAAAATGCAGAGGAAGTTGAAGAACAGTTGAGTTTGTTACAAGAGATCATTCCAGACTGGATATCTGAGAAGACAGCACTTGGCGGAGATGTTCTCTTACGGTTAGCATATAAACTAATTTCTACATTGTGTTTATATTTTCTAAATTGCCTTAAATTCAACCTTTGTATTTGTTTGGGTGTAGTGTCAATATGCTGTGCAGTCCAGAAGAAATCAGGGAAAGACTGGCCAAAGCCGAGTGAATGGCCAAAAAAACAACACAGATGTCAATACGCCTCAATTGGTACTCAACTTCTCAGTTCTTTTAATTAAATTAGGGGTGCTCCCCATTCTGTATTCCTTAGTTGTAATTATAGTTAGGCTTTGATCCCTGAACTTGGGGTTGTTGGTATTCATTCTTTCGTTTTCTTGTGACATTATGTAAATAGCAAATACTTCTCTCAATTGCGTGTTGGAATGATTATGCAAAGTTTGGTAATTTTTCTCAATCATACAATGTCCAATTGGCAAATCCAAAACTCTATTCAACAAAAGTAATAATTGTATATTTAATAATTAATAAGATGGCCATACACTGGTTTGGCTAAATAGACGAATTAAATTAGCAACACATCAGCAAAAGAATGACAAATCAAATTGTAGAGTTGATGATGGCATGATGGATCCTTTTAGCATAATTCAACTTTTTTTTTTCCTAATAATCTCCCATGACAAAAACTGGTCCAAGAAATCCTATTTATTGAAAGAGAAGAGAAGAGGGCGGCCTAAAATGAAAAATATAGCATGGTTATCCTTGATTACCATCATACTTTAAATCAAATGCAGGTCCAATTTCTACCAAAAGACTTGCTCTCCAAATGGCAATATGGATATGATAGTGCTAGAATATCAATTCTTAATCCAACTCAATGGCTTAATTCGGATTCACCCCAACCTGTTCCTACAGCGTAATAAGTTCGAAGCAGTTTGAAAATGACTCTCTTCACAATTCTCCTGCTCTATGACATTTGTTAATAGATGCAGAATGCAGTGATGCGATGTGTTATGAGGAAAATAAATCTCTTGTTATTTCTTGAGAATAACAGGAAACTGTTATTGCAATCCCAACTGTTCAAACTTTTTCATGTGCGAATCTCAACCAAGATCAACGGTTAGGATCGGAACAACAAATTCAGGTTATTCCCAATGAAAACAGCAGATTATTTGCGTGTTATGAGGTGATTGTAACCGACTTATGTTCGGCTCCATTCAGGTGTCGCTGTCACTTGGAAGTTGGAACAACTCTCACGCACATTATCTCTATATACCGAACTTTTTATTTATAAGATAGTTCAAAAAAAAATAAACCAAATAACCATTGTTTCTTGGAATTTTGATTTTCACCACGGTCGCATCGGCATTTTACGGACTCAAATGCTAGAGACTGCACAGGCGTTCTGCGGACTCATTTTTTTTTTTTGGTGTTTTATCGAGGCACCACGCATCTGTATGAGATATCTCAAATTTTTTGGTTTTTTAATATTTTTTTGTTCTAGGAATGCGTGCCACATTTATGAGATATCTCAAAGTTTGAAAAAAAAATGGATCCGCATAATGGTTTTGCGGACTCATTTAAGGGTCCGTATCAGCATCTGCGGCCCCGCTGAAATGGGTCCGCAGAATGCCGGTGCGGCCATAGTGAAAATCAGAATTCTCATAAACGATGGTTATTTGATTTATTTATTTTTTAACTATGTTATAAATAAAAATTTCGGCTCTATATACCTACCTATTTCGAGTTGAGTGCTTCTCCTCAAGTGTTGAGTCAGATTAGGAGATGAGAGTTTGAAAGACAGAAGACATACTATAAAGCCTACTTTTTTATTTTATTATTATTGTCTATATCTTATGCTTGATTTGTATGATTTAGCTGTGTTTTTTTATTTAATTTGTGACATGCTGTGTTTTGTTTTTGTATCCCCTAGGGGTTTTTTGAACTTTAATTGGCTTACTAAAAAAAATATTTATGTTTTAATTGACGATTCTATGACCACTTTTCTCGAAAAAAAATATTGATCAAATCATTCTACTTAGCCACACAGGAATAGATCTAACAACTAACAAGGAATTTATGTGCACCCAATCACCCGCTACACAAAACACCTCAAATGAAAAGCAGCAGAGAAGACGCTCTTTGTTTGAACACAAGCCGAAATTTTTATTAACAGAAATAATATTAAATTAATGTCGACATATAATAAAGAATTCGTCAAATTTCCATATCTAACAAAGACGTTACGGTTCGTAACGTTCAGAGGACGTTACGAACCGTAACGGCCAGCTTAACTACATTCCATCGCTAATCGCAGTTGCTAAGGGCTGGCCGTTGAGAACGGTGATGTCCAGGGAGAAAAGAAAAAAAAAAAAAGGTGTGGCCGTTGCGAACGATGACGGCCTGCGCAAAAAAAAAAAAAAAAATTCGAGGCCGTTGCCAACGATGACGGCCTGCGTAGAAAAAAAAATTTGAGGCCGTTGTGAACGATGACGAACTGTCGGCAGTACAGGGAAAGCGCCTTGGACGTTATTCTTCGTAACGGGCAGAATGATGAAGGTTTCCCGGGTCCCAGCGGAAAAAAATTAAAAATCTGAACGTTGTATTCCTTAACGTCCAGACAGACTATAAAACGCACCCCTCTCTCGCTGAAATCTGTACAACTCTCTCGCTGAGATTAACTCTCTCAGAGAGTCTCTGCAACTCTCTCCTCTTAAAAAAAAAAATTACGCCTTGTCCTACACCTCTTCCCTTAAGAATAAAGAAATCGTCAATATAAAAGATAAATCTTCAATTATATGTCATATATTTACATTTATGATTTAATTAGTTGAATATCAAAATTGTTTTTTACATTAGTTAAAATAATATTAGTAATGTTAATGTTAATTTGTAATGTTAGTAATGTTAATATTAATGTTAATGTAAGGTTAATGTAATGTTGTAATATTAATAATGTCTTCAATTATATGTCATGTATTAGTAATGTTAATGTTAATTTGTAAAAATATTGTAAATTTGTAATGTTAATGTGTAAAAAATATTAGTAATGTTAATTTTAAATGTCAATGTGTAAAAATATTAGTAATGTTAATTTATAAAAATATTGTAAAAATATTAGTAATGTTAATGTTAATTTGTAAAAATTAGCAATGTTAATAATTTAAAAAATAGTAATGTTAATATTAAATAATTTGAAAAATATAAATAAATAAAGAAGTTCACATTTGCATGCTTAATTAAATTTTGTTTTTGAACTAAACTTGTAAAAATTTATTAGTTTAGATTTTTAACAACTATTGTGTAGGGTAATTAATTAATATTTATTGTTCATTAGTGTCAACATTTTTTAAATTCATTTTTTTGGACGAGAAGGATGGACAGTAACAATCGAGGTAAGAAAGAGAGCAACCGAGATTGTGGCGTAGCGAGAGGAGGGTCAAGTAGTGATCGAGGTAAAAAAGAGGAAAAGAAGAACAACTGTCAAGTATGTCGTAATCCCGGTAACTGTTATGTATGTACGATGAAGGAATTGATTAAACGGTCTATTCGGTATGAAATTTCAGACGATGACTTTGTGGAAAACCCCTACGGCTTTGGTTTGAAAAAGAAGAAGGTTGATCCAGAGCCTCCAGCATCGGATAATGAGTTTGTTCCTTGTACTTATACTGGTAAGGCCACCACTTCGTCTGCTGTGACTGATCCAGATCAGACAAATTTCGATGATGACTTTGTTCCATGTACTTTCAAGGCTCGTTCTAAGAAATAGTAGTACTTATTAGTAATGTTTGTTGTAAGAAGTAGTAGTACTTATTAGTAATGTTTGTAAAACTACTTATTAGTAATGTTTGTTGTAATAATAAATTATATCTAATTTATTCATTATTGCGCAGGCTAATTCATCAAAATAATTAATCATGCTCATGGTGAGAGTTCATTTCGGTGGTGAAATACGCAAGGTCGTAAAGGAGCGGAGTACACCGAATCTCCTCGATTCACATTGATGGAAACTAGTGAACAAGGTTGGCATGATGTGAAAGGTGAAATTTATCGCCAGCTTGGATATTCTGAGACCGAGTACAACCTAAAAACACTTGCATAGGTTAATGTTGGTACAACAACTCGACGTTATTATGAGATATTAGAAATCGTGTGCGATCAGACGTGGCGAGGTATTTATGACCAAAGTATGCTTGCCAGGACCCAGTATTCTTATGTTGATTTGTACATTGAGTTAGTTCCAATTGTCGGTTCGATGCAATTGCAATTGTTCATTGATAGTGTGTTACCAGAGACACAACCAGAACAAGTCCAGTATGTAAGCTCGAGTGTACTGGCGTACCTGCTCATCTGTAAACCCGAGTGTACTGGCGTACCTGCTCATCTGTAGGCTCACCCGAATTTTCAGTTGGCATGGCAGCAAATCGATTGCGCAATTCCTTCAAACATATAGAATATCCGGACGTCGTGCGAACATCACTTCCATCGGGTTACTGCGATCTCTTCTTCTTTTTAAGCACCGCATCCGCACTCCCAACTCCAAGAAAATGCTCCACTAATGCATGCGCATTTGTGTCTGCAAACCCGGTCACCGAAGCCCTCTTTATCGGCAATCCCCACAGACATGACACATCTTGCAGTGTGACCGTCATCTCTCCCACAAGAAGATGGAAAGTGTGCGTCTCCGGTCTCCACCGCTCAACGAGGCCACCGAGGAGCCCTTTGTCAATGTTCATATCATCCATTCGAGCTATCTGATACAAACCGAGACTACACAAGAATGGGTCGCAGCGCGGGTCGCGTGGAATCACAGACCGGTGGTGTCGAACATCCACCCCGGTATAATCCTGTCATTGTTATACAATTTGATTAAAATCAAAACTCGTAATTCAAACATTTATATCTCTTTATTAAAAAACATGTGAATTTTGGATATGAGATGATTCATTGAGTAACTTACATTGTCAGATAACAGTGTGACATTATGCTGTGCATGCGGCATCCATAATAAGTTGCTAAAATTCTCTTGTGGAGGATTACTCGGACCACAACTGCTTGACATCCTGCATGCATAACATTTTAACCTTAAAATTAAAACAATCTAAATTTTCAAAATTTACATTTAAACCTAACTCATAACAGTTACGTTTGCATTTACATTAACATTGACATCCTACATCCAACATGTTTGACATCGGGACAATTGCATAAAATTATACCTACCACATAAAATTATACGTAATCGGATGCAATTTAACAAAATTAAACCTAATCGAATGCTAATTTGTAAAATTAAACCAAACAATAACCTAACTAACCTAATTAACAAAATTAAACCTAATCGGATGCAATTTAACAAAATTAAACCAAATTGAATGCTAATTTACCAAATTAAACCTAACAATAACCTAATTACACCTAATTAACAATAACAATAATCTAATTAACAAAATAAAACCAAATCGAATGCTAATTTACAAAATTAAATCTAATCGAATAAAATTTCACATAATTAAACCTAACAATAATCTTGACAATAAATTTAACCTTAAATTATTGTTAATTTACAAAGTTCTAAAATATAAAAAAAAAATTACCTTCTCAAAAAAGGTCAGCGGGGAAGAGATACTGCGGACCTAGACGTTATAGAGAACGACGGCCAGGAGGCGCTTTTTTTTTCCGCTTCCGTCGCTGTCTTCTTTTCTTACCGCCGCGTCTCTCTGTGTTTTTTTTTTCCGAAGGTTACGGACAGAGGACAGAGAGCACCGGTACTTAGGCGTTTAAAAAAAAAAGGGCTGGCCGTCATCGTTCGCAATGGCCTTGAATTTTTTTTTCTACGCAGGCTGTCATCGTTGGCAACGGCCTCGAATTTTTTTTTTTTGCGCAGGCCATCATCGTTCGCAACGGCCACACCTTTTTTTTTTTTTTCCTTTTCTCCCTGGACGTCACTGTTCTCAACGGCCAGCCCTTGGCAGCTGCGATTAGCGATGGAATGTAGTTAAGCTGGCCGCTACGGTTCGTAACGTCACCTGGACGTCACGAACCGTAACGTCTTTGTTAGATATGGAAATCTGACGAATTCTTTATTCCATGTCGATATTAATTTAATATTATTTCTATTAATAAAAATTTTGGCGAAAAAGTCGCCTTCACTTCCTTCGGAAGTAAACAAAGTAATCGTAGCAGGTAGGGAAGTGGCAGACCACTAGACCAGCGAATCTTTCTCTCAAAAGAAAAAAAAAAAACCAGCAGATCACACCATGAAAGCAGGCGAAGAAATGTTGGTGCCGGAGCACCAGAACTGTCGCCAATCGTGGAGATGGCGCGGCGGACGTGCCACCACCTCGGCCGTGCTGGGTCTCGCCCTCCTCGTTTTCTCTGGCGTGATGTTCCTTAGGTTCACCTCCCCGTCACAGGACGGCGCGCTTAACAGCTCCGATCCTGTTTTAGTTGATCTAACCCTTGTGAAGAACGCAAAGGAGAAAGGAGCATGTAAGAAAAGATACTCCACTAATTTGATAGATATTACTTTTTGTTTCCTTTTTTTTCTTTTTGTGAAGGGTCCAGTTGGGCTGTGTCTTTACACTATTAACAAGTTCAAGATATGATGTAAAGAGTAATTAAGGTTTTAGAATGAAAAATTATGCCAATGTAGAGTAATTATGTCGAAGTAAAACAATCCCTTTGGGATAAATTAGACTTAATCATTATTTGAGCTATGATTATGGTAGTTATGTGTAATAATTGATAATTTAAGTCTTACTTAAACTAAACGCATTATGTTTTTAATTTTTCATCTTTACCTCACAGTTATTTGATTATCTGCTTTTTGGTAGTGTGCTTGGATGGAACCCTACCAGGTTATCACCTTTTAAAGGGATTTGATTCTGGCGCTGATAACTGGCTAATTCACTTAGAGGTACCCTCTATCAGTTCCACACGGACCACACCCTATATTAATAGCTCAGTTAATCCTAGTGTGGGTATAAAATATTGACTCCCAGAGGCATCTCAATTAATGTTGCATGAGAAAGAAACCAAAAGTCATATAAATAGTGCACCTTTTGTCCTACTAAGCTATTAATTGGTGTTTTGAGCTATTTGGTCTTCAATTAACTAATGAAGTGTAATCTGGTCTTCAATTAAAGCTTATTGCCCTTTTGCATATGTATAGTTCTTTTGGCTTGGCATTGTTGAGTGTTATAAACCATTTTATAAGGTTGACCAGGTCTTAAAGAAGCACTCTAGGTATAAAAGTGGAGTGTGATATGAATCGTCTCTTATATTTCCATTTCTATCCTGTCCAAAAGAAGTAAATACCCCAACCCCCCCCCCCCCCCCCCCCTACCGCTCTCTTATCTCAAATGGATTGTTGAAACCTGACTGGGAAACTCCAATAAAGTGCATATAATTGGAGAGAGTTGAATACCACAAAAGATCTCATTTCTATTTTGGATAAATATTATTAAGACATTTTGGAGAGAACTAAACTAAATACATATGACAGGTCACTACCATTGGTTGCCATGTTTGATAGGACATGTCACACTTAATATCTGAGGGACCAAATTCCTCCAGTCGATAGTGTGTGAAACAAATTGATATTTTCCATTATGCTTTATGGATCAGAAAGAGCACTTTGTTGTTATGCGCTTTAGGGTACCCCTCCTCTTATATTTGTTCTCTTTATTTTTTGTGGTGAAAGCTATAGGGGGGAGGTTGGTGCCAAGATTTGAAATCCTGCAATGCTCGTAAATACACTGCGCTAGGTTCATCAAACCAGATGGAGCGCCAGGTTCCCTTTACGGGCATCTTAAGCAATCTGCCCACTTATAACCCTGGTAATTAAGTTTTTATTCTTCAGTAGATCTACAATAAATCCAACTAAACAACAGAAGTAAGAAATCAAGAGATCTCTTTATGTTGAGCTTTGGTTTTTCTGTTGTAGATTTCTTTAACTGGAACAAGGTCTATATTAGGTATTGTGATGGTGCTTCTTTTTCTGGAGATGTAGAAGAGACAAAGCAGGTACCAATTTCTTACTCATGAATACAGATATACACCTAGAGATGCTATATTTAACTAGAATAAATTACACATATGGTCGTTATGTAATCATTGTATTTCCATTTTCAACCTTGATGTTTCATATTTATGCTCTGGTCCCTGAAGTTTGAAATTTGTATCAAACTAGTCCTTGGAATACTTAATTTAAAAGCTGATTGAAACTTGTGTATTATGGCGTCAGCAAACTGACTTGATGATATGGAAGATGGAAAGAGTTTATGGTTAATTAGGTTAACATTGTTGTCACAATAAGATTTTGATGGCACATCCACATCAACAGTTTAGAGTACATGGATTTATGTCATCATTCAGTAAGCAAGGACAAGGATTTCCTACTTTTAACATTTTTTTAGGTTGCGGACAGAGTTGGTACAAATTTGAAAACTTAAATAGACCAGTGTGGAACTTTGTAACTTCACAAACCATCAGCTTAATTTGCTCCTTTGAAGTAATAGCTGGATTCAAACTCAACTAATTATTGTTAGGGCACATGGCAAGACCTATCATGATCTAGTTTTTAAATAGAATTCCAATATATTACCTCCCAGTCAAGTGTCTACAACTGTTAAACCCATGCTTTAACATATACTTTTATCATTGCAGGAGCATTCATAGCATTGGTAGTGGATCAAAAAGACATAAAGGATAATCAAAATGAATGTAGAGCCCGGTCTTATGCCAGCCCTGATCATTTAAATTATCAGGGTGTCCATATTTAGGCAGACATGCCTGACAAATTGGACCCGATATACTGCCTTTACCCATTTCAAGCATATGTAAAAATTGATCATATATGGGATATATAAAACCTGAGCTTAAATAAAGTATGCATCATGGTGTAGCAGTATTCAATCTGAGTTGGGCCTGATGGCACTTGTAGTTACACCTAAATGGATATCAGTCAGTATAGAACTTTCTAATTTTTTATCTGTGAAATATTTATTTCTGCTTTCTTTCTTCTTCTTTTTTATTGTAGAATGGGACTACTTTATATTTTAGAGGCGAACGCATATGGAAGGCAGTCATGGATGAGCTTTTGCTAAATGGTCTCGCTACTGCTAAAAAGGTTGTATCGCTACTTTTACAGTGCTATGAAAATATTTGAATAATCTAATAATATTGTTATATTTTAGGCACTTCTGACAGGATGCTCTGCTGGAGGGTTGGCCACCTACATACATTGTGATGACTTCAAAGCACTTCTTCCAAATGCAGAGACTGTAAAATGCATGGCTGATGGTGGTTTCTTTCTTGATGTGTATGTTTTCATTTAACAATTAATGGTCACTTTTGGTCAAGTCCGGTAATTTGTCTCTTTCTGGTCCTTCTATTTATATTATTTTAGGTCTTTTTATGTGGTCCATATTTATACCACTATTTACCTAATGCAAAAACATGTAATCTTTCTATAGCAAGTTTTGCTCTTTCAATATTTCTCTCTTTTTTCCAAAAACTTGCAGGAAAGACATCTCAGGCAGAAGTTCAATGCATGACTTCTATAGTGATGTTGTCCACCTTCAGGTGCTGGTGCAATCATTCTTTTACAACTTTTTTCATCCCTTTCTTAATTAAACTTACCCCCAGCAGTACATTCTTGTTCTTTGGTCAGTAACATAGTTTTTTTTATTTTCATTTTTTTTCTTGCTTTATTCACATATTCTATTTTTGGCTAATCAAATTATTTCAGGATGTAGGGAAAATGTTCCCAAATTGCATCTCAAGGATGGATGCCGCAAAGGTTTGTCATCCCTCTACTTCTATTTTCTAATTCTTACTTCATTTTATATCACTTGGTAAGAAGCTGGGAATTACACTGGAATAGTTCCTCAATTCACCTTACTTGGGCCAATGTGAATTTGCTTCTGGGGCTGTGAACAAATTACTAACTGGCTATTCTATCCTTGTATGAAATAAACGTGTGCTGTATAATCCACATCAGTTGATCATGCTACCAGTGATGCATATTTAATGGGGCCAACATTACTCTACTACAGAAAAAGGATGATTATACCCTCACTGGGGCTACTAAATCTGTTGAATAAACTAATTGTCTTTCTGAGACTAGGTTTGAAATAGAAAGAGAGACCAAATATCACATTCTCCATCTTTTTCTTATCCCAGACCAAAGTATCTGATATGTAGTAAGGACCTTCAATCTTTCCTTTACTCAGTGCTTCTTTCCTGAAGAAATTACAAAGAGCATTAGTACCCCTGTTTTTATTCTCAACTCGGCTTATGATGCTTGGCAGGTCTGATTTTCCTTTTTAATCCTCTAGTTCTTTTATCAACCAGTATTCTATCTAAGGTACTGATATAAAAGTTAGAATTTTGTTATATAGGTAAAAAATGTGCTGGCTCCGGGTTATTCTGATCCTTCTAATTCGTGGGCAAGTTGCAAATTGGACATAAAAAAGTGTAATCCTATCCAGATCAAAATTCTTGAAGGTAGCAATTTAAATATGCTTGATTTAATCCTCTTTGATAGAGGTTGGGTAAAATTCTGT
Source organism: Carex myosuroides (assembly GCA_028015225.1). Taxonomy (NCBI): domain Eukaryota; kingdom Viridiplantae; phylum Streptophyta; class Magnoliopsida; order Poales; family Cyperaceae; genus Carex; species Carex myosuroides. Next base: position 4,457,149 of record CM051476.1, read on the forward strand.
ATGTGCTCAAGGAAAGAAATATTACAGGATTTAGGGCAGCACTACTCGATGACATAAGTGATGTTAAGACTAAAAAGGATTGGGGCATTTTTGTAGATTCTTGTTTTGTGCATTGTCAATCTCTGAGGAACATTACATGGCACTCACCTTACTATCAACGAATCAATAACAAGGTGAATTTCAAAATTCTTGAAAAAAAAAAAATTATAAATACTCAAGGGTACAAGAAAATTTAGACTTATCTCATGGATCAGTATCAGTATCAGGTGGAGTCTCAATATCTAAGGTTCAATACTAGTTTAAGAAAGGAAGTTACAGCTTAACTCATCTATTTCGTACCTAGCACTGGCAATTGTTCGATTGAAATGACCTGGTTAATGGGCCCAATGAGATAATATGCCTGGTTATAGTCTAGCTTTCTTGACTCTTTCCATGTTGGCAAGCTCCACACGGGTCAGTTTGGTGAGATGATGACTAAAATTATGAACCAAAATCATGTCTGTCAGGACGATATGTTGCCGATACAAAACAACTGTTGTATTGGAATATTGCTGATAAGAGTCAGAAGTTTCATAAACAAATCAAGTGAGTAATACTTGTTTTTACTTGATACAGTAATAGAAATGACCAGTGGTTACTCTCTGATGGTATGAGACAGAATATTAGCTGGTGTCAGAAAAATAGGGCTTCTAGAGTAGAAAACTAGCCCGTTCAGCAACATGTGGAATAGTGATAGAATTAAAAAAAGTGGAATTTGGAATTGGCTTCTATTTTGTACTATTCCGGTTGCGTTCATAATGGAAGAGTATTGGTAAATGAGCCAATTTTATCTCTCGGAAGCCAATTCCTCTATTCCACTATCCCCATGTCTAATTAATCCAGAAATGTTAAATTAACGACAGAAACAATTTTTATCCATAACTAATCTGACTTGCTGGTAAGCCAAACCAACATGATGGATCGCATGGGTAGAGCGAGTCTCAATCCTTTGAGGTAATGCACCATTTTGAGTTTCAATTCGGATGGTCTGATCATAATCCGAGCCAATCCGGCCTGTATAATTCGTTTAGTTAGGTGTGACAGACATTATTTTGGCTATTCCACAATTATGTTCCCCAAGCCTGTATTGCACGGGTCCCCTTTTAAGATTTGTGTTAGTATATAACGAACGGACCGGACTCAAACTCCAAAGTTGAGGTACCTTAGGTGATATGAATTCGGGTAGAGCTGATTCCATTTATTTTTTAATTATTAATTATGGCATGGCTCAAACTGAAGCTGTACTGGCCAAGTTCCAATGTCACCAACAGAGCTACCAGCATCAAGTATTGACATTTAAATATTGTTGATCTATTTATGTATTTATTTACTTTGAGCAGACTATTGCGGAGTCAACCGGAGATTGGTACTTTGACAGGAGAGAGGTGAAGGAAATAGACGGTCCATACCCCTGCAACCCGACATGTGTAAATGACGGCTTTTAGGCTTAGCTGGGTTTATGAATTATGATACATGTGCAAAAATAAATTAATTAAATAACAGTTTTTGCACGAGCTTACCACGCACAGAGAAAATAAAAAGAACTGATTATTTTTTTATAAAACCGTTGGTATTTCTTGAACTAGACTGTCAGAACCTAAATCCTGACAGCCAGAATTCACCTCAATTTGAGGATAACCCTGACAATTCGAACAAAAAACACAAAATAATCGCTTCCAGCTAACTATAGCTTGAGCGGGAGAAAGAAGAGTGAAACTCCAAAATTGATTTATTTTCTTGATATCTGAATCAATACAATTGTTTGCCTTATATAGGCGATGCAAATATAGAAAAAAAATCAAAAATCAGGTTAACGGATCTTGCTAACGATTGTCAGAATGACACCTCAGCATAAGAATCTGACCTGCTTATTCTAACAAATTCAACTAACTCTAACCGTTATTTGCTTCTCCAATAATTCTGATCAGTGGGACCTAGCGTCATTTGCAGAAACTCTCCGCTCCCTTTACTTCTGGTCCCACTCACAGAGACACACTTCTTTTAATGAGAATTGCCCGAAGCGCTGCCCCAGTTGCTCATCCCTTCCTTCTCCTTCACTGGCTTGTTTGATTTGTCAAAATAGCCAACAGCTATTCCCAAATTGGAATTGGGTTGTGGCACTCCCCCTCCCTTTACACCATTCTCGACCTCGAGAAGGAATTCTGGGTATATCTCCTTCATCGCACTGTAATCTTCCCAAGTAGCCTCAACACTGTGCTGATTAGCCCATTGAACCAAAACTTGAGTCTCCGCTGCATTATTTTTCTTAACCATTCGCCGGCCTAGAATGGCGATAGGTTGTGGAGCGTCAAATTGCAGCCCAAATACAGGAAGGTTTGGAGAGACTGCTTGAGAATCGCCTATTCTTGCCTTGAGTTGCGACACATGAAAAACCGGATGAATAGATGATTCAACTGGTAACTTGAGACGGTAAGCTACTGACCCAATCCTTTCAATCACCTCATAGGGTCCAAAAAATTTAGGACTTAACTTCTGATTTCTCATACCAGCAATAGATAGTTGCCTATAGGGTTGAATTTTCAGATAGACCCAATCCCCAATTTCAAAACTCCTCTCAGTTCTATTGTTATCAACATACCTCTTCATTCTTTCTTGTGCCCTTCTCAAATTTTCTTTTAGCTGCCAACTAACCTCCTGTCTTCTTCTCAACATTTCATTCACTGATTCAACTTGGCTTCTAGGATTACTGCTTAGGGATAATTGTGGAGGGTCATAGCCATAGAGTGCTGTAAAAGGGGTAGTTTTCAAGGCTGAGTGGTAAGAGGAGTTGTACCACCATTCAGCAAGAGGAAGCCACTGGTGCCATTTTTTCTGTTGATTGTAACACATGCCTCTCAAGTAGTTTTCTAAACACTGGTTCACCCTTTCAGTTTGCCCATCTGATTGAGGGTGGTAGGCTGTGCTCATGTTGAGCTTAACATTCAATCGGGCCATAAGTTCTTTCCAAAACTTTCTAGTGAAAATTGCATCCCTGTCAGAGATAATAGTGACTGGCAACCCATGCAATTTGTGTTGTTTCAAGCAATTCTCTTTTAGTTTATTTGACTAATTTGCAAAACATACAATGATTGAATTTTACGATTTTCTCTATCTTAGAAAGAATGCAGGTTCAAGACGATAGGAATTGCAATATACAAAGTGCTTGAACTGAAGAATCATCAAGCTAGTTATCAAGAATCTAAATTGTAAAATTTACATTTAGTAAAGTAGCTTTGATGTTGATTCACAGGGACAAAACGTTGGAACGGTTAACAAAACGTTCAGACGTTTTACCTCGTGTAAAAGATCTAGAAATTGATCGATTAAAAGCTGAAAAATGCTCTAAAACGTTTCAGACGTTTGTCAAAACGTCTGGACGTTTTAATTCGCTTCTCAGACTTCAAATTAGGCTGAAAAATACTCTAAAACGTTCTGGACGTTTGTCAAAACGTATGGACGTTTTAATTCATTTTTCAGACTTCAAAATAGCATTTTAGTCGATAAATTTCCAGACAAAAACGTCTTGCAACGTTTTATAATCGTTGGCAACGTTTTAGGAATTCTCACAGAAATTTGAATTTTTGAACTAAATTAAAGTAAAACGTTTTCTACGTTTTACAAAACGTTGGGACGTTTTATGGCAGAAAACTCATTTCAAAGCTGCCACTATAAATAGAACCTTAGGGTTCTCCTCAACACAATACAGCCGACCCTAATCATTTCAAAAGCTAATTTTCTGTGAGCTCAAGTTCCTCCATTGTTGTGAGAACAAAAACTTCAATATCCCTCAAACAAACTCAAATTCACTTCACTAATCTCGAGTTAGATTAGGTTAGAGTGAGCCTTTGAGTGTTCATCTTGAGATTTCGAACTTAGAGACTTCGTTCTCTACTCTAGTTGGTCGTGTGACTTCCCATTGGTTGTAAGGGCTCACCGGTTCACAAGTTGTAACCTTTCTCTTTTGGGTATTAGAAAGGCGCACCGAGAAGCGGTTGCGACGCCCCGGAGACGTAGGCATTTTAAGCCGAACTCCGTTATCACTCCTTGTGTCAAATCTCTCTAAACTCATCTACTTTATTTTATTTGCAATTATTTCTTTATTTTCGAAATTAGTGGTGCCGAAGGGACAACAAAGTGGTATCAGAGCGCGTTACTCAAATTAAGACTCACTTAATTTGAGTTTTATCGATCTATAAAAATGGCACCAAATAGAATTGTGAAGGAACCCCCAATTTTTGGCCTTACAACTGAAAATTTTAGTTATTGGAAAAGAAATATGATTAACTACCTAAAATTTCATGAAGTTTGGGATATTGTAGAAAAAGGGTTTGTACCAAAATTTGATGACAAAAATGAATTGACCATTGAATCCAAACTTGGAAAGAAAGATAACATTTATGCAATAAATTATATAATTGCTAGTGTTAGTGAATCTGTTGGAATGTTAATTGATGATATGAGTAGTGCCCACGAAATGTGGGAGGATCTAATAAATCGTTATGAAGAAAATACTCAGATTAAACGGATTGAGACAAAGATGGATGATCAAGATCTCAACCTTGCGTTGATGGCAAATGATAATGAGAGTCTGATGATGGTGGATGTTAAGAACAACAACATAGAGTTGGATGATACAAGTAAAGCCTCAACAATTCTTTCTAAAGAGGTAACACTAGAACTTGAGAATAATAATTATGAGTCCGAAATTGAAATGACAGATGAAGAAGAAGGAGGTGAAGAATGTGATTGTATAATTGATACAAGCACTTTATTGGATAAGGGTCAAACACATAATGAGGAAATTAGATTAACAACCATTCTTGATGAATCCAATAAGATATCACTTAGAAAAGATGATATCATTCAAGAGTTAAGATCCAAAATTCTTCAGCTTGAGTCCAAAGTTGTGGAGTTACAAAAATCAAATGGGACCAACATATGTCAATCACATGTAGGTGAAATAGAAATTTTAAAGGTGAAAGTACAAAACTTGAAAACCGAAAATTTGGCTCTAAGGTCTCAAATTGAATCCACTAATCCTATTAGTTTAAATCTTGATGAAGTGGATAGAATGTTTGAGAAACGACGATATCCAAATGATAAGTCGGGTTTTGGATATAAGAAGGATCATTCACGTGATGCCAAAAGCTCAAAATCTCAAGAGAAAAGGGAATACAATAAAAATTTAAAAGATAAACATAACCAAAATAGAGTTAGGTATGGTTTCAATTGCAAAAACTTCATGGATAAATATAACATTCAATACAATGGTAGACGCACATTAATTCCACAAGGGAAACAATTTCAAAACTCAAATGCCAAGAATTATGGTTCTAGAAAACAAAATCACGCGTTTATGTATAGGAACAATAATATTAAATACAAGGATAAAATTGCACATAGTAATTTGAAAAATACATTCACACCACAAGGGTCAAACAAAATCTACTTTAAGGGACCCGATGGATGGTTTTATGAATTAAAGGATAAAAATGATTCACAAAATGGAAGTCAAAGAAATAGTACATTAAGAATCGCTTCCCGATATAACAATAAATTTGATTCACACAAAAACAAAAATTCTTCATCCAAGTTTTCAAATAAATTTTCAAATACTTCTCGGAATCGAACTCAAAAGCAAAATAGTCATTTCCAAACTCGTTTTGAAATGGGTCCGGCATTAAGTGCTAAGCCGAATGTTACATTTTGCAATTATTGTTGTAAGCTTGGTCACTCCTCATTAGAATGTAGGTTTAGGAAAGGAAACAACAATACAAATGTTGTTTGGATTCCTAAAGCTAAACTAATGTAATATTGTGCTTAAAATCTCCCTAAATCATCCAAATTGCTAAAGTCAATAATGGGGGAGATTAAACAAAGGGTATGGTATGGTGGATTTATTTTTATTTTCTTTCTAACTAAAAACAAATTCACAAGGGGTAATGAAAAGATAGGTTTGGTTATGAGATCACATGACGTCTAAAATTACAAACCCTAAATACAAAGTAATGTAAAGAAAACAATCATTAAACATGACGTCTGTTTAAATACAAACCCTAAAACAGAAAATACATAAAAGATACATCAAAAACCCTAAAAACTCTAAAATTATAAAGAAAGGTCCAAAAGTCCATGAAGGAAGACTCGGATCGCGAATCTGAGCTCGTAAAATGGGCGAAACGAATTATAGATTTTCGGATCCGGTTTTGGGCTGTGGAGTTCCTGTCAAAATTTCAGCCCGATCCGACGGACGGATCAAAAGTTACGCTCCTTTTTGTGAAGCATGCGTAGGACCATATTGCATCAAAACAAAAGGTTTGGTATGGTAGAATTATTTTTCCTTCACAAGGAGTAAAATAATATTATTTTTAGTTCAACTAATGCGGCACTTGCCGAGGAATTTTCTTCTCTTATGAGTAGTGAATTCGAGATGAGCATGATGGGTGAACTGAACTTTTTCTTGGGGCTACAAATCAAGCAACTCTCGGATGGCACCTTTGTGAGCCAAACCAAGTATGCCAAGGAGTTGGTGAAGAAGTTTGGAATGACCGAGAGCAAGACGAGTCCAACACCAATGGCTATCAATGCAAATCTTGACTCGGATCCAAGCGGCACACCCGTGGACATCACTCAATACCGAGCCATAATAGGTAGTCTACTTTATCTAACCGCTAGTAGACCCGATATTATGTTTGCAGTATGTCTATGTGCTAGGTTTCAATCTAATCCCAAAGAGTTGCATTTGAAAGCCGTTAAACGAATCGCTAAATATATCAAAGGCACTCTAAATTTGGGATTGTGGTATGGTAAACAATCGGAATTAGATTTGATAGGATACACCGATGCCGATTTTGCCGGAGACCGAATGGATAGAAAGAGTACAAGTGGTACGTGTTGATAGGTGTATTTTATATACACCGTCGATCTAGTTTTTATCATAAAATAACACCAAATATCTTGTATTTTGGATATAAAGCGAATATAATACACCAAGAATCAAGTTACTGCGTTCGCTCGATGTTTCAATGCAGGAAACAGTGCAGAATGATGAAAAACTGTCCAATGCGGACGCATTATCCACCAGTGCGGACGCACTGGGTACTTAGCCGATTTTCCAGCAGCGCAGACCTCACAGACGAAAAGTCCGAGCGTAATGCGGCCGCATTCACCTTCAGTGCGGACGCATTCACTACTTAGCCGATTTTTGCGACTTTCAGAATTCGCCAGAAAACAGAAGTTCAATATCAATGCGGACGCACTCACAGCCAGTGCGGACGCACTCAGTACTTAGACTATTTTTTGAAATCTTCGGATTCTTTGGAAAACAGAAAAACATCCCAATGCGGACGCATTAAGATCCAGTGCGGACGCACTCATGAAATTTTGCAGAAAATCCAGAAAAGGAAACTTGGAACCAAAGGAGATTTGGAGTCGGTGCGACCCAGACCACCCGCACTCAACTCCAGTGCGGACGCACTGGACTCGCAGACAGCCAGAAATTCGCATTTTCAAGAGGTTTTCTATTCTGGGCTTCCAAGGAACACGTTTTAGAAGGCCAAAAATAGCCATGGCAGTCTGAGGAGTGCACCCACTAACTCCACTTCTATCCTCTAAATTGGGCAAGGCCTTTGGCTATAAAAGAGGAAGAATTTCATCTCTCTAATATCGATTATTATATCCATATTTCCACAAATTGAGAGAGAGAGATCCTGCAGAAATTCTAGAAGGCTTTTCAAGGAAGGAGAAGAAGAAGAAGATTCAAGCAAGGAGTCGGCAAGATCGAGGTTTTAGATCTAAGAAAGGGTGTAATCATTTCTTTATCTTATTTCTTATTGTTTTTGCCAATCTTTGTAATGGATCTCTCCAAGAGAGAGTAGTTCTCTTTCTAGGGGTTTAGGTCAATGCATGAACTTGTTTAATTCTAGATTATTCGGATATTTGTTTTTATTATGATTGTGTTATCGGATTTGATTGTTAATTTCTGTGATTTATTCTTTATGAATTTCATTAGTACTCGTTCCTTTGAGTTCACCTGGTTAGGATTTATTGAATTGAAGTAGTTTTGAAATCCCGTTGATCGGGTCTTTCCGCTTTAAATTTATTAAATTCCGGCATTGGTCATGAGGAGACTACTAATTGAAACCATAAAGACACACCTTAGGGTTGGGTTAGAAGCGACCGTACTTTGATATCCAATCCGGAACTATAGAAATTAAAGTTAGGATTTTGGTGAAGGACCGAAAGGAGAAGGCAAATCCTAAATTAGGACACCTTAGAACAAATATCGATATATGCTTTGTAGCATGAGATTAAATATCCCTCTAGGTTAGTGACAGCCCTAGAATTCGAGGCACATTAATCCATAAAGCGCAAAGTAGTCGTATTAATATTTGTTCCAAAGGCTAACATAGGTTAGAAACCTCATCAAATCAAACATGAATTTAAACAAACCGAATAAATAGAATTAGCAAGGGATTGTAGACCGAATACCCCTAGATCTCCTTAAACTTGAAAACAAACCAATCTTTCTTTCCTTTATTTTATTTACATTTATTGTTTGAAACTCCTCTTTTTCGGGTATTGAACCCAACTTTAGGATTTTAAGAACAAAACCCCCCATTTACTTTTATTGTTTAGTTTTAATAGTAGTTTTCTTTATTAAAAATTAGTGTTTCCCTCTCTCCCTGCGGATCGACACCTAAATACTACAATCGATAGGTTGTGCGCTTGCAACTAACCTATTTATTGAGTACGAAGGTTTTATAAATATTAAAGGCAAAAGAGTACAAAATCATTATATCTAAAATACTCAACAAGCTTTTTGGCGCCGTTGCCGGGGAGAATAGGATAGATACTAGTTTTTATTTTAGGAAAGTACTTTTAATTCTTAGTTTCCTTATTTACTTTTCAGAAAAATTAAAAATCCAAAAATATTTACTCTCCTTATTTAATTTTCTGCAATTTACTATTCTCTATTTCTATTCTCTCTCTTTCACATCTCATCTTTACTCTTCTCTTATAGATTTGAGCACTGGCACCGGTCACAAGGAGCCAAACCGCGAAGATCAAAGCCGGCGAACTCTCTCTTCCTCAACCAATGGCGGGTCTAGATCCACCATACGGCATGCCACGCAACTTCGTTGAGGAAGAACTTCCGGAAGGTCTTATCAACCAAGCCTTTCGTGATCTCGATAACAATCCACCACCTCCTCCTCCACACAACAACCCACCGCCTCAACATCCACTAGACAACAACAACGATCCACCTATTCTCAATAACAATCCTTTGTTCGGTGTCAATCCAAACAACGGAAATGGTCGTAACCGCCAACAAGGCCACCGCTTCGGTTTTATACCTCAAGGCCAAGATCCACGCGAAATCAAGCCCTCTCTCATCCACTTGCTCGGCCAAAGTCAGTTTGGGGGAGCCCTAAACGAAGATCCACATGCCCACTTGGCGGTCTTCGAAGAGTCATGTGGCACCTTCGCTCGAGAAGGAGAAGAGCTCGACAACCTCAAGCTAAAATGCTTCCATCTATCCCTCCGTGACAATGCAAGGACATGGCTAAGGACCGTGAATCGTGACAACATAAGAAGATGGGACGACATGGAGAAGTTATTCTTAGGAAAATACTTTCCTCCATCCAAAACCCAGCACTTCCGAACGAAGATCACGACCTTCAAGCAAGCCGAGGGAGAATCTTTGACCGAGGCATGGGATAGATGGGCGGAGCTTCAACGCTTGTGCCCTAACCATGGTCTCGACATGTGGTTGCTCTTCCAATTCTTCTTTGCAGGTTGCACAATCGCTACAAAGACTCATTTGAATTCCGCCGCAGGAGGTAATATGTCAAAGATGGATCCCCAACAAGCCATGCTAATGATCGAGGACATGGCAATCAACCAAAGGGAATGGACGGCCGAGAGAAGTGGACGAACCCAAACCACACCGGGACTCCTAAAAACCGACGAAGTTACCGCCTTGAAAGCCCAAATAGATGCCTTGCAACATCAAATGGCACAAATGCAAAATGCCAAATCTGTGACAAAGAAGGCTTCATGCGGCATTTGTGGAGAGGCGACTCATATCACCGCCGATTGCCAAGTCCTCATAGAAGGAGAGGAAGTCGAGCAAGTCAATGCAATGTTCTACAATCAAGGTGATAAGAGGAACGACCCGATCTACAATAAGGTTAGGCCAAATGATAACTCAAATACATACAACCCTAACACAAGGTGGAACCATCCCAATTTCAAGTGGAAGACCGAGAATGACAACTCCAACCAATACCAAGGTAATTCCAACCAATATCAAAACCGGACGAACCAAAACTCGTATCAAGGACCTTCTCAAAACAGTAAATTAGAAAAAATGATAGAAGGACTTGTTCTCTCTCAAAACGAGTTCATGAACCAACAAAGAAACACCAACACCGAAATTTCGGATTCCTTGAGAAACTTCAACAATAGGTTCGAGTTCTTAGAGACTAAGACAAAGATGCTAGAAAACCAAATAGCACAACAAGCATCTTCGTCATTTCGTCAACAAGGCGCTCTACCGGGTAAAACCGATATCAATCCAAGGGAGCAAGCAAAAGCCATAACCTTGAGAAGCGGCACGGAATACGAAGGACCAAAGATGCCCAGCGGAGATGAGTCTCAACAACCACCGAATGAGGCACAACCACCTCAAACTCCTCTCAGCGCAGACACAACCGTTCCTAATGTGGACGCACCGGCATCGGAAAAAACTCAAGAACCGGGTAAATCAAACCCGGCCAAGGTAAAACCAAATGAAACTCCTAAGTATATTCCACCACATAGGTTTATACCATTCCCTCAAAGGTTAGTTAAGAGCAAGCTTGACCAGCAATATGCCAAATTCATAGAACACCTCAAGAAATTGAATATTACCATCCCTTTTACCGAAGCAATTACTCACATGCCCACTTATGCGAAATTTTTGAAAGAAATTTTATCCAATAAAAGAACAATTGAGGAAGTGGGCACGGTATCCCTTAATGAGGAGTGTAGCGCTCTCTTCCTAAACAAGCTACCTCCAAAATTAAAAGATCCCGGAAGCTTCGTTATCCCATGCATGATTGGTGATACCGAATTCAAGAGGTGCCTATGTGATTTAGGCGCAAGTGTGAGCCTCATGCCAAAAACCGTTTATCAAAGGCTCAATCTTGTTGATTTGAAAGATACAAGGATGTCATTACAACTAGCCGATAAGACGGTAAGGTATCCCGAAGGAATTGCGGAGGATGTTATTGTAATGATTGGTAAGTACTTTGTCCCGGTGGACTTTGTAGTGGTCGAAATGGAGGAGGATACTCATACCCCTCTTCTATTGGGGCGTGATTTCCTTACCACAGCTGGTGCAAACATTGATGTCAAGGAAGGAAAGATATCTTTTGACATTGGGGGCGAAAAGGTAAATTTTCATATGTTTAATGCCATCAAATTTCCTTCTAATGATAATGATTCTATATGTAGAGTGGAAGTTTTAGATTCCATTATAGCTGCCCATAGGGAGAAGGAGATGGTCAATGAACAACTAGACCAAATTCTGGAAGAAACCGGCTCAGAAAACAACACAATTGGTGAAAATGACCCTCAGTGCGTCCGCACTACCGCTCAGTGCGTCCGCACTCAGCATGGTGAAACCGAAGTTTCAGTCAACCGAGCGCAATGCGTCCGCACTGAAGTCTCAGTGCGGATGCCCCACTCGCACTCACCTCTTAAGCCACAGTTTGGAGCCAATGAGGAAAATGTCCGAGAGGAATGCGTCCGCACTGACCCTCAGTGCGTCCGCATTCAGCACAATTCCAACCAGGATGTATTGCAGATTTCAGAAAATTTACCCCAGTGCGTCCGCACTGACCACCAGTGCGTCCGCACTCATGCCGAAGTAGCTCAAATCGAAGGAATTTCGCCCAACTCTGCACCACCGAAAGTCGAACTCAAACCTCTGCCACCTACCCTTCGCTATGAATACCTGGGAGAGGGCGAGACATATCCGGTGATTGTCAACTCCGAGCTCAACAAAGAACAAACCGAGAAGCTTTTACACGAGCTAAGGCTTCATCGGAAAGCGATCGGCTACACAATCGATGACCTAACCGGAATTAGCCCATCCCTTTGCATGCACAGAATCCTAATGGAGGACGACCACAAGCCCACAATTGAAGCTCAACGAAGACTCAATCCGAATCTAAAAGAAGTGGTGAAAAAGGAGATCCTCAAGCTACTTGATGCCGGCATCATCTATCCAATCTCCGACTCCAAATGGGTAAGTCCGGTCCATGTAGTACCAAAGAAGGGAGGCACAACCGTGGTGAAGGGCGAAGGCGACAAAATGATATCCACAAGGGTGATCACCGGATGGAGGATGTGCATCGATTACCGCAAACTTAACAATGCAACAAGGAAGGATCACTTCCCTCTACCATTTGTGGATCAAATGCTAGAAAGGCTAGCTAATCACTCCCATTTTTGCTACCTAGATGGGTATAGCGGATTCTTTCAAATCCCTATTCACCCCGATGACCAAGAAAAAACAACCTTTACTTGCCCTTATGGTACGTTCGCGTATCGTAGGATGCCGTTTGGTTTATGCAATGCCCCAGCTACATTTCAAAGAGCCATGATGGCTATTTTTTCAGATTTATTAGAAAATTCCGTGGAAGTTTTCATGGATGACTTTTCAGTTTTTGGTACCTCTTTTGATGATTGCTTATCTAATTTGATCAAAGTTTTAGAACGTTGTGAGCAGGTCAATTTGGTGCTAAACTGGGAGAAATGCCATTTCATGGTACAAACGGGGGTTGTTCTAGGGCACGTGGTGTCTTCCAAAGGCCTAGAAGTCGACCAAGCAAAGGTGGAGGTGATCGAAAAATTGCCATATCCAACATGTGTGAAGGATGTGAGGAGTTTCTTGGGCCATGCGGGATTCTATCGGCGTTTCATCAAAGATTTTTCAAAAATCTGCAAACCACTTACTAATTTGACAATGAAGGATGTAGAATTTATATTTGATGAACCATGTATTGTTGCTTTTGATAGGATCAAGAAGGCACTAATCTCAGCCCCAATTCTCCGACCTCCTAATTGGGATGTGCCCTTTGAAATCATGTGTGATGCGAGCGACTTCGCCGTTGGAGCCGTTCTAGGACAAAGGATCGACAACAAGCCACATGTGATCTATTACGCAAGCAAAGTCCTAGATGAGGCGCAAATGAACTACACAACCACCGAAAAGGAGTTTTTGGCCGTTATATTCTCCATCAACAAATTCCGATCCTACTTGGTTGGATCCAAGGTGATTGTGTACACCGATCACGCGGCAATTCGATACCTCCTTAACAAGAAGGATGCCAAACCACGCCTAATCCGGTGGATCCTCCTACTCCAAGAGTTTGATCTCGAAATCAAGGATAAGAAAGGCACTGAAAATTCAGTGGCGGACCATCTATCACGCATTACCAACGAATCGAAGGATGATGACATGCCCATAGACGATTCGTTCATAGACGAACAACTATACGCAGTCAACTACCAAGAGGCGCCGTGGTATGCGGATTTCGTCAACTACCTTGCATGCGGTATCATACGCCCAGATTTAACCTTCCAACAACGAAAGAAATTCCTGTGGGATGTCAAACAATATTTTTGGGATGAACCGTTGCTATTCAAACTGGGGGTAGATGGAATTCATAGGCGATGTGTACCTCACGAAGAAACCGAACAAATTCTCAATTGTTGCCACTCATCTCCCTATGGAGGACACGCTTCAAGCCACAAAACCGCCGCCAAAGTTCTTCAAGCCGGGTTCTTTTGGCCCACGCTTTTTGAAGATGCGAAAGACTATGTGCTTAGGTGCGACAAATGCCAAAGAACCGGGAACATATCAAGGAGACATGAAATGCCTCTCAACGGAATTCTAGAGGTAGAGTTATTTGATGTTTGGGGGGTCGACTTCATGGGACCTTTTCCGAGTTCTTGCAACAACAAGTACATCCTTGTAGCGGTCGATTATGTGTCAAAATGGGTAGAAGCCGTAGCAAGCCCAACCGCCGACTCCGCCGTAGTAAGAAAGCTTTTTCTAAGAACTATTTTTCCTAGGTTTGGAGTACCTCGGGTGGTGATTAGCGATGGCGGCTCTCATTTCATAAACCGTCAATTCGATAGTCTCCTATTCAAATATGGAGTCAAGCACAAGGTAGCCACACCATACCACCCTCAAACAAGCGGACAAGTGGAAGTATCCAATCGCGAGATAAAAAGCATCCTACAAAAGGTGGTGAACACATCACGAAAAGATTGGTCACTCAAACTCGATGAAGCTCTGTGGGCGTATCGGACCGCTTTCAAAACACCCATAGGTATGACTCCTTTCAAGCTAGTGTATGGAAAGCCATGCCATTTGCCGGTTGAACTCGAACACAAGGCATATTGGGCAATAAGGGCCCTAAATTTCGACATGAGGGCTGCCGGTGAAAAGAGGGTTCTTGACCTACATGAACTAGAAGAATTGCGCCTTAATTCCTATGAAAATGCTAAGCTATACAAAGAGAAGACAAAGAAATGGCACGACAAGCATATCATCAAGCGCAATTTTCAAGAAGGAGACACGGTTTTGTTGTACAACTCACGCCTCCGGCTATTTCCCGGGAAGTTAAGATCACGATGGAAGGGCCCATTCAAAATAACGAAGGTATTTAACCATGGCGCGATCGAGATTTGGAGCAAAGATACCGGGACATTCAAAGTGAACGGACACCGCCTCAAACATTTCAACCATGCATCTCCTATAGGCGACAAGGAGATCATAGGCCTAAAAGATCCACACACTCAATAGTGAGCCCAAATCATGTCGAGCTCACGACGTAAAATTGAGCGCTTCTTGGGAGGCAACCCAAGTTTTTATTCTTTTTCTTTCTTTATACTTTTATTTTTACTTTTACTTTCTCAAAAATTTACATTTTTTAATGACTCAGCCAATTTTTCAGGTCAAAATTTCATCAGTGCGTCCGCACTAAACATCAGTGCGTCCGCACCGACATAAACCACAGGTCTGCAGTCTCAACAAGACCAGTGCGTCCGCACTGAGGATCAGTGCGTCCGCACCCGAGGTACGCTAAATTTAATTTTCAATTTTTTCGAAATATCGGAAAAGTCGAATTTTTTTGAGCGAGTGCGGGTGACCACCCGCATTGAGGCCCAATGCGTCCGCACGCGGCTTCTTCTCCTTCTTAACCCGACCCCTCTCTTCAATTTCCTTCGCGCCTTTTCGATTTTAAAACCGAAAACCTTGATTTTTCTCTCCCAATACCCGAAAACCTCGTTTTTCTTTCAAAATCTCCCTCTCCTCTCTCTTCTCTACCCCTTCTCTCTTCTTTTCTCTCTCTTTCCCTTTTCAAAAAGCGAAAACCCACTTTTCTCAAGTTTTTCACACGCCGTTTCGCTAAAAATCGGATTTCTTCGCATTTTATTCGAAATTTTCGCGATCTACAACAAGGTTTGATCTCTCCTTACTCTAATTTTTTCAATTACTACTTAGATCTGTAAAAATGGTACCAAAATCGGGAAAATCGACCAAAAATGGTGCAATCGGTTCAAATTCTCACCCCAGTGCGGATGCTACCACCCGCACTGCCATTTAGTGCGTCCGCACTAAGCTTGGGGGAACACCTAACCAGCCCAAATTTTCAATTTTTTGGTGAAGTCCTCAGTGCGACCAGACCAGTCGCACTAAGAGCCAATGCGTCCGCATTACGCTCGGACTTTTCCAACCAAACCCCGAAATTCCAAAAATTTTGGTTAAGTCCTCAATGCGTCCGCACTGAGAGCCAGTGCGTCCGCATTAAGCTCAGTTCTTCCCTGAATTGAACCAAATTTGAACTGTTTGTACACAGTGCGTCCGCACTGACAGCCAATGCGTCCGCACGCAGCCCAAATTATATCAAAAATTTCGAAATTTTAATTCTTTCAAGTTTTTTTAGAATGCCGAAGAAATCAGGTGTCAAGAAACCAAGGTTTGAGAAAGGACAGGGTAGTCGCCAACCACCTCCTTATCCTCCCGCCTTGCCACTCAACGAAGGTCAAGAATTGCGGCGTAACATTTTACAGTCCCGCCGGACCCTCGAGCCATCCCGATGGATCTGCCGAGCGACACTCGAAACGCTCGGACTCCTTGAGTCGGTGCAAATGCTCACCGAGCGGCTTGGTTTGTGGGAGTTTCTATGTGACGAGGTCGACACCTATGAAGGCCTCACGATCGAATTCCTCTCCTCATACGAGTTCGACCGAGGTTCACGCACGATGACATTCAACCTTGGAGGCTTCTCACATATGTTGCACACCACCGAACTCATGGTCGCACTCGATCTATCCACCGAACATGTCAGCGAGATGCGCACCATTCTCGACTTCTACCATGACATGAGCGAGGCCCAATTCCGCATCCTAACATGCCACGACGGTCTCCTCGGCCAGCAGAGGGTTAAGAATGTTCTCCACCCAGCCCTCCGATATCTCCAGCGGGTACTTTCTCACACTCTCTTTGCCCGTGGGGAGAGCGCATCGGTCTTCAACCTCGGCGACATGGTGTATGTTTGCAGCATGCTTCGGCGCAATAATGGCGAGATGGAGTACATGCCGCACATTGGATACAACTTGGCCAAACACATGCACAATGTGTCGCACAACATGCGCTCGGGCGGAATGATTCGAATTGGCGGTATCATCACAAAGATTGCCCGACATTTGCAAATTCCGACCGTTGGTGCGGTGGTGCCCGGTTACACGCTAGTAGACCTCGATGGTCTATTTCGGGCGAGGCTCATCCGTTGGGACGACATTGAAGAGGCTTGGATCAATTTGGGCCCAAAGGACAACATTCGACACCGGTTGCCTCTACAAACTCAAATCGATCCCTTAGATACCGACACTTGGAAAATTGTCGATGAACCGCTCGAGCCACCGCTACCACCGCCACCACAACCACAACAACCTCCACCACAAGCCGCACCCGAAGCCGCACAAGCACAAGGTATGCCATCCAACCAACAAATCTGGGATTTTATGCAGACCATGAACACCTCCATCAACAACTTGAGCATCAATATTGGAGGGCGTTTGGATAGCATGGACGGCCGCATGAATGCCTTTGACCGCCGCTTTGATGAGGTAGAGGCCGAGGCCGCCCGAGCGACCTACTATTCCCGCCGGGGATGCATGCACGCAAACCCGCACTTTGAGGATGATCCACCTACACCTCCGTACCAAAGACGGGCCGCTCAAAGGAGAGAGTACGAGATGGCACAAGAGCGTGAAACGGCGAGACAAGAGCAAGAGGCGGCCAGTCAAGAACAAGAGGCCGACAACAATGAAGATGAGGAGGATGACGTCGACGAAATGGTTTTCGACGAGGATTGATTCCGCGCAATACATCACCAGATTACGCCAGTAAAGTAGTTCATGTTTCTTCTCTCTTTTTAGTTTATTTTTAGCACTGAGGACACTGCTTTATTTAAGCTTGGGGGATGGGAAGAAATTGTATCCGCATGCATATTTATTATTCAGTTTTTCGAAACTTTTTAGGATTTATAACCTTGCTTTTTACTTGACCATGAATAGGATTTGTGATTTTGAACTTAATTGCTTGCGATTACGAATTTGTCAAGACGTTTTACGAGGTTATGAAAAATAGAGTCTTGCATAATTGGACTTTATTGTCTAAAAATGCATAAAGTATAAAATCATGTTTAAAATTTGTGTTAAAAGTTGGCAAAAATTTTGATAAATTTGAGTGATTGACAAAACTTAAAAGTATTCTTGCACGATTTTTCAAATTTTTGGTAAAATCCTTAAAATAAATTTGAAATGACGACATAGTTCGGCGAAAAACTTTGTGGAAATAAAGGTATTTGAAAATGAGAAATTAGAAATTCAAATTTATTAGAGAAGCCATTTAGATTTGGAAATTTTAAATTAGGAAAAATTGAGATAGCCGTGAGTATGATATGTGCATATATGTTGAGAAATTAGGTAAAATTGACAAAATTTTGGAAAATAAAAAAAGAGATTCCAATGACCTATGATACGGCTTCATGACGTACTTATGGTTATGAGTCCTTAGCACTCCTGCTCCACTAGTCTCCCGATAAAATTGACATTTGTGTTAGTGGAAGGGTTAGACTAAGAGCATGCAAAGCACCCTTGAATTAGAACGGTTGGGTACAGTTAACTACTTGTAACTAACCGGTGCTTAAATAAGGATGGGGAAAATAGTGCTAATTCAAAGTGAGAAAAATCAAAAGCAACAAAACAAAAGGAATATGCATGTATCAACACACGAAGTCCGTAATTATTCTTACCCAAGTTTGATTCAAGCTTGGGGGTATTTTTCTACATTTTAAATGGCATATCTTTTAAATTTGGGTATACGAAGTTCACAAATTCAAAGCCTTTAAGGAAATAAAAGTTAGAGTAATCGAATTGTGGGTTGATTCATAATTATTCGAGGGTTGAACTTGGGATTTGGGAAATATGCATGAAGGTTTTTTAAATTTTGGCAAGATCATACAAGTTTTTCATTTTGAGAAATATATACTTGATATAGGGTTAAATTGTAGATCGAATTGTAGTCCCAGTTTAGATGTTGCTTGGGGACAAGCAAGGTTCAAGCTTGGGGGTATTTGATAGGTGTATTTTATATACACCGTCGATCTAGTTTTTATCATAAAATAACACCAAATATCTTGTATTTTGGATATAAAGCGAATATAATACACCAAGAATCAAGTTACTGCGTTCGCTCGATGTTTCAATGCAGGAAACAGTGCAGAATGATGAAAAACTGTCCAATGCGGACGCATTATCCACCAGTGCGGACGCACTGGGTACTTAGCCGATTTTCCAGCAGCGCAGACCTCACAGACGAAAAGTCCGAGCGTAATGCGGCCGCATTCACCTTCAGTGCGGACGCATTCACTACTTAGCCGATTTTTGCGACTTTCAGAATTCGCCAGAAAACAGAAGTTCAATATCAATGCGGACGCACTCACAGCCAGTGCGGACGCACTCAGTACTTAGACTATTTTTTGAAATCTTCGGATTCTTTGGAAAACAGAAAAACATCCCAATGCGGACGCATTAAGATCCAGTGCGGACGCACTCATGAAATTTTGCAGAAAATCCAGAAAAGGAAACTTGGAACCAAAGGAGATTTGGAGTCGGTGCGACCCAGACCACCCGCACTCAACTCCAGTGCGGACGCACTGGACTCGCAGACAGCCAGAAATTCGCATTTTCAAGAGGTTTTCTATTCTGGGCTTCCAAGGAACACGTTTTAGAAGGCCAAAAATAGCCATGGCAGTCTGAGGAGTGCACCCACTAACTCCACTTCTATCCTCTAAATTGGGCAAGGCCTTTGGCTATAAAAGAGGAAGAATTTCATCTCTCTAATATCGATTATTATATCCATATTTCCACAAATTGAGAGAGAGAGATCCTGCAGAAATTCTAGAAGGCTTTTCAAGGAAGGAGAAGAAGAAGAAGATTCAAGCAAGGAGTCGGCAAGATCGAGGTTTTAGATCTAAGAAAGGGTGTAATCATTTCTTTATCTTATTTCTTATTGTTTTTGCCAATCTTTGTAATGGATCTCTCCAAGAGAGAGTAGTTCTCTTTCTAGGGGTTTAGGTCAATGCATGAACTTGTTTAATTCTAGATTATTCGGATATTTGTTTTTATTATGATTGTGTTATCGGATTTGATTGTTAATTTCTGTGATTTATTCTTTATGAATTTCATTAGTACTCGTTCCTTTGAGTTCACCTGGTTAGGATTTATTGAATTGAAGTAGTTTTGAAATCCCGTTGATCGGGTCTTTCCGCTTTAAATTTATTAAATTCCGGCATTGGTCATGAGGAGACTACTAATTGAAACCATAAAGACACACCTTAGGGTTGGGTTAGAAGCGACCGTACTTTGATATCCAATCCGGAACTATAGAAATTAAAGTTAGGATTTTGGTGAAGGACCGAAAGGAGAAGGCAAATCCTAAATTAGGACACCTTAGAACAAATATCGATATATGCTTTGTAGCATGAGATTAAATATCCCTCTAGGTTAGTGACAGCCCTAGAATTCGAGGCACATTAATCCATAAAGCGCAAAGTAGTCGTATTAATATTTGTTCCAAAGGCTAACATAGGTTAGAAACCTCATCAAATCAAACATGAATTTAAACAAACCGAATAAATAGAATTAGCAAGGGATTGTAGACCGAATACCCCTAGATCTCCTTAAACTTGAAAACAAACCAATCTTTCTTTCCTTTATTTTATTTACATTTATTGTTTGAAACTCCTCTTTTTCGGGTATTGAACCCAACTTTAGGATTTTAAGAACAAAACCCCCCATTTACTTTTATTGTTTAGTTTTAATAGTAGTTTTCTTTATTAAAAATTAGTGTTTCCCTCTCTCCCTGCGGATCGACACCTAAATACTACAATCGATAGGTTGTGCGCTTGCAACTAACCTATTTATTGAGTACGAAGGTTTTATAAATATTAAAGGCAAAAGAGTACAAAATCATTATATCTAAAATACTCAACACGTGTCAATTTCTTGGCGGATCACTTGTCTCATGGTCGAGTCGTAAACAAACCTCGGCTGCGCTTTCCACCGCGGAAGCCGAGTATGTTGCGGCCGGTAGTTGTTGCACACAAATTTTATGGATGATCCAAACTTTACATGATTATGAAATTCGCTTCCGCAACGTACCAATTATGTGTGACAATACCAGTGCCATAATGATATCCAAAAATCCAGTTCTTCATTCTAGAACTAAGCACATAGAAATAAGGCATCATTTTATTAGGGATCATGTTGAGAAATGTGAGGTCCAACTCATTCATATTGATACCAAAAATCAAATTGCCGATATTTTTATCAAGCCCTTAAATACTCAACAACACAACGAATTGCGATTTAAATTAGGCATGCTTGAATTTAAGGAGTAAGAATTTTTAATTGGAAGCATAGCAATCAATTAGCTCATTTTAAGACAAAAATGCCAGAGAAAAACGTCTCAAAACATTTCTGAAACGTCAGAAAGTTTATGAACATTTGTCCACATTTGTCCAGATTCTATCTCAATGACCTAAAACGTCCCAGACGTTTTACAAAACGTCTGGACGATTTGCTCATTCCAAAACTCCGAAAAATTCATATGAGAAAATGACCTAAACGTCCCAAACGTTTTACCAAACGTCTGGACGATTCAGTGTTCTTTTATCTTCAAAAATTCTTCAAATTCCTTGCATGACAAATAATTTTGAAACGTCTGAACGTTTAGCCAAACGTCTGAACGTTTGTCTGCTGAATTTTTAACTTCTCAGAAATCTGTCAAAACGGCTGGAACGTTTGGTCAAACGTCGAGACGATTCATATTCGATATTAATCTTCAAAATTTTAAAATATATATGACAAAAAGTACAAAACGTCCTAGACGATTTGTAAAACATGGAGACGATTTAATGTTAAATCAAAATTCAAAAACGAAATTTTCGTCTCCAAAAGTCCAGACCAAAACGTTGTGAGACGTTTTATAAACGTCTCAGACGTTTTCGGCGCAGCATCCCAAATACACATGTGAACCGACGCAATTTTCTTCTATCTCCCTTAGCCGCCTCTCTCTCTTCTTCAAATCTTCTCTCCTTCTCTTCTTCTCTCCGCCACCCTTGCCCTTCAACCTCCATTACAATCACCATACACCACCAAATCATTTTTTTTAAAGTGCTTTCTCCTCTCCTCTTAACCCTCCTTCCATTTCTCCACTTAAAATCAAGGTTTTCTCCCTCATTCTCTCTCTCCACCAAAACCCTAACTCTCGCCACCTTTTCAAATTCGGCAATCCGACCGCTCAATCGACGATCCGTCATTCGGACTCGGGCTTACCAATGCTTAGACCCGATGGACGGCCTATCAATGATTGGATCAATGCTCCCAATGCCCAACCGAACCAATATTGGGATCCGTATGAAGAAGAATCACCGGTACACAATGAATCACCACCGGTACCACCAATGGCTCAAGGTGAGATACCTCAAGGAGCGGAAAATCAATTGGCTTGGATTATTCAACACATGCAACAATACCAATTAACCAATACCAATGAATTTACCGCGATTAAGAATGATCTTAAAATCTTGAAGGAAGATTCGCGCAAAATCCGAAACCGAGGTCTCAAAAACACCAAAGCCATTCATGATGTCGATATCACTACCTCCGAACTTGCTCGGCGCTTTGTGCAACAATACGGTGCTTCTAGTGGTGCGACCTCTAGTGCTCCTTATATTCCGTCCGAAGATGATGACGAGGATGATGTTGAAGATGGTGGAGATGACGAAGATGACCCCTCATTCTAAACTTCTCTAGTTTTTAAATTAAAATTCACTAAATGGTTGCTATGTTATGCTATCCCTTAAACTTGTTTTATTTTGCTCCTTATCTTGCATGAATTGATTCTCTTTTGCTCAAGAATATTTATGATATTATTATGACTCTTTGATTTATGGTATTGATATGAATGTTTGCATAATGGTTGCATGATTATTTATAAATTTACTATCTTACATGCCAATCCTATTTATGATGCTATGCATAACTTTCAAATTCTATTAGTCATATATTATCAAATTGAGGGGGAGTGCATATTTTGAGGGGGAGCACTATTGATTGTGCTATTTAATGACTTTTGGTCTCCCTTTCGTCGATTTCCAAAAGGGGGAGAAAATGCAAGACATGCAAAAACCGATTAATTGGGAAATTAATTTTTTTATTATTTGGGAAAAATCGATTTATGCACTTACTTGCGTTGTATGTTTTGCAAATCGTCAAAAGGGGGAGATTGTTGTTTCAAGCAATTCTCTTTTAGTTTATTTGACTAATTTGCAAAACATACAATGATTGAATTTTACGATTTTCTCTATCTTAGAAAGAATGCAGGTTCAAGACGATAGGAATTGCAATATACAAAGTGCTTGAACTGAAGAATCATCAAGCTAGTTATCAAGAATCTAAATTGTAAAATTTACATTTAGTAAAGTAGCTTTGATGTTGATTCACAGGGACAAAACGTTGGAACGGTTAACAAAACGTTCAGACGTTTTACCTCGTGTAAAAGATTTAGAAATTGATCGATTAAAAGCTGAAAAATGCTCTAAAACGTTTCAGACGTTTGTCAAAACGTCTGGACGTTTTAATTCGCTTCTCAGACTTCAAATTAGGCTGAAAAATACTCTAAAACGTTCTGGACGTTTGTCAAAATGTCTGGACGTTTTAATTCATTTTTCAGACTTCAAAATAGCATTTTAGTCGATAAATTTCCAGACAAAAACGTCTTGCAACGTTTTATAATCGTTGGCAACGTTTTAGGAATTCTCACAGAAATTTGAATTTTTGAACTAAATTAAAGTAAAACGTTTTCTACGTTTTACAAAACGTTGGGACGTTTTATGGCAGAAAACTCATTTCAAAGCTGCCACTATAAATAGAACCTTAGGGTTCTCCTCAACACAATACAGCCGACCCTAATCATTTCAAAAGCTAATTTTCTGTGAGCTCAAGTTCCTCCATTGTTGTGAGAACAAAAACTTCAATATCCCTCAAACAAACTCAAATTCACTTCACTAATCTCGAGTTAGATTAGGTTAGAGTGAGCCTTTGAGTGTTCATCTTGAGATTTCGAACTTAGAGACTTCGTTCTCTACTCTAGTTGGCCGTGTGACTTCCCATTGGTTGTAAGGGCTCACCGGTTCACAAGTTGTAACATTTCTCTTTTGGGTAATAGAAAGGCGCACCGAGAAGCGGTTGCGACGCCCCGGAGACGTAGGCATTTTAAGCCGAACTCCGTTATCACTCCTTGTGTCAAATCTCTCTAAACTCATCTACTTTATTTTATTTGCAATTATTTCTTTATTTTCGAAATTAGTGGTGCCGAAGGGACAACAATTTGTACACACTATCCAAAAATACTTGAGCCACATCTTTTACCGTAAAAAGGGTGAGAAAGAGCCATAAAATGTGCATACTTGGTGAATCTATCTACAACTACCATTATCACCTCCTTTCCATTTGACTTTGGTAACCCTGACACAAAATCCATGCCTATACTGGACCAAGCTCCATCTGGTATTGGAAGGGGTTGTAACAGTCCAGGAGAATGCAAATGTTCACCTTTATTGATTTGGCAATTTTCACAATTCTTAACAAACTGATGCACCTCTTCTTTGAGATTTGGCCAATAAAAGGACCTTTTTACCCTTTGGTATGTAGCTGTGATTCCAGAATGGCCACCTACTGAGGATGAATGTAGTGCTTCTAGAATCTGTCTTCTTAAATTGCCATTACTGCCTACACAAATCCTCCCTTTTTTCCTGATAACACCTTGCTGCTGAGAAATAGCTGATGGTGGCTGTGCAGGTGGTTGTGCAGGTGGTTGAGCAGGTGGTTGACCTGATCCATTTGCCTCCTCCCCTTGTTGTTGTTCTTCTATCTCTTTCAGTAATTTCTGCACCCATTCATCATTCTCGTAGCTGACCTTCACTTCCTCCATCCATTGAGGCCTCAGCTCACTTATTGCCCTCAGATTTGCTGGGAATTCACTCACACTAGCTTCATTTTCTTCCCTTCTTGAGAGAGCATCAGCAACCACATTTTCCTTCCCCTTTTTGTACTCAATGACATAATCAAGGCCCAACAGCTTACTCAAACCCTTGTGTTGTAGAGCAGTAGTAACTTTTTGTTCTAACAGAAATTTTAAACTGATGTGATCAGTTCTGATTATGAATCTGCCCCCAAGCAAGTAATGCCTCCATTTAACCACAGCCGTGATTAAGGCTAACAGCTCCTTCTCATAGGTAGATAATGCAATGTTTCTCACACCCAACTTCTGGCTCATGAATGCTATTGGTTTCTGATCTTGCATCAATACTGCTCCTATTCCTTCTTTGCTAGCATCAGTCTCAATTATGAACTGCTTTGAAAAATCTGGTAAGGCCAAAACCGGTGCTTGAGTCACAGCACTCTTGAGACATTCAAATGCTGTTTGAGCCTCCTCATTCCACTGAAAAGTATCCTTCTTCAGCTGGTCAGTGAGTGGTTTGAATATCACCCCATAATTTCGGATGAATTTTCTATAGTACCCCGTCAGCCCTAGAAATCCTCTCAACCCCTTAACATTTTTTTTGGTACAGGCCACTCCTCCATAGCCTTAATCTTTTGGGGATCAGTAGCAACACCTTGTTTGGAAATAACATGACCCAAGTATTCAATCTCTTTCACACAAAAGTCACATTTTGACCTTTTGATAAACAGCTTGTTTGCTTGTAACAATTGGAGGGTCTGTTGGAGATGTTGCACATGTGACTTGAGGTCTTTGCTGTAGATGAGAATATCATCAAAAAATACCAACACGAATTTTCTGAGGTAGGGTTTGAAAATTGAATTCATCAGACATTGGAATGTAGCCGGGGCATTAGTAAGCCCGAAAGGCATTACATTGAATTCATAGTGCCCTTCATGGGTCTGAAAAAGCAGTTTTGGCTTTATCCTCCTCACACATCCTAATTTGGTGATAACCCGCTCTTAGATCCAGCTTAGAAAAGAATTGGGTTCCATTCAATTCATCTAGCAAGTCATCAATAATCGGTATGGGAAATTTGTTTTTGACGGTATTCTCATTCAACTTTCTGTAATCGATACACATACGCCAACTCCCATCTTTCTTCTTTACTAGCAATATAGGAGAGGAGTAGGGACTAGAAGATGGTTGAATAAATGAGTTTCTCAATAATTCTTCTATTATTTTCTCTATTTCTAACCTCTGGAAATAAGAGAATCTATAGGGTCTGAGAGACACCGGTTTTGCATCTGGTTTAAGAGGAATTTTGTGGTCTACGGCTCTAGAGGGAGGAAGAGCTGTTGGTTCTTCAAAAAGATCACTGAATTCATCCAGTACCTTCTTAACTTCTAAAGGCTATTCTTGTCTTTCTTTCTCCCTTTGTTCATTCACCACATGAGATGAGCTATGATAACTTGACTTCCCTTCTTTTCCTCTTTCTCTACATTCACAGATTGCTCACATAGTTTTATTTCAGCCTTCACTTCCTTGATCTGCAATTTCACCGGTTTGCTCCTGTATTGGAACTGCATTATACCCTTTCCCCAGTCAACAGTCATCACCCCAGTAGTTGCAAGCCAATCCATGCTTAGAATCACATCATAACCAGGCACCTTCATCACCCTCATATCCATAGAGAACTCCTGTTTCTGTATTGAGAATTTGAGATTCTTGCAAACTTGGGTACAATTCATTTGAGTTCCATTAGCTATGGTCACCATCATGGGGTCAGTTTGGGTAGTTGTGAGCTGAAGAGTATGTGCAATGTCAGGGTTTATGAAGGAATGAGTGCTTCCACTATCAATGAGAGCACATACAGGTATGTTACCAATATAACCCCTGAATTTGAAAGTTCTTGCAGTTTGTGGCTGTAGGTTGGTTTGAGCACAGATAGTTATCATGGCTTGTTCCTCCTCTTCAGAACCTTGCTCTTGCTCCTCCTCCACTACTACTGGTACTGTCTCATACAATTCCCCCTCTTCTTCTAATTCAATTTCTTCACCTTCCATTGTATTTAGTCTCTTTGGATTGCATTTATGACCTACATGCCATTTTTCCAAGCATTTAAAACACAGCCCCAGCTTCTTCTTTTGCTCAGTTGTCATGGTGGATGGGTTGTTTGTTGTGGGGTAGGTTTTAGGAAACTGGGATCTGTTGTTGCTTTCCCATTTCTTGACAACTACTTCATTGTTCTTCTGCCCTTGCTGAACCATTGGTTTCGGATTGTAATGCATCCTCCTACTTCCCCCTTCTAATGTGAGCTCTATCTTCTTAGCCAGCTTAATTGCAACCTTTAGTGTAGAGGGTTCAAACAAATCCAGGTTATTTCTGATATCCTCCTTCAGCCCACTAATAAAAGACCCCACAAAGAATTCTTCACTTGATATTTGTGTTCTGCAAATTAGCCTGGATCTGGCTCTCAAGTACTCTTTAGCATACTCACTCACCTTCCCAATCTGTCTGACTTGTTTGAACTGGTCAATGGGATCACCAGAACTGTCAGTAAAGAACTCTAACACTTCTTCCACCAGGTTTGGCCATGGAGGGGTTTTTCTGGAAATCTTTAACGATCTGTACCACTCCTTGGCATCATCAACCATACTCATTGTAGCCATTCGTGTTTTGTACTCATCGGGCACTTGATACAGCTCAAAAAATTGTTCACAATCCTCTATCCATTCCACTGCCTTTTCCCCATTGAAAGAAGGAAAATCGATACGAGGAAGAAAGAACTTCTGAATTTGAGAGTTGAATTCACCTTGTTTATCACTTGTAGCCTCTCCCTCATTTTCTAGATCAATGAGCTTCTCTGGACCTTTCTTGGCTCGATCATCGGTTTGGCCATGGGCATTTGCACTATTGTCTCCCTTCTCCAAGTTATTTGCCAGCATAATCGTTTCCAGCATCTTGGTCAACCGATCCATCTTAGCTTCATTAGCCTCCAGCCTCCCAGCAAGCTCTCTTTGAGCTTTACTCAGTTCCCGCTGTGATGCCTCCGATTTGGACTCCATCTTGGCAAATCTCTCCGTGATTTCTGCCAAAACGAGGCGGTCTTCTTCATCGCCAGTGGCACTGCTTCTTGTCTTCCAGCCATTGGCCGCTTCCTCTTAGCACGCACCAGCTTTTACCCCAGATTCGATCACCGCTCTGATACCACTTTGTTAGAACCTAAATCCTGACAGCCAGAATTCACCTCAATTTGAGGATAACCCTGACAATTCGAACAAAAAACACAAAATAATCGCTTCCAGCTAACTATAGCTTGAGCGGGAGAAAGAAGAGTGAAACTCCAAAATTGATTTATTTTCTTGATATCTGAATCAATACAATTGTTTGCCTTATATAGGCGATGCAAATACAGAAAAAAGATCAAAAATCAGGTTAACGGATCTTGCTAACGATTGTCAGAATGACACCTCAGCATAAGAATCCGACCCGCTTATTCTAACAAATTCAACTAACTCTAACCGTTATTTGCTTCTCCAATAATCCTGATCAGTGGGACCTAGCGTCATTTGCAGAAACTCTCCGCTCCCTTCTTTACTTCTGGTCCCACTCACAGAGACACACTTCTTTTAATGAGAATTGCCCGAAGCGCTGCCCCAGCTGCTCATCCCTTCCTTCTCCTTCACTGGCTTGTTTGATTTGTCAAAATAGCCAACGGCTATTCCCAAATTGGAATTGGGTTGTGACATAGACTCGATTCAATCACATCACTTTGTGCAACTTTTCTTGTTAAGGTTAATTGGAGTAAATTGTCTACCATCCATTTAATTTGCACAAGTGGACACTTGAGCTTACCATGGTCTAGAATTAACAAGCTAAGCTAGGATCGAGCTCGAATCGAACCAGCTCGTTGCCACCCCTACTTGAGTCTGACTCAAATTCAATTGCGTTTTCGCCGTGTAAAGTGCAGAAACGCAACAGTTATCCTGTGATGTTTTTCTCATTAAAGTAGTCACATTAGCAAAGCAACGTATATGAAGAAAAGAATTTATAGAATTTGTAATTCCCTGACGCCGACAACAGCTCTTGCCTAAAAGGATCAATCAGAATCATATCACCAAAGCTGCCAAAATATTTATGTTTACATCCGGATCAATCAGGAATATAAAGTAACTCCGTATATTTTATCTCAGACTAAAAATTGGCTCAAATTCTAATCGAACGCTTCAGATCTAAACAGAAATATCCTGTTAGATCAAAGAATATGAACTCCTACCCGTACGTGTTCAACAATTCCGTGTTCTGATGCAGGACGCTAGGATCGTATTATTATTTATTTTCTAATTCAATCCGAACCGACCGTCAAATTTCAAATGATGACACCAACAACTTCAACTTCTTTGAATAAAAAAATAACTTCGACTTTCTAGTGTTTAGTTTTCATTTCAATGGTATTGTCCAAGTAAAATCATACGGTTTTATTACTAGTTATCACCGTGCTTGTCAAGAAGATAAAAGCTCATTTTCAACATTACATCGATTGCATCCAGCAACCATAATAACATACATACATACATACATACATACATACATACATACATACATACATACATACATACATACATACATACATACATACATACATACATATATATATATATAGATGGTCTATTATACATTGCAATGTATTGACCCCTCTGTGCATTGGACTAAAATCGTTGGATTCAAAGTCCAAACAGTCATCCGAACCGTTCAACATGTTCTAAATATTGAAATGTGCTTGGAGACCAAATTTTACATTTTTTGGAATTTGTTTACTATTTATTAAGCCACTTTGAAAAAGTCTGATCCGGTGGTCCAGAAAATTTTACTATTTTTTACTGTTCCCCGTTGGATCAGCTATTTTCAAAGTGGCTTAATAAATAGTAAACAAATTCCAAAAAATGTAAAATTTTGTCTCCAAGCACATTTCAATATTTAGAACATGTTGAACGGTTCGGATCGACTGTTTGGACTTTGAATCCAACGATTTTAGTCCAATGCACAGAGGGGTCAATACATTGCAATGTATAATAGCCCATCTCTCTATATATATATATCATTATTCATTACTATAATACAAAATGTAAACCATTTAATTTGAATCGCATTTAAATAGCTATTTGAAAACACAATACCACATGTTCGGTTCGTATGGGACGATTGCAATTGCAGTGGGTGAGAATCTGCTGCGATCCGGTACTGTGAACAGTACCCTGCAATTTCTGCTTTTTCAAATTCAGCTGTCGAATTGTTTCGAGATGCGTGCACAGAAAAATCAGCTGTTTTGAAATGCATGCACTAAAAAATTGGACAGCTGGATTTGAAAAAGCAGGAATTACAGATTAGAGTTACTGTGCTCAATAATCGGATCGTAGCAGATCTCATTCCGCAATTGCATGTTACAATAATGCCCAACTGATTGGGATCGATTATGACCTTATTAGCGCCCCCACCCCCACAGTAGCCAGAAAGCAAAGAAGCATTGCACGTGTCAAGGTCACACGTGAAAGTTAAAGAAGCAACTGAAAAAAGGAAAACTAATGTCGTCTTATTTTCCTTTTTTCAGCAACCTTCTCTTAATTTTTTTTCTGACAGGGCAGAGGATGATGTGTTGGATGGATCTTAATTAAATTCTCTCCAGTTGTCAAGAGAAATTAGAATTGTTCTCTGTATTGATGTTTTACAAAACTTTTGATTGAATTTTCTCACTTGAATCAAATTGGATTTGACCAATTTAATAGCTTAGATATTGTCTATCTTCAAATAATTCAAAAAAAAAAAAATTTAAGTACCAAAATTTAGAACAATTCATATATTAAATTAACTGGAGGATTCACAAGATGCTAACAGCATCTACATACCTGTAATTACAAAAACTAATTTTATTTGCACATTAATAATTTAGAATTTTTTTCACTTTATTTCATAATATTTTCATTTATGTATATTTTAATTTGCAGATACAATAAAAAATAATTTTCTGAATTAGCAGAAAGAGCTAAGTTTTGCAATTACGGTTATAAAGATGCTTCTACCACTTGCAAAACAATTACAAAAAATTACGTGAAACTATAGACAAATTGATGATTTAAATAAGATTACTAAATTAATAAGTGATTCATATCCCTGTAATTGAAGTTTTAAATAAGAAATCAGCATGTACAATTTATGCGCAAGCAAGATGGAGATGTTCTAAACAAAATTATCTCATCATCACATCATCCGTTTAAAATTCAACTCATTTCTAAGACAAGAGCCTCTCCAGTTGAGATAAACTGGAGAGGATTGGGCCTAAAATGAAGCATAGTATGATGGTAGCTTTCCTTGATACAGGCCTCCACATCAAATGGCAAGTGCCTAGTCACCTTTCCCATACAGTACACCCACTGCATCAAATTCCATCTCTACAATGGTCCCACTGGACAAATTAATAGAGTGCTCAGAACTCAGAGAGAGCATCGTCTTCTATTCCCATTCCCATCCATACAATTGGCACAAGTCTATTTTGGGGGATCGCTATCAAATCGAATCCCCAGTCGGTCAGCACAGTGGTCTCAGGAGTAACGCACCGTTTGAGTTTTAATCCGGACCATCCGATCAGAGAATTTAGACCAATCTGGCTTGTGCCAATAATGCAAGGGACTCCTCAAAAATTTGTAATTTGTGCTAGTATATTGTGCACGCAGGTAAAATAATAATTCCGATTTATAAAATAATAATTCACAGTAATATCTTTAATTTTTTTAGAGAAAGAAATATCTTAAATTTTGAAAACTCTCAAGATTTAATTTTCAAATGTATACGATCATGTTCATGTATGTACGTATGTATGTATGTATGTATGTATTTATGGAGTAGAATTTGGGTATTCTTAAGTTCATCAACTTTTTTGGTGAGCTCAACTCTAATATTTATTGAATTGGTTTCAACAACGAATTCAAATGGTCTAATCTACTTCGCAATTGATGCACTTACATGTCAAATTTGGAAATTTTAGAATGCATAGTCAATCGGTTAAAAAAAATATATTTATAAGTTAATTTTGAAGTGTTTATTTTTCATCACTTTTTTACCACTCATTTATAATGAAGTAGATCGGTTTCAACTTTCAACAATTTGAATTTGTCGTTTAAAGCGAATTCAATGATTTTGGAGTTAAGCTCATAAGAAATTTGATGAGCTAAAGTACACCGTAGTTCTACTATATGTATTATTGTACATTATATGTTTTTTTATTATGCTTAAATGTTGAGATTTCTGAACAGCATGCTTGTAAAATGCACATGAAAACATGCGTCTAAGAGCATCTCCATTCCAGCAAATATTTAGCAATTAATTTGGGCCACGTCACTGAATTTAGTAATTAAAGAGATTCATAATTTCTAAATCACTCCATCACAGAAATTAATTAGAGTTGCTTTTAAAACAAACTTGTTAATTTAAAAATTGTGGTACATTCCAGCAATTATATTAACAATTAACACATCAAATTAGCAATTTAAAAGAAATCACCGTTGTAGATGCTCTAAGCCTCTATGCAATCACACACGTTTAAATTCAAAAGTATTTTTTTAAGTACATATGTTCATAAAAAAAAATATACATGAAAAACATGTCCTGGGTCTCCTTGACATTTAGTGTATTTTTTTTTCAAAATATATTTTCACGCGTATTTTTTTGTGAAACAGAACCATTATTCCCGTATATTTAAAAATGAAGTGGGAAAAAAAGTTGAGTTACCGGCGCCCCACGCACCCACTTGTGTGCGAATTGATTGAAGACACGAACCACTTTTCTGGAGGCCGAGACAAACTAAATAAATGAGAAATTTCAAAAGTTCATTTTGTCAATAGTCAAAAGTTCACAGGATATCCATTTGGGCGATCTGAAAGTCACACCATGTACCACTTCTCTCGTTCGGGATTTTTTTTTTATAAAACGTAAATAAATAAATAAAAAATCTCCAAATTACAAAAACTATCAGAACGGAGAAAAATTCAGGTTACCTCCTTGTACAAACGGCCACACAACCATGATACCCATCCCAACCCATATTTCACAACCCATTCCACATATAAAAAGGGTAACCGAAATTAATTTTTAGTTACCTATGGACCAAAAAAAAATTACTAAAATGTGAAATCTGTGTGGCCCAGGGTGCAATGGAGTGGCAAGAGGTAACCAAATTTTGTTTTCGGTTACCTCATGAGGTAACCGAACATTTTTCTCGGTTTTGATAGTTTTTGTAATTTGAGAAGTAATTAACCTGTTTTTTTTATTTTCCTTTTTTATTAACGTTTTATAAAAAAATTCCTCTCTCGTTCGGATCGTTCCTTAAATATTAACTGAAAGTTAACTGGATTCGGAATAAATGCATCTTCAATTTCTTCAATTTTCCGGTATCTATTGATTTAATACCGGTAGAAGATCACATTTGGTTTTTTAATTGATTATTTCATTTTCAAACTATATCAGTTATTATGATTTTTTAAGAGGAATAGATATTGGAGTTAAAAGTTGTTTCTGGAATATTATATTTCAGTGCACGGAATAATATATTCAATGTTAATGACATTTCACATTAGTAATTTAGTAATGGTAATACCGTATTTAGGCAAATATTTTGGTATGAGAAATAACCCTTGAAAAGTTGATACTTTGAAAAATCAGTCAACGCATGAAACATAGTAAACCAATGAAAGTATATATGAGAACTACTTACGGGTTGTTTTATTCAAATATTTTCCAAACATAAATTGACTAAAGATCAAAGAATCACAGAAACAAACAATGCCCATGACTCAATAATGTAGGTGGAATGGAAGCACATACATGTGATGTGATGACAATCAATATACCCATTTTTCCTTGAATGAGTTTCAAAGTTTGTTTATTCACAGTTTCACACCTTCCATGCCTCAGAAATCAAACGAGGCTACAACAATTTGTACTTTCCTTGCATAGACCTAGCTTATGGACCAGTATACTTCCACGATATTGCACTTTGACCCCTGAACTTTTTACTTTTACAAAATTGCCCCTTGGGTACCACCAATCCATCATTTGGAGGAAACCAAATGAGAACTTGGAGGTCATGAATTCTAAAACAAAAAACAAGTACAAAGAATGTTTACAAAAAAAATAACTTTGGGGCAGCAATTATAAAAGCTGAATTTTCAGGTACCAAAGTGCAATCTCAGGAAATAATCTGTAACTATGTAACTAACCACCATTTTCCTATCCACTCACCAATCTTGATATAATAAATAAAGAACTAAAAACAATTTCTACAGCAAAACCTGCTCAGAACAACTCAAGTGCATAATACGTGCTCCAACTTATCTTCTATGTCAGCACTATCGGCAATCCGGCCAGACCCGCGCCCCATCTTACTAAAAGACCCCACTGCACTGGATATTCCTTTAAAACTACTACTTCCACCACCTTCACTTAAATTGTGGGACCGGCTTTTCAACCTCCTCACACTAGGTCTTGGCGAAGTAGGCTTCTCTAAGTCGTCAGATATAGTATTGCAATTTGATTTGGGTTTTGCTATGACTAATTTTGAAATGGTGCTACGACAGAAGGGGCAAGTCGGGGATGTGAGACAAAGTGTAGATGGATTGGGTTTGCTATGGCAACAAAGAGAAAGTGTGCACGGTGCACACATTTGGTGAGCACAATCGCGAACTTCTATTGTGCACCCCCGCTCAAAGCATATGCTACAGAGCTTCGATTCACTTGCCTATACACCAATAACAACAATTTAGATATTCAATATGATGCAACAAGTTACAATTTCTAAATTATTGTATCATCTATAAACCTTACTAAATAAATCTAAATTACACACTAAGCATGTGACCTGATGCAATATTATGTAAGTGGTCTTGTTTGTTTCTTAGTAGTTTTCTCTTGTCAATAATTTAAGGGCTTCTGCCTAGGTCTATGATTTGCTCCCATTTAATTCTTTAGGTGCCCTTTTTAAGTAACCCAAAAGAAAAACAAGAAGAGAAAAAAAAAGACCTCAGAAATATTATCTTCAGATCCATCCTCTGAAAATGAAGGAGAAGGACATGAAAACTTGGCCCCTCTTATAATTTTCTTCTCCCTTTCCAAATTTGCCTCCATTAGAGCTGCCTCTAGAAGCTCCTTTGCATCGGCATTTAATTCACTTATGAATTTCAATGGAGATGGCCACACCAGTGGTTCGGCTGAAGAAGGGTTTAATAGAGCTGCACATACACAGTAACTTCTTTTCAAGGCAATAGCATATGGTATCCTCCTGTAGAAATTATAACAGAAATGAAAAGAGTTTGCATTACTGAGGTTAATAGTTCAAAGAGTTCCCTTAATTAATATCTGCATCAATATTAATATTTTGTGCTGAAGGGTTTTAGTGCCAAACACTGTCATTGGTATATTCCTTTTATTGTCAACATATAATTAAATTTTTCACAAAAGTATCCGATACCAAATTAGTGTGCCAACAAGCAAGTACCAGCATCAATTTACTTTGTCATAAAAAACGGAAAATATCATCTAAATTATGAATGCCATGGTTAAACCACCAAAAGCTAGAGGGAAAAAAGAAATACTATTGTAAAAGAGGGGGAGAAGGGAAAAATACCCTGCTGAGTCTCTCTGTAATCTATCGGCACCCCAAGCTAATAATTCACGCACACAGTCAACCCAGCCTCCCCTGGCAGCTAGATGTAGAGGTGTGCTCCCAGGAAACCTAAAATCACAAACTAAGTTTCAAAATTGAAAATTCAAATTCAAATCAGAAGAATAATGAAAACCAAGAATTGGGCCATACCCGTATGTCACGGTCGGAGAAGAGACGATGGCACCATTATCCAGCAAGATGTGAACTGAGTTTGCACGACCTTGTCGGGATGCTAAATGCAATGAAGTTGCACCATTGTCATCTTTTAAATTGACAAATCTAGCAAATCCCCTATTGGTATTACCAAAATTTAATTGCTTCTATTAAAATCTGAAACTCTATGTTATGGGTTAAGCAGCAAATTTAGCCAAACATTTCCCAATAACAACAATTAAGACTAATGGAACGCCATAAATAAATAATTGAATGAGTGAATTTCAACTAAACGTACCAAGATTGTGCAACTGGGCTAGATTGAGCAGCCAATAAAATGGCTTTCAAGCAATCAGTATGGCCATAGTATGCCGCGAGATGTAAACATGTTCTCCCATTTAATGAATCAAACATTAGGATCTGAAAAAAACAATAAAAATCAGATAAAATATTGAAGACAAACTTTTACAAATTAAAAGAAAGAAGAAAATCGTTGCTCACATTTGCCCCTGCTTCCAGTAGCTTGTTTACACACTCTATCTTCCCGTGCATTGCCGAGAGCATCAATGGAGTCTATGAAACGAAAAATTCAATATAAAACAGTGAAGGAATAGCAATATAGCATACAACTGGAAAACAGAATCAAATATTTTTTTTTTATTATTACCTGCTTATTACGATTCAATATGTCGGGATTAACTGAATGATTCAATAACATCGAAAGCAACTGCAATCCACACAAAGAAAAAAGTAATAAGGTAAGAGTTCAAAGTTCAAACATAAACATCAAATCATCAACCAAAATCGAAAAAAAATCTCCACACGGACCTCGAGGTGTCCATTGGCGGCAGCAATGTGAAGAGGAGAGACGCGTCCATACGGCGTGCACCGGTGGACAAGGTCTCGGTCCAGGGAGAGAGCCTCACGGACCGCATCCAGATCGCCGGACTGGAGTGCTCGGAAGAACTCCAGCTCGTCGCTGGACCTGGCGCAGCTGATACCGTGGCCCATGGCTTTGAGAGTTGGTCCGTACAGTTTCCGGCGCACGATAAGGCCTCAGATGCAGCAAGGGGCGGGGACAGGCGCTAATGTGCGCCGCCCGGGTGGTGAGCGGGAGGTGGGAAGCGTGTTTGATAAAAAGAGGGAAGTAGAAAGAAAGTGGAAGGTCGAAGGTGGGTGTTAGTTTTATATTTTTACTTGGTGATTTTGAAGAAGGCTTCTTTTGCATATGCCCCCCTTGCCCCTTGGAAGCTTTCTACATTTTATACAAGTTCAATTACACGTTTCATGGGGCTTAATTAACTATATCCACTAATTTGAGGGACCGTTTTAATCCCTGACCCACAGACTAGTGACCCCTCGTCGGCTCCTTCAATTACCCGTTTGATACAGCCTTGTTCAAAATCCGATTATATCTGCTCAATTCGTGTTCAGATTTGTACCCATAATTTTAAATTCTACTTAAACTGCCCCCGGCGATTTCAACATAAATCGAGACTCTCCAAATATCTCTTAAAAAAAATTTCCGTCAACATCGTCATTCATTTCTTATATTTTTGAAATATTTTTGTTATGCGATCAAGAGACGAGTTTAAATCAGTGTTGTAAAAAACGGTCTTAACGGCCGATTAAATGGCTGTTTAATCGTTAACGGCGATCAAATCGTTACAAATACACTTAATATATGCATGTTTGCGGATGAAAACGATTAATCGGCCGTTTTCCCGTTTAATCGTTCATTTATTTTCGTTTATTTCTGTTTATTTCAATGAATATTTATTTTCACATTGTTTTTTTTTCTGTGATAGTGTATAATAATAAGATTTATAAATCATGTATTGTAGTTTTATTTGTGGTTAGATATACATCCAATAATTTTTATATATGTTTTTTCTTCTTACTTAGTTTGAAATTGATTAATTCTTCTATTATTTATATACCATATATTTTTCTTACTTACTGATGTAATTTTTCCAATTAATACGACGTGTTCATTTATGAAATTAAGTTGTTATCATAAACTAAATTTAGTGATTTTATATTGGAGTGTTTCATTTCTTTCAAATAATATGTTTTTAGTATGAGGAGGGATCCACTTACAACATTTGTAAGTTACAACATCTTACAACAATTCGGTTTTAAAATTTTAAAATTTTAAGCAGTCGATCCAAACCGTTCAACATGATATCTATATTAAAATGTGCTTGGAGATAAAATTTTATATTTTTTTGGATTTTTTTTTTACTATTTATTAAGTATTTTACAAAACTGTTGTTTTTCAATGGTCCAGAATTGTCTAAAAACAACAGTTTTTGTAAAATACTTAATAAATAGTAAATAAAATTCAAAAAAAATGTAAAATTTTACCCCAAGTATATTTTAATATAGATATCATGTTGAACGGTTTGGATCGACTGTTTAGACTTTTAAAATTACAAAACCAAATTGTTGTAAGATGTTGTAACTTACAAATGTTGTAAGTGGATCTCTCCTCTATTAGTATTTGAAAAAGCTTAATTCTCAAACATTAAATGTGTTACTTACACATGTAAAATGCTTGTGTTAAGAAGAAATAAGTGTAGTGTCATGTTATAATAATAAAACTAATGTTATAATAATAAAACTAAGTTAAATTAAATTTATTTATAAGTTAATGAGTTAAATAAATTATTTTTAATAAATTATGATATATATATACATAAATTTAATAAAACGTTAAATTGTCCACATAATTCTGATTAGTCGGTCGCATACCGATTAATCATTTGGCGTTACCTTGTCCGTCCGACTACCGCATACTGTTATTTACAACACTGGTTTAAATATCTTATTTATAATAATACGTAATGAATAATATACACGTACACTAGTTTTATAATTGTAAACGCTCTAAATATCTGGTATGATTAAATATCTAAAATATAAAATTTTAAATCTAGTACATATCTTGCGATGGATCAAGATGGTTTAAATATCTAAAATATAAAATCTTAAATCTAGTACATCTCTGTACATATCTTTCGTGTTTAAATATCTAAAAGTATTTACAAAAGATTGGTTTTATTCATTTCTTGCGATGGATCAAGATGCATGCTTTTATGAATATTAAATCTAGTACATATTATATGTTGACAATATTTTACTCCCACAAAGTTATGACTTTTGTTCTGGACATATATATATAGTATTAGTGTATTACCAATACATCCTAATTGAGTAATTTCTCACATTTGGCAGGAATAAGTTGCTGACAAGTTTCCTTAATCACCGAAAGTTGGTTGGATAACCATTCTCATGGTAATAATGATATTAATTAAGGTTGTTAACATAACTTCTTCAGTGAGTATCTAATGAAGAGGGAACAATTAAAGGCAACTCAACTACTTTGATTAATTTGGCATGAATCTAAGTATGTAGTGTATGGACCATTACGCAAGAGACAAATGCAGCGCGGGTCAGGTTCCTCTTGTGGGGGCCCCAAGGGAATTTGTGCACCACGGTCCATGCCTCCATGGTTGTTTCTTTTTATTTAATTACACAACGCTTTTTTTTTTAGAATAAAAGCGAGATCAATATATACCCATAACGCACAAGCAAAAGGTATAACGATACAATGAATTGTTCTAAAAAAGATTATCGACTATATACACTGGCGGAGCATAGTCAACCAAATAAATAAATTAATAAATGAATAAACGACGACGTAATAGCAACAATAACTAATCATAATATAATACAATATTATTGAATATCTACACACGAAAAATTAATATGTTGGCTCTTGGAGTCTTGGGAAGAATGGCGATATTACTAATAATTAACACCTCTTATGAAGTCTTCAAAGCACAGAACATTTGTGAAAGAAATTAAGTTTAGATAAAAGAGACTTATCAAGAAATAGGGCAACAATTAATATCAATAAAATATAGAGTTGAGGAACAGTGCCGTATATTAGCATCAATTTGTCAGCGCTATGACTGTAAATCCTATTGGCTATTACATCTTTTTATTGATCTTAAATATTTTAATAACGCTGACAAATTTATTTACCTATTAAAAATATTTTAATAACGCTATCAGACTTCCACTGACCTTAAAAAAAATAACGCTATCAGACTATAATTTTTTTTTGTCAACATGATTTACCTATTAAAATATTATTAAAAATCCAATATTTTTATTTTTTTTTAGTGAGGCTATGGTACTATGCATAGCGCAAATTGGCCCGCGCCATGAACTCAAATATTCGGCTTGATAATTCTAATGGTCGATCCGAACCGTTCAACATGATCTCCGCGTGAATATGTACCTGTAAACTAAATTTTAAATTTGTTAGAATTTTTTTTACTATTTTTTTAGATGGGTAGAAAATCACTTCTACCCATCTTACAAAATAGTAAAAAAATTCTAAGAAATGTAAAATTTAGTTTACATGCACATATTCACGCAGAGACCATGTTGAACAGTTCGAATCAACCGTTAGTATTTAAAAAAAATATATTGATCCATACTACGGACCAATCTGCACTATGCATAGTACCATAGCCTACTTTTTTTTTAATATTTATAACATTTGTGAATAGAAGAAATATTATTGATTTTGAAATTGTAGTACATTTAATAACGCTGTTATATCACAATCTTAAAAATAGTAAAAATCTGACAATTACCTTTTTAAAGTACCAAAAATATAAAATTCAGCTCCGTATAAAAGTTTAACACGTAATTATTAAAAGATTCAGATTAGTCGGTCAAAACTCTAAATAAAGATTTAAGATTGTTGCACTAAGCCATTAATTAACCAATCAATGCTAAATGATTCATTACACCAAAACAAACATGTTATATTGAGCCAAATGTTGCAACTTATACT
Source organism: Carex myosuroides (assembly GCA_028015225.1). Taxonomy (NCBI): domain Eukaryota; kingdom Viridiplantae; phylum Streptophyta; class Magnoliopsida; order Poales; family Cyperaceae; genus Carex; species Carex myosuroides. The sequence goes on from CM051476.1 coordinate 4,497,565, forward strand.
TACCTGAAAAATATTCTTTTTTGTTCTTAGGACAAAACTATTTCTCGAATACATAACAACGATATTATAACCACTAAGGTACGATCTCTTGATATTTTGATAATAACCCAGAAAATAATCATCATTTGTGCCCTTTAATTACTTCCCAGATGGTGATGTTAACCCTACAAAAAGGGCTGCTGCTTTCAAAGATTATTATTTCACAGCAGCAGCAGGATATTTTTCAGGTAGCCAAGCCAATAGAAGCAAAGCATTAGGTGCGCTAGCTGATGATAGTTCCATGGAATTAATTTTTTCTTTAAATAGTCCCAAATTGACGCTTCTTTTCTCCATTGGATGAACTTGTGACTGTAGTTTAATGGACTAGTTTTTTTTAATTAATTAAGTATTGGTAATGGTACAATTTGTCACGCTACCTGGATCGGATCTCATGCCTTGAGCGCTCTGACGGTCTGACCCATGCATTGCATTTTGTTCTTGGACTTGCTAACAGAAACGACATTTTATACTATAAATGATAATGGTCACCATACTTGCGTCTCTGCTACCATCTCCTATTTAGAGGAAAATTCTTTTCTAGTTTTTTTATTAGAAAAAAAAAAACACAAATCTGGTTTTCAACCTTTTCTCCTTTCCTAATTTCCTCTTGTTTTAAAAGACAACTGTAAACATTTTAAACATACGGAGAATATTTCCAATAAATGTGAACATTTTTTTAAAACATATGGAGAATATTTCCAACAACAACAAGCGAAACCATTCAACAAACAAATAAATATGACGTAAGAGGATATAATCTTCCCACCTCTCTCCACACCTATCACATGTTTTGACCACTATGCTAAACCAGAACCCTTAATATTATGGAGCGTTCATGCCTTGACCACGGGATTCGCTTTCCTCTTTTAATATTATGGAGCGTTCATGCCTTTCTTTACGCGCAATTGCATATTATATTTTCATTTAAAAAGAGCCCGGATGCATAAAGTAACTGCCACTATCACCACTAAAAAAAAAATTTAAACGATTTATAAAAGAGATGATGTTGGGCTTTACTACGGGCCGAAAAAGCAGGCCTATGGGCCTTTTATAAAAAGAGAATACAAGGAAGAATAAGAAAACCAAGAAGCCGGGAATTTGAGAAGACAACTAAAAGAGAAAAAAGAAATGAGTGGAGTCGCTAGAAAATTCGGCGGCGGGAAATTGGTGGTGGGCACACCGTCTCTCGGCTGGTCGTCCGTCGTGGTTGTCGTCTCTCTCCTCGCCGGCGCCTCCATTGTACATAATATCTACAAACCTGATCTGGTTAGTAACTGATACGTTCTGGTCCGTGACTTATTTTCAATGCCCGTAAGCTGTTCGACGAAATGCCTCTGTGAACCTGTCTTATTTATTTTGTTCTTTTTCCCCTATTTGTGGCTTATTCTCCTTGGACCTGGTTCAGTGTTCAATGTTCATAATTGATACATGTTTGACAACATGCCTTCTTTCCAAGTTATCAGTTTTATTTCTCGTGTTTGTTACAGACTTTGCCACCAGTGGAGAGTGTAGATAAGGACAGCGGGACAAAGCAAGATACAGAGAAGCCTAGTGGCAGTTAGTTGTACCAGCTTAAATAAAATATATTTACTGTTCTTATATTCCTTTATAAGTTGGAGAATACCTGTCTCAGATAAACATATGTTGCTGGTTTTTATTTTGGTTTTTTTATGTACTTTTATGATGGAAATATGAATATGAGGCTTTGTGCCTACTCTAGCTTCTTGTATTACAGTATTCACTTTATGAAGCATGTTGACGATAGCATCTTTCACATAATTTTGCAATGTTTTGCAGTAGAAACCAAAACGCAACCTCCAAATTTTGGCATCTCGTACAGTTTGGAACTGAGACGGTTGCAAATTCAGGTGCGAGATTACTTTTAATATGACAAAACAAACTCATTTTACATGAGAAACTTTTGATATAACTACATGTGTTGTATGTTATTTTTGTCTGGTGTTCAAGTGGCACTGGGGATTTAACCATATTACATTATGTCTATTCAATTTAAATATTTTTAGTTGTTCCTACTTTCAACTAGGCTTCTTGACATATTGGCTTTTGAATTCGGATCAGGTAAGGTACCTGACTCTGTCAGGTTAGATTCGAGCCGTGCAATGTGAGTTTGCATGAATTTTAAAATGAGACCTTTTATATTTCAAATAGGCCTGGATTCTTTTAGGCTCGGCTGAGACTCATTCTATCCTTGCAGTGCTGCTGGGGACAATAACTCTTTGCTTTATGTACTTGGTGAGAGCTGATAATGCCGGGTTCGTATCCCCTTAGGTACCTGACTCAATACAATACTCTCAGCCTGGCCAAGAGAAATTCAGTGCCTATTGTAGATATAGCTGGTCTGTTTTGAGATTCGTGCCAAGTTAAAACTGACGACTCAAGATCTCATTGCACTCAGTCAGGTACTGGATTTGAATTCGATAAGGCTCCGGTCCAGCCGTCCAAGGCTGAAATTTTCTTTTGTTAAATAAACATCTTTTACAACACAATCTGTTTAATAAACTGGTAAATTACACTAACCAAGCATAGAAATAGTTGCAATTCTAAAACGTGATACTTCAGGAAAATAACTTAAAAATGAAAAAAAAAAAGAATGTGAAATCAACTTTTTCAATGCCCTTCCGGTAGCCTTTCCGTTTTGCTTGTTGCAACGAATTCGCTACATTAGGTTGTAGATTATAACATATTTATGTGAAAGTTTAGAATATTTACAAGAAAATGAGTTTGTCCCAGTGGTCAAGCCATCTTTTCTCCGTGAGGAACCTATGCTTGAGTTAAAATTCACCTAATTGATTTCTTATGCCTCCGGTTTAAAATATAAATTGATTCTCGTTGAAACAGCTCTCAAATGGAGCTGGACACCTCAAAGTTCTTGTTATTTCTCTCATTCGGTAGAAATTGAATAGAATTTGATCCGATACATGCAATTGCAGATTCCGGTTTTCCTTTTAATAAAAAAGCTTAGGTCATGCTCTAGATAAGGGGAGGAGAAAGAAGAAGCGTAAAGAGTTTATTCCTTTAGTTACAAAATTTAAATGGTTTGTATATAGAGTTCAGCTCTCCTCTCTTTTCTTTTCCCTTCGTCTCCTCTCCTCTACCCTCCAAATTGAGTAAATAGTAGACAAGGGGAGGGTCAGACATGTCCGATCACCTCGAATTTGTTTTTGTCTCAGGTACCAGATTGAGTATAATATGAGGTGGCAATCTCTCACCCTAGCGATTGGAATTCGGTACCTATTTAAACATAAGAGGTTTGTTTTTGAGATTCGTGCTAAAGTTAAAGGTAATTGTACGTGTGGTCGGTACCGGGGATGATCCGAATTCTGACTATATATTTACGTATAAATTTATCTTAAAAATTCATAATCTAATTGAGATTATGCTGGTCTATTCAATGGTTACGAAGATGTTTTGTCATGGTGTTTCTTTTGTGTTTTTATTTTAAACAAATATTGAAATTGATGTGCATTAAATGTGACATTATTGTAGTCGATTTATAGGGTAAAGACGTAAAGTAATCATTTTTCTTTAATTTTGTAAGAATTGAAGACAATGTTAATAGCATATTTAAAAAGATAATATATTCTTTCTATTAAATATTGTTGTATTTGACTACTTTGTCTTTTATCAATCACTCAATCAGTAATTCAAATTTAGATGTGAAAAATTAAATGATGGAAGTGGACATTATCATAAGAAAATTTGAAGGAGAAGAAATAGGGGTGTAAACGGATCCGGATTATTCGATCCGAATTCGCTCTGTATTCGCTTATCCAAATCAGAATTAAACGGAGCGGATAATTTCTTGGTTCGGATCTGAATAATTTTTCAATATAGAGAACAAATTCGAATTTGAGTCCGGACAATTTCGCGCGTGCAAAAACAAAGCGGATATCCGGCTGTATCCGGATCTCGGAATTTGTTAACGCTCCTCTTATTCGGGTGCAGATTTTAACAGCTAACATTTCAATTAGTGGCTTAGCGCACATCTGAAGTGAGAGAAATTTTTATTTTTTTGGACCAAATTGTCCTTTCATTGGAAAGGAAACAATAGAAAATTATTAGATACTGTCAACATTATAATTAGAAAAAAGTTATTTTGGATTCCAAATATTTTAAATTAAAAAGTTATCTCGATATGTACCCACCAATATTTATGTCCTGTGAGTAAATTTATGCAATTTATTTGCTTTTACGGTTGAACAAAAAAAGTTTAAATTTTCAAGTTTCAAGTCTGCTTCAAGCTAGCTAGACAATCAGATTATTTAAAATTCGAAAGTTTCAACTCAATTAATTCAAAATGTTTAATTAGTTTTATCTTTGAAACAATTTCAAGTTGTTTCTCTTTTATTTTTGCAAATATAGAATTACATAGTACAAATATAATTACAATAATAAAATTACATATTTGCTTTTGATTCAAATACAAAAAGGTTAATTATATTATATTTTTTTTTGTTTACTAGATGGATATTGATGAGTCGGCAATTTCATTTGAACACGAGATCGAAAAACTTAAATTATTCAATTTCAAGTACGAAACTGGTGAAGATTTACTTAATGGTGTTAGAATATTTTACTCATCTAAAGGATACACATTATCTATTTGTAGTTTCAAGTCAAAGAAATATATGGTTTACAATGTAATAGAGGTGGTCAATATCGTGATACACGTGATGTCTTTAGATGAAAGAGAAAAAAAAATATATAACACGTCTGATCAATTATCATTTTAAAGTAAGAGGTAAGAAGATAGATGAAGGTATTTGGATAATTAAAATACATAACTTATCACACAACCATGAAGTATTTGCCGATATCACTGGCTATCCTTCTCTTCGATAGCTATCACAAGAAGATGTCGAGAGTTTTAACTATATGACTCAATCTAGAATATACTACCCAGACAAATTCTCTCTTTTTTATGTCAAAAGAACCGAAGCTTAAAGTTGTCTCTCTAACAATGTATAATGTGAATGCAAAAATTCGTAGAGAAAATTTAAAAGGTCGAACAATGATGCAAGCTTTATTTGTGTGTGGTATATAAATGCAATAAATATGGTCTTTCCAGTTACTACATATCTTCTTTAATAAAAAAATGGAATCCTATAACTTCCCAATTAATGTTGACGGTATCCATTAATTTTCCTTTTTTATGGAACATATAGTTTGATTTGGAAAATTAAATTATATGAGTTGGCTCGTCCGAGTCACGAGCGAGCTGACTTTAGAGGTCCGAGCTGAAATCTTAGCTTAAAATCGTGACGAGCTAGATCTTATTTTAAGAAGAAAATAAATTCTACAAACATTTTGGACTGAGTTGGACTGTATAAAATGCACACAAATTCATACAAATTCACAAATTGATGCCTAGTCGAGCTAACTCGTGGACTGGCGAGCGAGTTAGACTCCAGCTTGAACTCGTTAATTCTAGACCGAGCTAGTGGAGAGCTGGCTCGTTACTAGCTTGGTCCAGTAATGAGCGAGCTGTTAGCGAGCGAGTCAAATGTGAGTTACGATCGAGCCACGAGCTACGAGTTTTTTTGCCACCCCTAGCGATGGGAGAAGGAAGCTGGGCGAAGATGGCCGGCGGCAAGCAAAATAGAGAAAGGAGAGATGGGGAAGAAGAAATTGATTTTTTTTTGCAGAGAAAAATGAACAAATTTTTAGAAGAACAGTTTATTAGAAGATGGAGAAGACCGTGAGAAAAGTAAAGAAGGGGGATCTACTTGCAAACACGCGTCGATTGAATGGAAAAATAATGAAAGACACGTGTCGGTCATTTCAAGTTAGTAACGTTGGATAAATCACCAACCACCAAAAAATAATCTAACGGAAGAGAATTGAGATAGTACTGTAGATGATACTGTTCATGTACAGTAACCTGACATCCCAGTTCCAGATTATATCTATAGATAGATTTCTATTGTTTCCTTTTTTATGAAAGGACAGTTTGATCCAAAAATTATTTTCCTCTCACCTCACTTAGTCATTTGCTAACGGGTACCTCGGGCAGGGCAGGGCAGTGCCCGTCCCGGGCAGCGGGTAGGCGGGTAGGCGGGTAGGCGGGTACAACGGGCACGGGTAGGCGGTTTTTTTTTTTAAAAACTCCGCACTGCCCGTCTCAAACCCGTGCCCGTTGCGGGTAGACGGGTACAACGGGCACGGGCAGGACGGGCACGGGTATTTTTTTTTTTTTTTTTTTTGCTATTTTCTGTTTTGTGTTTTGATTTGTTTTCTTATTTTTTTTACCGTGTCGTACGAATATTATTACGTGTTTATAATTCGACTTTTAAAATCTGAATAGTTCAATATCAAATATTGTATATATATATACATAAAATTATCAAGTCACATCTTTATAATTCCTAAATAAATAAAATTTGTAACTCATATATAAAAATTATTTGTGCGAAAATTTGTATATTTATTCGGCTAAGTACAAGTCTAATTATTTATTTCTTTACATGAGTAATTTTATACTAAAATACGCTAGATTACTTGAAATTATGTTGAATTACACTATATTACAATAAATTATGTTCAATTATACTAAATTACGTTAAATTACAATAACCTCGCTAATTATGCTGAAATACAGTAAAAAAAACACTAAACTACACAAAATTACGCTATAGTAGACTGATTTTACTCATCTTTCATGAATTATAAAAAATAGTAAAAAAATTCCAAAAATAGTAAAAATTGGTAATCTGTAAGTTCATTATGTAACTAATTTACTGAGCTACTTGGATTGAATGATAGACATGAAAATCTTAATCGGAAACTTCAACTCAAGTTTTGAGGCTCTTCCCTTAGTTTTTTGACGATTCCGACGGTCGGATCGGGCTGGAAAATAAGTTAGCTTGGTTTTGGGGCTGTGGAGCTCATGTCAAAATTTCAGCCCGATCCGATGGACGGATCAATGCCCTCTTTTGTCAAAATTTCATTTTAAATTGATAATATATTTTCTAAACGTTCATTTATTTTTAATAGGTTAAATAAAATATAAATCAAAAATATCTTAAATCAATTAATTTAAAACAGTAAACATTTTAAATTGATAATATATTTTGTAAACGTTCAATTTAAATTGATAATATAAATCTAAATCTAAATTTATATGCAAATTAAATTAAATCTAAATTGAATATAAATATAAATCTAAATTAAAATTTAAATTGAATCCAAATCTAATTTAAATCTAAATTAAATTAAATAAAATGAAACTTCTCTTAGCCAAAACTACTCAGTGCGCAACATTAACAGAGCAATATTCATGCAGCACAATATTCACAGAGCAGGTTTAGCTTCATGCAGCGCAATATTTACATGCATTGCTGTACTCAGTGCGCTGCCTGTAGCCAAAACTGCTCTGTTAACAGTAGCCAGTGGGGGGGAAAAATTCAAAATTTCTGGTTTCGGCGGGCAGCGGGCACGGGTACGGGTACGGGTACGGGCACGAGTACGCGGGTGCGGGTACACCCGTGGCGGGTGCGGGCAGACGGGCAGCGGGCACGGGTCTGCCGGGTACGGGTACACCCGGGTTTGGCACCAAAACAGGCCACCCTGCCCATTTCAAGCCCGTACCCGTGTACCCGTTTACCCGGGTATACCCGGGCACCGGGCATGGGCGGACCGGGTTCGGGCAACCCGTTAAGGGCACCGTCAAACCACTAACCTCACTTCTCAGATCTGCGCTAATTGGAATGTTAGCTGTTAAAATCTGCACCCCTCTTATCGCTCTCTCCTATTTGCAATTTTGCACTCTCTGCAAAGGTTAAAGGGCGCCTTATATACTCTATTGTTTACTTAGTGTACAACATGTCGGACTAAACTAACTTGGATATCCGTATTCCGGGCTTTCCATTCAAAGTGGGCTTTTGCTTCCTTTGCTACTAGCGGCCAGTTGTTTCAAGAGATGGACTTTTTATTCAAAGTGGACTTCAATGCATTAGTATTAGTGGAAAAAACGTGTCATGCCGTGCCGTGGCATGACTAACACGCTGCGACTTGATCTCGTGCCGTGTTGTACCGTGATCAAGTTAATTTTTCACGTGGCGTGTCGTGTCGTGACTAAAATATTAAGGAGTGGCCACGCCACGTGAGTCATGCCGTGTCCAAACGTACCGTGACCAAACGTGACTCGCGTGACTATTTTATCATAATTCAAGTTAGTTTATTCAAGATTTACCATTTGGTCAAGATCAAACGGTCCTAATTACACATGACTCGCGTGACGACGTGCCGTGCCGTGTCGTGACTAGATCTTTCGCGTGACGTGCCGTACCGTGCCAAATTTTCGAAAGATTATCACGGCACGTGAATGGTCACAGCACGGAACACGCGAGTCACGACACGTAACCGATACGCGTACTGTGCCGTTTCGTGCCATTTTTCCCACTCTAATTAGTATTATTCTTTTAGATGACCGTTATTGTTTTTTTTTTTAACAAATTACTAACTTAAATTATACACTTAAATACTTGAATTATAAACTAACATAAATAATTCATTTATTTTTATAATTGAATTTTGTTAATTAGTATTTGTATTTTAAAATTCATGTAACTCAATTATTCGACAATTATTTGTTTCGTATTTATATGCGTATCCGTATCCGTTCAAGAGAGATTTGAATTTTGATATCCGTATACTATTTGTATTTATATATGCTCATTAAAATGCAGATAGGCATTGTCCGCTCCGAATTCGCTCCTTTTTCATCCCAAAGAAGAAAGCAAGTTGCAAACTTTTTAAATATCACATATACCATATGGGTGGGTATTGTATTTGTATTCGTATCGCTCATTAATAGATATTGTCCGCTCTGAATTCGCTCCTTTTTTCGTCCCTAAGAAAGCTAAGTTGCAAACTTTTTAAATATCATAGGTCGGTGAATATTTTTCCCCTCATATAAGTATACAGGGGGCGTGTATGGGCATTGGACTAAAATCTGTCCGATGCTGGTACCAGTAAGAGCCATTTGATTCGTATTAAAGATGCGTGCGTACAACTTTAAAATTTGTGCAAATCTTAATGGCAATCAGTTGGCTCCGATCAGTATCAGACAGATTTTGGTCTAGTGCCCATCAAACGCCAATCGTTCCCCTAAACAGACTTCAAGTTTACTCTTTCAACACAACGTCTAGTATTTTGAACTTGAAAGCTCTTAAAAAACCTTTAAACAAACAAACAAAAATCAAAATGGACTGGTTCCTGATTTTTGAAAGTCGACGAGGAAAACGCATTGTCTGACCAGACCTTATTTCAGACGTAGAAATTCAAGCAGGAAAATTAATACCAATTCAACTATTACAATGTAATGGAAAAATTGAAAAAAAAAAAAAGTATACACCAATTCAAGGCCTCAACAAACAAAATATATTTGACCAAAGCGTTCGTATTTTTTCCCTTTATTAATTAATTATTGATATGATATAAAAATTAGTTAAAACATTGAAACAAGCCACAATATATATTTAAGATATGATGAATCCAGTCAAATAGTTTCTCGTAGCAGCATCAAAGCTTTAAGTTTATATAATTGTCTCCTCACCAAACTGCTTGTTCTACATATTTTAGACTTATCTGCTTTGTTACCAATCATCAATAGCAGATCCAAAAACCGAACTAAATACAAAATTAAAACGAAACAATAACGTACAACAATTTCATAGCCAACACAGCATAAAGTAAATTCCATTATTAGTAAGTAGGATTGTAATATCCTCCCGGATTGTAACCCCCCATGGGCATACCATAACCATTATTACTCAATTTGTTCAAGCTGACCTGTCCCTGCATACCAGTTTGCTGGTACTGTTGCCACATCAGCTGTTCTTGCATTAGCAACTGCTGCTTCTTCTCGACCTCCGCCATCTGCACAAATGCTGGTGGTGGCACGCTCAATGACGCAGCAAATGGGTCACCTCCAACTGTTTGCACAGAACCGTCAGGAGCCGGGAGAGCCAGAATTTGGTTTTTTGCTTGTGCAGGACCTGGCAAGGCGACACTACTTGCACTGCCGACTGATCCAGCCTGGCCACTAACATGCTGGCGAACTATTCCTTGATCGTACATACCATTAAGCAATAACGGGTCAAGCCCGCCACCCATAGAGGCCTTTTGGTTAGAGAGGTTGCTCGCTGTCTCAACCAGAGCTAGTTCCCAATCAGCCTTACCAGGCTCGGCAGCTGGTGTCTGCCATGCTGAAGTCACTTCGTTTTTATCTGATGGGAATGCCTCCCATTCACCTTTTGTACCTGCCGGTGGACCCGAGAAAAGAGCCAGAGCAAGTCTGTTTCCTTGTTCATCTGCTGTATTATAGTCTTCTCTGAGGTCAACCAAATCAGGCTGTTTCACTGGTGCTGCTGGTGCCGGTTGAGGAGCTGGGGTTGGATTCTTTACCTCAGGCTCAACCTTAACGGGTTCGGGTTCAGGTTCTGGTGCAGGGAGTGCTTTGATGCTGTTCATATCTGGCTCTTGCGGCTCCTCAATTCTAGATGGCTCGGGCTTTGATTCTTTTGGAGGACTCTTGGCCCGCTTCGCCCTGTCACGCACAAACTCCTCCAAAGATTCTATTAGTTTCTCAGTGATACGTTGGACCTCAGGGTATTCTGATGAGTGGGCCACTCCCACATCCTTGCACCATGCATATAAGGCAATCAGCTCATCTATCTGTTTGGCCACACTGACATGTGCCTCAAAAGCCTTAACACAGTCCTGATAATCCATGTCAAAAAATCTATCCAGAAGCACTGCTAAGACCTCACAAATATCTGCATAAATTTGGAAGCTGTCTTTTACTATAAGATAAAGAGAAATCAGAACCAATCGGTTGTGCTTGGCAGAACCAGTGGGTCGACATGCAAGAAACCGGTCAAGAAGTTGCTGAAGCTGCTGCATTCGACCAATGAGTTTCTCAGGCTTCATATCACGTACAGGGGTCATTGAACGTACACCATTACTGGTACTGCCACCACGTCTTTCATCGATAGGGGAACGGTAGTACGGATCTGAGCCATTGGGGTCTGAGTAGTTGTCATCCCAGCGGTCCTTAGGGGAGCGTTGATGGGACCCGCTGCTATTGGAACGAGTAGAGGTCTTGGTATCATACTGGATGAACTCCAGCCGCTGGTCGAGGAAGAGTGAGTAAGTACGTACGAAGGTCGATTGATCCCATGAAGCTGAGTGGGCTTCATCACGGAAATCTGACAGGTTCAGAAGGCGGGCCCCACGTCGAGTTGCATACAGGATTTCCTGGTGATGGTTAAGAGAATGGTGAGAATAGTCAGAGAATCATTTGATATGTGATTTGAGCATATTCCAGTTAGCACAAACTATTTGTCTCTGTATATCAAGGACAGGAGATATCATATATAGATATTATAGCGTGTAATGAGAATAGGTAAAAAGGAATTTCAAACTTACAATTTCCCCATTTTGTTATCCTGTACTTCATCACAAAAGTTGCCATTCTCATTCTAAAGTTAGGAATGCATAAGTACAATAATGGTTATTAATAAAGAAAACCCGTTGTCCAAAAAATTTTACCACGCTTTGTTTCTAATTTATAATAAGGGGGAACTAAGCACTTTTTACTTAAAATACACAGTTATAACTAATTTAAAGTACAAAAACTAAAATCACAAACTCCTACAATAGAAATATGAGCTCCCAAAAAAGGACCAGCAGTTCAAACTAGTAATTTTTCCATATTTAGCCCGAAAACAAACAAAAAAAACACCACAAGTTTACCTGACGAAAAGAAGCACTTCCATCTGTAATGAGTCGGTGAACCAGCGATAGTGACTTTAAGGCCACAACCCAGTCACGGGTGCGGGAAATGCGGCGAGAGATGGCTGCCACAGAACTGGCAATATGCACGGGGGATCCTGAAGTGAGGGAAAGGATCTCTCTGATGTGGCGGTCCTCTGCTGGCTCAGCATCATGGCTGGTTACCTTCACAACCAGCACATCAATCTCAGGTGCCGAGCTAGTAGATGACACCTTCGCAATGCTTATGCTCGTCTGGTCCTTTATTGCCCCAAGTGCACTCCTTATTCCCGACATTGTTTACCGGATTGCTTCTTTTTAGTCAATATATTTCACTAGGAGAAAAATGATTTGTAAGACTATTTATTTTTTTAGAATGCTAATTTTGTGGCATGTATATATATTTTTTCATAATTCAGGTTCTGTATTAGATTGAGGTATGAGAGAATTAGTTAGTACTCAAGGGCAACCCATGTTTTTGGTAAAATATCTGAAGAAGAGAAATATAATTATAAAAGAGGAATCAAATCAAAAGCTCAACAGCTTGCTGTTCCCTTTTCTAGTAGGTTGTTGTACCAGTCTACCAGAAAAGGCTAATCAGCAACCCGCTCCACGACCGGCCACACCATGAGCGCTTTGGGATAACGTATCAGACAGAACCCTTTCTTTTCTTACCTCTTGGTAGCAAGTAGATCTAATCCTAACAAACCCAGAAATTGAACGCCCAAAAAACAGAGATAGCACAACGATAAAGAGACTATAATGTAGATCTGACTAAATATCGAAGCAAAGATAGACAAAATTTATTACCGATCAAAAGTAAGAAGCTAGCGATCGGTCGATGGCGCTCGCCTCGGTGGATCAAAAGTGAGTCTGTCGACTTCAGCTACCAGCTTCAGACAGAAAAATAATTAAATAAGAAATTCGATTCAATTGTAGTTAGATCGGACAGGAGTGGTGTTGCAAGAGAGCAAATCTAGGAGATGCAAAGGACAGACAGCGAAAACGAGAAACGAGCAAGATATACGAGGGAGAGAGAGAGAGAGAGAAGAGGAAAGTAAAAGACAAAGGGGAGAACTGGAGAAGGAAACGATTTTCCCGCCGTTCAAGACT